>CM062808.1:327375802-329775802 GCA_031772625.1 Pinus tabuliformis
CTTGTAGCCTTTCACAACAAGTCTTGCTTTGTGCCTGTCAATCTTACCTTCAGCATTGCTTTTGGTCTTATAGACCCACTTAACTCCAATGGCATCCTTGCCTTCAGGGAGGTCCACTAACTCCCATGTTTTACTCTTCTCAATTGCACAAATTTCTTCATTCATTGCTTCAATCCATTTATCTTCATTTACAGCATCTTCAAAATGGCTTGGGTCATCAATATGACAATACAAAGCGAATAATGAATTCAGACCGGTATTGTTACTTACCTCTCCTTGTTCATAAATCTCATTCAGATTTCTGAATCTTGGTCTTCTTGGTGTGCTTGGAGTTCCATCCGAACTTGAGGGTATTTCAGATCCCTGTGGTGTTTCAGCATCAGCTGTTTGTGGTGTAACAACATCTGTTCTTCCTTGACTTCTCAAGGCTGTTCAGATTCCAGCTTGTCGTGTGGTTTGTTGTACTCGCTGTGGTGTAGGAGGAGCCACCAAGGAAGGATTATTTGCTGCTGTCCCTTCCTCTTGTTCTTCATGAGACACAATTGTCTTCACATTCACTGTTTTTTCCAAGCTTCCATCCCAAGCTTCATCTTCAATGAACTGCACATCTCTGCTTACTATTAATTTCTTGGTGGATGGATTATAGAGTTTGTATGCTTTTGACTCATCACAATAGCCAATAAAGACACACTTCTCCCCCTTACTATCAAGCTTTTTCCTTAGCTGATCCGGTACATGTGCATATGCAACACAACCGAATACTCTCATGTGAGTGACAGTTTGCTTTTGACCACTCCATGCCTCTTCTGGTATTCTGTTCATGACAGCTTTAGTTGGGCATCTATTCAAGATGTAAACTGCGCAAGTAACAGCTTCTGCCCAATACTCATACGACAAATGTTTTGCCTTCAGCATACTTCTGACCATGTCAAGAATGGTCCTATTCTTTCTTTCAGCAACACCGTTTTGCTGAGGTGTATACCTTGCTGTGAACTGATTTTGTATGCCATTCTCTCTGCAAAAACACAGAAAGTCTTGGGAGATGTACTCTCCTCCTCTATCTGTTCTGAGCACTTTGATATAATGCCCACACTGCTTTTCAACAAGAGTTTTGAAGTGGCGGAATTTCTCAAACACTTCACTCTTCTGTTTCAGCATATACACCCATGTCTTTCTGGTGTAATCATCAATAAAAGTTAAAACATATTTATTTCCAGCAAATGATGGTATTTGCATCGGTCCACACACATCAGAGTGAACAATTTCCAAGGGTGCTTTTGCCCTTATACTCTTTCCTGCTGGAAAGCTTTCTTTGTGTTGCTTGCCCAAGATGCAGCGTTCACAAAGGCTGTCTGGTTTCTCAATCAACGACAATCCCTTTACCATGCCCTTTCTGTGCAACAGATTCAGGCCTCCAAAATTGAGATGTCCAAATCTCAAATGCCACAACCAATTCACATCTTTCACTTGTTCCTGAAAGACTTCTTGTGTTACAGCCGCAATAGTTCTGCCTTCCTTCAAATCTGCGCTGAGTTTGAGAGGAAACATTTTATTTCTGGTCATTTGCACCTGTGCAATGATCTTCTTACTTGGAGGTATGTCTCTGATAGTACACAAATCATCTTTGAAGAACACGTTGTAACCTTTGTTTATGAGCTGTCCAATGCTCAAAAGATTACATTTCAGACTAGGTACATAGTATACCTCTGGCACAATCATGTGTTCTCCATTTTTTGCTAGAATACTGACTCTGCCCTTACCCTTGACAGTTATCTTATCATCAGTCCCTGTTGTTACCTCAGATTTCACATTTTCATCCAGATTGGCAAACATTGCAATATTTCCAGTCATGTGATTACTACAACCTGAGTCTAAGAACCAAAAATCTTCTTGTTTGTCTTGTGCTATGTTACATGTTAACAGCACGTTCTTTGGGTTCTTATCTTCTTCATTTGCAAAATTAGCATTCTGCCTATTATTCATGTCATTTTGTTTTTTCTTGCATTCATTGGCGTAGTGCCCAAATTTTTTACAATAATGACATTGGACTTGGGATTTTTCATACCTTTGTCCATGAGCTTGTTGTTTGCTTAAACCTTCATCTTGGTTCTGATTGCAGCTCCTTCCGCTTGTGCTAGCAGGATAATTTCTGCCTCTGTTTTGGCTTCTTCCACGACCTCTGTTATTTTCTCTGCCTCGACCTCTTCTTTGGCCAAAAGACATTTGAGTCTTGAGTGCTTGCTCAAGAGAGGAATCTGTTCCTCTACTCAGTCTGTGTTCATGAGACAACAGAGAAGCACTCAGCTCATCTACCGTGAACTGTGAGAGATCTTTTGTTTCTTCTATTGCCACCACAATAGATTCAAACCTTGAGGGTAAACATCTCAAGATTTTCTCTACAATCCTTCTATCTTCAAGAATCTCACCATGAGATCTTATTTGGGTTATCAAGCCAATAACCTGAGTGAAGAATGAATCTATTGTATCAGATTCCTTCATGCTGAGATTTTCAAAGTCTCTCCTCAACATCTGCAACTTTGCAGTCTTCACCTTCTCCATGCCTTGGTAGGCAGTTTGGAGAATATCCCATGCCTCTTTAGATTTTGTTGCTGCAGCAATCCGCGGAAAAACACTTTCATGTACTGATTGGAAGAGGAAAAAGAGGGCTTTGGCATCCTTCTTTCTGTCACCCTTCAACTGGTCTCTTTCTGTTGCTGTCAAAGCAGCCAACGATGTTGCATCTGCAGGTTCAGCATAGCCATTTTCAACCAGCTCCCATATTCCTTGAGAAGCAAACAATGCTTTCATTGTTATGGACCAATAACTGTAATTTTTCCCACTAAACTGTGGCAGTTGGGGATTTGTCAAACCTGTTCCAGCATCTGCCATCTTAACCTGTATTGGTAAAGAAAAGATACTGACTGTATTTTGAAAACAAGCAAAAACTTTCTCTGCTGGAAAAATCTGCTCAACAAACTTCTTACAGCTCCTACAGTGAAAAACAATCTCTGTTTTTGACTCACTGAGTGCCTAGACTAGCTCTGATACCATGTTGGAATTTTCTGATAAATTCCATAACAGACAGACAAAAATTGCACTCTGTTTTTACACAGAAAAACAGAAAATCGCTTGCTGGAAACGGTGTTTCAGCAACACAGTTTTTTTTCAGTTGCTGTAACTGGTGTTGCAGCAACGCTGTTCGTGGTGTTGCAGCAACGTAAATTTTTTACGTCAAGTATTTTTTGAGTTACGGTGTAACAGCAACGGTGACGGTGTAACAGCAACAGGAAAAATTAACTTGTATTCATCAAAATAAACTAACTGTTACAGATTTGTCTTCCTCATACTGAGGGAATTTCACAACTTCTATTACAAAACAGATTTACCAAGGAACGCTTCTGTTCCACACAAATAACATCTACCCTTTCTATCAGCAAACAACCAGAAAGCAAATTACATTCAAATTTCTGCACTGCTGTGCATTTCACTGTTCTGAAATTATTCTTCTTCCTCACGCTGCTGCGTGCTCTCCTCTGCTCTGTGTGATTCTTCAGCTGCTACTGCTTCTTCTAACCTCAAAACAGAACTGCTGTGTGATATTTATATGCTAAAACATATCTGATTAAAACAATAAAATATTACAAAATATCTTCTAATGTTTATCTCTGTATTTAATGCAGCAAGGCGGTGATGCTTCTATCAAAAAACAAGTCGGCTGTCTGCAGGGGAATTCAATTGAAACTTTAATGCATATTTATGTGCAAAAATATCGGGCTTGACTTTGATGCACCGATCAGCCTGGAGTATTTACTGCAGATCAGATTCTTGTCCAGCTGTTCATTGTTGCAGTTGGAATTAAATTCCAACAACATATAAACAAGTCCCATTGGAACATGCATTTTTTTTCTTTTACCCATAAATCGTGGCTCTAAAGCCACCCCCAATCCGACATGCATTCTATTGGAAGAAACTCTAATCATAACCATAAAATAAAATGCTTCTTTCTTGAGTAGCGCATGACAAATGAAAGCAATATGACCAACGCATCATGTGCCCATCACAAGGGAGGAGAGATAATTAACCATATTCTTTCTTAAATCAACAGAACCATGTTCTATCCCCTCGGTTTGGTTTGACAACCGAGTCTCCTAGGCTTGTGATGAGAAGATGTTATCTGTTGCATATATATGTATTTTGAACAGAAGGTTAATTCCTTCATCGCAAATTTTATCTCAGCATACCCTTGTTCGATGCTATTAATTGGTGTTAGGTGTGGATCTCTACATAAGATATTCATTCCTCTCGCAAGAACTCTGATATCCATTTATGGTCAAATTGGTTAAATTGATCCAAATTTTTTGACCCACGAGGTATTTCAGGAATTCATGTTTCGGTATACAACTTAGTGTATAGAAACTCCTCATTAAATGTAACCATTATATATATATATATATATATATATATATATATATATAGATTGGATACAAAGGTCAACACTTCCTCATTTATTTACTTCAAAATTTTAATACTTCAGTTCATCCATTACAACCCTCATGCCCCAATTTAAACAATTAATATCATTGTTATGTAAATAATATTATACATAGGTGAAGTTTATATTACTGACCCC
This sequence comes from Pinus tabuliformis, assembly GCA_031772625.1. Classification (NCBI taxonomy): domain Eukaryota; kingdom Viridiplantae; phylum Streptophyta; class Pinopsida; order Pinales; family Pinaceae; genus Pinus; species Pinus tabuliformis. The sequence continues at coordinate 327,380,433 of CM062808.1, forward strand.
TCAATGACCATGTTAGTATTTGGATTCATTCTGAAAGGATCCTAATTTCCTTTAATGCCAAGGAATCATGGTCTAGGTTTAAACTTCAGCATATGAATTATAGACTAAATCTCGTTAATAAAAACATTGCAGTAGGTGAATTGGTCCATAGGCCTCAGTGTTTGAGCCTAGGCTCTAATACCATTTGTAACGAACCTCTTTTCCTACCCGGAAAATTTTCCCTTAGGCTCCATTCAATTAACGAATTCTTCATATTTGGAATAAATTTTTGAGTTTTTCTGTAGCTAAATAGGCTAAGAACAATAATTAAAAATACCAATGCGAGTGGGAGACATGACATCGTCAGTTCTTTAAGCATCATGCAAGAATCATCGACAATTCTATGGGAGACATATCTGCATAACTCTTTCACATGCATAAACCTTCAAATGTAAACATGATCATAATATCTTTGACATGCATATGCATTCATATGTGAGTCACATGCATTACTCTACCATCATTTCCATAAGAGAGGGAATTAAGAAAGCCATAATGATTTAACATCCTATCAAGTAAGGATTTAAACATGATCACCTACCATGCAAGTAAATCTCATTTGAATAGAGGGAACATCATTAAATCTATTAATATCCAATCACAGATAATTCTTTCGAATATTCTCATAACTAAGAAAAGCTACTCATAACGAAATTGGAACAGTAACAGAGAGAGGGTGTAAGAATCAACATACAACCATTCCATGTGAATGACACCAACTAAATCTCACTTAGAGGGAGGAGCACCACCACCCAGCCATGAATCACCTCTGATTCCCCTCGAGCCAAAGATCTTGCGAAGGATCAACTGTCCTCAATTGACCAATGCACTGGGTATTTAATACCCTCTTTCATTATTTAGTTACCATTAGCGATGTCCCGCTTTATGGATTTTTCCATTTGCCTAGGTCTTATCTGGAAAAGCTAATATTTATCTCCCATAACTCTTTTCCACATAAAAGCTTGCCTTTATCTCCCGCAAAGCTTTTATGTTTGATGGATATTTATCTCCCATCCATATGATGGATATCCAATCCATCCAAGCTTATCTATAATCACATCTAGAAGCTTATCATGAAAGATACATCTCTATCCCATTCCTCATGGGATTTGGCAAGAATCTCCTCTCTCTTGGTCCTCCACCCTCCAAGTGACTTATTTTATTAATTTATTTAATAATACACTTGCTTCCAATATTACATATCACCTAGCTTTCCTTAGCTTAGGTGTAGAATAGTTTTACCCACAAATGAGGGTATCAAACCTAGCTTTCCTTAGCTTAGGTTTACAACATTTAACACCCAAGGGAGGATATCACACCTAGCTTTAACTTAGCTTAGGTTTACAATAATGTAGTACACAAGGGAGGGGATTTACATGTTGCTATGAGAATTGGCTTTGGAGCAAGTATTGTAATGCAACAAATTTGTCATGCTTTTGATGTGATGTGGATCGGATCCAAGCTGGACGAATGACTTTGAATCAAACACAATGGTTGTAATTCCTTCTTCTATTCAATAAAGTATTTGAACATTTCTCCCATATGTTTGTATTGTCTTATGTGTGAGATGCATTTTATTCCATTCACTTATATTCAATAGATATTTTGCTTTGATCGATTCTTTTTTTTCTATTTGTGTTTACAGGTACTTCTCAAGTGTAATAATTACGGGAATGAGCGATAGGATCGATACAAAGGAGACGAGAGGAAAGCAGAACTATAAGTAGGTCTTCTCATCTTCTCATCTTATCTATTGCTTATGGGAAAAGACAAAAATACTTTAAATTGTTGTTCTAGATATTGCTACTTATCTAGGGAATTAGTAGTTATCCGTAGATACCAAATTCTCCAAAAAAAATTGGCGACTTCATTGGGGAAGATCCTCTTCCTTAGTAGCTTATCCACCTCCTAGGACATCCTTGCAGACCTTACTTGTGTTTGTAGATTGTAATTCAGCTCTTTTGCATTGAAAATTTTGTCAAAACTGTGTCAAATTGCGAAATGGGTCACTATCACCGGCGCAGGCTTGTGAGCGACACAGTGCGCTGCAAAGCACCTTTGGCTTAGGGATAGTGCTCTGAAGCGCACTGTCTCCCATTCAGGGTTGCACTGATCCTCCTAGGGTTAGTTTCCTACCCTTGGAAAGTGTTTTTGCCAACTTTTCTCTGTTTGTTTGTTTTCTAATTGATCAATGAATGTTATGTCTCAGAGAACAAGTTTCTATCTCCTTGTCTAGCCCTACTTTGATTTGATTGATTAATGTTTCTTTAATGTTTTCTTTGTTATTATCAATCTATAGTCAAAGCTAGAATATAGTTGATTAATCTTCGTTCGAAAGAAAGTGTTGTAAAGTCTTCTTTTTCTTCGAAACAGAACTGTCGTAAAAGTCTTTGTTCTTATGAAAGATTGATTGATTGTATGTGCATATTTCCTTTTGTTCATATTCACATTAAGGAAATCGAAAAGAAATACATGCATGTTGCATTGAAAAATTTTGTGTGTGCTCATAGGAATAGCATAGAGAAATTGCATTAGATTGTGCTCTTTTCTTTTTGTCAAAGATCTGATTACTCTATCCCTACTAGCTAAGGTTTTCATTGTTCAATTGAATGAAAATAATTCTTATCATATTAGTTGCATTTTAGGAATTGCAAACATACATCACGTGGTGAACCTTGAAAGGAAAATTCTAAAGAAGATCAACTTAAAATTTATCTGAATTTACCTAATGGAGCATTGTCACCTAACGAAAAACATTTAGTGGTTCTAGGCTAGAGACGTGTTCTGGCGTCGTAAAACAAAGCAGCTGTCACTAACTTTTCTATAATACATCCCGAGTGTGATACCTCATTCCATGTATGTGGGTATATAGTAGCTCATCCACGTACCTTCGGGTATATAGGGCGGTGTTATAGTACGTAAGGTATGTGGGAATGCTCTCACTATGCAACTTTATATTATACAACGCTTATACCGATTGGGCCTCCACGTACTTCAAGTATATATGGGAGGACAACACTAGGTTGTTATCCATCCTTAGGTAACCGAGTTGGCTGCCTTGTACACTGTGATACACCGAATACAACATTCGGGGAGATTTCCTGCTCGTACTTCTCGATTCGTCGGGAGGTATTTTGAGTTCACAGTTGCTTGGTAATCCTTTTCCTATATTATCCCTCTTTTGTTTTGGTATGTTACTTTGATTAAAATAAAATTAATTGACCATGGATAACGTCCTCCACGCTTGCTCCTTAGTTGATCTTAGGTTGAGACATATGGTGACAAGTCCGGAGTCCACCGATTAAGGAATTCCTTTTGATGGGAATCATGGTCCTTTTCCTCCTTTTGGAAATATTGGTGCTCCATATATGGCTACATTGTCCCTTTCGGGATTTACCATTGCCTCGCCAGTATCGTTGTTTTCAACCTCCTTGGTTCAAAATGTCGTGATTTCTCTGCAATTGAGTACTCCTCCAACTGGACAAAATCAACCTCCAATTGATCCTAAAGTTGACCCTTTGTCTTCTTCCTTGGTTGTTTCTTCCTCCCCTTTTTCGTCTTCACCTAGTGAAATTATTGGTACTAGTAACCAGGTGGCTAAGAAGAAGAAGAAAGGGAAGAAGAAGAAGAAGAAGCGAATTCAGCAGAGGGGCAACTAAGCAACCATTGCTTTGAATGAAATATCTGATGAGAAACCATCCATCAAGGCTCACAAAGTTTGATATCCATGCAAACTTTATGTGGGAGACCATCTTCTTTGAAATTGTCCTGATATTCCTTAGATCTTAGAAGAATGGTCTTCTCATTCACATCATCTTGTGCCATCAACTTCTGGAGATCATGCTGGTGACACACCATCAACTAGTGGTAGTAAAGTTCACAGAAAGAAGGGTAAAGTTAAGTTTACATGTAGGTTATGTGAAGGGAATCACCCCATTCACCTTTGTCCCTATCTGGATGAAGCTAAAAAAGTGTTGGATAACTGTCCTGCTTCATCGCAGCAACTTCCATCTGGTTACAGGAGACTCTCCCTTAATCCTTCACTAGTTGATGAATTGACTGACTCAAATCAACCGTCGGTCAAACCCACTCTCTCTGAAAGTGAATCCTATGAGTCTATACCCAACCCAAATCAACAGGTCGAGGTAACAGTTGACCCGATTTCACCTTCAGTTAATCATACCTTTCCCAAAGAGAGTGAGTATGATACCACTCAGGTTCTTTTTATTTCTTCAGATTCTAATGAGCTTGGGGACAAACCTCTTGTTCCATCAAGACAGGAGGAAAATCCTCTCGTTCTCGTAACACAAGGGGATAATACTTCCATTTCTATGGTACCCCTTCCAAGTGGTCTGGTCACTTCCTTTGATTGGAATCAACTGGTAGGGTGTCGTCTGTTAGTGTCGGTCATGATGCCCTCCATCAGTGATCAAAAAAATCTCTTTTCATATGCATAAGTAGGTGTCTCATCAATGTCAGTTTTGCATTCCATTAGGCATGCCATAAAACTGATGGAGGAGCTGGTCCTTGTTCCCTTCTTAGCTTTGCTAGATCAGGTCATATCCATTAATGAACTTGTGTCACACTTGTTTTGTTTTGTCTTGAAGTCCATAGCCTTAGGTCTAGGGTTTCAGTCAAATGTCATTGCAAGATCATGAGTCAGAGGTCCATGAGTCCCCAGCAAGCCAGAAGGAGGTATGTAAATATGTTTCATTGATATTTTTCATCATGTACAGCTTTTTTATACCTTGGATTTAAAAACCCTGTTTTTAAAGCCAAGGTCATGTCAATTTTGTAAAGCAATAAGGAAATTTCAAAAATTCTTCAAAATGCCGGCAATAACCCTGGTCTCCTCCCTAGAATCCATCAGATGGTCTACCTGCAAAATGAACGGAGCTAAAACACCCAAAAGATCAAATTCAGAACAAAGGAAAACTCAAAACAGTGTTAAAAGAAAGTGTCAAGGCAAAACATTAGAAAGTGGGTTTGGTAAGTAAATTTTTTTTAAATTGAGCTTATAAAGAGTCAAATTCCCTCTCAATACCCTCATTGTGCATCCAAAGAGCTTGCAAGAAGAAGTGAGAGGGCGAAGAGGCGAAAGGAGGCAAAGTGCAGAGAAATTGAACCAATTTCAGGTGCGCTACCCGTCAGAGGTTGTGCGCTACGTGTTGGGCTGTGCGCTACCCGTCAGGCGCCTCCCAGCAGTGGTAATTTGTAACGGGCGCTACGTGTCAGGCTGTGCGCTACCCGTTGAGTGCCCTGCGCTACTCGTCAAGCTGTTAACACCAAAACCGCCCCAAATTTTGTCTAATCGCCCTCTAAGTTGCAAAATCGACTGAGGTAGGGTCTATACACTTGATGAATTGATGAATGGTGAATGATGAGCTTTCATTTATATGTTTTATCACTAAGAATGCAAAGAAAATAGATTTTGGTGATCGCTTGTCAATGTAGGCATAATGCTAGGGTTTGGTGTTTTCTTTTCAAGGTTTTAATTTCCCATTTATGCTCCCTCCATGTTTCCCCATTGATTTCACAATTGTCATCATATGTCTCTATCTTATCTTATTTGCAAAGAATATGAAATTTTCCTCCTTCCAAGTATCAAACCCTACCCCTCCCTAAACACATTCCCAAAACCCTAAATACCCTCCATTGTGATGTAAAAACACACACAGCAAAAAGAACAAAATGCTATGAAAGAAAAACAAAATGATTATGTAAAAAAAAGAAAGAAAGCAATATGATGATAAAATGCCAAAACAAAAAATAAAGAAAATGTGGCTGTGTATATAAACAAAAGCAAAGGAAATATTGCTATGTATATTTGATCAAAACTAATGTTGTTGTGGTCCTAAAAAGCAAAAACCATGTTTTCCCTTTTATCCCCTAATATCCTTGTCAATAAAACCCCTTTTCCCTTTTGACAAAATGTCAATGAAGCCCTTTTCCCCTAGCCTCAAATGTACATGAACCCCTTTGAAAAAAAAGAGTGTGCCTTATGATGTACATTGAAAGACAGAAATCAAATGAGCGAGTTATCTATGCTGTCCCATTCCCCTGTTGAGCATACATGTCATTTCCCTTGGTTATTATTATCCATGTTACCCTAATAAAAAACATTTCTTTGCAAATGATTTCCCGCTGATTAAGATGAGATTATATGTTTGACAGTTTGTGAATTGTCCCTTGAAAATTCCTTGTTTTCATATGTTTCCCTTTCCTTGTTAAAAAAAAAAAAATCCCCTCCCCTAACATTTCCTTCATGATTTTTTCCCCTTGAAAACAGCATACAACTCAGCATTTTTGCAGGCAAGGGCAGCAATTTACTTTGTCTATTTTCTTCACTTTGCTCAAAAGCACCATGTCAACCACCGAGACCTATGAGCAAGGTGATGACCAGTCTTCTTCTACAGAGGTTGAGGTACAGCGGAGGCCTCGTAGGGGGGGCAAAGGTGGTCGTCCTAAGAGAGAGGAACCCACCTCATTGGCAGAATTGCAGGCCTGTCCTTTGGCAGTGAGTTGCTTTCGGTATATGTCATGTTTTCAGTTTTGCGAGAGGCTTGCTCAGATCCAGCACCACAGGGAGTTGGCCCGATTATTTGTTTTGCACCTTCATGATGGGCAGGTCACTCTGGCAGGTGTGAACTTTGTGTTGTCTCCGGAAGTGATTTCAGAGGCTACTGGGATACCAAATGTGGGTGAGGTGTGGCCCAAGCGCAAAGTGTTGGATTATGTTCATTTTGAGCCATATGTCATGCCAGCCTTCATGAGACACTTGTCGGGGGTTTTTCCTTTCAGATTTCTCCGGAGGGAGTATGCTCCGATCTTGAGACTCATCATGCGTTACTTTACATGTGAGGGCAGGTTTTCACTGGTGTACTCTTATCACATCCGTCTGTTGATGCACTTCACCCGAGTGAGGATGATGAACATCCCAGTTTTCTTCTTCCAGAATATTCAGAGGATGGTGCCTATATTACAGAGGAAGACCCCAGCCCAGCAGTTTACGAGTTTATATCACTTTGGTCTCATCCAGCTCATTGTTTCCCATCAGCTGAGCCAGCAGGGCATTCCATGGGAAGAGTTCATCTCTCATGAATTCTTCACAGCGCCACCACAACCACAGCCTGAGCCAGAGGTCATTTATGAGGAGGGAGGTCCATCTCACCAGCCAGAGATCACTGTTCCGAGACATGTAGCTTCCTCACCTCGGGTCACCTATTAGAAAGGCCCAAGGGCCTTGTTTGCAGCAGCTCGGCGAGTGTTATCTCCACAACAGGTGGAAGGGGTCTCGCCTTCATCTTCAGATCAGCGAGTGTTATCTCCACATCAGGTGGAAGGGGCCTCGCTTTCTTCATCAGAACAGGAACTACAGAGGGGCAAAGAGCCCATGATTCATGAGGATCCAGTGATTGATCTCGAGGCCAGTTCTCCTAGCCAAGAGGCGAAGGAGATCATTCAGCATCTTAGGGCTGAAAATGATGTTTTACAGAGGAGACTTGAGGGTGCCAATGGACCATCACCTACCTGGAGCAGCGGAACAAACAATTAGAGGAGGAGAAAGTACTTGATGAGTTATGGAGGATTCGTACTGACCGAGTCCTAAACCGAAGAAGACCCGGTGATCTATTGCCTGCTGAGAGAGAATCCATGCTCATCCGGGTCAATGCACACTTGGAGAGGCTGTTGGCTAAGGCCAACCAAGAGAAGAAGCTGCTGAGAAACATGAAAAATCATTATTGGGCAAGGATGCATGTTTGCAAGGCGAAGATGAAAATATTCCAAAGAAGGTTGACCGAAGTTCTTGGGAAGAAGAAGAAGGCCAACCCACTCTGTATCTTGGCCGAGGCTTCTCTCACTCACCATGATACTCATTAGCCTCTTCCTAGCAGCTAGCACAAGAAATTTTGAAAGTTTTGAGGCATTTTTGGCATTTTTGGGAAATTGACAGGTTTTGGCCTTTTAACGGGTAGCGCCCCGTGCGCTACACTACATGGGGGCAACTCAGAACGGGAAAAACTCAGCATTTTTGGAATTTTCATGCAAAGTTACACCTACCTATGGATGGACTTCAGTTTTTATGGAGATTTGGGCCTCCAAAAGGTCAAAACACACGCAAATTTTGACTTTCTGCCCCTATTTTGAGTTGCAGAAAGCTGTCTTGGGAGAATTGAGTTTTGAGGGGTCAAATGAACTCCAAATTCAAAAATTCTGGTGGGGTTGGAAAGAAGACTCGTAGACCTTTCCAATGAGCTAGCTTGCACCTGATTTGGACACCGGGAAGGCCCTCAAACAGGCTTCTCAATGTGCGCTACCCGTCAGGCACATGTGCGCTGCATGTCAAGGAATTTTGCCTATTTTGACCAGTTCGGCCAGAAAAACACTGTTTTCACTTGGTTTAATGTTTTGGGCATGTAAATCATGGATTTTTATGTAACTTTCATGGCTCTAAGATACTTTTACTCTCCTTGATCACTTCTAGAAGTTTCTTGAATGTAAATGGTAAATATTTAATGCATGGATAGGTTTCCTAAGTTTTAGAGGCAAGTTGTTTTGACTGCCTATTATCTAGTGCTTAGTTTGGAATTAGTTGAAACAACTCCTAGGAAGCTGAGCTCGACCCCTAGAGGTGGGGAAAGGAGTTAGATCATCTATATTATGCCTTCTCTTGCTCATTTTCATGGTTGGACTCTTGAGGGAGAAGCTCCTATTGTATATTTTACTTGTATCTCTGCAATTTGAGTAAAGGGAAGACCAGGGTTTTGCAGACATCATTGGGATTCTTGTGGACTCTTGTGTTGATGGTGTGTTTTCTTATTGTAATTGTAAGTGTGTTTATGTGTTCCATCTCTTTCTTTACTGCATCTTATTAAAAAAATGAAGTGATAAAGTTTGAATTCATGCTTTCCATGCTCAGCTTTCAAATTTGTTTAATGTTTATGTTTTCCACTGTCTAGAGAGGATTCAAAGTCATTGTTTGCCTTCTTTAGCTTCTCTTTTTTCTTCTTTGATCATCCATCTTAGCTAAAGGCATCAGCACAAACTCCTACCTTGCCCCAAAGACCCACCTGCAAAAACTGAGCTCAATCCCCGCACCCTGAATTGCACTCCCTCCAATTGCCACCAAAAACACCAAAAACTTTAAATCAACCCTCCTTATCTGTTTACTAGCCTAATATCAGTGTTAACTTTGATTGGTCATCTTACCTCATTGAAAATTTGCCGAGATAGACCGGAGAGAGCCTTCTCATACCCCGTAGGGCTAGCTACGAGGTGAAATGGTTTGATGTGGCCTTGAAGGTTTACCTTCCTCAGCCTAGGGTGAAATCTCAAGTCCTTTTCCTCCTTTTGGAAATATTGGTGCTCCATATATGGCTACATTGTCCCTTCCGGGATTTACCATTGCCTCGCCAGTATCGTTGTTTTCAACCTCCTTGGTTCAAAATGTCGTGATTTCTCTACAATTGAGTACTCCTCCAACTGGACAAAATCAACCTCCAATTGATCCTAAAGTTGACCCTTTGTCTTCTTCCTTGGTTGTTTCTTCCTCCCCTTTTTCATCTTCTCCTAGTGAAATTATTGGTACTAGTAACCAGGTGGCTAAGAAGAAGAAGAAGCGAATTCAGCAGAGGGGCAACTAAGCAAACATTGCTTTGAATGAAATATCTAATGAGAAACCATCCATCAAGGCTCACAAAGTTTGATATCCATGCAAACTTTATGTGGGAGACCATCTTCTTTGAAATTGTCCTGATATTCCTTAGATCTTAGAAGAATGGTCTTCTCGTTCACATCATCCTGTGCCATCAACTTCTGGAGATCATGTTGGTGACACACCATCAACTAGTGGTAGTAAAGTTCACAGAAAGAAGGGTAAAGTTAAGTTTACATGTAGGTTATGTGAAGGGAATCACCCCATTCACCTTTGTCCCTATCTGGATGAAGCTAAAAAAGTGTTGGATAACTGTCCTGCTTCATCGCAGCAACTTCCATCTGGTTACAGGAGACTCTCCCTTAATCCTTCACTAGTTGATGAATTGACTGACTCAAATCAACCGTCGGTCAAACCCACTCTCTCTGAAAGTGAATCCTATGAGTCTATACCCAACCCAAATCAACAGGTCGAGGTAACAGTTGACCCGATTTCACCTTCAGTTAATCATACCTTTCCCAAAGAGAGTGAGTATGATACCACTCAGGTTCTTTTTATTTCTTCAGATTCTAATGAGCTTGGGGACAAACCTCTTGTTCCATCAAGACAGGAGGAAAATCCTCTCGTTCTCGTAACACAAGGGGATAATACTTCCATTTCTACGGTACCCCTTCCAAGTGGTCTGGTCACTTCCTTTGATTGGAATCAACTGGTAGGGTGTCGTCTTCCTTCTTATATGCCTTTCCAGATCATAGTATAGGTTTTTAATATGATTGTACCTGACACTATTATAGATGAAGGTGTATCAGTGAGTATCCTTTCCTCAACTACTTGGAAAGCACTCGGTTTGCCGCCATTTGTGCCTATTACCCAGAATCTGTTGGCTTTTAATAAAGGAACTAGTCAACCATTAGGGATCCTTCCTCAGTTGCCTATTACTTTGGGAGGAAAAATATTTTATCTGAATGTGATGGTAGTCCCAAGCCCTTTAGATTACAATTTACTTCTTGGGCATGACTATGTTTATGACATGGGAGCCATTGTTTCAACACTCTTTCGAGTGATGTGTTTCTCGCATGAAGGCAAAATTGTCAGCGTTGACCAGCTTTCATTTCCCGGTCTAAATATGGCTTTCAGTCAACCATATTCCCTAAGTGGTCCTTTTGCCCCAATGGTATCTTCCCTGCCACAGGTTAATTATGTGGCAACCCGTTCCATGCCTACATCAACAGATGATCAATTCCGTGATGTTTTACATTATGTGCTGGGGGCATTGGAACTGGATATCTCTAATGGATTCCTTGCTACGAATCCCTTCCAGAGAATTGTTCTCCCATCTGACGAGAACCTCTTGGAAGTCATGACCTCCTATCATGGGTCATGAGAAACCAAGGATATGAGGATAATTCCTGGTCTTGTGTCAACCTCGTTAAAAATTGAAACCAAGGATGTGAGGATAATTCTTTTACTGTGTCAACCTAATTAAAAAATGAAACAGCTCCCATGAGGATAGTTCCTTGTCTTGTGTCAACCTCGTTAAAAATGAAACCAAGGATATGAGGATAGTTCCTGGTCTTGTGTCAACCTCATAAAAAAATGAAACAAGGAATATGAGGATAGTTCCTTGTCTTGTGTCAACCTCATTAAAAAATGAAACCAAGGATATGAGGATAGTTCCCGGTCTTGTGTCAACCTCATTAAAAAATGAAACCAAGGTAAGAGGATATTTCTTTTACTGTGTCAACCTCATTAGAAAATGAAACAGAGCCCATGAGGATAGTTCCTTGTCTTGTGTCAACCTCGTTAAAAAATTAAACCAAGGATATGAGGATAGTTCCTGATCTTGTGTCAACCTCGTTAAAAAATGAAACAAGGAATATGAGGATAGTTCCTTGTCTTGTTTCAACCTCGCTAAAAAATGAAACCAAGGGTATGATGATAGTTCTTGGTCTTGTGTCAGCCTCATTAAAAAATGAAACAAAGGGTATGAGGATAGTTCCTTGTCTTGTGTCAACCTCGTTAAAAAACGAAACCAAGGATATGACGATAGTTCTTTTACTTTGTCAACCTCATTAAAAAATGAAACAGGTCCATGAGGATATTTCTTTTACTGTGTCAACCTCATTAAAAAATGAAATAGGCCCATGAGGATAGTTCCTGGTCTTGTGTCAACCTCGTTAAAAAATGAAACAAGGAATCAGAGCATAGTTCCTTGTCTTGTGTCATGCTCGTTAAAAAATGAAATAAGGAATCTAAGAAGAGTTCCTTGTCTTGTGTCAAGCTCATTAAAAAATGAAACAAGGTCCTGTTGAGGGCCCCGAAATCGGGTCAACAACAAGGGGGATACCCACCCGGTCCGGAACCTGGTTGGCGGCTCCTTGCCTGTTTGATGTAGCGGGTCCGACTGGGGGTAACGGGACCAGCTTCCCGATGCATGGGATGTGTGTGTGTGTAGAGTTTGATTATGTTGATTCTGGAAGCATTCTAAAACTAATTGAAATCTAACTTGCAAACTGATTCTAAGCCATAGTAATCTAATGAAAACAACATATGTAATCTACACTAACCCGGGATATATCTTTTCCATTATGCGATTTAGAAAGATTTCATATAATAACTGGTAATAAAGATCATTCAGCTATCACAAGAATATAAACCATTTAAGATGAACCATTCTGCATAAGAAGTTAAACAAAACAGTTGTGAACAACATATCGCATAAATAAATCATTCATATGTCAAGCATAAATAAATGAGTCCACCGTACAAAAGTGCCAAATGATAACCCATATGCTCATACATTAACATATAAACAATATCAGCTGCATATCACTCTAAGAATATAAGCAGAAATTCGTCAAGAGATAAAAGTACCATTTATGACTGATTTTTACTCACAGACTTCAAGCAATAACGATTTATCTCTACTTGTTCTAATATCTACTAAGAGTACAGTAGTGCAACATCAGTAGCAGACATTAAAAATGCAAACATAAATAAATCTCGATCCTTCCATTCATCAAAACCTCCTCTAAGGGTGCAGAAGTGCATGTTCCGAGGACAAGTTTTTGACAAATTTCTGGACCCTTCTCCAATGCAATGAGAAGGGTTAAAATACTACTTCCTAATTCTAATAATAGTATTATTACAAAATTGAGGATACGGTTCTCAAATGACCGCCCTTTTTCTAATTTAGTTAAAAAGGAAAAAACAACATTCTAAATGAAATTACTTGTGAACTTGGTCTTTGAAGTTGCAGCTGTCAAGCATAGGCTTGAGAAGAGTAGGCTGGCTGATTTCTGCGCTTAGCTGGGCTGCGAAAACGACATCCATAAGATCTGGTGCTACCTTCTCGGCTGCGTTCATGATGCATCTTACTGTCATGCATTGGCTGTGTGATTTAACTAAGTATGTCCAGTAACTTTCCCAATTTAGTCTAGCCAATGCCTGGATTGTTTTCCCATGTGCCTGCGCTTTCTGCCTCCATTCTGTCTCCAGTTGCAACTTGCTCGGTAGGTATCCCGGGGTGGTCTCTGAAATCAAATTGGCTAGGTGTAAATTTTCATTTACACAGTCGATAAGGATGCTCGCTTGTGTCGCCGCTGTCTCTGCTGCTTGCTCCGCCTGTGTGATTTGTTCGTCCCATTTATTAAAGAGCAGCTCCTTGTGATTTTCATTAATCTTGGGTGCCCCTGCTCTTTTCCCTTCCTCATCATCTTGCCAAGTCAAATATTCTGTTACTCTTTTGTTGTTCTGATCATAGTCGTTCCGCAATTCCACCACCTGGCTGGTGATCCTGTCGCTTAGTTCACAAAAGTGTCTCCACTGTGATATTCTACGTACCATATCTTCCAGTTTTTGTGATAGTTGCTCGTTCAAGCCGATGGACTCTGAAATAAACTCTGCCAGCTTAGGTTCATCTTTATGCATTTCTTGCACCATCTGCAGTTGCTTTTCTTTTTCTTCAAGACTTCTTTGATAGCTTACCTGCATCTGGCGAAAGTATTCCTGTAGCTTTTCGAGCTGTCTGGAAGCTTCAGTGTTTGCGCTGGCTTGTTGCAACTGTTGTTGTAGCAGTTGTATTTGATTTTCATGTTCTTTTAGGAGTTGCTGAACTTCAGAGGCCTTGTCAATAGTTGCAGAAGCATATGCTCCTGCAATCTGAGACAGCTTCGTAAGATTCTCGGTTGGATTATTATTTGGGTCTTTCCACAAGACGTCTAGATGTTCAGCATCTTGAGACAATGTATTCTCAAGCTTTCGTTTCTTTCTTTGTCTCCTTACAACTGCTTTGTGCTGGGGACTGTAGAATACATCCAGTGGAGGAATTTCTTCTACGTTGAGTAGAAGTTCTGAGGATGGAGCGATAGGAAGGTGTTCTGCTTCTGTGGCGCTATTGACTATGGTCGAGACGACCTCTTGCACCACCAGTGTATTGCCCACAGGTGTCTTCGGGACTTGCCCTTCAAGATTAATTAATTCATTGAAGGTTTTCCACTCTTTATCCAACTCTGTTGTGACAAGAGGTGTTTCGACGACAGGAGGGGGAACGTTTCTTGGTGGTGAGGCGATAACTTGCTGCTGAGCCATCGTACTTGACTGAGCTGTGTCTTTGGTTGTTTCTTCGTTCTTTTCTTTGTCGTGCACAGACTCTTCAGGATGCTCAGATATTTCTCTTGCGGCACTGGACTTAGATCTGGAAGTGCTGGAGTTTTCACTGAGGCTGATGCTCGGAGTCGGTTCTCTAGTAGCTACTCGCAGCCCTTCTAGTGGAATACTAACCAGCCTTCTCTCTCTATATAACGTGAATTTCGGGAGGTTATCTGGAGACAACCTTGACTGAGCTTCTTGCAAAATCTCTTTGAGCGAGCTCTTACTCTGAAAGAGATCATCAAACAGATCTTTCTTCCCAGAGAACACTCTTATCTTGATGTTGGTTGTAAATTCTTGGGCCACATTATTTGGGTCGAATGGTCTTGATGTGAACTTAAATAATTGAAGACACGTCACATTCTCCACCTCGCCAAAAGCGTGTCCCACATCGAACAAAGAGAAGGCCCCACAAGTGACGGGAAATTGAGGCCAAATGGCCTTCTTTTTGTCCTTTAGGTCCTTGGTTAAGCCGCCTTCAGAACAAGTTTGATAAGCGATTTCCCGGGCCAACAGTTTATCAGGGACATACAAGGGTAGGACATGTGGAGGTACAGTGCTTCCAAAAACTCGAATGTAGGTAAACCATTCTTCCCCAAACCATCTCGCGATGGGGATGATGTCAATTCGGGCCTCGGGAGAGCACCTTGGGGGGTCCTTATCATATATCATTCTATGTATGGGCAATATGAGCCCATGGCAAATCTAGTAAAAATGAGGGGCAAACTGGGAATCCCATAAGACTTTATGATAAACATGGATGGGCAATGGGTCTTGGGTAGTCCATTTCCAACCCATGGTAGGAAAATTTGATACAAGACAGACAGAGTCCATTATATAGGCAGACAAATAAAAAGGAGGATAGACCCTTTGGGAGAAGGATATCCTAGAACGGTAATTGACAACCGCCGTGTATACAGTATCAGAAAGGATTTTGGCCCAATCTACTATCTCGGAGCTAGTCGCGGCATCAACTAACGGTAGCCATTCAGATGAAAACTTATTGATATCGGGCATACCAAATAATCTACAGAGCATGGTTGCAGTAAAACAATATGGAGAGGTAAGGGAACCAGTGCTGTACATACCGTTTTTATCCTTTTTCAATGGCTCATCTCTTCTTGACCATTCTTTAGTGGTGTCTGATAGGTCCGGATTTTCTACTACGAACTTCTTAACAAACTGTGCATTATAGGTCGCTTGCGGTTCAGGAAGATGATACATGAGCTTCAGGTCTTGGGCTGCAAACGATCCCATGAGCCCATGTCCCTGGACCTTGAATTGCCTATTTGCCAAATCTGCATCATCTAGAATCCACTTGATCATGTCTGTATATGGTAGGATCTTCGGCCTTGCCGCTATTCTATGGAGGAAATAACACGCCAGGTCTTCCATGGATGCCTCCGAAGGACGTGATGCACCCGCGACAGCAGCAGTTACCTTCATTATTCTAGGGTTCTCTTCTTCTAAAACCCTATACATGCCTTCCCATGTTGAGATACCTGCATCTCTGTTGCAGGCTGTGTCTGTGTACAGGGGCGCCATCTCCTTGGTTTTTTCTCTTGTTTCGGAGCTTTGAGCTTTGTTCTTCTTTCCCATTTCGCTTTGTGCTTCTGTCTGATTTGCCTTCGTACTTTGCTCCTGCAGGTTACGAGTGAAATGGAAAGACTGATCAGAAAGGTGATGGGAGAGTTTTAAATGCAAGAGATAATTAGATATGCCACCTTACGTGAAGCAAATCCGCATCAAGGCATGCGTCTTTATTCCACTTAATAACTGACAACTAATTTATTACTATCATTAAAAGCGCATAATTTCAAGTCAGGTTATAGTAAGTGGCTTTTCTTTGGGTGACGCGCCCGAAGGATTCGTACTAAGGTGCTTTATGATTTGCCAACGTACCCTTGCATGTCGCGAAATCGCAAATCACAGCGATCGCAATATCGCAGATCACAATATCGCAGATCGCAATAATTCAATGTTTGCCAAACTTCGCCTGCCTCATTTTTGCGATATGCGATCGCGCGATCGCGATATCGCATATCGGCGGATTTGTAAGCTTTTCTTTATGGATGCTAGTATGTTGCGATGCGATGTTGTTATTAATACTGGGGCGGCGCGCATATTGGTCTTTAGAAGGGAAATGAAGGTGTTTCTTATCCTTATGTGGTGCGACCTTAAAGATTTGCTTTCATGAACACAGGCTTAGACTTAAGACATTCAAGAAACCTTTTCTAAGCATATGGTTGTAACTTCAAAAAGAAATCCTTGCTTTTCCTAAAAAATTAACTAAGGGTCCCCATTCATTCAATATCGTGGCTGATACTAGATTGAACGAGGGGGGTTGTTGCTGGCCATAACGATTGGCGATTCACTTGGGAGAACCAGTTATCTCTGCTCTTTTTCTATTGACGTTTTCAAACTTCTAAAAAAATATTTTCTCAGGAAATTTGAACTTTATTATAAAAAGATAAAAACAAATGATACTTCAAAGTGTCAATGATGTTTTGTTTCAGCTCCATTCTAGCTCAATTACTTGCATCCCCAGATTGTATTCAAATTTAAATCAGTCATTACTTGGTCTTGTAAAACATAAAAATAAAGTGTTCTCTATGTATCAGTCCTTCTTAAATATGCTCCTTTGTCGCAGGTAGAGCCACTGCTGCCAGCAGGCGTCCATAGCCTCGACAGGGTTACCTATTATCCAGGAATGATCCTTTATCCTGCCTCAGGTTATTTACAACTTTTTCAGAAAGAATCACTTTCTTGATGCTTTTTCCTTTTTTATTCTCTAAAGAAAAATGTCTTGGTTTGGTGGCCAAATTATGACACAGTCATTCACCTGATTTACACTTTTGCTGAGCAAGCTGGCTCGTGATGAGACCCCTTGTCTTTTGATTGCAACAATCTTGAGTCATTGCCCTGTTTTGGTAGACAGTTTTGGCAAAGTCAGCAAGTTATAATATCTGTGATCATGATAAGTCGGCTCGTGATGAGACCTCTTATTCTTTGAGATATAGCATCTTTTTAGGTCATTCCTCTGAATGTTCTGTTTTCCTTCAGCAGGGAGGAAGTCAAATTTTCTTTCCTTAAGAAAGTTCTGGACGACAATGATGGGGCTGCTTTTGGTAATGGCTACTTTCACAGAGAATCTTTATTTTAATATTGATACCTTTCATTGTGCTGACCTAAAACAAATCCTTCACTGAGATAGCTTTCTTTTAATTTAATAATTATTATTATTTTTTTTTTTTGGAGTTGAAACTATCATCATTTCTGGGTCAAATTTCTATCGATAATAAAGATCAAATTCTCAAAAGATTTGTTGTTCATAGGAGCCGAAGTCCAAAATCTTTAACAGAGACAAGGTGTCTTTAGTAAACGTCAAATGCCGTTTAGCCAGAACAAACATTACTTGAGAGAGGAAAACATTCCCTAGGGTCATGTAGAGAATATAAATAACTTTGCCTATCAATTATTGAAAGCAAAACTAACAACCTAGCTAAATTACTCCTACTCCTATTCTAACTATATACAGGAAATAACTAAGTAAAATGATATTTCCAATGGAACCAACGATTCATTATTATTCCTAGCCGTATGAATCTTCCAAGCATCAGTAAAAAGAACCGAATTTCCCTTGGATCGAAATTGTTGGCTAGGGAATAAGAACCTACAACCTCAATTGGAATTCTGTTTGATTTTCTTTTCTCATGAGAAGTTTTTTCCAACTGAGTACCTATTGGATCATAAAAATTAGGATGAATTTCTGATGTGAATTGGTGATCTTTCAATAGGAGGGATAACGAGTCAAATTGTGAAAAGGGTTTTTCAGTTTCGATGGCTTGTAACCCGTTGCTTGTTGACGTTGAGCTTTTAGCGATAATGAAAGTTCTCATATATAAATCGCTAAAATATAATTTATCAAAAATTTGAAAATTTAAAAAGAAATCCGATTTTGTACAAAATGAATGCAAGTGAGAAAGAAATGATTGGCTATTTATACAAATAGTGTTATTGCACAACTGGGAGTTACTTGCAACTTTTTGCTTTTCACAAGAACTGGCCAGGTTTTGTGAATCAGGAACTAAGTCATGATTGCGAACAGGGATGGAGCTTTCCTCTTGATATGAATCATAGATCGGAGTATTGTCTTGGATAGTAGAATTATTCAAATGAGCTTTTGCTTTGAGATGAGGGTCAGATGGAATAATTCTTGATCTAAGATGTTCCTTATTAACTGACCCTAGATGAGTTACTTGTGATAACTCAACATCATCACAATTGTCAAAGCAACTATCACGAAAGACTTTACAGTTTTCCCTAGGTTCCTCTTTTTCATTATATGTTTTCAGACAAGGGAGGTCAGGCAGCTCTCGTTTGATATTGATCAAAGGCTATGCTAAAGTGGTCTCTTTATTTTGAGAACCCAATGATGATTTGTTTGAATAACCCTATGTGTCTGTTGAGATATGCTTGATATTATGAGGGGAAAAATCGTCATCACTAAAAACATTGGGGTAAAGAGAAAAATGTGAATCTGGAATAATTCATTTAAAAACATCAAATAAATTTTGTTCATCAGATTCACTATAAGCATCGGGCTTTAGATCATACCTTTTTGTGCCGATATTTTTTGAAAGAGAAACAGTTGGTGGATCTAACCTTGGCATCAGCATTTGTTGATTTGAAATTATATTGTCTGACTCTATGTCAAAGTCATCTTCTGGTTCCAAGGTAGTTTCCCTTTCAGTATTTTCGTCTTTGTTTTCTGGTACTATAGCATGCAAGACTCCTAGGCTAATCTCTGTTTGGTCAGATACAGGAGGTAGGAAATACTCGTCACAATCTGAAGATTCTTCATCTGTGAGCTCATTCTCGAGGTCATATTGTAGACATTTAAGATGAAATCGCATATTGAAATCCCTTATGGGTTCGTCTTGTTTCCGCAGATAGTCGATTTCATCATAGACCTGGTCGTATTCGTAGCAATCAAATTCCAAGATGAAAGTCCTAACGAATTGGTCCCAGCTGTGGATTGATGCAACTGGGAGGTTTCTGCACCATTTTCTAGCTTCCGCTGTGAATGTAAGAGTAAAAATCCTGCACAAAATGCCTTCATCAATTTTCTGAATATCAGAACTCGAAACTCTTTGAATGAATTGCAGGGCATGGTGGAATGCAGAAGAATTATTCTTACCATTGAATTTTACCTGAGACAATAGCCTTACCACATCTGGTGGAGTGTTGGAAGAGGCAGGAACATGGATGCAACTCCAAATAGGAATTCTATGAGCAGCCATCCTGTTTCAAGATTTCTAATTTAAAAACATTCCAACAGACAATATGCTCAGCCCTCCTTCTAGCGCCAAGTATGTTGAGGGCCCTGAAATCGGGTCAACAACAAGGGGGATACCCACCCGGTCCGGAACCTGGTTGGCGGCTCCTTGCCCGTTTGATGTAGCGGGTCCGACTGGGGGTAACGGGACCAGCTTCCCGATGCATGGGATGTGTGTGTGTGTAGAGTTTGATTATGTTGATTCTGGAAGCATTCTAAAACTAATTTAAATCTAACTTGCAAACTGATTCTAAGCCATAGTAATCTAATGAAAACAACATATGTAATCTACACTAACCCGGGATATATCTTTTCCATTATGCGATTTAGAAAGATTTCATATAATAACTGGTAATAAAGATCATTCAGCTATCACAAGAATATAAACCATTTAAGATGAACCATTCTGCATAAGAAGTTAAACAAAACAGTTATGAACAGCATATCGCATAAATAAATCATTCATATGTCAAGCATAAATAAATGAGTCCACCGTACAAAAGTGCCAAATGATAACCCATATGCTCATACATTAACATATAAACAATATCAGCTGCATATCACTCTAAGAATATAAGAAGAAATTCGTCAAGAGATAAAAGTACCATTTATGACTGATTTTTACTCACAGACTACAAGCAATAACGATTTATCTCTACTTGTTCTAATATCTACTAAGAGTACAGTAGTGCAACATCAGTAGCAGACATTAAAAATGCAAACATAAATAAATCTCGATCCTTCCATTCATCAAAACCTCCTCTAAGGGTGCAGAAGTGCATGTTCCGAGGACAAGTTTTTGACAAATTTCTGGACCCTTCTCCAATGCAATGAGAAGGGTTAAAGTACTACTTCCTAATTCTAATAATAGTATTATTACAAAATTGAGGATACTGTTCTCAAATGACCTCCCTTTTTCTAATTTAGTTAAAAAGGAAAAAACAACATTCTAAATGAAATTACTTGTGAACTTGGTCTTTGAAGTTGCAGATGTCAAGCATAGGCTTGAGAAGAGTAGGCTGGCTGATTTCTGCGCTTAGCTGGGCTGCGAAAACGGCATCCATAAGATCTGGTGCTACCTTCTCGGCTACGTTCATGATGCATCTTACTGTCATCCATTGGCTGTGCGGTTTAACTAAGTATGTCCAGTAACTTTCCCAATTTAGTCTAGCCAATGCCTGGATTGTTTTCCCGTTTGCCTGCACTTTCTGCCTCCATTCTGTCTCCAGTTGCAACTTGCTCGGTAGGTATCCCGGGTTGGTCTCTGAAATCAAATTGGCTCTGTGTAAATTTTCATTTACACAGTCGATAAGGATGCTCGCTTGTGTCGCCGCTGTCTCTGCTGCTTGCTCCGCCTGTGTGATTTGTTCGTCCCATTTATTAAAGAGCAGCTCCTTGTGATTTTCATTAATCTTGGGTGCCCCTGCTCTTTTCCCTTCCTCATCATCTTGCCAAGTCAAATATTCTGTTACTCTTTTGTTGTTCTGATCATAGTCGTTCCGCAATTCCACCACCTGGCTGGTGATCCTGTCGCTTAGTTCACAAAAGTGTCTCCACTGTGATATTCTACGTACCATATCTTCCTGTTGCTGTGATAGTTGCTCGTTCAAGCCGATGGACTCTGAAATAAACTCTGCCAGCTTAGGTTCATCTTTATGCATTTCTTGCACCATCTGCAGTTGCTTTTCTTTTTCTTCAAGACTTCTTTGATAACTTACCTGCATCTGGCGAAAGTCTTCCTGTAGCTTTTCGAGCTGTCTGGAAGCTTCAGTGTTTGCGCTGGCTTGTTGCAACTGTTTTTGTAGCAGTTGTATTTGATTTTCATGTTCTTTTAGGAGTTGCTGAACTTCAGAGGCCTTGTTAATAGTTGTAGAAGCATATGCTCCTGCAATCTGAGACAGCTTCCTGAGATTCTCGGTTGGATTATTATTTGGGTCTTTCCACAAGACGTCTAGATGTTCAGCATCTTAAGACAGTGCATTCTCAAGCTTTCTCTTCTTTCTTTGTCTCCTTACAAATGCTTTGTGCTGGGGACTATAGAATACGTCCAGTGGAGGAATTTCTTCTACGTTGAGTAGAAGTTCTGAGGATGGAGTGATAGGAAGGTGTTCTGCTTCTGTGGCGCTACTGACTATGGTCGAGACGACCTCTTGCACCACCTGTGTATTGCCCACAGGTGTCTTCGGGACTTGCCCTTCAAGATTAATTAATTCATTGAAGGTTTCCCACTCTTTATCCAACTCTGTTGTGACAAGAGGTGTTTTGACGACAGGAGGGGGAATGTTTCTTGGTGGTGAGGCGATAACTTACTGCTGAGCCATCGTACTTGACTGAGCTGTGTCTTTGGTTGTTTCTTCGTTCTTTTCTTTGTCATGCACAGACTCTTCAGGATGTTCAGATATTTCTCTTGCGGCGCTGGACTTAGATCTGGAAGTGCTGGAGTTTTCACTGAGGCTGATGCTCGGAGTCGGTTCTCTAGTAGCTACTCGCAGCCCTTCTAGTGGAATACTAGCCAGCCTTCTCTCTCTATATAACGTGAATTTCCGGAGGTTGTCTGGAGACAACCTTGACTGAGCTTCTTGCAAAATCTCTTTGAGAGAGCTCTTACTCTGAAAGAGATCATCAAACAGATCTTTCTTCCCAGAGAACACTCTTATCTTGACGTTGGTTGTAAATTCCTGGGCCACATTATTTGGGTCGAATGGTCTTGATGAGAACTTAAATAATTGATGACACGTCACATTCTCCACCTCGCCAAAAGCGTGTCCCACATCGAACAAAGAGAAGGCCCCACAAGTGACGGGAAATTGAGGCCAAATGGCCTTCCTTTTGTCCTTTAGGTCCTTGGTTAAGCCGCCTTCAGAACAAGTTTGATAAGCGATTTCCCGGGCCAACAGTTTATCAGGGACATACAAGGGTAGGACATGTGGAGGTACAGTGCTTCCAAAAACTCGAATGTAGGTAAACCATTCTTCCCCAAACCATCTCGCGATGGGGATGATGTCAATTTGGGCCTCGGGAGAGCACCTTGGGGGGTCCTTATCATATATCATTCTATGTATGGGCAATATGAGCCCATGGCAAATCTGGTAAAAATGAGGGGCAAACTGGGAATCCCATAAGACTTTATGATAAACATGGATGGGCAATGGGTCTTGGGTAGTCCATTTCCAACCCATGGTAGGAAAATTTGATACAAGACAGACAGAGTCCATTATATAGGCAGACAAATAAAAAGGAGGATAGACCCTTTGGGAGAAGGATCTCCTAGAACGGTAATTGACAACCGCCGTGTATATAGTATTAGAAAGGATTTTGGCCCAATCTACTATCTCGGAGCTAGTCGCGGCATCAACTAACGGTAGCCATTCAGATGAAAACTTATTGATATCGGGCATACTAAATAATCTACAGAGCATGGCTGCAGTAAAACAATATGGAGAGGTAAGGGAACCAGTGCTGTACATACCGTTTTTATCCTTTTTCAACGGCTCGTCTCTTCTTGACCATTCTTTAGTGGTGTCTGATAGGTCCGGATTTTCTACTGTGAACTTCTTAACAAACTGTGTATTATAGGTCGCTTGCGGTTCAGGAAGATGATACATGAGCTTCAGGTCTTGGGCAGCAAACGATCCCACGAGCCCATGTCCTTGGACCTTGAATTGCCTATTTGCCAAATCTGCATCATCTAGAATCCACTTGATCATGTCTGTATATGGTAGGATCTTCAGCCTTGCCGCTATTATATGGAGGAAAGAACACGCTAGGTCTTTCAGGGATGCCTCCGAAGGATGTGATGCACCCGCGACAGCAACAGTTACCTTCATTATTCTAGGGTTCTCTTCTTCTAACAGCCTATACATGCCTTCCCATGTTGAGATACCTGCATCTCTGTTGTAGGCTGTATCTGTGTACATGGGTGCCATCTCCTTGGTTTTTTCTCTTGTTTCGGAGCTTTGAGCTTTGTTCTTCTTTCCCATTTCGCTTTGCGCTTCTGTCTGATTTGCCTTCGCACTTTGCTCCTGCAGGTTACGAGTGAAATGGAAAGACTGATCAAAAAGGTGATGGGAGAGTTTTAAATGCAAGAGATAATCATATATGCCACCTTACGTGAAGCAAATCCGCATCAAGGCACGCGTCTTTATTCCACTTAATAACTGACAACTAATTTATTACTATCATTAAAAGCGCATAATTTCAAGTCAGGTTATAGTAAGTGGCTTTTCTTTGGGTGACGCGCCCGAAGGATTTGTACTAAGGTGCTTTATGATTTGCCAATGTACCCTTGCATGTCACGCAATCGCAAATCGCAGTGATCGCAATATCGCAATAATTCAATGTTTGCCAAACTTCGCCTGCCTCATTTCTGCGATATGCGATCGCAATATCGCATATCGGCGGATTTGTAAGCTTTTCTTTATGGATGCTAGTATGTTGCGATGCGATTTTGTTATTAATACTGGGGCGGCGCGCATATTGGTCTTTAGAAGGGAAATGGAGGTGTTTCTTATCCTTATGTGGTGCGACCTTAAAGATTTGCTTTCATGAACACAGGCTTAGACTTAAGACATTCAAGAAACCTTTTCTAAGCGTATGGTTGTAACTTCAAAAAGAAATCCTTGCTTTTCCTAAAAAATTAACTAAGGGTCCCCATTCATTCAGTATCGTGGCTGATACTAGATTGAACGAGGGGGGTTGTTGCTGGCCACAACAGGTCCCCTAGAGCAAAGTTCCAATTCAAGTCTTTGTTTAGATCTCGTAAAATCCCAATTGAGTCTTTCACTTGATCTCGTAAACGAACCTTCATTCCATCCACCTGATAGCCACAAGTAGTCCACTTAGGTGAATTTAATGAAGCTTGGGGGGCATGCAGCTCGTGGTAAAGTTAGTTTTCCCTGTAGGTTATGTGAAGGGAATCACCCCATTCACCTTTGTCCTTATCTGGACTAAGCCAGAAAGGCATTGGATAACCGTCTTGCTTCACCACAGTGACTTCCATCTGGTTACAGAAGACTCTCCCTTTCATCATGCTAGGGGAATGTAAACTAATCTCAAGCATAGTTTTTCATTTCAAGCTTGTGTAAAAATGAAACTGAATTCAAGCATAGTTCATCGTTTTAAGTTTGTGTAAAAACGAAACTGAATCCAAGCATAGTTTTCGTTTCAAGATTGTATAAACATGAAACTGAATCCAAGCACAGTTCCCTATGGTTCAAGCTTGTCTAAAAATGAACCCATTTCCATTTTAACCCTCGTGATTTCCATTCTATTAGCCTCTTTCATTAGATGAGCCTTAGTTTTTTTCCTTCCATCGTCACTATCTGCTTGGCCAATCATACACTTTCACTTGGTTGTTTTACCTTTTTTGAGGAACAGTTGTAATGAGTGGTCTTATTAGCTAGCCTCTTCACATAAATCAACATGTTTTGAGAAGTTCCAACATCACCAGAACCAGTTGTTACCCTAGACACCATTTTTTCCTTAAAGTGGAGTCCTCTTTAAGGTCTTTTTAGACTCTCGAAATATGAAAATATTACCGAGCACTTGTCCTTTTTAGCTCATTAATGGGGGAAATGAAATATACTCAGTATAAGTTTAACCCTTTTCTAAACTGAGATAGATTATTTATGAAAAAGGAATACGTTGACTGAACATGGTTACATGTTCTCTCTCGTATTGTTTTATGCCTTTTCAGGCTTGAGAGACAAATCAATGAAAAATAACTTGTGGAGTTTTCTTTTTGTCCCTTTTCAAACTCTCTAAACATGAAAAGAACTGAGTTATATTTGTCTTTAAACTCGTTAAAACATCAAATAGTAACAAACTTGTCCATCTAGACAAGACTGAGTTTCACCTTCACTAGACTCGTTAAAACATCACATAGTGATGGATTCACTTGAAGGGTGGAATTATACAACAAGCATATGTTATCCTCCTCAAGATTGATAAAAAATAAAGAGGTACTGTCAACAATGACTAGGGAAAATGGGAAAAATGGGAAAACTACGTTATGATAGCAGGTCACTCTTGAACATGACACTTTCACTTCATCTCCATGACTATTTGGGTTGGGTTATCTACTTGGCGATTATCATACCTATGGTCTATCACACCATCCATCACTTTTGGTTTTGGGTCAATGCTGTCAATTCATTCAGAGTATTTGGTTTGGGTTATCTACTTGATGGTTATCATACCTATGGTCTATCATACCATCCATTACTTTGGTTTTGGGTCAATGCTGCCAATTCATTCAGTGTCGCCGATATGTTCAAGAGAAGTCATTCAGTTAAAATTCATCCTTTGCAATACCATAAACCTTCATTTTCATGACCACCATTCCTGAACCTTGTGTCGTCAGTCAAATTCCGTCCCCAAAATCATTACACTCGTTTCGTGTCGTTGATGTGGGATACATCAAGGCCCTCCTGTGATGAGTTGCTTCTTGTTGACATCAGCTCATTATCCAAGAAGTTGACTTAGAAACACCATTCCAGTACCTTGAGGCTTGCATACATCAATGGTGGGTTTCTCGCTTCTGACGATAGGTTGACATCAATGGCCTTTGACCGAAAGACTTTGTATGGTGTTCGACATCAAATCATCCATTCACACTGTGTAGAATGTACTGCAATACCTTGAGGATCATTATCATTATCGATGATTTCTCTCGCATCTATTAACAGCTTACATCATTGGCTGGTAATCATATTGTGTCTTCCCATGTTCAACTTCAAATCACATATTCACATGGTTAGACTCGTACTTGAGTGAACGATTGAACGAAATAAAAGACCTTGGATCTAGATTCATCCATCCGGGCTGCAATTTCAGGAGTACTAAATCAGATGTACAATGGCTTTACATTGATGGTCATTTTGATCATGGGTCTATATCTATAGACGATGGTTTATGTAATGTAATGAAAGTTTATAAGATGAGCATGGGTATGCCTTCCCTCAGTGATTCATGTAAAAATAAAAAATCATGATAAATGTATTGTAATTGATGCAGGTCACCTTCCACTTCGATACCTCCTCATCATATCGTAAAGCATTTCATTTGGCATTGGCCATTTTCCGACTTTATGCTTTAGGGGGCAACTGTTACAGATCCATTTGGGCACATCAATCCTATCATCCATATCAGTGTTTTAGGGCTCATCAAACCCTAATTTTAGTTGCTACATGCCCTAAACAAGTCACCCCTTTGAATGCCTCCTTCTCGGACAGTTTCATGACTTGAAGACATCCAGAAATGCCCTATAGAGGGACTAGTGTAGGTAGGCCCATGTAAGGGTGCATTGCAGAGTAGTTAAGTCCATGCTAGGGTGCTCTACAGAGCACTCAGGCTTCCTTTCACCGATGTTGGGCAAGTTTGAGCAAAATTCACATAGGGTTTGGGGAATATTCTTATCTTTTAGAGTCATCTAGAAGGTTCTCTCACTTATCAACTCCTATGAGCTCGAAAATAGATGAGGAAAGAGTTAAGATACATCCTATCCTCTCACCCCTTCCTCCATGGAACTAATTCTATGTATGGAAGGCCATTCAATGCCACCATTTATGACAAAACCTCCTTCATCTCCCTATAAATGGACCACTCATATAAGTGATTAGAGGTTGGATTATGATGAATTGTAAGGAGATAATGTTGCTATGAGAATTGTATTTAGAGAAAGTATTGTAATGCTACAAGTTTGTCATGCTTTTGATGTGATGTGGATGGAATCCAAGCTGGAGGAATGACTTTGAATAAGACACAATGGTTGTAATTCCTTCTTCTATTCAATAAAGTATTTGAACCTTTCTCCCATATGTCTGTATTGTCTTATAATGCTTATATTTGTGAAATGCATTTGATTCCATTCACTTATATTCAATAGATATTTTGCTTTGATTGATTCTTTATTTATTGTTTATGTTTACATGTACTTCTCAAGCGTATTAAGTATGGGAAGGAGCAACATGATCAATACAAAGGAGGCGAGAGGAAAGTGGAACTACAAGTAGGTCTTCTCATCTTCTCATCTTATCTATTGCTTATAGGAAAAGACTAAAATACTTTAAACTGTTGTTCTATATATGGCTACTTATCTAGGGAATTAGTATTTATCTGTAGATACCAAATTCTCCAAAAAAGGTACCTTTTATACTTGTAGAGTCTAACTTATTTCACTTGTCTTTTGGAACATGAATGCACATGAATGACATCCAAATATTCAAAGATGGCCTACACATGGCTTCTTCCCTGACAACATTTTTTCATGTGCCATATTATCAAGGATTCTATGAGGAATTCTATTTTTTATGTACATTGTTTCCATGGATTCTTCTCCCCATAGAAATTTGGTAGATATTGATCAAATATCATAGTTCTTGTGCATTCTTCAATGGTCCATTTTTCCTTTCTACTACTCCATTCTGTGCGTGGTTGTAGGGAACAATGTGCTCCCTCTTATTGTCTACTTCTTTGCAATATGCTATAAGTTCTTTCAAAGTGTATTCACTTCCATTGTCAAATCTCAGATTTTCTATCTTTCTTTCGGTCGGGGTCCCAAATTTGGATCTAAACTCCTTGAACTTCTCGAATATTTCATCCTTTGTCTTGAGAAGATAGGGCCATGCCTTTCTAAAGTGATAATCAATGAAGGTCACATAATATTGGTAGCCTCTAAGAGATTTATTAGACATGGGCCCACATTCATGAGAATGAATGAGGTCTAATATCTCCTTAGACCTTGTATCACTGCTTGTAAAGGGTTTCTTAGTATTATTTCCCAAGGCACATGCTTTTCATACTCCTTCATGTTCCTCCTTGATGTTGGGGATTCCCTTCACCATTTGACTTAGAGAGGGTATTATCCTATATTAAATATGTCCATATCTTCTATGCCAAAGTTTTATGGGACTAATTTCCATATGAATAAGGGATTGAGGAGATGGATTTATAGCTCTATATAATCTTCCTTCATGAATCCCAATAACCCTTGCCTTCTGAAAACTAGAATAATTTCCCCAAACTGAAACTTTACCATCTACAAAAGTAACTCTATATCCTTTATATTATAAACAAGAAATGGAAAGTAAATTATTTTTTAAACCTAGGACATAGAGGACATTATTGAGGTGTAGCTTTGCTCCAATTTCTATCTTCAATTATGTATATCCAAGGCCCTTGACCACATAGTTGTTTTTATCTCCAAGCTCCACTACATGTGGTAATGATCCTTTTGATAGAGTATGAAGTTGTCCACTTCCTCTTGTCATATGTGTTGAGGCTCCACTATCATAATCAATTTATTGTTATCATCAAGTGTACCTATAAGTGCAACCAAGAATCCTCCACTCTTTCTCCTAGATAGATTATAGATGATCCATCCAAACAATCTTCCTGAAATTTTCATGAGATTGAGTCCCATCTTCAAATAACTTGCCATTGAGAGAGTGATATTTTCTTCCAATATTGTTTTTTCTTCCTTCAAATTATATAAAAAAAAGTTATCTTAAAATATTCTTCTTTCACCTTACCTCTGATACCATGTTGACAAATCATTACATGTAGATATTAGGGTTTGTATCCTCTTTTATTGATAATTAGTCTGTAGGAATTTACAGGGTAAGTTCCTTAGATAGAACACCAAAGGACACCACTCACAAACAGATCACATATCAGTACACCAGTATTCTTGATGTGGTTAAAACCCTCAAATGGGGAAACAATCCACGAACTAAGCCAATGCGGCCACTTCAGGAAATTTATTAATGCAAAATAAAGAAAATTTACATAAGCTTCTCTCATGAATGGTCACCTTACAAATGACCCTCCATGCTCTTTAAATAGAGATCATGGACTAATCAGCTATTAAGCGACATATCAAGTGTCAGTAATACCAAGGAGAGAATGAACCGTTGGATCACTTCATGTCTAGAACATATCGTGATTGTTGGATTGTAAGTTACAAAAAGTACATATTAAAGAAACACACGTTACATAACTATACACTAGACCAAGTTATACTTAACTATTTCCTATGTGTCAGAATATCCTAACATCCTCCATTAAGAACAACTTGGGATAGGATTGAAGGATGTACAAATATGAAACAATAGGAGAAGGAAGGAGGCATTAGAGCCTATCCCCACTTAGTGAAAGCTTCCTGAACTCTAACCACAAATAGAAGTTTAGTAAACTTTGCCTCCGTGAGAGCCTTTCTAAAGATGTCTACAATTTGATCATCGGTTGAACAATATTTCACTTCAAGAACATGGTCATGAATGAGCTTTCTAATGAAGTGCATGTGTAGTTCAATGTGTTTTCTATGCTGATGTTGGACTGTATCTTTGCATAGTTGAATGGCACTTTGATTATCACACCAAATTTTAGTCGGATGTTGTTGCTGAAAGCCAAACTCTAACAGGATCTGATGAAGCCACAGGGCTTCCTTATTAGCTTCTAGGACACCATGATACTCTTCTGCTACTGAAGAAAGAGAAATGAAAGTTTGTTTCTTGCAAGCCCATGTAATAGGTCCATAAACAAGAGTGAAGACATAACCTGCGGTAGACATCCAATCATCTGGGTCACCAACCCAATCAGAATCACTAAAACCAACCAATAGAGGAGATGCTTATGCACTGTAATGAATGCCAAACTAAACTATACCTCGAACATAACAAAGTATTCTTTTAGTTGCTTTCCAATGAATTTCATGTGGGTTTTTCATAAAATGAGTAATAAGGCCAAAAACAAAGGAAAGGTCAGGACGGGTATGGGTCAGATACAAAATTTTTCCTACAAGTTGGCGGTATAAGGTAGCATCAACTTCAGGGGAAGTACAAGTGACTGAAAGTTTGGCTCCAAAATGAAAGGGAGAAGGGGGTGGCTTACAGTCTTCCATGTGAAAGTGGCATAGAAGATCACAGGCATACTTGGATTTGGAAATGGAAATACCTTCCTCGGATTGCAAGACTTGAAGACCAAGAAAATAATGCAAGTGTCCTAAGTTTGTCATTTCAAACTGTTTTTTAAGGTTGGACGTCACATGGTTTATAAGGTTGGGATCGCTATTAGTAAGGATAAGATCATCAACATAAAGAACAAGAATGATAAGAGACATACCCACTTTCTTGGTGTAGACAATATTGTCAGAATGACACCTAGAAAAGCCAATATCTAAAAGAAATCTATCCATTTTGGCATACCAAGCCTGAGGGGATTGCTTGAGACCATAAAGGGATTTCTTAAGTCGACATACAAGGTTGGAGTTTGTTTTTATAAATCGAGGAGGTTGTTCTATATAGATTTCTTCATGCAAGTCCCCATGCAAGAAGGCAGATTTAACATCCATATGATGAACATCCCATTTATAAGAGGAATCAAGGGAAAGAACAAGGCGAATAGAGTTCATTTTGGCAACGGGGGAGAAGGTTTTAGTATAGTCAATGCCTTTAACTTATGAAAGGCCATTTGCAACAAGACGAGCTTTATGTTTATCAACTTTTCCATCTGGTCCAAACTTGGTTTTGTAAACCCATTTGCATCTAACAAGTTTTTGTCCCTTTGGAAGAGGAACAAAGTTCCATGTATCATTTGCCAATAATGAATGATATTCTTCATTCATAGCTACATCCCCATCTAGATGGCCTGAAGCTTCTGCAAAGGTGTTAGGATAATAATTCGATGAAGCTTGAGCTAGTAAAGAAGAGGCTCTATCGAACTAAGAACGTGTAAATCATGAATCTTTAGG
This sequence comes from Pinus tabuliformis, assembly GCA_031772625.1. Classification (NCBI taxonomy): domain Eukaryota; kingdom Viridiplantae; phylum Streptophyta; class Pinopsida; order Pinales; family Pinaceae; genus Pinus; species Pinus tabuliformis. Next base: position 327,411,864 of record CM062808.1, read on the forward strand.
ATCACATGCAAGAGAACCTGCTGCATCCCGAGTAGCGTGGACCCATTTTGGAAGCTGAGGCACTGAAGGAGGATCCCGAGAAGGTGGGGGAGGATTGTCATCCTCGTTGTCATCATCTGAAGAGGAAATGTTTTCAGAAGTAGAAGAGATAGAGAGAGGTGGCACATCGTCCGAACTAGGCTTGTAGGCCAATATATTTTCAACAAACTTTACATCTCTTCTAATGATAACATTTTTGGATTTAGGTGGAAGAATTCTATATCCTTTTACATCTTCAGAATATCCAATAAAAATACAATTTTCACTCTTAGGTTCTAAGGCTTTATGTTTCTCATTAGGAATATGGGCCCATGATTCACTTCCAAAAACATGAAAGTGACTTAAATTTTGTTTAATTGAGCTACATGCTTCTTCTGGAGTGATATTCTTTAAAACCTTAGTAGAAGTGAGATTTACTATGTAATTTGCACAATTAATTGCTTCTGCCCAAAAATTAAGACTAAGCCCTTTAGATTGAAGCATACAATTACCCATTTCCTTCAAGGTGTGATTCTTCCTTTCAGCTACACCATTTTATTGTGGAGTATATGTAACAATATGATTCAATTGATTTCTATGCTCAGTGCAAAAGTTGATGAATTTTTTGTTAGCATATTCTCCGCCATTTTCAGATCTTAGCTTAAGAATTAATGTCCAGATTGTTTCTCAACAAAGGCCTTATAGACCAAGAACATGTTAAAGACTTCACTCTTGAGTTTTAAGAATTATACCCTAGTGTGTCTGGAGAAATCATCAATGAAAGTTAAGAAATACTTGTAGCCTGAGAATCAAACAACTAGAAGTGGACCACATAAATCACTGTGCACAAGATGTAAAGGGTCTGAGGCATGCCAAGAGGCATGTTTTTGAAAACTGTCTCGATGATGTTTTCTGAGTACACATCTGGAACAAACACCATCTCTGCAAGATACCATAGGAAGACCTGTCACCATATTTTCCTTACATAGATTTTGAAGGGAGCGATAGTTTAAGTGACCAAATCGCTCATGCCAAAGTTTGCTCACTTCATCATTATGAACAACTAATACCGAGGGAATAGTTGATGACACAAAGTTGTTAAACTTACACAACCTTGTAGAATCATCAGCAATTCCAGTAGCTAAAATATGTCTAGGATCTCTTAGGTCCTTAATTACAACATCATGAGCTGAAAATTCAACGGTTTTACCTTCACTTGAATGAGTTATCTGATATACAGATAGAAGGTTGCGGGATAAGGTAAAAACACATAATACATCATTAAATTGACCATTGTCTAGATGAATAGTTCTAGTCCCTACAACACTAAGAGATCTATCATCACTAACATATATATTTTTGGTGTTACAATCATTTAAAGAAAAAGCATGGCTTTGTTTTTGGACATGTGATAAGAAGCTCCAGAATCAATGAGCCACTAAAGATAATGAGAAGAAGAAGATACATTTGGTGCATAACAAGACTGAGATGCTTGAAAAACACATGCAGAAAGTGATATTCCTAAAGACAAAGTTGAAGTTGAAAAGTGCTCCAAACAGATGTGATGGTTCTTCATTGTTGCTTCCAAGGCTTCCATATTTTTAAAGAATTTGGATTCTAAGTGACCATCATGATTACAAAAGTTGCAATGTCTATCGGTCTTCTTCCCTTTGTTTTTATTTTCCTTATAATTTTTTTAAATTGATTTTTCGTTTTGAGACTAAAATTGCTTAGGACCCTTGCTTGGTTTAGTGCCATTCTTTTTAGGATGCTGCTTGTTAGGATTCTTTGAATTTGGTTGCTTCTAGGCTGGTAAGGATTTCTGAGAAGAGTTTCCAATATTAAGAAGACCAAGATGTAATATTTTTCCTTGTTCTCTTATTAAAGAATCAAAAAAGGCATCAAAAGAGGGGGACTTGTAGTATTGTCCTTGAGAAATACAGGCTTCTCTTGTAGAATGGAAGGTGGAAACAAACACAGAGTAGGCTGGTCCAAACTTAGTAAGAATGGAATAGATAAGGCTACCATCTTCTTTCTTAACCTTAACTCATTCCAAGAGAAGTCTAAGGGTTTTGAAGTTGGAAAAAATCTCTTCAATGGTAGAAAAATTATTGGGGTCCAACGTAAGTAACTCATTTTCGAGTTGATGGGCTCTAATTTCATTTTTAATTCAAAAAACTTTATTGAGTTGTTTCATTGCTTCAGTAGGGGTATCCAGTTCTGCGATATGGAATCTAAGGTCTGGAGAAATAGACATCCCTATCAACCCACATGCTTGATCTTGCCTATTTTCCCATTTGGCTTACTTATCTTCATCTGTAGGTTTAGCCTCCAGGGCCCCAGGGAAACTTTTAGGGGCTAATATTCACAGGTGGGCTAATTTTCCATTCTTTTTCCAAAAAAGCGATTCACCAATTTCAATTTTTTCCTAGAATGATTCACCCAAATTTTATAATACACCAATATTTTACCTTAGAAATCGCCAAAATATTATATCGACTAATATAAAATCATTGGAAATCTAATTATTTCTAAAAAAATATCACCAATTTTTTTACAATTTGCATATTAGGGACTAGTAAGATTCGCCAAGATATTTAATCTTTAAAATAAACTTCCATCCTTAAAATTTTCCCTATGAGTCTAGGCTTGAGGTTATTTTATAAAGACCTTTACTTCTAAGTAAATCCTCAATGTAGGACAACCATTGGAAGTAGTTGGTGATGTCAACAATAACTTGGCATGGACTTCCCATTTTAACAGAAGCTAAAACTGTAGATGTTGAAACAATGTTCGAATGGAAAGATTTCGAAAAATTAGGCCGATTCAAAAAAACGGCTCTGAAAACGACTTCCGAATGAAGAAATTATGGCTTTTTGAAGAAAAGTTGTTGAAGATGCCGATGAAGTATGTGAATGTGCGGAAGTGAATGATAATGTTATATTTAAAAAAAGATACCTGCCCCCCCTTTCCAAACTTAATCTAATTAGGTCACGTTAAAAAAAAAATTATGTGACCCACTTTTATAAATAAGTGAAAGTCACTTTTACAATGGTACTTTATGAGCTACCCACTAAATTGTAACTTAAATTAAAGATAAAGAGACTTTAAAATTATAAGTGACTCCCCCGGATGTGGGTGTCATTAAGGCAATAACAAGGGAGACACATGGCCAGCACGAGCTGCCACGTGAGGTTCAGGGGCCTTCAATGCCCTTCGCCGTCGAGACTGCAAGGCACAAGGGCAATATTAATGAGGGCGCAGGAGGCGATGGCATCACTGCAGAGTGCATTCAAGGCGGACAGGTTCCGAGGGACTCAGTTGGGTTTTAAGGATGATGGAATGTTGGAATGTTGGAATTGGTCTCAGAACTCAGAGCGCAGAAGCTCTAATGTGGTTATTGAAAGCTCGGCTGCAGTCCGCTCCTTGTTGGTTTCTTCTGGTCACTGTCTGGGCTCAATTGCGCTCAGCCTCGATTCATATTGGGGTCAGCAAGCCTCAGGAAGGCTACGTAGCCTCAGCGAATCCTTCGCTGCTCTGGAACAGGAAAAGGAATTGGAGGATTCCATGGTGCGGCTGCGAGAACGGATGCCTTGCAGAAGAGGCACAGGGCGTGGAGAATCCTCTCGTCCCCCTGCAGTGGATGTCCATCACCATTGTTGCTGCTGCTATTGCTATAGAAGGGCAGGTGCCGCCCCAATTCCATCTAGTCAGTTTCTGGAAGCTGGTAGCTCCAATAATGGAGCACCCACGCTCCCAGCGTTTGGTTCTGTCATTTTTACTCTGGTTGGCTCCAGGGACAATCCGGGAATCAATGCGCACATCTCAGTGCTTTTCACCAAAATTCCTGAGGAGGAGGAAGGACCTTCACTGGTACCTGAAGGGGTTCGTTCAGAGGGTGACAAAGGGAAGCGCCCAATGGGGGAGCCTTCAAATGCACAGGAGCATTCAGAGAGGGAGCCTCAGCAGACCCCCTTCCGAGCTCGAGAGCAAGAGGAGCCAGACGCCGCGCAGGATCCCGAGGCTTGGTTGGATGGCCTCCCAGAGGGTCAAGGCTGGAGTAGAATTCTGGAGGCAAAACCAGAAGATTAACGCTCAGATGCGCAACCTCGTTTCGGCTTCCTTCGCTCAGGATGAATTTGGGGTCTTGGTGGATATCAGGTTCTCACATTTTGGTTTATTCCGTTTTCTTCCTTTCTATGTCATGGCTAGGGCTATATCAGTCTGGCTGGGTTTGGCGTTTTATGTTTGGTATGCGTCTTATGTCTGTGTCATGCGTCTTATGTATGTGTCGGTTCTGTGTTATGGTCTCGGCGTTTACAGCCTTTATGGGTTGCATGTTTTGTTGGGATGCCCCTGCGTGGGCCGCTTTGTTTCAGCATGAATTATCAAAGAGTCATGAATTTTGTTCTAGTCTGGACAGTTCGCCCTGCGAGGCAAAAGTGTGAGAATGATAGAGTCACCCAAGAAGCCACAGTTGGCCCTGGGCAGACAGTTTTCTTTGGCTGTAAATTTCACCTGTACATATTAATATAAATTAGTTAGTGTTGCTGAGAAAAAAAAAATTATAAGTGACTCACTTTTTATAATGGGTGAGAACACTTTTACATAAAGTAACTTTAAAACATAAGCTACACGTGCTTTTTGAAATTGTAACTCAACAAAAGAAAGGCTTGAACCCAAGACCTCTGTTCTCATAAAGTAACTTTGGGCCAAGTGAGCTAGTTTAAAAGGTTAGTAATTATTGGAAAAGATGAAGGGGTTTTTTTTAGTCACTGAAGCTTTGGAGTGCATGCTTACTTGAGAAATCCATTTTTACCTCTAGATCTTAAAAATGATGTAGCTAGGGCTACCAGAAACCTTTTCGCGTGAAACAAAAGGAGTTCCTCACTGGAATAGATACTTCTAACACAATAGAGCAATCCTCTTGGCCCGAAAGTGGCCAGAAACAATAGATCTAGGAAACGACAGTCGAATGCAGTTGTACTGGCTTTAGATTTGGATCACGAATGGATGCGGCCCTCAAATATCTTTGATACCATGTAGGAATTTATAGGGTAATTTCCTCAGATAAAACACCAAAGCACACTGCTCACAAATAGATCATAGATCAGTACAATAGTATTCTTGATGTGGTTAAAACCCTCTGGAAATATTCCACCGCCTGAGCCAACGTGGACACTTTAGGCAATTTATTATTGTAAAAGAAAGAAAATTTACATAAGCTTCTCTTGTGAAAGGTCACCTTACAAATGACCCTCCTTGCTCTTTAAATAGAGATCATGGACCAATCGACTATTAAGCCATGTATCAAGTGTCGGTAATACCGAGGAGAGAATGAATTGTCAGATCAATTCATGTCTAGAACATATCATGATAGTCGGATTATAAGTTACAAAAAATACATACTAAAGAAACACACTTTACCTAACTATACACTAGACCAAGTTATACTTAACTATTTCCTATGTGTCGGAATATTTTAACATACTTGTGATTTTTTTGGCTTCTTTTACTTATTTATTATATTATATTTCATCAATAAATTACCAAACTAAATGTATGAATATCACGAGAACAACGAACACAAGATATAGGCACTCAGTCAGGGAAAAACCCCTATTTAGGGGAAAACCCTATCCAACTCTTTAACTAGTAGATTCAAATCAAGATGAGACAATCAAAGACCCTTTTGACCTAGACAAAGACCTCCCCCAAGAACCAATTCATCCCTTCCTTCAAGTAGATGTATTATGCTAAAGTCTCCAAGTTTCATCTCCCCAGATGCAGCTTCAATCCATAATTTTGGTCCCCCCAGCAAAAAAATTCCAGACCTGCAACTACTTCAGAATTTCGGCCTCCAACTACTTGTCTGGAAAACCTAGAAGACTTTGCACGGGTGAGAGATAGATGCCAAAACTTTGATTTTTTTTCTTCCTTGAATTAGGTCTTTTTCTTGTGAAATTAACTCTCTTTTCTGTCCTCTTTCTCATATAGATCAAACTTATGAGTGTGTTCTTCCAAATGAGTCAAGCTCCCTCTATTTATGGGTCGAATTCCCTCTTTTTGTGCCAACTTCTCCAAGACATGGCTGACTTGGTGAGGAGGTGACACAAGACACTTTTAACTCAAAAATAAATTTATTTACATGATAAAAATGCCCGAGAATGGCCCAATAAATGTGAAAAAGACTCTTTTGACTCAGTGAAAAAACCTAGAAGCCTTCAATGGAGGCTATGACCTAGAAAATAAATAAAAGAGCATGAAACCCATGCTTCAAAAATAATTTTCTTTTACAATAATTTTTTCTTTTAACAAATTTTTTCTTTTAACAAATACAATTATGAATACCGATGCTAGTTAAATTCTTCAACAAATGTTAGATCACAACCTATATCAAGTTCTCATGTCATCATCAGTTTCTTCATCATCACATACAAAAGTGTCATCAAAATTCATCAAGGGTTAATTCCATATAAGTGTAATTTCATACTTCAAGTATCATAATCACAACATTAAGTCAGGGCATCCATTTTTACCACTTGTTAGGTTTACTAAGCTTAACAAAAACTTACCAAGATCAACAAGAGTATCAATCTTATTGTCACACTTTCATCATGCTTATCACAAGCATTAACAATAGTATCAAGTTACCATATATCAAAATCAATGTATCTAGCCTTCTTTATGAGATCAGGAAATCCACCATGTCTAAAATGTAAGATGCTTGCCAAATATCAAGAGCACCAATATATCACATGTACCAAAAATCAAACTTACTTTCATATGCATGCATGAGGGTGATATTCTTGTCATACCTCAGGGCTTACCTTGCCATCCAATATTGCAGCTATAATATTGAAACAATGTACTATACATACCTTGTAGTATTCATGTACCTTTGCAGCTTGTAACACTTATTTGTCATTGGCAATTGTAGCACTTTGTCAACTTTCCACTAGCTCTTCTCTTCCTGCACTAGCTTTCTTTTCCTATAACTTAGATGATACTTAAGAAGGATCTACTTATAACATCTCATCTAGATGTTAGAAGAATCCACATACTCAAATATGTAGGAATCAATAATTAAGTCAATAAACCTGAACAAGAAGAAGATTCTTCTCTCAAAAATAATTGTCATTCATATTTTATCAAATTTGGTCCTAAGGATGGACCCCCTTTGGGGTTCGAAACGTCGACATAAGAAGCATAATACTGTGGAGAATCTGGATAATGGTACGTCAAAAAACTACCACAGAAGCCTAAAGTCTAACAAAGAATATAATAATAAAGAAGAAATATAAATATAAAAGGTACTTATCTTTAATGAGAGGTGATCATCTTCTTGAACCATCCTTGCCTTAAATATTTTCATTTAATTCATCAGCAATCATACCTAATTGAGACTATCCGAACTAGGGTTATATAGAATCTATCACAAGTTATAAAACAACTTCTCATTGATCATGTTAGGGTTTCAAAACTACAAAACTTAGGCCTTTATCTTATCCTAGGGTTTCTTTCAAACCCGAACCTCACGATATCCCAAGGGTTTCCTTCAAACCCTAGCATTTTTTTAGGTCTCCTCTATCCTCTCTTGCTTCCATCAAAAGTGTCTTCTCAAAGATGATCTCAATGGTTTTTCTTTAGCCAACTTTGATACCATGTTAATTTTTATTAGGGTTATATTTTTATTTTCTTTAGATAATTACATTTAATTATTTACACATTGAACTCACCCCATAACATCATAACATTATTAAAAAACATATGAAATTATATAGAAAGAACAATATCATCATCAATGCAGCGGAACATAAAGGAACAATAGAAGAAAATTATTCACACATAAAGACATCAAGATTGGTCAGAGACCAAGGCAAAACCCCACAAACGAGAAAACCCTTTCAAATTATTCTTCTTATTAGATTTTCATTGAATGTTTCAACAAAGAGAGAGTACAATGATCCATATCTTCAATAACAAATCTATCCAGTAAAATCAACTAAACAACATCCAAGAGATGAACCCAACAATGCTGATAATCAAAACCCTAATTCAAAAGTCTCTGGTCAACTGTTGAATTTTGTAGTCAATTGATGGAATGAAACCCTAGTTTCCAGCTACATAGAGAGTGTATGTGTATGAACTTGAAACCATCCAACTACATGGATAATCCTATGTACCTACGGTTGCAACCAAAAATTCCCTATGACCACCCTGTGGTTGCAAATCAAAACCCTAGATCACATGTTCGAGCTTCAGACCCTACAATTTCAGACCTATACAAACCAATCTATGTGAACCACTTCAAACCTGTGCAATCCAAACCAAAGAAAGAAGAATGGTGATGATAATTTCTAAATGAGGGTCACTTTACTTGTATTTACAACCATCCATGGGTGTCCAATTTCCTTTCGGAATGACCTGTCCTTTTTGTGCACATGTGGGTTTCTAGATTAAAATATATTTTTCCTTAACAAAATTAAATTCTCCAAAGGATAGGAGGGGCCTTTATTGATGAGAAATATTGTCTAAATGAAGTAATTTATCCCCAAGCTTCCAAAAACTAATAACATTGTCGATATTAGATGGTTTATAAATAATTTCAACAGAAAAACCTAATAGCTACATTGTTAATCCTAGGAACATACTTAATATTAAATGCTTCAAATCAAGATATAATCCACCATACCTCTTGTTGGTGGTTTTTAAATTAGGTGAATCATAACAGATAATGTTCTGTACCTGACACATAACAATCTCTGAATCACCTATTACCTTTAGAACCTCTACCTTAAGTTCGATGGCTTTATTTAATACAGGTATGAGTGCCTCATGTTCTACAACATTATTTGTGCACTCAAACTCCAATCAACATGAAATTAAATACTTGTTCTTTCGAGGGTTAACTAGGATGCAACCAAATCTAGAGCCCTCCTATGTTTTGGAACCATCAAAAAACATAGTACAAATGTCAATAACAATAGGGATAGTTTCTACACTAGTCATATATACATCTATAATATAGGGGTCCTTATCACTAGTTGAATTGCAAGGAAGGAGTTCCAATTGCATTTCAGGTGATACAGAAGATGGTTGCACAAGATAAAATCTAAGATCAATTTCTAAAAAGAAATTTCCGAATATTTCTTGTGCAAATTGATGAGTCTCATCATTGGGTAATTATATGGGCCTTAATTCACCTCCTAGCTTAGTCAAACCAACTATTCTCACAACTTATTTCATACTTTTGATTATATTTTGCTTATGGGTTGAGTTAGAGTTGGATATTTTGCTTTATGGTCTAATGTGCATGTAATGCAGGAATAAAAGATAAAAGCAAGGGAAATGCAGGGATAAAAGGTAAAATCAAGGAACTATGGTAAAAGACCTTGGTTAAAACTCAGATGGGACAAGGGAGAGGAATTACAGGAGGTAAATCCTCCTCAATTACTGCCCATCCATTCAAATATCCCTCCATCATCTAAAAGTACACACAGCCAAATCAAGAGTCCTAAGAGATATCCAAGCAAATGGAAGTACAAGCAGCCTCCCTAATAGAAGGCAGCCGAGCTAGTGAAAGTGAAAGGACAAGTTACCATTAAGTTGGGAGCTATACCTCCCTAATTTTGAGGGAAGTAGTTGAGACTTCAGAGGTATAAATAGAGAGTCTTAGGACCTCAACTTTTTTAGCTAGTCAGTTAGCCAGTAGTCAGTCAGCTAGTCAGGATTTGAACTTTTACTATGGAACTCTGCTTTGTAACAGTTTGATGTGATACAATTCTTTTATAATGAAGATGAGTTTTGATTTGAGCCAGCACTGATTTAACTCAAAGGGTCAAAGCTCTTGGGTTAGTGATCCAAAATGGATCTTATATAAACCTTTAAGTCTAAAAGGACTTCATATAAGAGGTAAAAGGTGCTAAATGGCACAAATCCTTTGTAAATCCGAGGAAAATTAAAGTCAAAGGATTCTCTTGGTAATAGTCTCATTGTGTATATCTTTTCAATCTGAATCTACTGCAATTTGAATGTACTAGAACGGACTTCGGACGAAGGAGTTATTGCAAAAAGAAGATTGCCCATTATCCTTAGAAAAGGAGGCAATTTCTTATAAAAATGGACTTAAAGGCTCATTGAAGAAAATCGCATCAGAAGAGTTCAAAGGGAGGACTTAAGCAAAGGTGGAAGGATCCCCGATTATTGATCTCCAATATATTGCATCGGAGGAAGGCCTGCATGCGATATCGGAACCCCGGGTAGAGCTGATTGTGATTGCGATTAAAGCGATGAGCTAATCAGCAATTGTGATGGGTGACCTGTGATTACAATGATCGACATCGGTGATATGTATTAGATTGGCCGATCGGATCTTCGATATATATATCAGCTGGCACAGTCCATTGGGCATTGCAATTGCGATATGTGATGCGTCGATATCAGCGATCGACAATCGGCAATCGCAACCACATAAAGGGCCATTGACATATGTGATGTGTGATTGCGATTGGTGTTCAAGGCATGAACCCAATAAAGATTATAAACGCGGTTGAATAATATTTGAAATCTGGATTTACGGGATTTCTTTGTATTTCCGTGTATTTGTCAAATTCTTGGGTTTTAAGCATTCCGCCTGTGCGATTATGATTTGCGATCACAGGAGTGACCCGAGAGGGATATAGATGTGAATGAAGGCCATTTGAAGTCCAAGATTAAAGCCCATAATGTGTTTCTCATGTGTTTCTCTGTGTATTGTCATGATGTGTTCGAATTCAGGATGTCTGCACAGGAAGGCCAAATGACCGGGTTTCCCATGCCCACCCGTTCCTTTCTAATTGTAAACTACTTCTTGTAAGGAAACAATGAGGCTTCCATGTGTTAGGCAATTGTAGCTGCTGTGTATTAAATACACAGAGAAAAAAATTAACAGGGGTCGCGCAGAGGCTAAGCAAAACACAGAAAGAATAGAGAAAAGGATTCCTAGAGGCACAGGCAGAGGAATTCTCAGAGAGAGCTCAGAGAAGCTTGAGAAGCCCAGAGATGCTTCAGTGAATGCATGGGCAGAGTAAGGATGCTGGGGAATCCATTGGAAGGTCCAGTGAATGCTCAGATGCCAGAGAAAGTAGAGCACTTAACAGAGCATAGCCACCAGAGGTTGGAAAGGCAGAGCCAGAGCGCTTAACAAAGCAAGAGCCAAAGCCAAAGCCAAAGCCAAGAGCCAAGAGCAAGAGCCAAGAGCCAGAGCTAGAGCTAGAGCCAAGAGCCAGAGCCAAAGCTGAGAGCCAAGAGAAAGAGCTGAGAGCCAGAGCTAGAGCCTTTGCCGAGAGCCAAAGCTGAGAGTGAGAGCCAAGAGCTAGAGCTAAGAGCCGAGATCCAGAGAGCTAAACAGCTTGGGATAAGATGGTATTTTAAACCCATAGGTTCAGTTGTAAACCAGTGGAGTTAAGTGTGGAACTTGTAAAAGAATTTAATTCATAATCCCAAAGAGCCTAATCGAGTTGATTAGAGCTCGAGGAGACGTAGCCCAAGATATCTGGGTGAAATCCATATTAAGCTTGTTGTCTTATGGTTTTTTTACTTGCTGCATCTTGTTGCTATGCATATGATGTTTATTTGCTACACTATATCACTGTTATATGCTACATATTAGTTTTAAGCAAATAAACTTAAAGAAAATAGACAGTTAAAGAAAAACACAAGAATACACCTATTTCTAGTTCTTTTAATTCTGCAAATTGTCAATCATAAGCATAGATCTTGGGAATATATAAGCTTTGGAGTGGGAGAGGTTCTTGTAAGCTGACAAGAAGCCTTTAGTGCCCCATTTTCAGATCAGGTGGTATCAGAGCTGGTTATATCAAGGATTAATTTATCCCAGAGCAGGTGGTATCATGATGCAAGTGGTACCAGTATATGCTTGTTTGACTTGAAAGGTGTTCAAATAGTAGCAAGGATTTTGTTGTTTGATTGTTTGTAAACTGACTATTGTTTGAGTTTGCAGAGGTGAAGGGAAAGCTATTGATAGCTAAGTCCAGGAGAGGACAAGAAGGAAGAAGGGTTGAAGGCATTCTTCTTATCCCAAAGGACCTCAAAGCAATCCTTGAAGTACAAGAGGTTTGTTGCAAAAGGTTGCTTGAATAATCTCTTTGTTAATCTTGTTTGAAGTTCTTTTGTTCATTTTGATAATGACAACTTCTACAAGTGAATCCTCAAATTATTCTTTATTCACAAGATTCTTTGATGAAGACATGAAGCAAGACTTGTTCACCATGATGGATATGGTGAGAGAAATGTATGAGGATGGAAGGAAGAGCATCATACTTAGAGAGCAGTTGAATTCCATGAAGGAAGAGAAGTAGTTGCTTTCTGACAAATTGCAGGAAATGGAGAGGCAACTTCATATTGCAAATATGAACCTTAAAAGGATGCATGATTTCGAGACACATCTCTTTGTTGCCAAAGAAGCCTTAGTCAAGTATCACCTTGAATAAGAGGTAAATAATTCCAGTTTGTCTTCAACTTCCTCTAAGAATTTTTATATTGGTTCTTTTGAAAAACATACCAGAGGCATAGGTTCCAAGTTAATGTCCAAGATGGGCTATGAAGGAAAAGGCTTGGGCAAACATGCATAGGGTATTGTTGAGCCAATAATAGTTGAGGAAAGGCCTAAGTATTTGGGTCTTGGCTATGGACAGTCTTATGGAGAAAGTTCCAAAGCTGCCATGAAGACAATTGAAACAGTTCCAAGAAGGAGTTTCATTTCAGGTCTTCTACCTCAAGAGTGTAAAGATTGTATTCTTGGGGAATGCAATAGTGTGAAGCATACTTTGCAAAAAGAAGGTGTATATCAGCATACACTTGAACCAGAGAGTTGTGGAAACTTTGAAACCATTGAAGAGGTTGATGGTGTTCCAAAGGGAGCTACTTCTTCATTCAATTCACCTCCTCATGAAGGAAATAAAGGTGAAAGAGAAAGGTATAAATCTGGTTCTAATCATATTCCTTTTGATTATGTTCAGCATGGTAAATTTCCATATAAGTATGGGAAAAGAATTGCATGTTCCTTTTGTGGTTTGGATAACCATAATGTTTCTAGATGTTGGAAGAGAATGGCCACATGCAGGAAAATTTTGAAGGAAAGGAAGCAGGAAGCCAAAGGTCCATTAGACAAGGAAAATCATGATGTCAAGAAGATGCACATGTGTTGCATTTACTGCCATAAGTAAGGACACATTGCTGAAAAGTGTTGGACTCTGAATCCAACAATGCTTCCACAAAACTTGAAGAAGGTGGAAAGAGAGAATGGCAGGAATGGAAAGGAAGTTTCCATAAATGATGTGTTTCAAGATGATTCACATGTTGCTGTTGATGTGCAGATAAAGGAAGGACCTTTGAAATGGGTTGGTAAGAAATGTTTAGAATTCTTATCCAATTAAGATTGCATGTCTATTAATATAATGCATCTATTTGCATTTCTTTGTTAATGAGATGCAAGTTGCAAGTTTTTACCAAGAAGGTGAATGGGAAAAGTTGAGTAGGAGACTCACTTTATTGCTGCAACATTATATTCATTTCAACTTCGAAATTATAGTGTACTTAAGCAAAAATTGAAAGATGGAATGCATGCATAAGCATGATATGCATGAAAACAGGGATGTTGATGGTTTCCTTGTATTTGAACATGTATGTGTAATTAACTTGAAGGGTTGATTGCTTTGTTGTAAACATGCATGTAATGCAATATTGACTTGAGAAAAGTTTATTTTGTCTCCAAGATGGAGATGATGATGAAGTGTTTCATCTTTGAAAAAGAACTGTAGAATTCTTTTTCTACATGCTTGACTTGAAGAGTCAATTGTTTTAAAGGCATGTTTTGTTGGCTTGCTATCTAGTCAATCATTTGTATGTAGATGTAAAGACATGGAGGTGTTCACAAGATGTGAAATATATTTCTTTTGTAGAAGAAGGAGTTTAGGCCATCTAGTTGTTGTCTGTAATCCTATTGTTGTTAACAGTTGTTGTTGATAGTATGTCAAATAGGTACAAATGAAAATTTTGTGAGGCAGATGTAACTTCACATTGGTTTGAGCCACCTTGGATCAATGATCAAGGTCGAGAAGTTCAAACTACCTTCTGTGACCTTCTCACTAGGAGTTCTACAGGAAGTCAAGAAGGGAGAGAGTTCTTCCCATGAAGACAAGCACATCCAGGAAGGAAGTGTTCAAAGGGTTTGGTTCAAAGGAACTATGCAAGGCAAGTGTATGGAGGCTGAAAGAAGATGGTGAGGTACTGTCATTTACTGTTTAGATTAGTATATCAGTATTTTGGATTCCAAAATCTTTTTAGTGGGAAGGCATGATCCAAAATGGATCTTGGATAAAACTCTAAGTCTAAAAGGACTTCATATAAGAGGTAAAAGGTGCTAAATGGCACAAATCCTTTGTAAATCCAAGGAAAATGAAAGTCAAAGGATGATATTGGGTATAGTCTCATTGCGTAGATCTTTGCAATCTGAATCTATTGCAATTTGAATGGACCAAAATGGACTCCGGACGAAGGAGTTATTACAAAAAGAAGATTACCATTATCCTTAGAAAAGGAGGTAATTTCTTATAAAAATGGACTTAAAGGCTCATTGAAGAAAATAAAATCGGAAGAGTTCAAAGGGAGGACTTAAGCAAAGGTGGAAGGACCCCCGATTAGCGATCTTCGATATATTGCATCGGAGGAAGGCCTGCATGCGATATCGGAACCCCAGGCAGAGCCGATTACGATCGCGATTAAAGCGATGAGCCAATCAGTGATTGAGATGGGTGACCTGTGATTGTGATGATTGGCATCATCGATAAGTATCAGATCGTTGGATTGGATTGGTGACATATATATCGACCGCCACAGTCCATTGGGCATTGAGATTGAGATATGCGATGCGCTGATATCGGCGATCGTAACCACATAAAGGGCCGTTGACATATGCGATGTGCGATTGTGTTTATCGATCAAGGCACAGAATCGATAAAGATTATAAATGTGGTTGAATGATTTTTGAAATCTAGATTTACGAGATTTCTTTGTATTTTCGTGTATTTGTCAAATTCTTGGGTTTTAAGCATTCAGCCTATGCGATTGTGATTTGTGATCATAGGACGGACCCGAGAGGGATATAGATGTGATTGAAGGCCATTTGAAGTCTAGGCTTAAACCCCATAATGTGTTTTTCATGCGTTTCTCTGTGTATTGCCATGACGTGTTGGAATTCAGGGTTTCTGCACAGGAAGGCCAAACGACTGGGTTTCCCATGCTCGCCGGTTCCTTTCCAATTGTAAACTGCTTCTTGTAAGGAAACAGTCAGGTTTCCATGCATTAGGTGACTGTAGCTGATGTCTATTAAATACAACGAGAACATAATTGATAGGGGTCACACAGAGGCTGAGCGAAACACAGAAAGCACAGAGAAAGAGGATTCCCAGAGGCACAGGCAAAGGAATTCTCAGAGAGAGCTTAGAGAAGCATGAGAAGCCCAAAGATGCTTCTGTGAATGAGTGGGCAGAGTAAGGATGCTAGGGAATCCATTGGAAGGTCCAATATATGCTCATATGCCAGAGAAAGTAGAGCGCTTAACAAAGCATAGCCACCAGAGGTTGGAAAGGCAGAGCCAGAGTGCTTAACAAAGCAAGAGCCAGAGCCAGAGCCGAGAGCCGAGAGCCAGAGCCAAGAGCCAAATCCAAAGCCAGAGCTAAGAGCCGGAGCCAAAGCCAGAGCCAAGAGCCAAGAGCCAGAGCCAGAGGCAGAGTCAAGAGCCAGAGTCGAGAGCTAGAGGCAAAAGCCAGAGCCGAGAGCCGAAAGCCAGAGAGCCAAACAGCTCGGGATAAGATGGTATTATAAACCCATAGGTTCAGTTGTAAACCAATGGAGTTAAGTGTGGAACTTGTAAAAGAATTTAAACCATAATCCCAAAGAGCCTAATCGAGTTGATTATAGCTCAAGGAGACGTAGCCCAAGATATGCAGGTGAACTCCATATTAAGCTTGTTGTCTTATGGTTTGTTTACTTGCTACATCTTGTTGCTATGTGTATGATGTTTATTTAATGCATTGTTTCACTGTTATATGCTACATATCAGTTTTAAGAAAATAAACTTAAAGCAAATAGACAGTTAAAGACAAACATAAGCAAACACCTATTTCCGGTTCTTTTAATTCTGTAAATTGTCAATCATAAGCATAGATCTTGGGAATATATAAGTTTTGGAGTGGGAGAGGTTCTTGTAAGCTGAAAAGAAGCCTTTAGTGCCCCATTTTCAGATCAGTTAGGGCCCGACCCTAGCAGCCAAAGCTCCTCTTTATTGTATTGTTATTCTAGCCTAGATTCCTGCTTTCTATCCATTTACTTAAGCAGTTCATTCCCTTTACAACAGTAGCATAGATGCATGGTTTGATTTTTCATTTGGTTAAATAGATGCATTTTCATTACAGTGGTTCAACATAAATTTATGGCTTTCCTGTTCATGTACTTAAGCAGCTTCCTGTTTACTGTTCATTTGCCTGAATAGTTGCAGTCTCATTACAGTAGTGCAGAACAGATTAGTTGTGTGCCAGTTTGCTTCATTTATGCTTTCAATTAGCCTAGTAGCAAAGAAAATATCCAAAAGGTTTCTCACAGGTTTCTAGGCCTCACCTCCTCCCTCTGGGACCATGATGTGAAGAAGAAACCCTGTAACAACCCCAAAAAAACAGGGTTTTGGTTTTCACAAAGGGTTTGTTGTCTGATGCAGTCACTAAGTTCATTGAATATTACTCTGTCCCTTTAATGGACATCTACCCCTTCACTCTCTTTCTGTCATCAAATCTCACTCATATTCCTATGTCATTCTCCTTCAGCATGAAACGCATGAGCAGAAGATGTTAAATTCATGTTTAAACAGTTTTTGCTAGTAAATCACCTCACACAACAAAATTGACCAATCACCGCTCAAATTCCTTTTTGCATTTGACTTTTCACCCTTTAAATCCCCGTCATCGATCTGCCTCAGCTAATCCGACGGCTATCGCTCATTAAGCAAAGAGCTGAGAGCCGGAGCCAAAGCCAGAGCCAAGAGCCAAGAGCCAGAGCCAAGAGCCAGAGCTAGAGGCAGAGTCAAGAGCCAGAGTCGAGAGCTAGAGGCAAAAGCCAGAGCTGAGAGCCGAAAGCCAGAGAGCCAAACAGCTCGGGATAAGATGGTATTATAAACCCATAGGTTCAGTTGTAAACCAATGGAGTTAAGTGTGGAACTTGTAAAAGAATTTAAACCATAATCCCAAAGAGCCTAATCGAGTTGATTAGAGCTCAAGGAGACGTAGCCCAAGATATCCAGGTGAACTCCATATTAAGCTTGTTGTCTTATGGTTTGTTTACTTGCTACATCTTTTTGCTATGTGTATGATGTTTATTTAATGCATTGTTTCACTGTTATATGCTACATATCAGTTTTAAGAAAATAAACTTAAAGAAAATAGACAGTTAAAGACAAACATAAGCAAACACCTATTTCCGGTTCTTTTAATTCTGTAAATTGTCAATCATAAGCATAGATCTTGGGAATATATAAGTTTTGGAGTGGGAGAGGTTCTTGTAAGCTGAAAAGAAGCCTTTAGTGCCCCATTTTCAGATCAGTTAGGGCCCAACCCTAGCAGCCAAAGCTCCTCTTTAATGTATTGTTATTCTAGCCTAGATTCCTGCTTTCTATCCATTTACTTAAGCACTTCATTCCCTTTACAATAGTAGCATAGATGCATGGTTTGATTTTTCATTTGGTTAAATAGATGCATTTTCATTACATTGGTTCAACATAAATTTATGGCTTTCCTGTTCATGTACTTAAGCAGCTTCCTGTTTACTGTTCATTTGCCTGAATAGTTGCAGTCTAATTAAAGTAGTGGAGAACAGATTAGTTGTGTGCCAATTTGCTTCATTTGTGCTTTCAATTAGAAAAGAAAATATCCAAAAGGTTGCTCACAGGTTTCTGGGCCTCACCTCCTTCCTTTGGGACCATGATGTGAAGAAGAAACCCTGTAACAACCCCAAAAAACAGGGTTTTGGTTTTCACAAAGCGTTTGTTGTTTGATGCAGTCACTAAGTTCATTGAATATTACTCTGTCCCTTTAATGGACATCTACCCCTTCACTCTCTTTCTGTCATCAAATCTCACTCATATTCCCATGTCATTCTCCTTCAGCATGAAACGCATGAGCAGAAGATGTTAAATTCATGTTTAAACAGTTTTTGCTAGTAAATCACCTCACACAGCAAAACTGACCAATCACCGCTCGAATTCCTTTTTGCATTTGACTTTTCACCCTTTAAATCCCCGTCATCAATCTGCCTCAGCTAATCCGACGGCTATCGCACACCCACTCACCACCCTAATCGGTCCATTCCCCACCATAGATCTGCCTTGCTAGATCCGATGGCCTTCGGGTGATATCACGTGGATCTCCTGTCCGACCATTATCCGGCTGAGCGATATGAGCAGTTTCCCTATGATACATGTGGGCCGGGGAGGCTAATCCCATGAAATTCTACAAAACTACTTACAGCTTTGAGGGTGCGTGATATTCTGCTTACCGCCCTTTAAACCCGCTCTCCCATTTTCACACGTTTTCTTTTGCCTACTTCCATCTTCGCCGTTGATCTATCTCCTGATCTAACAACTGTTGCTTCACCTGATACCATTTCCAAACATTCCTTTTTCTGGCGATATCCGCCATCCATCTGCGGATTGATTCTGTGATATAATCTCAGTCGTCCATCTTGTTAGTTGACCATGTTCGGCCATATTCCTACGTACCCTCTTGCGATCTGATCTCAGTCGTTCATTCGATTTCTACCCGCCTGATCCAACAGATCCTATGCAATATTGCTTAGTACATCACCTTTCCACCATTTTGATCTCGACCGTTCTTCCGCTTAGACACAAACCTAGCTTAGTTTCCATTGTTTAACCCTTAGTTTAAGTTTTGATGTTTTTACTTGTGCAACTTAGGAAATTAGCATTACATGATTGCTTTCTTCATTTCTACAGTAGAATAGCTCTCCCTTAGACTAGGTTTGCTCTCCTTCCATCAAAATCAAGCTTCTTCTGACCCTATAGAAGTCTAGCTTGGAACCCCTGGGGTCTCTTGCCAGATGAGTAGTGACAACAGGCAGCACCTTCAATTCTACTTGTGTATATGGCATAGTCACCTCCAAGTTTGTACGAACCCTGGGTTGATAAGTAAAGGTAGTAGCCCCAGGAGTTATAGCATTCTTGCTGCAATACCTAGGCTCATCACTTTTTGGCATCATTGTCGGGGAGGTGTCAAAATAGTAGTGACTACTGCTCTTTTCTTCTATTTTCTAGTGTCCAACTTTCTTCCATTAGTTTATTTCTGCAAAAGTAATATAGTTTCTTTCTTTGATTATGTCATTTATCTGCTTTCCTTTCCATTTTGCAAGTTAATCTAGTTTCCTTTCCATTTTGCAAGTTAATCTAGTTTCTTTTCCATTTTGCAAGTAGGATTTCAATTCAGCAAGTAGTTTCCTTTTGTTAGGGTTTTCACTCAATTAAGCAATTTCATTTTGCAAAGTAGTTTCAATTCTGTTAGTAGTTTTTCATTTAATCAGCGATTTCCTTTCTGCAGAGTACTTTCCAGCTTTAAAGAAAATCTCACAAAAAACCCAAAAACATTTCCTTTCATGCCTCATAGGATTAGGGATAATTTAAGAAAATTCTTGCCAAATACCCCCACCTCATCCAACAATCAACCTTCTTTCTTCTTCAATGGCGGTGAATTGGAAGCCCCTTTAGGTGAGCAACCTGACATATTTGAGGAACCTATAGGGGAAGAAGAAGAGGAAGAACCCATTTCTACTGAACCAATGGTTGAACACTTAAATGACAGAGGAGATAGAGGGAGAATTGTGAGTGCCTTACCCATTAGGGAAACTAATGGGGACAATAAAATTAAGAATATAAGCCCCTCTTCTCTACCTCATTTCCATGGCTTGAACACAGAGGACCCTGACACTTTCCTATTTGAGTTTGTTGTTGTCTGCCGAACCTATGACTATGCAGATGATCAACAAAAGTTGAAACTGTTTCCATCTACCCTCAAGGATGTAGCATTGCACTGGTTCGTGGGTTTACCTGGAGATAGCATAACAACTTGGGCTCAGATGCAGCAGGCCTTTAACAACAAAAAAAGGGACTACTGTGGGTCAAAGAACACTAAATATGAGATTTTCAGGATGACCATAGGCCAGGATGAATCCCTAGAAGACTATGAAGAAAGATTCCAACTCAGTCACAAAAGGGCCAGGTACACACTTGACCTTGAGTCACTGAAGCTGGTCCTGCTTAGAGGAGTAAGGGAGGATATTCTAGACACCTTACATATGTTAGCAGGAGGAGATATCTACCAACTACCCTATGAGGACGTCAAGACTATCTTTAGAAACCATTCTAGGGCAACCAGAAACAAGGGTAGAAGTAATCAACCTATGGCGAGTACCCCATCTTCCAACTCATCCATCAAGGGTGAAATTGGAAATATGCTGGAGGACTTCAAAAGTGAGATCCTACAAACCCTTGCCTTATAATTGGATACCATGAATATCAAAAGGAAGCAAGAGGAAGCAAAGAGAGCCTTGGCCATCTTTTGTCCTAGGTGCATGAAGAGGCATCCTAGGATGAATGCTCATTAAACTGTATTGAGATTTGCTCAGTCTATGAAGAAAACCTCTCCACAGACAAGTGCCCTTCCTTACTTGGACTCAAAGATGTATATCAAGGAGTTGAAGGGGTCACTGAGAAGCTTTTCTACATTAACCAAAGGAGACCTCCTAGGCCTAGAACATACTAGCAGGGTATGCAAGGATCATCCCATGCATACTACAGACCCAAACAAACCACAGTTACACCTTCTTGGGGACCCCTTGCTCATCCTTCCTGGTCTACACCCCCTCCTTGGTCCTATGCATCTCAATATCATTCCCAGCCACCCAACCAGTCATTTCAACCTTACAATTAGTGACAACATCAGTGGAATACCCCACCCCAAGGGTGGAGGCCCCAATTCAACAATGTTCCAACTCTATTGCCTCCATCACCTACCCAACCGCAACTCTTTCACTCTGCTCCACCTAGGCAACCCCAAATCCCTACCTAGCCAAATCCAAACCCAAACAATAGGTAGGCCCAACAAACATCCAATGGAGAGACATCATACCCAACTTATGCTGTTGAAATTCAGGAGATCAACCTGAGATCTAGGAGAATTCTCCCAGATAACAAACCTCCCTCTCCACATAAGGAGATTGAGGAAAAAAGAGAGGAAAGGAACCTTAAAGAAAATCCACCCTTTCCTAAAAGATTGGCCCAACCACACCAGCCTACCCCAGAAGAAACTAAACTTCTGGGAGAATTGGAAAACCTATGTGTAAAGATTCCCCTTCTCTAGGTAATCAAAGATGTGCCTATATACAATAAATTTATCAAGGAGAAGTTCTTTAAACATCTAGGAAGAAGAAAAAGGGATGCCCCTACCGTTAGTGTCATTGGGCAGTTATCTGACTTAATGTTGGGGCAGACAATATGTCCAAAATACTTAGACCCTGGAAGCCCTGTAGTCGATGTCCACATCAATGGAACCATTGTCCCACACACTTAGATTGATCTTGGGGCTACCATTAATGTGATGACTAAGGACACCATGCTCAAGCTTAACCTCCAAGAGTCATTAAGGAAGACCACAATAGTATTGCAACTTGCAGACCGTTCCACAGTCACCCCTGAGGGAATTGTGGAGGATGTGATGGTCTCATTGATTCCTTGGAGTACCCAGTAGATTTCCTAGTTCTCCAGCCTAAGGCTAAGCTAACTAGTTACCCTCTCATCCTTGGGAGGCCATGGTTGGCTACAACTGATGCCTACATTAGCTGCAGTGCTGGGAATATGACCATCAAGAATGGGCATATGTCCAGACAATTAGTCTTATACCCTCTTGCTCAACCCTCCCTAGAACATGACTTACCTTTATGGTTGGAGGAGGAGGAAGAAGATGAGCTTTATTCTACCGAACTGTATACCTTGGAAGCCATCATAGCAGGAGGACACCAAGATGAGGATGATGTAATTGAACACCTACTCCAAAGTCCAACTTCTAGTCCATTATCACTAGAAGAAGAAGTAAAGGAAACAATAAATAGTTGTCCAATTAACTTATGCTTGGCCAATTCCAAACCAATCCAATTCAAAACCATATAATTTGGCCCAGAAAAAGCCTTGAAGATTAATTTATCTCTTTCTACTTTAGAAGAGGAACAACTATGCAACTTGTTGAAAGAAAACTTAGAAGCCTTTGCTTGGAGCTACAAGGAAATGAAGGGAGTATACCCCTCGGTGTGTACTCACCACATATACATCAAGGAAGGTTGCAAACCAGTCAAGAAACCAAAAAGGAGGATGAATCCATCCCTCAAAGACATAGTCAAGGAAGAAATGCAGAAACTATCAGATGCAGGGTTCATTTACCCTATCTCTAACAGTGAGTGCGTCTCTCCTTTAGTGTTAGTTCCCAAGAAAAATGGGAAGTGGAGGATTTGTGTCGATTATAGGGAGTTGAACAAAGCCACCAAGAAGGATCATTTTCCCTTATGCTTCATTGACCAAGTGTTAGATGACCTGGCTAGGAAGAATTTCCTTTCTTTCCTAGATGGATTCAATGGGTACAACTAGATCCAAATCTACCTAGAAGACCAGGATAAGACCACTTTCACTTGTCCTTGGGGTACTTTTTCCTATAGGGTCCTTCCTTTCAGCCTGTGAAATGCTCCTGCCACTTTCCAGAGAGCAGTCCTGAGTATATTTGCTGAATTAGTTCATGACGTTGTGGAAATTTACATGGATGATTTTACACCTTATGGCTTTGATTTCCAAGAGGCCCTAACTAACATGGGAAAATTATTACGCAAATCCATTGAGATGAACCTGTCTCTCAGTACAGAAAAATGTGAATTCTTAATGACTGAACGGATTGTGCTAGGTCACTCAATATCTCAACTAGGACTGTAGGTGGACCCAAACAAAGTAGCAATCATTCAAAGGGTCCCACCTCGACAAAATAAAAGAGATGTTAGGAGTTTCTTAGGGCTAGCTGGATATTACAGAAGATTCATAAAGACTTCAGAAAGTTAGCCTCTCCTTTGTTTGGAGTATTGGCCAAAGATTCTGAATTCATATGGTTAAAGAGCTGTCAAGAGGCCCTAGACATTCTAAAGGGTAAGGTAACCATTGCACCAATCCTTAGAGGCCCAAATTGGGCCCTCCCTTTTCACATTCATGCTGATGCCTCACATAAATCCATAGGAGCAGCCTTAGGACAAGTAAAAGAGAAATTGCCTTATGTCGTCTACTTTACCAGTAAAAACGTGTCAAAGGATTAACTAAACTATACTGTGATAGAAAAAGAACTCTTGGTTGTTGTGCATTCATTGAACAAGTTTAGACATTACATTATAGGCTATCAGACATTTGTGCATACTGATCATGTTTCCATTAAATATTTGATGAAAAAACTAGATGTAAACGCTAGAATCATAAGATGGTTACTTTCATTATAGCAGTTTGATCTAACTATTGTTGATAAGATTGGTAAGGAAAATGTTGTTGCTGACTTTCTGTCTAGAATGAATCTGCCTGTGGGTGAAGAAGGAATGGTGGATGATCAGTTCCTAGATGAGAATTTTTTTTCTATTTCAGTGCTCTCCCCATGGTTTGCTGATATAGAAAACTATCTCGTGTCAACACAGTTCCCACCAAACCTACCCTCCAGAGAAAAAAGCAAGATAATTAGGAAAAGTGTCCCCTTCACCGGTATTGAGGGCAATCTATTCAAACTTGGCCCAAATCAAATCTTGAGAAGATGTGTAAGGGAAGAGGAAGTCTTTGACATCCTTCTGACCTGTCATGATGGGCCTTGTGGAGGTCACTTTGTAGCAAAAATGACAGCATTCAAGGTGTTGCAAGTAGGCTATTATTGGCCTACTCTTCATCAGGATGTGAAGAAGTATGTTAGTTAGTGTGATTGGTGCTAGAGGATGGGAAAGTTGACTCCAAGAGATGAAATGGCCCTACAACCTCAAGTGACTTTCGAGCCACTTGAAAAGTGGGGCATGGACTTCATTGGGCCTATCAACCCTCCTTCAAAGCAAAAACAACACATCATTGTGTGCATTGACTATCTGACTAAGTGGGCAGAAACCAAAGCAATCAAGGCAGCAATAGAAGAAAAGGTGGTTGAGTTCCTAAGGGAAAATATATTCTACAAATTTGGGTACCCTAGAGAACTAGTCACAGACTAAGGTAGCCAGTCGACCTCCAACATGATTGAAGAACTGCTCAAGCATCACAAGATCAAGCATAGGACCTCCACTCCTTATTATCCACAAGATAATGGGCAAGTGGAGGTGACCAACAGAGCACTGGAGAACATCTTGACCAAGGTAGTGAACAACAGTAGAAAGGACTGGGCTGAGAGACTAGTTGAGGCCACATGGGTGTATAATACAACATGGAAGACCACCACTGGATTTACACCCTATGAGCTGGTCTATGGAAAAAAGGCTTTGGTGTCCACTGAATTTGATTATAACACATTGAGGATGGCAGCCCGACTAGATTTAGATCTCAGTCATGCACAAAAAGAAAGGTTGTTCCATTTGAATGGCCTAGATGAATTCAAAATGCATGCCCTCCTCCATACAGAGATAATTCAACTTCAGAGAAGGATCTGGCATGACAGGCATATCAAGGAGAAGCTATTTGAAGAAGGAGACTGGGTATTATTATATGATTCAAGGTACAAAGACTTCAAAGGAAATCTCAGAACAAGATGGCTCAGACCATATGTGGTGGAAAGATGCCATGAAAATGGTTCAATGCAGATCAGAACTATAGATGAAAAAGCCAATCAATTGCTAGTTAATGGACACAGACTGTAAATGTACAGGAGGCTTTAACCTAAACAAGAGTTCAATGACAACATCAATAAGACAATCATGATGGTGGAGCAAGTTTCAACTCCTCCCTCATCAGGTCACTGAAAAAAAAAAAAAAAAAAAACAGAATAAGGATTCAGGTGAAAACCTCCATGAGGCGCCTAAGTCCCATCTTTGGGTTGAAAACCTCCATGAGGCACCTAAGTCCCATCTTGGGGTTGAAAACATCCATGAGGCAGACCAAGGATGAGAAAAATGGAAAGAAAAAGAGGATCCCTGGGTGAAAAAATTCCTTGAGGTGCCCGGGGAAAATATCTAGGATGAAAACCTCTCTGAGGCAGCCTAGGTGTTTTTCAAAATAATAATAATAATAATAAACATAATTTTTATTTGCAGGAGGACAAGAAAGACAATCAGGGAGCAAAGAGAAGATCCAAAGGGGGCCTTGCCTGACCTATGTTCATCTCCCCCACTTCTTAGCATGCATCCCTCCATAAATTCCATTGTTTTTCACTTCATTGCTCCAATTCAAGTGAAAATTGTATTTTCTACAGGGACCCCTCACCTCATCCATTATCATCATCCCTGCCTTCACACACACTCCTACTCCCTCTGTCCATTCATTGCAACATCCTCACAGACACCATCAGAAGACAACAGGGGAGGAAGAAAGATGACTACACAACAATAGCAACATCAGATCTGTAGTCACAAACACCATCAAAAAATAGCAGAGGAGGAAGAAGAATGACCATCAGGAGCACCTCTGATCTTTGACACTTCTAGCGTGGCATTAAGGCCACAGGTAAGTATCCTACTCACTCACTCATCTGCATCATTTCATCAAAGGTTGTACATGTTAAGAGGTAGTTGGTTTGTAAGTAAAAAGGTGGCCAATTTCCTTTAAAAAAAGGCTATGCCCTCCAAAACCTCAGGATCCCTACAACATGGACAGTCTTCAATGACTTACCAATAGAGGATGACATCAAAACCTTCATCTATGGTGTTAGTCCTTCTGTCAGTAAGGAGGAGGCAAAACAAGAAAAAGAAGATACAAAGCTAGATGGGGATGAGATGGACAAGGAAGAAACTAATATAGAGGGACATGATGAAGAAGAACAAAAGGAGGATGATGCTGAAACAGAGGAGGAACAAAGCAAGAAATTGATGGAGATGAGCAAGAACAGCAAAAAGAAGAAATCAAGAAAAAACATAGAGGTAGAAGGCATTGAAACAAAAGGGGAAGAATAGAAAAACCAACTAGCATGTATAGCCAGTCTCTCCTTGAAGGTCATCTAGTATAGAATTCCAACTAAACCTTATGCTCCTTACCTCAGAGAAAAATGGCTGCAATTTCAGATTAAAACACTAATTATGAGGATATGTTTAGGCTGCTAAAGAAATGATAATATACATGCCTGCTAAAGGAGATGGAAAACACTGCCACATAGCTTGAAGATCAGAGAATATTAGTGGGAAGAAGGAGAAAGGAAAGCAGGATACTATAAACAAGAAGAAAAGACCACAACAGAAGCATGAGATGTCAGAGAGGCTACCAGAGCCACTGAGTTTCTCAGAGGATGAGCAACACTTTCAGTAAGGGGGTGATGATGAGTCTCATCATTGAGTAATTATATGGGCCTTAATTGGCCTTAATTCACCTCCTAGCTTAGTCAAACCAAATATTCTCACAACTTATTGCATACTTTTGATTATATTTTGCTTATGGGTTGAGTTAGAGTTGGATATTTTGCTTTGTGGTCTAATGTGCATGTAATGCAGGAATAAAGGATAAAATCAAGGGAAATGTAGGGATAAAAGGTAAAAGTAAGGAACTATGGTAAAAGACCTTGGTAAAAACTCAAATGGGACAAGGGAGAGGAATTACACGAGGTAAATCTCCTCATTTACTGCCCAACCATTCGAATATCCCTCCATCAGCTGAAAGTACACACAGCCAAATCTGGAGTACTAACAGACAGCCAAGCAAGTGGAAGTACAAGTAGCCTCCCTACTAGAAGGCAACCGAGCTAGTGAAAGTGAAAGGACAAGTTACCATTAAGTTGGGAGCTGTACCTCCCTAATTTTGAGGGAAGTCATTAAGACTTCAGATGTATAACTAGAGAGGCTTAGGACCTCAATTTTTTTAGCCAATCAGTTAACCAGTAGTTAGTCAGCTAGTCAGGATTCAAACTTTTACTGTGGAAATCTGCTTTGTAACAGTTTGGTGTAATACAGTTCTTTTATAATGAAGATGAGTTTTGATTTGAGCCAGCACTAGGTTAAATCAGAGGGCTGAAGCTCTTGGGTTAGGGCCTGATCCTAGTAGCCAAAGATCCTCTTTATTGTATTGTTATTCTAGCCTAGATTCCTACTTTCTGTCCATTTAATTAAGCAATTCATTTCCATTACAACAATAGCATATATGCATGGTTTGATTGTTCATTTTGTTAAATAGATGCATTTTCATTACTGTGGTTCATCATAGATTTATGGTTTTCCTGTTCATGTACTTAAGCAACTTCGTGTTTACAATTCATTTGCTTGAATAGTTGTCGTCTCATTAAAGTAGTGCAGAACAGATTAATTGTGTGCCAGTCTACTTCATTTATGCTTTCAATTAGCCTGGTAGCAAAGAAAAGATCCACAAGGTCTCTCACATGTGTCTTGGCCTCACCTCCTTCGTTTGGGACCATGATGTGAGGAAGAAACCCTGTAGCAATGCCAAAAACACAGGGTTTTGGTTTTCAGAAAGGGTTTGTTGTTTGATGCAGTCACTAAGTTCATTTCATATTACTTTGTCCCTTTAATGGACATCTGCCCCTTCACTCTCTTTCTGTCATTAGACCTCACTCACATTCCCATGTCATTCTCCTTTAGCACAAAACGCTTGAGCATAAGCTGTTAAGTTCATGTTTAAATGATTTTTGCTGGTAAATCACCTCACACAACAAAATTAACCAATCACTACTCAAATTCCTATTTGCATTTGACTTTTCACCCTTTAAATCCCGTAGTCGATCTGCCTCAGCAGATCCGATGGCTATCGCACACTAGCTCACAAACCTGCTCGGTCCATTCCCTACCATAGATCTAACTTGCTAGATCTGATGGCCTTCGTGCGATATCGCGTGGATCTCCTATCTGGCCATTATCCGGCTGAGGGCACGCGATATGAGTAGTTTCCCTGTGCTACGTGTCGATCGGGGAGGCTAACTGCGTGAAATTCTACAAAATTTCTTATAACTTTGATGGTGTACGATATTCCGCTTACCGCCCTCTAAACCTACTCTCCCATTTTCACATGTTTTCTTTTGCCTGCTTCCATCTCCGCCGTCGATCTATCTCCTGATTTGACAGATGTCACTTCACCCAATACCATTTTCACACATTCATTTTGCCCACGATCTCCATCGCCCATCTTCCGATTGATTCTGCGATATAATCTCAACCATCCATCTCGTTAATCGACCATGTTTAGCCATCTTCCTACATACCCTCCTGCAATACGATCTCAGTCGTTCATTCACTTTCCAGCCACCTGATCCAATGGTTCTTATGCACTGTTGCTCATTACGTCCCCTTTCCACCATTTTGATCTTCGACCGTGCTTCTGCAACTTAGTAAATCAGGATTACATGATTGCTTTCTTCATTTATGTAGTAGAATAGCTCTCCCCTAGACTAGGTTTGCTCTCCTTTCATCAAAATCAAGCTTCTTCTGACCCTATAGAAGTCTGGCTTGGAACCCCTGGGGTCTCTTTGCCAGATGAATAGTCACAATAGGCAATACCTTCACTTTTACTTGTGTATATAGCACAGTCACCTCCAAGTTTGTACGAACCTCGGGTTGATAAGTAAAGCTGATAGCCTTGGGAGTTGTAGCATTCTTGCTGCAATACCTAGGCTCATCACAAATATAATTGGCTCGTTGTGTGATTTAAGCATCGTAATAGTATACTTCATAAGAGGCTCACTTTCAACTCAAATTTGATTATTCTTTCCCTTTTAAGGAAGCCATAGATGGGATTAGTCAGTAGAAAAATAACCTTGCAACTAGCTATACCAATCTCTCCTAAAAGGTAACCTATAGGCCTCCAGAATGTCCACAATAACAATGTTAATGCATTGGTGAACCTTGTGATCAGAGGATAAACGAATTATAACATCATTTAGTTCACCAATTTCATGCACTTGTGATCTATCTAATTACATGATTATGGTGTCAATATTTTCTCATTTTCCATTTATTTTCTTAGTCACAAAGAGAAGCTTAACATTTGTGGATGCACCACAATCAACAAGGAAATTATGGACATTATAATTGAAGATTTCAAATGTTAAGAGAAAAGGAGAGCATGACGATCTTGAATTTACGTTAGTTGCATTAAAAACAAATTCAAGAATAACATTTGACTTACCGAATGAAGCTTTGTAAGTAGTAATTTTCTTACTTAAAAGAGGATTGGATGAGAAGGCATGGATGATCAATTCCCATTGACCCGCCTATTTTTCTAACTCATAAATGGAAATATTAGCACAAGCTTTCTTCATGTCTTCAAGAATGTTGTAATAAATATCGCATGCAATATCTTCATCCTTGGCAGGTTGTGTTGCAGTAGTATGTGGTGAAACTTTATTTGATGCCTCGAGGGTGATGGACTTGTTCTTATTATTTCTTGAAGCATTTTTAGGAGGTTGGGAACTTTCGAACTTCATCGGTGAGCCCTGAGTTGGATGACTAGGAGGCAACGTTTTCCTTAGAAATTGCACATGTATTTCTCATGCAGAAGTCCTTTTCTCCTCGGATTGTATGGCTTAGATTGTTTTTTTGGAGTAGATTCACCTTTTGGGGGCTCACTAGCACCTTGTTGATCATTATTCAGAATAAGATCAAAAGAAAAAATTGAATCACTAGCACTTGCATTGTTCTTGGTAGGGTTGGTTCATTAGCCTCTTTAGTTTCATTGCACTATTCCTCTATAGTGAGATTTTCCAAGACACTAGAAATCATAGCATTCATATTATGTTTCCATTGTGGGCATGTCTTTTTTGAATGTTATTCTTGATGAAACACACAATAATTGTCCATTCCCACATCCTCAACATTGTATGCTATGCTGGAATTTTGTGCAGATTTGGCAGGTTGAATGGTATTCCTTTTAAAGAACGACTTAAAAGGAATTAGTATTGATGGATGCCTCACTTGAATTCCTTTTAAGTTTATATACTTCATTAGTTAATAACTTCAAGGACTTAGCCAAGCTCTCCATATTGAAAGAATCATTTTCTTCAGTTTTAGTAGAAGAGCCTTGAGACTTCCTTCTAGTGTATTTAGAGTTTTTTTAATCTCCCTGGTCATCATGACTCCAATAGATCATAAGTCCTTTTCTACAACAATTTCTTCCAAAAAATTTAGAGCCAATGTTTTCTTCGCAACAGTTTCCACAAAGATGGAAATATTTGTAGGCAAGGTAGTAATATAATAATCCTTAGTGATTGAATTATGAGGTTGCACATTGGTGGAGAACTTGTTCAAAATGAGAGTAAAACTATAATTAAAATCTTTCACCTTTTCTTTGTCCCCCATATTGATATTTCTAAGTTTTATAACCAACATGGCAGGCATTTTATCATTGACAAATTTCTCTAAGAATAGCTTCTTAAAATCCCTCTAATTATGGATTGAATTCTTTAGAAGTTTGTGGTACCATACTGATGCTCTACCCACAAGAGTGTAAGGAATTAGTGAACAAGAAACATCATTATATCGTACCTCCAACATTCTTATATGCAAGTGGAAATCATCGATATGGTTTTCATAATTTGTTTTCTTGTCAAGATCATACTTTATAAGCAACTTCATTGGGTGCTTAGGTAAGCGATGAAGTTTACACAGAAGAGAAAGAGGCACTTGAGCTATCCAATCCAATTGGTCATCAACCATGTCTTCATTATCCTCCTCCTCCTCTTCACTATCTGATTTTGAAGACTCTTCCACTTCACTATTTAAATTATTGTTATTATTGAAATTGTCATTATCACTCAGCTGTTTGTTGTCTAAAATATGCGTGTTCTCCCCCTCTCCCTCTAGATTTATAGCATTAGGAGTTGGTTTGTTTCCTTCAGTGGTATCCCCCTAAAAAAATTCATCTAGATTGTCCACGAAAGTAGTCACTAATTCTTGAATAGTTGAGACTAGAACAAAATGGCAAGTTGTTTCTTTAGTGGAACTTCTGTGAGCGAGGAGTGATGGAATAGGGAGTAACTTAAGAGATTTGGAAAATTGTTGAGTGATAGGACATAACTCTCAGGGTTGATCGAATGTAACCTCGTACACACATCATGGACTTTTTTTCCTCTGATATGTGTGAAGTAGTTGGACTTGGGAAATTGTTTCCTTGAACTGAACGTTACTGATTTGAATGAGTTGAGTTATAAGCCATGCATTGGTTTCCCTCCTTCTAGTGCCAAAATTATAACTATGTTGGAAGTCTCCAAAAAAAGGGGGTCTCCCTGATATGAATTCCCAAGTAGAACTCACATGGTTTGGAATAGGAACCCCATCCACGAAATAAGCCAGGTTGCCATTACAATAATCTTAAAGATTTGCCTTGGCTACAATTTACAACATAAGAGAGAATACATATACTTTTGAGATAAGAAAGCAAGTGAGCTTTGTGAAACAAACAATTGCGATGTGTACATAGTACTTTCACAGATGGGAAAAGAAAGAGTAAGAATTTAGAAGAAAAGTAATAGTACTATCCTAATAAATACACACTCACATATATAGGAATAATCGTTATTGGCCCATAATTTGCAGCAGGTGGACGCACATGGGAACCGACGCCTTTTGGAAATCAGAGGAGTCTAAACCACGACGCTTCAAGGAAAGGAAGTTTACTCGGTCATTTTTCTTAGTTAATCCTCAGCAACACGTGTCTTTACCAGGAGAGAACAACTACGGGAGGGGTTACACTTTTACTTTCACCATCAAGCGAATGAAATGGTCAGCCTAAGGGATTGTGTCGATTTCAAGCCAAATCCAGAGGACATCCTATCTTTTTGGCTTTTAGAGCCAACTCAACAAAATTTGGACAAGGTAAAACTTTCAGCTAGATCCCCAACTGGAAAAATGGGATTAATGATGTTAGATTGGAACTCTGGAGGTGGTTTAGGGTTCCTGGAGCAAAGGAAACCCATCTCTTGACCTGTTGAATGTTGGGTTTATGACATAGGTACGCAGGAAGGTCAAGCGATAACAACGAAATCAATGGATCTAGTCATATGGGTGTCACAAAGCTCCTGGTAAGTCCTAAAACTCCCTCGATTTTTCTAGAATCTGTCAATTTTTTTGGGGGCGTAGAAGACATAGTTAAAATAAGTGGTCTATGGGGGAATAAGGGACTCAAGTCTTTCCTAGTTAAGGATTATCAATCAAATGAACTCGGCTCAGCCCAAAGAGTTAACAGAACCCATCAATTTCATAGCCTTGTCAACGCGATAGGGGAAAGTTGTGTCCCAAAAAACTGGGCGCTGAAGGAAGGAGGAGCTCACAATTTTTCTATGGAAACTGTGAAGGAATGAAGTTACAGTCCCTCATCAGATTTTTATGGTTTCAAGCATGAAGAGGTTTTGCGTCTCGACCCTTTGGGGGTGAGAGCGAGGACTCTAAATTTTAGCCTAGAAGTGGAGGGGAAATATATAGATCTTTGGGAGTTCTTCTTTCAGAATGTACCAGTGGAGGATTGATTAGGCCTGAATATTGAGGAAGCGACCCATGCTCAGGAAGGGTAGTCTAACTTAGTATCAGTTTAGAATGGCCAGACCATTGGCTCAAAGAGAAATAAGGGTAGAGTAATCAAGAAAAAAGTGAAATGCCCAAATCTTGTTCTCGACGTTGAAATACAGATTGATAAGGAAATGGAAGCCTCTGAATTAATTCTGGTTGGAAGAGCAGAGGGAAGGAATTATTTAGAAAACTATATATCTGAATGGATTGTAAAGGCATGGTGTGTGGCTCTGTATATACAGGTAGAAGTGATCACATTGGTAACAGGATGGTTCATGGTTAGATTCAACAAGGGTGAGACTCCAGAATGAGAGCTGGAGCGAAACTGGTGCTTCGAGATATCACCAATCTTATTCATGAAATGGATTCCCCTTTTTTATGCACAAAGAGAAAAATTAGAGGAGATACCTATTTGGGTTCGACTTTTAGCTTTGTCCCTGCAACTCTGGATGGACGAAGTTTTTAAGGCCATAGGTAACAAATTGTGAAATTTTCTTGAAGTTGATATGTATTTTTTGGAGGCAAAGAGAAGGACTGTGGCCCAAATTCTAGTAATACTAGATCCAACAGAGGGTTTGGCTGAAAAAATTCAGCTTCATTTTCAGGGTTATTCGTACCCCCATCTTATTGACTACGAGAAACTTCCTTTCTGATGCCATCGTTGCCTTAAACATGGGCATCTGGCACATGATTGTCCCCTAGGCTTTCAAAGAAGAATACGAAAAAGGGGTGAGCTAGGTTATGAAGCCTGGGCATATGCTGAAAAGGAGGTTAATGTATAGGCGGTGGAGATTTGGGAACAATAGGATGGGCATCCACCACTTATGGAGGTCCAATAAGAAAAGATTGCGAGACTTAGGATCCAAATTATGCTAGAGTTTGATCAACAACAGAAGACTCAGGATGAGGTTGAATTCATTGGACTTGCTCCCCATATAACATGTATTTTTTCTCATCCCCTCTCCTCATTATATGATTCTCTTCACTCGTTATTAGATGTTATCCATAGGCCTGATCCCTCTAGGTCGTTCCAGTTAGAAGTGTCTCATAGTTGTAGCTTATCTTTTTCTCTAGACAATGACATCACCTCTATTTAAGCTTTCAATTTTTTTGTGCCTTCCCTGTCTGGCCCTGCATCTTCTACCCTCCCTTCTCCATACTTAGGGATTCCTCATTATAACTTGCATCCTCGAGATAACAGGGACCTCTCTTTAGCTACTATAGGTGGGTTGGTGGGTTTTCGGGAGCCTTCAATGCCTTGTAAGACTTGAGGCAGCAAATCAAACTTATCTAAGGCACAGATAAAAGAAAAACTAGATATAGCCGATGGAAAACAATTATCCCTCAAAGGGGCACTTAGAGAAGTGTAACCCCCTATGGTGGTTACCAAATTATTATTTTGTCCTTCAATTCCAGAGGGTTTGCTAACATCCGTAAGAAGCTAGCTTTAAAAGAATTATTCAGAAACTACAATCTTGATGTTATCATGCTTCAAGAAACCCTTGGGAATGGAGAGATTCTGATGACTTTGCCTTGAAAACTATCGTGAGGTTGGTCTTTTGTGACAGTCGATGCAAAGAGAAGATCCAGGGGCCTAGCCTTGGGTTTTAGAGATAGTATTATTAAGTTGTTAAATTCTCATGGATTGAATCTGGTTTTAGGGGTAGAGGTTTATTCCTTAGAACTATGCACTGAGCTCTCCCTCCTCAACATCTACGAGTCGTGTCAGGACAGGGCCTCTTTATGAAATGCCAAGTTCTCTAAATCTTTCATGAAATCCTCCAATTTGGTTGGGGGGGGATTTCAATTTTTCGTTGGGCATGTCTGAGACATGGGGGCCTTTGGCTCAAGTAGATCCTCTGACTGATTTCTTTGTGAACAAACTCATGAATGGAAATCTTATTGATATAACTCTTATCTAATCCAGACCTACCTGGAGAAACAGGTGCTCGGGTGAAGCAAGGGTGGCTAAGAGATTGAATCGTTTTTTTATTAAGGAGAACAATGTTAATCAATTTCCCTTTTCTAGGAAGTGAGTTGGATCGGGAGGTGATTTAGACCACTTTCCTATCATCCTCGAGCTGAAAGGGACCAGTAAGAATCGTAGTTCACCCTTTAAATTTAATCTTGCCTAGCTCAAAGATCTTAGCTACAACAATTTAGTTAAAGCCACTTGGAGGCCTTTGGACCATGATCAAGGTTCTTCTTTAGCTCAGATCTTTATGGAAAATCTTAAAAGAATGAAACATGCAACAATTATTTGGGGAAAAAAAAATAGTAGGGAAGACACTAAGTTAAAACATAATGATGAAGCACTTGAATCCATGGAAATCTCGGAGGGGGATGGATACTAGACAAAGGAGAAAAAGGAGAGGATAAAACAGTTGGAAACCTCCAAAAGAAATATTCTTAATGACATATAAGAACGGTGGAAGCTCAAAAGCAGAGCTATTTGGCTAGCTATTGGGGACGAAAAATTTAAGTTCTTTCAAAATTATGCAAAGGGCGGGAAATGAAACAACGAGATGGGGGAACAAAAAAATATTTTGATGAGTTGACGACTATGGGAAGAGATCACTTTAAAGGCTTGTTTAGAGCTCTAGAAGAAGTTACAATTGTAGAATTCATCCGGGTCGCTCAACTATTCCCTAGATACACGGAAGAGGAAGAAAATGATATGCTGCAGCTAGTCAGTGCTAGTTGTCATTGCCGATAGCTAGCAGTCATAGCAAGTCGATCAAAGCCAGGAGTAGCCTTAAGGGCATAGCCAAGTAGGTCCTATTCGATTCTGCCTCATGGTTCTTTTTTCAAAAGGTGAATTCGAATGGGTAATTAAATCAATGCAAAAAGACAAGAGTCCAAGACCTGATGACTGGATGGTTGAATTATTTCAACACTTATTTGAGCTTATAGGTGAAGAGCTTATTGGGGTGGTGGAGGAATCCAGGCTCAGAGGCTATGTTTATGAACCTGTTATGAAACCAGCTCAAGAAAAGATAGAAAAGATAGATCAACGCCTTAGAATTGAGCCTCTTCGAGGGGGCAACCTCCTTTACATTACATAAATGAACAATTATTGGATGATACAAATGACAAAACCTCCTTTCTATATATAGGAGTCTAAGGAGTCACAATATAATCCAGCCGACCTAACAATAA
The DNA here is from genome assembly GCA_031772625.1 of Pinus tabuliformis. NCBI lineage: Eukaryota > Viridiplantae > Streptophyta > Pinopsida > Pinales > Pinaceae > Pinus > Pinus tabuliformis. The sequence goes on from CM062808.1 coordinate 327,447,852, forward strand.
TAATATAAAGCCACAAAAATAACAATAGAGGGATTCTATGGGGCACAGAAATAACAATATGGGGGTAATAGGGGCACAACAATATAAATAAGGGGTATAACTACAATAGTAATGGGGTAATCACTAGTATTATAGGGACCCAACATGCCCCTCTCCTTCAAAAAAGTGTTGTCCTCAACGCTTGAGTAGTTTTGGATACTTCTACATAAAATTCTCATCCTCCCATGTGGAATCTTCAGCGGATAAGTTCTTCCACTTGATAAGATACTCTGAAATTGATCGATTTCGTAGCTGTCGAGTTCTTGTTTCTATGACTGCTTCCAATTCCAATATAATTTTTCCTTCCTCGTCAAGTTCTGGCAATATTGTTTGAATTGGGAGCTTGTCACCTATAACCTTCTTTAAACATGAAACATGGAAAACTGGGTGTAATCGAGAAGCTGCAGGAAGCTCCAATTTGTATGTCATAGTACCAATCTTTTGCAACACCTTGTATGGACCATAATACTTGGGTGATAATTTATTAGCCTTCTTAGCTTGCTTTAGGGACATTTTCTTATATGGTTGTAGCCATAGGAATACCCAATCACCTACATCAAAACTTCTTTCACTACGATGTTGATCTGCCTGTTGTTTCATTCTATTTTGTGCCAACACGAGGTTATCCTTTAAGAGTTGGAGGACTTGTTGTTGATGTTCGATGTGATGTTCCACTGCCTGAACCTTAGAATTTTCTCTTAAATATGATGTGATGGATGGTGGTTGATACCCATAAAGTGCCATAAATGGGGTCATTTTTGTTGCTGTATGGAAGGAAGTGTTATACCACCATTCAGCCAGAGGCAACCATTTGACCCATTGTGTCTGTTTATCAGATACAAAGCAACGAAGATATCCTTGCAAACATTTGTTTACTATCTCAGTTTTCCCATCAGATTGAGGATGATAAGATGAGCTATGAGCTAACTGAGTACCAAGACAAGAAAATAATTATGTCCAAAAATTTCCAGTGAAAATGGGATCTCTTTCACTTACAATAATCTTTGGGTTTCCATGTAGCTTTTGAACTGTTTCCATAAATGCAGTAGAAACTGTACTGGCTTTAAATGGATGTGATAATGCACAAAAGTGTGCATACTTGGTAAGTCTGTCAACTACCACCATGATGACACTCTTTCCCTCACACTTGGGTAAACCTGTGATAAAATCCATTGAAACCTCCTCCCAACGTTGGCTTGGAATGGATAAAGGTTGTAATAGACCCGGTGTCTTAATTGTTTCAACTTTATTTTGTTGGAAAACCAAACATTCTGCCACAAACTTTTGAATATCTGATTTAAGGCCATCCCAAAAAAATTCCTTCTTAACCCTGTGGTAAGTTTTTAAAAATCCTGAGTGCCCTCCTAAGGGAGAAGTGTGCAATTCCATAAGTATCTTTTGTTTTAGCTGGGAATTCTTACAGAGGTATAAGCGATCTTTGTACCATAACGAATCATTTTGCCAACTAAATGTATCAGAAGTACTGGAATCTTGTTGTAGCTTTCGAATAAGTGCCCACACTTCTTCGTCTTTCTTCCATTCCTCCCTTGCTTTGTTTATCCAATCTGGTTGGATAATAGAAATGGCACACAAAAATGCTTCCACATCCTCATCCTTTCTTGAGAGTGCATCTGCCACCACATTTTGCTTCCCTTTTTTGTAGATGATTTCAAAGTCATAACCCAACATCTTTGTGACCCACTTTTGTTGCTCTTCAGAGGATAATCTTTGTTCTAAAAAGTATTTAAGGCTATCATGATCCGTTTTTACCTTGAAGTGTCTTCCCATTAGGTAGGGTCGCCATTTCTTAAGTGCATGGAGTATTGCCAACATTTCCTTCTCATAAATAGCTTTGCTTAAAAACTTTCCCTTGATTGGACGACTTTCAAAAGCAATGGGTCTTTCATCTTGCATTAGAACGGCACCAATTCCATTTCCTGAAGCATCACATTCCACAATAAAGGTTTTTGTGAAGTCCGGTGTAGCTAAGACCAGTGCTTGGCACATTGCCTCTTTAAGATGTTCAAAGGCCTTTGTTGCTTCCGGAGTCCATGAAAATGAATCTTTCTTCAATAATGTTGTTAGAGGTGCTGCTATTCTCCCATAATTCTTAACAAACTTGCGATAATACCCTGTCAACCCAAGAAATCCTCGCAGATGCTTTATGGATGTGGGGATTTTCCATTCCTTAATGGCTTTAATTTTGCTAGGGTCTACCTTAACTCCTTCATGAGATACAATATGACCCAAATATTCCACCTCCTGGACTCCAAAGAAACATTTGGATCTTTTTGCATATAATTGTTTCTCCTCCAATAGTTGTAGCACCCTGTCAACATGTTCAACATGATCCTTCCAAGACTTGTTGTAGATTAGTATATCATCAAAAAATACTAACACAAATTTTCTAAGGAATGGTTTGAAAATTGAATTCATCAAACCTTGAAATGTTGAAGGTGCATTGGTAAGGCCAAAAGGCATGACCAAAAATTCATAATGACCCTCATGAGTTCTAAATGCCGTTTTCGGAATGTCTTCAATCTTCATTCTGATTTGATGATATCCCGAACGAAGATCCAACTTGGTGAAGTAAATTGATCCATGCAATTCATCCAGTAATTCATCAATGACAGGAATGGGGAACTTATCTTTAATAGTGAGCTTGTTGAGCTCCCTATAATCCGGACACATGCGCCATGATCCATCCTTCTTGTGCACCAATACTACTGGAGCTGAGAAAGAACTTTGACTCGGTTGAATTATACCAGCCTCTAGCATTTCTGCAACCATACGTTCAATTTCACTTTTTTGGACATAGGGATATCTGTACGGCCTGATGTTTGGAGGAACACTTCCTGGAATCAGATGAATAGCATGATCATGATCACGCATAGGTGGGAGACCTTTGGGAGTCTCAAATACCTTGAATGATTGTCCAGGACTTTTTGGAGATCTGGAGAAATAGATGATTCCAATGTGGAAACATCTAGCGAACATAATTGTGCAATTACACCTCTTTTCTCCTTTTTTAGAAGCTTTGTCATGCCATTAGAGCTGATTATCTTTCCTGGTTTCCCTGCAATACCCCTTAATTCAACTTCCTTTCCTTCCATAGAAAATTTGATGAAAAGTTCTTGAAAATTAAAAGCTATTGTACCCAAGGATTGTAGCCATTGGACTCCTAGTACAACATCAGCACCTCCCATTGGAATGGAAAGCATTGGGCTAGTCAATACATATTCTCCCATGGATAGCTTGATATTATGGCACTTTCCAGAGCAATTTATTGTTCCTCCATTTGCAATCATCACTTGACACTCTGGTGCTGGATATAGGAAGCAATTCAATTCTTTTGCTACCCTACAATGAATAAAATTGTGGGTGCTTCCTGAATCAATCAACACTATTACCTTTTTCTTCTTGATTTGTCCTTCTATCTTGATGGTTTGAGGAGTGGTAATTCCTGCCAATGCATTACAAGATATGGTCGGATTTATTTGTTCTTCATCTAGGCTTTGTTCCTGGAGTATATCCTCTTCTTTTGACCTTTCTTACTCCTTTTCTTCTTCCTCTTCACAATCTATGTAGAATAATTTCTTCTTAGCACACTTATGACCTTTTGTGTATTTGCTATCACAATTGTAACAAAGCCCTTTTTCTCTTTTTTCTTCCAATTGTTGTGGTGTCAACCTTGTAGGTTGTGGAAGACTAGGGGCAACAACACTTCCGTCTTTATAGTTGTGACTGGTATGCTTCCTAGTTGCCATAATTTTCTTTCCATTTTTCTTGCTAACTTGAATGCCTTCTCTAATGAATCAGGTTCCCAATGGTGAACACATGTTGGATATTATCCTTTAAAGACCCTATGAACACATCAATCCTATGCTCCTCTGGAATATCTTTTACCCTTATGTTCAATTTTTGGAACTCCTCAATGTGCTCCATTATTGAACCCTTTTGTTTGAGACTTATCAATTGGCTAAAAAAAGTTTTGCTTTTTGTATCCTCATAATGTGCTATCAATTCTTCCGTAAAAATTGCCCAAGTGATAAATTGTTTACGAGAACAAAGCCATTGATACCATACAAACTGATTTGGTTCCAAATATACAGTTGCAATACGTACCTTTTGTGCGTTTTGCACATTATTGAGATCGAAGAATTGCTCCATCTGTAATATCCATGTGGCGGGATCCTTGCCATCAAACTTCCTCATATCGAATTTTGGAATATGGTGATTCTTCGATCCAACATTAACGTCTATGGAATCATGATTAACATTTCTTTTGTTCTCATCATGAGTTTCCTTTACTACCTTTTCACCATTAGTAAGTATTTCTTGTAGAAAATTTGTCAAATCTGTCTTCAAATCTGCCATGCATGTCTTCAAATTTGTGTTCAAATCTATCTTCAAATTGTCCATCTTAGCTTCCATGCATTTCATCTTAGCTTCCACGCCATTTATCTTAGCTTCTGTTAACTTTTGTGAGCATGACATTTGTTGCACTTGTTCTTGTAATTTTGATATATCATGTAGCATTTCTTCCTCTTCTTCATGAGTCATGCTAGAGCTTTCAGGTTCCTTACTAGGTGTTTGCATTTTCTTTCCTCGGGGCATCAGTTACCGATAATAATGCTCTACTATGCCCTTTGAATTCCTTCAAAATAATTTTTCAAACCAAGCTTAAGCAAAAATTTAAAAAAAATCTACACACCTTTTTTCACTTTGTAGGAGCTTGATATTGCCTCTGATGTATCTCTATACTTTCCAATCATCTAGTTCTAAATTTGTGACCTGTAGTAGCTCTCTGTGTCCTCTTTCCAATGCCACCAGTTTGATCCAAATTGGATTCTCCAAGAAAGAGTTATGCACAATCTCCCAAGATGACCTGATTATAGACCTTTCCAGAAGAGCAAACTTGTATGAAGTGCCACGTGTACAATTTTCGATCTTTGGTTCTGAAAAAGATATAAAAGAAACTAAAGTCCATCATCTTTCTGTAACTTCTTACAAAATTTCAATCTGATTCCCAGAGAGAAAGTTATGACGATTTTCCCCAGGTCACCTGTTTTGGATGTAATTCAGGAGTCTGCAAAAAGACCAACTTCCTCAGATCATATCTCCGCAAATATCACGCAAAAAGCTCTGAAATTCAGACCCAAGGTTCAACACGATTTCTTCTCAAATGGGTTTTCTTTGTGACTTCTGAAATGTCACAGAAAAAAGTTATAGTGAAAATGCCACGATGACCTATTTGGAGCAGCGAAACCCTAAAATCCAAAGCTCTGATACCAAATGTTATGAAACCAACGCAAGAAAAGATAGAAAAGATAGATCCACGCCTTAGAATTCAGCCTCTTCGAGGGGGAAACCTCCTTTACATTACATAAATGAACAATTCTTGGATGACACAAATGACAAAACCTACTTTCTATATCTAGGAGTCTAAGGAGTCACAATATAATCCAGCCGACCTAACAATAATAATATAAAGCCACAAAAATAACAATAGAGGGATTCTATGGGGCACAGAAATAACAATATGGGGGTAATAGGGGCACAACAATATAAATAAGGGGTATAACTACAATAGTAATGGGGTAATCACTAGTATTATAGGGACCCAACAGAACCTTTGAACTCTACCTTTCTGGCTTTAATCCCTAAAATAGATGATCCTACAAATTTTGAGGACTTTAGGCCCATCTCACTGGGTAACTGTATCTATAAAATTATTTCCAAAATCATTGCTATCTGACTGAAACCAATTCTTTCTAGAATTTTTTCTAAGGAAAAAATTGGTTTTCTTGATGGCAAATAGATCCATGAATCCATAGGGGTTTCTCAAGAATCTATGCATAGAATTAAGAGCAATAGAAAAGGGTTGATAGTTAAAATTGATCTCTCAAAGGCCTATGATAGAATTAACTGGTTATATCTGCACTTTTTGCCTTCTCATTTGGGCTTTAGTATTGGCTTCATCAACTAGGTCATGGGATGCATATTAAATGTGACTTTTGTTGTCCTTATCAATAGTGTTGCATCCTCTTTTTTCCATAATCAGAGAGGGCTCAGACAGGGGTGCCCTATGTTTCTGCTACTCTTCTTACATGTGGTAGAAGGATTAAGTCAATTGCTTCTTGCTGCTAAATGAAGAGGAGAAGTTAAAGGAATCAAAGTAGCAACAAATTTGTATATCACCCATCTCCTCTTTTTTGATGACATCCTTTTGTTCAGTGACGGATCTAGAGGTAATATATAACAGATAAAACATTCTCTTGATCTATTTCTCAAAGCCACTACGATGTGTCTCAATGCTTAGAAATCCTTTATAGTTCATGAAGGCCTCTTGATGGCTGAGGTCAGTAGAGTACTCTCGATTCTCCCTTTTGAAGCAAAACCTATGATGGATAGTTTCAAATATTTTGGGTTCCATCTCAAGCTAGATTCCTACAAAAAGCATGACTAGAAATGGATGTTGGCCAAAATTGAAAAATGTATTAAACATTGGAGCTTCAAGTGGCTTTTGAGAGCTGGATGACTGGTATTAATCACATCGGTTATAAATTCTATTCCAGTTTACTGGATAGCTCTCACCTGGGTACCAAAAGGAATTCTCTCCCAGATTAGGAAACTGTGTGGCCAATTTTTATGGGCTAGTTTGAAGGAGGATGTAGTCCTTCCGTGGGTAGCATGGGACAAAATAGCCCTCCCAAAGGCACGGGTTGGTTGGGGAATAGAGGACCTTCCATCTTTTGCACCTTCTCTGGCAACAAAATCTGGGTAGCATTTATTATCAATGGATAATCTATGGACTGCAGTGATGAAAAGGAAATATATTGACCTAGTTCCTATCAATGAATGGATGCATAGGATGGATAAGAAAACCTTGAACGCATCAGCAACTTGGAAGGCCACCATAGATTCTTTTGGTATTATTGAAGACGTACTTGCTTGGCGTGTAGGAAATGGAGAAAAGCTCAGAGTAGGTATTGACCTGTGGGTGGAATGTAGTGATCGATATGTTCTTCCTAGGGAGCTAACATATTTTCTCAACAACTAAGGTATCATTTTCCTGAATCAGATAGTGAAATAAGAATTATCAACGAATTGAAATCAGGGATGGAAAATCGCTGAAGATGTCCATTTAGAGCCCCAATGGGGAGATGATGGCATATCTATATCAGAGGATTTCACAAATGTTAGGATAAGGGATCGCTTAGATAAACTTCAATGGGTTCGTGCACCTACAGGCAAATACTCTCTAAAATATGGCTATAGTTATGAAATGGTTAGGAGAGCTCAGGGGGTGCAAACTTGGTGGTGTAAACCACTTTTGAAATTGAAATTCCTAGAAAATTCAAGACTGTTCTTCTAGTGCCTCCTTGAGAGCAAAATGCCCACATGTGATAACCTGTAGAAAGGGAACAAACATGGGCTTAGTTGGTGTATATTATGCAAAAATTCAGAAGAATCAGTTTGCCATTTTTTGTTAATTTTTCCTTTCATTATCAAATTTTGGGAGGCCACGCTAAGTTTACTGGGGGTTAGACTTATTTAGAATGGGGTAAGTATTTTGGAAGCTTGGAAAAATTGGTGGAACTCAGCACATGATGAAAACTTGAAAAATATTCCTCTGATCATCACATGGGACATTTGGTTGGCAAGAAACATAGGCCTTTTTTAGGACACCCTTTCGTCACCTTCACCTATTGCGGCAGAGTGTGCCTCTATTTTTTCTTTAATACCCCTGCCTTCTTGATCTGGATTTAAATAGGAACGCAACAAATTATAGAGATAACCATAAACACAGAGATGCAGTGGAAATAATACTTTATTTCATTAATGTAAAATACTGAAATATGCTTACAAACAGGCTTGGAAATAAACCAGCTAGGGCGATGGTAGCTTATCTCTAAGAAGAGATGTGGCGGCTACATGCCTCTAAACTGTGTTACTATGAGGCTCGAAGGCCTATTTAGTTTTGAGAAATAATGGAAAACCCTTAAGATTCCAAAACTTAACCCTAGAAGATGAAATGCCAAACTATGGGCCCCGTTTGGGTAAATTGGTACATCAACTTCCCGGGGTCGTAACTTTGGCATACGATATCCGTTTGACGCGCACAGTATCTCGTTAGAAAGATGTATCTGAGAACTAAAACTTTGGGAAGAGAAAAACCAACCCATCAACCCATGTTGCTCCCAGTTTTCCTAAAAAATGTCATTTAGGGCCTCAAAACGGCTCTAGAAGTTCACGACTTGAAAAACTACTAAAAATAGTAAACTGGGCTGAAAAGCTGAAAGAAATAGTGGTGGGGGTCCAAGTGGATTTGGCAGGTGGCCACCAATATCCACTTGGATCATTCCTCCCCCCTTAGGAAGCAATGGTCCGCATTGTGTTGAGTTCCTCCATGAGATGAGGAAACTTCTGTTGAACTTGGTCCCTGGTGAGCCACTTGCCCTGGTGAAGGAGTTGGCCTGCTTTGACAACTCGATACAATTGGATATATTGCTGGCGAGTGTGCTTGATCTATGTTTCCATGATCTGATTAGCTGCAGCTTGTTCCATGTAGTCTGGATTTAACTCTGTGGGTGTGAGTTGTTCTACAATGTCAGATGTGTCTAGTAATGGTGGAAAGTATGGCTGAAGGTGGTCCACATTGAACACTGGGTGCAGGCCAAGGAATGGGGGAATGTTGAGCTCAAATGCATTGTCTCCCACAGCCTTGGTAATGGTGTAAGGACCATATCGGAGTGGTCTTAGTTTCTGATAGGTTCTGGTAAGGCGTTCCTTTTGTAAATGAAACTAAACTTTGTCGCCCACCTGAAACTTGTGTGACACCCAATGTTGATCATGTCGTTGCTTGCACTTGGCATTTGATTTCTCCAAAATGTCATGGACCTACTGGTGAATATGTTGGATGTGCTCATTGAAGCTATTTGCCTTATCTGTTTTGGATTGGACATGAGCCGAATCTGCATGAGTAGCTGTAAATGGCATGGCCACATCAATGGGACATAGTGGCTAGAATCCCAAGCCCACCTAAAAAGGACTGTGGCCAATCGAGATGTGGAGAGCCCGGTTGTAGTTGTGCTGAACATAGGGGAGGCTCTCGTCCCATGTGTGTGGATGCTTTGAGTTGTACATGTGCAAAATGTGTATGATCATCCTATTGACGACCTCTATCTGGCCATCAGTTTGAGGATGGAAGGCTGTGGACTTAGTGAGTTTGGTGTCGAGCATCGACCAAGGACTGGACCAAAATGTACTAAGAAACCTGTTGTCCCGATCTGAGATGATAGATTGTGTGATCCCAAAGTGTACCCACACTCGTTCAAAGAAGAGTTTAGCAGTGGCTTCTGCTGTGATATTCTTCTTGCAGGCAACCATAATGGCCATCTTTGAGAACCTGTCGACAACCACAAAAACACATTCATTTCCATGCTTAATGGAAGGAAGGCCTGACATGTGATCCATGTAGATGGATTCCCAAGGTCGACTAGGGGTAGGCCGCGGGGTATAGAGGCCTTGCTTCTTAATGGTCGGTTTGGCAATGGCACAGGCAGTGCATGATCTTATGTACTTCCCGACATCCTGTCGAAGATTCGGCCAATAGAAATACTTCTACAGTATTGCCACCATTTTCTCGACCCCGAAATGTCTAGTAGCTCGACTGTAGTGTGCTTCCCAAATCATCTTGGCACACTTTCTTGAAGGAACACAAAGGTGACCCAGGTGGCATAACAGGGCATCCTAGAGGTGAAAATCTGGAACATGCTGACCCTCCAAGAGTGTCTGGTATGTGTGGCTAAATTCTAGGTCACTTTTGTAGAGAAGTGGCCAATCAGAAGTCTCGTGCCCACAAGAGTTGAGCACAATGGCTAACGCCATGATCAATGGTCGACTGAGGCAATCTGCAACATTATTGGTGCTACCCTTCTTATACTTGATATTCAAATGGAACTGTTGTAGGTATGTGGACCACTTCTGATGGTGATCATTCTACAATTTCCCTTGGGTCTGTATGAACTGCAGGGGTCAGTGGTATGTGTGGATGACCATTTACTTCCCCAAAATGTAATGCTTCCATTGTCGGTAGGCCTGTACAATGGAATACATCTCTTTGTCATAAGTGGGATACTTCCAGACTATGTCTGAAAGTCTCTCACTATGATATGCCACTGGATGCTCGTGTTGAGTGAGGACTCCCCCAATAGCATAGTCAGAGGCATTTATCTCGACCTCAAATGGTTGTTGCAAGTTTGGTAATGCGGGCACTGGTGCCATGTAGAGGCGATATTTCAACTCTGTGAATGCCTTCTATTGATATTCAGACCAAAAGAATTTTTCTTTCACTCCTCCCTTAGTGACTTGACTCAAGGGGCAAGTGATATGAGAAAATCCCAACACGAACTTGTGGTAGAAGTTGGCAAGACCTAGAAAGCTGCGAAGCTCTGTCAGAGTGGCTGGAGATGGCCAATCTTGAATGACTTGGATCTTGGATGGATCCACATGTACCCCTTGTTAATCAATAATCTATCCCAAATACTGAACCTGGGTCATGCCAAAAGTTAATTTCTCCAAATTGGCACATAACTTGTGTGTCGTAGTGTTTGGAGAACCTGTTAGATGTGGTGGAGGTGTTCTTCCCAACTCTGGATGAAGATCAGGATGTCATCCAAGTATACCACTACAAATGAGTTGGTGAATGGCCACAAGATGTCATCCATTAGCCTCATGAAGGTTGTAGGAGCATTCGTCAATCCGAAAGGCATAACCAACCATTTGAAAAGGCCCTCCTTGGCTTTGAAGGTAGTCTTCCACACATCAGAGGGTTTGGTTGGTACCTGGTGATATGCTGACTTCAAACCGATCTTGCTGAAATATTTTTCCCCCTTAAGTTGGTCCAAGAGGTCATCAATCCATGGGATCAGGTACCTATTATGGACAATGATCTTGTTCAGCGCCTGATAGTCAATACAGAGTCTCCAAGTCCCATCCTTCTTCTGTACCAACACGATTGGGCTCCCACAGGGCGATGAACTTGGATGGATGTGACCTTTCTATATCAGCTCCTGAATCTGCCTCTTGATTTCATCATTCTCCAAAACAGAGCACCAATAGATTGGTCCATTGGGCAGCGATGCACCTGGGGTCAGATCGATGGAGTGCTTGACCTGATAGTGTAGAGGAACCCCTACAGGGGAGGTGAAGATATCCTCATACTCCTTCACGACCTTGTCCATCTGTAGTTGTCGTGTGGAGGGTCCCTGTCTAGAGGTCGTGGCCACCATTTTCTTCATTCCTTGAGGGCGTATCATCAGGAAAATGAATTTCTCGGTTTTGGAAATGAGCTTACTGCATTGTTTTGCAGTAATCAAAGAGATGGCGATAGGCGGTGCTACCTCCGGTATCTTGTACAACTTATTTCCCAAAGTAACAATAACAACACAGGACCTTGATTCATACATAGCATGTTGCTTCCACAAGTAAGGTTATCCTAATAATACATCACAAACTTCAAGGGGAGGAATGTCACACAATACCTCATCTGTGAAGGGCTTGATGTTGTATGGAAGGCAACACTGCTAGCTCACGCGAAGATCCTATCCTTGGTGAAGCCACCCGATGGTGTACGGTTGTGGATGTGCTATGGTTGGTAAGCCTAGCCACTTCACGACCTCTACCGAAATGAGGTTCTTTTGGCTCCCACTATCGACAATGAATTGTAGTGGGGAACCCTTTACCCACATCTGGGAGTGGAAGAGACGCTCTTCCTCCTCTGGATCTTCGGGTTTCTCCTTCTGGATCTTTGTGGTGGAAACAGTGGCGTTGGACTCCGCATCGATAATCTGCTTCCCTTTGTCATTCCCCTTGTCGGGTTCTGACTCAGAGTCGGAACATGCATCTGATTCTGAAACCTTTAGCGTGGCCACTAGTGACTGTTTGGCCCAACACTCACTTGTGTTGTGAGTGGAGCTCTTATGGAACTCACACCACTTTCCTGTGTCCTTTTTTGGCTTCATGGCATTGTTTTTTGCTTGTAGCTTTGGCGAGTTTTCTTGGGCCACCCTGCCTTGGCTTTGTCCTTTGTTCTGTTGTTTGGGGGCACCTTTCCCTTGCTTCAAATTTGCAGATCCAAAGTCTCACTTCTTCTGTTTAAACTTTTGCTCAACCTTGATGGCATATCGGTATGCCATGCCAAGCGAGGGGATGTTCAAGAATTCTATTTCTTCCTGGATGTACTTGTGTAGGAAGCCACAGTATTTGAGTATCAAATGCTGCTTCAAATCCTTGATACCCAACTTTGTGCGAAGGGTATAGAAAATATTGGTAAACTCCGGCACATCTTGGTCTCTTCCTTGCCACAACGTGGTCCACTTTATGTATTGATCCTCATACCTTCTGATAGGGTAGTACTACCCCTTGATGGCCTCTCGAAATGAATCCCAAGTGGGTGCGGCTGAAAGTAGTGAGCCTGTACTTTCATCATTCTGCTCACAGTAGGTTTCCCACCAGTGCTTGACGTGGGGGGTTATTTTGAGAAGAACGAAATAATCTTTTCTCGACTGGAAAAATCATGCACATAAAAATAACCTTCTAGCATATTTAACCATTTATCAACGACATCTGCATCTATCTGACCCTCGAATATGGGGATTTCAAAATTAACTTGTACCTTAAATGGTGTGGCGTTTCCAGAGTAGCTGTTGGAAGCCGATGTGTCACCCCTCGGTAGCCATTGAAGGATCTGGGCGAAGTTGTCCATCATCGTGTTCCTTTGTCACTCGAGGGCTTCTTCGAGCAAGATTTTGATAGGATCTCCTACCCCCTCATCTTTCTTTTCATCCACCATGGGAGGCTGTCAGGATTTGTGAGGCTGGTCTTGCAAAGGTTCGACCAGTTCAAGCCCTAACTCCTTATACCCCGACCTCGTTGGGGACATGCAAAGAAAAATAGAGAAAAAAGCAGACTGCTCTGATACCACTGATCCGGATTTAAATAGGAGCACAACAAATTACAGAGATAACCATAAACATAGAGATGTAATGGAAATAATACTTCATTTCATTAATGTAAAATACTGAAATATGCGTACAAACATAGTTGGAAATAAACCAGCTAGGGCGATGGTAGCTTATCTCTTAGAAGAGATGTGTTGGCTACATGCCTTTCAACTATGTTACAATCAGGCTTGAAGACCTATTTATTGTTGAGAAACAATGGAAAACCCTTAACATTCCAAAACCTAACCCTAGAAGATGAAACACCAAACTGTGGGCCCTGTTTGGGTAAATTGGTACATCAACTTCCCGGGGTTGTAACTTTGGCATATGATCTCTGTTTAACGCACACAGTATCTTGTTACAAAGCTCTATCCGAGAAATACAACTTTGGGAAGAGAAACATAGGTCCATGGACCCATGTTGCTCCAAGTTTTCCCAAAAAACGTCATTTAGGGCCTCAAAACAGCTCTAGAAGTTCAAGACCCGAAAAACTGCTAAAAATATTAAACTGGGCTGAAAAACTAAAAGAAACAGTGGTGGGGGTTCAAGTGGATTTGGCAGCTGGCCTCCAATATCCACTTGGATCACTTCTCCAAGTCAGACTCCTCATATCATTAAAGAAGAACAAATCAGTCCACATATCCCATGGGCATATTTCGACAACGCCTCTAATGCTTAGAATAGAAGTGGGGCGGGGTTGGTAATACACATTAATGAACATAAACTATTAAAATATTCAGTTGGCCTTGGTTCTGGATCAAACAAATTCGCAAAACTCCAATCATTGAAATATTTATTGTGTTGGCTTTAACAAATTGGGATTGATTCAGTTCAAATTTTTGGCGACCCTTTAAGTTTTATTAACTAGTTTAATGAAGTTCAAAGATGTCAAAATCACATTTTGATTCTACTCATAAAAGAAATATTACAACTTAAAATGGGTTTTGATTCTATATTTGTTTACCACATATACAGGGATCAGAATGTAGCAGTAGAACTCCTTTCTAAGGAGGGTATGCAACAAATTTTGGGTGATTGGCGCATAACGGAATTAGAGGAGGGGAGGATTCATGTGTCAGATCAACAACCTTACAACAGATGATACATGCATATTTCCATTGAGCTATGATAGTTATATTTTACTTTATTTTTTTATGCTTCATATCAACTCAGTTGGTTTTTGATATTTTGACACCACTGGTACTTTTATTTATCTATGGATATACTGGCTACAGTTGTTCTTAAAAAAATAATTTTTATGTAAGGGTCGTTTTCTCTAATAATGTGGAAGCCTAGATATGGAATTATGGTTTTTTGCTTATGGATTCTGAGTAGCACTTATGTTTTTTTGCTTCTACTCAGTATTGCCGTGTTTTTTCTGCTTCATTTTGGATTCAGAGTTTTTAGGAATGCTTAATGCATCTAAATCTATAATTTTTTATTGGCTTAGTAAAAAGTTTTATTTTTCTCCCAAAAAATAGGAAGAATCGTTGATTAATTTGAAAAATACTTCACAAAGTAACAACGACCATGAAAGAAAATAAGGATGCACTATTCAATTAAGATGTATACCAAAGCCAACGAAATAGTTCATTTTCTTTAGTACATATGCAAACAAACATAAATCACAAATATGAAAAAATAGTCTTACAACATTCACGATACATGCATGAAAGTATGCCCCACCTTGAGAGCTTCAAATTATGAAGTGAAAGTTTTGAGATACACAATTATAATGTTTCATCACTAGCCCCAATAGTGGACATGAATCCACTACTTGCTCCTCAAAAGAATGATCTTCTCTCCTATGCCTATCTTGAGAAGCCAAGGTGAAAAGTCATTTTCTTGAGTTATGAGTGTTTATTTATAAAAAATGAGGTGACCCTCCACATCCCATGTGACTCTTGACCTCCCTCGTGACTCTTGAGCTCCCACATGAATTTTGATCTCTTACATGACTCTTGGACTTCCTAGTGACTCTTCACATTCCATGTGTGACCCTTGGGCTTCCACACATTTTACATTTTCTAAATTTTAGAAATTACAAAATTACATTTCACTAAAATTGTGGTGAGAATACATGGACACAATAATACTCTTGAATTCACACTTTGATAAGCTATATTTCAGCGACTGTGACATGATACTTCATTGTATTGTGCCGATTCCAGGTTCTTTTATTTGTTTCTATGTCTTTAACTCTTCATGATAGATCTCGAATGTGTTTCATCTTCACTCTCCAAAGGATTTGGATATAGTATTAGATCCTTCCAAGTCATCTTGGGTTTCCATCTACTTATCGTAGTTCAAAATTCCTTTATCTCTTACATGATGGTATCTTTGTGTCTCATCTCCATAAGTTTATTTTTGCAACCCCTCTATGATGACCTCCTTGAACATCATTTTCCATGTTAAGATGAGAGTACTTGAAAATGATGTCCACTCATGGAAAGACAATATAAGTCCCAAAATCACCTATTCCACCTTGTTTTCTCATACAAGATATTGACTATGATGGGACAGTGCACAAGGACTGAGAGAGAGGCCTTCTTGGGTGTAGAGTGCAGGTTCAGGAGGTGAGAGGTGGAGTTCCAAGCACTAAAAGTGCACACTATGCAAGGGCAATGGAGAGAGGGATAAGTTTGGGCACAGAGCGTAGGTCCTAAAGGTAGTGGTTAGAGGCTTGATGCCTAAGGATGTGCAGTGCCCAATGACTGAGAGGGAGACTCTAAGTTGAGCACAAGTCACAACTACAAGGACCAAGGGATGACCCTACTTTCCATTGAGAGTGTATTGAGTGTGAAATGCACTCCACAAGGTAGGGCCGATCAATGTTTGGCATAGAGGGAAAGTGTACAAAGCAGGATTTGAATGATTGTGAGCAAGATATGCACAATGTGTTTGTGAAGAGAGTTTTCCTCAAGATGGGCATAGGGTGCAGGCTCAAAAGATAAGAGTCTCATAATTGGGGCTTGGAGGTGCGCATTTTGCTCATCAATTGGATGAAATTAAATGTTCTTGTAGCTTTTGCATGATGTGAGGACAAGGAAGAACCCAAAATTGACTAAGTGTGTGATCAGTAGGATGAAAGAGAGAGAGTAAACACATACAAACAGGTTCTAAATATGATCACACATACATACATAATCAAACACATGACAATAATATGCACAATATCAAAACCAACATGTATACATTGAAACTAAAACAAAACTACACTAATATTCATGTGTGACAATTAGGGTGCAAGTCTTTACAAACAAGCATCGATTGTAATCAGAAAGTGTGCTATGTCATGGGCGTGTGTCCATTGCATGTTCTTGTGATAGATATGATCAACGAATGAAATAGAGTGTGTTGGATCTTCCTCTTGAAGGTTCCCCAAAGGTACCTTTAATAAAAGACGACACTTTGAGCTTCTTTGGAAAGGAACTTGAGCACTTAGAAAAAATTGAATAAAAAACCTGTAACAAATTTAATGACTTGAGAAAACAGTTGATCCAAGAGGATCCCTAATGGCCCAAAAATAAGTCTTTGAAACTCATTGAAACCAAGATAACGTTGAAGATCATGTTAAAATAAATCCAACGATGCAAACAACATCTTAATATGAGTTCGTATGCGAAAGTTATGCCTAGTCAAAGTTCGAATCAAACTTGGAAAAAAGGATAGATTTAGTTATCACCAGATAAATTTGGAGCATCACCAATTTGGTAGTCTAGCCAAAACAACAATCAAATTTGGCAGAGGTCCGATAAATTTAGCGATGGTTTTAACTATGGTTAAATTTGGTATAACTTTCAAATATCGCAATATCCACTAAGTGTGGAGGCAATTGAGAGGCTAAATGACATGGGGTCATGTGGCAACCAGTGGGTGACCAATTGGGATCTGAACAATCCGATTCAATGGATAAATTTGGAGGTTATGAAATGTTTTAAAAAATATATGCCACCAAACTTGGCACACCCACAAAAACCAACCAAAGCCATGGTTTAAATTAAACAACAAAAGTTGTATATGACATCCACGGATAATATTTTGATAGATGGTATTTACGGGTGGTTTGCAAACAATATAACTAATGGTCATATGTTATATTTTACCAATGAGTATAAACATTTAAATAATTGTTGAACATACGGTTTGTTTTGTAATATAAAATAGGGTCTAACAAGTTTGAACCCACGATCCCCAGGACCCAATGTTTTAATATGTCACATGCGAGGAAACTGCCCACCGGGCGGGTATTTGGAATGAACGGCAACATGAAACTATCTAATGAACCTCATTTCATTCGACTGGATGGTGGATACCAGTAGAGACATGAGCATGGAGGAGGTCAAAACATAGAGGGACAAGGAACCATGATAAAGTGGGAACTTTGACCGATGGAACCCTATGATGGAAACCTTGCACAGGTGTGTTTTTCGAGAAAGAATCTTCTCAAGGAATATTCTCTTGAATATTCCAATAAGAAATATACTATGTAATCTAAATATTGTCTTGGGGGTACAGAAATGACAGTGGTGGAATATAGTTGAGTTTATACTCATTCTAGTCATAAGAATTTCACTAATGCAGTCAAGTTTTGGATCTGGGTAGCAAATCTCAAGGCTCATGGTAGAAGCCTGGTTTGTTCATTAATTTCTTGACACGAAGTTTGAGACAACAATTCATCTGTTAGAAGCTAGTCATTTTTACATTCAAAAGTCTCAGAAGGACAAGACAAACCTGCTAGTTCTGTGATTATTGTGTTTTGAGTAGTGGTTTTTCAGGTCACTCCTAGGATTGGAGGTATAATGATGTATTATGTCCATGTACTCATTTTAATTTTCGCTGAGATGAATGAATAGGCCTCCCCACTATTGAATCAGGGTCCAAAGATGTAGTCCGCACTGGATGAAATCCATTAGCAAACATTGTGTTCATTGTCTTTAAGGTCTCCTTTATGTTGCTTCTTCTTTGAGTGTCTGCATATGCAGTCTTTACATGCTCTTTCATGCAATTTTGAAAACATCATAGAAAAAATATATTGGATTATATTTGGTGTCAAAGCATATTGGATCATGTAAGTACCAAATTAGTATTCTTGTTGATGTGAATTGTGAGTGTGGATGATAACTAGGGCCAAACTCAAACAGGGTGAAGGAAAACTTAAGTCTTTTGACCTAAATATTGGACGTGCAACACGAAGAAGGAAAATGGAAGATGATGATGCCCATACCAAGAATGAGAAATCTTTCTGTAAACCTTTCTACAATAGGGAAAATAAGGTATATAAATTGTTTTCATATTATGAGAAGAGAGTGGAAAAAAAGAAAATAAGAAGAAAGAGAAAGTAGAGGACAATGCTTTGGTCAATCAGAGAAATGCAGGAGAACCTCCTGAACCTCCATCTTCATCTTTAAGTGAATGCTATTCTTCTTCATCTTCTTCTCATCATTCAAATCATCATCACTAGAGCATTCAAGCAGAGAATGTTGAATTGAGGAGGTTGCTACAAGAAGTAGAAGAGGAGAAGAAGAGATTGCAACTTCAGTTACAAGCCGTAGAAGAGGCCTTAGTAAAGTTGCAGTGTATTGGAGGCTTAGCAATGCCATCCTCACCCACTCCAAAGTTGGAAACTGAGGCTAAGGCTAAATCACACCATTTCATTGATTGTGATTGTATTTCATCTCTAAAGGGAGGTAAGAATTTCAAAGGAAGATCTAAGACAAGCTCTCCTCACACGAGTGGCACCAAAGGAAACCATTTAATGAAGGATATGTCACCTAGGGAGGAGATGCAAAAGAAGGTTGAGAAATTTTGGAGGAAGAAAAAACATTGTAGCGATTGCAACAAGAGTGGAGATCAGAAATCCACATGTTGGAAGCTCCATCTAGAGCTACAACCAAAGAAGGACCAAGAGCATATGAAATCACCTGTGAAGGAACCAACCAATGAAGCAATTCAACAAGGAATTCAACTAAAGGAAGAAATCCCATTAGCTTGGTTGGGTAAGAGATGGGTATCCTTTTGAAGTAGTTGAGCATGACCACCATTGTAAATCACATGATGCTTTTTAAAGACCCCATAGATGGGGAAAAAATTGTAAAAGTGATGAAGTGTATAACATCGCCTATGAATGAAACATAGTGATATTTTGGCCTTTAAATAGATAACAAGGGGTATGGGTTCTGTTGTAAAACTTGACCAAGAGTGTATTATAAACTCTTGGCAAGTACAGTATTTCTTGGAATATTGTAAGTTTGACATGTATTGGAATCCACACATTTTCATATAGATATAGGTGTCAGCTTCAACATTCTAGTTTTGAAGTACAAAGGTGAAGGAAAGGAAACTGTGGCTTGTCAAAGAAATTTGTGATGTAGATCAAGATTGCAGTATTGTTAAACTTTTGAGTACCAAAAGTCCTTCAATGTGGAGGAATGATCCAATAGGATCCTTAATGGCCCAAAATCAAAGTCTTTGAAACATAACGAAACCAACATTAAGTTGAAGATCTTGTCACAAGGAATCCAATGACGCCTCAATCCGAGTTTGTATGCGAAAGTTACACCCAATCAATATTCTAGTCAAGGATAGATTTAGTTATCACTAGATAAATTTGAAGCATCACCAATTTGGCAGTCCAGCCAAAACAACAGTCAAATTTGGTGGAGGTCTGATAAATTTAGTGGTGGTTTTAATTGTGGTTAAATTTTGTAGAATCGCCAAATTTGGAGGTATCCGCTAAGTTTGGAGGAAGTTTAGTGGCCTAGTGACATGTGGCCATATGGAACCCAGCAGGCAACTAGTTGAGCCCCAACTAACCCAGTTCAATGGACGAATTCAACAGTTATGAAATGTTAAAAAAAAATATAAATATACGGTGGGTGGGCCTCCAAACATGGTGGATTCTCCAAACCTAAAAAAATCTATGGTTTAAATTAAATGACAGAAGTTATATACGGAATTTGTGGTTAAAGTTTCAATGTATGTTATATACAAGTGGTTAGAAAACAATATACCTAACAATCATATGTTATATTTGACCAACAATTATCAATGTTTAAACAACAGCTGAACATACGATTTTTTTTGTAATATAAAATAAGGTCTAGTGGGTTTGAACTCGCGACTGTTGGGACCCCATGTTTTAATATGTCACATGCTATAAAACTGCCCGCCAGGAAGGTATTTGGAATGACCACTAGCGTGACACTATTTAATGAACCTAATTTCATACGACTAGATGGTAGAGACTAGAAAAGACATGAGCACGGAGGAGGTCGGAACGCAAAGGGCTGAGGAACCATGACAGAGAAGTCACCTTGACAAGTGGAATTGGTGTAGCTAGATTTGGGATATGAGCAATGAATCTCAAGGCTCATGGAAGAAGCCCGCATGTTTTGTTATTTCTTGGCACAAAGTTTGAGACAAAAATGCTTTTTTAGAAGTTTGTCATGTTTACAATAAAAAATATCAGAAGGACGAGACATACCTACTAGTGTTGTGATTTTTGTGTTTTGAGCAGTGTATTTTTAGGTCACTCTTAGGATTTAAGGTATAATGATCTGTTTTTCCATGTACTCATTTTCATTTTTTCTTAGATGAATGAAGAGGCTTCCCCACTATTGAAGCAGGGCCCTAAGACATAGTTCACACTGGACAAACTCTGTTATCAAACATTGTGTGCATTGTCTTTATGGTTTTCTTTATGTTTCTTCTTCTTTAAGTGTTTTCATATATGGTTTTTACATGCTCTTTCATGAAATTATAAAAACATAATAGAAGAAAAGATCATGGATCATGTTTGGTTTAGAGCATACCGGATCAACGGTTCACACAATCAATATGAGGCTCCAAAATTTGAATATAGGAAGAAATTGAAGGGTGTCGTACCAACTACAAAAGATAGAAATTACAAATAGAACTTTAATTTCCTTTGCTTTCAATTGTAAGTGAAACCAACCCCACAACCCCTCAATATAGCTCTGTTAGGGAAACTTGAACTCTAAAACAAGCCTTGTGAGGAAAATGATAAAATAATATTTAAAATAATAAAGTAAGAGCTGTGAATTTCCAAATGAAGAGAAGAAAAACCAATTTTTCAATTAATATTTTTTACTTACTTTCTTAAAGGTTTACTCAAAATTCAAACTACATGAACTCATTGGATGCAGATTTAATTTTTGCATCCAACCAGTGCTTGCACTTAAACTTTTAGTAATGTAGTATAATGAGATAAGTTGAAAAAATAATTAAAAATATATTTTTCTTCAATACTCTTATGATTGACACCATCACCTTGAATCCTGTAGATTCTTTTAAAGTTGATTATGATAGTACATTTTTGTTTTGAGGTCCATTTTTTACCTCAAAATTCCCCATATCATTTGGGAGTATTTATTATCTCTATTCTTAGAGTGATTAGGATTAGGGGTCTACGCCTCATGATTTCCACCTCGCGTTTAACCTCTATGTAAAATTGACCATGGTATACCTTTACAACCACCTTTACATTTCCTTCATCCAAACTCTTAGCTCACTTGCACTTATCTAGTTTGTATTTGCTAGTTCTCTTAGAATTTGTATTGGTTGAGAGATTGAGTATTGTCCAAATCGTGACAAACAAAATTTCAAATCCAAAAGAATCAAACCCATAATGCCCATGGGACAAGCATAGAATTGGACTGCAATGAAAATTGCAATTAAATTTGTTGAGAAAGCTAAATCTCTAAATACGGTGAGCACCAAAAACTAACATAGGTCTATCATCCCATGAATAAGTTCTATTCTAATGCAAATAATATTCCTATAATCCTTTGACAATGACAATCATCCAAAGAGTAGCAATAACACAAAGTTGAAGTTCATCCCAAATTTTTGTAATGTAAGAATTCTACTTATTTCCCCAATGTATTGAAACTTCAAACACTTTCTTGCTTCCTTCCAAAGATGAAAATCCTATATAAAAAAAGTGTTTTAAAAAAAAAGGTTAAATTTATGCACAGTGACCCAACTATGTACAAAATCTAAAATATCCATAAAGTTATAAAATGAACAATATACATAAAATATTTCAACATTACTTCTTAGTTTCAAATCAATAAGGTAATTACCTCACCTACTTGATATAATAAACAATACACATTTTTCAGATGAAAACAATCACAAACTCAATAAATAAACAATTTCACTTTAAAGTTTTGCAATTAAACACACAGAATATATATACTTTTCCTTTTCCTTTCTGTTAAACCAAACTTAAAATAGAACCAACCGCAATATTATTTCAACTTACCATCTCATATATATATATATATATATATATATATATATATATATATATATATATATATATATATATATATATATATATATATATATATATATATATATCTATATATATCTATATATAAAACAAGGATTCATAGCCATCAATGGAAATAGCATACCCCTAAAGAAGGGGAAAGGAATGCCGAAGAAAATACAAGTTGGATATGTTTTAAAAGGAAAATAGAGTGCTCTTTTTGGATAGGTGGTTGTGGGTTATGATATTTTAATATCATTTTCAGGTCTGATTATGTTTCACGAACATTTGAAATATAAATATTTCAGAGATGTACCTTCTATCTATGGTTCCTATCTTATCTTAGTTAACTTACTTTTGTTCTCGTAGATTTTCATTGGAGAAGGATGGAACCATGCATGGGAGCTTATTATTTGACGTTTCAGGCTAAGTATCACAAGCCATCACTAGGAAGAGATCCACAGAAGAATCTTAGGTTTAACTAACCATAATATGATAAATAAATAATTAATCTATATTGAAGAGGACATGTCAGCTTATTAGATTAATTAGCAGAGATTTGGTTAATAATAGGGGTCCATGATTTGTTGAGCTTCCACCCATCATCTCTATTAATATTGTTGGGGTTTTTTAATCTCTATGGCCTCTCTAATTTGTCTTTTAGAATAATGATCAATGGCAGCGATGACCTTGGAATTTTCTAGGCATATATGGTGTTTTGATTCTTTGGAGTGTTATGTCAGCATTGATTTATCTATTGTGAATGATGTCAACACAATGTTCTTTGATTCTAGTTTAAATTAAGCAACCCATCTCACCAACGTAAATTTTTCCACAACCACATGGGATCAAATAAATAGCTCTGTTCTTTTTAGGATTAGTTAGGTCTTTACACCTGTTTTTTGTGGCAGGTGATGGTGATAATCTTCTTGAATGTATCTATCCATGCCAGTTTTCTTATAGTATACTTGATGGGCTAGCATTCCATTGGGGTTTTTTTTAGAGAAGGATATCAAGGAATGGTACTTTTCCACTTTCCTTAATTTACATGGTGAACTTAATGTCCTCATTTGGTTGTTCATGTGCTCTAAGAATAAAGAGATCATGTCAACTTATTAGATTAATCAGTAGAGATTTGGTTATAATAGGGGTCCAAGATTTGTTGAGCTTCCACCCATCGTCTTTATTAATATTGTTGGTGTTGAAGAGAAGGATATCAAGGAATGGTAGTTTTTATTTTCCTCAATTTCCATCATAAACTTAATGTCCTCCATTTGGTTGTTCATGTGCTCTAAGAATAAAGAGGTCATGTCGGCTTATCAAATTAATTAGCAGAGATTTGGTTATAATAGGGGTCCAAGATTTGTTGAGCTTCCACCTATCATCTCTGTTAATATTGTTGGGGTTGGAGAGAAGGATATCAAGGAATGGTCTTTTTCCATTTTCTTCAATTTCCATGGTGACTTAATGTACTTCATTTGGTTGTACATGTGCCTTAAGAATAAAGAGGCCATGACAACTTATTAGATTAATTAGCATGAAAATTTATTAGATTAATTAACTCTTTATGTTTTGTGCTTCTTTTTATCTTTAGTTATTTTCAAAGCAGAGTAGGAGAAGCTATAAGAAAACCATTATGCTATAAACAACCCCATGCATGTGCAACTTGTGACCTTATAATAGAGCCTTTAAATCCAATGATTAACTACAAGTAGTTTGCATGGATTTATGTCAAACAAGGCATCAATCCATCTACAAAAAGACTAAGTAGCTTGCATATGGCTTTGATGTTCAAAAATAAATGTTGGGAAATCCATAAAATTTATTTCTTTGTTCTTCCTTACAATCTTTATATGTTGCATTTGTTCATCAAGTTTATGTTCGACTCATTTTTTATCAGATTTATTGTTTTTTGTTTGTTTATTATGTCAGTTTTATAATAGTGATTAGGTTAGATGTTTTAAAGGTGATAATGTAGTTTTCCCATTTATCTCTAATTATATAATTTCAATATTTATTTCACTGAGATTGGATAATGAGAGAAGTGTATTAAGTACATGGCACTAAAGAATGTTGACACCTAATCATCAGGATTGGGTGAATAACTAAAATTGATGTAAATAAATAATAAATAATAAAGAATATGAATAGTCACCGAGAGATGAAATGAACAGTCTCTCCCTCATGTATATAATAAAGACCAACCTGAATGAAAATCAACGAATTGTTTTTTAGGAGTTACTGCCTGGTCTGACATGGTATCAGAGCCAGCGCCATTTTTGGCTTCCCTCTGCTTTGTAACTCCCTATTCTGCCTATGTTCTGCATTTTTTGCAGGCTGACATCTCTGTCAAATCCCTGCGAAATCTCATTCATTGTTGAAGTGCGTTACTGCATTGAAGGAGTCTGATTGGAGCTAGTTGTTGCCTGGAGGTGCTATGGCCTGAGAGTGTGTTGAACTGTGTGTTAAACTTTGGCGCTATGTGGGAACACCGTGAGAGTGTGTTGAATATTATATGATATATGAATATGAAGATAAATGGTCGAATATCTAGTTGTTGAGGTTTTGGAACTTACTGGTAATGCTGCTCAGCTGAATATCTGGCTGCTGAGGTTTTTGGAACTTGCTGGTAATGCTGCTCAGCTGAATATCGTAAGCCTGCTCCGGTTTTGGTTTTAATACACTGCCTTTTTTTAATACATCATTTTGATGCCTGCACGTTAACCATTTTTGAAGACCATGTATTATACAAGTCATGAAGTTGTGTTCCATTGAGTTCTTAAAGGGTGCATATATATAAACATAGAGTTTTTTAAAGATGACTTATGGTCATTATAAGTGGTGGCATATTTAAAGGCTCATAAGTGAAGTTTTATAATATTAAATGTTTTATGTCCAAAAAAAAAAATTTTGCTGCATAACTAAGGTTCTACATTGAGGTGTGGCTACTAGAATGTGGGTGCGTATGACCTCTGGTTCGTATGCATTGAAGGGAGTAGCGTATGGTGCGATAAGCATATTTCCTTGGTGATGAAACTTCATATGGTGGATTTAAGACTGCTGGTTTTAATACACTGTTGTTTTAATTATCCCTCATTATTATTTTTTCAAAGTTAAATAGAGTTTGCCACTAGAAGTACAATTTTTTACAGTATATTGCCAAAAGTGTTTTTTTATAGTACACAGATTTCACAATGCATTCAATCATATCCACTGTGGGAATATTTCTCACTGACAAGGAGAACTATCCTGAGTGGTCGCGGATGATAAAACACACCCTCATTTTCAATGAGTTGTGGAAAGGAGTGTGTGTTGGAGATGGAGACAAAGAGCCAGAACAACCTACCTTAGACAAAGAGTTTTCCATTTGGAAAAATAAGAACAGCAAATCCTATGCATTAATTGCAGCATCTGTAAGTGAAGAGGTGAGTCGCCATATTTTGCCATTTTCAACTGCTTTCAAAGCCTTACAAAAGCTGAAAGAACTCTATGACTCACATTCTGCACTTGAAGTTGTTCAACTCATGATTAAACTCTTCACTCTTGAATTACAAAATAATGATCCTCTTGCTCTTGCATCCAAAGTAAAATCTATAATGCATGATATCAAATCCACTAAGGTTGAATTGGATATTCCTCTTATCGCTTTTCTCAAGGCACTTTATCCTACTTACTCCAATTATCTTGAGTCATTGCAAGCAAATGGAAATCTCAAATATATTACCTTTGACTCTCTTGTGAAAAAATTTGTTGAAAGAGAGAAAGCTTTTGGAAAGAAGACAGCCCTTGAATATTCTGAAGAGGTTGTGTGCCTTGCTCATAAAGAAAAGAATCTTGTCCAAGATTCTTCCAGAGGAAGAGTTGGTCGAAGAGGAAGAGGAAGATATTTCAGAGGCAGGGGGGTAGACACTCTCAAGGAGAAAAATCAGATTTTCACTACATACACTACAAAATAAATGGATCACATGATGCCTCTGCATGCCAGTTACCTTAGGACAAAATTGAGTAGAAAAGAAACCAATAGAAAGGTAAAACTAATGACACAGACAAAGGTAAAGCACCTGAATCCGCTCATTATGTTGTGGCACAATGTAATATTGGAGTAAATGAAGACTTATTTAATTCTTCACTTGCTTCTTCGAAAAATGATTGGTTGCTTGATTCAGGAGCAACTTGCCACATGACTCATAGAAAAGATTTTTTTGAAGAATTTACTGACAATGTTGATGGAGCAGTATACTTTGCAGACCAATCAAAAATCAAGCCATCAGGGCTTGGCACAATCAGGCTTAAATTGCCTGGTCTTCCAGACTTTCTTCTGCATCATGTTCTATATCTCCCACAGCTGAAGAGAAACTTGTTGTCCTTGGTCCACATCCACCAGCAAGGTCACTCCATTCATATGTTTGATGGCAAGCTTGAGGTGAGAAAAGCATCTAACCACTCACTTGTCATGAGGGGGATAGAAGAAGAAATACTTCTGAAGTTGTAGGGCACCTCTGCTCATGCACAACATTTCTCATACAACTCTCATTATGAAGAAGGTACACTTCCATCAAGTATATTATGGCATGCTAGATTTGGACATTTGAACTATGACATCCTTCGCTTGTTGAAGAAAAATGGTGTTGCTGGTTTGCCTACCATTCCTAGGAAACATAAGCAATGTGATTCTTGTATTCTAGGAAAGCATGGAAAACAGTCTTTTCATGATTCACATTCAAGAACACATAGAAAACTTAAACTCATTCATTCAAATTTATGTGGTCCAATGCCTGTTCCTTCTGCAAATGGAAATAAATATATGATGACATTTATTGATGACTACACCAGAATGTGTTGGGTTTATTTATTGAAGAACAAATCTGATGCTTTTCAAACATTCAAGAACTTTCATACATGGATTGAAAATGATGGACAATCTCATATTGGCTCTATTTGCACTGATAATGGAAAAGAATACACTTCAAATAAATTTGAAAACTATATTTGCCAATATGGGATCAAACATCAAACAACTGTGCCTTATAATCCCCAGCAAAACGGTGTAACTAAAAGAATGAATAGGACAATCTTAAATATGGTGTGCTCCATGATGTTTTTAAAAAATGTAAAGTTGATGTTTTGGGCTGATGCAGTTCTATGTGCTATATATATAAAGAATAGATGTCCATCTAATGCTATTAGAAACAAGACTCCATATGAAATGTGGTATGGGCACATTCCTTCGGTAAAGCGTCTTAGGGCCTTTGGTTTCACCTGTTATGCCTTGATACCAAAGGTACATAGAAACAAACTTGGTGCAAGAAGTCGTAAGTGTATCTTCCTCGAGTATTCAAACACCTCCAAAGCATACCATCTCTATGATGAAGTTAATAAAAAGTTTGTTGTATCTAGAGATGTAATCTTTCTTGAATCATCCAAAACTGACAATGTTGTTGAGTGGCAACTTGATCGCTTGGATAGATTCGCAAATGAAAAATCATTTCAAGAATTTGATAATCAGATTCCACATCTTGAAGGGGAGATTCCTATACTAGATCAACCTCTGGAATCTTCTTCTGAAGCACTCTCTCCCTCGCATGAAACTCCAACAACGAATGATGATTTAAGTGATGTGATTGATAGAATTGGGAGACTCAATCTTGATTCAGTCCCAACTCAATCAATGTAGCAGCTTGGACCATCTAAGAAAGGTCCCCCAAAGTGGCTGACAAAGACACTCGAAAGTGTTCATATTAATGAGGTTAGAAAGACAGGAACTAGAAATTCAAACCGGAAAAATGGAGGTGATGTAAATGACTTTGATTCACCTATTGATATGGATGTTTCTTATGATTGTGAATTGAATTTGTATACAGATTTTGAACCAACTTCCTTCAAAGAAGCTACTTCTCATGATGAATGGAAATAAGCGATGCAAAAGGAGTATGATGCTCTGATAAAGAAATGCACTTGGAAGCTAGTTGATCCTCCATTAGGAACCAAACCAATTGGCTACAAGTGGGTTTACAAGAACAAGTATAAAGCAGATGGCTCACTTGACAAGCACAAATCCAGGCTTGTGGCAAAAGGTTTTGCACAAAAGGAAGGGGTCGATTATGAGGAGAATTTTGTCCCCACAAAAAAATGGGCTACCATCCAGACACTCTTTGCCCTAGCAGCTCAAAATGGTTGGAAAGTCCATCAAATGGATGTAAAAACTGCTTTCTTGAATGGATATCTAAAAGAGAATGTTTTTATGTCCCAGCCTAAAGGATTTGCTGTGAAAGGACATGAACATAAAGTATGCAAACTTGTGAAATCCTTGTATGGCCTCAAACAAGCACCGCGAGCCTGGTGTGAAAAACTAACCGAGCATCTTCTGAAACTCAATTTCAAACATTATGATCTTGATGATGCAACTTTATTTGTCAAGAAAGTTGGAAAAACAGTTGTATATCTTGTGGTATATGTAGATGATCTTTTGATGATAGGGAACAATGAAAGCTACGTTGCATCCATAAAGAAGGAATTGAAGAAAGGTTTTGAAATGACTAATTTGGGCTATGTTCATTACTATCTTGGTATTGAAGTAACTCAACATCCGAAGTCCATATTCCTTTTCGTAAAGAAGTACATTGGAGATTTGTTGAACAGATTTGGCATGATAGAATGCAATCCTCTTACTACTCCAATGGAACAAAACTTAAAGCTCACATCCATTGAAGGAAAAGAAGTTGAGGATGCAACAAAGTATAGATAGCTTGTAGGAAGTCTCAACTACCTAACTACTACCAGACCAGGCATTTCGTTTGTTGTTGGAATCCTCTCCAGGTTTATGCAAAAGCCTTGTGAGGGACATTGGTCTGCTGCAAAAAGAGTTCTAGGGTACTTGAAGGGAACTCAAGACTTTGGAATCAAGTATACATAGATGGGCGACTTCAGCTTTATTGGAGACTCTAATTCAGACTTCGATGGAGACAAAGAAACTAGGGTATCTACTTCAGGTTATGCTATGAGTCTTGGATCAGGAGCTGTCTCCTGGAGATCATGCAAACAATCAATTCCAACAGATTCCACAACAGAGGCAGAATATGTGGCAGCAGTAGAGGCAACAAAAGAAATTGTGTGGCTCGGGAAAATTCTTGAAGATTTGTAGGTAAAACAAGTACAATCAACTCCACTCATGATTGACAATACCTTGGCAATAAAATTGGCCAAGAACCCAAAGTTCCATGATCGAACAAAGCACATCAATACTAAATATCATCTTATTCGACATCATGTTGAGGCCAAAACAATCCATGTCCACCATTGTTCCACTAATGAGCAAATTGCAGACATCTTCACCAAAGCACTTGGAAGAGAAAAAATTGAAAGATTCATAACAATGCTTGGACTCACCAACATCCCTTCAGATTAAGGGGTGGAATGTTGACACCTAATCATCAGGATTGGGTGAATAACTAAAATTGATGTAAATAAATAATAAATAATAAAGAATATGAATAGTCACTGGGAGATGAAATGAACAGTCTCTCCCTCATGTATATAATAAAGACCAACCTGAATGAAAATCAACGAATTGTTTTTGAGGAGTTACTGCCTGGTCTAACAAAGAAACAAAATTAAATTATTGAATTTTAAATATGAATTTTTAATTTTTAGAGCCATTATAAAAGTATATTTATATAAGAAAAACATCACCACCTTCCACCTACTCCTCCTTGTTCAATTGTTCAAATATTCAAAACTTAAATTTAGTACATTACATTTACTATTTTGACAAAAGTACCATGACAATGGTGGCTCAATTCCCATAAACGTGAAGCATATGTAATAGAATTATTTCCCTTTTTATATTTGTGAACTTAGGTAAATGTAATCTTATTAATTTTATATTTCTCAAATTTCTATTTGAATGTTTTGAATCCACTAAATGTTGTGACATCATGTTTGTATTTGGTCATGCTAGTGGATTGATATTTATGGCCATAGAAGGATATTATTACATGATGTACAGACATAGGAAGAGAAATATCTAGAGGAATAAACTTGATTGATTTACCTTTGATCAAGTTTCTAATGCAAGAGAAACCATCACCAAAGACCTTTGTCAGGTGATCTAAACAAGTATTGGTATTTTTTGCTTTATATCCACACGTTTTTTGGACTTGGAAAAAAAAATCCTACATACGGTACCCTTACATGAAAATAAAGGACATGTACCTTTTCAAATCTCTTTCTCAAACACTTCTCCTTTTTCATCAATACCAAACAATATATTTTCATAGTCATTAGAAAACAATCCATATACATTTGTTTCTTGCTTCACTTTTTGAAATTTCTTCAAACTTGCCACCTCAAGTTGGTTCCTTGAAAGAGGTACCCTCCTAATGTTCCCCAATGGAGTGTTCTTGTATATAATGATTATATAATTAAAAATTAGATTCTCTCAAGTACACAAAGCGCCTCTCATATTACCATAAAAATAATAACCATGCCATATCTTGTCCCCTCAAAATAATGGTAGCGTTTGAACATTATTGTTGAACCTAGTAAAATGAAAGTTATATCATAATAATAAAAATCTAAATACGAGCTAAAGCAAGACTTGTTTCATTAGAAATTAGCAACATACTCTTGAATCCAACTCCATCTCTGATATATTATCTAACAATTTTGTTATTCAAAATTATTAAAAAAACATATAATCGTTATTAACTTTCCAATAATTATACTACTTTACATATTATATAACATCTGAAACTAAAATCTAAACAAAATAACAATTCTTAAATTATAATACTCACTCTATCATATTAATCTCAAATATTTAGAGAAAAATTAGTTCCATTTATATCTTTATAAATTATATATAGACAGATATATAATTATAATTTTTAATTTTATTTTTATAAATTTTAGATAAAACTAATGATGGTATATATATATTTTTCTTTCATCATTTTTAACAAAATTTATAATACTTAATTAATCTTATTTTTAGAATTCACTTGAAATTTTTCTATACAATTTAAAGTATATTGATATTTATCTTTTTAATCTTTTAATTAATTTCTCTATTATAATACTAAATACTAAACAATTTTTAAAATACAAATAAAATTATCAATTATATGTTATTGCATTGATATTAGAAATTAAAATTAACCATATCGTTCACCATTATTTTGTACTCACATCCAAATTCCTCATATTTCTTTTTGACCATCTTTATTATTTTTCCTAAATTGAAAATATTTTATTAAAAATATAAATAATATATATTAATTTTTTATTTTTCTTTTTATCATTTTCATTATTTTTCATAAATTGAAAATATATATTTATTAAAAATATAAACTATATATTATTTTTACGAGAAAATAGCTAATTATTATTTTGTATAGTATATTTATTAAATATCTATATCATTTTTATATTCAAATTTCTATAATCCATAATAAATTAGGAAAGAAATTTTTAGCCGAAGTAACAAGTGTGCCAATAATTTCTCATATGTGATTTTTACGGAAAGACTTTGCTTATATTTATATCATTATTAATAAATATTTAATTTAGTATATACACTAATCAAATAATTACACTTTTTAAAATAATATATCTTTATATTATTATTTTTTAATAGTGAGAAAATTTGTCTAATTTAGTTATCAAACAATAGTGATAACATTGATCTATAGAACTTGTCACCATTATTTAAGGAAAACCAAGTCACTTGGAATGCACCATTATTCAAAGAAAATCAACCACCTAAAATGACTTGTTGATGGTTTGTAAAGGAATTTTTTTTTTCTCTTGCCAAATACCTCTAAGTTTTAAATATTAACCTGTTTCTTTATATTTGACAAAACAAACTTTTATCCACATAGAAATAAAACATATATAATTAATAAAAATAAATATATAAAAAAGAAAACATAATTATAAAGTAACTGAGGTTGTTTAACATAAAACTTGAATTCATAATCTATCATATTAAATCCTATTCAAATTCAAACAAATTGCATAAAACGAAAAAGCTTTACTCGACATTAATTCCGTGACCAAAGACATAGAGCATTGTTCCAGATAGTAAGCTTGAAGCAATAAATTCACTTAAACTGAAGAAATTTTGGTGGGCTTTTCTCAATGTTAGTGGATTGGTTTTCAAAGAACAAAGCAATACATATTTTTTTTTGACTTTAGTTTAAAGGGTTTACAAATTAGTTAGAAAATAATAGAAGAAATTTGGATAAGATTATGATAAAATTTAGTAGAAAATTTTGAAAATTGTTAAATTTCAAAATTTTGGGTGTAAAAGGGTTGATATAATATATTGAAAAATATATATATATAAAAGGTGAATGAAAAAATAGATACTTACAATATTTAGTAAAAGTGTGATTTTTTCAAATTGGAAAGTTGTATTAGGTTAATATTGGTAGGGAGTTAAATAATCTAATGTGTAGTCAAATTAAAAATATCTAATGAACTCACATGCTATCTCAAAAGTTCATTGAGTAAAACCCCTGTATTGAATCCATTTTCACAATGAAAAAAACTAACTCAAACTCTCCAATATTTCTTAAATTACAAGTTATTTGGGGAAAATATGTCTAAGTTGGTAGTCATTTGATTTGATGCCAATATTTTTTAAATTATTTTTCACAACCTCGGCAGGTTCTTTGTGGAAAATATGTCAGGTTGGTAGTCATTTGATTTGATTTGATGCCTGTAATCACCTTAGGTTTTTACTTACCACGCACTACCGCAGAGCAACAACAAAATCCAATCCATCACGCAAACGAACGAAAATAGAAGGCGGAATGGAATGGTTTTAATAGCGTGTAAGCAATTTTATACACCGTTTTACCACCTCCATCAAATATGTCGCAATTATTCATGGGATATCGACAGACGACGAGAACAGCTCAGAGAACTCTCCCTTAAAAAGAACGCCTTCGGCGTAATTAAAGTGCTATCTTATCTCATCGCCATAGTCATAAATGAAACTTCCCCACACAATTAAAGTATTTATGGAGAGTATTAAGACCCACCAAAGTTTTGCTGTCGATGGGAAAAACCGTGTAAACGCCGTTGGGCATATTTATGAGGTTGCACAGCATATGATAAAGTTCTGTACCTTGACCTAAGGCTACTGAAACGACACATGGGCCTGCACATGACATGCTTATCACTTCAACCAAACATTCTCCATCGCGTGAGGAGTAACCCGCAACTAAATCTTGTTCAAAGAAGCTCGTATTTTTTTTAACTAGAAAGAACCATGAATCCTGTTCAAAGAAGCTCGTATTTTCTTTAATTAGAAAGAAGCATGAATGATTCAAATTGGCAGACCTATGTGACTGTCTCTACGTTGAGAATGGGTTGAATTAAAATGAAAAGCAAAGTAACATTAGTTGAATTCATACACACTATTCATTTAAAGATGTATAGAGAAGAACGTAGGTCACATTTATTAAGTTCTTTCTCTAATCTAATTTGATTTTTATGTAAGAAATGTTTTCACATTGTAGGAGATATTAGAATATAGTTAGTTTTGTTTTTTTGGTTGTTTTTTTGGGTTATAAACATGTGAATTTGTTTTTCAATTTTATTTTCTAGTTTTCATGTTAAATTTTCTTGTCTATTTACTCTAAATTGACTTTTCTTAGTGGACGTTTTGGATACATACTCTTCCTTCCATTTAAATTAAAATTCATATTTGAATTAGTTTAATTGAGTGGGTTAAAGATTCTGGTCTAAGAATCTTGATGCTTAATGTTTAATAATTGTTTTGGACGAGCACAAGAGTTGGATTGACAAGACAAAATCTAAATTGACCATTGTGTTTTACGAATTCTCTATGACATATCATTCTCCTTTATGAATTCTCTATGACATGTTATCTATAAGTGATAAAGTGGGAGATATGGGCTTATGTCACTTGCATAGGGAGAATAAAGATTTTTTTTTTAGAGAAATCTTATAAATTGGCTCAAGTTTCATTACTTCTTTTATTTAATTGACATCTAAGTAATTGTGGGTCCTAGTATTTATTCAAAAATTATTTGCTATATAATGTTTTAGCCTAAATGAATGTATTTTTTTAAATAGATCCATTTTTGTAGCATTTAGGATACGCCATCTTCTTTTAAATCATACTAAAAGTTTGTCATATTATCTCTTAGATTAGACCTCTTCTTCACCTATGTCTTTGCACTATCTTGATTTTTATTTACATAACTCTTTCACTTCCTCACCTTTGTGGGTTTTCTTTTAGATTCTTCAATCTCCTTTTCAAGGAGAATTACTATACTCTTCATTGTAGACAAACCTCTTTATAGTTGATATCTAACTATATCTATCAAAGTTTCCTTGTGATGAATGCATCCTTCTAATTAGGTGCGAAAGGTCATTGAATGTCAACCAATCAACCATTATGTAAAAAATGTCTCACCTTTGTGTTAGCATATAAATTTATTGTATATTGGAACCTACATACCAAAGTAAATTGGAACTTACAACAATATAAAATAGAAGAAAAAGAGAAGATATTTACTATTGTAGCAAAAACATTAAGATTTCAAATATGAACTAGTGGAAGTATTTGTTTTCTTATTTATCAAGCACTATTAATTATTGACATACACAAAACCATGCAACTATAACAACCACACTTCTTCATTTAATGGACACCATAATCATCACTCCCTTATCAATGTTTATATTATGAATGCATAAGCAATAATAACTCATTCAATATTATTGTATGAACGTTTAAGTGCCCATAAGTAAATGCAGGAAAAAAGATTGTACAATATTCATTATGATTTCAACATGTCACTTTAGGAATTGAATTTGGGTAAAGAGGAGAACAATCAATTTCTCTACCTAGCTTAGATCAATCTAATTGATATATACATGTATAAAAAATATTAATTAATTTTTAATTTTTATTAATTATATTTGATATTCACTCATAAATAATTTCATATTAAAGGTGACATTTTAAAATATTAATATCATGTTCTTATGCAGAATGTTTAGAAAGTGATATTGGAAATAGATTTTCAATATATTTCTAATCACAAAATATTTAGTGGGTTAAGAGTAACAATCTAACCATAAGACATTTTACCATTTTTATAGGCCATAATTTTTTGGCAATATTGTGTATTTTGATTGTTTAAAATATATTTTTAAATACATAAATAAATTCAGTATCTTCAAAAATTCCTAACCACACTTGAAATATACATATGATAAAACTCAAACATACCATTCCAATAAATCTCCACCAAATTTTAAACAACATAAAATAGAAAATATATTTGAACAGAATATAAAACATCTCACAATTATTGAAAATGGCCCTCTTTAATATATAATATTTTCAAATTTAAAAATACATATAATAATATAATAAAAGGCTAATTACTTTATTATAAAATATTGAATATACAATATTTGCCCATTAAAGCTAAAAATACACCTAACACACATTAAAAAAAAAGTTATTGTAACGGACTGTACGAAAACTGACATTACTGTGACATTCACGAGTGGATGGACCATCGCTGGTTCAAATCATCCTCCTATAAAATGTTAGAGATCCTTCTGTTTTTTCTAAGCTTCAGAGATTTTTGCGTTTCTTAAGATAAAGCTTCGAGGTCGAAGCCATCACAGACCAGGCTATTAAGAAAATTCTCGAAATCATTCAATAAAAAGCAAGGTAAGAGAACTTCCCACTCTTCACTGTAATTATTTCAAGTATTCATGCAGAGCTTACATGGTAAGGTATGTGATGCTTTTTATATGGTCCAGGGCTATTTCAACTAGAACTGTATTTTAGGAAATATTACAAAATTTGATGCACAGATTAAATAATTAATTTGATGTCTGGCATCTGAAATTCTAGTGTTTGGAATAGATTTGCAAAAAGCTTGACTCATTTTTATTGTTTTTCATTTGATTCACCCTATTTCTAAAAATTTGCAATCGAATTATGTTCAACCCTATTAAAAATATGTCCAACACAGATGGAAATATATTTGTTTGTAATGATTTGTGAAGAAAAGTAGTCATGGAATTAGCAAGGAGTACAGTTGTTGAACCAGTTTTGATTTGTGGATCGAACATTAAAGTTGGTGAAATCGTTAAACTTGTTCCTTCAAAACCCACCCCCACGGGAATACTGTATCTCTCCAACATTGATCTTTCAGTGGTTTTCCCAGTGGAGACCATATATTTCTTCGGCCCCCCTACCTCAGACAAACCTTCTACAGAGGATATTGTGGATAAAATGAGGGATTGGCTTTCTCGACTGCTAGTACCTTATCATTTTCTAGCTGGAAGGCTGCAGCTTAATCCTGGAGATGGCAGATTGGAGCTCAATTACAACAGATCAGGCATTTTATTTGCAGGAGCATCATCAGAACTTACGCTTGCGCAGCTTGGTGACGTGTCACGTCCCAACCCTTCGTTCAGTAATCTCTTTGTGAGGACTGATGAATTCAAGGAGCTAAGCAATACTCCTCTCATGAGCATGCAGGTGATCAAATTCTCTATTAGTATAATGTTCAAAATAGTCCTCCAATCATGTCCGAGGTCAGTGGAGCCCATCACTGATCATGTGAAATTTTAATGCTTTAGATCCACACAGTAATACAGAGAGAAACGAGGTGCATTGCAATTTTTTGAAGGGGGGATATTTATTGAATAGAATTTTTTTTGCATATTTATCTGTTTATATCGTTCATTTTTGTGTTTACCTGGTTCGTTTTTTATTTATTTTAGATTCCAAAATATTAAGAAATTTGGTATATTTTCCAAGTTAATTGTTTGATTTCATTGTATTTCAGAAAATCCTAGTTAATAGTTTAACTTCATTGAATTTCAGAATATTTTAAGATATAAATTTAATATATTTAACTTTTTATATTATGAGTAGTTTATTTACTAGTTTACATATATTTAAATCTGGATCTAGTTTAAATCTGGATCTACCAAGTGTTGAAATGATCAAATCTCTTATCACTTTAAAACACAAAGTCGTTTGTATCTCAAGAGATTTGATTTCACTTAATACTCTATAGATAATAAGTTAAAATGAATGTAGACAGGTTTAATTATTAATTATTATTATTATTATTATAATAATATTTATTTTTATGTAATTTCACTAATAGAAATATTTTATTGGTAATTATAATTAATATTTTATCTTAATCTAATCAAAATGTTTACAGGGAATTATAATGTCTGCTATATTGAGATAGACAACCTCACTTATCATAAGGCATTTTTGTCCTTTTAACTAGCTATGTAATTTTTGGCTAAATCATAATTGTTTAAAATGTATCCTTACTAAATTTCAATCCAAATTTAGCCAAAAAAAAAAATACTAAAAAGGACAAATACATTTCACATTTAGAAAGTTCAAATCGCTAGATGGATCCATTAAGAGCAAAGAGGTTTATCTTTTAGGTTATTTGATTTCTCTTAGGCTAAGTCACGAGACTTTGTATTTTGTTTGTGGGAGACAACATAACTCATAAAATGTGTTCAATATATTTTTCAACTTGTTCTAAAATTAACATAGATCCATCTTAAGCACGAATTTAATATGAGCTGAGAGGCATTTAAATTGTATTTTTGAATGTTATAGAGTTTAAATAACACATGTATTGAGTCATTTTATGAGAGCACATTAAACTAGTTTTTTTGTTATTAATATATTTTTAAATATATGTCAATATTAATTTATATTAAAATATTTTAGTCATAACTCACATGAGATATTTTATTCTATATAACATTAAAATATTCTTTGTTAACAATTTTTCTTTTATATATAGATATATGTTAACAAATTTTATATATATAGATATATATATAAAGTTGATATCAGGTGTTAAACTATTTTTAAAAAATATAAGGTTTAAACATATTAGCTATATTTTTTTTAAACTTCTAATTACTTTGCATGAAATTATATTAAGTCATATGGATAATTAATTAAATATGCATAACTAACATTGTTTTTTATTGTTCAATTGAGGTTTCTATGATCCATATCAAGTTTATGAGAGATTTTTCTGCGTAAATCACATGATATTTCATTTGTTGACTTGTTTTGAACCAACCATTGTGGTTCAACTTGTCCTAACGATGAATCACACTGGTTGCTTCGAAACGCGTAGACAAATGAAATATCATATGATTTACATCTAAAAATCTCTCATAAAATTGTTTTTCTATTTAAAGAATATTTTATTTTTATTCTAAAACACAGCATCCTCTTCAGCCGGTTGTAAAATGAACGTTATACTCATTATAAAACCTAATAAAACAGTTTGGATGACGCAGTGCCAAAACCAGTTGTACTGATTGTTAAGCCATCTTTTAAATAGTATATATCTTAAAATGTATATATATGTAATGCTAGGAACTAATAGAAGGGTATTGGCACGTGCAGGTTACTCGGTTTAAATGTGGAGGATTTTGTGTTGGACTGTTATTCTCTCACAGTCTCATGGATGGCCAATCTGCTGCAGAATTTCTCCTTAACCTTGCATCCATTGCGAGGGGAGAAGGCCTACTCATCGAACCAAAATTTGACAGAACTTCCCTGAAGCCTCACATTCGTCCTCATATCAATCACCGCCAACATGACTTAGTGGAACACCGAGTCACTATGTCTGAATTCACTGCATCATCAGGCACACAGGTAAATTCTGCCAAAAAACTCCCGGAAATTAGATCCTGTAGAACATTTACCTTGACTCCGGAGATGCTGAAACGCCTGAAACGAACGGCAATGAAAGACAATACCATCAGCAAATGCTCTACCTTCGATGTCATTGTAGCCCACATATGGCAGGCCAGAACGAAGGCAGTATTCCAGGACCACACACAGAAGTCCACCGTGTCATTTGCTGTGGACATACGTTCAAAGGTAAATCCACCCCTACCCAAAGGGTTTGTAGGGAACGGTGTGGTCACGGCCTATGCAACTGCACTGGCGCGTGATGTGAAGGAGAATCCGCTGTCGTATTGCGTGGCTGAGATCCAGAAGGCCATAGCATCCATCACAGATGATTATGTTCGATCTCGTATAGAGATGCTCGAGTTCCACCGTGGCATCCCCGTTGGAAATAGTGGGAACTTCTTCCTGTCTCCCTGGTGGAAGCTAGGATACTATGAATTTGATTTGGGGTGGGGGAAGCCAGTGTATGCAGGTCCCATAGTCAGCAACATAGCGGCTCACTTTGTACTGGTGCTCTCCAATGGCTCCCACGAAGGGATCAACGTCTGGATTACATTGGGACCGGCTCAGATGAAAAATTTTGAACAGTTTGTCAGCAAGCTTTAGGCTCAGATGAATATGCCTGGCAGATACTATTGATATAATAATAAAATGGTGTTACAAATATATTTTTACATTATTTATGCATTAATTATATGAACGGAAAAAACTAAAACTATATTTATTAATGGATTAATTAACC
This sequence comes from Pinus tabuliformis, assembly GCA_031772625.1. Lineage (NCBI taxonomy): Eukaryota > Viridiplantae > Streptophyta > Pinopsida > Pinales > Pinaceae > Pinus > Pinus tabuliformis. Next base: position 327,487,700 of record CM062808.1, read on the forward strand.
AACAATTTATATGTTTAATGTTTAATTAGTGATTTTGTGATGTATAGTGGATTTTCTTTTAGTTTTGTAGTTTTAATTAAGATAGTTTTAATTAAGAAATTATGATTGTATTCTAATTCATGATAAATGGACTAGTGAGTTTTTTATTGCATGTTCTCTTTTATTAAGAATATATTTGCAGCAATTAATTGTATAGAGTTAAAATCTACAAAAACAAGGCTACCATTTTTTATAATACAATGAGAATTCATTAATTGTATTCCAAACACCACCAATAGAAAGTGAAAAGTTATCACCCCTTGTCTTCATTAGTATATATGAGCATGATTAAGGAAATACATGTTAGCCTTTTCCTTTCTAAAATATGGTCTCTTAGTAATCAATTCCAATCTATTTACATGCTTTTTGAGATTAATGCCTAGCTATTTAACTAGTGCATTAAATTTTATTCAAATATTCAAATTTTAACGTAGTATATGCCTTGATTTTTTTGTGTTGGAACATTGTAATTTGAGGTGATATTTCCCATCCCTTGTTATTAGATTGTATGATCTTTTAAATAATTTGTGTTTTCATTGTCTTATATTTTGGGGACGAGGATTCATTAAATGCCAAGGTGGTGATGTTGCATGTTGGCTCATGGGACACTGACAAACCTGGGATTTGCGACACAGTGGCCAGCAAAGACCCGCTTAGCATCGACTCTTTTGGCAGCACCCATTGAGTGAGTGAAGTCACACCTGAGACGCTAATGGGTGACTTTTAGAACCAGGTTTCCATAGTCTGACAAGATTATCTTGTGGTTACAACGTGATGCTTCTAACCGACACATATTACAATACCCCATCATTACTATATCACCATACATAGGTCCATCTATCCATTGTGCAAACCCTTCATGATCATGTGCGGTGTGACAGAGCCTAGTCAACCTTAGATGCTAACAAATCTGCGACTGTTACACAACCGCTATCGACATACAAGACTGACCGACTCTTTAGAATGTAACAAACAACAACACTTATGCTCACTCAACCATATCGTCATTATAGACTATTACGCCAAAACATATCAACAAGATGAGCATTAGGATTAATCAATAGAGATATAAACCTTTAATTAAAGGATAAAACAACAACAATATATAATATATATCTATATATATATATATATATATATATATATATATATATATATATATCCACACATTTACGAGATTCATACATGCACTCCTACAACTATGCAATAAAAAGGAATGCAAAGGTCTTTCCAACAACATTTTATAATCACAAAAGAGTACATTGATTTCTCCAACACAGTTCATAAGTATATTTATTAGCAGAAGGGGTAAAGATACCTAGTGTTACATGCATTAGACTACTAGGCTCTCCGACCATCTTACGATATCATTAAAATATGATAGAAACCTGATCATAAACCATGTACAACAAGATATATATGTTCAATAACTAAAACCCATTATAATAATGTTAGTGATCAGTGACAAACTCGACCATGGTTCCAAATTTACATTGACCCAACATTGGTACATCGACTAAATCTAACTAGATGGCATAACACTTTTGAATGATCGGCTATCAACTAAGCCCCACTTGGCCTTGGAATGACCAATTTATAAATGTTGGGGGTTCTCTCAAACCCTCAATTCTTCTCCTTCCCACTAAGTCTAGTTGTCCTAAAGTTTGTTGAGATATTTCTCTTGATTCCTCCTGAATTTTCCCATGTGTAGTGTAGTTGACCATAATATCCCCTACCTAGCTTAATTATACTCTTGCCTAGTCCTTTCTGTCTCAAAATATCTCCAACTTCTCAGTAACCACGACCTCCCTAGTCGGATCCTTCTCCTATAAAATCCTAACAGTTGATATTCTTTATACATGGATTCCTATTTTCCACTTTTCGTTGTCCTCCTACTGCGTGACGTCCGCCTTAGCCCCGGCTCATCCACTGTGCCAACCCTACATTGGGCTCTAGCCTCCTGCGCTAACCTTCTGTTGTGCTCCTTCTTCTTGCACCAACCCTTTGCTACGCTCTACCTTATCCTTTCTGTGCTCCCTATTCCTACTGCGCAACCCTATTGTGCCAAAAAACACTAATTTCTTTTTTGGGTCCCAACAGAAAAAAATGTGGCTTATCCTCGAGTCACTTTGTCCTTCTTCTATCCTCATAGATTTGGTACTTCCAATCCCATTAAGGTTGTCTCCTTTCCTTCAATACAATTGCCACAGGAAAGACATAGAATTTGGACATATTGGAGCTCTTAGAAAACCTGAAGAGGGATCAACCCTGGCTCTCTCCCCGCAGTGGTTGTTTTGGGAAGTTTTAGTGTCTACGGATAAACGCTTAAACCCCTAGACTAGTATCTATGTCTAGAACAACAGTGCAAAGGATTCTCTACTTTTCATATGACCAATAGATTAAATAAGAGGTAAAGAAACCTACCTGTAGCTTTCGATTACTCCTTATCTCCCTTGACCAATTCTGTCACTCCTTTCCATACTTAATCCGCTTGAAAAATACCTGCACACAGGCAGAAGTCAAAAGCCGATCAAAGCATATGATAATGATCTATTGATTAAACATAGCATGGAGTCAATTACATAGTACAAATATGAAAGCATCAATGAATAACACAAGCATATGGAAAAAGCTTTGAACACTTTATTAGTAAAAGGAAGAGTTACAGCCCAATTTACTTGATTCAGCATCACTCCTCTAGTTCAATCCCATCCTCTCCTCATAACAAGCAAGACATTTTGACATCATTACAATACTTGAAATCAACTCAAGTCTCATACTAATAGAATCTCCCTATAATTCAATGATTTCCGGCCCAAGGCAACCCCTAATCACTTAGATGAGTGGTATTTTTATGGGTGAATGAAGGAATTTATGCCATAAATGGTGATAATGAATTCCCTCCCAAACTTAGGATTTAGTTCCATGGAGGAAGGGATAAAGGGATTGATGTTCGTTAACTCCCTTCCTCATCCAATTTTGAGCCCAAATGAGTGGATAGCCTTAGGAAACTTCTAGAGGCATCCTATGGATAAGAATATTCCAAACCCTAATGTAGATTTCGCTCAAATTTGTCGAGCGCACCCTGGTAGTGTACTAGGCTGCACTGCAGTGCACCCTGGTAGTGTACTGGGCTACATTGCAGCGCACCTTGGTAGTGTATCTACTTGCGTTGATCCCCTTAGAGACAATTTTTGGATGATTTTAATCATAGAACTTCTTGGGAAGCTAGGCACTCTCATGGTTGACTTCTTTAGGGCATGTAACAACTAAATTAGGGTTTGATGGGCCCTAAAGCACTGATCTATAAGATGGGAGTGATGTGCCCAAATGGATCTGTAACAGTTGCCCCCTAAAGCATGAATTTGAAAATATATATGTCGAGTGAAATGTTTTACCATGTGGAGAGGAGGTTTCGAAGTGGAAAGTGACCTGCATTAATTACAATACATATATAATGATAATTTGATTTTTTCTCATGAACTACTAAGGGAAGGCATAACCATGCTCAGTATATAAACTTTCATTACATGTACATAAATCAGATAGTCGTCTACAGATATAGACTCATGTTTCTACAGATATAGACCCATGATTGGATGACCATGAATGTAAGGCCATTGTACATTTGATTTAGTACTCCTGAAAATATCGCAGCTCGGATGGATGAAACTAGATCTGGGGTCTTCAATCTCATTCAATATTTTGCTCAAGTACAAGTCTAACCATGTGAATAGATGATCTGAATTCAAACACCTGAAGACATCATCTAAATACCAACCAATGATGTAAGTTGTTCACAGACACGAGAGGAATCACCAATAATGATGATGACCCTCAAGGTACTACAATACATTTCTCATGGTGTGAATAAATGATTTGATGTCGAACACCATACAAAGTCTTTCGATCGAAGGCTAGTGATGTCAATCTATTGCTAGAAGTGAGAAACCTACCATTGATGTATGAAAGCCTCAAGGTACTGAAGGGGCATTTCTAAGTCAACTTCTTGGATAATGTGCTGATGTCAACAAGAAGTGACTCGTCGCAGGAGGGCCTTGATGTATCCCACATCAATGACACAAAATGAGGTAAATGATTTTGGAGATGAAAAATCGACTGACGACAGAAGGTTCAAGAATGGCGGTCATGAAAATGAAGGTTTACGGTATTGCAAAGGATGAAGTTTGAATTGAATGACTTCTCTTGAACATGTCGGTGACACTAAGATGAATTGGTAGCATTGACCCAAAACAAAGTAATGGATGGTATGATAGACCAATGGTGTGATAACCATCAAGCTGAATGACCCAACCCACATAGTCACGGTGATGAGGTGAAAGTGTCATGTTTAAGAGTGACTTGCTACCATAAAGTGTTTTCCCCTTTTTCCAATTTTCCCCAATCATTGCTGACCAGTACCTCTTTATTTTTATCAAGCTTGAGGAGGATAACATATTCTTGTTGTATAATTTCACCCTTTGGGTGAATCCATTGCTATTTGATGCTTTAACGAGTCTACCAAAGGTGAAACTCGATCTTGTCTAGATGGACAAGTTTGTCGCTATTTGATGTTTTTAACGAGTTTAACGACAAAGATAATTCGGTCCTTTTCATTCTTAGAGAGTTTGAAAAGGGATGAAAAGAAAACTCCACAAGTTCTTTTTCGTAAATTAATCTCTCAAGTCCGAAAAAGCATAAAATAATACAAGAGAGATATCGTTTCCAATCCTTTAATGAGTTGGAAAGGACAAGCGCTCGACAATCTTTTCATGTTTAGAGAGTATGAAAAGAGATTAAAGAGGACTCCATTTTGAGGAATGAGTGGTGCCTAGGGTAGCAACTAGTCCCGCTGATTTTGGAACTTCTCAAAACATGTTGATTTATGTGAAGAGGCTGGCTAATAAGACCACTCATTGCAATTGTTCCTCAAAAAGGGTAAAACAACCAAGTGAAAGTGTATGATCGGCCAAAGGGATGGTGGTGGTGGGAAACAACCAAGGCTCATCTTACAAAAAAGGCTGATAGAATGGCAATCACAAGGGTTAAAAATGGAAATGGGTTCATTTTTAGAAAAGCTTGAACCATAGGGAACTATGCTTGGATTCAGTTTCATGTTTACACAAGCTTGAAATGAAAAATTATGCTTGGATTCAATTTCATTTTTACACAAGCTTAAAACGAAAAACTATGCTTGAGATTGGTTTACATGCCCCCAGCATGATGAAAGGGAGAGTCTCCTGTAACCAGATGGAAGTCACTGCGGTGAAGCAGGACGGTTATCCAACACCTTTTTGGCTTCATCCAGATAGGGACAAAGGTGAATGGGGTGATTACCTTCACATAACCTACATGGAAACTTAACTTTACCATTAGGTGCATGCCCCCCAAGATTCATTACATTCACCTAAGTAGACTACTCGTGGCTATCAGGTGGATGGAATGAAGGTTCATTTATGAGATCAAGTGAAAGACTCGACTAGGATTTTACAAGATCTACTGAAAGACTCGACTTAGAACTTGGGACATTATTTCATCTTTTAATGAGCTTGACACAAGACAAGGAACTCTGCTCATATTCCTTGGTTTCATTTTTTAATGAGGTTGACACAAGACCAGGAACTATCCTCATGGGGCCTGTTTCATTTTTTAATGAGGTTGACATAGTAAAAGAACTATCCTCATATTCCTTGTTTCATTTTTTAACGAGGTCGACACAAGACTAGGAACTATCCTTATGGGGGTTGTTTCGATTTTTAATGAGGTTGACACAGTAAAAGAACTATCCTCATATTCCTTGTTTCATTTTTTAAGAAGGTTGAAACAAGACCAGGAACTATCCTCATGGGAGTTGTTTCATTTTTTAATGAGGTTGACACTATAGAAGAACCATCCTCATATTTCTTGTTTCATTTTTTAACGAGGTGGAAAGAAGACAAGAAATTATCCTCATATTCTTGGTTTCATTTTTTAACGAGGTTGACACAAGACCAGGAACTATCCTCTTGTTCCTTGGTTTCATTTTTTAACGAGGTTGACACAAGACCAGGAACTATCCTCTTGTTCCTTGGTTTCATTTTTTAACTAGGTTGACACAAGACCAGGAACTATCCTCATACCATTTGTTTCATTTTTTAACGAGGTTGACACAAGACTAGGAACTGTCCTCATATTCCTTGTTTCATTTTTTAACGAGGTTGACACAAGACCAAGAGCCATCCTCATATACTTTGTTTCATTTTTTAACGAGGTTGACATAAGACAAGGAACTATCCTCATACTCCTTGGTTCATGATTCATAAGATGTCATGAAGGAGAGATCTGGTTCCAATGCCCCCAGTAAATGTTGTACAACATCACTGAATTAATTGTTAGTTGATGTAGGTATGGAACAAGTTGCCACATAATTAACTCATGGCAGGGATGATACCATTGGTACAAAAGGACCATTTAGGGAAGATGGTTGATTAGGAGCCATATTTGGACCAAGAAATGAAAGTTGGTCAACGGTGACAATTTGACCTTTATGCAGGAAACAAATCACTCAAAAGAGTGTTGAAACAATAGCTCCCATGTCATAAACATAGTCACGCCCAAGAAGTAAATTATAATCTAAAGGGCCTACGACTACCATCACATTTAGATAAACAATTTTTCCTCCCAAAGTAATAGGTAACTGAGGGAGGATCCCTAATGGTTGACTGGTTCCTCTGTTAAAGCCTAATAGATTTTGGGTAACAGGCACAAGCAACGGCGAACCAAGTTCTTACCAATTAGTTGAGGAAAGGATACCAGTAGATGCACCTTCATCTATAATAGTGCCAGATACAATCATATTACAAACTTGTACTATGATTTGGAAAGGCACAAAAGAAGGAAGATGAAATCCTTCCAGTCGGTTCCAATCAAAGGAAGTGACTAGACTACTTGGAGGGGATCCCGTAGAAATGGGAGAATTAACCCCTTGAGTTACGGGAATGGGAGGATTTCCCTCCTGTCTTGATGTAGCAGGCAGATTTCCCCCAAGCTCTTTTGAATTTGAAGAAACAAAAAGAACCTGAGTGGTATCATATTCACTCTCTTCGGGAAAGGTATGATTAGCTAAAGGTGAAATCAGGTCAACCGTTACCTTGACTTGTTGATTTGGGTCAGGTATAGACTCATAGGATTCACTTTCAGAGAGAGTGGATTTGATCGACGGTTGATTTGTCAGTCAATTCGTCAACTAGTGAAGGATTTAGGGATAGTTTCTTGTAACCAGATGGAAGTTGTTGCAGTGAAGCAGGATAGTTATCCAACACTTTTTGGGCTTCATCCAGATAGGGACAAAGGTAAATGGGGTGATTCGCTTCACATAACCTACAAGGAAATTTAACTTTACCCTTCTTTCCATGAACTTTACTACCACTAGTTGATGGTGTGTCACCAACATGATCTCAAGAGTTTGATGACACAAGATGATGTGAACGAGAAGACCATTCTTCTAAGATCTATGGAATACCAAGACAATTTCGAAGAAGATGGTCTCCTACACAAAGTTTGCATGGATATCGAACTTTGTGAGGCTTTATGGATGGTTGCTCATCAGATGTTGCATTCAAAGAAATGGTTGCTTGGTTGCCCCTATGCTAAATTTGCTTCTTCTTCTTCTGCTTCTTAGCCACCTGGTTACTAGTACCAATACTTTCACGAAGCGAAGAAGAAGAAGGGAAGGAAGAAACAATCGAGGATGAAGGCAAAGGGTCAACCTCAGGATTAACTGGAGGTTGATTTTTTCCAGTTGGAGGTGTACTCAATTGCGGAGAAATCACAACATTTTGAACCAAGGAGGTTAAAAAACCGTACTGGCAAGCCAATGGTAAATCCCGGAAGGGACAAAGTAGCCATATAAGGAGTACCAATATTTTTGAAAGGAGGAAAAGGACTAAGATTCCCATCAAAAGGAATTCCTTGATCGGTGGACTCTGTATTTGTCGCCATATGTTTCAACCTGAGATAAACTAAGGAGTGAGCGTGGAGGATGTTATCTGCGGTCAATTAATTTTATTTTAATTGAAGTACCATAAGAAAAAAAAAAGAGATAATCTAGGCAAAAGGTTTACCAAGCAACTGTGAACTGCAGAATACCTCCTGGCGAACCAAGAAGTACAGGTAGGGAATCTCCCCGAATGCTATGTTCGATGTCAATTAATTTTATTTTAATCGAAGTACCATAAAAAAAAAGGATAATCTAGGCAAAAGGTTTACCAAGCAACTGTGGACTGCAGAATACCTCCTGGCGAACCAAGAAGTACAAGCAGGGAATCTCCCTGAATGCTATGTTCGATGTATCTCAGTGTACAAGGCAGCCAACTCGGTTACCTAAAGATGGATAGCAACCTAGAGTTTTCCTCCCATATATACCCGAAGGTACATGGAGGCCCAATCCGTATAAGCACTGTCTAATGAAAAACCTTACAGTGAGAGCATTCCCATATACTTTACGTACTGTAACACCGCCCTATATACCTAAAGGTACGTGGATGAGATACGATATACTCACATACGTGAAATGAGGTATCACACTCAGGATGTATTGCAGACAAGTTAGCGACAATTGCTTTGTTTTACGACACCGGAACACGTCTCTAGCCTAGACCTCTAAATGTTTTTTGTTAGGTGACAATGCTCCATTAGGTAAATTCAGATAAATTTTAAGTTGATCTTCTTTAGAATTTTCCTTTCAAGGTTCACCACGTGATGTATGTTTTCAATTCCTAAAATTCAACTAATATGATAAGCATTCTTTCCATTCAATTTAACAATGAAAATCCTTAGCTAGTAGGGATAGAGTAATCTGATTTTTGACAAAGAGCAAAGAGCAAATCTAATGCAATTTCCCTAGCTATTCCTTTCAAGAATTCACAAACTACAATATCTATAATGCAAAATGTATGTATTTATTTTCGATTTTCCTTAATGTGAATGAACAAAAAGGAAAACTAATGCACAATCGATCAATAAACTCTTTTCATAAAAATGGCGATTTTGCGACAATTTCTTTTCAAGGAAAGGAAGACTTTATGGCACTTTCATTTTCAAAAAAATGAGGAATTACGACACTTTCAATGAGAATACTAATTATATGCACACATTAATCAATCAATATTTCATGAATGAAGATTTTACGACAATTCAATTTTCGAAGGAAAAGACGATTTTACGACACTTTCTTTCGCTAAAGATCAATCGACCAAAACCTAACTTTTCACTATAGATTGAAAATGACAAAGTAAATACATAAGAAACATTTATCAATCCTAGTCTAAGTAGGTCTAGCTAAGGAGATGAAAATCTATTTTCTGAGACATGACATCCATTTACAATCAACAAACAAGCAATCAGAAGAATTTTGCCAAAACATTTAATCCCAAGGGTGGGAATCTGACCCTACGAAGATCAACGCAGGCCAAAGAGGGAGTAACTGCGCTATAGTGCACTATCTCTATCTGGAGGGTGCATTGCAACGCACTGTCTCTAAGGCTAGCCTGCGTTGATTCCTGTGAAGCCACTGAAGAGTCATCTAACCTCAAATTTTGACCAAAATTCAATGCAAAACACTAAATTACAACAAGTAAAGTATGTCAAGGTGTCTAAGGAGGTGGATTAGCTACTAGGATAGATAATCGTTCCCCAACGGAGTCGCTAATTTGTTTTGGGAAGTTTTAGTATCTAGGATAAATGCTTAAACCCCTAGACTAGTAACTAAGTCTAGAACAACAGTGCAAAGAATTCTCTATTATTTCTATGACCAATAGATTAAATAAGAGGTAAAGAAGCCTACCTGTAGCTTTTTCTTACTCCTTATCTCCCTTGACCAATTTTGTCGCTCCTTTCCATACTTAATCTGCTTGAAAAGTACCTACACACAGACAGAAGACAAAAACCGACCAAAGCATATGATAATGATCTATTGATTAAACATAGCATGGAATCAAGTACATAATACACATATGAAAGCATCATTGAATAATACAAGCATATGGAAAAAGCTTTGAACACTTTATTAGTAAAAGAAAGATTTACAACCCAATTTTCTTAATTCAACATCACTCCTCTAGTTCAATTCCATCCTCTCCTCATAACAAGAAAGACATTTTGACATCATTACAGTACTTGAAATCAACTCAAGTCTCATACTAACAAAATCTCCCTTTAATTCAATGATTTCCAGCCCAAGCCAGCACTTGATCACTTAGATGAGTGTTCTTTTTATAGTTGAATGAAGTTATGCCGTAAATGGTGATAATGAATGCCCTCCTGAACATAGGATTTAGTTCCATGGAGGAAGGGATAAAGGGATTAATGTTCCTTAACTCCCTCCCTCATCCAATTTCAAGCCCAAAGGAGTGGATAGCCTTAGGAAACTTCTAGAGGCATCCTATGGATAAGAATATTACAAACCCCAATGTAGATTTCGCTCAAATTCACCCAGCGCACCTTGGTAGTGTACTGGGCTGCATTGCAGTGCACCCTGGTAGTGTATTGGGCTGCATTGCAGTGCACCCTGGTAGCATATCTACCTGCATTGTTCCTCGTAGAGACAATTTTTGGATGATTTCAGTCATAGAACTTCTTGGGAAGCTAGGCATTCTAATGGTTGACTTCTTTAGGGCATGTAACAACTGTATTAGGGTTTGATGGGCCCTAAAGCACTGATCTATAAGATGGGAGTGATGTGCCCAAATGGATTTGTAACAATGGTGCTCTCTGACGAAGAGACCTAGCCACCACTACTGCTCGAGGGTTGAATTCTATTCTTGTCCCCAACATTTATCTCCTTCTTGTAGTCATACCTATTCCTTCCCTTAGTGCGATGGGACAAGGAATAAAATTGGTTGTTTTATTCATGATACAGGCCTTGGAATTTCCCTTACACTAAGAGGTGGGAATTGTCCCATGTTTCTCCATCTTCACCATCATGCCTCTAGACAAGACCCCACCTTTTTGCTACAACCCTTCTAGTGTGGACTGCAGCAACACCATCTTGTTACAAGAGGTTGCAAGTCCTCTTGTTAGATAATGCCCTGCTAAACTTACTATTGTGTCTATGTCCTCATGTGTGAACCATCCTTCTGAGTGGTGTGGATACTCCTTTTTGTAAACCTCTCAATGAATGCCAACCACTCCCTCAGACCTATACCTCCCATTCCTAGTTCTATCACTTAGGTATCCTTTTTGTAACCTCTTCTTCCATAACTGCATTCTCTTGTCGTATTTCCTATTCATGATGGTTCCTTCCTCCATTCTTTTATCTACCCTCTCATCGATGTGTTACCTTTGCATGATTGCTCTACCTCTTCTCTCAAATGAACCCCACCCTCACCATCGATTTGCTATTCTTAACCTCATCATTGAATACTTTATTTTCTCTCTTTGGTTCCCTGGGTGATAATTTATAACAATTTTCCCTTTCACTTTCTACTTTAGGTATACTGGCATGGTCTCTTGGTTACGATGAATTTCTAATTCGAATCTCCTGGATTATCTTGAATCTACTCCATAGTCATATTTTAAGCGTGTTTGATACAATGGTCTGCACGAGCCACTGACTCGTCCAAGACAATCTTGATCGATTCAGATCCTTCCTCACCTCTATCTTAGACCTCGTAAATGTTGTGTCCTGATAATCCATGGGTGGATTGAAATCTTGTAGGCCTCTTCTTGTTGCTGAATGGGATTTGGTAATCTAGTCAACCATTTTTTTTCTCTTGTAATACCCCCCTGCAACATTTACCCAATTTCACCGACCTGTCAGGGTAAACGTGAGAGGAAGAGTTACTATGTCATAACCAGATTGTGAAGCCCCTTTCAAAGTTTAACCAAAGTCTTGAATTGTACCCTAAATTTTCCAATCCAAATAATAAAATTTGAACGGATTTAAGTAATATACAGGAAAAATACCTGGAATTTGGTTGACCGTGTTTTAGACAGTTGAGGTTCTAGCTACTACATTTAATAAACCACCCTTTTTACCTCCAATCTTATATGGGGTCTACCTGTACAGTCCCTTGACCTAGAAGACAAAATCTTTTGGCCCCTATGCCCAAAATTCCAAGAAATCAAGCTTAATGTTTGTGACTCTGTTAGAAGCTCTAACTCTATCTCTCACAAATTCAAAAATTTCCCATAGTCTGAATCCTCTCCCCTTCAGTGCTCCTCGACTCCCCTATATGCCCAAAATTCACCGACTACCCATCGTCCAATTTTCGGTTTATTACCTTCTAGCATCCTCCTTTTTCCTTTTTTAAGTTGGTTACCTTCCCCATGATATGATGCGTAGGTTGAATTTATCTCTTTAGAGTAGTTAGGAGTTAGCACTGTTTTGTTTAATTAAATTAATTTACTTTATTTATAATTTTAAAATAAATTACCTTATTTATAATTTAAATAAATTATTTTTTTTATTTGAATCAAATTAAATAAATTTACTTCATAGCTCATTATATTTTCTTTTGATTAAGGATTATCATACATATGTATGTATATAAGGGTGGTATACATATCAAGTATCTAATTTGATATATTCATTATATTTTGATGATATGGGAATTTATTTCCATAATCAATTCATTACCCTAACTTAGACATTTTCCAATATTAGCCAGTATGTATACTAGTTAAATACATGTGGTTCATGCATGTGTAGCTATCATATGGATTCCCTGTATGCATGCTAATATTCACATTTTGTTTGTAATTGTAGGTGGGTTATTACAAAGACCTTGTAGGTTCTATTAAGGAAGTAGGACCAACCACGGAAGACAAACTGATAACACATAGCATTCTATAGGGCTTACATGTCACTTATAGGTTGAGTAACCACCCCACGTGGAAAAACAAAAGATGGTGATCCAAATTGGATCCTTGAAAATTATCAGAGTTTCTATGATTGTTTCAAATTATGTCAGACTTCAAAATCTTCTGAACAATGAGCTATTAGGAAAGACCTTTGGACAGTGGCAGTTGTAGCTAGCACGAAACAACGAGGACCCTCGGTCAAAGTGCGCTGACCATTGGCCCATGGAGATCGCGCAGTGGCACAAACTAACAAATAGGGAGTCCAGATCAGAAAACAAAGGCCATTTCTGATGCGCGATTAGCGCAAGATAAAAACCTCAGAGAAGGAAAAGCCCCAACACCCGGTCATGTGAAAAACAGATAAAACCGTGCAGAAATACCCAAAACATTAGAAGGCAGGTCCCACGCTTAAAACTGGCAGAATATCGGAGGCATTTCAGGCAGTAAGCGGGTTTGGCAGAGGACCAAGCGATGCCATACACCAAATGACACGTGTTCAGTGGATGAGAGAGAAACTGCTCTCATCATAGGGTAACAATCGAGCAACTCACATGTGCGATAAAAGCAATGACTATAGGATCTAGAGGCCCCAGATCAACGACGAAGATTGCACCTGATGGGAGACTGGATTTGATGGGAGAATAGTATGAGGCATATGAAATTTTGGGTCCAACATGACCGTTGAGCTAGCGGATGAATCATTTCACGGAATAACAAAAATAATGACCGTTCGAGGAAGAGCTGGCACTCAGTTCGTGAGGAGACAAGTGGCCACCTCTCTGTGAAATGTTACACAGTGGCGATGACACAAAAGCAGGGAATTCTAGAGGATAGAGGCAGGCGATCAAAAGAGCTAAAAGAGGAAGTGAACAGTCAAGGGATGGATTGGCTTTAAGCCATGAATAGATAGAGAACATACAAAGGAGACAGAGGAGAGAGTGAAGCAAGAAGCAGAGAATAGAGAAGTCGAGTTGACCTGCAGAGCTAATGTAGCATCGAGCAGACAAAACTGAGAAGGATTGAGAGGTTCAAGCAATCCCTGTGAGGATATCTATCAGGAACTGAGTACCAAATTGGACTCATCCCATTAAGACAAATTGAGGTCGAGACTTGGTAAGGGGGAGTCTGTGTACTCTAGTGGCTTGGGGAATCCAAGTACCACCCTACTAAGCATCATCTGTAACAGGACACTCAAATTGAGCTCCTCATTATAAAAACTCTACTTAAAGACACAATAAGAAAAGGCCACCACTAAAAGCTGGACCAGGAGATGTAGCCCAGGAGGATTGGGTGAACTCCTTATTAAATTGTTGTGCTTTGCATTTGCTTGTTGTGTTTCTCTTACTGTTTTCCAATGCCTGTGTATTTCGCAATCTTATCGATTCGTTGCTTAAAATAACATAGGCATATCCCATCGCATGAGTCTGTAATACCTACATTAATTAAATGAGATCATACATAAATGATTTTTAGATCAGATGGACACCCTTTTCTCTGGACTGGGTCCTCATCCGCACCCATAACAAGGCCTCCATGTGGTTGGAGGCCTCCAACTGCATGCACAAGCCTGCATCTATGTGGTTGCAACCAATATTTATCAGTTAGGAGTATGTAGTCCCGATATCTGAGCCTAGATTCAGGGTCAACCTCCATACCACTACCCAAAACTTCATGTAACTTCTGATAATTAATAATGACATGAAAACAATGCGAGCCATACAAATTTGAAGGCAGAAATTGACTTCGACTGCCTAAAACATGACATGAATTTCGTCAAACACATTGAAAAGATGTAAGCTATAAGTCATAAATGCATGTCTGATCATACAAGTCGGATATTTATCTTATAGTCACTGAGAAGGACCTATTCCCTCTCCACATAACTACAATAACACTTATGAGTCCATTCACCCATCAACCGATCAATAGTTAAAAAATTCATGACATGACCCATAGAAGATACACATCACATAACATCATATACATAGAAAATAACCAACATATAAACCATGGAAACTCAGTCATAATATCACCAACACATTGCCAATAAAAATACATGATTCACAATAGAAGAATAGATCTTATTAACATAGGAAAATACCAACCAAGTTAGGGACTTCCATGTAGCACCTGACCACGGATTTGGCTGAACCAAAGCTCTCTTTCATCGAATCATCCCCCTTGCCATATTCCAAGCATGAATGTGGGATCTCATGGAATAAAGCAAAAAAAAACAAATTAGGGCTTCCAGAGGCCAAACCACCTCAAACCTCAACCAAAGATTCCACCTCACGGTTGGAAATCACCAACGCCAACCAAATTGGTCTCTACCCAAGCTATTCTGGGCTCCAAGAACTAGTAACGCAACCCAAAACCTTCCATGGATACAGAGCATTTGTCGAACCTGACTCTAGGACTAGAGACTCAATCTACTAATGGATCGAGAGAATTTTTCCAACCTAGGCTCTAGGAATAGTAACTCAACCCAAGTTGTTTCAGGGCCTCTAGAGCATTTTTTCCAATCCACAACCATACGGAATTACAAGCACCAACCAAAAAACAAATCAATGGAAAAACCCACAACACCATGGCTATCAAGGGGGCAAGGGACCTTTGTGATGCTACAACTACGACTAGGAGGGACATGTCACTAGAGACTGTCCTCTTCTGAGAAGACATTAGTGATCTCAATGTCGGGTCAGCGCACATGCAATAGAGGGCTGCCCCGAGTTGATCACAAGTTGCGAAGAGAGAACCAAGCAAAGGGGAGCTAACTTGATCAATGAAAAATCGAGAGCTACTAAAATAATTCCACTATCTAACATAAATATAGT
The DNA here is from genome assembly GCA_031772625.1 of Pinus tabuliformis. NCBI lineage: Eukaryota > Viridiplantae > Streptophyta > Pinopsida > Pinales > Pinaceae > Pinus > Pinus tabuliformis. Next base: position 327,503,413 of record CM062808.1, read on the forward strand.
AGCCAGAGGAGGAAAGAAGTGGGGGCTAATCGAGGTGCACCAGAGCAACCTCTGATTCTTCAGGTAGCTTTCCCAAAACAATCATACAACCCTGGACAACAGAAGGGATACTATCAGGAGGCAGCAAAAATGTTGAAAACTTGGTGGAACCCCAGAAGGATAAGGTACCAAATTGAGAAAACTCCATCGTGTCCCCCTCGATTGAGGAATGGTTCAAACTATTCTTGCATATTGTCGACAATAATCAGATGTTAAGAGAGCTACGCAGGATTCTGAAAGAAGTTCCACCAAAATGAGAACTTGGGGAAGAAGGAATGTCAACAAATTTGCTAAAGAAGCACACGAGGAGAGTCTAAAGAAACAAGAAAAGAACAGGAAGGGAGTTCTGTATTGATGCACAAGTGGCAGGATTCCAGATCAAAGACACAATGTTGGACCTATGTTTAGACGTTAAAATTCTTCCGAGGAAAACATGGGAGGCACTGGGACAACCAAAGTTGAAGTACTCACTCGTCTAGTTGTGGATGGCTAACCAATACTGCATTCTTCCCATCGTAAGGCTGAAAGATGTGGAAGTATATGTCGCCGGGGTGAAAACACATGCAGACTTTGAGGTAATAGATATAATGGGGGACAAATATCCTTAACCAGCACTACTTGGCATCGACTAGGCTTATGAGAATGATGTTGTCATTGATCTCAAGAAGGAGGTAATGATCTTTGAAGTAGAAGGGATGTAGGTAATACAACTGTTGGATCCATACCAAGGACCAAGATTCACGGAACCAGTAGATGACCAAGATGAAATTGGAACAGTAGACCATTTATACCGATTAACAACAGGGAGAAGGCAAGATTACATCAACCCCACATTGGAAGGATCAGTCAGCCGGAAGAATATATAGAGCTTAGAGGTGGGCTTTGAGGCTGCATGGGACGCCTGGCAGCAAGGAGGATATGAATTAAATACAAGATGCTACGCTACAATAAGTCACATCAACTAGATTGGGATAGAGGTAAGTGATTATCCTATTTTCCATGGCATAGACTCGGTAGATGTATTTATAACTAAAGTTGATAGAACCATAAGTGAAAATCACAAGGTACCATTATTGGACATTTCACTACAAGAAACCCCAACACAGTTGTGGGGATCTCACCGCAACACTCTTTGTTTTTGGGAAAAGGTCAAGCGGGTCATGAGAGAAAGGCTCAAGCAGGAAGGGGAGCGACCTTGAGAGAGTGTAAAATATAGGGGGTGCTTTGATCCTTGACAACACTTGGAACACTTCACAGATAGATGGAACAAGCAATGGATCTCGAAGGAGCTATTAGTACACATGTTTGTACATACCCTGGGTATAGTCCTGCAGGCTTGGTACATATAAGAAGAAATTTGAAGACAAATTGGGGACTGGGATGCACTGGCTGAACAATTCCATAGTAGTTTTTCATTTAAAAATAGTGACAAACGGCTAACCGAGGCTCTGTATGCCATCAAAAGAATACTCTTCACCTCAGGATAGTTATGGGAAGGATGCATTGATGAAAAGTTCCTGCAATACTTTTACAAGTTAGGGTACCCAGAGTCCATGGCTTGTGGGATGGTGAGCACAAATCCAGAAGAGGACGATTTAGAGGGACTGAGGAACCTGACGTTTCAAGAGACTAAAGGAGAAAGAGATATTCAGGAGGGACACGTAACAAATTCTCCCCACTTACTCTCAGTAAAATGGTGCAAGCATAACATCATGATAGAGGAAAAATCACAGATGGCATTTATAGGGGACTACTGGGATGAGCACACAACTAAAGAAGTTTTTGATCTATTACGCAAGTATGAGGATTTATTCCCAGCTTCAGTCACGGAGTTAAAAGGAATTAAAGTAGATATTGGTGAAATGAAAATTGTGTTAAAGTTGAATGCCAATCCTTTGAATCATAAACCATATACGATGAACCCAAAAGTAAAATAAAAGGTCAAGAAGGAGATAGATAAAATGCTAGAGGAAGGACTCATCTTTTTGGTAGATGAAGCAGAATGAATCAGCCCAATAATGATCTAGAACAAGAAGGACACCATGGAAATAAGGGTTTCTGTAGAATACCATAGCCTCAAAAATGCTTGTGTCCATGACCCATTCCCCACACCTTTCAGTGATGAGGTATTGGATAATGTTGCAAGGAATGAAGCATACTCCTTCACAGATGGGTTCTTAGGGTACCATCAGGTCCACATAGCAAAGGAGGAAAAGAAGAAAACAACATTCACCATAGAATGGGGCTTGTACGCATACCATGTCATTCCTTTTTGCCTAAAGAATGTGCCTATTGTGTTCTCCCGAATTTTCATCGCCGCCTTCAAAGACTACATTCATCGGTTCTTAGAAGTATACATGGATGATTAGATATTTTATAGCCTGTTGAATAAGCATGGAATCTTACTTAGAGTAATATTCGATTGGGGTAGATAGCTACAAATATCCCTAAACCTGAAGAAGTCTATCTTTGCAGTTCTATTTGGTACATTGTTGGGCCACATCGCTTGCAAAGACAACGTTTGTGTGGACCGTGAAAAGGTTGTAGAAATTGTGAATATGGATCTGCTGACCAATGTGAAACAGTTGTGATCGGTGCTGGGCCACATAGGGTATTATTGCCGATTCATCTGCAACTATGCATCCATAACCGCTCCCATGGAGAAGCTGCTCAAGAATACAGAAACATTCAATTGGACGGAGACTTGTCAACCGACATTGAACATCCTCAAGGAAAATTTGGTAAGTGTGCCCATATTAGTATACCCAGACTGGAACAAACAATTACACGTACATATCAATGCATCGAGCATTTGACTAAGTGTAGTGTTGGCGCAACCAAGGGAAGGGAACTTGGATCATCCAATCTACTTTGCAAGTAGGAAGTTGTCGACTGCAGAAAATAACTATACCATGACTGAGAGAGAAGCACTAGCCATGGTATACTCCTTGCAAAAGTTTTGACACTATTTACTTGGAGCCCCATTCAAATTCTTTACAGATCACTCAGCATTAAAATACTTGGTCAACAAGCCAGTCTTAGAGGGAAGAATCTGTAGGTGGCTACTATTGTTCCAAGAGTTTACATTCAAGGTTATCATTAAACCAAACCAGTTGAATGTGGGACCAGATCACCTCTCCAGACTGGAATCAGGGGAAAGTGGGGGCTCCCTAGATGATCAAATATCAGACACTGATTTATTCTGCATAGAAACAATACGTGATTACTTGGAGGAAATCACAACTTTTCTAGCCACAGAGAAATGTCCGAAGGGACATACAATGATGCAGAAGAGACACATGGTGGTGCGAGTAGTGGACTATCAGCTGATCATAGGACATCTATATAAGTTGGGCCTAGATCAAGTCTTGTGGCAGTGTCTCCTCCAACATGAATGGAAATATGTCCTATGGGAGTGCCACTTTGGAGTTGTAGGAGGGCATGTTGGGGGAAAAGCAATGACGAGGAAGGTCTTGCAAGCAGGGTTATGGTGGCCTACACTCTACAAGGATGCCAAATAATATGTGAAAGGATGTGATGTGTGTCAGAGAGTTGGAAAATTGTCACATCGTGATGAATTACCACTACAGCTAGTACATAGAGTGCAGATATTTCAAAAGTGGGTATTTGATTTTACCGGGCCGAACAATCCATTAGCATGACATTGTCACACATGATATATCATCATAACTGTCAAATATCTCACGCGACGGGTATAGGTGGTACTAGTGAAATATTGTACAGCAGGCACAACTGCGAGGTTCATTTTTTAAAACATCATATCTAGGTTTGGATGCCCAAAAATCCTAACAAGTGACCAAGGGACTCATTTTATAAATGAGACAGTTGTGTCCCTCCTGCAGAATTTCCTAGTCCAACATCATAAGAGCAACCCGTACCACCCTTAGGCTAATGGGATGGTTTAAGCATTAAACAAGATACTGGAAAAGAGACTAACGAAGATATGTTTGGAAAATCAAGATGATTGGGATGAGCATGTACCAGCCAAACTATTGGTGTACTGAACGACAGTTAAGCGCTCACACAATTCCAGTTGGTCTATGGATGGGAAGTCATGGTACCCACTGAATTTGTATTATTGAGCATCTTCATTACCCAAGCTACAAACATGACAGATGATGCATCACTATAGAAGTGGTTCGAGGAGTTGATGGAATTATATGAAGCCAGATTTGTAGCTGAATTCCACCAGTCTATTGAGAAAACAAGGCAAAAATCATGGCATGATAATCATATTAAGAGAAAATCGTTCACAAGTGGAGGACAAGTTTTATTATATGACAAGTTTCAGAAGTTCCCAAGTAAGTTGCATATGCATTGGCTTGGTCCATTCATAGTCACAGAAATCAGGGAATCCAGAGCAGTGAAACTGGCGCAACTGAATGGAATATTCATACCAGGATGGGTGAATGGCGCATGCTTGAAACCTTTCCACCAACACAACACCCATCATTCTATTGACGAGGTCTTTGAAAAGGGCCTATATGTAGTTTTAGATTTTGTAGGAATAAGAGAGTCAAGCAATCAGTCCATTTAAGTTTTGTTTTATTTTATTTTCCATACAATAATTCTCATGTGTCAGTTCAGTTGCGGCACCTATGCCGCCTCACCAAAAATGACTGTGGTCGGGAGGTCACTCACATGTTTCACAAGTCTTATCCACCATACTTAGAGTATTTTCTGTAACAATTAGGTAATAATACCCCTGTCAAGTAAAGTTCAGTAGAATCTTTTTCCCTTGTGGGAATAGTTAACCAATAAAGCTACCATTATGGTCACATTATTACGCATCTACTCCACTTTGTAATTTTCGTGTCATGAGTCATCCAAGTCAGGTACAACTCAACTAGAGGCCAGTTAACATGATTGAGTCTGCATAGGGAAAGTTACCGTAGTAATTAGTTAGTGAGTCTAGTCTGAAACATCGTGTCGAAGCTGGTCTACTTAATTTGCATGGATATGCAGGAATGTTTAGAAGTTCCAATTCAGATGAAAGCATTCTTCGAGTCTTAGTTTGAAACTTAGCAACATCGCTCAATCACTCACTATTGGCCTCCTGTAACTGTTGTATATCAGTGACGCAGAAGTGTGACAAAGATAATCTCAGTTCCTAAAGACAAAATAGTTGACCGAATTACGGTTATAGAATCATTGTATGGGAAACATGACAAGGCCGCACTAGTAGACAATGATCTTTCAGATTGATTCTAGTTTCTAGTGCTCAAGCGAGAGGTATATACAGAAGAAGTTCCCAAGGGTGATGACATGATGGCGATGAAGATCAAAGGAACATTTCAGTCACTTCAGCGATCGACTTTGATCAATTTGAGGAGTCTGCTGGTTTTCATAATGTCTTTCGCTACAATGCAATGGATTAAAATTCTAGTGAGCAGGATGCATGGAGGTTTTCTCTGGTTAGACAAGGAATATCCAATTCATGTGGAAGACATTCAACGCCTCAGTAGACTCTCAGCAACAGGATATGCGGTCTCGACATCATTCTAGACCGAGTCGAAGCGAGCCAAGAAGGAGGGGGACAATAATTATTACACCATGCGCGACAACAAGGGCACTAAAATAGATTTTCTCAACAAGGACTACATCAAATTCACTTGCTACATCATTGTAGGGAAGGTAATGAGACACATCCAAAAATGAGTGCACGTTGGACACCATATCAGTTGCAGAGCACTGTTGCAAAGGAATTTCGCTCAACTAGTCGACATTTCTGCTGAATGAGTTATTTGAAGCTTGCGAAGATGTATACAAATGAAGCATGAATTCCATTTTTGGGTATTTGATTATGAATTTCATGATGTGGAAATGGTGCTTGCCAAGAGGGAGGGACCTCATGGAAATCACATATGAGCAACCACTAGCGCTCAGATACACACCATAGAGGACATTCAGGGACCGAAACAACAAAAATAACAACAAGGTTTGCTTCAAGGGCTGGTACCAGAAGATGCTCGCAACCATAAGGGTGACAGACAAATCCCCAAGTAATTGCTCGATAGCTACTCACAAGAAATTTGGTTTGGGGTAACACATGGCCAGACTTATATCAATCCACAATGCGTCCATTCAGAGACTTTCCAAATGAGGCCGCAGAGGTTCACATTAGCAGAGGGTGAATTCCACATGGAGGTCAGATCGTGGCTAGGGGTTTCATGTGAGATTACAGATGGCTAGTTTAAATATTTGTTTGGGGGCATGCAACCACAATTGTTGATAGGATACATGACCGAGAGTAGTAGGAAGAGGGGGTTGGAGGAATATTTACAACTGATGTTCTATCAAGTGGAGCAATGGATGAACTCTATTAAGTAGACAATTTCGGGCTTCATGGGGTCACTAGGTATGACGGCCTAGTCTGGTGCTTTTCAAGGGTTTACTTTGTTCAATCCAATCATAGCTACTCCCGTTGCTGTGGCTATTCCCCATCACGACCCTTACTCTCAGACTAAGCCAACCATCCCTAAACCTTGGCAGCCCAAAGGTACCAAGGTATCAGTGGCCAAGAAGCAAAATACAATGCCTGTCGTGACTGTCATTGATCTCACCAGTGATGGACTCCATTCAGCATCAACCTCCCCAATTGTTGAAGAAAACCCACAATCTACCTCTACTGTTTCACCCGTGTCGCGGGATCCCTCCCCCCATACAACTTCCACCTCCACGACCCTATATGACGCATTCCCTCCAGGCACCCGCATAGCCACCGAAGAAATGGAAGTCGAATCGGCTAACCAGTCCACCTAGTTGCTAAACGAGTGTGAAGGCCATATTGTTTTTCAAACATCCCTGGTATCCCTATTTCTAGGAATGAGTCCACTCCCGGGCGAGGAACCAATCATCTCACAAACAAAATCAACTACGATCAAACACTTTGAAGCCTCATTTCCTATAAATTTCACCGTTGTTCCAGAACCAATCATTATCCTCCCACTCCCTAGTTTCTTGAGACGACACAGCCTACATCCTCTCCCCAAAGCCACTAAGAAAAGTCCATTGCTAGCGGCCAATCCCTGCAAAGAAATTTCCTAGACCCATCAATAATGCAGATTGAGAACCTTCAACAATGGTCATCTACACAGCGATTCAGATTTATCCAACATGAAGCTAAGAGGGATGAATAGATCCACAATGACCTGGTTGCCGAGCACGAGCAACACAAACAACAAATTGTGTCTATCACAACGGAACGAGATTAGCTCCAATAGACCAATCAAAAGCTACAATCGCAGGTCGAGCAGGTGACATCAAAGCTAAGAGCACTTTGGCCAATGGTGGCCGATTTAGTAATTGAAGCACCTGAGGATTTTTTAGCCATCACATTGGTTGACTATTGTGACCATATTCAAATAGCATGCACGGAACTTGTGGCCACCAACAAGGAGCTGAAGAAGAGTTTAGATATGGCTAGAGCATCGTTTCCTGATCCAACTACAAGCTACATCACAGAAATCGACCAAAAGCTCAACATTGTCGCTGCACTAAAATCTTCACTAAATGATGCCCTGGTGGATGGTTATGTGCTACTCGAGCAAGTCAATGATTGGTCAGGCAGCTTGGCCATGAAAAACCAGCTAGTCTATCCACTTCGCCAACAACTCCAACAATGCATCGCTGACAGCAAGACCTACAGGGATAAAGGCCAGCTAAAGAAAATTGATGATGAGATCGCCTCTCTCGAGGACAAGGTACAACAAATTGAGGAGGAATCGGTTGAAAAAAATAAAACAAATAAATAAATAAATAATAATAAAAAAATTTGTTATCTGAGGCATGTAAGAGCACTATGGGAGGTATGTGATGATGTCGAAGAAAAATGGTGCACTGTGCAAAATTCCCGACTCAAGAAACTGAACTCCATATTAGCAGCTGAATTTCTCTTACAAACAGAAACCTTCATAGGCATGTGGCAGATGACATTGGAAGATTATAACTACTTCCACCAAGAAATGATTGTCGCAGTACTTGAATTGGGGCCTTCATTTGGAAAAGATGGCCAAAGTGTAGCAAAATCAGCCCTACACGAAGCATGAACAACATAGCCAAGGGTAGGAGCAACAATGCCACGAGAGGAGGAACCAACACAACAACAAACAATAACAACAAAGGCCCCGCTAGGAGTAGCAATAGAGCCAACAACACTGGAGATAGATTGACTTGAGGACAAGTCAAAGAACTATGGTCAGGGCTTGTTGGGGCCTTCATTTTGAATTTTGGGTTTTGGCGGGAAGAAATCTTAAGAAAAGGTGGTGGGTACAATGGTTCGGGTTGCAAAATTGACAACCAAAGGAAAGGGATAGGAACTAGGAGTGAATGAGTAGTTGCGACATTATGGCGGAAGAGTACAAAAGCAGTCGAGCAAGGGAAATAAAAGTAACTGAGGGTGGAGTCAGGCAAATGGAACTAGCAGTGGGAATTCAAAGAAAATGATAAAAGTAAAAAGATAGCATGAGGAAGTAGTTGGAAATGAAGAGGGTGAGAAAGGGTGGGATCCTGAATGCCAGATTGGTTGCGGAAGAGTTAGGACTATCCTTGGATCTACTTATGTCCATTCCTATCAGCTGTGTTCTATGAAAAGTACTCTTTATGTATTTAATGAGCAAGCCTTGAGCCTTTTATATTCTGTCATGTACTCTCTTATACTTCAGTTAATGAAAGAAGTAGTTTGGTTCCTTATTCTATCGTTGTGTTCTTTAAGGGCTATTTAAAATTTTATATTAATGACCAATAACTAGGTAGTTTCCTATGATGGCATCAACATAATGAAATTCTTAGATAATACAAAAAATTGAGTGTGATCAGATATTGTTGTATTTTCTTTGATTTTCCTCGATACCCCTCCCAACTCCATCCAACATCGGTCACGACACTCCTCGGATGAGACTCCTTGCCCTTCGAGTAAGGTGAAAATGTCAGGTTGTCCTAGACTACAATGGAGCCTTGTTGGCCCCTTGAGCCTGAACCTAGTGTCTCTTCCTTGTTGTCATTTTTGTGCCAATAAGATATTATCTAGATCCTCTCGACTAAGCTCACCCTTAACAGGATCTAAATAGAGATCCCCTTCCCGTGGATCTAATGGTGCAACAACCCGAATATCTCCTCCTTCAGAGATCATCTACCTTTTTTTTAAGTTGATGATTACCTGTTTAGTGAAGGCCCAGTCGATCCCTAGAAGAGATGGATAGGGATCAATATTGTCCATGGTTTTTATGACCTCAAAATCGACCATGCCTAACACCCCATCGAAACCCAAAGGCACCCCTGATAATCGCCCGATTGGAAATATTTGACACTAATTGGCCAATCTGAGCTAAATTGGAGACTATGTTAGCTTCGACCTCCCCACCATTTCCCAGGAAATTTTTGGTAAGTTATTTACATATGATCTCAAATCCATAACAATATTATCCATCTCATACTTACTAATCTATGCATTGGAATAAAATTCTTTGTTGATCCACTTTCTGCAAGCAACTTGATTTACGACCCTCAGTGAACTTCATGCAGTAGTCTCCTCTATTGTCCAAGTGCATTTTTCTACTAATCTTCTAGCCTTTCGAATTCCTGAGAATCTTTAACTAACCCTAAACATCTCAGTAGTAGACTCTAGACTGGGTCTACTATGGTCCTTCACTCCTTGCCTATAGTGGTATCAAATATCTCTGGCATAGATACTTTGCACCTTGCCTCCGGAATTTCCCATTATTCTGTGACTATCTTCCATTGAGCCACCTTGTACATTGCCTTATCCTTAGCGAGATAAAATTTTGGTGGCCATTTAGGTGCTTTCCTTACCCATTATGGTTGTTGTACCCAATACCTCACAACGTCAACTCCCACATTAGTACCTCCCCGGATTATCATACCAATGCGTTGTTGAGTTCTACACAGCTCGACAACTATCATCTACACATTGGGCTCCTTCTTTTCCTACCACTAGGAAATCAACTGAGGGAAATTATCGATTGGATGATCTAAGGACTTGGAATGTATACATGTGCAACATGGACTAGTGAAATCCTAAGCCACATGTCCCTGTTGTCCACAATTATAACATATTATAGTGCTCTTCCCTCGACCAAATCCTCCTCTTCCCCTAATAGGTCCTCCAAGCCCTCTAGCCACCATACAATGTCCTTAGCCTTGTTGATTATATTTTCCACCTTGAGTGTACTAGTTGATTGAGTCCATTTGTCGCAGCTTCCACCCCTTCAAGCTCCTACACTCTAAAGGATTTGAATGTTTGTTTGCACATTAACTCTAGTGCACAATAGTTGTGAATGTCATGCTGAACTGACTTTTATAAGTCATAGAACAAATTTTGTGATGTGGCCTTATATTTCTACATCATCGGGAAACTAGAGGGTATATGGCCATATACCCTGCAAATTTCCTGCCAATGATTCCCCTACCTTGCACAAGGGAGTTTGTTGCACTAGTTTCCATATAATCAATCAATAGTTTTCATTCATTCTTATGGTGACCCTTCATGCAACAAAGAGTACACCATACTTCTTCTCACTTTTCCTTCCCCTCTGGAAAATCTTGTAGTTGAGAGGCTAGCATAGCCAGTTGTGACTATAACTATTCCATTATGTTATTCTCATTTCCTCTTTCTAATAGTGCTTCTAGCTTCAGTGCCAACTCCAAATCCTTTGACTATGTACCAATCCTTGGTTTGTGTCAAGGGTATTATGATGTGTGACATAATTCTAGTAATAAACCATTGATTTTGTTGCACGCCTAGAATTTTGAACGTCAACCTATCCTTCAACACCTACAACCAATGGTCGAAGTCCCATATCGATTCTCTTGGACTCTGCTTAATCTCTTTGAGTTCCATGATGCATTGGGACTCTAGCTTGGGCCTTTGAAATTCTTTGATAAACACCTGCTTAATTTCCACCATAGTCCTATTTTGTCCAGCTAATATCACCCTCTTATACTCCATGTACCATGTCAGCACATGATCCATGAACATCAATTCCAACAACTCAATCTCGGTGCCCTCATCCTGTACCTTCTTAACTGTCCAAACAAGTTCACACACAAACAAATGTTGTTCTGGGTCTTTGGTCCTAGCACCGTGAAACATGGGAAACTTCAAATCTATTCACGCCATAGTGGTATGCATGGTACTCTTGGATGAAGTAATCCCTCCTGCACTCACTGCAATAATAGAAATATATGCACCTATTTACACACCACTCTGAATATGAATATTTTGTGTCGCTCCCCCTACAAACAGGCCAACTCCACTACTACTACTATTTCCTCCTCCTTGACTATGATGACCTCCTACAATAGTTGAATTAGTACACTCAATGCTTACCTCCTGATCTGAAGATGTGTGTGGGGTGATTGGTTCAACCCCAGGTATGATATAATCTTTCCATTCTGTTTCTAAATCCTCCATGGTGTGTAGGCTCAATTGTTCTCTTTCTTTTGCCTCCATATGTGTTTCACCAAACTGTGTCCCTTCATAACTCTGGTCAATATAATTATTCTGTGTCCTACGATGACCTCTCTTAGCCCCTCCCTCTGGGATCTTTCTTAAAGAAAGTACTAATGCTCACCAGCCTCCTCCTGCATCACCTCATCAATATATTCTTCCACTCCTCAATGTGTTATCCTCGTAGCTCTCTTGCTCCATTATTTTCCCTTCTTTTGATACATGCAATTTAGGATCCACTAACAACTTCCACCGCCATATGTTTCCTCCTTTCCTTTCTTTTCTCTTCATACCACCTCCTGGTCTCCCCCACTTCCCCATCTGGATGGGCTACTTAGCTGCTCATGGTATTAGATTCCAATTGCAAAACACCGTGGTCATACAACAACACTTTAATCAACAATGGAAGTGATCTTAGAAATCTACCTCTCATCCCCTTGAGGAACTTTTTCTCCGCTTTAGTATAAGATATTTTCGATTCTACTATGAAGTCCACAATATATCCTTCTAACAAACTCTCAAACCAAAAATAAACAACACATGAAGTTGTACTACTTACCATGTACTTCCAATTGATGAACCTCTTTTGATGTCCATCTCATTGGCCTGTCATGCCGATATGTGGGATTATTGTCTTTATACCTTTGGACCCACTCCATCAAAATATTAGAAACTTTTGTAAAGAAGGTTTCATGGAAATCGATATACGTATACTTTTGTATCCATTTCTCTATGCTTTGACCTTGTCTCCTATTTCTTTCACAACAAACTCATGCTCATTTTTCTTAAGCCAACCAGTGATCTCCTTTGTGGTTGTGAGGGTTTCACTGTGGAGAATTACCATACCATGTGCATTCATATTAGGGGATATATATTGAGGAAAAGATGACATTATGTATGGAGAACATAATAGGGGGTAAAGGGTTTTTATATTGGAAGATATAAAAATGGAGCTCAAAGTCAGCGAAAAAATATAAAGGGGTATAAAAAATGTTAATGAAAAAAAGGATACCTACAATATTTAGTGAAAGTATGGGTTTTTAAAATTGGGAATGTGTTGACAGTGCTGGACCCACCAACATGTCATGGGATATCCCCGGTAAGAAGTCCCATATAGACCTCATACTATTTGGTGTAGGAGTCCCAACAGTGGGTTGTACAGTATCACATTGACTGTGGTTGTGCGCAGAGGTAAGTAGGATGTCCTTGTTGGTAGAAAGGGTGTGACATGCGCAACAAGCCAAGGAAGGTGCATGAATGGTTCTAACACACAGAAAGTGGGGTGAGTGCGCCCTTGGAAACCTGTGGAAACATACGGCTTGGAAGGGAACACACGAGCAAAGATGCATCACAAACTGGAAGGAAGGTGAACTAACAATCCAAAGTGATGGTTAAACCAACAACACATCTCAGTAAGATTCATAAAAACATATACAGAAAGAGTCTATACATACATGCGTAAGAAAACAACTACATATGTCATTAGAGTACCCAAAATAACTTAAATACAATCAAATATGCATGAAACGTGTTGGATTTGTTATATTAAGAATTGAAAGTTCCAATCATACAGTACAACATGACCAACCATTAGTCCCGATAATGGAACTTTACAGTTGTTAGCGCTTGGAATTCACCTAGGCTGAGATAGACAAACTCTCAAGGCTACATCAAACCATTTCACCTCGTAGCTAGCCCTACGAGGTATGAGAAGGCTCTCTCGGGTCAGATTTGATAGATCTTATAATATAATTAGGCTGACCAATTAGGATCAAAGATATTAGGCTAGTAAATTGATAGAGGGGGGTTGATTTAAAGATTTTTGGTTTTTTGGTGGCAATTGGAGGGAGTGCAATTCAGGGTGCGGGGATTGAGCACAGTTTTTGCAGGGGGATCTTTGGGGCAAGGTAGGAACTTGTGCTGATGCCTTTGGCTTGGATGAGTGATCAGGGAAGAAAGAGAGGAGGTTAAAGAGGGCAAACAAGGACTTTGAATCCTCTTTAAACAGTGGAAAACATAGATATTGAACATAATTAAAAGCTGAGCATGGCATGCATGAATTCAAACTTTATCACTTTATCTTGTTCAATTAGCAGCAAAGAAAGAGAGATGTAACACATAAACAAACTTACAGTAACAATTAGAAGACACACCATCAACACAATGATCCACAAGAATCCACAATGAAGTCTGCAAAACCCTGGCCTTCCTTTCCTTAAATTGCAGAAGTAGATGTACAATACACAATAATGCTTTCTCCCACAAGAGTCCAACCATCAAAATGAGAAGGAGAGAGCATAATATAGACCATCTAGACCATCTAACTCCTTTCCCCACCTCTAGGGGTCGAGCTCAGCTTTCTAGGAGCAGTTTGAACAAATTCTAAACTAAGAACTAGAAAATAGGCAGCCAAACAACTTGTCTCTATTACTTAGCTAACTCATCCATGCATTAATTTTTCACTTTTTACATCATGGAAGATTCTAGAAGGGTAAAGAAAGATAAAATCTACCAAAGTGCCATGAAAATATTACATTTATCCATCATCTACAAGTAAAAATAGTCAACCATAGTCAAAACAGTGTTTTTTGACCAAAAATGTGAATTCTGGCAAATCTGGAAGTTCTGGTCACGCCCCTTCACAGCTGTTTTTGAGTGGGTTCCACTGGTCCAAATCAGGTGCAAGATGGCTCATTGGAAAGCTTGGCCTGTCTACTTTCCATCCCAAGTGGAATTTCTGAATTTGGTGTTGATTTGACCCCTCAAAAACCATTTCTCCCAAGGTCACTTTCTGCAACTCAAAAAGTGGGCAGAAAGTCATTTTTTTGATGTATTTTGAGCTTTTGGAGGCTCAAAACTCAAAACCAGGCTTCTCCCAAGCATTGGTAATTTTTCTTTTTGCATGCCCTTTCCAAAAATGCCAAGTTTTCAAAATTCCGAGCAGTCCTCCAAAATGGTCTCACCCGGGGTGAGACCAAACCGTGGGCAAAACCTGTAAATTGCACAAAAAATTCACAAATGACAAAATTTTCTCCAAATTTCTTGAAATTTGGGCTGGGAGTCCCCAATCAAGTACCATGCTCAGTCAAAGAGGCTTTGACCAAAATTTGGAGTGGATCGGGCGTTTTCCTTCGTTTTTGTACTTTGGCCAACCATCCTTGGAACACCTTCATTCTCGCCGGTATTTTTGACATTTTTCTCAAACCATGACACCTGTGTAAAAAGTGAAGGAGGTTTTTCTTCCTTGGAATGTTGTGGACAAAAACCTCTCTCAGTTTTGAAAAATTCGTCTTTGATTTCTCAGAAACAGCTTTTGAGTGCAACTTGTCCCGATGTGTGAAACAAGGGATTTTGTCGAAATGAAGCGGAATGAAGGGGACAGAAGGCTTCTAAATTCTTGGGGAAATTTTTGGGAGTGGGGAGGGATGTTAGGAAGCAGGGGAAAGTGTAATCTCAGAGATTGAGTGAGGGGAAGGGGTCAAAAAGGGCAAAACACAGGCCCAACCTAGAAAATTGCCAGGTTGTAGCTAGAAACTAGGGTTTGTACAAAAATGAGGAATTTGGCGGATCTAAGGGATGGGAAGTGTTTGATAAGGTACTTTAAGGATAGGGAAAGGTGTATGAACATCTGGAAACAAGTTTTGCCGATGATTTGACCGTCCAGGAGAAATTGGCTTCAAAACCCTAGGAGAGGGAAATGACCTTGCCTGGGTGGCAACTGAAGCATGGACCAGGTGTAAAATGACTCATTAGACACTGACATGACAATGAAAACCCTCTGAATGATGATAGGCTCAGCTGAATGATGACATGGACTGACATTTGGGCAAACCCTAGACCTAATGTCTAGTGACCAAATTTTGCTTGAAAACTCT
Organism: Pinus tabuliformis; assembly: GCA_031772625.1. Taxonomy (NCBI): domain Eukaryota; kingdom Viridiplantae; phylum Streptophyta; class Pinopsida; order Pinales; family Pinaceae; genus Pinus; species Pinus tabuliformis. The sequence goes on from CM062808.1 coordinate 327,518,815, forward strand.
TTGAAATGACAAAATTTGACTTTGACACTCTGAGATCACTTTGTAAGAGCATATTTGATCACTGTAGGAAGGCTGGAAAGACTGACACTAACATTGGCTCCAATGGGGATGGTAGCTCCTTGGAGGTGCCAAGAACCTTAGACATCTGGGAGAGCAGACCAGTGCTTGCAACCATTGGGCGATGGAGTCATTATTTACACCTTTGACACAAAACTTTGACACATTTATTGAATGAAAACTTGACTGAAAACTGACTGAAACTTAACTGGAACTTGACTCAAACTGACTCGATGGCAAACTGAAATAACTTGAAAAAACTCACTCAACAGACCAAACACAAATGACTCATGACTGACTTAACTAAAACAAGAACTTACAAAGCTTATGGAAGGGCAGCAGTCCATCAAGATGTGAAATCATGATGACAACCACCTGTGTTTCTTACAAGACAATATACATCAAACTATATCAAAATGCCAATGCAACCAATCAAGCAGATGCCTTCTTGATTGATTCTTCTTATCAGATCTTCTGGTCAACAATGAATACTGGTAACTGGGCATCCAAAAACATAGCTGACCATGATCTCCTTCATCACTGAACACTGCAATAAACACTATCACTGCTGGCTGCAACAAACTTGCTAGAGGATCGTGAAAAACATGAGGATTTGCCACTGCCACCTCCTGCTGAAAGAACAGGGTATCCTTTGCTTCAAATTCTGATCTACCTTCATCATGTGCTTCAGTAAAAGTATGTTCATGGGCTTCAAAAAACTCTGAACAGGTAGATGAGCAGATCTCTTCTTGGAAAAACATTTCAGCACATGAAACATATGAAGAATCTGAAAGGTAATCCTGTATGCTATGATCTTCTGTAGTTTGAATACATGGTAAGTTATTCTTAAACAAAAAACAATCTTCGAGATCATCAAACATCACAGCTTTATCATCTTTGTGAAGGAAAATATTATCTGTTTTCTGATCTATAAAACTAATGACAAGACTGTCATCATTTTCAAAAGAGGAAGAAGTTTCACCAACACTTTCGTGACCATGTGCACACTGCCAATTTGCTTTAGCTTGGGTTGTAGCATGACCTTTCAAAAGCTGATCTATCTCCTCTTCAGACAAAGGAGATAAGACTTTCTGTCTCCCTTTGCTCAAACAAGTCTTGTCTTCTTGAAATAACATTTCAAAACATGAAAAATCTGAATGACAATCCTGATCTTCTGAAACTTGGAAACATTGTTGATCATCTTCATATGACATGGCAATCAAACTATCCAAATTATGATTGAAAGAAGATTTTTCACTTACTTGAACAAAGATCTCATCTTGCTGTTCATGAACATCTGAATCCAAAACTCTGTCTATGATCTCAACAGTAGAGCTTTCTTTGATGGATTGCATGCTGCTGTCTTCTGTGGGCAGATCTGAAACAACATTTGCTCTTTCCTCATTTTCAACCATATTGAAATCTTCGGCCTGCTGATCTTGGCAAGTATCCTCTAAGATTTCGGTGTGCTGCTGAAATGGATTCTCATACAGGGCTTCCATGATCTCTTCATCCATGAAATTATCATCTTCATAAAACTTCTCAAGGCTTTCAATAAAACTACAAGCATGCTTGCAACAGTCTTGAACTAAATTCAATGATGGATAAGAGTCTTGATATCTTTCAATGAACATAGCATGAAAATCCTTTAAACAGTAAATACAAGCAGGCGACAAACTTTCATACCATGATTGGGCTTTACCTTCCAGAGTGGCCAAGAATATCTTCATCAAGCAATCTTCAGGAAAATTGATCTTGAATTTGCGAATATGCATATGAAATCTAACTAGATGTAAAGCAGCATCCTTCTTACCATCATCATTAAATATAGGCAGATTCCTTGACCAATCTACCTTTGGAATTTTATTTGGAAAACCAGGGATGTGATCTCGGCTCAAGGGAGCATATCTTCTTGCGATCCGATCCATCTTGAAAAGCTCAAAGCTACTGATCTCTCTGCAGTGAAGTCACCATGAAACACTGATCGCTGTATTCTTCGGTGAAAGGAGTCGCCAAGTGAATGATTCAGCCTTTCAAGTGTCTGATCGTTGTTCACCATCAACAATCAGATCTGAACTTGATACATGTACTGGAGTGAAATGCAAATGAAGTGTTGTATTCACAAGCTCACGGAGATGGACTGAAGCAGCGTTTATCTACTAACGCTGATGTAAAACAAGAGCGTTTTCGAAGGCTTCTGGCGTAACTTCAGGCTCCGTCTAAGACTTATGAAACAAACACATCAACACACAAACAAGTTTGTTCTCCCCAGTATGGTCGCCAATATGTTAGCGCTTGGAATTCACCTAGGCTGAGATAGACAAACTCTCAAGGCTACATCAAACCATTTCACCTCGTAGCTAGCCCTACGAGATATGAGAAGGCTCTCTCGGGTCAGATTTGATAGATCTTATAATATAATTAGGTTGACCAATTAGGATCAAAGATATTAGGCTAGTAAATTGATAGAGGGGGGTTGATTTAAAGATTTTTGGTTTTTTGGTGGCAATTGGAGGGAGTGCAATTCAGGGTGCGGGGATTGAGCACAGTTTTTGCAGGGGGATCTTTGGGGCAAGGTAGGAACTTGTGCTGATGCCTTTGGCTTGGATGAGTGATCAGGGAAGAAAGAGAGGAGGTTAAAGAGGGCAAACAAGGACTTTGAATCCTCTTTAAACAGTGGAAAACATAGATATTGAACAGAATTAAAAGCTGAGCATGGCATGCATGAATTCAAACTTTATCACTTTATCTTGTTCAATTAGCAGCAAAGAAAGAGAGATGTAACACATAAACAAACTTACAGTAACAATTAGAAGACACACCATCAACACAATGATCCACAAGAATCCACAATGAAGTCTGCAAAACCCTGGCCTTCCTTTCCTTAAATTGCAGAAGTAGATGTACAATACACAATAATGCTTTCTCCCACAAGAGTCCAACCATCAAAATGAGAAGGAGAGAGCATAATATAGACCATCTAACTCCTTTCCCCACCTCTAGGGGTCGAGCTCAGCTTTCTAGGAGCAGTTTGAACAAATTCTAAACTAAGAACTAGAAAATAGGCAGCCAAACAACTTGCCTCTATTACTTAGCTAACTCATCCATGCATTAATTTTTCACTTTTTACATCATGGAAGATTCTAGAAGGGTAAAGAAAGATAAAATCTACCAAAGTGCCATGAAAATATTACATTTATCCATCATCTACAAGTAAAAATAGTCAACCATAGTCAAAACAGTGTTTTTTGACCAAAAATGTGAATTCTGGCAAATCTGGAAGTTCTGGTCGCGCCCCTTCACAGCTGTTTTTGAGTGGGTTCCACTGGTCCAAATCAGGTGCAAGATGGCTCATTGGAAAGCTTGGCCTGTCTACTTTCCATCCCAAGTGGAATTTCTGAATTTGGTGTTGATTTGACCCCTCAAAAACCATTTCTCCCAAGGTCACTTTCTGCAACTCAAAAAGTGGGCAGAAAGTCGTTTTTTTGATGTATTTTGAGCTTTTGGAGGCTCAAAACTCAAAACCAGGCTTCTCCCAAGCATTGGTAATTTTTCTTTTTGCATGCCCTTTCCAAAAATGCCAAGTTTTCAAAATTCCGAGCAGTCCTCCAAAATGGTCTCACCCGGGGTGAGACCAAACCGTGGGCAAAACCAGTAAATTGCACAAAAAATTCACAAATGACAAAATTTTCTCCAAATTTCTTGAAATTTGGGCTGGGAGTCCCCAATCAAGTACCATGCTCAGTCAAAGAGGCTTTGACCAAAATTTGGAGTGGATCGGGCATTTTCCTTCGTTTTTGTACTTTGGCCAACCATCCTTGGAATACCTTCGTTCTCGCCGGTATTTTTGACATTTTTCTCAAACCATGACACCTGTGTAAAAAGTGAAGGAGGTTTTTCTTCCTTGGCATGTTGTGGAAAAAAAGCTCTCTCAGTTTTGAAAAATTCATCTTTGATTTCTCAGAAACAGCTTTTGAGTGCAACTTGTCCCGATGTGTGAAACAAGGGATTTTGTCGAAATGAAGCGGAATGAAGGGGACAGAAGGCTTCTAAATTCTTGGGGAAATTTTTGGGAGTGGGGAGGGATGTTAGGAAGCAGTGGAAAGTGGAATCTCAGAGATTGAGTGAGGGGAAGGGGTCGAAAAGGGCAAAACACAGGCCCAACCTAGAAAATTGCCAGGTTGTAGCTAGAAACTAGGGTTTGTACAAAAATGAGGAATTTGGCGGATCTAAGGGATGGGAAGTGTTTGATAAGGTACTTTAAGGATAGGGAAATGTGTATGAACATCTGGAAACAAGTTTTGCCGATGATTTGACCGTCCAAGAGAAATTGGCTTCAAAACCCTAGGAGAGGGAAATGACCTTGCCTGGGTGGCAACTGAAGCATGGACCAGGTGTAAAATGACTCATTAGACACTGACATGACAATGAAAACCCTCTGAATGATGATAGGCTTAGCTGAATGATGACATGGACTGACATTTGGGCAAACCCTAGACCTAATGCCTAGTGACCAAATTTTGCTTGAAAACTCTTTGAAATGACAAAATTTGACTTTGACACTCTGAGATCACTTTGTAAGAGCATATTTGATCACTGTAGGAAGGCTGGAAAGACTGACACTAACAACAATCACTGACGCCTGCTCCTTCAAAGAGATGTACTTGCTTTGCACTATGGAGAAGTCAAGGCTCATTACAATACACTCCAAGATTTCTCTAAGATACTCCTATCATAATCTTGGTTGCCTAAAATCCCATAAAATGAGTTATGAGTTTCTATAAATAGCAAAGTGTGGGGTGACCCTTGACATTCCCCTTTGTGACTCTTCACTTACCCTCATGACTCTTCAACTACCACATGAATATTACATTCAACTATCGACACTTTGACTTTCACTTTACAAGATGTTACATACAATCTTCACATGTACCCATGTGAGACAAAATAGGCTTGAGTAAGCCATGCAAGACATCACTAAGACTCGGACAGTTGTGGGGAAGACCAACTCTTTGACATCCTTGCGATGATCAAGGGTGGCGAACTAATGCCAAGCTTGGACATTCGTGACATGTGTCCGCGCGCTCAACGGTGACATCCTATTGAAAGCGAACTCTTTCCTTCATTGCATCTGGGTACACAGATATGCCTCCTCTGTCCGACTCGTCTAATAACGTGCACATCATCTTCTTGAGTGTAATTTTACTAGCAACATACCGATGCATAGTGTCTATGCTGATCTCCAAGTGTGTGTTGGTGACTGTGAGCATCAACTTGTCGACATACATGTTTAGCTCCAGTCAAACTTGGTTGTTTTCTTCGCCTCAGTGAGTGTGCCAATGGGTGGGATCGCATGTGTGCGCATAATGACATCCATGCTCATGAAAATGCTTGCATCCGATTGACAAAACTGCTCACCCTGTTTGCTCCATGCCAACTATTGGGCTGGGCCTATAACTTGTATGGGCGCAGTTTCATTAGTCTGTGCATGTTGCACCTCCTGTTGTACCTGTTCCTACTGCAACTCCTTCTCTTGTGTGTGAAGCTATTGTTCTTCCTTGAGTTGCTGCTTCAACACATGTAACTCCTCCTCTGTTTCTCTCTCTACCTTCACATGATCCTCTTGTCGTGGTGTCACCTCACAGCCTCAATATCCAAAGCTACTTTCATTACAAGTGGATCTGCTTGAACTTGTAACTTTTCTCTACCTCTGCACTGTCAAAAACCTTACTCTTGCATTTGTCGCACACATGTGTGCTACCTTTTGTTGTTGTTGATGGTGTTGCTCATTGTGATACTGTTGCCATTTCATCTTGATATCCTTTTCCATGAAAAACTTGATGTCTTCATAGATAGGCAATTTCATAGACACTTGATCAACTACATCCCCAGTTGCGCTCTCAATGGCGTCTTTGACTTTGCTCTCTTGGAAGCCATTATACCTGTGGTGCTGAGAGGCAGAAAAATACCTATGATACCTGAAGAAAAAGAAATGATACCTGAAGAAAAAGAAACACTCATGTTAAGCAATCTGTCAGTTGAAAAGAAAGACAAACTTAAGGACTGGCATGCAACATACCTATACGACTGTCTGTGAAGATTGCACAATTTTCATCGGGAGGCTCGGAGACTGACTACCAAAACTTCGCAAGGCATAGTTCAGGCTGTCGGGAGGCTGACTAGATGTTGGAACTACAATGCACAGTGCAGCCTAGCCTATTGAGGATTGAAACTGTGCAATGCGCAATTTCAGTCAGTAGTGACATGCAAACCAACAAATTGTATTGTGCAGTTTCTGGGGCTAGCAAAACACTGCCTCTCAAAATTGCACAATGAAAGTCTAGAGGTCAGTGTTGGGCTAAACTAGCACAATTTCTGGAGGGAAGGCAAAGCGTCCACTTCCAGAAATGTGTAATGCTAGCCGGGAAAAGAAAGTTCCGGGCCAAGGTAGCCCATACTAGTCAACGGGCAACTGAAAACATGAGTAGTCGTAAAGTATGGTAAAACTTAGTGTAAATAAGAGTGAATGATTGTGCATGAAAATAGTAAGTGAAAGATTCAGAAAATGGAAAACATGCATGTGTGTGAAGCAATTTGCTGCAATGGTGACCGTTGGTGAAAAAACAATTTCATGCATGCGATAATAGTGAGATGCAAACAAAAACTGAAACAATTCTTCTACAAGCTAACGTACATTAAAACAATAGCAAACTCTCATTGAAATCAAGCATACAACACTTACACTGTAAAGAAAAACACAAAAAGTGATAGAAACAAAATGCAAGACATGAGAAGGAGACTTGCCCTGAAAAAGCTAAGGTGAAAGTGTTGAAGACTCTTGGATGTGATGTGGGATGTCAGAGCTGCAAGTTCGATGTGAGGAATGAGCTCTGTAGGGTCCGGTTCACAAATTTTGATAAGATCGAGGTTATGACGTGCATGTCACAGACCTAGGAAAAAGCGAGAATTAGTGAGAAGTTTCTAAAATGATATTTGCATGTAACCCCCAGCTGCTAAAAATAGATCCCTAAAATCTAGGGATGCCTTTTGTATGCTCCCTTCTGCTATTTCGGAAAAGGAAACCCATGCATGTAAATTAGTTTTTCTCGGTCCTGGAGGAAACTGGTCAACCTAAAGGCACATGCATCTGTTTGCAAACCTGGGATGAAAATTTTCACAGTTTCTAGGTTGAACAGAGCTGGTTTTCTATCAGGGGTTGTGCAATTTCTAGTTTGAGAAAGTCACTGCCTCCTATAATTGTGCAATTTCTGGGCTGAGGCCCCGTGTCGGGTTAGATTACGTAGTTTTATGAAGGAGGACCACCTGATTGTTCTGCAAAATTATGGAGCCCAATAGGCTACCCAATCGATTTGTGCAATTTCTAGAGGGAAGGCTGGTTCCCCTCCAGAATTGCACAATTTTCTGGGGGAGTCTCTCAGCCAGCAAATAGTCTAAGTCTGGAATGTTGGTCTAAGGGAGGGAGACAAACAAGTTGACATGCATAGGCCAGCAGGCCACTGAAACTCAATTGAAGCTTGTGTGCTTGACACTGAAAGACATGCTAGTAAGAATGGTTGGTAGGGAGACTAAAAAATGAAGCTAAGGTAAAATTTTGGAGGGTGGTTGTAGTCACTACAACACTTGGCGACACACTGGTAGATCTCCAGCTCGAGGAAGTATTTTTTAGTTCTCTGATCGTCTTGGCTTCCACACTTACTTGATTGTAAGATGTTGCATCCTCCATGCTCTTGATCTATCGGCACAAATTCCAAGCCAAGAAACACAATTTCTTCGATTGGGATGAGGTGTATATTGGTGCACAAGCCATATGATAGTCAGAGTTTAAGTTTTCATCTTTGGTGTTGCTCCTCTCCCAATAGGCCTAGACAGTACCCCAAAGGAGTCACACAGGAACACAAGAATCGCTCTGCTACCAGCGAGCCTGATTAGTAGCCTGATGGAGTTACTTGTATCACCTTTCTACTTAGGAAGCATTTCTCTTCTTTTGCCTTATTTATTTTCATTTTTTTGAAATTTTTTCACATTTTCATTTTTTCATTTTCATAACTGTGCATATCACTTATTCATTTAAGAGGTGGATGAGGGATCCCACCTTATTGAGAGTAGAAGAGGTTATTCCTTTAGAGAAGTAGTTTGTATATACCTCTGACATGCTTACTAAGGTTTTACCCTCACCTTACTCTACTTGATTGAGCTGACAAGGGTTAACCCAAAACAACCGTCTAGAGTAGGTGACACTAGTTAGCGCATAAGCATTGTGTATTCCCCAAGGCTCACTTCGATCAGAACGTATTTTCCATTGATATATCATGGAATGAAGACAACATGTTCTTCATACAAAGGCAGGATGACAGATAACCAAGTATTGATAATTTCATAAGTCCTCTTGTAATTTACTAAGCTTATTTCAAAAGTCGCACAGAGTTTCATGTGAAAATAACCTACGAACGTAAATAAGCAAACAAACAACAAAACAAAGAAAAAGTAGAAGTAAATGCATAAGCAAAGCGAGTAAGAAAACAATCAGGCAAACAAACAAACATGCAAAGTAAGAAGCAAACATGCATGCAAGCAAACAAACTGAAATCAAACACTACTTCTACTCCTAAGCTAATGGTGCATTGGTCTTCTCGTGTAAAGTGATACTTCTAATGTAGCCACCGACGCATTGGTCAACCCATGTTGGTGAAGGCATGGTTCTCGAAAAGTACAATTGTGCGAACTAGCAAACATGAAATGTATAATAGTGAAGTCAAACACACTCCGAGTTTAAATGTGTCCACAGAACATAAGTGAGTGCAAACGCATGACATGCAACCTGTGGACCTACCATGGTATTGTGATACACTACATGAAAATGTTAAGTGTACGCATACTCTTGACTGTGACATGAAAGAAAACGTGAGAAAGGTACACCACTTATGTTGCGCAAGTGTGCTTGCTGTGTAAGATTCCTCCTGCAAGAGCGATGGGATAGTGTAATTCGAGTGGAGGAAGCAAAATATGGTTGTTTGGTTGATCTTTAATGCAAAGTAGATAGTGATGAGGAGCCTTGTGTGTTTCAATAATTTCCTGATCAGAAGTGAAACCACCCTTAGGATAGCGAGGGCCTGGCATAACCATCATCTTGGCTTGAAGTGGTTTGACAACCTGTGGGGTTTCAACTTCGTCGATAGGTAGATCATCGAAGACCAATGGCTTCGATAGATTAAAAATGAGTGAATCAACGTCGTGATCAAATGAAGAAGTGTAATGATTACGACAGCCACAATTAGAAAATTCAGGATGTTCATTGGCATCCTCATGATTTGATGAATCGTGCAGAGGGGTAGATGAGAAGTGGAAAAATTCACCCTTTGCATTTCCAGAAAAGGTAGATGAAAAATCAAGTGGATTTTCAAAGAATGATTTGTCCTCTTTGCTGTCAGATGATGGAATGACATCCGGTGTGTTCTGTGAATGATCAACAATGGGTGCATCCGTAGATGGAGATACTCCATAGATGGAGATACACACATGAAATCATGGATGGCAGAATCACCAAAGATATTAGGGAAAAATGAAGGAGGTGCAGACAGAAGGGAATCATCCTTCACCGCGGGTTGATGTTCATGCTACCAATCATACTCTCCATGAATGACAGTGCAAGTTGGTTGTGCAACACCCACTCCATCGATAGCTTGATTCTTGCTCACAACAGGTGTAGAGTTCAGAATGGAAGAACACAAGACAGTGTAATATGAAGGATCAACAGAACACAAAGACAAAGGTTGAGGTAAGACATGCATGTGACAACCCATGGGATTCGCAACCAAATCTACGTGAAAATTGAGAGAAGTGATGTTGGGAGGATGTGATAGTTGAACGGATGTGTGTGCATGTTCTCCCACATCACTCAGCGGTGGTAGAGTTTTTTTATGAGAGGACGACGGACAATCACTTGTGACAACGACCGTGTCCATTTGTGATTGCACAACTTCATCATCGAAGTATGTTGAGCGAGGTTTTAACTTCAACTTCTTCTTGGGATTGATATATTTGGTAAGGAAATATTCAAATCTTTCCATGCGATACTGGAATTTTATCTGAAATTTTCAAAGCTTCAAACTGCAATATGCGGAAGCGGTCCCAAAAATGCATAGGCAATTCTTACGGAGTCTTCTGTTGTTTTAATCAGTTTTTTCTCAATATGTTCTGGATCAAAATGATGGAAATTAGATTTAATGAGATCACATAAATGCTCAAGTGAGTGCATGTTGTCGAGTGGAATACTATCGTATCATCGTTGTGGGGATTTGCGAAGTGTGTGTGCAAGTAGCACGCTAACCTCTTCTGCATAGAACTTGTCTGCATCCTCAAGGAATGCATAGAAGTCTTCTAAGTACTCAGGCCATGCTACTTCACCTTCACCATCATATGTAAATTCTGACGAGAGATAAAAAAACTCCCTCGTGATGTCGAGAGGTTCGGAATGCGAAAAACATTGTGGAGGGATGAGCTTGATAGTATCCATGATGGATGTGCAAAGATTAAAAATAGGATGATAGGAAACAACTTTTCATCTGGCCCTCCTTCTAGTGCCAAAATGTTGATGATGTTGGACCCATCAACATGTCAGGGGATCTCCTCAGTATGAAGTCCCAACTAGACCTTAGATCATTTGGGGTAAAAGTCCCAGTAATGGGTTGTACAATACTACCTTGACCATGGTTGCGTGAAGAGGTAAGTAGGATGTCCTTATTGGTAGCAAGGGTGTGACATGTGCAACAAGGAAAGGAAGGTGTATAAATAGTTCTAACACGCAGAAAGTGGGGAGAGTGCGGCCCTTGGAAACCTGTGGAAAAATGTGGCTTGGAAGGGAACACACGAGCAAAGATGCATCACAAACTGGAAGGCTTGTGAACCAACAAAGAAAAATCATTGTTGTGTGCTCCTCCAAAGAGATGTACTAGCTTTGCACTATGGAGAAGTCAAGGCTCATTACAATACACTCCAAGCTTTCTCTAAGATACTCCTATCAGAAGCTTGGCTACCCAAGAGCACATATAATGAGTTATGAGGTTCTATAAATAGAAAAGGGCGGGGGTGACCCTTGACATTCCCCTTTGTGACTCTTCACCTACCCTCATGACTCTTCAACTACTACATGACTATTACATTCAACTATTGACACTTGGACTTTCACTTTACAAGTTGTTACATACAATCTGCACATGTACCCATGTGAGACAAAATAGGCTTGAGCAAGGCATGCAAGACATCACTAAGACTCGAACAGTTGTGGGGAAGACCAACTCTTCAACATCCTTGCAATGATCAACAGTGGAGAAATGATGCCAAGCTTGGTCATCTGTGATGGTGTCTGTGCACTCAATGGTGACATCTAGTTGAAAGCGAACTGTTGCCTCCATTGCATCTAGGTACACTGATATGGCTCCTCTATCCAACTCATTTGATAACGTGCGAATCATCATCTTGAGTGCAACTGTACTAGCAACATACTGATGCATAGTGTCTGTGTTGATCTCCAAGTGTGTGATGGTGACTATGCACATCAACGTGTCGACATACATGTTCAGCTCCAGTTAGACTTGGTTGTTGTATTCGCCTCAGTGAGTGTGCCAATGGGTGGGATTGCATGCATATGCACAATGACATCCATGCTCCTAAAAACCCTTGCATGAGATCAACGACACTGCTCACCCTGTCTGCTTTGTGCCAGCTGTTGAGTTGGGTCTATAAACTATATGGGTGAAGTTTCATCAATCTGTGCATGTTGCGCCTTCTGTTGTACCTATTCCTACTACAACTCCTTCTCTCGTCTATGTAGCTTGTGTTCTTCCTTGAGTTGCCGCTTAAGCACCTACAACTCCTTCTCTGTTTCTATCTCTTCCTTTCTGCGATCCTCTTGTCGTGCTATCACCTCATAGCCTCAATCTCCAAAGCTACTTTCATCACAAGTGGATCTGCTTGAACTTGCAACTTTTCTCCACCTGTGCACTGTCAACAACCTTCCTCTTGCATTTTTTGCACATAGGTGTGCTACCTTCTGTCGTTGTTGATGGTGTTGCTCGTTGTGATACTGATTCCATTTCATCTTGATATCCTTGTCCATGAACAACTTGATGTCTTCATAGATAGACAAGTTCATAGACACTTAATTGACTGCATCACCAGTTGCACTCTCAAAGGTCTCTTTAACTCTGCTCTCCTGGAATCCATTTTACCTATGCTGCTAAGAGGTAGACAAACACCTGTGGTACTTGGAGAAACAAAAACACTCATGGAAAGAAACATGTCAATTGAAAGCCAAAACAAACTGAAGGACTGACATGCAACATACCTGTGTGACTGTTTGTGAAGATTGCACAATTTTCATTGGGAGGCTGAGAGACTGACTGCCAAAACTGCGTATGGCACAGTTTAGGCTATCAGGAGGCTGACTGATTGTTGGAACTGCACAATGCACAATACAACTTGGCATGCTGAGGACTGAAACTGCACAATGCACAATTTCAGTCAGTAGTGACATGCAAACCAACAAACTGTATTACACAGTTTCTGGGGCCAACAAGGCACTGCCTCCCAAAATTGCACAATGCAAGCCTGGAGTTCAGTACTAAGCCAAACCAGTGCAATTTCTGGAGGGAAGGAAGAGCGTTCACTTCCAAAAATACGCAATGCTAGCCGGGCAAAGCAAGGTCCGGGCCAAGGTAGCCCATACCAGCTGACAGGCGACTGAGAACATGAGAAGTTGGAATGCAAGGTAAAACTTAATGTAAACAAGAGTGAATGATCATGCATGCAAACAATAAGTGCAAGATTCAGAAAACGGAAAACATGCATGTTTGTGAAGCGGGTCCCCGCAATGATGACCATTGGTACAAAACCAGTGTCATGCATGTTACAACAGTGAGATGCAAACAAAAACCGAAATAATGATTCTACAAGCTAACATACTTTAAAACAATAGCAATCACTCATTGAAATAAATCATACAACACTTACACAAAGCTAAACACAAAAAGCAATAGAAATGCAACGCAATATATGAGAAGAAGACTTGCCCGAAAACATCTAAGGTGAAAGTGTCGATGACTCTTGGGTGCGATGTGGGATGTCAGAGCTGCAAGATCGATGTGAGGAATGAGCTATGTAGGGCCCGGCTCATAAGTTTTGATAAGATCAAGGTTATGACGCGCATGTAAAAAATTTAGGAAAAAACGACACTTGGTGAGAGGTTTCTAAAATGATCTTTACATGTAACCCCCAGCTGTTAAAAATAGATCCCTAAAATCTAGGGATGGCTTTTACATCCTACCTTCTGCTATTTTGGAAAAGGTAACCCATGCGTGTAAATCAGTTTTGCTCGGTCCTAGAGGGAACTGGTCAACCTAAAGGCACATACATCGGTTTGCAAGCCTGGGATGAAAATTTGCGCAATTTTCTAGCCTGAGTAGAGCTGGCTGTCTGTTAGGCATTGTGCAATTTATGGGCTGAGCAGGTCACTGCCTCCTAGAATTATGCAATTTGTGGGTTGAGTCCGAGTGCCAGGTCAGATTGTGTAGGCTTTTTAAGGAGGAATGCCTGATTGTTCTACACAATTTTGGAGCCCAATAGGCTGCCCAACTGATTTGCACAATTTATGGAGGGAAGGCTGGTTCCCATCCATAATTGCGCAATTTTCTTGGGGAGTCTCTCAGCCAGAAAATAGTCTAAGTCTGGAATGTTGGTCTACATGAGGGAGACAAACAAGCTGCATGCATAAGCCGACAGGCCACAAAAAATCAATTGAAGCTTGTGTGCTTGACAGTGTAAGACATGCTTCTAAGAATGATTCGTAGGGAGGTTAAAAAACGAAGCTAAGGAAAAATTTTGGAGGGTGGTTGAAGCTGCTACAACAGAATGTGTATTTGGTTTGTATTGGTAGGGGGTTAAATAATGTGATTTTTAGAGGCATTTTCAAATATGTAGTCAAATTAAGGGTATTGTTTAGTACACCATGAATGCATGTGATATGTCAGAGGTTCCTTGAGTGAAGCCCTCATGTTTTTGGTGGGATTCCAAGGTTTCCACGTCCCTAAAAGACAATCCCATCATACATCCACCCCAATGCTTGCAACGAAACATTTGTTGGCGCACGAGATACTAATAGACCTGGGATTTGTGATATAATGGCTAACAAATACCTTCTTAGCATCGTCCCTTTCACAAACACCCATAGAGTGAGTGAAGTCTCACCCAATATGCTAATGGGTGGCTATCAGTACCAAGTTTCCCAGTTTGATATGACTTTCTTATAGTTACGGCGTGTTTCTCCTAACTGATAGATACTATAATACCCTGTTGTTTCTAAGAATTGTGCATAGTGTCATACATAGGTCCATCTATCCATTGCTCAAACCCACCATGATCATGCATGGTGTGACATATCCTAGTTAACCTTAGATGCTAAGTGATCCACGATTGTTACACAACCACCACCAACATACAAGATTGGTCGACACTTCAGACTATAACATGAAACAACAATAATGCTCCCTCAACCATATTTAGAAACCTTAATGCTACAGGTCCATACAAAACCAAATCATCACTATAGACTATTACACTAAAACATATCAACAAGATGAGCATTATGATTAACCAACGGAGCTAGAAAATTTTAATGACGGGATAAACCAACAACATAAAATAGATAAAATCCTCACTTAATATATATAACATCCACATAGTTACAAGATTCATCCATGCACTCATATAAATATGCAATAAAAAGGAATGCAAAGGTCTTTACAACAACATTTTATAATCAAAAAAGAGTACAACAATTTCTCCAACATGGTTCAAAAATATATATATTAGTAGAAGAGGCAAAGATACCTAAAGTTGTTGAGAAATCAATGCTTAGGGTTTGATTCCTCTTTCTTGATAATTACTTGTGATTTATGATGGCTTATTTTACTTCTTTATTAATTTATATTTCATCAAGTAATTACCAAATAAAATGTATATGAATATCATAAGAACAAGAGGCATAAGATGAAGGCATTTAGCTAGGGAAAAACCCCTCCAAGGGGAAAACCTAGTCCAACTCTTCCACTAGTAGATTCAAATAAAGATGAGACAATCCAAGTCCCTTTAGACCTAGGAAAATACCTCCTCCAATCACCAAGCCAACCCTTACTCCTTGTAGATGACCCCTGCCAAAGTCTCCAAGTGTCAGCTTCCTAGTTCCAGCTTCAATCTAGAATTTTTGCCTCCAACTACAAATTTTCATCCCCCAACAACAGAATTTTAGACCTGCAGTAGATTCAAAATTTTGGCCCCTGCTACAACCCATAATTTTCACACGTTTGAGAGATATATTTCCCAATAACTCTATATAGGTCTTCCCAACTTCTTCCATCCTTCTCCAGTGACTCCGCTTTTCTTTGCTTCTTACTCTCATAGATCGAACTAAATGAGTGAATGCTTCAAATAGGTCAATATGCCTCTTTATATATAGCCTTTCTGTTGGGTCAAATATCCCTAATCCAAACTAACTTCATAAGGACATGAATGACTTGGTGTGGAGTTGAAAAATGACATTTTTGGCTCAAAAGTAATTCCTTTTACATGATACAAAAGTCCAAGAAGGGTCTAATAAAAATGACAATGACTCTATTAACTTAAGGCAAAACACATAAGTCTTCATTGGAGGCTTTGACCTATAAATAATTGACCCAAGCATGAAACCCAAGCTTTAATAAGACATTTTCTTTAATAATAAAAATTATATTAACAAATGAAATTATGAAAACTGACAATAGTTACATTCTTCAACACTCCCTCTTAACTAGGGAGGTATTCATATCTACATACATATATAGGTACATGGAAGATCTCAAAATGATATGAACTATGAAGATTTCTAACGCACGCAGTGCTACAAGTTAGATGCCTAACCAAGGTACTCTAATTGGGTGGGACTAACGTGTACTCAATATTTAGCCTCTCTAGGTACCATCAAGTTTTTAAGCTCTTATACCAGCCTAGGGAGCTGGGTGCATATCCAAGTTTGAAGCTCCATGACCAACACCACACTCCCTACTTCAGGATCTAGACATCAAGACGTAGGTCAACTGGATATATGTGTAATATCAACCAATCCAAGTATGCTTCTAAAATATTCAAACTTCTTACTCAGAAGAGATTTTGTCAACATGTCAGCTACTTGTTCATCTGTCAAAATATATTGTAGCTTCACGACCCCATCTTGTACAAAATTCCTAATGTAATGGTACTTTTTATTGATATGCTTCATCCTGGCATGTAATACAAGGTATTCAATCATCTTGATGTTTCTTTTTTTATCACAATTTATCATTGTAGGATCTATAGGTTTTCCAAAAAAATATTACATGAGTTTTCTTAACCAAACAACTTCTTTTCCTACTTCAAATGCAACAACATATTCTCCTTCAACACTACTTAATGCAACATGATCTTGTTTTCTACTCATCCATGAAATAATTGTAGATCCCAATTTGAAAAAACCACATGTAGTGCTTCTTCAATTAGTTTCACTGCCACCCTAATTAGATTTGGTAAATCATGTTAACTTGACTTCCTTTCCATCATACTTAAGGTGGTGATGAATTGTACCATGTAGGTATCTCAAGATATGCTTGGAAATTATCCAATGGTCATGACGAGGCTCCAACTAAAATTGACTAAGAAAATTTACAAAAAAGGATATATAAGGTCTCATATTCACTAAGTACATCAAAGAGCCCGCTAACTTATGATAGCTTGTAGGATCAACGAGACAAGAATTAGAGCTTCTCAACTTCCCGAGATTTGTGATCATGGGAGTAGTCATAGGCTTGGAATCCATCATACCAAAATTTTGTAACATATTCGTTATTTACTTACCTTGACCAAGATATATCTCACTAGGTTTTTTCCAAACTTCCAAGCCCATGTAATAATGTATGAGTCCCAAATATTTCATTTCAGATTTTTTTTCCAACATTTTCTTGCATTCTAGAATATTGTGCTACACACCTATAGTAAATAAAGGATCCACATATAGTAGTATAATGGTTGGTTCATTCTTCAATATCTTGATGTATAGGTTTGCATCAACATAACATTTTACGAACCCAATCCTTAAGAGACATGCATCCATCCTTACATACCAAGCCCTAAGAGCTAGCTTCAAGCCATATATAACTTTCTTAAGTCTGCAAACATGAGTATCCCTGCTATTTATCTAAAAGCCTTCTGATTGTTAAAAATATACTTCTTCATCAATGGTTCCATTTAAAAATGTTTTTCTGACATATATTTGATGGATATTCCATCCCATTGTAGGAGTTAGTGAAACCAAAGATCTAATAGTAGTATACCTGGAAGTAGGAGCAAAGGTTTCTTCATAATATATTTGTATTGGTAAGGGGTTAAATAGTTTGATTTTTAGAGATGATTTCCAATCTATAGTAAAATTAAAGGAATTTTTTAGTATGCCATGAACACACATGATATGTAATCGGATCATTGAGTGAAGCCCCCATGCTTAAGACCCTTTAACACCATGGCAACTTTCTACAACTCCTTTACATCAAATCAATGTTGAGTAGATCTGCATAAAAACCACAAACCATGAGCTATCATCATTAGGTTGAAATTAATGATAAGAAAATTAGTACTAAGTCCTTGTTGACATCAATTCCAACATACTCCCCCTTTGGCATTGATGTCAACCTCAACCTGATCTGGAGGCTGAACTCCATACACTCCAATTTCACTCTCCCTTTGACATCAATGTAAAATGACAATACAAACACTAAAGAACAATGTCAACAATGTGAACATCTGAGAGAAGTACTCCCCATAAAATAGTCCACACCATGCTAACCACAATTTGAACATGATCCCCGTGAACTTGTAATGGGGTTTCTACCATCTCTCCATGTTTTTTCACATGCTCTCTACAATTGCCAATGCATGACGAACCCTATGGAGATAAAAAATGACAATAATGATAATGAACATTTCCATACAAGGTTGATTCACAACTTCCAACTCATGATGATATAGAGATAAATATGTTATGAGACAAATGAAAGTATGAGTGAAAGCATAGACCCCCCAAGCTCATTATACCTCTAATGGACATGTTGATCATGCAAACCTGATGATGAAAAAAACACATGGTCAAACATGTTATTGCTACTACAACTCGTATATATACTATGTTTCCATAGTTCTAATTATCAATAAATCATCACGCTACCTCATGATGTCGCACTTTGAGATGTGCTCCCCCTGAGGCTATGAAGGCCTCACATACATTTTTTGCATTTTCATAGATATTTCATGCAAGAATGGACTGCAATAGGGAGTGACCTCTCCTACTCAAAATCTGATGAGGAAGTGTTATTCTTCAATCTCTTTTTTTTCTCATTCTTCCCTTCAACACATAACATTGTCTAGTATCTTGACTCCTTTGACAATTATTCTCTTTGACCCTTCTTTCCCGATGAAGAAACCTTTGGATTTTTGGTGGGCTCCAGTATTGTAGCAATAATGCTACAAATCTTGGGACTCCCTTATTTACTTTTATCAACCCGGTAGTTCGTAACAAACTTGGAAGCGACGGTGCTATATGCACAAGTACTAGCTCTTGCCGCAGGCTGTCACTGGATTAGCTGGCACAAGTCTGCTAGGAACTTAAGCCAACTTCTATGAGCTCTTAGAAGAAGAATTTAACTATGATGGATGAAAGTAACTCAAAGGAAGCTAATCTACTTGCAAAAAGAGGCTGAAAGCTGAAAGGAAATGCAAACCATAACAAACCCTAGTTTTATTAACTACCCCTACTGGTACAAAAAAATAGGATGAAACTATAGAAAGGGATGCCATTGACTCTTGGGGAGGTAAAGTGCATGTGTCTAAGCTACTTCTGAAGTGAAATCTGAAAAGGAACATCTTTTTGTATTTTTGAGTGATTTTGTAAAAATCATATGTGCATGTGCTTTAACTGTGTAGAGGTTGATTGGCGAAAGGAAATGGGGTAGGTGCTTGCAGGAGGTTGGGAAGGTAAGAAGAGGGCCTAAGGGGTCCCTAACACCCTTCCAGAGAGTTTCACAGTGTTCAGACCTCGAAAAACCGCTCACGTGATCTTCTACAGGAAGTTTGCAGGGGTTCTACAGGATGTTCCGAAAGGGGATTTTGAAGGGTTGATGGTGGAAGAAAGGTGAAAAAGTGGAGATGGAGGTTGGATGAGGATGTGGAGGGGTCTAGGACCTAGCAAATGAAGCTGAGAAGTGATGAGGATGGTTGGATTTGTTCAAGGATGGATAGAGCAATGTTGCACAAAAATATGGAAATTAGGTCAAAGTGAGAAAATGTGGCAAACGAAGGGCAAGAATCTGAGTTAGGGGATGGAGCAGGTTGCACTGATGGAGGAAGGGTAGGCAAGGAGGCATCACAGGTGTTCTGCACACTATTTCTTGAAACTGACCAAACAAAGACCATGCAAACCAAATATCTAGCTATTATAACCTACTTTGACCTAGGACCCAGCAACCATGATGAACAGAAATTCATTAGTAGAAAATCATGTAAAATAACTATAAAAACCAAGCAAGAATGGATCTAAGCATGTAATCGCATCTAGTATCAACTTTTGCAACTAAGAAACTAACACTAGCAATTGCATGAAGAAGCAAGAACAATGTTTTTGTGGCAGCAAGGACACCTTGGTCTTAGCCCATGGTCCCGAGGAGGGAGAGGTGAGATCCAGGGTTGCTTAATGGCCTTTTTCGAAGATATTTTCTGTTACCAACCTATCAAATCACTTTGAAACATGAAAAGGTTTTTCAATCATAAAAAATGACCTAGGTAACCAAGCAAGATTTTAATCTACTAGCAGAAATTATTTTATGAAGACAGCAAAAACATATAACAGTACACAGAGGAAGACCTGGAACTTGAGTTGGGCCCAACCCCAAGATCTATAGGCTCTTAAGAAGAAGCTCAGAGCTGATGCGAACTGAAACTGATTTCCATTACTCAGAAAATAACCATGTCACAAAAAAATGTTTTACAGCAGAAGCTCCAAAATGAACTGAAAGGCTGAGTAGCACTAAAGTGAAAAATACAAAATGTTAAAAAAGTAAACTACAAAGGCTGGAAGCCTTCCTACTTATGCACTACGAAGACCTCCAATATTCCTCCTTAATTCAAGGGGTTTGGCTTCTCAAAACTGCAAGTACTCAGCCACTTACAAAAGCTGCTCGGCTGCCCTTGGAAATCAACTTTGGTGGGCTGCTGAACTCCGAGCTGATGGTGGAGAACTCAAGGAAGGGCCATTTAGTGTAGGAGAAACCCTTCCTATGAATCCTTAGCCTTGTTCCCTCGTATTTGGCTGTCAAATGGCTCATAAATGCTTAACCTTGGTCCAAACGTTGTCCAAAAATTTGCAATAAACACGTATCAGCCTTCATGGTCAAGTGACTATTCTCATTCATCCAATTAACATAAATATTCTCAAAAGCATGCATAAACTATGAAGAATGGTGGATTTATGGAGAATAATAGGCAAAATGAGCCCAATAAGTTACCCATTTTTGGGGCTCATCAATTTGAAGACCACTTCCTTTCCCTCATCAACCATTTGTATCACAATAAATATATTGTGATTTAGACCCTCAATGAGCCACACAAAAATTGTATTGGTCTTCTTGTCACCACGGTTGGCCTTGTCGCTTCCCAACACTCTCCCCAGTTCATTACCTTCAAAAAAACATGACCGCTTTTGGTTCTTTTCAAAAAAAAGAAAATTGATCCTATAGCCTAACATATGATGGCAACATCTATTATAAATTTACCATTTATCATCCTCATGATGCAAGAAAAGAGAAATGCCACACTTTCCTAACTACTTCCCCTTTCTTCCGCTTGGTCCTTGACTCCTTCTTTTCTTAAGAACTCTCATGTATTTTTCTTTTAGGTCCACTTTGAATCTATTTATCCTTTTAACTAGATGGCTTGAGGAACCTATACAACTTACAATCTTTGGCCATGTGCCTAAAATTGTGGCACACATAAGACTCTACATGACCAAGATATGAAGCAAAAGGATCTGATCTCTTGTTGCTCATGTAAGATATCCATCTCCTCATGCTAGATCTATAATCAATGGCCTTGTGGCGAAATAAGTTACAAGCATAAAAATAACCATTAAATGAACTTGTATACTTGAAGGAGGTTCCTCTTCTTATCTGATCAAATTGCTGCATAGATGTGTGCAATATCCTCCTACAGGTATCTGTCACATATCCAAAATTGTGACAAATGTAACACTCAATCTCAACCATAAAGGGGGAAAGGAATCCAAATCCTCCTTTGAAATATGCCACTCTAAAATCTAGATGTGAAATATATTATGGTTGTAAATTCTCCTCTTGTTTCTCTTCATGGTTGTTGCTGATAAATATGATTTCTCTCTCCTTTCTGGCTACTATTGTTGGTCACAATCTTTGTTGTGGGATTATTTTGTTCTTTGTTGTTTCTCTTGTCTAGTTGTGAACTAGACTCTCCAAAGCTAAGTCCAAATTTGTTAATTGGGGATCTTTGGCTTTGAAGCATACTGTCCAAGAGCTTGGTGCTCTCATCTTGTTTCAGTTGAACGTTATTATTCTCTAATTGTTTCCTCATGGAAACCACTTCACCTTCCAATTCTATAATTTGGCCTTCTTTCTCCTTTTGTTGATTGGTCAATACATCCTCTATTATTTTGGCCTCATGCAGTTGAATCTTCATTCTAAGGATCTCCTCTCTAAGCACATCCTCATTTTTATCAAAGATCTATAAAATCTTCTCATGATCCCTACATGCAACTATTAGAGTACTCATTTCACTAGATAATGTTTCAATGACTACTATTTCCAATTCATATTTTGCCTTAAGGAGTATGTAATCATTCTCTTCTTCAATATGCAATCATGAGATCCATCAAAACCATAACTCAAAAGTAAATAATCCATATTTTTACCTTCAAATATATTCTCTTGATACACAACTAGTTTGGTTGTATCTTCAATTCCTTATTTGTCACTCTAATCTACTGCACCATTCACACTAGGATGGATTATTTCTTTAGGTTGAGTGTCTTCCTTCTGCGGGCCCTTCTTCTTTCTTTTCTTTTTGTTTCTCCTCTTTAGCTCTCCACTACTACTTCTACTATCACCACCAAACATGATCTCCAATTAGTCCCATATTCTTTGGAATATTTTTAAATCACTTATTTTATTCACATCCACATTATAGAGATTATCATACAATATGCATATCACTAGGGCATCCTAGTACAATACACTAGATAAAGATGGAGACTCACCACATCTTTCACAAGCAAGATTCCAATAGTCGGACCCATGAGATAATTATAAATATTTCACCCTATATTTCTATACCTTAAAATTTGTTTTAACGAGAGGAGAGACTCTTGAAGGATGAATTCCAAAAAAAAAAAAAAATTCAAAATTTTCACCTAATTTGCCTGAATCTACTCTCCAATGATTAAGCTACTACTAAGAGTCATGCTCTGATACTACTTGTTAGAAACCTTGAGCACTACTAAGGGGGGAAATGGGGGGGAGTGAATTAGTAGTGTGAGTTATGACCACTTTATGGGTGAGCACATGGAACTGGGTTAAACTTTTTGGCAAAAGAGAGGGCGTGTTTTGGTGAAAAAAGGATGCTCGATCGAGAAATTTAAAGTGTTTGATTGAGAAATTAAGTGTTTGATCAAACTTTGCTGGTGCTTAAACATAGATCGTTTTATGAACCATATCATAAAAATATAGAAAAGATAGATCAACAACTTCAAAATTAGCCTTTTCGAGGGGGAAAACTCCTTTACATTACACAAATGAACAATTATTTTATGATACAAATGACTAAACCTCCTTTCTCTATATAGGAGTCTAAGGGGTCACAATATAATCAAAGATGACATAACAATAATAATATAAGGGCACAACAATAACAATAGTGAGCTTCTATGGGGCACACTAATAACAATATGGGGAAAAGAGGGGCACAATAATAAAAGTAAGGGCTGCAATGACAATAGTAATGGGGGAATCACTAGTATTATAAGGACCTAACATGCCCCTCTCGTTAAAAAAAGTGTTGTCCTCAACGCTTGAGTAGTTCTAGGTGCTTCTGTATAAAATTATCATCCTCCCATGCGGAATCTTTATTGGGTAAGTTCTTCCACTTGATGAGATACTCCGAAATTAATCAATTTCATAGCTGTTTAGTTCTTGTTTTTGTGACTACTTCAGGCTCCAATATGATTTTTCCTTCCTCATCAAGTTCTGGTAATATTGTTTGAACTGGGATCTTGTCACCTATAACCTTCTTTAAACATGAAACATGGAAAACTGGGTGCACTCGGGAAGCTACAGGAAGCTCCAATTTGTATTCCATAGTACCAATCTTTTGCAACACCTTGTATGGACCATAATAATTTTGTGATAATTTATTATCCTTCTTAGCTTGCTTGAGGGACATTTCTTTATATGGTTGTAGTCGTAGGAATACCCAATTGTTAAGAAATTTACTGCATAACATAAATAATTACTGAGAGGAATAAATATAAAAATAACCAGCGACAACCATAAACACATAAACACAAATGTCTATCCGGGAAAACCCCAAATCCACGGAAAAACCCAACCTAATAAGATCTCATTAGCATTGGCCAAAACCCTGGCCAATCCGACCAAATGAGCCTTCACTGCTCACCTACAGGTCTTGCATTACAATGAAGTCCTTCTAGCCTTTTATAAGCTCCATTACATATAATACCACGGGCAGAATACTATAGGTGCACAATACCATGTGCCCCAAAACCATCACTGTTTAACCTGGTCAACTTTGACTCTATCCTGAGTCAAGTTTACCTAACAATTCCCCCCTTAAACTTGAATTGGGGTTCCTTGACTAACTCCAGCCAAACTTGCTAAGTGAGACAATCTCGCTCACTCTAGCCCTTACCCCCCTCAGAGTTTTTACCCAGGGTATTGTTAACCCAACATCCCCCCTATCACCTAGGTTTAACCCAGAATTTTCCGGTGATCATCGAGGGGTACACATGCCTTACCAGGTCTTACAGTAGTATGCCCATTTACATGCAATAATTTTGACTTCATTATTTTTTTTTGTTTATTGCTACTGCAATTCTGATCCATTCTCTCTCAATTTGATTTGCTCAAAAACTTTTATCAAACCGCTCCAACTGCGAGCCTGACAAGAACCTCATAGATTCCAGCACCGGTGGCCTCACGTAGCAAAAACGAACAATTTTCGAAGCCGCATGAACAATTTTCTTCTGCTGACTTGCATGCAGCCCATGCCTACTCCATCTTTCAACATGGCATAGAACACACAGGAAATATCCCTTATCGATTCCCTACGAAAAAAGCTCCGAACAAAATTAGCCTTGAATTTTAATATTACCAAAGGTATCTCTCAACCTTCTTTAAATAGCCGCATGAATCCCGAACAATTCATCAACATGTTCCAAGCCGGTAAATATCACAAATGCACTACTATCCCTGGCAGTTACGGCACTATCTTCTGCACATTCTCCTCGAGGTTCTTCCGCGTACGATTGTTCCACCATTATTTTCTAGACCCAGATCTGTAAAAAGGCTGCATTGATCTCATCAGGCACTATAAACCCCTGGCATCAAAGAATCCCTTTGAAACCAATATCTGGCTCTGATACTAGTTGTTAAGAAATTTACCTGAGAGCACAAATTAATTACGGAGAATTATTGAGACAAACAAATATAAAAATAACTAGCAACAACCATAAACACATAAACACAAACGTTTATCCGGGAAAACCCAAAATCTAGGGAAAAACCCAACCTAATAAGATCTCATTAGCATTGGCCAAAACCCTGGCCAATCTGACCAAGTGAGCCTTCACCGCTCACCTCCAGGTCTTGCATTACAATGAAGTCCTTCCAGCCTTTTATAAGCTCCGTTACATATAAAACCATGGGCAGAATACTATGGGTGCACAATGTGCCCCAAAACCATAACTGTTTAACCTGGTCAACTTTGAGTCTATCCCGAGTCAAGTTTACCTAACAATATTCCCCCCTTAAACTTGACTTGGGGTTCCTTAACTAACTCCAGCCAAACCTGCTAAGTGAGACAATCCTGATCACTCTAGCTCTTACCCCTCTCAGAGTTTTTACCCAGGGTATTGTTAACCTGACATCTTCATATTAAATAATCGTTTCATAAGAAATACCTTGTTTGAGGCCGAGGGTTTTTCATATAGTTTCGACAATGCTTGAATCAAACCCTCTGTCATTGTTTCCTTTGAAATGTTGAAGGCGACTGATGCAACAAGGCACAGTTGTATTGTTCCGAGTGCCTTTCTATCGAGAAGGTTGCATTCTTCATCTGTCATAGCCATCAACATCTTTGTTTTTCCGCTCAATGGTAGGTAGAGATCTTTCTGATACATATAATCTTCCATCTACATCTTCCATAGCGAGAAGTTTTGGCCGTTAAATTTCTCGACCCTAAAATTACCATCTTCTGCCATTTCTCCCACTCGAACGAGGAACCCTTCTTTCCTGCGAGTTTATCAGCCAAATAGACCTTCGGCTTTGATGCCAGTTGTTAGGAAATTTACTGTAAATAATTATTGAGAGGAATAAATATAAAAATAACTAGTGAAAACCATAAACACATAAACACAAATGTTTATCTGGGAAAACCCCAAATTCGGGGAAAAACCCAACCTAATAAGATCGCATTAGCATTGGCCAAAACCCTGGCCAATCCGACCAAATGAGCCTTCACCGCTTACCTCCAGGTCTTGCATTACAATGAAGTCCTTCCAGCCTTTTATAAGCTCCATTACATATAATACCACGGGTAGAATACTATAGGTGCACAATACCATGTGCCCCAAAACCATCACTGTTTAACCTGGTCAACTTTGACTCTATCCTGACTCAAGTTTACCTAACACCAATCACCTACATCAAAACTTCTTTCACTACGATGTCGATCTGCTTGTTGTTTCATTCTATTCTGTGCCAAAGTGACATTATCCTTTAAGAGATGGAGAACTTAATGTTGATGCTCAATGCGATCTTCCACTGCTTGAACCTGAGAATTTTCTCTTAAATATGATATGATGGATGGTGGATGATATCCATAAAGTGCCATAAATGGGGTCATTTTTGTTGCAGTATGGAAGGAAGTGTTATATCACCATTCAGCTAGAGGCAACCATTTGACCCATTGTGTCTATTTATTAAAGACAAATAAACTAAGATATCCTTCCAAACATTTGTTTACTATCTTAGTTTTCCCATCATAATGGGGATGATAAGATGAGATATGAGCTAATTGAGTATCGAGACAAGAAAGTAAACTTTGGGTTTCCATGTAGATTTTGAATTGTTTCCATAAATGCGGTAGAAAATGTATTGGCTTTAAATGGATGAGATAATGCACAAAAGTGTGCATACTTGGTATGTCTATTAACTACCACCATGATGAGTCTGTCAACTACCACCATGATGACACTCTTTCCTCTGGACTTGGGTAAATCTATGATAAAATCCATTGGAACCTCCTTCCAATGTTGGCTTGGAATGGATAAAGTTTGTAATAGACCTAGGGTCTTAGTTGTTTCAACTTTATTTTGTTGGCAAACCAAACATTCCGCCACAAACTTTTGAATATCCGATTTAAGGCCATCCCAAAAAAAATCCTTCTTAACCCTGTGGTAAGTTATTAAAAATCTTGAGTACCCTCCTAAGGGAGAAGTATGCAATTCTATAAGAATATTTTGTTTGAGTTTGGAATTCTTACATAGGTATAAGCAATCTTTGTACCATAACGAATCACTTTTCCAACTAAATGTATCAGATGTACTGGGATCTTGTTGTAGCTTTTGAATGAGTTCCCACACTTCTTCATCATTCTTCCATTCATCCCTTGCTTCGTTTATCCAATCTGGTTGGATAATAGAAATGGAACAAAGCAATGCTTCCACATCCTCATCCTTTCTTGAGAGTGCATCTTCCACAATATTTTGCTTCCCTTTTTGTAGATGATTTCAAAGTCATAACCCAACATCTTTGTGACCCATTTTTACTGCTATTCTAAATATAATATTTTTTCTAAAATGTAATTAAGACTATCATGATCCGTTTTTACCTTGAAGTGTCTTCCCATTAGGTAGGGTCGCCATTTCTTAAGTGCATGTAGTATTGCCAACATTTCCTTCTCATAAATAGCTTTGTGTAAATACTTTCCTTTCACTGGATGACTTTCGAAAGCAATGGGTCTTTCTTCTTGCATTAAAACAACACCAATTCCATTTCCTAAGGCATCACATTCCACAATAAAGGTTTTTGTGAAGTTCAACGTAGCTAAGACGGGTGCTTGGCTCATTGCCTCTTTAATATGTTCAAAGGCCTTTGTTGCTTATGGAGTCCATGAAAATGCATCTTTCTTCAATAATGTTGTTAGAGGTGTTGCTATTCTCCCATAATTCTTAACAAACTTGCAATAATACCCTATCAACCTGAGAAATCCTCACAGATGCTTTATGGATGTGGGGATTTTCCATTCCTTAATGGATTTAATTTTGCTAGGGTCTACCTTAACACCTTCATGAGATACAATATAACCCAGATATTCCACCTCTTGTACTCCAAAGAAACATTTGGAGATTTTTTCATATAATTGTTTTGCATCCTATAGTTTGAGCACCCTGTCAACATGTTGAACATGATCCTTCCAAGACTTGTTGTAGATTGGTATATCATAAAAAAAATACTAACACAAATTTTCTAAGGAAGGGTTTGAAAATGGAATTCATCAAACCTTGAAATGTAGAAGGTGCATTGGTAAGGCCAAAATGCATGACCAAAAATTCATAATGACCCTCATGAGTTCTAAATGTTGTTTTCAAAATGTCTTTAGTCTTCATTCTAATTTGATGATATCCTAAACAAAGATCCAACTTGGTGAAGTAAATTGATCCATGTAATTCATCCAATAATTCATCAATGACAAGAATGGGAAATTTACCTTTAATGGTGAGGTTGTTGATCTCCCTATAATACATACACATGCACGATGATCCATCCTTCTTGTGCACCAATACTATTGGAGTCGAGAAAAAACTTTGACTAGGTTGAGTTATACCAGCCTCTAGCATTTCTGCAACCATACATTCAATTTCACTCTTTTGGGCATAGGAATATCTGTAAGGCCTGATGTTTGGAGGAACACTTTCTGGAATCAAATGAATAGCATGATCATGATCACGAATAGGTGGTAGGCCTTTGGGAATCTCAAATACCTTGGAATGATTATCCAAGACTTTTTGGAGATTAGGAGAAATAGATGGTTTCGATGTGGGAACCTCTAGGTGAACATAATTGTGCAATTATGCCTTGTTGTTCTTTCTTTAGAAGCTTTGTCATCCATTAGAGTTGTTTATCTTTCTCGATTTCCCTGCAATACCCCTTAATCCAACTTCCTTTCCTTCTGAACAAAATTTCATGAAAATTTCTTTAAAATTAAAAGCTATTGTACCCAAGGATTGTAGCCATTGGACTCCTAATACAACTTCAACACCACCCATTGGAAGGGAAATAATTGGGTTATTCAATACATATTCTCCCATGGATAGCTTGATATTATGGCACTTTCCAAAGAAATTTATGGTTCCTACACTTGCAACCATCACCTTTTCTTTGTCCCTCATATTGATATTTTTGAGTTCTATAACCAACATGGCAAGAGTTTTATCATTGAAAAAATTCTCTAAGAATAGTTGCTTAAAATGCCTCCAATTATGGATTGAATTTGTTACAAATTTGTGGTACCATATTAATGCTCTACCCTCAAGAGTGTAAGGAAATAGTCTACAATCAACATCATTATATCGTACCTCCAACATTCTTATATGCAGGTGGAAATCATCGATATGGTTTTTAGCCTTTATTTTCTTGTCAAGATCATACTTTATAAGAAACTTCATTGGGTGCTTAGGTAAGCGATGAAGTTGATGCAGAAGAGAAAGAGGCTATTTATTTATCCAATCCAATTGGTCATCAGCCATGTATTCATTATCCTCCTCCTCCTCCTTCTCACTATCTGATTCTGAAGACTCTTCCTCTTCACTATTTAAATTCTCGTTATTGTTGAAATTGTCATTATCACTCAAATTTTTGTTGTCCAAAATATGCATGTTCTCTTCCTCTCCTCCCATACTTTTAGCATTAGGAGGTGGTGTGTTTCCTTGAGGGTATTCCTATAAAAAAATCAGCTAGATTGTCAAAGAAAGCAGTTTGTAATTCTTAAACAGTTGAGACCAGAATTCCATGACGAGTTGTTTCCTTAGCGGAACTTATATGACCAAGGAGTGATGGAATAGGCAGTAACATAGGAGATTTGGAAAACTAACAAGTGATAGAACATAACTCTCAAAGTTGATCGAAAGTAAACTCGTACCCACAGCTCGGACTATGAGGAGATGACTCTTTTTTCTTTGATATGTGTGAAGTAGTTGGACTTGGAAAATTGTGGACTTTAACTAAAAGTTATTAATGTGAATGAGTTGAGTTATAAGCCATGCATTTGTTTCCCTCCTTCTAGTGCCAAAATTTTGATGGTGTTAGAAGTCGCCAACACAAGGGGGTCTCCCTGGTATGAATTTCCAACTAGAAATCACACAGTTTGGAATAGGAGCCCCATCCAGGAAATAAGTCAGGTTGTCATTACAATAATCTTAAAGATTTTACTTGGCTACAATTTACAAAATAAGAAAGCATATATATGCTTTTGAGATAAGAAAGTAAGTGAGCTCTGTGAAAAAAAAGTTGCGATGTGTATAGAGTACTTTCACAGATGGGAAAAGAAAGAGTGATACTTTAAAAGAAAAATAATAGTACTATCCTAATAAATACACACTCACATATATAGGAAGAATCATTGTTGGCCCATAATTGGTAGCAGATGGACGCACATGGAAACCAATTCCTTCTGGAAATCAGAGGATTCTAAACCATGACGCTTCAAGGGAAGGGAGTTTACTAGGTCATTTTTCTTGCTTAATCCTTGACAACACGCACCTTTACTAGGGGAGAAAAACGATAGGAGAGGTTACATTTTTAGTTTCACCATCAAGTAGAGGAAATGGTTAGCTTGAGGGATTGTGTTGATCTAGAGCCCGAGATGGAAAACATCCTACCTGTTTGGGGTTTAGAGCCAACTAAGCAAAATTTGGACAAGGTAAAACTTCCAGCTAGATCCTTAGTTGGAGAAATGGGATTAATGGTGTTAGATTGGAACTCTGGAGGTGGTTTAGGGTTCCTAGAGGAAAGAAAACCCATCTCTTCAACTATGGAATGTTGGGTTTCTAACATCGGTACTTAGGAAGTTCAGGTGACAACAACAGAATAATCGGATTTGGTCGGAGGGGTGTCGGAGGAGCTCCTGGTAAGTCCTAAGACTCCCTCCGTTTTTCTAGAATTTTTGGAACCTATGAAGGAACAAAGTCGTGGCCACTCATCAAATTTTCAGTGTTTCAAGCATGAAGAGGTTTTGGGTCTCGACCCTCTGGGGGCGAGGGTGAGGACTCTGAATTTTAGCTCAGAAGTGGAGGGTCAGTATATAGATCTTGGGGAGTTATTCTTTTAGAATGTGTCAGCAGAGGATCGATTAGGCCTGAATATTGAGGAAGCGGCCCATGCTTAGGAAGGAAAGTCTAACTCAGTATCAACTAAGAATGGCTAGACCACTGGCTCGAAGAGAAATAAGGGAGAGTAATCATGAAAAAAGCAGAATGCCCAAATCTTGTTCTCAAGGTCGACATACTGAATGATAAGTCTATGGAAGCCTCTGAATTAATTATGGTTGGAAGAGCAAAGGGAAGGCATTATTCGGCAAAGTATATATCTGAATGAATTGTTAAGGCATGGTGTGGGGCTTTGGATATATAGGTAGAAGTGATCACATTGGCAAGGGGATGGTTCACAGTTAGATTCAACGAGGGTGAGACTCTGGAATGGGTGCTAGAGTGCAACTAGTGCTTCGGGATACCACCAATCTTATTTAAGAGATGGAATCCCCTCTTTGATGCATAAAGAGAAAAATTACAGGAGATACCTATTTGGGTTCGGCTTCCGTATTTGTCCCCGCAACTTTAGATAGAGGACATTTTTAAGGACATAGGTAACAAATTGGGAATTTTTCTTGAAGCTGATATGTTTTTTTGGAGAAAAAGAGCAGGAATGTGGCCTGAATTCCGGTAAGACTAGATCCAAGAGAGGGTTTGGCTGAAAAAATTCAACTTTAGCTTCAGGGATATTCGTAATCCCAGCTTATCAGCTATGAGAAACCACCTTTATGATGCCATCATTACCATAAACATGGGCATCTAGGATGTGATTGTCCCCTGGGCTTTTGAAGAAGAAGACGACAAAGGGTTGAGCTAGGTTATGAAGCCTGGGCATATGCTGAAGAGGAGGTTAATGTACAGGCAGTGGAGATTTGGGAACAATAGGATGGGGATCTGGAGCCTATGGAGGTCCAAGAATAATAGATCATGAGGCCTAGGATCTAAATTATGCTAGAGTTTGATCAACATTGAGAGGCTTGGAATGAGGTTGAATTCATCGGACCTGCTCCCTAGTCGGTCGGTATTTTTTCTCATCCCCTCTCCTCATTATCTAATTCTCTGCACTTGTTATTAGATGTTCTCCCTAGGCCTAGTCCCTCCAAGTCATTATAGTCTGAAGCGTCTCATAGTTGTAGCTTATCCTTGAATCTAGATAGTATCATCACCTCTGTTCTATCTCTCAATTTGTTTGTGCCTTCCCTGTCCAGCCCTGAGTGTTTTACCCTCCCTTCTCCATCCTCATGGATTTGTCATTACAACCTATGTCCTTGGGAAAAGAGGGACTTATATTTAGCTACTGTATGCGGGTTGGGGGGTTTTCGAGAGCCTTCAATGTCCCGTAAGACTCGGGGTAGGAAATAAAACTTATCTAAGGCACAAATAAAAGAAAAAATAGATATAGCCGATGAAAAAAAATTATCCCTAAAAGGGGCACTTAGAGCAGTGCAACCCCCTGTGGTGGCTACCAAATTATTGTTTTGTGCTTCAATTGCAAAGGGTTTGCTAGCACCCGTAAGAAGCTAGGTTTAAAAGAATTATTTAAAAACTACATTCCTGATGTTATCATGCTTCAAGAAACCCTTGGGAATGGAGATATTATGATGAATTCTCTTTGTAAATTGTTGTTGAGTTGGTCTTTTGTGACAGTCAATGCAAAGGGAAGATCTGGGGGCCTAGCCCTGGGCTTTAGAGATAGTAGTATTAAGCTGTTAAATTCCTGGGGATCGAATCTGGGTTTGGGGGTTAAGGTTTATTCTTCAGAATTATGCACAGAGCTCTCCCTCCTCAACATATAAGGTTCATGTCAGGACAAGGCCTTTCTCTGGAATACCCTATTCTCTAAATATTTCATGAAATCCTCCAATTTAGTGGGGGGGAGGGGGAGATTTCAATTTTTCATTGGGAATATCTAAGACATGGGGGCCTTTGGCTCAAGAAGATACCTTGGCTGATTTCTTTGTGAACAAACTCATGATGGGAAAGCTTATTGATGTAAATATGATCAAATCCAGACCTACTTGGAGAAATAGGCGCTCGGGTGAAGCAAGGGTGGCTAAGAGATTGGATTGTTTCTTGATGAAGGAGGAAAATGTTAATCAAATTCCCTTTTTTAGGGAGTGGGTTAGATCGGGAGGTGATTCATACCACTTTCATATCATCCTGGAGCTAAAAGGGACCAGTAGGAAGCTTGGTTCACCCTTTAAATTGAATCCTTCCTGGTTCAAAGATATTAACTATAACAATTTAGTCAAAGCCACTTGAAGGCCTCTTGACCATGATCAAGGTTCTTCTTTATCTTAGATATTTATGGAAAATCTTAAAAGAATGAAGTAGGCAACAATCATTTGGGAAAAAGAAAAAATATTAGGGAAGAAGTTGAGTTAAAATGTATTGATGAAGAAATTGAATCCATGGAAAGCCTGGAGGGGGATGGATACGAGACATAGGAGAAAAAGAAGAGGATAAAACAGTTGGAAACCTCAAAAAGAAATATTCTTAATGACATAGAAGAACAGTGGAGGCTCAAAAGCAGAGCTATTTGGCTAGCTGTTGGGGACGAAAACTCTAAGTTCTTTCAAAATTATGCAAAGGGTAGGAAAAATATTAACACTATTTGGGAAATGAAACAGCCAGATGAGGGAACAAAAAATATTTTGATGAGTTGGTGACTCTGGGAAGAGATCAATTTAATAGCTTGTTTAGAGCTCTAGAAGAAGCTACAATTGCAGAAGTCATTTGTGTGGCTTAACTGTTACCTAGATACGTGGAGGAAGACGAGAATGATATGCTCATGGTTCCTGTTTGAAAAGGTGAATTTAAAGGTGTAATTAAATCAATGCAGAAAGACAAGAGTCCAGGACCTGATGGTTGGATGGTTGAATTATTTCAACACTTCTTTGAGATTATAGGAGAAAAGATTACTAGGGTGGTGGAGGAATCCAAGCTCAAAGGCTATTTTTATGAACCTTTCAACTCTACCTTTCTGGCTTTAATCCCTAAAACAAATGATCCTACAAATTTTGAGGACTTCAGGCCCATCTCACTCTGTAACTATCTCTATAAAATTATTTCCAAAATCATTGCTATCTGACTAAAAAATAATTCTTTCGAGAAATGTTTCTAAGGAAAAATTTGGTTTTCTTGATTGCAGACATACCCATGAAGCCATATGGGTTTCTTAGGAATCTATGCATAACATCAAGAGGAGCAAAAGAAAAGGTCTGATAGTTAAAATTGATCTCTCAAAGGCCTATGAAATAATTAGCTGGTTATATTTGCGCCTTTTTCTTACTCATTTGGGCTTCAATATTGCCTTGATCAACTGGGCCATGGGATTCATATCAAATGTGATTTTTGTTATCCTTATCAATGGTGTTGCATCCCCCATTTTCCACAGTCAGAGAGGGATCAGACAAGGGTTCCCTCTGTATCCACTACTCTTCTTACTTGCATCAAAAATATTACTTCAATTGATTCTTGATGTTAAAAGAAGATGAGAATTTAAAGGAATTGAAGTAGAAATAAATTTGTATATCACCCATCTCCTATTTAGTGACATCCTTCTGTTTAGTGACAGATCTAGAGGTGATATATAGCAGCTGAAACATTCTCTTGATCTGTTTTTCAAAGCCACTAGGATGTGTATCAATGCTTAGAAGTCCACTATATTTCATGAAGGCCTCTTGATGGCTGAGGTCAGTAGAGTACTCTTGGTTCACCCTTTTGAAACAAAACCTATGATGAATAGTTTCAAATATTTTGGGTTCCATCTCAAGCTAGATTCCTACAGAAAGAATGACTGGAAATGGTTGTTGGAAAAAATTGAAAAATGTATTAAACATTGGAGCTTCAAGTGGATTTCAAGAGCTGGTAGACTGGTATTAATTAAATTGATTCTAGTTGTTATTCTAGTTTACTGGATAACTCTCACTTGGGTACAAAAAGGAATTCTCTCCCAATTTAGGAAATTGTGTGGTTGATTTTTATGGGCTGGTTCGAAGGAGGATGCAGTCCTTCCATGGGTAGCATGGGACAAAATAGCCCTCCCAAAGGCGTGGGGTGGTTGGGGAATAAATAACCTTCCATCTTTTGCATCTTATCTAGCAACAAAATCTGGGTGGTGTTTATTATCAATGAATAATTTGTGGACTCCAATCGTGAAGATGAAACATATTGACCCGATTCCTATCGATGAATGGATGTGCAGGATGGATAAGAAAATATTAAATGCATCAGCAATCTGGAAGGCCACCATAGATTCGTTTGGTATTATTGAATATGGTCTTGCTTGACATGTAGGGAATGGATAAAATATTAGAGTAGGTATAGACCCATGGGTGGGATGTAGTGATGGATATGTTCTTACTAGGGAGCTAATTTTCTCAACAACCAAGGTACCATTTTCCTGAATCAGATAGTGAAAGAAAAAATATCAACGAATTGGAATAAAGGATGGAAAACTATTGAAGGTCTCCATTTAGAGCCCCAATGGGGAGATGATTGGCAGATCTAGATCAGATAATTGCAACATACAAATGCCAGGATAAGGGATCATCTAGATTCACTTCGATGGGTTCATGCCCTACAGGTCAAGACTCTCCAAAATATGGCTATAGTTATCAAATGGTTGGGAAATCTCAGGGGGTGAATACTTGGTGGTGTAATTGAAATTCCTAGCGAAGTCAAGAACATTATTTTGGTGCCTTGTTAAGAAAAAATTTCCCACATGGGAAAACCTACAGAAAAGGAACAAACATGGGCCTGGTCGGTGTATATTATGAAAAAATATAGAGGAATTAGTTTTCCATTTTTTCTTAAGTTGTCCATTCATTATCAAAATTTAGGAGGCCACGTTGAGTTTACTGGGGGTTAGACTTATCTAGAATGGGGTAAGTATTTTGGAAGCTTGGCAAAATTGGTGGAACTCAACACATGATGAAAAATTGAGAAATATTCCTTTGCTCATCACATGGGCCATTTGGTTGGCAAGAAACAAATGCATTTTCAAGGACACCCCTTTGTCACCTTCACCTATTGCAGCAGAGTGTGCCTCTATTTTTTCTAAAATACCCCTGCCTTCTCCAAGTCAGACTCCTCAGATCATCAGAGAAGAAAAAATCAATCGACATATCCCTTGGGCATATTTCAATAGAGCCTAAATTGCTTAGAACAGATGTGGGGCGGGGTTGGTAATACACATTAATGAACACAAAATATTAAAAGCTTCAGTTGGACTTGGTTCGGGATCAAATAACTTCGCAGAACTCCAATCGTTGAAATATTTATTGTGATGGCTTCAACAAATTAGGATTGATTCAATTCAAATTTTCGGTGACTCTTTAAATGTTATAAAATGGTTTAATGAAGTTCAAAGATGTCAAAATCAGATTTTGATTCCGCTCATAGAAGAAATATTACAACTTAAAATGGGTTTTGATTCTCTATATGTTTTCCACATTTACAGGGATCAGAATGCAGAGGCAAACATCCTTTCTAAGGAGGGTCTGCAATAGGTTTTGGGTGATTGGTATATACCATAATTGGAGGGGAGGATCAGTGTGTCAGATCAACAAACTGACAACAGATGGTCCATGCATATTTCCAATGAGCTATGACAGTTACATTTTACTTTTATCTTTTTTTGATGCTTCATATCATCTCGACTAGTTTTTGATATTTTGACACCATTAGTACTTTTATTTATCCATGCATATACTAGCTACAATTGTTATTAAAAAGAAATTTTTATATAAGGGTTGTTTTCTCCAATAAATTATGGGGAGGCCCAGATATGGACTTATGGTTTTTTTCCTGTGGATTCTGAGTAGCACTTATGATTTTTTTCTTCTACTCAGTGTCATTTTGTGTTTTCTACTTCATTGTGGAATCATAGTTTTCAGGAATGCTTAATGAATCTATGACTGTAACTTTTTATTGGCTTGTTAAAAAGTTTGATTTTTCCCCAGAAAAAAAGAAGAAGAAGAATTGTTGATTAATTTGCAAAATAGTTCACAAAGTAACGATGATAATGAAAGCAAATAAGGACACATTATTCAATAAATATGTATACCAAAGCCAATGAAATAGTTCATTTTATTTAGTAAATATGAAAACAAACATACATCGCAAATATGAAAGAATAGTCTTACAACATTCACAATACATGCATGAAAGTACACCCCGCTTTGAGAGCTTCAAATTATTAAGTGAAATTTCCAAGATAGACAATTACAATGTATCATCACTAGCCCCAATAGTGGAACATGAATACACCACTTGCTCCTCAAAATAATGATCTTCTCTCCTATGCCTAGCTTGAGAAGGCAAGGTGAAAATTCATTTTCTTGAATTATGAGTGTTTATTTACAAAAAATGAGGAAACCCTCCATTTCCCATGTGACTCTTGACCTCCCTCATGGCTCTTGAGCTCCCACATGAATTTTGATCTCTTACATGACTCTTCGACTTCCTAGTGATTCTTCACATTCCATGTGTGACCCTTGGCCTTCCACACATTTTACATTTTCTAAATTTTGGAAATTACAAAATTACATTTCACCAAAATTGTGGTGAGAATACATGGACACAATAATAATCTTGAATTCACACTTTGAGAAGCTATATTTCGACTCTGACATGATACTTCATTGCGATGTGTCGATTCTAGGTTATTTTATTTCTTGTTGTGTCTTTAACTCTTCATGATAGATCTGGAATGTGTTTCAGCTTCACTCTCCAAAGGATCTGGATATAGTATTAGAGCCTTCCAAGTCATCTTGAGTTTCCATCTACTTACCGTAGTTCAAAATTCATTTATCTCTTATGGTATGGTATCTTTGTGTCTCATCTCCACAAGTTTCTTTTTGGAATCCCTTTGTGATGACCTCCTTGAACATCATTTTCCACATTAAGATGAGAGTACTTGAAAATGAAGTTCACTCATGGAAAGCAGTAGAAGTCCCAAAATCACCTATTATACCTTAAATTTTCATACAAGATATTGACTATGATGGGACAGTGCGCAAGGACTGAGAGAGAGGCCTTCTTGGACGTAGAGTGTAGGTTAAGGAGGCGAGAGGTGGAGGTATGGGCACTAGAAGTGCACACTATGGAAGGGAAAGGGAGAGAGGGACAAGTCTGGGTGGAGAGCGTAGGTCCTTGAGGTAGTGGTTACAAGCTTGAGGCTTGAGGATGTGCAATGTACAATGAATGAGAGGGAGACTCTAGGTTGAGCACAGGTCACAACTGCAAGGAACAAGGGATGATTGTATTGTCCACTGAGATTGTATTGAATGTGAAATGCACTACACAAGGTAGGGCTGATCAAGGATTGGTGTAGAGGGAAATTTTAAGAAGTAGGATTTGGATGATTATGAGCAAGAGATGCACAATGTGTTTGTGAAGAGAGTTTTCCTCAAGATGGGCATAGAGTGCAAGCTCGGAAGATAAGAGTCTCACAATTGGGGCTTGGAGGTGCACAATGTGCTCATCACTTGGATGAAATTTAAATGTTCTTGTAACTTGTGAATGATGTGAGGACAAGGAAGAACCCAAAATTGACTAATTGTGTGATCAGTGGGATGAAAGAGAGATAGTAAAACCATACGAACAGGTCCTAAATATGATCACACACACATACACAATCAAACACATGACAATAATATTCACAATAACCAAACCAACATGTATACATTGAAATGAAAACAAAATGACACTAATATCCATGTGTGATAGTTAGGGTGCAAGTCTTTACGAATAATCATCGACTGTAATCAGAAAGTGTGTTATGTCATGGGAGTGTGTCCAGTGCATGTTCTTGCGATAGATAGGATCAATGAATGTAAGAGAGTGTGTTGTATATTCCTCTTGAACATTCCCTGTAGCTACCTTTAATAAAAGAGAAAACTTTGAGCTTCTTTGGAAAGGAACTTGAATAGTTAGAAAAACTCGAATAACAAGCACGGAACAACTTTGATGACTTGAGACAATAGTTGATCCACGAGGCTCCCTAATGGCCCAAAAATAAAAGTCTTTGAAACTTAATGAAACAAGAGAAAGTTTAAGATCTCGTCAAAAGAAATCCAATGACACAAACAACATCTTAATCTGAGTTTGTATGTGAAAGTTACGCCTAGTCAAAGTTCCAATGAAACTTGGAAAAAAAGACAAATTTATTTATCACTAGATAAATTTGGAGCATCACCAAATTGATAGTCCAGCTAAAACAATAGTCAAATTTGGAAGAGTTCCGATAAATTTATCGATTCTTTTCACTATGGTTAAATTTCGTATAACTTCCAAATATGGAAATCTCCACTATGTTTAGAGGCAGTTGAGAGGCTAAATGACATGGGGCCATGTGGCCGAATCTGATGGTGCCATGTGGTACCCAATGGGCAACTAGTTGGGATTTGATCAACCCGTTTCAGTGGATAAATTTGGTGGTTATGAAATATAAAAAATATATATATAATATATGGTTGGCATGCCACCAAACTTGGCGGACCCACCAAAACCAACCAAATCCATGGTTTAAATTAAATGACAAAAGTTATATATGGCATTTGCGGTTAATGTTTCGGCAGATGGTATTTATGGGCGGTTTTCAAATAATATAACTAATGGTCATATGTTATATTCGACCAACGAATATCAAAATTTAAATAATTATTAAACATATGATTTGTTTTGTGATATAAAATAGGGTTTGACGGGTTTGAATCCACGACTGCAAGGACCTAATAAGTTTAATATGTCACATGCTAGGAAACTACCCACTAGGCGAGTATTTGGAATGACTGCCAACACGACACTATCTAATGAACCTCATTTCATTCGACCAGATAGTGGAGGCCCATGGAGCTGAGCATGGAGGAGGTCAGAACGCAGTGGGACGAGGAATCATGAAAAAGTCGGAACCTTGATAGGTGGAACCCTATGATGGGAACCTTGCGTGGGTGTATTTTTTGGGAAGGAATATTCTCAAGGAATATTCTCTAGAATATTCCCATAAGGAATCTACTGTGGAACCCAAAGATTCTCTTGAGGGTCCAGAGATGATGGTCGCGGAATATAGTTGAGTTTATACTCATTTTACTCATAAGGATTTCACTAGTGCAATGAAATTTGGGATATGGGTAGCAGATATCAAGGCTCATGGTGGATTACTACATGTTTCGTTAATTGCTTAGCATGAAGTTCGAGACAAAAATGCATATTTTAGAAGCTAGTCATGTTTAAGTTCAAAAGTATCAGAAGGACGAGACAAACATGTTAGTGTTGTGATTATTTTGTTTTGAGGAGTTATTTTTCAGGTCACTCCTAGGATTGGAGGTATAATAATATATTTTTGCCATGTACTCATTTTAATTTTTGGTGAGATAAATGAATAGGCCTCCCCACTATTGAAGCAGGGCCTAGAGACGTAGTCCACACTGGACAAAATCTGTTAGCAAACACAGTGTGCATTATCTTTATGATTTCCTTTATGTTTCTTCTTCTTTAAGTGTTTTTATATACAATTTTTACATGTTATTTCATGTAATTTTGAAAATATCATAGAAGAAAAGATATTGGATCATGTTTGGTATCAGAGCATATTGTATCATGTAAGTATCAGATTGGTATTCTTGTTGATGTGAATTGTGAGTGTGGATGATAACCATGGCCAAACTCAAACAGGGTGAAGGAAAACTTAACTCTTTTGACCTAGAGATTGGACATACAACATGAAGAACGAAAAAGGAATATGATGATGCCCATACCGAGAATGAAAAGGTTTCTGTAAAAATTTCTACATGATGGAAAATAAGGTATATAAATTGTTTTCATATTATGAGAAGGGAGTGGAAAAAAAGGAAAAGAAGAGGAAAGAGAAAGAAGAGGACAATGCTTTGGTAGATCAAGGAAATGGAGTATAACCTCTTGAACCTCCATCTCCATCTTCAATTGAATGTTCTTCTTCTTCATCTTCTTCTCATCATCATTATAGCATTCAAGCAGAGAATGTTGAATTGAGGATATTGCTACAAGAAGTAGAAGATGAGAAGCATAGATTGCAACTTCAGTTACAAGCCACAGAATAGGCCTTGGTAAGGTTGCAGTCTATTGGAGGCTTAGTGATGCCATCCTCACCCACTCTAGAGTTGGAAAATGAGGCTAAGGTTACATCACACCATTCCATCAACTGTGATTGTATTTCATCTCCAGAGGGAGGTAAGAATTTCAAAGGAAGAGCTAAGGAATGCTCTCCTTGCCAGAGCCACACCAAAGGCAACCATTCAATGAAGGATATGTCACCTAGGAAGGAGATGCGAAAGAAGGTTAAGAAATTCTAGAGGAAGAACAACCATTTCAACCATTACAACAAGGGTGGACATTAGAAATCCACATGTTGGAAGCTCCATCCAGAGCTATGCCCAAAGAAGGACCAAAAGCATATGAAAGCACCTGTGAAGGAACCAAATAATGAAGCAATTCAAAAAGAAGCCAAATAGAGGATGAAATACCATTAGCTTGGTTGAGTAATATATGGGTAACCTTTTCAAGTAGTTGAGCATGACCACCATTGTAAATCACTATAACAACCCTAGTGAAAATTCCATGTAATAAAAGTAAAAAACAATAACCACATTTGATGGGACACTTATTCCAAGATGAATTTTTGGCAAGACATCCTAGGTGGTGTTCGTTTGGTTGTGTACCACTAAGGAAATTGGAAAAGGCGTTGGATAAGGCTTTGGAAGGAAAAATGGCATTTTTAGGCACAATTATTTATGAAAATAATGGAAATTAGGAGAAAAGGGAGGTGAAAGGTCACATGTTGCATATGAGGAGGAAAATGAAGGAAAAAAATGGAAAATGAAGAAAATAGAGGCCTCATTCATAAAAATGCTTATGAGGATTAGTTGGTAACCTTTTTTCAATTGAGTTTTGGAGCTCTCTCATTATTCTCTCTCTCCCTCACACTCTTGAACACTTCGAGTTTCTTGGAGCACCTTGGAATTGGAGTAAGAAAGGAAAATAAGGAAAGAGGAAGAAAGGATAAAGTAGGGAAAGGAAGGATCAAGAAGCTACAATAGGCTTCATTGCAAGTATAGAATTTCATGTGTATTTTCCTTGCTAGATTTGGAATCCATGGGATTGCATGTGTTTCATTTCTACCATGGCATGGGTTTTGTTAGGTGTGATAGTATTTTCATCCTAGCCTTGCCATTTCCTGATAGCTTTGATGAGATGGGTTCTCTCATATGGTTTATGAGGGATGGCTAGATTGGATTTGAAGCTAAGTGGGGTGGATATCCAAATTGACAAACACATGGTTTGAGTGGTCCCTGAACCAGAATGAGGATCACGAAGCCACTAACCTGGTAACCCCTGGGGTGGAATGATCTAGGAGGATCCCTAATGTCCCAAAAATAAAAATCTTTGAAACTCAACAAAGTCAATACCAAGTCGAAGAGATCATTGCGAGGAATCCAATGACACAAATGACACCTTAATTTGATTTTGTATTTGAAAGTTACACCCAGTCTAGTCAAGGATAGATTTAGTTATCACTAGATAAATTTGAAGCATCACCAATTTGGAAGTCCATCCAAAACAATGGTCAAATTTGGCGGAGGTCTGATAAATTTAGTGATGGTTTTAATTTTGGTTAAATTTTGTAGAATCGCCAAATCTGGCGGTATCCACTAAGTTTGGAGGCAATTGAGTGGCCCAATGACATGGGGCCATATGGCACCCATTAGAGACTAGTTGGGCCCCAACCAACGCTGTTTGATGGGCGAATTCAACGGTTATGAAATGTTTTAAAAAATATAAATATACGGTAAGCAGACCTCTAAACATAGAAGACTCTCCAAACCGAACCAAAGCCATGGTTTAAATTAAATGACAGAAGTTATATATGGAACTTGTTGTTAATGTTTCAGTGTATGGTGTATATAAGTGGTTATAAAACAATATAACTAACGATCATATGTTATATTTGACCAAAAATTATCAATGTTTAAACAACAGTTGAACATACTATTTGTTTTGTAATATAATATAGGGTCTGGCGGGTTTGAACCTGTAACTTTCGAGACCCAATGTTTTAATATGTCACATGCCAACAAACTGCTCGTCAGGAAGGTCTTTGGAATGACCACTCTCACAACACTATTTAATGAACCTCATTTCATTCGACTAGATGGTGGAGACCAGCGGAGACGTGAGCGCAGAGGACACCAAAACACAAAGGGCTGAGGAACCATGATAGAGCAGTAACCTTAACAAGTGGAACTGGTGTAGTTAGATTTTGGATATGAGCAACAGATCTTAGGGATCATGGCATAAGCCCACATATTTCATTGATTTCTTAGCACAAAGTTTGATACAACAATGCATCTTTAGAATCTAGTCATGTTTACAATAAAAAATGTTAGAATGACGAAAAAGACCTCCTGGTGTTGTGATTTTTGTGTTTTGAGCAGTGTATTTTCAGGTCACTCCTAGGATTGAAGGTATAATGATCTATAAGAGCCTTCCCCACTATTGAAACAGGGCCCTGAGACATAGTCCACACTGGACAAACTCTATTATCAAACATTGTGTGCATTGTCTTTATGGTTTTCTTTATGTTGCTTCTTCTCTAAGTGTTTTCATATATGGTTTTAACATGCTCTTTCATGCAATTTTGAAAACATCATAAAAGAAAAGATCATGGATCATGTTTGGTATTAGAGAATACTAGATCAATAGTTCACACAATCAATATGAGGCACCAAAATTTGAATATAGGAAAAAATTGGTGGGTGTCATAGCAACTACAATAAATAACAATTACAAATAGAACTTTGCTTTCCTTTTCTTTCAATTGTAAGTGACACCAACCCCACAACCCATCAATATAGCTCTGCTAGGGAAACTTGAACTCTAAAACGAGCCTCATAACGAAAATGATAAAATAATATCTAAAATAATAAAGTAAGAGTTGTGAATTTCCAAATGAAGAGAAGCAAAACCAAATTTTCAATTAATATTTTTTACTTATCTCCTTAAAGGTTTACTCAAATTTCAAACTACATGAACTCATTGGATGTAGATTTAATTTTTGCATCAAAAAAGTGGCTGCACTTAAACTTTTAGTAATGTAGTATAATGAAATAAGTTGAAAAAAAATAAAAAATAAAAAATTTCTTCAATACTCTTATGATTGACACCATCACCTTGAATCCTATAGATTCTTTTAAAGTTGATTATAATAGTACATTTTTTGTTTTGAGGTCCATTTTTTACCTCAAAATTCCCCAAATCATTTGGGAGTATTTATTATCTCTATTCTTAGAGTGATTAGGATTAAGGGTCTATGCCTCATGATTTCCACCTCACACTTAACATATATGGAAACTTGACCATGGTATACCTTTACAAACACCTTTACAAGGCTCAACTTATTTATTAGTTTGACATTTCCTTCATCCAAACTCTTAGCTCACTTGCATTTATCTAGTTTGTCTTTGCATGTGCTCTTAGAATTTTTTATGGTGAGAGATTGAGTATTGTCCAAATCATGACAAACACAATCTCAAATCCATAAGCATCAAACCCATAATGCCCATGGGACAAACATATAACTAGACTACAATGAAAATT
The DNA here is from genome assembly GCA_031772625.1 of Pinus tabuliformis. Taxonomy (NCBI): domain Eukaryota; kingdom Viridiplantae; phylum Streptophyta; class Pinopsida; order Pinales; family Pinaceae; genus Pinus; species Pinus tabuliformis. Next base: position 327,563,267 of record CM062808.1, read on the forward strand.
GCAATTAAAGTTGTTGATAAAGCTAAATCTCTAAATATGGTGAGCACCAAAAACTAACATAGGTCTATCATCCCATGACTAAGTTCTATTATAATGAAAATAATATTCCTATAACCCTTTGACAGTTACAATCATCTAGAGACTAGCAATAGCACAAAGTTGAATTTCATCCCAAATTTTTGTAATGCGAGAATTCTTCTTATTTCCCCAATGTATTGAAACTTCAAACACTTTCTTTCTTCCTTCCAAAGATGAAAATCCTATAAAAAAGTGCTTTAAAAAAAGTTAAATTTATGCACAGTGACCAAATTATGTACGAATTCAACAATATTCATAAAGTTATAAAATGAACAATATCCATAAAAGATTTCAACATTACTTCTTAGTTTCAAATCAATAAGGTAATTACCTAACCTGCTTGATATAATAAACAATATACATTTTTCAAATGAAAAAAATCACAAACACAATAATATAAAACACACAAATAAACAATTTCCCTTTAAAGTTGTGGAGCACCTGGAAGGTATGCTTTTTGATAAGTAATCTAGTGGTTTTTCAATACTATTTCTAATCTTTTCTGCATATTGAGCCTAAAAGCATAAGGGTTTTGGTAAATTGTGTGAAAATGGACAAACGAAGCTTAATCACTAATAATCGATGTTTTCTATGCAGAAGGGCGCGGAAATAGGGGATTATCGAGTAAAAACGAGAAGCGCAAGGAAAGTAACTGCTGCCCCGTCGACATGGAACCGGATGCGGACAAGATCAAGCAAAATTGGAGCCGAATAATCCAGGAAAAGAACACAGGATATCGTGACGGAGAACGCAAGAAGGAAAGAGGAGACCCGAACGATTAGCGAATCCCTCAGGATCTTCGATCCTGAGGGATTGCTGCTTTAAGTTTATCTTTTGTATCTAGACATCTCCGTCATTTATGTTATATAAAGGTACCACGCCATCGAGCGTGGGGGATGACTGTTATTATAATTAAAAACTCAGAACGATTTTGATCACTGAGCTTTTGTAAGATCTGATTTTGTATACTTTTGTTAATGCAATCAATATAAAGGACTTGGTGTTCACTTCGTTTCTACATCTGAAGTAACTCTAAGCAGTGTACCATCGTAGCCAAGGGCCCAGCTCCGACGGTCACTTGCTGTTGTATCATACGGTGATTTGTGTGGTTTGCTTATTTCTTTCATTACAGTAATCCAATATATCTTTGCTATGATAGACTATGCTTCTTAATTAATATTTGAATCTGAATAAGCTCTTTAATTCACGTCTCTGTATTACACAAATTGAATCTATTCGAATTGCATTCATTTCTACAGCAAGTTATGGGTATGGATGTTGTCATTACTAGATTCATATGAAATAAGTACTTGTGAGACTTGAAGATAATATCACTTTGTTCAAAAACATAGTCGCATCACACATTACTCTCGGATCGCTGCAGTAGTATAGACCGTGTACATACTTCGGGGTTGTTGTTCCATTTGGATTTGCTGTTCCATTTGGGTTTGCTGTTCCATTTTATATGATTGACGTTTCCTGTTTATGATAGTTTGCTGTTCCATTTCTTTACTGCTGTTCCATTTCATTACTGTTGTTCCATTTTAAGAATTGTTGTTCCAGTTTACTTTTGCCAATCTGCCTTTATTGCTTTCGCGTGATAGCAGGCCTAAGGCTGTCGTGAGCCCAGCAAGACGCTGCCTAGCTCCCTGACCTGTAAGCCCATGCTTTGGTTTTCTTTCTTTATCAGTTTCTAAAGGGAAGGGTTATTGGTTCCGTACCCTTGACTGATCATTTGCCTTGTGTGATTTCATTTCCTCAATTGGTCTAGTTACAGCTTAGTGTTTGTTTCCTTTCAAGTCATTAGAACGCTATACTACCGAGCACTACTTGGACAGAACAGCCTCGGATTGAGTTACTCCTTGAAAGAACAAAACGATCCCGGATTGACTTAATAATGTGGAATAATTGGTGGTGTGAGAGACCCTAGTTATAGCTCTACATTTTGGCGCCGTTGCCGGGGAAGGGGTAATAGCCATTTGTCCTTTATAGAGTAGTGCGCAAATCTGCTAGGAGGGAGTTGGATTTTAAAAATGGAAGGTAAGAACCTGCGTACGGAGCATGTAAAAGCCCTGCTCCACCGTCCGCTCTCTTAGTAGAATTGCTGGTTAAATAGGATTTAGCAGTTTAATTGGAGTGCATGACTAAGCAGAAAAAGTTAGAAAAAGATCAAAAGCCTCCATCCAAAGCCAAGGGGCCGGTGACCCTCGGACGAACGACCTTTATAGACGAAATCTACAAGAAAGCCGACTCTCAGCCATCAGTAGGATATAAGAGAGCTAATTCTAAGCAGCCTACTAGTTCCCTTCAGGCCTCGGGATCACCATCCGAAGCTTTTGCTGAGGTGCACAGTCGAACAGAGGAGCAGGATTTTCAAGAGATTGAAAATTTGACTCCTGGACCATTGCACGAAGGGACTCAAAGTAACCTTTGTGAAGGAGAAGGAGAAACAGGGGAAATTGAGGAACCTAGATCTCCTATTGTATTAAACCAGCCTTTGAATAGCCCGGACAAGGGAAGTGCTGTGAAAATCCTTGTTGAAGGAATTCATTCACCGCAGACAGTTGGGGCCATTATCATCCCTGATCAAGGGAGTGGTGTCAAGACAATCCCTGTTAAGACTACCCCTCCTCAACCAAGTAACACTCTCTTGGAAATTCCTAAAGATTACTGGCATATATTTGATCCCATGGCGTAGAATCAGCCAAACACCCAGACCTCCACATTGCAATATCCGATAGTAGATTCTGCAGCAAATGCGCCCATGAAAGCCATCCCTCTCCAGCATATTCCCACATTTCATGGCCTCACATCAGAAGATCCGGACGCCTTCTTGTTCAAATTTGATGTATTATGTAGAGGATACGACTACACCACCGATCCCCAGAAACTGAAATTGTTCCCCTCTACATTAAAAGGGGCTGCGTTGAGATGGTTTATGGGCTCAGGTGGTGGGGTTATTAACAATTGGGATCAAATGAAAGAAGCCTTTTTAAAGAAATACCAAGATTACTGTAGGTCAAGGGAACTAAAAGATGAAATCTTTCAAATGTCAGCCAGACCAAACGAAACCTTAGAAGAATATGTGGAACGTTTCCAATATAACTTGCAAAGATCCCCTTATGCATCACTACCTCTGCCAGATAACGTGTTGAAAACTGCATTAATTAGAGGTATGAGAGAGCAATGGATCGAAACGTTAAACATCATGGGGAAAGGAGACATTTATCAGGAAAATTTTGCTGATATCATTGATCTGTGTATCAGGAGCTCAAGAGGCAGCACGAGGATAAAACCAGCGGAATATGATCGCTTTCCCAGAGATAACAGAACATTAACAGAGGGAGTAACACGGGTAGAACTTGGAAATTTGCTAGAAAATTTTAAAACTGATATCCTGGGAACAGTAACTACACAACTTGACATTGTGCAGGCTAAACAAAAGCAAGCCGAGGCAGAGCAGAATCTAGCCATCTTTTGCCCACGATGCAGGAAGAAACACAGCCACAAAGAATGCCCGCTGGATACAGTCCAAATATGTGCAATCTGTACCAAGGACCACCTGACCGAAAGCTGCCCTTCACTGCCTGGTTTGAAGGCAGTATACAAAGAAGCAGAAGAGGAGTCAGAACCAGCATATTTTGTTAACCAGCGTCGCCAATGGCAGCCTAGGCAACCAGGTATGTTTTCAGACCCCTCCTCTTCTTTTCAACCCCCGCAGTTCAGTACTCAGCAGCAGAACATGTGGCAAAATCAGTCCCAACCCCCGTTTTCAAATTGGTCACCTCAAATGTTTCCTACTCCAAATCCTTGGATGTCCCAATTTGGTTGGCCAAACTGCCCTTATCCTCCACCATATTGGCAGAATAGTTCCTATCCTCCACAGTGGACCCCTTCCGCTTCGCAAAGCTCATCCTGGCAGACAAGCTGGCCAAGACCGACATATCAGCCAGCAGGATCAATACCACTTTGTTGTTGGGAAAAGTATCCGACTCGGATGACCCTATCCCACTCTAAGGGTGATAGTACCTTAGCAACAACTGTAAAACAAACTACTTAAGGTTTACTTCTTTATGAAAGCAAAAGAGAATGGAGAAATGCACTAACCGTTGCCTTGCGCTTAATGTCGAATCCAAACTCTTCTCTTTGGCTTCTTGCTCCCAGCTCCTTGCTCTTTTGCTGGCCCAGCTACAATGAGATCCTGCAAAATAACAAAGAAGGAAACTACAAGAAGCATGCAATCATAACTGGTTCAAGGATTAGTGTAAACCAAACATGCAATTATCACAATATATTATTGAAACAAGAGCACATAGAAGAACCTCAATAGCTTTTATTAATGAAGAAGTAAAGGTTCTGAGAGTATTACAACCATTGAAGGCTCCAATCCAGCAACACCTCCCAGCAGAAAGAATTTCTCCTCTTCACCTCTCTCAAACAATCACCCAATAGCTCTATAGTGAAACCAACAGCATATCATTACTTTGCACCAAATTCCAGCCTCCTGAGCTCATAGTAGAGAGCTCAATATATAGATGAATTGAGAAAGGATGAGTCAGCTTGCAACTGATGTGTAGCTGCCTTGTGTCCTCTCTCTCTTCAGTTAATCTTTAGTTGATCTTCAGTTCTTGAGTCCACTTGGAGAACCTTGCTTCCACTTGGAGAAATAGAGCCTCTGACTCATCACAAGGCGAAATACCTGATCCAAGTGTCATTTTTGGAAGATTCCAGAGCAATGACTCAGTGTGCCACTTGTCCCATCTCGCTCAGCGCAGGTGGCCTTTGTCCCACTTGCTTTGCAACGCAGGTACACCATGGAGCAACTGAGTTTCAGCGCAGAAACCTAGTGGAGCACCTGCTTTGATTTCAGGATTGCTTGTTTTTGAGTATTTTCAGGTGGAGAACTGATCTGAGAGCTGTTGGTTTGCTGACCTTGTTCCTCTAGGGGTAGGAACATCATGTTTAGGGAACTTTGGATCCCTTGTATTATTGACAATTCATGTCTGTTGCTGTAAGGCACAAAATTGTCTATAACAGATGCCCCCTAAAGTATGAGGTCTTTTATTGGGTGAAATGCTTTATTGAGAGGATCTGAAGTTCATTCAATCTGCTGAGAAGTGTCCTGTAATAAGATACAATACAATACATTATTTTTCATACATTTTCATGATCTAGCTGAGGCGGGCATTCCCATGCTCAGCTTGATAAATACATTTTGGTACATAGAACAGACGATCGTCTGATTGTAGACTGATAATTCTCTGCTGAAATTATCATCCTTTGAGAAGGATGATCATCTGCTGTAATGATGTACATATCAAATGTCTTTATGTCCTGAATATATATCGCAGCCCGGATGGATGAAACTAGATCCGGGGTCTTCAATCTCTTCCGATCCTTACTCGATGTACAAGTCGATCCATGTGAGAATTTCTTGAAGTCGAACATGGAAAGACATCGCTTGATTACCGGTCAATGATGTAAACCGTTAACAAGCGCGAGAGGAATCACCGATAAGGATGATGACCCTCAAGGTACGGCAGTACAATTCACATGGCGGGAATAAAGGACTTGGCGTCGACCACCATGCAAAATCTTCTGGTCGAAGGTCATTGATGTATACCTGTCGCCGGAAGTGAGAAACTTGCCATTGAGGCATGCAAGCTTCAAAGTACTGAAGGGGGTGTTCCTAGATCAACTCCTTGGATAATGAGCTGATGTCGACAAGGAGCGATCCGTCAAAGGAGGGCCTTAATGAATCCCACATCAGTGACACGGAACAGAGCTAGTGATTGTGATGAGGTGAAAACAAACTGCGATGTATGATTCAGGGTGGCGGTCATGAAGTGGATGAAGGATAATGTATGGCAGTGGATGGGACACGGTTGACTCTTTGCAGAACCACATCTCTTGAACATATAACGACACTGATGTGATGGATTGGTAGCATTACCCCAATTGTGGATGGTGTGGCGAGGACCATGGTTATGAGACCGGTGAATGAAACAACCCAACCCGATGTGATACGGAGGACAAAGTGTCATGTTCAAGAGCGACTTGCTACCATTAATGCTGTGAGGTTCTCCCAATTTTTCCCCAGTCATTGCTGACCAGTACCTCTTTATTTTTGTCAAGCTTGAGGAGGATAACATATGCTTGTTCTATAACCTGCCCTTCGGGCAAGCCCATCGCTATGTTTTAACGAGCCTAGCGATAGGGAAACTCGTTCTCGTCTAAAGACAAGCTTGTCGCTATTTAATCATTTTAACGAGTCTAACGATAAGGAAAACTCGGTCCTTTTCATTTTTAGAGAGTCTGAAAAGGTACGGAAAGTTAACTCCAAAATTCCTTTTTCGTCTTCTAATCCCTTAAGTCCGAAAAAGTATAAAACCATACAGAAGGGATGAATTTTCGATTTCTTTAACGAGCCGAACAAAACAAGCGCTCGATCTTTTTGTGCAATAATCCCTCAGGTCCAAAAAGATTAAAATCTAGAGGAGGGATAGCTCTTCCGGTCCTTTTAACGAGCTGGAAGGCCAAAACTCGACAAACTTTTCATATTTTACGAGCCAGTGAAAAGAGCTCAAAGAAGACTCGTCTTTTGAGGAACGAGTGATAAACAGGGATAGCAGCAGATTCCAGGTACAGGTTGGAATTTTCCAATCACGGCAGTGTCACAAGGATGGCTAAGTGAAATCACTCTTCGCAACTGTTCCTCAAAATGGGTAAACACACATATGGAGATGAACGATTGGCCAAAATGAACGGATGGAGGTGATGGCATATAAACACGACCAAGGCTTTTAATATGGCTTTCAAAGGTTACTTTTCTCAATGGTTATTTACCGGTTCATTTTTTCTGAGTGAGCTTGAACTGCTAGGGAAATATTGCTCACAATTTATGTTTATTTTTTAACGAGCATGAACCCTGCTAAAACTGCTCAATTCTTGCGTTTATTTTTTAACGAGCATGAACATTGCTAAAACTGCTCAATTCTTGCGTTTATTTTTTAACGAGCATGAACATTGCTAAAACTGCTCAATTTATACCAGTCTTAATACAAGGAATGCCTTAGGTGAGGTAATCTTATTTAAGGAGCGATACCTCACTAATTACTCCAATTTGGCAGGTTTTAACTTTTGCCTTTCATCCCTTTTTTATGCAAGCTGGAAACGGCTAATCCTACGAGTTTAACGGGTTAGACCTACAGGTTTAAAGGGAGGACCTAAAAATTTAAAAAAATAAATAGTCGTCCCGTGCTTGCACTCCAAAAGGTTTGCATGCCCCCAGGTATAAAGTATAATTTCGAGATTCTGTCCTCTTACTTATTATCCGAAAAATGGTTTCGTTTGCTGCCGCAAACTAAACTCTCTTTTCGGCGATGTCTATCATTAGGTTGCTAAGGATGGTGACTACTTGTTTCAGCAATTTCATCTCTTTCTTTGGAGACTGCCCCTACTCTCTTTCAAAACATATTGTTTTAATGGGTGAGGCTTGACATTCAAAGATGGTGGCTACTTGCTGCCACAAGTGGATCTCCTCCTTAGGAGAGCCTACTTTTTTAGACAAAGGGAGCGATCCTTCCGCTTCACATAACTTTGACAAAAGAATTTTATCCTAGAACAACCCTCTCTTCCTTTTTCGGACGGGGTATGGACTAGTCCATTCTTCTGCGGAAATTAACTTTATACCCAAGGTTTTCTCTGCCCAAGGCAGGCCAGGACGCATGCCCCCTGGGTCCTAGTTCTTTCTTTCCGAATTACTCACATTCATCGGGAAGTAGAACCGGGGGTGGTGGCATTCCTTGAGTGAATAAACTGTTAAGGGATGGTATTTGACTATTTGAGATGCGTGATCCTGGAAATGAAAGTTGGTCTACGAGCTTGACCATTCTTCCTTTGTGCGGAAAACACATGACTCTGAAGAGGGAGGACACTATCGCCTCCATGCAATATATATAGTCTCGTCCAAGGAGTAAGTTATAAACCAAGGGTCCTTGGACGACCATGATGTTCATATGAACTGTCTTCCCTTTCAATGTAACTGGAACATTGGGGAGAATCCCTAACGGGTGACTGGTTCCTTTATCAAAACCTGATAGATTTCTCATCTCAGGTAAAAGCGCCGGGCAACCCAGTGCTTTCCAAGCAATAGAGGAAAGGATACTCACAGATGCCCCTTCATCAATGATAGTTCCAGCCATCACCATTCTGTAGATTTGGACTATGATTCTGAATGGGATACTGGCTGGTAACCGGGGTCTGCCTAGTTGATTCCAATCAAAGGATACGACTAGGTTGCTTGGTGGTGGGACCGAATATACGGCCGGATACGACCCTGACGATGTTCCTTCCTGCGATAAAGGAATGGGCGCATTGCCCTGATGCTCATCAGAGTCTGTGTTGATGAAAAGAATATGGACGGTGTCATCCTTATCCTCTTCAGTGAGGGTGTCATTTGAAGATGGGTCTTCAATGACGGAGTCATTGGAGGATGAAACCTCTGAAGGAAGAACCGGGTCAACTGCCGTTTTGACCTTTAGACTTTCGTCTGGTCTGGATTCAGTAGGTTCATTCTCAATGACCGACACTTCAGCCGACCACTTGAGCGGGTCAGCTGGATTTTCAACTATCGAGGGATTAGGCACGAGTTTTTGGTATCCAGGAGGAAGTCGTAACGGTGAAACCGGACGATCTTCCAAAACTCTCTTTGCCTCATCTAAGAATGGACATCGGTGGATGGCATGATCGCCTTCACACAACATACAGGGTGATCTTGGTCTCCCTATTCGTCCTTCACTCTCGCTAGTTGACGGACTGCAATCAACATGACTACCAGAGGTTGATGCTACCGGATTGTGCAACCTTGGGGACCAGTCCCTTAGTATCCGGGGAATACAAGGACAATCACGATGGAAGTGGGTCCCTTTGCAAATGACACATGGCGATTTAGGCCCGGTCGGTGCAGTGTGTGGGTTTTTGTCAGCTGTCTTTTGCTTGCCCCCAGTCGCCTTCGCCATAGGCCCCTTCTGCTTCTTTTCTCTTTTCTTCTTTTCCTTCTTCTCCATGGGAGGCTGACTTTTGCCGGCTCTACCTTGTGAAGATGAAGGATCAGAGGAAGAATTGTAAGAAGTGGAAGGCTGGTGGGTAGTTTTAGACTGGTCTGACTGTTGATTCAACTGCTCAGGATTAGTGGCGATCTGAACTACATTAGTTGAAAAGAGCCATACAGGTAGGCCAATTGTCAATCCTGGAAGTGACAGTGTGGCCATATGAGGCGCACCAAGATCTCCCCAAGAGGAGAAGGGGTTTGGACTTCCGCCAAGGTTACCTCCTTGGTTGGTGGGCTCCATACTTTTCAATTGAAAGATCAACGTGGGAATAACAGGTGATTATGTTCCGTTTAAAATAAATTTTATTAACGACGCTTTTAGACACAAACTTGCTTTTTCATGCTTTAAGAGTCGAGAAAAAGCTAAAGATGACTCTAGTCGCCTTCGATGTTTTAACGAGCCCGAAGTGACAAATGCTCGGATGGACTTTTTCAGTTATAGAGTTTGAAAAAGGCCAAAAGAAACTTCTCTGGAGTTCTAGGCAGAGGGTGTGCCAAACTTTTCGTGAAACCACAGAATACGTTTTACGGTACAGGTGGTCGATCTTCGTGAATGCTGTGTTCACTGCATCGCGATCAGTAGGGCGGCCGACACGGCTTCCTATGGATAAAGGATAATTGCCTATAGGGGTCTCCCAATATATACTCGACGGTACGTGGGAGCACAAGTCCGTATTAGTGCCACCGACTCTCAGGAGGAATCACCCACCTTCGTAGAGATCGACAGTCACTATGCTTAACGACGTCGGAACACGTCTCTACCTAGACCTCTATGTGTTTGCGTTATGTTACAAAGCGTTGTTATGTAAATTGGATTTATTTTAATGTTGATCTTGCTTAGCAGTTTGCCTTTAAGGATCACCACGAGATGTATATAACAAATTCCTGAATGCAGTCTAAGATGAGAAGCAAACTTTTCAATCTTTCAACTTTGAAAACCTTAACTACTGAGGGAAGAGAAAGGCAAATCTTTTCTCACAGATCATAGAGCACACACTAAATGCAAATTTTTCCTAAATCGTCAAGCAAACAGTCAAATGCAAAATGCACAATGCATGTATTTTCTTTTCCCTTTCTTAATGTGGATGGGTTACAAAAAGAAAGTCGTTATATAACTTTGATTTCGATTTAAAGCGAAAGTAAACAAGCTTGTCCAAAATCAAAAGACACCTTAAGATTTACTTGCTTAATCACTGGAAATGCATGAAATCAAACCATAATGACGAAAGTAAAATGACTAATCAGCTATGGACAACAAACAAGCTAACTCTTTAGACCAGCAAAATGCCTAACACAGGTTCAGATCTAAGAGGCCAAAAGCAAGACTAGTTTACTCTTCGTTATGGGAAATTGTAAATGAGTAAGAAATACAAAGAACAAGTACAATTTCGTTATATAACATAGGCATAATGATGGCAAGTAATATTGGTTTCAGAACAGGTGCAAGACTGGTAACTGGCAGCCAAATCAATGGTGAAAACAGGCAAGAGAAAAGGAGGAAACCCCAACAACACTAGGCAAAATTGGGCCAACGCAGGTGCTCCACAGCCAGTCTGGCTCTCAGCGCAGGTAGCCCCTTTGGGACCTGCGTTGCAAAGCAGGTAGCCTGTGTACTACCTGCTTTGGAAAACGAAACTTGCGTTTTCACAGTTTCCGGGTCATAATTTTCTCAAAAATGCACAGTTTTTGCTCAAATCAGAAGCAATCAGTCAAGCACACTCAAAGGGATGATTAGGAAGGTGAAAAGCTATCACTAAGAGCTTACAAGGATCCTTGTAGATCAGCTCTTCAAATCATGAACTTGCTCAGAAATGAGCTAGAGTAGCTGCCCTCTACTTCGCTTTTGATATAGTCAAAAGCTTTTCGATTTGGTACTCTTTTGTTCAGGAAATGAATAGCAAAATACTAAAAACACAATCAAACGGATACGATCCCCAGCGGAGTCGCCAGTTTTGTTGTAGGGAAAAGTATCCGACTCGGATGACCCTATCCCACTCTAAGGGTGATAGTACCTTAGCAACAACTGTAAAACAAACTACTTAAGGTTTACTTCTTTATGAAAGCAAAAGAGAATGGAGAAATGCACTAACCGTTGCCTTGCGCTTAATGTCGAATCCAAACTCTTCTCTTTGGCTGCTTGCTCCCAGCTCCTTGCTCTTTTGCTGGCCCAGCTACAATGAGATCCTGCAAAATAACAAAGAAGGAAACTACAAGAAGCATGCAATCATAACTGGTTCAAGGATTAGTGTAAACCAAACATGCAATTATCACAATATATTATTGAAACAAGAGCACATAGAAGAACCTCAATAGCTTTTATTAATGAAGAAGTAAAGGTTCTGAGAGTATTACAACCATTGAAGGCTCCAATCCAGCAACACCTCCCAGCAGAAAGAATTTCTCCTCTTCACCTCTCTCAAACAATCACCCAATAGCTCTATAGTGAAACCAACAGCATATCATTACTTTGCACCAAATTCCAGCCTCCTGAGCTCATAGTAGAGAGCTCAATATATAGATGAATTGAGAAAGGATGAGTCATCTTGCAACTGATGTGTAGCTGCCTTGTGTCCTCTCTCTCTTCAGTTAATCTTTAGTTGATCTTCAGTTCTTGAGTCCACTTGGAGAACCTTGCTTCCACTTGGAGAAATAGAGCCTCTGACTCATCACAAGGCGAAATACCTGATCCAAGTGTCATTTTTGGAAGATTCCAGAGCAATGACTCAGTGTGCCACTTGTCCCATCTCGCTCAGCGCAGGTGGCCTTTGTCCCACTTGCTTTGCAACGCAGGTACACCATGGAGCAACTGAGTTTCAGCGCAGAAACCTAGTGGAGCACCTGCTTTGATTTCAGGATTGCTTGTTTTTGAGTATTTTCAGGTGGAGAACTGATCTGAGAGCTGTTGGTTTGCTGACCTTGTTCCTCTAGGGGTAGGAACATCATGTTTAGGGAACTTTGGATCCCTTGTATTATTGACAATTCATGTCTGTTGCTGTAAGGCACAAAATTGTCTATAACACACTCCCTCAACCAACCCTGCCAGCTTTACCACAAAATCCCCAGTCTAATCTGAGACCGCAACTCCCAGCCCAACCCAATCCCAACCCTAATAATAGGCCAGTCCAATCTATTCAAATCATAGACACATCAGAGATTGAGTCTGACCTAAGGGAGTGCAACGATCTTCAGTTAAGATCAGGACGAATAGTAGAAACAGAGGGAGACAAAATGGTTCATATTGAAAATCAGTTACCTGTAGAACAACCCCCACAACGGGAGGATGAAAACAAAGAGCAAAACAATAAGCAAGCAAGCATATCCTCTCCTCCTTTCCCAGAACGATTAGTCATATCTCGACCTATACAACCTCCAAACTTTGACATTCTGGGAGAATTACAAAATCTGTATATAAAGATTCCATTCCTCCAAGCTATACAAGATATTCCTATATATGCGAAAACCATAAAGGAATTATGCATCAAAAAATCAAGGAGGAATACAAATACTAACCCTAGAGTCCAAGTAGTTGGTACTTTATCCGACCTATTATCAGGAAAGGAGACACCTATCAAATATGAAGATCCTGGGAACCCAATTGTGACCGTTCAAATCTATGGCCAAACCCTGACTAACGCTCTAGTCGACCTGGGAGCTGCAATCAACATTTTGACAACCTCCACCTGCCAAAAGCTTGGCATTACGTCAGTAGAACCTACCTCTACTCTGTTAGAATTGGCAGATCGATCTGTAGTTCGACCAGAAGGTACTCTGAATGATGTCATGGTTTCCGTAGATTCATGGGAGTATCCCACAGATTTCCTGGTAATTAATCCTAAAACCCGACTAGATGGACATCCGTTAATCCTAGGCAGACCTTGGCTTGCTACTGCCGATGCCTACATTGGCTGCCGGCAGGGAAACATGACTATAGCTAAAGGACCCGATGTCAAAAATTTAATTCTGTACCCTCCAGCTCAGCCAAGCCTGCCAATGATTAAAACTAACCCTTATCCTGTATCATATCTCGCTAACAATATTAGATCTCCATTAACTATACAGAAGGCGTTAGATTTCAAAGATCAAACAGAAGACGACGCCATTAACAATTTTATTAGTCAAACTGAAGCTAGAAAACATATGCAGTGTCTTATGATAGAGGCAGCATTTGACAATGAGCTAGAAGAAGATCCCTTAAAAGATCCGCATGATCAGACAATACTAGTAACTGCTGTTGCTAATACTAAAGTAGTGGAAATTGAACCTGGTAAAACTCTGAATATTAACGCCAATCTTACACCAGATCAAGAGATAAAACTTGTTAATCTGTTACAAAAATACAAAGACGCATTTGCGTGGGATTACCCCGACATGAAGGGGATTGATCCTCAATTATGCACCCATCACATCTATATAGAGAAAGACGCAAGACCTGTCCGTCAGCCACAAAGGAGACTCAACCCGCACCTAAAAGAGATAGTGAAAGATGAACTTCAGAAGCTCTTAGATGTTAACTTTATTTACCCTATCTCTGACAGTAAATGGGTCTCTGCCCTTGTGGTGGTACCAAAGAAAAACGGAAAATGGAGGATTTGCGTCGATTACAGGGAGCTAAACAAGGCTACACAAAAGGATCACTTTCCCCTCCCATTTATAGATCAAGTATTGGACACGTTAGCAGGGAAGAAATTTTTCTCCTTTTTGGATGGCTTCAGTGGATATAACCAAATCCAAATTTCCCCTGAAGACCAGGATAAAACTACCTTTACGTGCCCTTGGGGAACGTTTGCCTATCGTGTATTACCCTTCGGCCTATGTAACGCCCCTGCTACATTTCAAAGGGCTATTCTCAGTATTTTTGCAGATCTAATAAACGATGGAATTGAGGTGTATATGGACGACTTCACACCGTATGGGGATGAATTTGATCCAGCTCTGGATACCCTGGAAAAAGTTTTACAACGCTACATTGCTACCAGACTCTGCCTGAGCCACGAGAAGTGCTACATGATGATGACGGAAGGAATCATCCTAGGGCACTACATTTCAGCAGCTGGTATCCAGGTAGACCCTGCTAAAATTCAGATTCTTTTGCTCATCCCTACCCCCACTACTCAAACAGAGGTACGTAGTTTCCTTGGATTTTCCGGATATTACAAACGCTTTATAGAACATTATTCACGAATTGCAGCACCTCTATATGCTCTAACAGGTAATGTCAATTTTTTGTGGACAGATAAATGCGACCAGGCTTTTAGAGAATTGAAAAATTTGTTGTCAATAGTGCCAGTCCTTCGAGGACCAAACTGGAATCTGCCATTCCAGATCTCATCGGACGCCTCGGATACAGCAATCGGTGCAGTCCTAGGACAAGAAGAGGATAAGAAGCCATACGCTATCTACTATATTAGCAAGAATTTATCCTCTGCCGAACTCAATTATACTGTTACTGAAAAGGAATTTCTGGCTGTAATTCATGCTGTTAATAAATTTAGGCATTATATTACAGGTTACCCTGTTGTGTTATATACAGATCATTCTGCTATTAAATATCTAGCAAACAAACCTGTCACGAATGCTAGAGTAACTCGATGGTTGATCCTGTTGCAGGAGTTTGACATCACAATTAAGGATCGACTCGGCAAGGAGAACCCTGTAGCCGACTTCCTCTCAAGAATACCCAAATCAAGCGAAGCAGCAGCCGTGGAAGATCAATTCCCTGACGAACATCTGTTTGCCATTGCCGTTCGCACACCCTGGTATGCTGACGTCGCCAATTACCTTGCAGTGGGTAAGTTACCAAAACACCTAACCCCTCAGGAATGAAAACAAATTGTTCAAAAAAGCACACGATTTTCGTGGATTGGAGACCATTTATTCCATACAGGGGCAGACATGCAAATCAGAAGGTGTATTCGAGAGGATGAGATCCTAGACATCTTAAAGGCTTGTCACAGTGGACCATGCGGGGGTCACTTTGCCGACAAGAGAACAACACATAAGATACTACAGGCAGGGTACTATTGGCCTAAAATCTTTAAGGACGCGAAAAAATTTGTGCAGGCCTGTGATAGCTGCCAGCGAGCAGGAAAACCTGGTCAAGCTGATGAAATGCCTCTGAGACCACAACTAGTTATTGAGCCATTTGAACGATGGGCTCTCGATTTCGTCGGACCCATTAATCCACCCTCAAACCAAAGGACATACATCTTGGTAGCAACAGACTATGTTACTAAATGGGTTGAGGCTGAATCATTAGCTAGGGCTACAGAAGATTCGGTAATACAATTTTTGTTCCATTTGTTTGTACGTTATGGACTTCCAAGAGAAGTGATTACAGATGGTGGGCCACAATTTGTTGGAAACAAACTAGCCACAACACTTAACAATTATCATATCCAACATAAGATTACTACCCCCTACCATCCGCAGGCAAATGGACAAGTAGAAAACAGTAACAAGATAATTGAGTCAATCTTAACAAAGACCATCGCATCACACAGGCGTGATTGGGCTGCTCGGCTACCTGAAGCACTGTGGGCTTATAGAACCACATGGAGAAGTACGACAGGCTATTCACCTTATCAATTGGTGTTTGGGAAACAACCAATCTTTCCTATCGAATTTGAGATCCAAACACTACGAACTGCACAAGAGGTCGGCCTAGATCTGAATGAGGCACAGATCAATCGACTACGACAAATCAACGAATTGGATGTGATTAGGCTCTCTGCATTACAAAACACAGCATTAATCCAACAGCAGCGAGCTAAGTGGCACGATGCACTTATAAAGAATAAAGTCTTCCATGAAGGAGACTGGGCTCTGTTATACGATTCTCGATTCCAGGACTTCCCGGGGAAACTCCAGACTCGCTGGCTAGGACCATATGAGATCCAGAAGGTGCACGACAATGGGACCCTCACTCTGATCACGATTGACGGTTCTGGACATACGTTCAAAGTAAACGGCCACCGAGTTCATCTCTATCGAAGACCCCTTACTCGGGAATCCTTTTGTCAACAGCTTCAGCAAGATACTGATTTGGAGATCCTAGGAGAGGAAGTGAAATCTTCCTCACCCATAACTTAAGCAATTTGTTTTTTGTAATTTGTACATAACATCCTGTACATATGTTCTTTTCATCTTTTGTTTGCAGTATTTTGATTACCTTATTTTTTGTACAGCACTGGTTTGATTTTGCTGTTCCTTGTTAAAAGGAACAGCACCCGTTTGATTTTGCTGTTCCTTTTTAAAAGGAACAGCACTTTTGGTGTTTTGTTGTTCCTTTGTAAAAAGGAACAGCACTTGTTGTTTTTGTTGTTCCTTTGCGAAAAGGAACAACACTTTTTGCTTTGCTGTTCCTTTGCGAAAAGGAACAGCACTTTTTATTTTGTCGTTCCTTTGCGAAAAGGAACAACATGTTTGTCTTTTCGAATTTTTGTTGTTCCTTTGCGAAAAGGAACAGCACGTTTGTGTTTTGGAATTTTTGCTATTCCTTTGCAAAAAGGAACAGCACTTTGGCGTTTTGGAATTTTTTGCTGTTCCTTTGCGAAAAGGAACAACACTTTTTGTTCTGCTGTTCCTTTGCGAAAAGGAACATCACTTTTTGGCTTTGCTGTTCCTTTGTGAAAAGGAACAGCCCGTGTGGATTGTTGCTGTTCCTTTGCGAAAAGGAACAGCCCGTGTGAATTGTTGCTGTTCCTGTGCGAAAAGGAACAGCCCGTGTGAATTTTTGCTGTTCCTTTGCGAAAAGGAACAGCCCGTGTGGATTTTTGCTGTTCCTTTGAGAAAAGGAACAACCTGTGTGGATTTTTGTTGTTCCTTTGCGAAAAGGAACAGCCCGTGTGGATTTTTGCTGTACCTTTGCGAAAAGGAACAGCCCGTGTGGATTTTTGCTGTTCCTTTGCGAAAAGGAACAACACTCTTTGTGCTTTGTTGTTCCTTTGCGAAAAGGAACAACACTCGCATATTTCTTTTTTTCAAGATGCAGAATGTGGTTAATTCCGCTATTTTCCACAAGACGAGTCATCCACATGCTCAGTGTAGAGAAGACACCATCAGAACCTTTCTGCTTCTATTTGGACGTTTTGCAATTATGCTCTCCTAAATCCTTTAGATATAGCAATGACATTATGCAATGAACATAAAAGCATGTTATACCGAAACCTGCATATCATAAATCGCTATTGTTTTAACAGTCAACAGATATAAGAAGACAAGAGGAGCGACATTAACTTTCGTCTTTACTGTCATTATCTTGTTCCCGAACCATGGTTTGGCAATTTTTATCATGTCGATTTCCCTAAAAACTTCCTTGATCATCATTGAGGAATATGAGCAAACATTTATATCTGTCTGTTGGGATTGTAAGACTTCTTCCACCATTCCCCGCTCTTAAGGAGTGCGGAACCACCCTTATGTGTAATTGAACAAAGAAAAAAGAAGTGTGCTGCAAAAGAAGAACAAAAAAAAATAAAAAAAATAAAGATATGAAATCGTCAAATGCAGGATAGGGGGTCTCATTCAGAGCCAGCCTACCATGATCATAAGGATGGAAGCGAAGTGGCATACCCATTACGGCCACCACACCAGGGATATGGTCCAAAGGTAAAATAACAAGCAAACCTTGGAACAGGAGGTCTCATCACGAGCTGGCCTGACCACGTTTCGTGCCTACCTTGTGAATGGCATTATGGTTATCTGGTCACCAAGCCAGCATAATGGCCTGCATTTTGACAAAGCACTCTTCAGTAGATACACAAAGGATAATGGTTCCGGAGGGTGAGATAAACAACTTTGCCAAGGTTATGAACACCTGTTGGCAGCAGAGCTCTGTTAATGGCATTAGAGTCGTAATATTTACACCAACAGGTATGATATTAAGTCTGTTTGTCTTTTATTTCCTTCGCATGTATCATATGTCACACCCTGATATAATTATCGCATGAGCATTATCACCAATCATGCCAACGGAATTGACAATGACTACTGGAGACTTGGTACAGTTGACAGACGTCCAACCCTCGGTTCCTCATTATATCACACTGGCTTATCTTAAAAGCGATCCATTTTTCTGCCTCGGTTTCGGTACTTCATTGTCCTTTATAACATGGCATAATTTCCACCTGCTGTACTTTATGATTTGACTCCCGACTGGCTGCTGCTCCTCTCTTTGACGGCTGGGGGCAGCCTATCAGATCGCAGGGGGGGGGAGGTGACCTCATTACTCCAATGGTTACGTGGCTACACATCATTCGGGCAAAATAATAACACGATTTAACGGTATGATGATCTCATTCTACGGACTGCCATCCACGATCTTTCTCTTTGCTGCATGCTTTGCGAAAATCCTTCCTAAAATAACATCGAGTATCCTCTCTGTTCGGTAAATACTGCGGACAGTTGCTGTTCCATTCCCGAGTTCATTTATGAGAGTAAGCTATGGGCGGGAAAAACAATCCGAAGTGAACCGCACAAGCTGATCGCATCTGATGCTGCCCGCGAAATTCTGGAAAATGCAGGATGGTTGAATTACTTCAACCGCCTGCAAGAATCGAACGAGGCTGTAGCGTTGGAATTCCTGCAAAATCTGCAGGAAAACCACTCTATAGTCGGAGGGAAGCGGATAGAAGTCACGGAGGATATCATTGCAGAAACCTCAGGATTACCAGCTGTTGGACCCAGATGGGAGCTGAAGAAGGAAAGACTGCAGAAAGCAATGGAAATTTTCCAAAGCAAAGGCCAAAGTCTGACAGTCAAAGGGAAAGGAGTTCTGCCGACGACACTGGGGGAACCCTGGACCGAGCTGGCGAAAATAGTGCAGAGCTATATCACCTGCGAGGGGAGAAAAGATGTGGTAAGGGCTCGTCACTTAAAACTTCTAGCTGTTTTGAAGGGAAAATGCTCTGTAAATCTCCCTGCCTTTTTAAATTCATTATTACATGATGCGGCCCGAAGTTTGAAGAAAGCTCAGCACACAGAGACGGTTGTTAGCCACCACGGACTGATTCGGCTAATAATAAGCCACAGTCTTGCCCAACAGCAAGACACTTGGGAGGAATTGGTTGAAACAGTCAAAGTGGGACTGGCTTTACCTCGAACCTCCAGCACACTGGAACGTTCAGAAGAACACAAGGAGCCAGCAGCAGAAAAGCAGGCTGTTTCAAAACGAAAGCAGTCCTCTAGCACGCCGGAACAATCAAAGAAACGTAAGAAGTCGGCGGCAGAAAAACATGCTGTGTCGAAACGGAAGCGATCCTCCGATACGCCGGAACGACCAGAGGAACCTAGAGAACCTGTTGGCACTCCCAACCTGCCTGAAAGACCCAGGAAGTCAGCTCGATTGGTTCGAATAAGGGGAAGGTTGGAAAAGATTCAGAAAACTGCGACCCAACCAATCGAAATCAAGGACGAACCTTCGGAAGAGGAAGGTGAATTACCCGAAGGAAATGCTGAGCAACTAGAGGTTGGAGCTAACCAGCCAGAAGAAGGAATTGAGGAAGAAAATGCACAATCCATGGGTAGCCCGTTGCAAGACCATCCAGGAGAAGAGGAATTGGTAGCAGTTCTGGCCAACATGGGAGAATACGGCCAAGCCTCCAGTCCAGGAGGCATCCCTGATGGTCCCGCAGAAGAAGAGTTACCTAAGAAGGGCATGCAGAAGAAGCAGGGGAAGAAAACCTGCCCGGTAAAGAAGTAGAAGACATCAATTCGGGACAATCTGTCCCCAGGGCACCGGAAGATGTTCCGGGAGAGGAAGAAGGAGTAAAATTAAAGGCCAAACCCTCTGTCGAGGCTAGGGAAATTGCAAAATTGAAGAAGAAGCACCAGAGGATGCTGGGCACGATAGCCAGACTTCGGCAACAAATCAGAATGTTGAAAGCCAGTCTGAGAATACAAAAAACTGCAAGGCAAAAGAAAAGGACCACGGCAGCGAGGACCCCGAGGGTTAGGGTTCGTTTTGAAGGACGAAACCCCATCAGGAGACCTACTGTTGAGGAACAGTCCGCTGTTCCGAATGTTAATGAGGAACAGGGTGCTGTTCCAATAGAAACTGCTGTTCCATTTGGCCCGGAGGAACGAATGGACATTCCAATGGAACAGCAAGAGGCTCCGGTGGTAGGAAGACCACACCAACCCTTTGTTCGCATCAAAAAGGAGACGGATAGCAAAGAGGTTCAAACGAAAACACCCCCCTCGGGTGTAATTCGGGTCCTAAATTCCAAGCAACGCAATAGGAAGGTCCAGGTTAAACTTCCAGGTTCTACGGCTCTGTGGAAGAAAGACCCGAAGACCAGGACCTTGCATAAAATGATGAAGGAAGCCCAGCAGGAGGCCGAGCAGTTGCGAGAACAGACGGTCCCCAAGGAAAGATACGAGGAGCTCCAACAGCAACTTCGAAACATCAGTCAGTCTAAGAGCCAGGCCTTTGAAGGATGGCAGAAGGAGCAGGAAAAGGTTGCTAAGGTAACTCGTCGACTAGATAGTGTTGTTAAGCAGATGGACACCTTGTGTTCCTTGTATACTGATGTTTTGACTTGTAGAGCCCCTGCTAAAAATTATGCTTTGTTTTTGCTTGAACGTTATTTGAGATTAAAAATAAAAGCTGTTAGGGCAGGAGCACCCATCCATATCAACACTGTTAATGATTTTATAGATTGCTGCAAGCACTATGGAGTTAAAGTTCAAAGATTGTTATGTGAATTCTACTTGCACAATCTTGTCTTAGACCAGGAAATTGATTTGAATCCTGGCCCTTTCGTTGGCGATATACAATTTTAAGCCTTTATCTCATTTGGGGTGAATCAGCTAAAATGGCTTAAAGCTTACAACATCTTTCAGAGGCAAGAAAATAGTTTAGACCTTTGGGTACGAGCTGAACCTAGGGACCCAGCAGCATTATGGAGAGAGCATAGGAGTATGATGAGGATCCCAGGTGTCATGAAGATATTAGGTCCTATGCATGGAGACTTGATCCGAAATGGTCTGGAGTATTTCCTGACTATTAAAGACCAGGCCTTCCATGCTGCAAAGTTTCGATACCGAACCTCTAACCCAAACATCCAGCTCAGGGAACCCTTTAACTTTGAGAATTTTGAATTGGCTGCCAGTCGATTGAGTCTCTATGGGGAACGGATTCTGTGAGCAGGCCCATTTTGGTTGGGGTATCGGTTTCGCAGCCCAATTGTTTGGCATCCTGCACCTGGATATCAGGCTCTATATGAGATGCCTGCAGATCAGTTAAACCAGTTCTTTGACCATCTAGTTTCTAATCATGGTTGTCGGCCTCTTCGAGAGATCCCTTCTCCGGCCTACTCTCTCACAGCCCTGCATGTCAATTACAACGTTTTCATGAGGACATGAAACAGGGTAAGCAGGGGGGTTTGTGGAGCACCTGGAAGGTATGCTTTTTGATAAGTAATCTAGTGGTTTTTCAATACTATTTTTAATCTTTTCTGCATATTGAGCCTAAAAGCATAAGGGTTTTGGTAAATTGTGTGAAAATGGACAAACGAAGCTTAATCACTAATAATCGATGTTTTCTATGTAGAAGGGCGCGGAAATAGGGGATTATCGAGTAAAAACGAGAAGCGCAAGGAAAGTAACTACTGCCCCGTCGACAGGGAACCGAATGCGGACAAGATCAAGCAAAATTGGAGCCGAATAATCCAGGAAAAGAACGCAGGATATCGTGACGGAGAACGCAAGAAGGAAAGAGGAGACCCGAACGATTAGCGAATCCCTCAGGATCTTCGATCCTGAGGGATCGCTGCTTTAAGTTTATCTTTTGTATCTAGACATCTCCGTCATTTATGTTATATAAAGGTACCACGCCATCGAGCGTGGGGGATGACTGTTATTATAATTAAAAACTCAGAACGATTTTGATCACTGAGCTTTTGTAAGATCTGATTTTGTATACTTTTGTTAATGAAATCAATATAAAGGACTTGGTGTTCACTTCGTTTCTACATCTGAAGTAACTCTAAGCAGTGTACCATCGTAGCCAAGGGCCCAGCTCCGACGGTCACTCGCTGTTGTATCATACGGTGATTTGTGTGGTTTGCTTATTTCTTTCATTACAGTAATCCGATATATCTTTGCTATGATAGACTATGCTTCTTAATTAATATTTGAATCTGAATAAGCTCTTTAATTCACGTCTCTGTATTACACAAACTGAATCTATTCGAATTGCATTCATTTCTACAGCAAGTTATGGGTATGAATGTTATCATTACTGGATTCATATGAAATAAGTACTTGTGAGACTTGAAGATAATATCACTTTGTTCAGAAACATAGTCGCATCACACATTACTCTCGGATCGCTGCAGTAGTATAGACCGTGTACATACTTCGGGGTTGCTGTTCCATTTGGATTTGCTGTTCCATTTGGATTTGTTGTTCCATTTGGGTTTGCTGTTCCATTTTATATGATTGACGTTTCATGTTTATGATAGTTTGCTGTTCCATTTCTTTACTGCTGTTCCATTTCATTACTGTTGTTCCATTTTAAGAATTGTTGTTCCAGTTTACTTTCGCCAATCTGCCTTTATTGCTTTCGCGTGATAGCAGGCCTAAGGCTGTCGTGAGCCCAGCAAGACGCTGCCTAGCTCCCTGACCTGTAAGCCCATGCTTTGGTTTTCTTTCTTTATCAGTTTCTAAAGGGAAGGGTTATTGGTTCCGTACCCTTGACTGATCATTTGCCTTGTGTGATTTCATTTCCTGAATTGGTCTAGTTACAGCTTAGTGTTTGTTTCCTTTCAAGTCATTAGAACGCTGTACTACCGAGCACTACTTGGACAGAACAGCCTCGGATTGAGTTACTCCTTGAAAGAACAAAACGATCCCGGATTGACTTAATAATGTGGAATAATTGGTGGTGTGATAGACCCTAGTTATAGCTCTACAAAAGTTTTGCAATTAAACAAAAAAAATGTTTAGATGTATATGTATATATATATATATATATATATATATATATATATATATATATATATATATATATATATACATACACACACACACACACACACACACACACACACTTTTCCTTTATGTTAAACCAAACTTAAACTAGAGCCAACCCCAATATTATTTCAACATACCACCATATGTGTACATTTAACAAGGATTCATAACCATCAATAGAACTAACATACCCCTAAAGTAGGGGAAAAGAACGTCGAAGAAAATACAAGTTGGATATGTTTTAAAAGGAAAATATAGTGCTCTTTCTGGATAGTGTGTTGTGGGTTATGATATTCTACTATCATTTTCAAGTCAGATTATGTTTCACGAACATTTTTAAATATAAATATTTCATAGATGTACCTTCTATCTATGATTCCTATCTTATCTTAGTTAACTTGCTTTTGTTCTTGTAGATTTGCATTGGAGAAGGATGGAATATTGCATGGGAATTTAGTATTTGAAATTTCAAGCTAAGTATCACAACCCATCATCATGAAGAGATCCACAAAAGAATCTTAGGTTTAACTAACCATAATATGATAAGTAAATAATTAATATATATTAAAGAGGACATGTCATCTTATTAGATTAATTAGTAGATATTTGGTTACTAATAGGGGTCCATGATTTGATGAACTTCCACCCATCATCTCTTTTAATATTTTCGGGGTTTGTAATTTCTATGGGCTCTCTAATTTTTCTTTTAGAATAATGATCAATGGCGGCGATGACCTTGGAATTTTATAGGCATTTATGGTGTTTCGATTCTTTGGAGTGTTATGTTAGCATTGATTTATCTGTTGTGAATGATGTCAACACAATGTTCTTTCATTTTGGTTTAGATTAAGTGACCTATCTCACCAATGTAAATTTTTCCACAACCACATGGGATCAAATATATACCTTTGTTCTTTTTAGGATCAGTAAGGTCTTTACACCTATTTTTTGTTTTGGGTGATGGTGAGAATCTTCTTGAATGTATCTATCCATGCTAGTTTTCTTACAGTATACTTGATGGGCTAACGTTCCATTGGCTTTTTTTGCAGAGAAGGATTTCAAGGAATGGTAATTTTCCACTTTCCTCAATTTACATGGTTAACTTAATGTCCTCCATTGGGTTGTTCATGTGCTCTAAAATAAAGAGGTCATGTCAACTTATTAGATTAATCAGTAGAGATTTGGTCATAATAGGGGTCCAAGATTTGTGAGCTTCCACCCATCGTCTCTGTTAATATTGTTGGTGTTGAAGATAAGGATATCAAGGAGTGGTAATTTTTATTTTCCTTGATTTCCATGGTGAATTTAATGTCCTCCTTTTGGTTGTTCATGTGCTCTAAGAATAAAGAGGTCATGTCGGCTTATTAGACCAATTAGCAAAGTTTTGGTTATAATAGGGATCCAAGATTTGTTGAGCTTCCACCTATCATCTCTGTTAATATTGTTGGGGTTGGAGAGAAGGATATCAAGAAATGGTATTTTTCCATTTTCCTCAATTTCCATGGTGGACTTAATTTCCTTCATTTTGTTGTACATGTGCCCTAAGAATAAAGAGGCCATGTCAGATTATTAGATTAATTAACATAATGGTTTGTTATATTGATTAACATTTTTAGTTTTGTGCCTCTTTTTATCTTTAGTTATTTTTAAATTAGAGTCAGAGAAGCTATAAGAAAATAATTATGTTATAAACAACCCCAGGCATGTCCAACGTGTGACCTTATAATAGAGCCTTTGAATCCAATGATTAACTACAAGTAGTTTGTAAGCATTTACATCAAACAAGGCATCAATCCATTTGCAAAAGGACTAAGTAGCTTACATATGGATTTGATGCTCAAAAATACATGTTGGGAAATCCATAAAAGTTAGTTCTTTTTTTTTCCTTACAATCTTTATATGTCTAATTTGTTCATCAAGTTCATGTTCGACTCATTTTTTATCATATTTATTGTTTTGTTTGTTTATTACATTGGTTTTATAGTAGTGATTAGGTCAGACATTTTAAAGGTGATAATGTAGTTTTTCCATTTATCTCTTATTATATAATTTCAATATTTCTTTCACTAAAATTGGACAATGAAAGAAGTGTATTAAGTACATGACACTAAAGAAACAAAATTAAATTATTGAAGTTTAAATATGAATTTTTAATTTTTACTACCATTTCAAAATCATATTTAACTAAGAAAAACAACAACACATACAACATGCTCCTCCTTGTTCAATTGTTCAAATATTCAAAACTTAAATTTAGTACGTTACATTTACTATTTTGACAAAGGTACCACGACAATGGTGGCTCAATTCCCATAAATCTAAAGCACATGTAATATAATTATTTCATTTTTATATTTGTGAACTTGGGTAAACGTACTCTTCTTAATTTTATATTTCTCAAATTTCTATTTGAATGTTTTGAATCCACTAATTGTTGTGACATCATGTGTGTATTTGGTCATGCTAGTTGATTGATATTTATGGCCATAGAAGGATATTAGTTAATGGTGTACAAGACATAGGAAAAGAAATATCTAGAGGAATAAACTTGATTTCTTTACCTTTGATCAAGTTTCTAATACCTTTGTCCCCCGATTTGAAAAAGTATTAGTTTTTTTTCTTTATATCCACACATTTTTTGGAATTGGAAAAAAAACCTACATGTGGTACCCTTACATGAAAATAAAGGACATGTATTTTTGAAAATCTCTTTCTCAAATACTTTAGCTCCTTTTTCATCAATTTCAAACAATATATTTTCCTAGTCATTAGAAAAAAAATCCATATGCATTTGTTTCTTGCTTCACTTTTTGAAATTTCTTCAAACTTGCCACCTCAAGTTGGTTCCTTGAAAGAGGTACCCTCCTAATGTTCCCCAATGAAGCGTTGCTCTATATAATGATTGTATAATTAAAAATTAGATTATCTCAAGTGCACAAAGCACCTTTCATCTTACCATAAAATTAATAACCATGACATATCTTGTCCCTCAAAATATGGTAGGATTTAAAAATTATTGTTAAACCTAGTAACATGAAAGTTGTATCATAGTAATAAAAATCTAAATAATAGCTAAAGCAAGACTTGTTTCATTAGAAATTGGTAACATACTCTTGAATCCAACTCCATCTCTAATATATTATCTTACAATTTTGTTATTCAAAATTATTTAAAAAAAATATAATCATTATTAACTTTCGAATAATTATTCTACTTTACATATTATATAGCATCTAAAACTAAAATCTAAACAAAATAACAATTCATTAAATCATAATACTCACTATTTCATATTAATCTCAATTATTTAAGGAAAAAATATTTTCATTTATATCCTTATAAATTTTAAATGAATTATATATATATATATATATATATATATAAATATAATTATAATTATAATTATAATTATAATTATAATTATATGTATGTATTTTTATTTCATATTTTTAATCAAAATTTATAATACTTAATTAATCATATTTTTAGGATTCACTTGAAATTTTTCTATATGATTTAAGATATTTATCTTTTTATGTTTTGATTAATTTCTCTATTATAATATTAATAGAGAACCATTTTAAAAATACAAATAAAGTTTTCAATTATATGTTATTGATATTAGAAATTAAAATTAACCCTATCATTCATCATTATTTTATACTCACATTCAAATTCCACATAAATATTTTTTTTACCATCTTTATTAGTTTTCATAAATTGAAAATATATATATTTATTAAAAATATAAATAATATATATTAAATTGAGTGTTAGGAAAAGATATCATTATTTGTATAATATTTTTATTAAATATCTACATCTTTATAAATAAATATATAATTTAATATATACCCTAATGAAATAATTACATTTTTTAAATAATATATATTTATACTAATATTTCTTAATAGTGAGAAAATTATCATTACTTAGTTGTCAAACAACAGTGATATTATTGATCTATTGCTGCTATCTTTGAATTAACTAATCATCAATGAATGATTTGTTGGTGGTTTGTAATGGAAAAGTTTTTGGTTCAATCTAAATGTCTCTTAATGTCTCTTACTCTCAAACCTTAACTTATTTCTTTATGTTTAACAAAAAAAACTTTTAAGCAAACAAAAATAAAATAAAACATATATAATTAATAAAATAAAAATAATTAAAACTATATATAAAAATATAAATCTATGAAAAAACATAGAATTATTTATTAACATAAAACCTGAATTCATAATCCATCAATTAAATCATATTTAAATTCAAGCAAATTGCATAAAAAGAAAAAAGCTTTTACTCTTGATATTAATTCAGTGACCAAGGACATAGAGCATCGTTACAGATAGTAAGCTTGAAGCAATAAATTCACGTAAACTGAAAGAAATTTTGGTGAAGCAATAAATTCACTTAAACTGAAAGAATTTTGCTGGGCTTTTCTCAATGCTAGTGGATTGATTTCCACGTATTAATTAATTTATTTTTAGGTTAATTTAAAGAGTTTATAAATTAGTTCGGAAAATAATGGAAATTTTTTTAAGATTATGATAAAATGTGGTAGAATTTTTTTGAATAAATTATATTTGTCAAATTTCAATATTGTAGATGCCTTAAAATTCTTAATAATATTGAATCAATTTCCACCTTAAAAAAATTGGTTCAAATTTTCCAACATTTTTAAAATTATTTTCTACAACAGTACATTCTTTGTGGAAACTGTGTCAGGTTGGTAGTCATTTGATTTGATGCCTGTAATCACCTTAGGTTTTTACTTACCACGCACCACCGCAGAGCAACGACAAAATCCAATCCATCACGCAAACGAACGAAAAGAGAAGGCGGAATGGAATGGTTTTAATAGCGTGTAAGCAATTTTATACACCGTTTTACCACCTCCATCAAATATGTCGCAATTATTCATGGGATATCGACAGACGACGAAAACAGCTCAGAGAACCCTCCCTTAAAAGAACGCCTTCGGCGTAATTAAAGCGCTATATTAAATCTCACTGCCATAATCTTAAATGAAACTTCCTCACACAACGCAAGTATTTATGGCGAAAATATTAAGACCCACCAAACTTTTGCTGTCAATTGGAAAAACTGTGTGGCGGTAAACGCCGTTGGCCATATTTATGAGGTTGCACAGCATATGATAAAGTTCTGTACCTTGACCTAAGGCTACTGAAACGACACATGGGCCTGCACCAGAAAGAACCATGAATCCTGTTCAAAGAAGCTCGTATTTTCTTTAATTAGAAATGATTCAAATTGGCAGACCTATGTGACGGTCTCTACGTTGAGAATGGGTTGAGTTAAAATGAAAGGCAAAGTAACATCAGTTAAATCCATACACCTTATTCATTAAAAGAGGTATAATGAATAGAGGTATAGAGAATAACGTAGGACACGTTTATGAAGTAAAAGAAATTTGTTTCTATAATTTGATTTTTTAATGTAATTTTTTTTTAATTGGTTAAAACATTGTGAGAGATATTAGAGTATAGTTAGTTTGTTTTTTTTGTTTTTTTCTTTCTCTGGTATAAACATGTGAATTTGTTTTTCATTTGATTTTTTAGTTTTTATGTTAGATTACTTTGGTCTATGTTTTCAATAGATATTATTTTTTCTTTTTAAATTAAAATCAAAATTCATATTTCAATTAGTTTAATTGAGTGGGTTAAAGATTGTTGTTTAAGAATCTAGATGTTTAATGTTTAATAATTGTTTTGGATGGGCACACGAGTTGGGTTGACAAGATCTAAATTGACCATTCTTTTTTATGAATTCTCTATGACATGCTATTTATAAGTGATAAAGTGACTAGTGAAATCCTATAAATTGGCTAAGTCTGAGATCTAAGTAATTGTGGGTCCTAATATTTATTCAAAAATTATTTATTATATAATGTTTTAGCCTAAATGCATGTATTTTCTATAAATAGATCCATTTTCGTAGTATTTAGGATATATCATCTTCTTTTAAATCATACTAAAAGTTTGTCACATTATATCTTAGACTAGACCTCACTTTCACCTATGCCCTTGCACTATTTTGATTTTTATTTACATAACTCTTTCATTTTCTCACCTTTGTGGGTTTTCTTTTAGATTCTTTAATCTCCTTGTCAAGGATAATTACTATACTCTTCATTACAGACAAACCTCTTTATAGTTGATATCTAACTATATCTATCAAAGTTTCCTTCTGATGAATGCATCCTTCCAAGTAGTTTCCAAAGGTCATTGAATGTCAACCAATCAACCATTATGTCAAAAATGTCTCACCTTTAGGTAGATTCAATTGGCATATAAATTTATTGTATGTTGAAACCTAGATACCAATGTAAACTATAACTTACAACAATATAAAATAGAAGAAAAAGAGAAGATATTTACTATTGTAGCAAAAAAAATAAGATTTCAAATATGAACTAGTGGAAGTATTTGTTTTCTTATTTATCAAGAATTATTAATTATTGACATACACAAAACCATGCAACTATAACAACCACACTTCTTCATTTAGTGGACACAATAATCATCACTCCCTTATCAATGTTGATTTTATGAATGCATAAGCAAAAATAACTCATTCATATTGTATAAATGTTTAAGTGCCCTAAGTGGATGTAGAAAAAAAAATGTATGATATTCATTATGATTTCAACATGTCATTTTAGGAATTGAATTTGGTTAAAGAGGATAACAATTTCTCAACCCAACTTAGATAAATCCAGTATATATATATATATATATATATATATATATATATATATATATATATATATATATATATATATATATATATTAATTTGTTATTTTTATTAACTGTATTTGATATTTACTCATATAAATCATTTAATATTAAAGGTGACATTTTAAAATATTAATATCATATTCTTATGAGGAGATGTTTAGAGAGTGATCTTGGAAATAGATTTTTAATATATATTTAACCACAAAATAATTAGTGGTTAAAAGTAGCAATCTAACCATAAAACATTTTACCATTTTTATGGAGGATAATTTTTATTTTTTAATACATAAATGGATTCAATATCTTCAAAAATTCTCAGAAACACTTGAAATGTGTATATCATAAAACTCAAACTTACCCTTCCAATAAATCTCCACCAAATTTTGAACAACATAAAATAAAATATATATTTGAACAAAATATAAAACATCTCAGTATTATTGAAAATGTCCCCTTTCAGTATATAATATTTTCGAATTTAAAAATATATATAATAATATAATATATAAAAGGTTAATTACTTACGGAGTAGTTTACCGAGGTGGAGGAATTGCCCCGACAGCCAAAAGTGGCCAGAGTCCGGCAAAAAAATTTCAAAAAATCTTGTAGAGACAATGTTTGAATCATGTTTTTTATGGTGGAAATAGATTCAACACCATCAAAAATGTCTGGGACACTTGAAATTTTGAAATTTAATAACTATCACTTGGATTTACAAAAATCTTTGTCAAATTTTTCATAACTTTCAGGGCAATTCCTCCAGCGAATTAGTACTTTATTATAAAATATTGAATATATAATATTTGCCCATTAAAATTAAAAATACACCAACACATTTAAAAAAAAGCTATCGTAACGGACTGTACGAAAAAAAATAAGTAGTCAACTATCAACAATTACTGTGACATTCACGAGTGGATGGACCAGCGCTGGTTCAAATCATCCTCCTATAAAACGTTAGAGAGCCTTCTGCTTTTTCTAAGCTTCAGAGATTTTTGCGTTTCTTAAGATAAAGCTTCGAGGTCGAAGCCATCACAGACCAGGCTATTAAGAAAATTCTCGAAATCATTCAATAAAAATCAAGGTAAGAGACCTTCCCACTATTCACTGTAATTATTTCAAGTATTCATGCAGAACTTACATTGTAAGGTGTGTGATGCTCTTTATATGGTCCAGGGCTATTTCTACTAGAACTGTATTTTAGGAATTATTTCAAAATTTGATGCACGGGTTAGATAATTAACTTAGTTCTGTTGATTTGATTCACAATATTTCTAAAATTTTGCAATGGAATTATGTTCAACACACTATAAAATATGTAAAAATATGTTCAACACAGATGGAAATATATTTTATTTTATTACTGACTAATTATGTTTGTAATGATTTGTGAAGAAGAGTAGTCATGGAATTAGCGAGGAGTAAAGTTGTTGAACCAGTTTTGATTTGTGGATCGAACATTAAAGTTGGTGAAATCGTTAGACTTGTTCCTTCAAAACCCACCCCTACGGGAATACTGTATCTCTCCAACATTGATCTTGCAGTGGTTTTCCCAGTGGAGACCATATATTTCTTCGGCCCCCCTACCTCAGACAAACCTTCTAGAGAGGATATTGTGGATAAAATGAAGGATTGGCTTTCTCGACTGCTAGTACCTTATCATTTTCTAGCTGGAAGGCTGCAGCTTAATCCTGGAGATGGCAGATTGGAGCTCAATTCCAACAGATCAGGCATTTTATTTGCAGGAGCATCGTCAGAACTTACGCTTGCGCAGCTTGGTGATGTGTCACGTCCAAATCCTTCGTTCAGTAATCTCTTTGTGAGGACTGATGAATTCAAGGAGCTAAGCAATACTCCTCTCATGAGCATGCAGGTGATCAAATTCTCTATTAGTATAATGTTCAAAATAGTCCTCCAACCATGTCCGAGATCAGTGGAGCCCATCACTTTAATGCTTTAGATCCACACAGTAATACAGAGAGAAACAGAGAGAAACGAGGTGCATTGCAATTTTTTTGAAGGGGGGTGATTTATTGAATAGAATGTTTTTCATATTTATCCGTTTATATCGATCATTTTTGTGTTTATCTGGTTTTTTATTATTATTATAGATTTTAGAATATTAAGAAATTTGGGATATAAGGTAAGCTAATTGTTTGATTTCATTATATTTCAGTAAAGCGGTTTAATTTTATTAAATTTGAAAATATTTTAGAATATGAATTTAATATATTAAATTTTTTATATTATTTTGTAGTTTATTTATTAATTTATATTCATTTTAATTCTGGAGTTACCAAGTGTTTAGATGATCATATATCTTTTCACTTTAAAACTACAAAATCATTTGTATCTAAAGAGATTTGGTTCCTCTTATTACTCGGTAGATGATGAACTAAATAATGAGCTAAAATAGATGTAGACTGGTGTAATTATTATTATCTTTATTTTTATTTTTATGTAATTTAACTAGTAGAAATATTTTATTAGTAATTATAATTATTAATTATTTTATTTTGTTTACATAAAATTACAATGTCTACCATATTGAGATGGACAAACTCATTTATCATAAAGAGGTTTTTGTCTTTTTAACTAGCCATCTAAATTTTGGCTAAATCATAATTGTTTAAAATGTATCCTTACTAAATTTCAACACAAATTTAGCAAAACAATACTAAGAAGGACAAATATATTCCACATTTAGAAAGTTCAAATCCCTAGATGGATCCATTCAGAGCAAAGAGGTTTATCTTTTACGTTATTTGATTTTCATTTTTCTTATGCTAAGTCGCAAGCGAGGTACTTTGGGTTCTCCTTTGTGGGAGACAACATGACTCATAAAATGTGTCCGATATGTTTTTGTTTTTCAACCTTTTCTAAATCTAACATAGATCTATTTTAATCATAGATTTAATATGAGTTGAGAAGGATCAAATTTCTTTAAGTGCAAATTTATTTTAGAGTACAAAAAATAATGTCTGATTTTATATTATTTAAATTGTATTTTTGAATGTTATAGAGATTACATAACACATGTATTGAGCCATTTTATAGGGCACATTAAACTAGTTTTTTTTTGTTATTAATATATGTCAATATTAATTTATATTAAAATATTTTATTCATAAGTTACATGGAATATTTTATTCTATATAATATTAAAATATTTTTTATTAACAATTTATCTATATATATATGTTAACAATTATTTATTTATATCTATATATATATATATGAAGTTGATATCAAGTATAAAAATATTTTTGAAAAGTATAAAGTTTTAACATCTTATTTATGTTTTTTTTTAATTATTTTATTATATGAAATTATATTAGGTCATATAGACAACTAATTA
Source organism: Pinus tabuliformis (assembly GCA_031772625.1). Lineage (NCBI taxonomy): Eukaryota > Viridiplantae > Streptophyta > Pinopsida > Pinales > Pinaceae > Pinus > Pinus tabuliformis. The sequence continues at coordinate 327,596,548 of CM062808.1, forward strand.
AATATGCATGACTGACATTATTTTTATTTAAAAAATATTTTATTTTTATTCACATCAAATTATAAAATAAACCTATGTGTTCAATAAAAACACATGTTTAAACCATATTAAAACTAATAGAACCATTTATACCACTAATGGAACTGTTTATACCAATGTTTGACTCGTGATCTTAATAACGCAGTGCTAGAACCAGTTGTTCTGATTGTTAAGCCTTATTTTAAATAGTATATATATGTAATGCCAAGAACTAATAGAAGGGTATTGGTACGTGCAGGTTACTCGGTTTAAATGTGGAGGATGTTCTGATTGTTAAGCCTTATTTTAAATAGTATATATATGTAATGGAAAGAACTAATAGAAGGGTATTGGTACGTGCAGGTTACTCGGTTTAAATGTGGAGGATTTTGTGTTGGACTGTTAGTCTCTCACTGTCTCATGGATGGCCAATCTGCTGCAGAATTTCTCCTTAACCTTGCATCCATTGCAAGAGGAGAAAGCCTCCTCATCGAACCCAAATTTGACAGAACTTCCCTGAAACCTCACATTCGTCCTCATATCAATCACCGACAACATGACTTAGTGGAACACCGAGTCAGTATGCCTGCATTCACTGCATCAGGCACACAGGTGAATTCTGCGAAAAAACTCCCGCAAACTAAATCCTACAGAACATTTACCTTCACTCCGGAGATGCTCAAACGCCTGAAACAAACGGCAATGAAAGACAATATCATCAGCAGGTGCTCTACATTTGATGTCATGGTGGCCCACTTATGGCAGGCCAGAACGAAGGCAGTATTCCAGGACCCCACGCAGAAGTCCACCGTGTCATTTGCAGTGGACATACGTTCAAAGGTAAATCCACCCCTACCCAAAGGGTTTGTAGGGAACGGGGTGGTCACGGCCTATGCAACTGCACCGGCGCGGGAAGTGAAGGAGAATCCGCTGTCGTATTGCGTGGCAGAGATCCAGAAGGCCATAGCATCCATCACGGATGATTATGTTAGATCTCGTATAGATATGCTGGAGTTCCACCGTGGCATCCCCGTTGGAAATAGTGGGAACTTCTTCCTGTCTCCCTGGTGGAAGTTACCATTCCATGAATTAGATTTTGGGTGGGGGAAGCCAGTGTATGCAGGTCCCATAGTCAGCAACATAGCGGCTCATTTTGTACTGGTGCTCTCGAATGGCTCCCACGAAGGGATCAACGTCTGGATTACATTGGGACCGGCTCTGAAAATTTTTGAACAGTTTGTCAGCAAGCTTTAGTCTCAGCTGAATATGCCTAGCAGATACTATTGATATAATAATAAAATGGTGTTACAAATATATTTTTACATTATTTATGCATTAATTATAAGAACGGAAAAAACTAAAACTATATTTCTTTTCAAATTGATAAGTGGGAATTGATTAATCAACCAACCATTTATTTATATGTTTATTGTTTAATTAGTGATTTTGTGATGAAGGGTGGTTTTTTTATGATTTTGTAGTTTTAATTAAAAAATTATGACCAGTGAGTTTTCTATTGCATCTTTTCTCTTTTATTAAGAATATATTTGCAGCAATTAATTGTATAGAGTTAAAATCTACAAAGACAAGGCTATCATTTTTTATAATACAATGAGAATTCATTAACTGTATTCCAAACACCACCAATAGAAAGTGAAAAGTTATCACCCCTTGTCTTTATTAGTATATATGAGCATGATTAAGGAAATACCTGTTAATCTTTGCCTTTCTAAAATATGGTCTCTCAGTAATCAATTCCCATCTATTTACATGCTTCTTGAGATTAATGCCTAGCTATTTAACTAGTGCACTAAATTTTATTCAAATATTCAAAGTTTAACATAGGATATGTCTTGATTTTTTTTGTGTTGGAACATGGTAATTTGAGGTGATATTTTCCATCTCTTGTTATTAGTTTGTATGATTTTTCAAATAATTTGTGTTTTCATTGTGTTATATTTTGGGGATGAGGATTTATTAAATGCCAACGTGGTGATGGTGCATGTTGGCTCGTGGGATACTGAGAAATCCAGGATTTGTGACACAATGGCCAATAAAGACCCGCTTAGCATCGGCTTTTTTGGTAGCACCTATTGAGTGAGTGAAGTCGCACCTGAAACGCTAATGGGTGACTTTCAGAACCAGGTTTCCATAGTCTGACAAGATTATCTTGTGGTTACAACACGATGCTCCTAACCAACACATACTACAATACCCCATCGTTACTATATCGCCATGCATAGGTCCATCTATCCACTATGCAAACCCTTCATGATCATGCGCGGTGTGACAGAGCCTAGTCAACCTTAGATGCTAATAAATCTGTGATTGTTACAGAACCATTATCGACATACAAGACTGACCGACTCTTCAAACTGTAAAAAACAACAACACTTATTCTCACTCAACCATATTTAACAGCCATAATACTATAGGTCGATACAAAACCAGATCATCACTAAAGACTATTATGCCAAAACATATCAACAAGATGAGAGGATAAACCAACAACAATAAATAAATAAAACCCTTATATATATATATATATATATATATATATATATATATATATATATATATATATATATATATATATATCCACACATTTACGAGATTCATACATGCACTCATACAACTATACAATAAAAAGGAATGCAAAGGTCTTTCCAACAACATTTTATAATCACAAAAGAGTACATTGATTTCTCCAACACGATTCACAAGTATATTTATTAGCAAAAGGGGTAAAGGTACCTAGAGTTACATGCATTAGACTACCCGCCTCTCCGACCATCTTACGATATCATTAAAATATGATGAAAACCCGATCATAAACCATCTACAACAACACATATATGTTCAATAACTAAAACCCATTATAATAAAGTTGGTGAGCAGTGACAAACTTGACCATGGTTCCAAATTTACACTGACCCAACATTGGTACATAGACTAGCTCTAACTAGCTGGCATAACACTTTTGAATGATCAACCATCAACAAAGCCCCACTTGGCCTTGGACTGACCAATTTATAACTGTTGGGAGTTCTCTCAAACCATCGATTCTTCTCCTTCACACTAAGTCTAGTTGTCTTGAAGGTCGTTGAGATATTTCCCTTAATTCCTCCCGAGTTTTCCCATGTGTAGTGTAGTTGACCATAATATCCCCTACCTGGTTCAACTTTACTCTTGCCTATTTCTTTCTATCTCAAAATATTGTTGAAAATAGCAACAAGAAATGCTAAAAATATAAATGCTATAAATAGAATCTCAGGTACCAGTGTTGGAAATAACAACAAGGAATGATAAAATAGAAATGCTAGAAAAACATTGCTATAAATAGCATTTCGAGATACATTCTAATTTTAGTTAGTCCCTGAACTAAAATTGAGAATTAAAATTCGAATTTGATCTTTGTAGTTGTTTGTAAAATAATTAATTAATTCATCTTGAGTTAATTAGTTAGATAAAATCAAACATGAAGTCTTTGTGAAGACATGCAATAGTTGTCCCTTTGATTAAGGAAGTTATCCCTTGATTAAGGAGATCAAGATGAGTTGTACTTTGAGTTGTAATTAGTTAGCTCAGTTATTTGAGTTAAGTGTAGTTAGATTAGTTCCAACAGTTTGTGGAACTGATTGTGAGTTCAATTAGTTAATGCATGCATGCATGTAACTACTGCACTTCAGATAACTAAATATTCTCTCATAAATAAGTCATGCATGTCATTTCAGTTAGAGACCCAGTTGAGATTAGAGGAAGGGACAATGCACTATCAATTGGAGGAATTTTCCTATATAAGAAACTCATCCATGCAGAAGGAATTATCTCCTTTAGGACTGCGCAGTTACTTTTGAGTTTAATGTCTTGTGTGAGAGGTAAATTCACAGAGGTGGCAACATTGGACCCCAGGAGAAACTGTGCAAGGGAATAGGAGGCTTGGAGGGCAGAGGAGAAGGTTTGTGAGAAGCCTTTTCCTGTCTATGAGCAGCAGAGGGATTGTATTGAGAGCTGGATAGCTTGTGAGCTAAAGCTTTGTGTAATCCAGACATATTTCCACTTGTATGATAATACAAAGATCGGGGTTTCTAGCTGAGGCTTTCCCCATAGTATTCTTCTGTGTTCATGTGTGATTGCTTTCTCATTCTTAGTTATATGTGTTCTATTTGATCTTGCTCAATATCGATTAAGCTTCCGCAAGTTTGTTGTAGAAGTAGATCTAGTATTTTGCTTTAGTATATTGCATAATCTGTTGATCTATAGTGAGAAATTCTACATGGTATCAGAGCAAAGGTGATCAAAGTGAAGAGTAGTATACAAAGAAGGGAGAAGTTTGAAGGTTGAAGTTCCTAATTATAGAAATCTAATTCTTAACACATCTCAAATTTTACCAATGGTGTTTAACAATTTAAGACTCGAGTATGCCCAGGGTGGCAGCTCGAATTATATAGCCTGGAAGGATTGCATGGAAGCATTATTAGAGGACAATGGTCTATAGGACTTCATTGATCAAGAGGTCCCCAAGCCAGCAGCTGCTAATGCTATAGAATTGGCAGAATGGAATAAATGTGTGGCTACAGCGAGGAGAATCCTTCTAGAGGGTGTTCGAGACCACATAGTCTCGAGTCTCCATGGAAAGGAGACACCGTTTTTAATGTGGAAAACATTGAAAGATCTATATCAGAACAACAACAATCAAAGGAAGCTGGCACTGAAAGACAAGCTTTGGAAAATCAAGTGTGAAAAGGGCGACACGATCTCTACATATCTGAGCAAGCTCACCACCTGCAAGGATGAGATTGGAAGTGTAGGGATCATGACAAATGATGATGACATGGTGAGTCTTGCTCTCCTCAGTATTCCTAAGAGCTGGCATAGCTACCGAGACTCAGTAAATGGAAGAGAGAAACTGCCAGATTGGGAATGACTTTGGTCAGATCTGATGCAGGAGGAGATAAGAAGAAGCACCAGAGATGGTTCTTCATCCAAGGAGGATGAAGAAAATTGCGCCTTAGCAAGTAAGGCGAAGAAAGGGAAGGAGAAGGATTCTCATCCAAAATCGAGTTCTTCCCATGGTGAGAAGAATTTTGACAAATCGAAAGTGCGATGCTTTTATTCTCATGAGGTTGGCCATTTTGAAACAAATTGTCCATTGAAGGAATCGAAGATGGGATCCAAGGAAGGATCTGAAGGTGAGGCATTGGCCTCTCAGTTCAAATTGGATTTTACCCTCATCGAATGCATGGTTTCATCGATGATGGGTTGTGGTTGGTTTCTTAACAGTGGAGCCTCATTCCACATGACCGACGATAAGAGTCTGCTCAGTACCTTGGAGGAGAAAGACCTCAGGATACTCATAGCAATGGGTAATGATGAAAAGTATAGTGTTTCAAGTGTGGGCATGGTTTCTTTTAAGAGGGAGCATGGAGCTCGCATTACCTTGACATACATGAAGTATGTGCCAGGACTAAAGAAAAACTTGGTATCGATCGCGATGCTGAAAGACAAAGGCTATGATGTAGTCTTCAGTAAGGGAAATGTTTTCCTTAGACACATCACCACGAGACAAGTGAAGCAGATCAGTTCACAAGTCAAGAGCTTGTATGCTCTTGAGGTTCAAGATGCATGCAAAGCCTTGAGGAGCAAGGCAACTGATGGAGACTTGGTGGTTGAGAGGGAGATTACATTACCTCTCAACATGCAGTGCCAAAAGAAGTCTCAGGAAATTTTGGAGGAGCCACAATTGGTGAAGCAGCTTCAGGAGGTTGTGGAGCAGCCACAACTAGAGAAGCCAAGAGGAGACTGAGTGGAGGCATCCACTCATGGAGAGACCTCCAGTGGGGGGAAATTTCGAGCCAAGTGGGCAGAGGGATTGTTGGAAATAATACTGAGAGGGGGGGTGAATCAGTATTATCTAGCAAATTAATAAATCTTCCTTATTTGATCTTTGAATTATCTTTGCATGTTAGTACCATAAAATAATGAGCATGAAAAACAGATAGTCACACCAAAGAACACAAGATGTAAGGTGGAAACCCAATGTGGGTGAAAACCACCTGCTGCAATATGTCTCTATCTTCTTTCAATTTAGAAACTTCTTTTACAATGATTTTGTACTGGTGCAGTCCTTTACCAGTACGCAGGCTGCAACCTGCAGAGAGCTACAACTCTCTCTCGTTTTCCAGTCTACTCCTGGAAGGGAGCTACAACCCCCTACTTCTTTTCATAAAGCATCAGATGATCAACAAGTACATAACAGTTACAGATTACTACAGATATCAGATCAGCAATAACAGAATTAACCCAGAACACCTTATCAATAGAGAAATATGATCAACAGAACAGAGACGCAGTTTTCCCTTCTGTGGCCTGCGACCAGACGCAGTTAACCTTCTGCTGCCCTGCGTGCCCACGCACTGTTCCTTCAACTGTACTGCGTCTTTTTCTACAGGGACGCACCCCAAAATACTATCGCGCCGCGTCCTGTTAACCCAAAGACGCATCCAGAGATACTATCGCGCCGCGCCTTTTACCTCAGGGACGCACCTGAACCTCGTCTGTCCTGCGTCCCCACGCAGATCTCCCGTTACTGAGCTGCGTCCCGGACGCACCTGAGCCACGACTGCCCTGCGTCCCCACGCAGGTCTCTCTCTGCTGCACTGCGTCCCGGCGCACTTGCCCTTCACTGAACCTGCGTCCTTTCAGATATAAATGATATGAAGACTTCAGGACTAACCCAAACAGTCAGATCTACAGATCTGATCATGCGCCATAGAGATCACAGTCCATTAGAAGATTCGCCCTCTTAGATCTGGACTAGATCTCACCAAATAAGATATTCAACCAAAGACAATGAATCATCCAAATGAATTCCTTTGCTTTATATAGGCAAGCTCCTCCTCAAAACATGGAACAATACCACGAGCCGACACCATAGAAACAAAAACCGTCGGCTAGATACCACACAAGAAGCCCCCACGTGCTTTTTCTCTGCCTTGAAATGTGTGCACTGGGTGGACGCACCCCCTGAACGGTTGGCCTGCGTCCTTGGACGCGGGTTCTGCATGGTATACCTGCGGGGACGCACTTTCTGAACCGATTGCCTGCATCCTTCTTAATTTTCATCAAACTGAGAGCTTTACCACTGGAGTTGCCATCAAGTACAACATCTGTAACATACAGTCATACCAGAAAACATAATGCCAACAATCTCCCCCTTTGGACTTGATGGCAACCTCTCAAACTTCAACTTCATTCTCCCCCTTTGACATCAAGGGCAAAGGGTATGCTCCCCCTAAGCTCATGCTCCCCCTAAATATGAATCAGATCTGCAGCAACGCACCACCATGAAAGAGATAGAGATATATTGCAGCTATTTCCAAGATCTCCTTCTCCATAATGCCAACAATGCATTATGTGCTCCTCCTGAGCCTGTACCACCAATAAGAAGAGGTTCAACAAGATGATGCATCGACAACCCCCAGCTTTTGCCTGAGGTATTCAAACGTGTCCCTGGGCAATGGTTTGGTAAGAATATCAGCAACTTGTTCCTTGGAAGGAACATACTCCAACTTGACTTTTTGTTCAAGCACTTGTTCCCGGAGAAAATGGTACTTGATTGGTATGTGCTTGGTTTTTGAATGCATAACCGGATTCTTTGATATGCTAATTGCACTTGTGTTATCACATAGGATGGGAATAGGTGGTGTACAAGTGATTTGAAAATCCTGCAAAGTCTGCATCATCCAAAGGAGTTGAGTGCAACAAGATGCAGCAGCAACATATTCCGCTTCAGCTGTAGACAAGGCAATCGAACTCTGTTTCTTGCTGAACCAAGATACCAGTCTGGAACCCATAAAGAATGCACCACCACTTGTGCTTTTCCTGTCATCCATGCTTCCGGCCCAATCTGCATCTGTATAAGCATGAAGAGTAAGATCTGTATCTCTAGGATACCATAAGCCATAATTTTGAGTCCCTTGAAGATATTTGAAAATTCTCTTTACTGCCTGAAGATGAGTCTCCTTCGGATTTGCCTGAAATCTTCCAACTATTCCAACTGCATGCATGATGTCTGGTCGGGTACCTGTCAAATATAGTAAACTTCTAATCATAGATCTGTAGGTTGGTTGATGTACTGCTGCAGATTCATCATTTGCACTGAGACTACATCCTGTGGCCATGGGTGTACATACTGGTTTTGCATCTTCCATGCCATATTTCTTCAAAATCTGCTTGAGATACTTGGTTTGAGATAAAAAGATTCCTCCTTCCTTTTGTTGGATTTGTAAACCAAGGAAATATGTCAATTCTCCTAGCAAGGACATTTCAAATTCTTTCTGCATGACCGAGGCAAAGCTTTGACTCATAGCTTCTTCATTGCTGCCAAAAATAATGTCATCTACATACACAACAAGTATTAGCAATTTGTCATTTTCAACTTTTATATACAGATTGCTATCTGCTGAACCTTTTGAGAAACCTTGTTGATGAAGATATTTGTCCAACCGGTAGTACCAAGCCCTTGGAGCTTGTTTGAGACCATAGAGAGCCTTTTTCAATCAGCATACAAGATTTGGATCATTTCCAAGAATGAACCCATCTGGCTGTTCAATGTACACTTCTTCTTCCAAGTCTCCATTCAGAAAGGTTGATTTCACGTCCATTTGAAATACTTTGAAGTTTTGAAAACTTGAGAGAGCAAGGAACATTCGGATGGCTTCAAGTCTTGCAACAGGAGCAAAGGTTTCTTCAAAGTCTATTCCTTCTTGCTGTGCATACCCTTTACACACAAGTCTGGCTTTGTTTCTAATTACTTCTCCATTTTCATTTAATTTGTTTTTGAAAACCCATTTTGTCCCGATAACATTCTTATCTTTTGGTCTAGGAACCAGCTCCCAAGTGTTTTTCTTTTCGATCTGCTCAAGTTCTTCATCCATTGCTTTCACCCAACATTCATCTTTGCATGCCTCTTTCACATTTTGTGGTTCAGTAGAGGAGAGTAATGCCAAATAGCTTGAAGCTTCTGCAACTGTTCTTCTTGTTTGTACACCTGCTTCTTTCTGCCCCATAATCTGAGATTCTGGATGATTCTTCTGAACATATCTGGATGGAGTCTTTTCTTCTGTTCTTGTTTGCTCCTCTGGTTCTTCTTGAGGTTCTTCTTCTTCATCATTCTGTCGTTGGGGGTAGCCTTCATCTTCTTCAATGTCTTCATGATGTACTTGCCTAGGAATGTATCCCTTCTCATCAACCACTACATCAATGCTGTCAACAATTCTGCCAAGTCTTTTATTGTAGCATTTGTATGCTTTGCTATGTGGAGAGTAACCAAGAAGAATGCCTTCATCTGCTCTAGGTTCAAGTTTTCCAAGCTGCTCATCAGTATTTTTGATATAGCATTTGCTCCCAAAGATTTTGAAGTGTTTTACCGAAGGAGTCTTACCACTCCAGAGCTCATGAGGAGTTTGAGTACTGTTCACCCGGACATTTGTTTTGTTGAGAATAATAACCGCAGCATGTGCAGCTTCACCCCAGAAAGTTGCGGGAGTTCCTGATTCATCAAGCATAGCACGAGCCATCTGTTGGATTGTTCTGTTCATTCTTTCCACAACTCCATTTTGCTGAGGAGTTCTTGCTGTAGAGAATTCTCTTCTTATCCCATGTTCTTCACAGAAATCGAAAAATTCATTTGAAGTAAATTCCCCACCTCTGTCGGATCTGAGGCACTTAATTTTGTGACCTGATTCATTTTCAACCAAGGCTTTGAAGGATTTGAATTTTTCGAATGCTTCATCTTTGTGCTTCATAAGTCCTAACCAAACAAACCTGGAGAAATCGTCAATGAATAATATCAAGTATTCTTCTCCTCGAGGTGTCCTTTTTCTGAAGGGACCACATGTATCTGTGTGTACTAGCTCAAGAGGCATGCTAGCTGATCCTTCTTTCTCTGGGAAGTTAGTTCTGGTTTGTTTTCCAAACTGACATGATTTGCATATGGTGTTGTCAGGAATTTTGATATCTGGAAGATCGCGAACTGCCTGATATTTGCATGCTTTCCTTATTTGTGAGAAGCTTAGATGTCCCAACCTTCGATGCCATAACCAGTGCTCTTCATCCTTGCTTAGATAGCATTGTTGTTGTCCTTCTTCAAATATGTACAGATTATTTGGAGTTCTTTTGCCTTTGAACTCTGTTTTACCTGTATCAAGATTACGAACGAGACATCCATCTGATCTGAAAATAACCTCGGTTCTTTGATCACACATCTGGCTGACACTTAGTAGATTATGCTTCAATCCATCAACATACAAGACATTTCCAGCCTTGAATTTTTCTTTTAAAGGAGCAATACCTTTTCCTTTTATAGTTGCAGGAGTATCATTTCCAAAAGAAACTTTCTTTCCTTTTTCTAAAGTAGAATAAGATTCAAGTTTTTCTTTATCACCTGTCATATGTTTCGAACATCCACTGTCAATGTACCATAGATTTTCCTGTCCTTCTGCATAAAATGCTATCCCACATCTTTCTGTTTGAGGTTCCTTTATTCTCCATGTTTTGGTGCTTGTGGCTTGTTCCTTTTTCCCTTCTTGTTCCTTTTTCTCCTGAAACCTGCTCCTGCATTCAGAGTCTTCATGACCAAAATTATTGCAAATAGAACATTCAACTTCATTTTCAAGAGCCGAAAAGTTGTTATAGGTCATTTTTGTAATCATACTTCTTTGTTTTTGAGCTTCCCTAGTCATGATTGTTTTATATGCAACACATTGAGCTGCTTTGTGACCAAAGTTATGGCAAGAAAAGCATTGTCCATTGAAGAAGCTTCTGCGGTTATTGAATCTACCAGCCAACTGATTGTAATTTCTATTTTCATCTATTCTTGAACCAAACTGAGAAGATTTTACCTGTGGCTGGTTGTAGCTTTTGTTCACCCTTAAGATGGATTGCCCTTGATAGTTTCTGTTTGTAATTCGTCCCTGCTTTACCTGATTATCTTCATTGTTCTTTTGCTCATTTCTTCTTGCTGCATCAAGATAACTTTTTGAGGTGGATGCTTGAGAGGTTTCTCCATTATAGCCCAAACCTGTCTTGTTTAGAGGAGACCGCTGCACATTGATAATCTCATCCAAAGTTTCAGATCCTTTGACAAACTTAAGATTAATAGCTTTTGTTTTCTCAATTTCTTTTCTGAGACCAACAATTTCACCTTCTAGTTTTTCAAGATGTTTTTCCTTTTCATCAATTTGAAATTGTAGAGTATCAATGATCACATTCTTTTCTTCTATACATCTCTTGAGTCTAGTAATTTCATCATAGAGATTATCCACATCTACAACATCCTCATAATCATCATCTTCAAATGCCATTAACAGCGTATATTTATTAACTTGTTCATCTTCATCACTGTTTGATAAGCCATCACTATCTTCATGGGTGTAGTAGCTTTTCTTATTTGCACTTTGTTTCTTGTTCCATCTAGCAGGTTCCTTTCCTTTATCCTTATAAGGACATTTTGCAGCATAATGACCTACTCTTCCACAAGCAAAGCATTTGAAAGGTAGCTTACCTCTGAACCTTCCAGAACCCCTTTGAAGATTTCTGACAAAATTTGATTCTTCTTCCTCTTCTTCTGGAACATGTCTTGCTTCATAGTAATCTTCTTTGCCTGATGCCTTAAAAGCAGCTTCCCTTCTGTCTGATGGACCTCCCTTTCTCATTTCATAAGCAGTTAGAATTCCATGTAGCTGAGACATAGTGAGAACACAGAGATTTTCCTTTTCTTCTATTGCAGATACTTTAGATTCAAACCTGGGGGATAATGATCTTAGAATCTTTTGAACTACTATAGTCTCTTTTATTTCTTCACCCAAATTTTTCATACAATTAACAATCTCATCTACCCGAAGAAAATAATTAGCCACACTTTCATCATTATACATCTTGAGAGTCTCATATTGAATCTTGAGAGTTTGAAGTTTAGCTTGTTTTACCTGTTCATCTCCTTCATAGCTCGTGACCATTTGTCCCATATCTCTTTTGCTGATTTGAAGTGCATTACCTTCATGAATTCTGTTTGGGATATACTTCCTAATAGAGTACTGACTGCTTTTGCATTTGTTTCATACTTCTTTTTCTCAGCAGGATCTGTAGGAGTAGCTGAAGGAAAAGCATAGCCTGTTTCTACAATGTCCCAAACTTCTGTACCAAGGGATTGAAGATATGCAGTAACTCTTACCTTCCAGTAATTGAAGTTTGTCCCATCAAAAATCGGTGGCCTGATTGATGCTTCTCTCTCGTAGTTGCTCATGATGAACGATCTACCTTCAAGCGATCAAGCTTCTCTGAAGGACCTGCTCTGATACCAATTGTTGGAAATAATAATGAGAGGGGGGGTGAATCAGTATTATCTAGCAAATTAATAAATCTTCCTTATTTGATCTTTGAATTATCTTTGCATGTTAGTACCATAAAATAATGAGCATGAAAAACAGATAGTCACACCAAAGAACACAAGATGTAAGGTGGAAACCCAATGTGGGTGAAAACCACCTGCTGCAATATGTCTCTATCTTCTTTCAATTTAGAAACTTCTTTTACAATGATTTTGTACTGGTGCAGTCCTTTACCAGTACGCAGGCTGCAACCTGCAGAGAGCTACAACTCTCTCTCGTTTTCCAGTCTACTCCTGGAAGGGAGCTACAACCCCCTACTTCTTTTCATAAAGCATCAGATGATCAACAAGTACATAACAGTTACAGATTACTACAGATATCAGATCAGCAATAACAGAATTAACCCAGAACACCTTATCAACAGAGAAATATGATCAACAGAACAGAGACGCAGTTTTCCCTTCTGTGGCCTGCGACCAGACGCAGTTAACCTTCTGCTGCCCTGCGTGCCCACGCACTGTTCCTTCAACTGCACTGCGTCTTTTTCTACAGGGACGCACCCCAAAATACTATCGCGCCGCGTCCTGTTAACCCAAAGACGCATCCAGAGATACTATCGCGCCGCGCCTTTTACCTCAGGGACGCACCTGAACCTCGTCTGTCCTGCGTCCCCACGCAGATCTCCCGTTACTGAGCTGCATCCCGGACGCACCTGAGCCACGACTGCCCTGCGTCCCCACGCAGGTCTCTCTCTGCTGCGCTGCGTCCCGGTGCACTTGCCCTTCACTGAACCTGCGTCCTTTCAGATATAAATGATATGAAGACTTCAGGACTAACCCAAACAGTCAGATCTACAGATCTGATCATGCGCCATAGAGATCACAGTACATTAGAAGATTCGCCCTCTTAGATCTGGACTAGATCTCACCAAATAAGATATTCAACCAAAGACAATGAATCATCCAAATGAATTCCTTTGCTTTATATAGGCAAGCTCCTCCTCAAAACATGGAACAATACCACGAGCCGACACCATAGAAACAAAAACCGTCGGCTAGATACCACACAAGAAGCCCCCACGTGCTTTTTCTCTGCCTTGAAATGTGTGCACTGGGTGGACGCACCCCCTGAACGGTTGGCCTGCGTCCTTGGACGCGGGTTCTGCATGGTATACCTGCGGGGATGCACTTTCTGAACCGATTGCCTGCGTCCTTCTTAATTTTCATCAAACTGAGAGCTTTACCACTGGAGTTGCCATCAAGTACAACATCTGTAACATACAGTCATACCAGAAAACATAATGCCAACAGGGATCATATGCATCCATACCTCCAGGTGTGAGGTGGGGCGATGTGAAGTGATAGTCCCAAGAAGGTTGAAATAGGGGTAGGATCCTTGAGGTACCTAGCCTCTTTGATTAGACCTTGCTACGGGAGCCCCGACGAGAAGTAGCAGGACTGGATGAGTGGGTAGAGACAGATGCGGATGGAGCAGCAGAGGAAGGTTTAGCATCAAAGGATGTTTCTAGCCCAACAGGGAGGTCAGTTGCGAGATCAGTCACTTACTTCTTAGTAACTAATTTGCAGTGCAACAGTGGGCAACACGATGCAACATGATGATAGGAGATGCAGTGCTAGGAGATAGGACCAGCAATAACATGGATGCAACAATAGGAATCAGTTGATTGATACAGTTAGAGATCAAAGTGACAGAGGCTAGAGTAGTCAGATACCGAAGAGCACAGTGGTGCAGAGTTTTCAGTTGACAAAAGCAATAACTGATAGAGACTTTGATGACAGAGGCATCATTCTGATTCAGGTTGGATATTTTTTGTTTCTAGAGTTGTTGGAGAAACAACACTACGGAGAAATGTTGCATGCAAAACATTCCAAAGGTTTTGGATTGGGTTCGAGTTGAATGCATTTCTTGTTGAGAGGGAGTGTTGAAAATAGCAACAAGAAATGCTAAAAATAGAAATGCTATAAATAGCATCTTAGGTACCAATGTTGGAAATAGCAACAAGGAATGATAAAATAGAAATTCTAAAAATAACGTTGCTATAAATAGCATTTCGGGATACATTCCAATTTTAGTTAGTCCCTGAACTAAAATTGAGAATTAAAATTCGAATTTGATCTTAGCAGCTATTTGTAAAATAATTAATTAATTCATAGTGAGTTAATTAGTTGGATAAAATCAAACATGAATTCTTTATGAAGACATGCAACAGTTATCCCTTTGATTGAAGAAGTTATTCCTTGATTAAGGAGATCAGGATGAGTTGTAATTATTTAGCTCAGTTAGTTGAGTTAAGTCTAGTTAGATTAGTTCCAATAGTTTGTGGAACTGATTGTGAGTTCAGTTAGTTAATGCATGCATGCATGTAACTGCTGCACTTCATATAACTGAATATTCTCTCATAAATAAATCATGCATGTCACTTCAGTCAGAGACCCAGTTGAGATCAAAGGAAAAGACAATGTCATAGAAAATTTTAGGGGCGAATGTTCGCCCTTTGGCGAAATTAAGGGGCTTTAAATTTTTAGTGGGCGAATATTTTGTATCATAGTACATTTTTACAAATCACCTCAAATAGCCCACCTTATTTTAAGGGAGAGGGTAAAAAAGGTAAATTTAGCCCTTGAAATTAGGAGTTACAACCTTCCATTCGCCCATTTTCAAGAATAGGTTCTATTTAAGTGAATCCATTCGCCCATTTTTAAGAATAGGTTTTATTTAAGTGAACCCTATGGGCCAAAGGCCCAAATACCATATTTATAAAAGAGGTATGGTAAATTAATAAAAATAAAAATTATTATGAGAGGTATGGTAAATAAATAAAACATTTTTTATGTTTACTCCATAAGTCACCTTATATACATGCAAGGGAGTAAACAAATAAAAATATAAGTAAAGTGGAGGTATGGTAAATAAATAAAACGTCTTTTTATACTTACTCAAAAGGTATGGTAAATAAATAAAAACATAAATAAACTAGAGGCATGGTAAATAAATAAAACCTCTTTTTATATTTAGTCCATAACCCTCGTTCTATTTATGAAGGCTCAAGAAAGAGGTTTTATTTAAGTGAATCCTATGGGCCAAATACCATATTTGTAAAATAAGTATGGTAAATTAATAAAAATATAAATAAACGAGAGGTATGGTAAACAAATAAAACATTTTTTTATATTTACTCCATAAGTCACCTTATATTTACGAACACTAAAAAAATGTGTTATATTTAGGTGAAACTTGTGGGCAAAATACTGTGGGACAAATACCATGGACTAGATTGTTATTAATACCATGCAAAAAAACATTATTAACCCTAATATTAGTATTAATAAAAATAAAAATGGCACATGGTATTGACCCATGGCATTCACCTGGAATGTAGCCTATTTAAATGGGGAAATTAAACCATCATAGATCCATCTTGGATCTACTAACCCCCGAGAGGTATCAAATATTGTGATATGCAAACTAGCATAGAGTGAAAAAATATATGATCCGATCAAGAGGAAAAATGGATGTTGTAATTTAATGAATGTTAAACATTTTAGGTTGGTTAAAATAAAATATAAAATAAAAATCAACTATTAATTTTATTAATTTTTATAAATTACTAATAGTAATTTTTAAGCTCCAAGTTTATGATAACCCATGGTAATACCATGGTATTCATGTGAGCATAGACTATTTAAAGGGGAAATTCTATCATCTTATATCCATCTTAATTCCGGGTCTACCAAGTGCTCGGAGGGATAAATATATTTCATCCCATAATAGTGGTAGATGTGGAGTTAAGATGGATATAGGTTGGTTTTTATGATAATGAAGATATTCAATAGACTTAGGAAACTATATTGTAAAAACATCTTAAGGTGAATGGTTAAAGCATAAACATTGGACAAGTATATTTGTATACTTCTATTTTAAATTGAAACAAATCCAGGGCTAAAAGGAATGGAATGATTGCACTAGTCATCCTTCTATAACTTTCCAACATATGCTGGAGTAAACAGATTGTAATTTGGGTAATTTTTCTAATTGCAAATAGGAACATACTTGTGTATTGGTAGGGTGGCTACGAGGTCCCTAGAAGTGATGAATTTGATTTTTTCTTGGTTTTATATATAGTATTAGGTTTTTTCTCGTGCTTTTTGTGAATGGCACGGGTGAATTTTATCCTACACCCACTAGGTTATCGATATGTAATTTCGGTAATTTTGATTTCAAAAGATATTTTAAAGAAATGCAATGATTTCGTTTGTGTATTCAATAAACACAAGATTTTATAATTGAGTAAAATATTCGCCACGCCTGGTGAGAGATTCGCCAAAAAATTATATATACATATCATATTATTGATAAAATCGCCTTCCATTTTCCTATATACCATGGAGATTCGCCCATTTATTATACATGTAAATTTAGGGGGGGTTCTTAAAATTTTCCTTGGACAATGTACTATCAGTTGGAGGAATCTTCCTATATAGGAAACACATCCATGCAGAAGGAAGTATCTCCTTCAGGACTGCGCAGTTACTTTTGAGTTTAATGTGTTGTGTGAGAGGTAAATTCATAGAGGTGGTAGCATTGGACCCCAAGAGAAACTATGCAAGGAAATAGGAGGCTTGGAGGGCAGAGGAGAAGGTTTGTGAGAAGCCTTTGACTCTCTATGAGCAACAAAGGGATTGTACTGAGAGTTGGATAGCTTGTGAGCTAAAGCTTTGTGTAATCTGGACATATTTCCACTTGTATGATAATACAGAGATTAGGGCTTTTAGCTGAAGCTTTCCCCAGAGTATTCTTCTGTGTTCATGTGTGATTTCTTTCTCATTTTTAGTTATATGTGTTCTATTTGATCTTGCTCAAAATCGATTAAGCTTCCACAAGTTTGTTGTAGAAGTTGATCTAGTATTTTGCTTTAGTATATTGCATAATCTGTTGATGTACAGGGATAAATTCTACAAATATCTCCAACTGCTCGATAACCATGACCTCCCTAGTCAGATGCTTCTATTATAAAATCATAACAGTTGATATTTTTTATACACAACTTCCTATTTTCCACTTGTCGTTTTCCTCCTACTGCATGACATCCACCTTAGCCCCACCCCATCCACTATTCCAACCCTATGTTGGGCTCTAGCGTCCTACGCTAACCTTTTGCTATGCTCCTTCTTCCTGCACCAATCCTTTGATGCGCTCTACCTTATCCTTTCTATGCTACTTGTTCCTACTACGCAACCCTATTGTGCCAAAAAAAATTCGATTTATTTTGGGGTCTCAACAGACCCCCAACACAAAAATATGGCTCATCCTCGAGTCACTTAGTCCTTCTTCTATCCTGATAGATTTAGGATTTCCAATCTCACTAAGGTTGTCTCCTTTCCTTCAATACAATTGCCGCAGGAAAAGATATAGAATTTGGACATGTTGGAGCTCTTAAAAAACCTGAAGAGGGATCAACCATGGCTCTGTCCCCCGCAGTGGTGCTCTCTAACGAAGAGACCTAGCCACCAATACTACTCCAGGGCTGAATTCTATGCTTGTCCCCGACATTTATCTCCTTCTTGTAGTCGTACCTGGTCCTTCCCTTAGTGCGATGGGACAAGGAATAATTTTTATTGTTTTATTCATGATCCAAACCTTGGCCTTTCCCTTACACTAAGATGTGGGCATTGTCCCATGTTTCTCCATCTTTGCCATCTTACCTCCAGACAAAATCGCACCTTTTTGCTACAACCCTTCTGGTGTGGATTGCAACAACACCATCTTCTTACAAGAGGTTGCAAGTCCTCTTGTTAAATAATGCCTGCTAAACTTATTGTTGTGTCTATGTCCTCATGTGTGAACCATCCTTATGAGTGGTGTGGATACTCCTTTTTGTAAACTTCTATATTAATTCCAGCCACTCCCTCAGACCTATACCTCCCATTCCTAGTTCTATCACCTAAGTATTCTTTCCATAACCTCTTCTTCCCTAACTGCATTCTTTTGTTGGCTTTCCTATCCACGATAGTTACTTCCACCATTCCTTTATCTACCCTCTCATCGATGCATAACCTTTGCATGATTCATCTATCTCTTCTCTCAAATGATCCCCACCCTCACCATCCATTTGCTAGTCTTAACCTCATCCTTGAATACTTTATTTTCTCTCTTTGATTCCCTAGGTGATAATTTATAAAAAAATTCCCTTTCACTTTCTGCTTCAGGTCTACTGGCACAGTCTCTTGGTTACGATGAATTTCTAATTCGAATCTCCTAGATTATCTTGAATCTGCTCCATAGTCATCTTTCAAGCCTATTTAATACGATGGTCCACATGATCCACTGACTCGTCCCAGATAATCTTGATCAATTTAGGTCCTTCCTTACCTCTATCGTAGACCTCATAAATGTTGTGTCCTGATAATCCATGGGTGGATTGAAATCTTGTAGGCCTCTTCCTACTGCTGAATGGGATTTGGTAATCTAGTCAACCATTTTTTTTTCTCTTGTAACACCCCCCTGCAACATTTACCCAATTTCACCGACCTGTTAGGGTAAACGTGAGAGGAAGAGCTACTATGTCATAGCTAGACTATGAATCCCCTTTCAATAGTTTAACAAAAGTCCTGATTTGTTCCCTAAATTTTTCCAATCCAAACAATAAAATTTGAATGAATTTAAGTAATATATAGAAAAATACCTGGAAGTCGGTTGATTGTGTTTTGGACAGATGAGGTTCCAATTACTACATTTACTAAACAACCTTTTTGACCTCCAATATTATATGGGGTTTACCTATATAGTCCCTTGACCTAGAAGACAAAATCTTCTAGCCCCTATGCCCAAAACTCCAAGAATAATCAAGCTTAATGTTTGTGACTCTGTTGGAAGCTCTAACTTTGTCTCTCTCAAATTCAAAAATTTCCCACAGTCTGAATCCTCTCCCCTTCAGTGCTGCTCGACTCCCCTATATGCCAAAAATTCATCGACTCCCCATCCTCCAAATGTCGGTTTATTACCTTCTTTCATCCTCTTTTTTCCTTTTTTAAGTCGATTACCTTCCCAATGATATGATGTGTAGGTTGAATTTGTCTATTTAGAGTAGTTAGGGGTTAGCACTATTTTGTTTAATTGAATTAATTTACTTTATTTATAATTTTAAAATAAATTACTTTATTTATAATTTAAATAAATTATTCTGTTTATTTGAATCAAATTAAATAAATTTACTTCATAACATATTATATTTTTATATTTTCTTTTGATTAAGGATTACCATACATATGTATGTATATAAGGGTGGTATACATATCAAGTATCTAATTTGATATATTCATTATATTTCAATGAGATGGGAATTTATTTCGATAATCAATTCATTACCCTAACTTAGACATTTTCCAATATTAGCCAGTATGTATACTAGTTCAATACATGTGGTTCATGCATATGTAGCTATCATATTGATGCCTTGTATGCATTCTAATATTCACATTATATTTGTAATTGTAGGTGGTTTATTACACAGACCTTGTAGTCTCCATTAAGGAAGTAGGACCAACCACAAAAGACAAACTGACAACACATATCATTCTATAGGGCTTACATGTCACTTATATGTTGAGTAACCACCCTAGGTGGCAAAAACAGGAGATGGGCACCCTTTTCTCTAGACTGGGTCCTCAACCGCACCCATAACAAGGCCTCCATGTGGTTGGAAGCCTCCAGCCACATGCAAAATCCTACATCTATGTGGTTGCAACCAAAATTTATCAGTTAGGAGTATGTAGTCCTGAGATATGAGCCAAGATTCAAGGTCAACCTCCATACCACTACCAAGAACTTCATGTAACTTATGATAATCAATAATAACATGAAAAAAATGCAAGACATACAAATTTGAGGGTAGAAATTGACTTAGATTGCCTAGAACATGACCTGAAATTCATCAAACATATTGAAAACATGTAAGCTATAAGTCATAAATGCATGTCTGATCATACAACTGTTGGGTATTTATCTTAGAATCACTGAGAAGGACCTATTCCCTCTCCACATAGCTTCAATAACACTTATGAGTCCATTCACCCATCAACTGATCAATAGTTAAAAAATTCATGACATGAGCCATAGAAGATACACATCACATAACAACATATACATAGAAAATAACCAACATATAAACCATGGAAACTCAATCATAATATCACCAACACATTGACAATAAATATACATGAATCACAATAGAAGAATAGATCTTATTAACATAGGAAAATACCAAGCAAGTCAGGGACTTCCATGTAGCACCCAACCACGGATTTGGCTTAACCAAATCTCTCTTTCATCGAATCATCCCCTTACCATATTCCAAGCATGAATGTGGGATCTCATGGAATAAACCAAATAAAACCAAATCAAGGTTTCTAGATGCCAAATGACATCAAACCTCAACCAGTGATTCCACCTCACGGTTGGACATCATTAACGCCAACCAAATTGGTCTCTATCCAAGCTATTCAGGGCTCTGGAACTAGTAACTCAACCCACAACCTTCCATGGATACAGAGCATTTGTCAAACCTGAATCCAGGAATAGTAGCTCAACCCACCGATGGATTGAGAGTGTTTTTCCAACCTAGGCTCTAGGACTAGTAACTCAACCCAAGTTGTTCCAGGGCTTCCAGAGCATTTGTTCCAACCCAAAACCATAAGGAATACAAGAACCAACCAAAAAACAAATTAATGGAAAAACCCACAACACCATGGCTATCATGGGTGCAGGGGACCTGTGCGTTGCTACAACTACGACTAGGAGGGACATGTTGTCAGAGACTGTCCTCTTCTAAGAAGACATTAATGATCTTAATGCTGGGTCGACGCAGATGCAATAGAGGATTGCCCCGAGTTGATTGCAAGTTGCGAAGAGAGAACCAGGCAAAGGGGAGATAACTTGATCAATGCAGAACCGAGAGCTACTAAAATAATTCCACTATCCAACATAAATATAGTAACCGGAGGAGGAAAAAATTGGGGACCGATAAGGGTGCACCAGAGAAACCTCTGATTGTTTGGGTAGCTTCCCCAAAACAATTGTACGACCCTAGACAATAGAAAAAATACTATCAGTAGGTAGCAAAAATGTTTGAAAACTTGGTGGAACGCCAGAAGGATAAGGTACCAAATTTAGAAAATTCCATCGTGTCTCGCTCAATTGAGGAATGGTTCAAACTATTCTTGAAAATTGTCGACAATGATCAGATGTTAGGAGAGCTATGCAGGAGTCTGAAAGAAGCTCTGCTAAAAGGAGAAATTGGGGAATAAGGAATGTCAACAAATCTGCTAAAGAAACACACAAGGAGAGCCTAAAGAAACAAGAAAAGAACAGGCAGGGAGTTCCATATTGACGCTCAAGTGGAAGGATTCTAGATCAAAGACACAATGTGGACCTGGGTTTAGACATTAAAATTATTCCTAGGAAAACATAGGAGGCATTGGGACAACCACAGTTGAAGTACTCACTGATACAGCTGTGGATGGCTAACCAATATTGCATTATTCCCATCAGAAGGTTGAAATATGTGGAAGTATATGTCACCGGAGTGAAAACACACGTAGACTTTGAGGTAATAAATATAATAGGGGAAAAATATCCTTACCCAGCACTACTTGGCATCGAATAGGATTACGAGAATTATGTTGTCATTGATCTCAGGAAGAAGTTAATGATCTTTGAAGTAGAAGGGATGTAGGTAATATAGCGGTTGGATCCATACCAAGGACCGAGATTCATAGAACCAGTAGATGACCAAGATGAAATTGGAACACAAGACTAGTTATACCGATTAATAATAGGGAGAAGGGAAGATTACATCAACCCCATAGCAGAGGGATCAGTCAGCTAGAGGAGTATATAAAGCTCAGAGGTGGGCTTCGAGGCTGCGTGCGAGGCTTGACAGTAAGGAGGATATGAATTCAATACAGGATGCTACGCTACAATATGTCACATCAATTGGATTGTGATAGTGGTAAGTGATTATCCTACTTTCCATGGCATAGACTCAGTAGACGTATTTATAAGTAAAGTTGATAGAACCATAAGGGAAAGCCACAAGGTACCATTGTTGGACATTTCACTACAAGAAACCCCAACATGGTGGTGGGGATCTCACCACAACACCCTTCGTGATTGGGACAAGGTCAAGTGGGTCATGAGAGAAAGGCTCAAGTAGGAAGGGGACCAACCTTGAAAGAGTGTAAAATATAGGGGGTACTTTGATCCCCAACAACACCTAGAATGCTTCACAAACAGATGGAACAAGCAATGGATCTCGAAGGAGCTATGGGTACACATGTTTGTACATACCCTGGGTACAGTCCTGCAGGCTTGGTACATAAAAGAAGAAATTTGAAGATAAATTGGGGATTGGGACGCACTAGCTAAACTATTTCGTAGCAGTTTTTCTTTTAAAAATAGTGACAACCAGCTAACCGAGGCTTTGTATGCCATCAAAAGAATACTCTTCACCTTAGGATATTTATGGGAAGGATGCATTGATGAAAAGTTCCTGCAATGCTTTTATGAGTTAGAGTACCCAAAGTCCATGGCTTGTGGGATGGTGAGCGCAGATATAGAGGAGGATGATTTAGAGGGACTGAGGAACTTGGCATTTTAAGAGACTAAAGGGGAAAGGGATATTAAGGAGGGACACGTAACATATTCTCCCCACTTACTCCCAGTAAAACTGTGGAAGCATAACATCAAGATAGGGGACAGACCAAAGATGGCATCTATAGGGGACTACTAGGATGAGCACACAACTAAGATCTATTGTGCGAGTATGAGGATTTATTCCCATCTTCAGTTACGGAGTTAAAAGGAATCAAAGCAGATATCGATGAAATGAAAATTGTGTTAAATCCGAATGCCAATCCTGTGAAGCATAGACCATATAGGATGAAACCAAGAGTAAAATAAAGGCCAAGAAGGAGATAGATAAAATGCTAGAGGCAGGACTTATATTTCTGGTAGATGAAGTAGAATGAATCAGCCCAATAGTGATCTAGAACAAGAAGGATGCCACGGAAATAAGGGTCTGTGTAGACTACCATAGCCTAAACAACGCTTGTGTCCATGACCCATTCCCCACACCTTTCAGTGATGAGGTCTTGGATAGTGTTGTAGGGAATGAATCATACTACTTCACAGAGGGGCTCTCAGGGTACCATCAGGTCCACATAGCAAAGGAGGACAAGAAGAAACCAACATTCACCATAGAATGGGGCTTGTATGCATACCAGGTCATTCCTTTTGGCCTAAAGAATGCACCTATTGTGTTCTCCCAAATTTTGATCGCTACCTTCAAAGACTACATTCACTGGTTCTTGGAAGTATACATGGACAATTAGATAATTTATAGCCTATTGAATAAGCATGGAATATTACTTAGAGTAATGTTCAATTGGGGTAGATAGCTACAAATCTCTATAAACTTGAAGAAGTCTATCTTTGCAATTGTATTTGGTATGTTGTTGGGCCACATAGTTTGCAAATGTTTGTGTGGACTGTGAAAAGGTTGCAGCAATTGTGAATATGGATCTGCCAACCAATGTGAAACAGTTGTGATCAGTGCTGGGCCACATAGGGTATTATCGTCGATTGATCTAAAACTATGCGTCCATAACTGCTCCCATGGAGAAGTTGCTCAATAATACAAAAACATTCAATTGGATGGAGACTTGACAAGCGACATTGAACATTCTCAAGGAAAATTTGGTAAGTTCACCCATCTTAGTATACTTGGTTTGGAACAAACAATTCCACATACATATCGATGCATTGGGCATTGCACTAGGGTTAGTGTTGGCACAACCAAGGGAAGGGAACTTGGATCATCCAATCTACTTTGCAAGTAGGAAGTTGTCGACTGCATAAAAGAACTATACAGACTAAGATAGAAGCACTAGCCATGATATACTCCTTGCAAAATTTTCGACACTATTTACTTGGAGCCCCATTCAAATTCTTTACAGATCACTCGGCATTAAAATACTTGGTCAACAAGCCAGTCTTAGAGGGAAGAATTTGTAGGTGGCTACTGTTGTTCCAAGAGTTTACATTCGAGGTTATCATTAAACCAAGCCAGTTGAATGTGGGACCAGATCACCTCTCTAGACTGGAATCAAGGGAAAGTGGGGGCTCCCTAGATGATCAACTATTGGATGCTAATTTATTCCGCATAGAAGCAATACCTAACTACTTGGAGGAAATTATAGCTTTTCTAGCCATAGGGAAATGTCTAGAGGGACATACAGCGACACAGAAGAGACACATGGTGGTGTGAGCAACTTACTATTAACTTATTAGAGGACATCTATATAAGCTGGGCCTAGATCAAGTTTTGCGGTGATGTCTCCTCCAACATGAACGGTAAGATGTCCTATGGGAGTGCCACTTTGGAGTTGTGGGAGGGCATGTCGAGGGAAAGCAATGACGAGGAAGGTCTTGCAAGCAGGGTTATGGTAGCCTACACTCTACAGGGATGCCAAATAATATGCAAAAGGATGTGATGTGTGTTAGAGAGTTGGAAAACCACCACATCGTGATGAATTACCACTACAACTAGTACATATAGTGTAGATATTTGAAAAGTGGGCAGCTGATTTTATCGAGTTGAACAATCCATTAGCACGACATTCTCACACATGATATATCATCACAAATAGCAAATATCGAACGCAATGGGCAGAGGTGGCACTAGTGAAATATTGTAAAACAGGCACAACTGCGAGGTTCATTTTTTAAAACATCATATCTAGGTTTGGTTGCCCAAAAATCCTAACAAGTGACCAAGGGACTCATTTTATAAATGAGATAGTTGCATCCCTCCTACAGAATTTCCTAGTCCAACATCATAAGAGTAGCCCATACCACCCTTAGGCTAATGGGATGGTTTAAGCATTCAACAAGATACTAGAAAAGGAACTATCGAAGATATGTTCGGAAAGTTGAGATGATTAGGATGAGCATGTACCAGCCACACTATGGGTGTGCCAAATGACAGTTAAGCGCTCACACAGTGCCAGTTGGTATATGGATGGGAAGTCGTGGTACCCACTGAATTTGTAGTACTGATCATCTTCATTGCCCAAGCTAAAAAGATGACAAATGATGCATCGCTACAGAAGTGGTTCGAGGAATTGATGGAATTAGATGAAGCTAGATTTGTAGTTGAATTCCACCAGTCTGTTGAGAAAACAAGGAAAAAATCATGGCACGATAATCACATTAAGATAAAATCATTCGCAGTTGGAGGACAAGTTTTATTATATGACAACAAGTTTCAGAAGTTCCTAGGTAAGTTGCATATGCATTAGCTTGGTCCATTCATAGTTGTGGAAACCAGGGAATCCAAAGCAATGAAACTGGTGCAACTGAATGGAATATTGATACCAGGATGGGTGAATGGCGCACACCTGAAGCCTTTCCACCAACACAACACCCATCATTCTAATTGATGAGGTATTTGAAAAGGGCCTATATGTAGGTTTAGATTCAGTAGAAATAAGATAGTCAAGCAGTCCGTCCATTTAAGTTTTGTTTTATTTTATTTTCCATACAATAATTCTCACATGTCAGTTCAGTAGCGACACCTATGTCGCCTCACTGCAAATGACTGTAGTCGGGGAGGTCAGTCACATATTTCAAAAGTCTTATCCACTGTACTCAGATTCATTTCTGTAATAATTAGGTAATAATAACCCTGTCAAGTAAATTTCAGTAGAATCTTTTCCTGTTGTGGGAAGAGTTAACCAATAAAGCCGCCATTACGGTCACATTATTACCCATATACTCCACTTTGTAATTTTCCCGTCATGAGTCATCCAAGTCAAGTACAACTTAGCTAGAGGCCAGTTAACATGATTGAGTCTGCATAGGGAAAGTTACCCTAGTAATTAGTTAGTGAGTCTAGTCTAAAACATCATGTCAAAGCTGGTCTACTTAATTTGCATTGATATGCAGGAATATTTAGAAGTTCCAATTCAGATGAAAGAATTCTTCTAGCCTCGGTTTCAAACTTAGCAACATCACTCAAGCACTCATTATTGGCCTCCTGTAACTGTTGTATATCGGTGATGCAGAAATGTGACAAAGATAATCTCAGTTCCTAAAGACAAATTAGATGACCGAATTACGGTTATAGAATCACTATACGGGAAATATGACAAGGCCACATTGGTAAACAATGATCTTTCAGATTTCTTCCAGTTTCTGGTGCTCAAGAGAGAGGTATATATAGAAGAATTTCCCAAGGGTGATGACACGATGGTGACGAAGATAAAAGGAGCATTTCGGTCACTTTAGCGGTCAACTTTGATGAATTTGAGGAGTCTACCGGTCCTTAGAATGTCTTTTGCTGCAATGCAATGGACTAAAATTCTAGTGAGAAGCATGCATAGGGGCTCGCTCTGGTTAGACAAGGAATATCCAATTCATGTGGAAGACATTCAACGTCTCACCAGACTCTTAGCAACAGAAGATGTAGTCTCGACATCGTTCCAGACTGAGTCGAAGTGAGTGAAGAAAGAGGGGGACAATAATTATTACACCAAGCACGACGACAAGGGAACAAAAATAGATTTTGTCAACAAGGACTACATCAAATTCACTTGCTACATCATTGCAGGGAAGATAATGAGACACTTATCCAAAAATGAGTGCACGTTGTACACCATATCAGTTGCAGAGCACTATTGCAAAGGAATTTTTCTCAATTAGTCGACATTTCTGCTGAATGAGTTATTTGAAGCTTGCGAATATGTATATAGATGAAGCACGAATTCCATTTTTTGGTATTTGATTATGACTTTCATAATGTGGAAATGGTGCTCGCCAAGAGGGAGGAACCTCGTGGAAATCACAAATGAGAAACCACTCGCACTCAGATACACACCACGAAGGATGTTCGGGGACCTAAACAACAAAGAGAACAATGAAGTATGCTTCAAGCACTAGTCCCAGAAGATGCTCACGACCATAACGGCGACAGAAAAATCCCCAAGTGATTGCTCGATAGTTACTCCCAAGAAATTTGGTTTGGGGTAACACATGGCCAGACTTATATCAATCCACAATGCATCCATCTGGAGACTTTCCAAATGAGGTAGTAGAGGTTCACATTAGCAGAGGGATAATTCCGCACGGAGGTCAAATCGTGGCTAGGGGTTTCATGTGAGATTACAGATGGCCAATGTAAATATTTGTCCATGGTCATGAAACCACAAGCGTTGACTGGAGACATGACCGAGAGTAGTAGGAAGAGGGGGCTGGAGGAGGATTTACAACCGATGGTCTGTCAAATGGAGCAATGAATGAGTTCCATTAAGTAGACAATTTCGAGCTTCATGGGGTCACTAGGTACGACTGCCTAGTCTAGTGCTTTTCAAGGGTTTAGTTTATTCAATCCGATCATAACTACTCCCCTCGTTATGGCTATTCCCCATCATAACCCTCACTCTTAGACTAAACCAACCATCCCTAATCCCTAGCATCCCAAAGGTACCAAGGTACCAGCAGCCAAGAAGCAAAAGATAATGCATGTCATGATTTTCGTTGACCTCACCAGTGATGGACTCCAGTCAGCATCAACCTCCCCAATTGTTGAAGAAAACCCCCAACCTACCTCTACTATTTCACCTGGTTTGCGGGATCCCTCCCCCCATACAACTTCCACCTCCATGACCCTATTTGACGCAATCCCTCCAGGCACCCGCATAGCCATAGAAGAAATGGAAGTCAACTCGGCTATCCAGTCCACCTAGTCGCTAAACAAGGGTGAAGGCCATACTGTTTTTGAAACATCCCTGGTATCCCTATTTCTAGGAATGGGGCCACTCCCGAGCGAGGAACCACTCATCACATAAACACAATCAACTGCGATCGAACCCTTTGAAGCCTCATTTCCTATAAATTTCATTGTTGTTCCAGAACCAGTTATTATCCTCCAACTCCCTAGTTTCTTGAGACCACACAGCCTGCAACCTCTCCCTAAAGCCACTAATAAAAATCCATTGCTAGCGGCCAACCCCTGCAAAGAAACTTCCTGGACCCATCAACAATGCAGCCTGAGAACCTTTAACACTGGTCATCTACATAGATATTTGGATTTATCCAACATGAAGCTAAGAGGGATGAACATATCAAAAATGACCTAGTCGCCAAGCATGAGCAACACAAACAACAAATTGTCGCTATCATGGTAGAGCGAGATTAGCTCCAATAGACCAACCAAAAGTT
Source organism: Pinus tabuliformis (assembly GCA_031772625.1). Lineage (NCBI taxonomy): Eukaryota > Viridiplantae > Streptophyta > Pinopsida > Pinales > Pinaceae > Pinus > Pinus tabuliformis. The sequence goes on from CM062808.1 coordinate 327,625,254, forward strand.
GCAATCCAGGTCGAGTATGTGACATTAAAGACAAGAGCACTTTGGCCAACAGTGCCGATTTAGTAATTGAAGCACCTGAGGATTTTTTAGCCATCACATTGGTTGACTGTTGTGACCATATTCAAACAGCATGCACAAAACTTGTGGCCACTAACAAGGAGCTGAAAAAGACTTTAGATATGGTAAGAGCAGCATTGCCTGATCCACCTACAAGCTACATCACAGAAATCCAGTAGAAACTCAACATTTCCATTGCACTAAAATCTTCGCTAAATGATGCCCTGGTGGATGGTTATGTGCTACTCGACCAAGTCAATTATTGGTCAGGCATCTTAGCCATGAAAAACCAGCTGGTCTATCAACTTCGCCAACAACTCCAACAACGCATCACTGATAGCACGACCTACAGGGATAAAGGGTAGCTAAAGAAAATTATTGACGAAATCGCCTATCTTAAGGCTAGGGTACAACAAATTAAGGAGGAATCAACCGAAAAAATAAAATCCATGATCTGAGACCCCCAGTCTATAAACATGTAAGAGAACTATGGGAGGTATGTGACAAAAGAAAAATGGGGCACCATGCAAAATGTTCGACTCAAGAAATCGAACTCCACATCAATAGCTGAATTTATTTAACAAATAGAAACCCTCACATGCATGTGGCAGACGACATTGGAAGATTATAGCTGCTCCTACCAAGAAATGATTGCCGCATTACTTGAGTTGGGGCTTTCATTTGGAAAACAAGGCCAAAGTGTAGCAGAATCAACCCCGCACGAAGTAGGACCAACACAACGAAGAGGAGGAGCAACAATGCCATAAGAGGAGGAACCAACAAAACAACAAACAATAACAACAAATACCCCACTAGGAGTAGCAATAGAGCCAACAACACTGGAGATAGATTGACTCGGGGACAAGTCAAAGAACTGTGGTCAGGGCTTGTTGGGGCCTTTGTTTTGAATTTTGGATTTTGGTGGGAAGAAAGGTCAAGAAAAGGTGGTGGGGACAATGGTTCGAGTTGTGAAACTAATATCCAAAGGAAAGGGATAGGAACTGGGAGTGAACGAGTAGTTGCAATAAGGTGGCAGAAGAGTACAAAAGTAGTCAAGCAAGGGAAATAGAAAGCAACCGAGGGCGGAGTCAGTCGAATGGAACTGGTAGTGGGAATGAAAAGAAAATGATAAAAGGAAAAAGATATCACGAGGAAGCATTTGGCAATGAAGAGGGTGAGAAAGGGTGGGATTCTGAATGCTGGATCAGTTGCGTAAGAGCTAGGACTCTCCTCGGCTCTACTTATGTCCATTCCTATCAGTTGTGTTCTATGAAAATTACTCTTTGTGTATTTGATGAGCAAGCCTTGAGCTTTTTATATTCTGTCATGTACTCTCTTATATTTCAGTTAATGAAAGAAGTAGTTTGGGTTCCTTTCTCTATTGTTGTGTTCTTTAAGGGCTATTTAAAATTTTATATTAATGATCAATAGCTAGGTAGTTTCTTGCAATGGAATCAATAGAATGAAAGTCTTAGATAATATAACAAATTGATTGTCATGAGATATTGTTGTATTTTCTTTGCTTTTCCTCGATACCCCTCCCAGCTCCATCTAACTTCAGTCACGACACACCTTGGGTGAGACCCCTTGCCCTCTGGGTAAGGTGAAAATGTTGGGTTTTCCTAGACTACAACGGAGCCTTGTTGGCCCCTTGAACCCAAACCTAGGGTCTCTTCCCTATTGTCATTTTTGTGCCAACAAGATATTATCTAGATCCTCGCAAATAATCTCACCCTTCACAGGATCCAGATAGAGATCCCCTTCCCATGGATCTAATGGTGCAACAACCCGAATATCTCCTCTTTCAGAGATCATCTGCCTTCTTTTTAAGTTGATAATTACCTGTTTATTGAAGGCCTAGTCGATCCTTAGAAGATATGGATAAAGATCAGTATTGTCCATGGTTTTGATGACCTCAAAATTGACCATGCTTGACACCCCATTGAAATCCAAAGGCACCCCTGATAATCACGTGATTGGAAATATTTGACACTAATTGGCCAATCTGGGCTAAATTGGAGACTATGTTAGCTTCGGCCTCCCCACCATTTCCCAGGTACTTTTTTGTAAGATATTTACATCTGATCCAAAATCCATAATAATATTATCCCTCTCATACTTACCAATCTGCGCATCGAAATAAAATTCTTTGTTGATCCACTTTCTACAAGCAACTTGCTTTGTGACCCTTAATGAGCTTCATGGAGTAATCTCCTCTGTTGTCCAGGTGCATTTTTCTACTAATATTCTAACCTTGTCCAATTCCTGAGAATCTTTAACTAACTCTAAACATCTTAGTAGTAGACTCTGGACTGTGTCTACTATGGTCCTTCACTTCTTGCCTATAGTGGTATCAAATATCTCTGGCATAGCTACTTTGTGCCTTGTCTTCAGAATGTCCCATTATTTTGTAACTATCTCCCATTGAGCCTACTTATACATTACCTTATCCTTAGTGGGATAAAACTTTGGTGGCCGTTCAAGTGATTTCCTTACCCATTAAGGTTGTTATACCCGATACCTCGCAACATCAACTCTCATATTGGTACCTCCCCGGATTATCGCACCAATGCGTTGTTGAGTTCTATGCAGCCCGACAACTATCATCTACACATTGGGCCCCTTCTTTTCCTGCCACTAGGAAATCAACTGAGGGAAATTATCCATTGGATGATCTAAGGACTTGGAATGTATACATGTGCAACATGGATTAGTGAAATCCTAATCCACATTTCCCTATTGTCCACAATTATAACATATTATAGTCCTCTTCCCCTAATAGGTCCTCCAAGTTCTCTAGCCACCATACAACATCCTTAGCCTTGTTGATTATATTTTACACCTTGAGTGTACTAGTTGATTGAGTCCATTTGTCGCGGCTTCCACCCCTTCAATCTCCTACACTCTGAAGGATTCGAAGGTTTGTTTTCACATTAACTCTAGTGCAAAACAGTTGTGAATGTCATGCCCAACTAACTTTTATAAGTCACAAAAACAATTTTGTGATGTGGCCTCATATTATTACATCATCGAGAAACTAGAGGGTATATGGCCCTATACCCTACAAATTTCCCACCAATGATTCCCCTACCTTGTGCAAGGGGGTTTGTTGCACTAGTTTCCATATAATCAGTCAATAGTTTTCATTCATTCTTATGGTGACCCTTCATGCAAAAAAGAGTACACCATACTTCTTCTCACTTTTCCTTCCCCTTTAGAAAATATTGGAGTTGAGAGGCTAGCGTAGCAAGTTGGGACTGCTCTTGTTCCATTATGTTATTCTCACTTCCTCTTTCTAGTAGTTCTTTTAGCTTAAGTGCCAACTCCAAATCCTCTAGCTATGTGTAAATCCTTGGTTTGCATCAAGGGTATTATGATGTGTGATAGAAGCCTAATAATAAACCATTGATTGTGTTTCACATCTAGAATTTTGAGCGTCAACCTATCCTTCAACACCTACAACCAATGGTCAAAGGCCCATATCGATCCTATTGGACTCTACTTAATTTCTTTGAGTTCCATGATGCATGGGGACTCTAGCTTGGGCCTTTGAAATTCCCTGATCAATACCTGATTAATGTCCACCATAGTCCTATTTTGGCCAGCTAACATCACCCTCTTATACTCCATGTACCATGTCAGCACATGATCCCTGAACATCAATTCCAACAACTCAATCTTGGTGGCCTCATCCTATACCTTCTTAGCTGTCCAAAAAAGTACACACACAAATGAATGATGTTCTGGGTCTTTGGTCCCAGCACCGTGAAACATGGGCAACTTTAGATCTATTCACGCCATAGTGGTATAGTGGTACTCTCAGATGAAGTAATCCCTCTTCCGCTCACTGTAATACTAGAAATATATGCACCTATTTACACACCACTCTTAATATGAATATTTTGTGTCTCTCCCCCTACAAATGGGTGAACTCCACTACTACTACTATTTCCTCCTCCTTGACTATGATTACCTCCTACAATAATTTAATTAGTACACTCATTGCTTACCTCCTGGTCTGTAGATGTGTGCGGGGTGGTGGGTTCAACCCCATATACAATATAATCTTTCCATTCTATTTTTAAATCCTCCATGGTGTGTAGGCTCAATTGTTCTCTTTCTTCTGCCTCCATATGTGTTGCACCAAACTGTGTTCCTTCATAACTCTCAACACTAGAATTATTTTGTGTCTTGTGATGACCTCTCCTAGCTGCTTCCTCTGGGATCTTTCTTCAAGAAAGTACCAATGCTGACCAACCTCCTCCCGTGTCACCTCGTCATTATATTCTTCCACTCCTCAATGTGTTATCCTTGTAGCTCTTTTGCTCCATCATTTTCCCTTCTTTTGATATGTGAAATTTAGGATCCCCACTAACAACTTCCACCGCCATATGTTTCCTCCTTTCCTTTATTTTCTCCTTATACCACCTCCTAGTCTCCCCCACTTCCCCATCCGGATGGGCTACCTAGCTGCTCATGGTATTAGATTCCAATTGCAAAACATCGTGGTCATACAACAAAATTTTAATCAACAATGGAAGTGATCTTATAAATCTACCTCTTGGTCCCTTGAGGAACTTTTTCTCCACTTTAGTATAAGATCTTGTCAATTCTACTATGAACTCCACAATATATCCTTCTAACAAACTTTCAAACTAAAAAGCAACAACACGTGAAGTTGTGTTTCTTACGATATACTTCCAGTTGATGTACCTCTTCTGGTGTCCACCTCATTGGCCTGTCGTGCCACTATGTGGGATTATTGTCTTTATACCTTTGGACCCACTGCACCAAAATATTAGAAACTTTTGTAAAGGAGGTTTCATGAAAATCAGTATACATATACCTTTGTAGCCATTTCTCTATGCTTTGACCCTTGTCTCCTATTTCTTTCACAACAAACTCATTCTCCTTTTTCTTAAGCCAACCAGTGATCTCCTTTATGGTTGTGAGGGATTCACTGGGGGAGAAATACCATACCATGTGTGTTCATATTAAGGGATATATATTGAGGAAAAAATAACATTATATATGGAGCATATAATAGGTGGTAAAGGTTTTTTATATTGGAAGATATAAAAAATGGAGCTCAAAGTCAGCAAACAAATATAAAGGGGTATAAAAAATGTTAATGAAAAAATGGATACCTGCAATATCTAGTGAAAGTAGGGGTTTTTTAAAATGGGAATGTGTTGATAGTGTTGGACCAACTAACATGTTAGGGAATATCCTCGGTAAGAAGTCCCATCTAGACCTCACACTGTTTGGTGTAGAAGTCCCAATAGTGGGTGGTATGGTATTGCATTGACCATGGTTGCGCACAGAGGTAAGTAGGATGTCCTTGTTGGTAGAAAGGGTGTGACATGCGAAACAAGCCAAGGAAGGTGCATGAATGGTTCTAACACATAGAAAATGGGGTGAGTGCACCCCTTGGAAACCTATGGAAACATGCGGCTTGGAAGGGAACACATGAGCAAAGATGCATCAAAAACTGGAAGGCAGGTGAACTACCAATCCAAAGTGATGGTTAAATCAACAACACATCTCGGTAAGATTCATACATACATATACAGAAAGAGTATATACATACATGTGTAAGAAAAAAACTACATATATCATTAGAGTACCAAAAATAACTTAAATACAATAACAAATGCATGAAACATGCTAGCTTTGTTATATAAAGAAGTGATAGTTCCAATCATACAACACAACCATGACCAACCACTAGTCCTGATAATGGAATGTTACAATCACTGACGCCTGCTCCTCCAAAGAGATGTACTTGCTCTGCACTATGGAGAAGTCAAGGGTCATTACAATGCACTCCAAGATTTCTCGAAGATACTCCTATCATAATCTTGGCTGCCTAAAAGCCCATATAATGAGTTATAAGTTTCTATAAATAGAAAAGCGTGGGGTGACCCTTGACATTCCCCTTTGTGACTCTTCAACTAATACATGATTGTTACATTCAACTATCAACACTTGGACTTTCACTTTACAATATGTTACACACAATCTTCACATGTACCCATGTGAGACAAAATAGGCTTGAGCAAGCCATGCAAGACATCACTGAGACTCAAACAGTTTTGGGGAAGACCAACTCTTCGATATCCTTGCGATGATCGACGATGGAAAATTGATGCCAACCTTGGATGTTCATGATGGTGTCCACACATTGAATGGTGACATCCTACTGAAAGTGAACTCTTTCCTCCATTTCATCTGGGTACACAGATATGGCTCCTCTATCCAACTTGTTTGATAACATGCGCATCATCTTCCTAAGTGTAGCTGTACTAGAAACATACGGATGCATGGTCTTTGTGCTGATCTCCAAGTGTGTGTTGGTGACTATGCACATCAACCTGTCGACATACATGTTCAGCTCGAGTCGGACTTGGTTGTTTTCTTTGCCTCGGTGAGTGTGCTAATGGGTGGGATAATATATGTGCACATAATGACATCCATGCTCGTGAAAACCCTTGCATGTGATCGACGACCTTGCTCACCCTATTTGCTCCATGTCAACTATTAGGCTAGGCCTATAACCTGTATGGATGCAGTTTCATCAGTCTATGCATGATCTGAATATGAAACTACCTGTAAATGCTTAGCAAGGTATTCAATTCAGTAAATATACATGTCTATATGATGTACATGTCTTGCAGTTAAAAACAAATGAGTTTTGCAGCTATTTATGACCCTTTTATGTGTAGTAGAATTAATTCATTTCTCTATTTAACGTAATAAAACAGATTTTCTCTGAAAGAAAACTCAACCATGAATGCAATAGCATATGATGAAGTAGTTCACCTCTCCTGGGCTACATTTGCTGGGTACAAGGCTCCCAAATGTGCATGTCCTTGATTTGATTAAAAGCTCAAAATGATTATATAGAAGAATACAAGCCTTAACATGTGAAATGGACTATAAAAATGGATTCAGAATGCTCAAATCAGTCAGGAATGACTACTAGTTCTCATCCAATGGGTACCTATAACCCTATACAACTCCCACAATGCTCGGACCTGTGGCTCCTAGAACTTCCACGGAGCAAAAACACTTGCAAACGACCTCTGATTGCTCTGTAACCTATGCCAATGGCTTCAAAATCATCTAATTAGTCAAAATAAAAATAAAAAAAATCATCCGAAAAGGACTTTCCTAGCCAAAGTTATGGCTCATTCATTGAACTGCTACCCCTAAGAAAACTACAGTTAACATTAGTTGAGGGCCAGATAGGCCCACCAAATATGGTGGGACTGCCAAAAATCCACCAACTTAACCTGTAACTGTTGGACTTAACTACAGTTCACTAATGCCATGTGACTAGATTTCAGGCTTAACTGGTGGTTGTCCTCAGAGTTTGTGCCAAAACCTGTTGTTAAACGGTTAGTGGAATCGGGTTTTACGCCATGATATGTGACGTCACCCTAACTGTTTCGTTGTCCGCCGGAAGTTATAGTGATCGGCCCACAGTTCTGGGCATGTAGGCATATGGTATTAATTCGTATGCCATGCAACCAACAACCCAGTGGTATAATGGTAAGGCTTTACAATTATATGCGGGAGGTCTCGTGTTCACTACGCAGGTCCTCCAACAATTTTTTAAACATGCCAAATTCGTTCAACCTTGCGGCCACATTGTGGCCTCTGGGCTGGCCACGTGGCACCCCTCCATTGGATGCCAAAAAGGAATATTTTGGGAATATTCTATTTTATTTTTTTTTGAAAAAAATTCAAAAATTAAGGGTTATTGGGCGATTTTATTTTTGACATAACTTCTACATATGGAGACCATTTTTTGAACCATTTATGGTGCCAGAATCAGGTGGACGAGCTCTATCTAGTTGTTCAATCTTGAACCAGTTCTAAGCACTTTCATTTTTGAGCATATTTCGACACATGGGACATGAGCCCCTGATCATGCCTCCTCATTGGGAAGCTTTTGGACTACAAAAGCCTTCAATTACCTGTTAAAAAGGTGAGGGTAAAACTCCCTCACTCTGTCCACCTCCATCCACTTTGCCTTGTTTGGTTTGCTACCTTTGAGACAAGCCCGAACATAATCAACATTTCCCCTCCTTGAAGTGCGTGTCCTTCTATCAAGGATTGCATCTTCTTTCAGCTAATCTAAAAATTCTGGCGAGAAATCATCTATAGATGGCAGCTGAATATCGCTTTCATGATCAACAATCAAAGGAGGTTCATACAAATGTAAATTCTCCACATTGACAATAGAATACATTTGTATATATGAAAGAAAATCTAGTTGAAAAGCATTATTTCCGAATTTCTTGAGGATTTTGAATGGACCATAATGAATAGGCTTTAGATTTTTACCTTCTCCTTGCATTCTTTTCTTACTGATGTATAACCATACCTCATCCCCTTCTTGAAACTTGTGGTCGACTCTATGCTTGTCATGTCTCTCCTTGTACTTTCCTTGACTCTTTTCAAGCTGTTCTTGAATTTGCTGATGTATTTGCTGAATTCTTTCAATGAATGAACGAGGTTTGTCAATGTCACTATGTCCCTCAATGGTGACATCTTTCTCAAGAATAAAATCAAGATGTGACTTTGGAAAGTAACCAAAACAAGCTTCAAACGGTGAGGTGTTTGTGGAAGAGTGCTTGGCACGGTTGTAAGCATGTTGTATGTAGTGCAAATTTTCATCCCAAAGATTGGGATGCTTGCTGCAATAAACTCTCAAGAGGTGCACAATGGTTTTGTTCACAGCTTTTGTTTGGCCATCTGCTTGCAGATGGAAAGCAGTACTCTTCTTCAACTTGGTGTCCATCATCTTCCATAGATTAGACCAAAAGTTCCCCACAAATCTGGAATCCCTGCCACTAACAATGGAAATAGGCAAGCCATAATGAACCCATACATGTTGAAAAAATAATTCATTAGTTTTTTCAGTAGTTATATTTTTCTTACATGGCATAAGTATACACATTTTGCTGAAACGATCAACTACTACATAAAGATAACCATGCTTCTTTCTAGATTTTGGTAAACCTCCTACAAAATCCATAGAAATACTCTCCCATGGTCTAGAAGGTACCGGAAATGGCGTATATAATCCAAGATTCCTATTGCTAGGCTTGCTTGTAGCACATAATGAACATCCTCTAATGAACTGTGAAACATAATCTACCATGTGAGGCATATAACAATACCTCTGTAGATGTGCAACTATTTTTCTTACACCGAAATGTCCAGCAATAAGAGAAGAATGAGCTTCTCTTATGATGGTTATTCTCTCCCCTTGTGGTATACACAACTTGCCCAAATGAAACAACAAATTGTTATGCAAGTGATAATCATTCTCCATGATAGAAATGCGATACATGCCTATGTTTGGAAGAGGAAAATTTGGATGCAAATGGATTTCATGCTGAATCTCCCTCTTAGGAGGCAAACCTGTTGGTTCCTGAAACATCTCATGATGTGAATCAACTACATCATATAAATCTAATTTAAGTTTGGGATCACAATTTCCAAATGACTCATGATTCACATCAACCTTGGGCTTAATCATAAGAAGAACAAAATTCTTACATGAATTCACCAGCCTTTTTACCTGTCCTGCATTCACCATCGCTACATTTGTCTTCTTGTGATGAGCTCTAACAATGAACTCCTTGCCATCTTTGAAAAGATGATATTTTTTTTCATGGCGATAGAAGATAGCTTTCTTGTCAAATAAGTAAGGACTTCCAAAACAATTCCTGCTATATCAAAAGGTACTACATCAAGTTCAACTGTGTCAATAAAATGATAAGTAATTGCAAAGCACAATATAAACTATCTTAAGATTTGTAAATTTGCATCCTTGCAAATCCATCCAAGTGGATATGGCTTTGGATGTGGAATGGTCTCAAGTTTGAGCTACTTGACCAAGTCTTCTGATATAAGGTTTGCTTGTGACCCACTATCAAAAAGTGTGTCAATTTTAGTATTTTTGAAACTACCCTCACATGAAACAATTCAATTCTTTCTTCCTCATTAGGAGCTTGTACATGATAGTTTGAGGTACTAGTGTTGGCTTGTGTTTCAATTTCTTTTCCCTTCAAGTTTTTCAAACGCGTAGCTGCAATTTTGGTTTCATCAACTGAATCATCCCCTAAATCTTTTGGTGTAGATGTAGTAGTAGTTTTCTGTTTCCCTTTGGATTTGTTAAATTGGTTTCTCTTTCTAGGATACAATATCCAATAGTTTTTCTCTTCATGGCCTGCTTTAGAACAGTGTTTATAGATCACTTTCTCTCTCTCCTGTTTGACAGATGCATTCTTTTTGCCTTTTCCCTTGGAGATTTTCTCTTTGTTTTTCCCCTTGAGGGGTTCGTTTCTGCCCTCTTCAAATGTGTTTTTTCCGCTAGCCTCTAAATGGGTAGCTTGAACAAAAACCTCGTCCAGGCTAGTAGTATTAAGCATCAAGATGGTGTGTCTAAGGTAGCTGTGCAAGCCACCTATGTATTTCAGTAAGGTTTCTTGGGTCTGTAAATCTACCCCTAACAAGAGAGCTCTTCTCTTGAATTCTTGGGTGTAGTCTTCGACATTCTGACCCTTAAGTTGTCTGAAATTTTGCCAGTTCATGATGGATTTCTGCATGCAGGCAAGAGGATAAAATTGTTTTTTAATGGCTAAAAGAAATTCAGCCCATGTTAAGGAAAACTTACCAAATTGCTTGATTTCCTCTTTGGTATTGGCCTCCTACCAAACCAATGCTGCTCCATCCATTCTCAAAGAAGCCAATTGAATCTTTGTGGCATCATCATGCATATTCTGGATCCTCAAGTAAACCTCTAGCTGCCTAATCTAGTTGTCAAGATTTTCTACATTCACTTCACCATTATACATAGGTAATTCGAATTTTACATCAAGCTTCAAAAAGGGACTTTTTCCAGAGGATCTATGCTTATGAACTGAAGAAGAAGAAGATAAGGATGTAGAGGAAGAAGGTGACAATGGGGGTGGTGGATCACCATTTCCTCCATGCCATTTCTTTGAATGATCATCATCCTTCTTACCTACTGAAGAGCCTTCTCCTTCATTCAGATGTTTAGACCCTTCTTCTGCCAGTTTCTCATTTTTTTCTTGGTACAATGTTCTCACCATTTCAGTCAAGTCTAAGAAAGCTTTTTTGAAGACTCTCTCTTCTTCTTTTTGGATCCATGTCTACAGGAATTTTTCCTTCCTTTTTAGACATTCTTGAAGCTTCTGTTGAGGCTCTTGAGGGTGAATCTAAAAGTGGAGATAATGGCACCCTGGCCCTCCTTGACTGAGGATTATCTCGTTCTCTAGTCAAATTTCCTTCCCCTCTCTGAAGTTTCAGCCTCGTAAGCATCAAAACTTGCAAGACAGTCAAAATATCTTTGCACAAAAGAAGTCAAAAGACAACTACACTAGAGATTGACTCAAAGAATGTTTATCTCCTTTGCAATTGTATAACAAGAGCATTTTGAAGGCTACCTGGCTCATTTCAGGCTCTGTCTATAGTTTATTTGACTACTTTTGATACAAAGAAACAACAACTCAGCTCTGATACCAACTTGATCTGAATATGAAACTACTTGTAAATGCTTAGAAAGGTATAAATTCAGTAAATATACATGTCTATATGATGTACATGTCTTGCAGTTAAAAACAAATGAGTTTTGCATTTGTTTATGACCCTTTTATGTTTAGTAGAATTAATTCATTTCTCTGCTTAACATACTAAAAAAAAATTGTTCTGAAAGAAAACTCAACCACAAATGCAATAGCATATGATGAATCAGTTCACCCCTCCTGGGCTACATCTGCTGGGTCCAAGGATCCCAAATGGGCATGTCCTTGATTTGATTAAAAGCTCAAAATGATTATACAGTTGAAGACAAGCCTTAACAGGTAGACTGTAAAAATGGATTTAGAAGGCTCAAATAAGTCAGGAATGACTACTGGTTCTCATCCAATGGGTACCTGTAACCCTATACAGCTCCCACAATGTTGGGCCCTAGTGGCTCCTAGAACTTCCATGGAGAAAAAACTCCTACAAACGACCTCTGATTGCTCTCTAACCTATGCCAATAGCTTCAGAATCACTTGATTAGTCAAAATAAAAAAAATAAAAAAATGGTCCAAAAGGGACTTTGCTAGCCAAAGTTATGGCTCATTCATTGAAATGCTTGTTTGCCCCTAAAAAAACTCTAATTAACTTTAGTTGAGGGCCAGATAGGCCAGCCAAATATGGCGGGACTGCCAAAAATGGTGCCTCCGCCAAAAATCCGCCAACTTAACCCGTAACCGTTTGACTTAACTGGAGTTCATTAATGCCATGTGATCGGATTTTGGGCTTAACTGGTGGTTATCCTCGAAGTTTATGCCAAACTTGTCATTAAACGGTTATTGGAATCGGGTTTTACGACATGATACGTGAACTCACCTTAACTGTTTCGTTGTCCGCTGGCGATTATGGTGATTGGCCCACGGTTCTGGGCATAAAGGCATATGGTAAGGGGGTTGGCCCTTAGGGGCTGGCACCCTTCGGGCCCGAACCAAAAACATTTGAAAACTTTAATATGGTTTAATTCAACTGGCATCCAAGCGACAACCCGGTGGTATAGTGGTAAGGCACTAAACTTATATGTTGGAGGTCTCATGGTCAATCTGTAGGTCGTCCAACAATTTTTAAACATGCCAAATTTGTTCAACCTTGGGGCCACGTTGTGGCCTTTGGGCTTGCCACATGGCACCCCTCCATTGGATGCCCAAAAGGAATATTTTCATAATATTCTATTTTAAATATTTTTGAAAAAAAATTCAAAAGTTAAGGGTTATTGGGCGATTTTCTTTTTGACATAAATTCTGCATACGGAGACCATTTTTTGAAACATTCATGGTGCCAGAATCAGGAGGACGAGCTCTATCCAGTCATTCAGGTTCAAACCAGTTCTAAGCACTTTCATTTTTGATCATTTTTCGACACTTGGGACATGAGCCCCTGATCAGTGCATGTTGCACCTCCTGTTGTACTTGTTCCTATTGCAACTCCTTCTCTCGTGTGTGCAACTCCTATTCTTCCTTGAGTTGTCACTTCAGTACCTGCAATTCCTTCTTTGTTTCTCTCTCTTCCTTCGCATGATCCTCTTGGTCACGGTGTCACCTCATAGCCTCAATCTCCAAAGCTACTTTCATTACAAGTAGATCTGCTTGAACTTGCAACTTTGCTTCACCTCTACACTGTCAAAAACCTTCCTCTTGCATTTGTCACACACAATTGTGCTACCTTCTACCGTTGTTGATGGTGTTGCTCGATGTGATTCCACTGCCATTTCATCTTGATATCCTTGTCCATGAACAACTTGATGTCTCCATAGATAGACAATTTCATAGACACTTGATCGACTGCATCCCCAGTTGCGCTCTCAAAAGTGTCTTTGACTCTGCTATCCTAGAAGCCATTGTACCTATGGTGCTGAGAGGTAGAAAAATACCTGCGATACTTGGAGACATAGAAACACTCATGTTAAGCAATCTATCAGTTGAAAACCAAAAGAAACTTAAGGATTGACATGCAACATACCTGTGTGACTGTCTGTAAAGATTGTATAATTTTCACGGGAGGCTCGGAGACTGACTGCCAAAACTTTTCAAGACATAGTTCAGGGTGTTGGGAGGTTGGCTAGCTATTGGAACTACAATGCATAGTCTAGCCTAGCTTGCTGAGGACTGAAACTACACAATGCACAATTTTAGTTAGTAGTGAAATGCAAACCAGCAAACTGTATTGCGCAATTTCTGGCGCTAGCAAGGCAATGCCTCCCAGAATTGCACAATTCAAGCCTGGAGGTTAGTGTTGGTCCATACCAGCACAATTTCTAGAGAGAAGACAGAATTTTCACTTCCAGAAATGCAAAATGTTAGCCGGGAAAAGCAAGGTCTGGGCTAAGGTAGCCCATACTAGTCGATGAGCGATTGAGAACATGAGAAGTCTAAATGCATGGTAAAACTTAGTGTAAACAAGAGTGAATGATTGTGCATGCAAACAGTAAGTGCAAGATTCAGAAAATGGAAAATGTGCATGTGTGTGAAGCAGGTCACCACAACGGTGACTGTTGGTGAAAAAATAGTGTCATGCATGTGACAACAGTGAGATGCAAACAAAAATTGAAACGGTGCTTCTACAAGCTAGCATACATTAAAACGATAGCAAGCACTCATTGAAATCAAGCATACAACACTTACACAAAGAGAAACACAAAATGTGATAGAAACGTAGCGCAAGACATGAGAAGCAGACTTGCCCTGAAACAACTAAGGTGAAAGTGCCAAAGACTCTTGGGTGTGATGTGGGATGTCAAAGCTACAAGATCGATGTGAGGAATGAGCTCTATAGGGTCTAGTTCATAAGTTTTGATAAGATCAATATTATGATGGGCATGTCACAAATCTAGGAAAAGGCGACACTTGGTGAGAGGTTTCTAAAATGATCTTTGCATGTAACCCCCAGCTGCTAAAAATAGATCCCTAAAATCTAGGGATGGCTTTTGCATTCTACCTTTTACTATTTCGGAAAAAGAAAACCATGCACGTAAATCGTTTTTCTCAGTCTTGGAGGGAATTGGTCAAACTAAAGGCACATGCGTCGATCTGCAAGCCTAGGACAAAAAATTGTGCAGCTTCTGGGTTGAGCAGAGCTAGTTGTCTATCACGCATTGTACAATTTCTAGGCTGAGTAAGTCACTACCTCCCAGAATTGTGCAATTTGTGGGTTGAGGCCCAATGCTGGGTCAGATTGCATAGTTTTCTGAAGGAGGACCGCCTAACTGCTCTGCATAATTCTGGAGCCCAACAGGGTGCCCAATTGATTTGCACAATTTTTGGAGGGAAGGTTGGTTCCCCTCCAGAATTGTGCAATTTTCTGGGGGAGTCTCTCAGCCAGCAAATAGTCTAAGTTTGGGATGTTGGTCTACGAGAGGGAGACAAACAAGCTGACATGCATAGGTTTACAGGCCACTAAAACTCAAATGAAGATTGTGTGCTTGATAGTGCAAGACATGCTACTAAGAATGGTTGGTAGGGAGGCTAAAAAATGAAGCTAAGGCAAAATTTTGGAGGGTGGTTGTAGTCGCTACAACACTTGGCGACACACTGGTAGTTTTCCAGCTCTCTGTATGGACCTTGTTCATGAAAATCAAGTCTAACACTTGAGGATGTATTGTTCGGTTCTATGATTGTCTTGGCGTCCACACTTGCTTGATTATAAGATGTAGCATTTGCCATGCTCTTGATCTGTCAGCACAAATTTCAAGCCAAGAAACACAATTGTTTTGATTGGGATGAGGGGTATATTGGTGCATAATCCACATGATAGTCAGAGTTTAAGTTTTCATCTCTGGTGTTGCTCCGCTCCCAATAGACCTAGACAGTACCCCGACAGAGTTACGCAGTAACATAAGCATTGCTCTACTACCAACAAGCCTAATGAGTACCCTAATGGAGTTACTTGTATCACCTCTCTACATAGGAAGCCTTTCTCTTCTTTTGTCTTATTTATTTTCAATTTTTTGAAAAATTTTCACATTTTCATTTTTTTCATTTTCATTTTCATAACTGTGCATAACACTTATACAGTTTAGAGGTGGAAGAGGGATCCCGCCTTATTGAGAGCAGAAGAGGTTTTTCCTTCAAAGAAGTAGTTTGTATATACCTTTGACGTGTTTGTTAAGGTGTTACCCTCACCTTACTCTACTTGACTGAGCTGATAAGGGTTAACCCAAAACAACTAACTAGAGTAGGTGACACTGGTTAGCATGTAAGCATTATGTTTTCACTAATGCTCACTTCAATCAGAACGTATTTTCCGTTGATATATCATGGAATAAAGACAAAAAGTTCTTCATACAGAGGCAGGACGACAGATAACCAAGCACTGATAATTGCACAAGTCCTCTTGTACTTGACTCAGCTTCTTTCAAGAGTTGCACATGGTTTCATGAAAAAATAACCTACAAACATAAATAAGAAAAAAGACAACAAAACAAAGCAAAAGTAGAAGTAAATGTGTAAGCAAAGTGAGTAAGAAAACAAAGAGGCAAACAAACAAACATGCAAAATCAGAAGAAAACATGCATGCAAGCAAGCAAACCGAAAGAAAACACTACTTCTACTCCTAAGCTAACGGTGCATTGGTCTTCTCACATAAAGTGATACTTCCAATGTAGCCACCGACGCATTGGTCGACCCATGTTGGTGAAGGCATGGTTCTTGAACAGTACAACTGTGCGAACTCGCAAACTTGAAAGATATAACAGTGAAGTCAAACACACTCTAAGTTTGAATGTGTCCACATAACATAAGTGAGTGTAAACGCATGACATGCAATATGTGGACCTACCATGGTGTTGTGCTACACTCCATGCAATTGTTAAGTGTACACATACTCCCTACTGTGACATGAAAGAAAACATGAGAAAGGTACACCACTTACATTGCACAAGTGTGCTTGTTGTGTAAGATTCCCCCTACAAGAGCAATGGGATAGTGTAATTCGAGTGGAGGAGGCAAAATATGGTTGTTTGGTTGATCTTTAATGCAAAGAAGATAGTGATGAGGAGCTTTGTGTGTTTCAGTAATTTCCTGATCAAAGGTGAAACCAACCTCAGGATAGTGAGGGCTTGACATAACCATCATCTCAGGTTGAAGTGGCTCAACAGCCTGCGGGGTTTCAACTTTGTCGATAGGTAGATCATCGGAGACCAGTGGCTTAGATAGATTAAAAACGAGTGAATCAACACCATTATCAAATGAATAAGTGCATAGATTATGACAACCACAATTAGAAAATTCAAGATGTTCATCAACATCCTCATGATTTGATGAATCATGTAGAGGGGTAGATGAGAAGTGGAAAAATTCACCCTCTACATTTCTAGAAAAGGTAGATGAAAAATCAAGTGTATTTTCAAAGAATTATTTGTCCTCACTATTATTGGATGATGGAACAATATCTGTTGTGTTCTATGGATAATCAATAATGGGTGAATCCATATATGGATATACACAAGTGAAATCAGGGATGGCAGAATCACCAAAGATATCAGGGAAAAACAAAGGAGGCGCAGACAGAAAGGAATCATCCTTTGTCGCAGGTTGATGTTCAGGATACTAATCATACTCTTCATGAATGACAGCGCAAGTTGGTTGTGTGATACCCACTACATCGATAGCTTGATCCTCGTTCACAACAGGTGTAGAGTTTGGAATGGAAGAACACAAGACAATGCAATATGAAGGATCAACAGAACACAAAGATGGATGTTGAGGTAAGACATGCATGTGACAACCCATGGGATTCACAACCAAATATGGATGAAAATTGAGAGAAGTGATGTTGGGAGGATGTGACAGTTGAACAAACATGTGTGCATGTTCTCCCACATCACTCTATGGTGGTGGAGTTATTTGATGAGAGGACGACAGGCAGCCACTTGTGACAACGACCGTGTCTATTTGTGATTGCACAACTTCATTATCGAAGTATGCTGAGCAGGGTTTGAACTTCAAATTCTTCTTGGGATTAACAGATTTGGTAAGGAAATATTCAAATATGTCCATGAGATACTGGAATTTCATCTGACTTTTCGAAGCTTCAAACTACAATATGTGGAAGCGGTCCCAAAAATCCATAGGCGATTCTTACGAAGTCTTCTGTTGTTTTAACAATTTTTTATCAATATGTTCTGGATCAAAATGATGGAAATTAGATTCAATGAGATCACATAAATGCTCAAGTGAGTGCATGCTGTTGGGTGGCAGATTGCCACACCATCGTTGTGGGGATTTGCGAAGTGTGTATGTAAGAAGCACGCTGGCCACTTCTGCATAGAACTTGTCTGCATCCTCAAGGAATGCATAGAAGTCTTCTAAGTACTCAGACCATGCTTCTTCACCTTCACCATCATAAGTAAATTTCGACAAGATATAAAAAAGCTCCCTCATGATGTTGAGAGGTTCGGCATGCGAAAAACATTCCAGTGGGATGATATTGATAGTATCCATGACAGATGTTCAAAGATTAAAAATAGGAAGATAGGACTCAACTTTTCATCTGGCCCTCCTTCTAGTGCCAAAATTTTAATGGTGCTAAACCTACCAACATGTCCGGGGATCTCCCCAGTAAGAAGTCCCAACTATACCTCAGATCGTTTGGGGTAAAATTCCCAACAGTGGGTCGTATAGTATCGCCTTGATTGCGGTTGCGCACAAAGGTAAGTAGGATGTCCTTATTGGTAGCAAGGGTGTGACAGGCACAACAAGGAAAGGAAGTTGCATGAATGGCTCTAACACGTGGAAAGTGGGGTGAGTGCGCCCCTTGGAAACCTGTGGAAAAATGTGGCTTGGAAGGGATCACATGAGCAAAGATGCATCACAAAATGGAAGGCTGGTGAACCAAAAATCCAAAGTCACTGTCGTGTGCTCCTCCAAAGAGATGTACTAGCTCTGCACTATGGAGAAGTCAAAGCTCGTTACAATGCACTCCAGGCTTTCTCTAATATACTCCTATCAGAAGCTTGGCTGCCCAAAAGCACATAAAATGAGTTATAAGGTTCTATAAATAGCAAAGGATGGGGTGACCCTTGAAATTCCCCTTTGTGACTCTTCACCTACCCTCATGACTCTTAAACTACTACATGACTATTACATTAAACTATCGAGACTAGGACTTTCACTTTACAAGATGTTACATACAATTTGCACATGTACCCATGTGAGACAAAATAGGCTTGAGCAAGCCATGCGGGACATCACTAAGACTCAGACAGTTGTGGGGAAGAAAAACTCTTCAACATCCTTGCGATGATCGACAATGGAGAAATGATGCCAAGCTTGGTCGTCCGTGATGGTGTCCATGCACTCAATGGTGACCCTGTTGAAAGCGAATTGTTGCCTCCATTGCATTCGACTACACCGATATGGCTCCTTTGTCAAACTTGTTTGATAATGTGTGCATCATTATCTTGAGTGCAACTGTACCAGAAATATGTTGATGCATAGTGTCTATGCTGATCTCCAAGTGTATGATGGTGACTATGCGCATCAACTTGTCGACATACATGTTCAGCTCCAGTCACACTTGGTTGTTGTCTTTACCTCAGTGAGTTTGCCAATGGGTGGGATTTCAAGCATGCGCACAATGACATACATGCTCCTGAAAACTCTTGCATGTGATCGATGACACTGCTCACCCTGTCTACTCCATGCCAGCTACTGGGCTAGTTCTATAACCTGTATGGGCGAAGTTTCATCAGTTTGTGCATGTTGCACCTTTTGTTTTACCTGTTCCTCCTACAACTCCTCTCATCTGTGTAGTTCATGTTCTTCCTTGAGTTTCCACTTCAACAACTACAAATACTTCTCTGTTTCTCTCTCTACCTTTGTGCGATCCTCTTGTTGTGCTGTCACCTCATAGCCTCAATATCCAAAGCTACTTTCATCGCAAGCGGATCTACTTGAACTTGCAACTTTTCTCCACCTATGCACTATCAACAACCTTCTTCTTGCATTTATTACACTTAGGTGTGCTACCTTCTGTAGTTGCCGATGGTGTTACTTGCTATGAATTCACTTCCATTTCATCTTGATATCCTTTTCCACTAACAACTTGATGTCTTCATAGATAGACAAGTTCATAGACATTTTATCGACTGCATCCCCAATTGCACTCTCAAAGGTGTCTTTGACTCTTCTCTCGTGGAATCCATTGTACCTATGTTGCTGAGAGGTAGACAAACACCTGTGATACCTAGAGAAATATCAACACTCATGGAAAGCAATATGTTAGTTGAAAAAAAATAGAAAAAATAAAGGACTGACATGCAACATACCTGTGTGATTGTCTGTGAAGATTTCACAATTTGCATCGGGAGGCTGGGAGACTGACTACCAAAACTGTGCAAGGCATATTTCAGGCTAACAGGAGGCTCACTGACTATTGGAACTGCATAATGCACAATCCAACCTAGCATGCTGAGAATTGAAACTGCGGAAACAATTTTAGTCAGTAGTGACATGCAAACCAGCAAACTGTATTGTGCAGTTTCTAGGGCCAACAAGGAAATTCCTCCTAGAATTGCACAATGTAAGCCTAGAGGTCAGTGTTGGGCCAGACCAATGCAATTTCTAGAGGGAAAGCAGAGCCTTCACTTCCATAAATTTGCAATGCTAGTCAGGAAAAGCAAGGTCTGGGCCAAGATAGCCCATACCAGCCGACGAGTGACTGAGAACATGAGAATTCTGAATGCATGGTAAAACTTAGTGTAAACAAGAGTGAATGATTGTGCATTCAAATAGTAAGTGAAAGATTCAAAAAATGGAAAACATGCATGTTTGTGAAGCGGGTCACCGCAATGGCGACTGTTGGTGCAAAAACAGTGTCATGCATGCAACAACAACGAGATGCAAACAAAAACTGAAAAAATGATTCTACAAGCTAACATACATTAAAACGGTAGCAAGCGCTCATTGAAATAAAGCATACAACACTTACACAAAGCGAAACACAAAAAGCGATAGAAACACAATGCACGACATGAGAAGCATACTTGCCCTGAAACATCTAAGGTGAAAGTGCCGAAGACTCTTGGGTGCGATGTGGGATGTCAAAGCTGCAAGATCGATGTGGGGAATGAGCTATGTAGGGTCCGGTTCAAAAGTTTTGATAAGATCAAGGTTATGACACGCATGTCACAAAATCTAGTAAAAAGCAACACTTGGTGAGATGTTTCTAAAATGATCTTTGCATGCAACCCCTAGCTGCTAAAAATAGATCCCTAAAATATAGGGATGCCTTTTACATCCTACCTTCTGCTATTTCGGAAAAAGCAACTCATGCATGTAAATCAGTTTTTCTTGGTCTTGGAGGGAACTAGTCAACCTAAAGGCACATGCATCAATCTATGAGCCTGGGATGAAAATGTCCGCAATTTCTGGGCTGAGCAGAGCTGGTTGTCTGTTAGGCATTGCACAATTTATGGGTTGAGTAGGTCACTGCCTCCTAGAATTACACAATTTATGGGTTGAGGCCCAGTGCAGGGTCAAATTGCATAGTTTTCTGAAGGAGGACCACCTAATTGTTCTGCACAATTCTGGAGCCCAACAAGCTGCCCAATTGATTTGCGCAATTTCTAGAGGGAAGGCTGGTTCCCCTCAATAATTGTGCAATTTTCTTGGGGAGTTTATCAACCAGAAAATAGTCTAAGTCTGGAATGTCGATTTATGGGAGGGAGACAAAGAAGCTAACATGTAGAGGACGACATGCCACAGAAACTCAATTGAGGCTTGTGTGCTTGATAGTGCAAGACATGCTGCTAAGAATGGTTGGTAGGGAGGTTAAAAAACGAAGCTAAGGAAAAATTTTGGAGGGTGGTTGTAGCTGCTACAATAGAATGTGTATTGGGTTCGTATTGGTAGGGGATTAAATAATGTGATTTTTAGAGGCATTTTCAAATATGTAGTCAAATTAGGGGTATTGTTTAGTGCAACACAAATGCACGTGATATGTCAGAGGTTCTTTGAGTGAATCCCTCATATTTCTAGTGGGATTCCAACGTTTTCGCATCCCTAAAAGACAATCCCATCATACATCCACCCCAGTGCTTGCAACGAAACCATTTGTTGGTCCACGAGATACTAATAGACCTAGGATTTGTGATATAGTGGCTAACAAAGACCTTCTTAGCACCGCTTGTTACACAGTAATTTGTTACTGCCTTCACTCCTAGTCCATCTACTGTGTCATGTGTCCAAGTCAAACATGCTCATACTAAACAAATGCTCTCTTATGATGCCAATTGACCCACTTTTCCTAAGTTATCTACCTCATTGCGACTATGGACTTAATATACGCGCTGAAGGGTGCTCATAAACAGTCCAGCTGCGCTACCAGCGCGGAAGTACATCTGATTCCCGTGATGGTTCGATTTCATGCTCCAGTGCGAGGTTATTTGTTATCTTTAGCGATTATCTAACTGGCTACATTGTTCACTGGTGATGTCAACGCTAAAGCTCAGTTATGTACTCGCGATGATCTAGATTGGGCGAATTTGTTCCAACAGTCGGCTTTCTGGATGACTCCAGACCTAGTTGTTGACATAGTTTGTCTCGCCCTTCCTTCCTTGGTATGGAAATTCCGTCAATTGTGCTACCTTCCTTGGGGATAAGCTCTCTTTTCCACCTTTGTTGGAGACTCCTTCTCCTATTTAAACACTCACTTTTGATATGATCAGCTAGTTGCTAATTGGTAAATTCTTGGATTGAGCAGTGTTGTTAGTGCTTTTAATAGATAGCTGGTGTTGGTGTGACTAGTGTGAGATTGTTGATAGCTTGTGGAAGGTTGTGAAGTGCCCTTGACTTTATGTAAAACTTATGAGTGAGAGAGAGACCTTTGTATGTTGGGAGATCCATCTTCAAAGAGTGAATGCTTGAAGAACAGGCTGGATGGATCCCTCTGAGAAGGCTTGCGACGTCAAGACTTTGGTTGTAAGCTTGCTCTTATTTCATTATTAATACAATCAAAAAAGTTTTCTTATGTCTTGTATGGAATGTACTTGATAGCTCATGACTTCTTGACTTTGTGAGTAAATAGATCATTGTTGTTTTTCACTTACGTGCTTTGTTGTATTTCCTTTGCTTTGTTTCAGGTTGATCACTTATTAAGGAGAAGGAAGCGAGAGATGGAGTAGCACAATAGAACTCCATAGACCATCGGTTGAGGTAGGCCTCCAACTATGACTATTTAAGGAAAGCTATTGTTGATCTGTCCTTGTTTGTGACTAGACCCACTCTAGGGCTAGAGGGGTTGCCTCTGTCTGAAGAGGGAACACTTTTCTGCTTCACAAATTGGCAACTCCGCTGGGGAGTCTGTCCTATGTTCTTATCTTTTCTCTTGTTTTGATTTTGATTTGGCCTCCCTTTGTTTTTGGGGATTAATTAGCAGTCTTCTAGGTCACCTGGATTGATCTGGGAAATCCCTTTGTTGTCTGTTGGATTGACTGGTTCTTATTTGGGAGTTTTTTGTTCATTTGTCATTGTTTTGAACATCATCGCGGATAAAAGTTTAACAGTCACGCTGACATCGCGATCACTCTTTTGTAAAATCCTGTGCATCGCTGAATAATGTCACACAGTCGCGACGATCCTAGAAATCGGTTCATCATGGAAAAGACGTGTATAGTCGCGACATCTTCACCATTTTATAGCTTTGCACCCCCGACGATCTCGAGTTGCTAGTTTAATTCCCACGAAGACCCTTGAAATCGCACCATCGTGGAAAATAGGTGTACTTTCGCGACCATCTCTTGTTGTCTGTGTAACACTAGTGATGTCAGCTCTAGTTGTCAGTTCATTACTAGCGATGGTCCTAGTTTAGCGATGTCATCTCTAGCTGTCAGTGTAACACTTGCGATGATTCCTGTAAAGTCGTTTTTACAACTTTACCTCCTGAATTCATCAATCTTGTCTATCCCTTGTTGTTTCTTGTCTCTCATTAGCTTGTTTTAATTGCTTTTGTTAGGGTACTGTCTCTTTGATTTCATTGAGTGAGTCTTGTGTTTTTAGATCATGTGACCTGGCCCTTTAGGAGTTTCATGGAGAAACCGTTTGCTTGGGTTAATTATCTGTTCAAGGTTCATCCACAACCGTCTTGTGATTTGCTTGAGGCTCTTTCACTGCTTGTTTTCTTGCTGGTTGACTTTTAGTGTCGATTATTAAACCAATTTTTTATGTTGATTTGATTTCCTCACTACCAAGCATAGATCACAATTGTTTGGATCGATCAGTTCACACTTGCTTGCTTGTCTCTTTAAATTCAAAAAAAAAAAAAAAATCAAAATTTTGCATACATTTAGCATACGAAAGTGAAAGTACATTTGCATTATGAATTTTCATGTTTGAGAAATTGGAAAGCGAATTTTAAATGCATTGTGTTTCTTAGTGTTTGCATTTGCTTGTCTTGGTTTTATTGGTTTAGGAATGGTCTCTCTACCCTCCTGTAGGTAGGTGTTCATTGAAGTAAAAGGATATTTCATTCATTTTAGCTGCATCCTAGGTTTTGTTGTATACATACGGTAGGACCTGAAAAATGAAACATAATTCAAGATCAACCTTAAAACGAAATGAATAAATATAACAACGCATTGGAAAATAACACTCATTATTTAAAGGTCTAGGCTAGAGACGTGCTCCAGCATCGTTAAACCTAGTCACTGGTGTTCTCACTCAAGGTTGGGTGATTCCTCCTTCTATGACTCAATAGTGGTCTAGTACGGAATTGTGCTTGCATGTATCGTTGAGTATATGTTGGGAGACCCCACTAGGTTATCATCCTTTATCCCTAAGAAGCCGTGTCTGCCGGCTTGCAAACCATAACGCACCGAACACAACATTCGGGAAGATTGACTACCATATGGAAAGTCCTTGGTTTTCATATGATCGCCAAGGTGTATATGCAGTTTTGCGAGTTGTTTGGTAAACCTTTTGCCTAGTTTCTCTAAAGTAGTCACTTTCATTCCTTTTCGGACTCCTTAAAAGAAAAGGTCCATCTGAGCACTTGTCCTTTCAGGCTCATTAAACCTCAAAAGAGATAGAGTCACCTTTTCGTCCTTTTCTCGACTCTTGAAACATGAAAAGGTCAAGTTTTTTTCCCGCGTCATAAAATTTACTGCCCATGAAATATTCCTGGTAATAGTTCAAGTTCTTGGTTGTGAGAAGAGTTTTTTTCAGGCTCGTTCTCGATGGAAACATTCCCCGAGTCTACCGGCCAAGGTTTTCCCCCAGATGGAAATCCCGGTCTGTTTCCTTCATTTGGAAATTCCAGTGCTCCGTATATGGCAACATTGTCTTTGCTTGGGTTAACCATCGGTTTGTCCATTTGGTTTTTTTTTACCTCGGTGGTAACGAGCGTCATGACTCCTATTCCACCGTCTCCTTCGTTTGAACCACGACATGTTGATTCCAAGGCTGAGCCTACGCCTTCTTCCCCTGTTTCTTCCTTCTCCTCCCCTCCTTCGCTTGGTGAAAGTTTCAAATCTAGTAACCAGGAGACTAAGAAGAAGATGATGATGAAGAAGAAGAAATCCGATAAACGTGAGGTCACCTTGTAGCTACTGCTTCGAGTACACCTCAGGTCGGACCACCCTTTGCTCCTTCACGGAAGGTCAAGTTTCCTTGTAAATTGTGCAAGGGTGACCATCTTCTTCGTGATTGTCCTGGAATTCCTAGGATCTTAGAAGTATGGTCTCACAATCTAGCTCATCCCTCATCATCCTCTGAAGCTCATGGTGATGCTACCCTATCAACTGGAAATGGTAAGAAGAAAGGGAAGATTCGATTCCCCTGTAGGCTATGTGAAGGCAACCATCCCCTTCACCTTTGTTCGCTCATGGATAAAGCTTCTGCCATTTTGGAAAGTCTTACAACTTCTTCACCCCAACTTCCTGTTGGTTATCAAAGGCTCTCTTCAGACCCTCTCCCCGTCGACCAAGAGATTGACTTAGATTCTTCTCTTGTCCGTCCTCCTCCTTCTAAACCTGGCTGTGCTAAGCCTGTTCCAGACCAACCATTGGTAGGAGAGAGTGTCAACTTGGGTTCATCACCTTCTGATCACTCTGTTTTGGAAGAGCATCATGCTCATGTTCTTCTCATCTCGTCAGATTCTCCTGAGTCCGAAAATGACCCTCCTATCCCCGCTAGTCAAGAGGGTCCTTCTTCGGTTCTTGTAGAGCAGGGGGCAATCATACAATTCCCCCACCAAGTAGTTGGGTCGTTTCCTTCGACTGGAGTCATTTGACTACATTCTGCCTTCCATCCCATGTGCCTTTCCATATTATAGTACATGCCTATGATAAGGCAGTACCTGGCATTGTCTTGGATGAGGGTGTGTCGGTTAGTCTCATGCCTTTCACTACTTGGCAAGCTCTGGGCTCCCCACAGCTTGTGCTTGTCATGTAGAATCTATTGGCATTTGACGGAGGAACCAGTCAACCTTTGGGGATCCTCCCAAAGTTTCCTGTTACTTTGGGAGAAAAAACTGTCTATATAGACATACTGGTTGTCCGAGGTGCTTTAGATTTCAGTCTTCTCCTTGGCCGTGACTATGTTTATGGCATGGGGCCCTCATCTCTTCACTTTTCTGTGTGGTTTGTTTTCCACACGACGGAAGAGTGGTGACCATAGATCAATTATCGTTATTTAGTCCCCTGGTGCCTCCTGCGTAGCTGTCATCCCCTCTTGGTTCTTGCTCGCAAGCAGTACCTTCCTTTCCACAGGTCACTTATGTGGCTACCCATTTCGTCTCCACCTCTGCTGAGGATCATGCAGATGGTATCGTACGTCATGTACTGGGGGCATTGGAACTCGATCTTTCATTGGTGTATCATGACATGTATTCCTCTTGGGAGCCATGTTCTCATCTGGCCCATGAACAAGGGTGCTGAGCACAGTTCCTTGTCTTGTGTCAAGCTCGTTAAAAAATGAAATAAGGAGGCCCAAGCATAGTTCCTCATCTTGTGTCAAGCTCATTAAAAAATGAAACAAGGGTGTCGAGCATAGTTCATAATCTTGTGTCAAGCTCGTTAAAAAATGAAACAAGGGTTATGAGGATAGTTCTTTTACCGTGTCAATCTCATTAAAAAATGAAACCACTCGCTTCCCAAATCGAGTCTTTTTTTTCAGATCTCGTAAAATCCATGTTGAGTCTTTCCAAGATTTCAAAAGTGAACCTTCATTCCATCCACCTCGTTGAATGCAATGAAGCTTGGGGGGAATGTACCTCGATTTGTGTCATTATGCCTGGGGGCATGCGAACTCATAACAAGCATAGTTTTTCGTTTCAAGCTTGTGTAAAGATGAAACTGAATCCAAGCAGATTTCTCCATGGTTCAAGCTTGTGTAAAAATGAACCCATACTCGATTTACATCTCGTGATTGCCATTTTACCTACTAAATTATGCTAGATGACCTTTGGTTGTTTTATTCCATCACCACCATCTCTTTGGCCAGTCATATGCTTTCACTTGGTTGTTTTTCCTTTCCTAAGGAACCGCAGTGACGAGTGGTTTTATCAGCCATCCTATTGACCATTGCATGTTTTGAGCAGTTCCACCATTGTCAGAATCAGTTTCTACCATTTATACCACTTTTTCCTCTAGGACGAGTCGTCTTTAACACTCCTTTCCAACTTAAAAGATGAAAAGATAGCCGAGTTGCTCCTTTCGAATCATTAAATGAAATGAGAGGCACTCTGCTTTAAGCTCTTTTCCGACCGTGTAAACAAGAAAAGATTGCTGAGCCTTTGTCATTTGAGGCTCGTTATTGGTCACGAAACGACATGGTTTCGATCGCTTTTCTACTTTTTCGGGTCGAGATCACTACTCACGAAAAGTACTCCTTGATCGTAATGGTCAAGTGGTTCTTTCGAGTATCGTTTTATACCTTTTCGGGCTTGAGTGACACAAATTTATGAAAAAGGACCCCCCTAGAGTTTTCTTTTTCGTGTCTTTTTCAAACTCCCTAAATATGAAAAAGACTCCGAGTTTTACCTATGTCAGACTCGTTAAACCCTAACAACATTGGACTCGTCACCATGACGAGACTCGAGCTTCTCCTGCCTAAGGCTCGTTAAACTATTACTAGGTTGGATACGACCGAGGTTGGACTTATATCACAAGCATATGCTATCCCGTTCAAGCTTGTTTTCAAAAGTAATTGGGGTACTCGCCAGTAATGGTGGGGGGAAATTTGGAAATCATCATTGATTGTCTATGGCAGCTAGTCACTCTTGAACATCGACACTTCTGCTTCTTGTTGGGTTGGGATATCCATACATTGTCATTTGGCCTTTTGTGGGTTTGGGTTGTCATTTAGCCATTAAGCCTTTGATCCCTTGGTACATGAATGCTGCCACCCTCCAGAGTCGTGTCGCCGATATGTTCAAGAGTATAATCCTTCTGTAGTTTACACCCTCGTTTTTCCTCTGATATTCTGTTTCATCATCTACCACTTGTTCCTTGCCTCGTGTTGTTGATGGGGGAAACATTATGGCCCTCCTGCAATAGATCATCTCCTGTCGACATCATCTCATTATCCAGGAGATTGATCTAGAGATCCCTTTTGGTACCTTGGTGCTTGCATGCCTCAATGGCAAGTTCTTCGTGCTTGACGGTCGACTTACATCATTGGTCGTCGATTGGGTGATTCCACGAGTGTTCAACTTTAGAACATTCTTTGCACTTTGTGGATTGTACTTGATAGTACCTTGAGAGCCATTGGCATTATTGGTGGTTTCTCTCATGCTTGTTAATGGTTTACATCATCGACCGGTAATCAAGCGACTTTCTATCGTGTTCGACTTCAGCACCTTTGTTCGCATGCTAGAATTTATACTATGATCGGTTAGGTTCAAGACCCCGAACTTAGATTACACATGTTCGGGCTGCGTGGATTGGTTCATGATTACATGACTCATTGATGGATGGCTGTGACCATACCTGAGTCTTCATGGATGGCTACGACTATACCTTTGTCATTATCATGGTCTTATTAGCTGGATGGCTACATCCATACCACAGACCTAGTTCGTATGTCTTTTGGATGGCTGCATCCATGCCTAGACTACGTGTATTTCACTATCAGAGATATCAGCTGTACTGGCGCTTGCAGGGTCTTTTAGATGGTTCTCCAGCTCAGTAAGTTTTGTAAAGCATTTCACCCCTCCCACTCTCTCGGGCTTCATACTTTAGGGGGCATGTATTACACAGTAATTTAAACTGCTTTCACTCCGAGTCCATCTACTATGTCATGTGTCCAAGTTAAACATGCTCATGCTAAACAAATGCTCTCTTATGCTGCCAATTGACCCACTTTTCCTAAGTTATCTACCTCATCGCAACTATGGACTTAATATACATGCTAAAGGGCGCTCATAAACAGTGCATCCATGTTACCAGTGCGGAAGTACATCTGATTCCTATGATGATCTGATTTCATGCTCCAGCGCAAGGTTATTTGTTATCTTTAGCGATGATCTGACTGGCTACATTGTTCACTAGCGATTTTAGCGCTAAAGGTCAGTTATGTACTCATGATGATCCAGATTGGGCGAAATTGTTCCAACAGTCGGCTTTCTGGATGACTCCAGACCTGGTTGTTGACATAGTTTGTCTCGCCCTTCCTTCCTTGGTATGGCAGTTTTGTCAATTGTACTACCTTCCTTTGGGATAATCTCTCTCTTCCACTTTTGTTGGAGGCTCCTTCTCCTATTTAAACACTCACTTTTGATATGATCAGCTAGTTGCTAGTTGGTAAATTCTTGGATTGAGCAGTGCTGTTAGTGCTTTTGATAGATAACTGGTGTGGGTGTGACTAGTGTGAGAGTGTTGATAGCTTGTGGAAGGTTGTGAAGTGCCCTTGACTTTATGTAAACTTATGAGTGAGAGAGAGACCTTTGTATGTTGGGAGATCCATCTTAAAAGAGTGAATGCTTGAAGAACATGCTGGTTGGATCCCTCTAAGAAGGCTTGCGACGTCAAGACTTTGGTTGTAAGCTTGCTCTTATTTCATTATTAATACAATCAATGATGTTTTCCTATGTCTTGTATGTAATGTACTTGATAACTCATGACTTCTTGACTTTGTGAGTAAATAGGTCATTGTTGTTTTCCGGTTATGTGCTTTGTTGTATTTCCTTTGCATTGTTTCAGGTTGATCACTCATTAAGGAGAAGGAAGTGAGAGTTGGAGCAGCGCAACGGAACTCCATCGACCAACGGTTGAGGTATCCCTCCAACAATGACTGTTTAAGGAAAGCTATTGTTTATCTGTCTTTGTTTGTGACTAGACCCACTCTAGGTCTAGAGGGGTTGCCTCTGTCCGCAGAAGGAACACTTTCCTGCATCACACTAGCCCTTTCACAAACACCCATAGAGTGAGTGAAGTCTCACCTGAGTTGCTAATGGGTTACTACCAGTACCAAGTTTCCATAGTTTGATAGGGCTTTCTTATGGTTACGACATGTTTCTCCTAATTGATAGACACTATAATTCCCCATTGTTTCTACGCATTGTGCATAGTGCCAAACATAGGTCCATCTATCCATTGCTCAAACCCACCATGATCATGTATGGTGTGACATATCCTAGTTAACCTTAGATGCTAAGCGATCCATGACTGTTACACAACCACCACCAACATACAAGATCGATCGACACTTCAGCCTATAACATGAAACAACAATTATTCTCACTCAACCATATTTAGAAACCTTAATGCTATAGGTCCATACAAAACCAAATCATCACTATAGACTGTTACACTAAAACATATCAACAAGATGAGCATTAGGATTAACCAACGAAGCTATAAAACCTTAATGATAGGATAAACCAACAACATAAATTAGATAAAATCCTCACTTAATATATATAAAATCCACATAGTTACACGATTCATCCATGCACTCGTATAACTATGCAATAAAAAGGAATGCAAAGGTCTTTCCAACAACATTTTATAATCACAAAAGAGTACAACAATTTCTCCAACATGTTAAATATATATATATATATATATATATATATGAGTAGAAGAGGCAAAGATACCTAGAGTTGTTGAGAAATCAATGCTTAGGGTTTGATTCCTCTTTCTTGATAATTACTTGTGAATTATGATGGCTTCTTTTACTTCTTTATTAATTTATATTTCATCAAGTAATTACCAAATAAAATCTATATGAATATGACAAGAACAAGAGGCATAAGATGAAGGCACTTAGCTGGGCAAAAAACCCCTCCAACGGGAAAACCTAGTCCAACTCTTCCACTAGTAGATTCAAATCAAGATGAGACAATCCAATTCCCTTTAGACCTAGACAAATACCTCCTCCAATCACCAAGTCAATCCTTCCTCCTTGTAGATGACCCCTGCTAAAGTCTCCAAGTGTCAACTTCCCAGTCGCAACTTCAATCTAGAATTCTGGCCTCCAACTACAAATTTTCATCCCCCAACAACAGAATTTTAGACCTGCAGTAGATTCAAAATTTTGGCCCTTGCTAAAACCCATAATTTTCACATGTTTGAGAGATATATTTCCCAAGAACTCTATTTAGGTCTTCCCAACTTCTTCCATCCTTCTCCAGCTACTCCGCTCTTCTTTTTTGCTTCTTTCTCTTTTAGATCGAAATAAATGAGTGAGTGCTTCAAATAGGTCAATATGCCTCTTTATATATAGCCTTTTTTTTGGATCAAAAATCCCTAATCCAAACTGACTTCACGACGACATGAATGACTTTGTGTGGAGTTGACAAATGACCTTTTTGGCTCAAAAGTAATTCCTTTTACATGATAGAAAATTCCAAGAAGGGTCTAATAAAAATGCCCATGACTCTATTAACTCAAGGAAAAACCTATAAGTCTTCAATGGAGGCTTTGACCTATAACTCATCTACCCAAGCATGAAACCCATGCTTTAATAAGACCTTTTCTTTAATAATAAAATTTCTTTAACAAATGAAATTATGAAAACTGACACTAGGTACATTCTTCAACACTCCCTCTTAACTAGGGAGGTATTCATAACTCCATACATATATAGGTTTTGTGCATGATTTTCGCAAATGGTTTTGGACGTGATGGTTTTCGGTCCATGGTATTGGATGCTTCAACATGTATAAATATGTATTATAACATTGAAAGGGAAAAATCAAGCTAGTAGTCCTAGTTTTAGGATCCAGGGAAAAATCTATGTGTATATGTGTTTTATGTGTTATGCTTTCACATTGTTTATTTTCTATGTTTCAATATTCGTATGCAGGTAATTTATGTATGGGGTTAAAACCTACAATTGGTATCAGAGTTGTTTTTGCTTCAAGGGGACACCTTTGTTGCTGAGGGGTTTCGCTTGAGCCTGTGGTAGACCTTGCTCAGTGGTGAAAGAAGATGGATGGCGAGCAGTGGAAAGATAGAGATCGATAAATTTGATGGTTAGAGTTTTGATTTGTGGAAACTCAAGATGGACGATCTGTTGGTGGATAAAGATCAGTGGATCGCGATAGATCCTTGTACTAAACCAACAAGAGTGTCTGATGAATAATGGAAGAAGTTGATCGAAAGGCAAAGAGCACAATATGATTTTTTGTCTCAGATTCAATATTGTTGAATGTATCAAGGGAAGCTACGGCAAAGGCTTTGTGGGAAAAGTTAGGGACTTTGCACCAATATAAGTCTCTAGTGAATAAACTATTCCTGCAGAACAAGCTGTATAACCTGAGGATGAAAGATGGAGACTTAGTAACAGAGCATCTGAATGCACTTAATACTGTGGTAAGTTAGTTAGCATCTGTTGATATTAAAATTTCAAATGAATATAAGTGCATCAGTTTGTTGTGTTCTCTACCAGTTTCGTGGGATAGTCTAGTTATTGCAATAGGTAGTAATGCAACTGCCTTGCAATTTTATGAAATAGTCTCATCCTTGCTGATGGAGGGGATGAGATGGAAAAATATGGAGAGCTAGAATGGTGATGCCTTGTCTGTACGAGGATGGTCCCAGAACAAAAACAAAAATAATTTATCTAGTGGGAGATCTAAATCTAGAGGGAGATTTAAATCTCTAGGAAAACCTGTAAAGGTGGTGTGCTGGAAATGCAGAAAGGAAGGGCACTACAAAAGGGACTATAAATCTAAAGCTCCTAATAAAGGAAAGGGATCTGATGATGCTCCTTCTACATAGGCTAAAACCACCTTAGATGAAGGTGGGGATGTGTACTTGGCTTCTTCAAGTACACATGTAGATCATGAGGCATGGTTGATTGACTCGGGTGCATCCTTTCACTTCACTCCCCATAGAGAGTGGTTCTACGAGTATGAGAAATACGATGGTGGTGATGTCTTCTTAGGGGATGATAGGAAGGACAAAATCATTGGTCGTGGAAAATTAAAGTTGAAGTTGCAAGGTGGAAGGGTTAGAACACTTCCGGGTGTTCTGCATATTCCTACATTGGCCAGAAATCTTATTTTTGTAAGAAAGTTGGATGATGCAGGTGTAAAAACAGTGTTCGAGAAGGATACCTACAATATGGTTCGGGGAGCACTGGTATTGATGCAGGGAGTTCGGATTGGAACTCTATACAAGCTGCAAGGTAGCATGGTTATTGATGGGTGAAATAGTTTTGTGGTTCCTGAAAGTGGAACAAAAAATCTAGTGGTCTCTGGAGGGAAGACCATGCTATGGCATCAAAGGCTTTGACATATTGGAGAGAAGGGCGTTCGAATACTTCATGGTAAAGGTATGGTAGAAGGTATGAGTAATAGCTCTTTGGATTTTTATTTATGTGAAAATTGTGTATATGGGAAGCAGAATCGAGTGAGTTTCCCCTCTGGTGGTAAGAGGGCGAAATAGATATTAGTGCTTGTGCACAATGATGTGTTTCGACCTGTGAAGTTTCCATCACTGGGTAAGTCTGTGTACTATGCATCATTTATAGATGACTTCTCAAGGAATACATGGATATATTTCCTTAAGAAGAAATCTAAAGTCTTTGACAGGTTGAAAGAATTTAAGGCTCTGGTGGAAAATTAGACAGAGGAGAAGATAAAGGTGCTAAGGACAGATAACAGTGGAGACTTTTGCAGTAAGGAATTTGAAGAATTCTGTAAGAAGTTCCATATAGCATGACAAAAGACTACTCCATATACGCCTCAACAAAATGAAGTTGCAGAAAGAATGAACAAGGCATTGATGGAAAGGGCAAGAAGCATTCTTAGTGGTGTCGAGATAGGACAGGAATTCTGGGCAGAGGTGGTGGAGACTACATGTTACCTGGTCAACAAGTCACCTTAATCAGCATTGGAGGATAAAACTCCACAAGAGGTATGGACTAGTAAGAAACCCTCTCTTTCACATCTGAGGGTATTTGGATGTGATGCATACGTACGTGCTCTAAAGGAGAAATGAACCAAGTTGGATAGTAAATCTGAAAAGTGCATCTTTGTTGGGTATAAGGATGGTTTAAAGGGTTATAAACTTTAAAACCCAGTGACAAGGAAGGTTTTGTACAGCCGAGATGTGGTGTTCAAAGAGGTGAAAGATGTTATTAAACATGAAGTCCAACCAAAGGAACCTGAGAAGATAGAGTTTGAGCTAAAGGTGGAAGAATCAGACTCTACAACAAAGGAGGAATCAGAAGATGAAGATCCACAAACTCTGGGTATGAGAAGATCAGTTCAAGAAAGAAGGAAGCCAGAAAAGTATAGTCCATCTGCTTTCTGTTCAAATTTTTCTTTGTCTATTACTGATGATGATCCTAGAACTGTGAAGGAAGCAATAGATTCAAAGGATGGAAAACTCTGGAAAGAGACCATGGTTGATGAAATGGCATCTTTGCACAAAAATGAGGCTTGGGATTTGGTAGAGCTATCGGTTGGAAGGAAACCCATTGGCTGCAAATGGGTGTTCAAGAAGAAGACAAATGTAGAAGGAAAGGTGGAGAAACACAAAGCTCTGTTGGTAGCAAAAGGTTATTCCCAAGTGTTGGGAATTGATTTTGGTGATATTTTTTCTCCTGTTGCAAATGTAACTTCTATTAGATTACTTTTATTTGTTGTTGTTTCTTTTGATTTTGAGGTGGAACAGATGGATGTGAAGACAACATTTCTTCACAGGGATCTGGAAGAGGATATCTACATGAAGCAACTTGAAGGCTTTGCGGTGAAGGGTAAGAAAGAACTGGTATGCAAGTTAAAGAAGTCTCTGTATGGGTTAAAACAGTAACCAAGGATGTGGTATCAGAAATTTGATACATTTATACGGGGACTTGGCCTCACCAGAAGCAAAGAAGATCATTGTGTGTATTTTAAATTAATTGGTGACCGTGTTATTTATCTTGTCTTATATGTGGATGATATGTTTCTAGTTGGAAATGACAAAGAAATTATGCAGGATTTGAAGACCTAATTGTCCTCCAAATTCGGCATGAAATATCTTGGTGCTGCAAACTATATTTTAGGCATGGAAATTAAAAGAGATTGGACAAAGAGAAATCTCTAGTAAAACCAAAGGAAGTATGTTGAGACAATATTGTAGAGGTTTAATATGTAGGATAGTAAACCGGTGAAGGTTCCTATTCCTATAGGTGTAAAGTTATCTGCTGAACAGTGTCCCAAGACACAAGAAGAGGAAGAGGACATGTCCCGTGTTCCATATGTAAGTGCAGTCGGTAGCCTGATGTATGCGATGGTATGTACTAGACCAGACATTGCACATGCAGTGGGAGTATTAAGCAGGTTTATGTCAAAACTAGGGAAGGAGCACTGGACAACAATGAAGCGGGTTTTCAGGTATTTGCGTGCCACTAGTGATTATGGTTTGTGCTACCAAGGAAGACCAGGATTGGACAGAGTGTTGAATATTTCTGGCTTTTTTGATGCTGACTGGGCTGGAGATTTGGACCAGAGAAGATCTACAAGTGGGTTTGTGTTTATCCTATTTGGAGGTGCAGTCAGTTGGATGAGTAAGAAACGATCTATAGTGGCACTATCAACTACAGAGGCAGAATACATGGCAGCCACTCATGCAAGAAAGGAAGTAGTTTTGTTGCAAAGATTGTGTTCAAATATGGGGTTAGTATAGGGAGCTATAAGGATATACTGTGACAACCAAAGTGCAATTTTCTTGGCAAAGAACCCTACATTTCATTCAAAAACAAAGCACATTGATGTTCATTATCACTTTGTGAGGGATATGATAGAAGACAAAAAGGTGTTGTTGGTAAAGGTGGACACTTTGAAGAATACTGCAGATGCATTGACAAAATCTATGAGCTCTGAGAATTTCTCTTGGTGTAGAGAAACAATGGGCGTTGCAGGGCTAGATAAGTGACTAAGCTCTCTTGTGGCCCCTTGTGGAAAGAAAACAACAAGTGGGAGAATGTTGGGTTGTGTTATATTCTTTCCATGATTAGCCCATGTAGTCAATCAGGGGGTTAGAAGGGGGGCGAATCCCCCCCTTTGTTGCGCTGATTGCATAGCAGGGGGAGCCACAGGGGGTTTGAGGAGTGCAGATAATCCCACTCTATGGGGTCCGGGGTAGCGACCTGGAAAATTTTTGTTTTGGACCCTATGTTAGGTTGGGCAGACCTACCTATGATTTTGTGCATGATTTTTGCACATGGTTTTGGACAAAATGGTTTTCGGTCCATGGTTTTGGATGCGATGGTTTTTGGTCCATGGTATTGGATGCTTCAGCATGTATAAATATGTATTGTAACATTGAAAGGAACATAATGAAAAATCAAGCTGGTAGTCCCAGTTTTGGGATCTAGGGGAAAATATCTATGTATATGTGTTTTACGTGTTATGGTCTCGCATTGTTTATTTTCTATGTTTTAGAATTCGTATGTAGGTAATTTTTGTACAGGGTTAAAACCTACAAAACTGAAACAACCACTGATAGTGCTTCTTCAGTTAGTTTCACTGCCACTGATCCAGATTTAAATAGGAATGCAACAAAATACAGAGATAACCATATACACAAAGATGAAATGGAAATAATACTTCATTTCATTAATGTAAAATACTTAAATATGCTTACAAACAGAAATGGAAATAAACTAGCTAGGGCAATGGTAGCTTATCTTTGAGAAGAGATGTGGTGGCTACATGCCTATGAATTGTGTTACAATGAGGCTCAAAGGCCTATTTATTGTTGAGAAACAATGGAAAACCCTAAACATCCAAAAACCTAACCCTAGAAGATGAAACGCCAAACTGTGGGCCCCGTTTGGGAAAATTGGTACATCAACTTCCCGCGGTTGTAACTTTGGTATACGATCTCAATTTGACGCACACAATATCTTGTTAGAAAGATCTGTTCGAGAACTACAACTTTAGGAAGAGAAACATTAGTCCATGGACCCATGTTGCTCCCAGTTTTCCCAGAAAACGTCGTTTAGGGCCTCAAAATGGATTTGGAAGTTCAGGACCCGAAAAATTGCTAAAAATAGTAAACTATGCTATAATTAAGGAAAATGAAAAGCTAAAAGAAAAAATGGTGGGGGTCCAAGTGAACTTGGCAGATGGCCACCAATATCCACCTGGATCAGCCACCCTAATCGAATTTGGTAAAACATGTTAACTTCCTTTCCATCATACTTTAGGTGGTGATGAATTGTACCACGTAGGTATCTCAAGATATGCTTGGCAGTTATCCAATGGTCATGACGGGGCTCCAACTAAAATTGACTAAGAAAATTTACAACACAAAATATATAAGGTCTCATATTCACCAAGTACATCCAAGAGCCCACCAGCTTATGATATCTTGTAGGATCGACGAGACTAGAGTCAGAGCTTCTCAACTTCCTGAGATTTGTGATCATGGGAGTAGTCATAGGCTTGGAATCCATCATACCAAGATTTTGTAACATATTGATTATCTACTTACCTTGACCAAGATATATCTCGCTAGGTTTCTAACAAACTTCCAAGCCCAAGTAATAATGTATGTGTCCCAAATATTTCATTTCAAATTCTGTTTCCAACATTTTCTTGCATTCTAGAATTCTATGCTTCACACCTATAATAAATAAAGCATCCACATATAGTCGTATAATGGTTGGTTCATTCTTCACTATCTTGATGTATAGGTTTGCATTGACATAAATTTTTACAAACCCAATTCTTAAGATATATGCATCCATCCTTACATACGAAGCCCTAAGAGCTTGCTTCAAGCCATATAGAGCTTTCTTGAGTTTGCAAACATCAGTATCCCTACTATTTATCTAAAAGTCGTCCGATTGTTGAAAATATACTTCTTCATTAATGTTTCCATTTATAAATGTTTTTTTGACATATATTTGATGATATTCCATCCCATTGTAGAAATTAGTGAAACCAAAGATCTAATAGTAGTATACCTAGTAGTAGGAGCAAAGGTTTCTTCACAATCTATTTGTATTGGTAAGGGGTTAAATAGTTTGATTTTTAGAGATTCTTTCCAATATGTAGTCAAATTAAGGGAATTTTTTAGTATGCCACGAACACACATGATATGTCATAGGATCATTAAGTGAATCCCCCATGCTTAAGACCCTTTAACACCATGTCAACTTTCTACAACTCATCTGCAACAAATCAATGTTGAGTAGCTCTGCATAAAAACCACAAACCATGAGCTACCATCATCA
This sequence comes from Pinus tabuliformis, assembly GCA_031772625.1. Lineage (NCBI taxonomy): Eukaryota > Viridiplantae > Streptophyta > Pinopsida > Pinales > Pinaceae > Pinus > Pinus tabuliformis. The sequence continues at coordinate 327,663,542 of CM062808.1, forward strand.
GGTTGACATTAATGATAAGAAAATTAGTACTAATTCCTTGTTGGCATCAATTCCAATGCTACAATTCCAACATGCTCCCCCTTTGGCATTGATGGAAACCTCAACTTGATCTGGAGGTCGAACTCCATACACTCCAATTCCTCTCTCCCTTTGACATCAATGGAAAATGACAATACAAACTCTAAAGAACAATGCAAACAATGTGAACATATGAGAGAAGTACTCCCCCTAAAATACTCAACACCATGATAACCACAAGTTGAACACGATCTCCTTGAACTTGTAATGGGGTTGCTACCATCTCTCCATGTTGTTGCACATGCTCTCTGTAATTGCCAATGCATGACCAACCCTATGGAGATAAAAAATGACAATAATGATAATGAACATTTCCATACAAGGTTGATTCATAACTTCCGACTCATGATGATATAAAGATAAATACGTTATGAGACAAATGAAAGTATGAGTGAAATCATAGCCCCCCATAAGCTCATTATACCTCCAATAGACATGTTGATCATGCAAACCTGACGATGAAAAAAATAAATGGTCAAACATGTTATTGCTACTACAACTCGTATACATACTATGTTTCCATAGTTCTACTTATCAATAACTCATCACGCTACCTCATGATGTCACACTCTGAGATGCGCTCCCCCTAAGGCTATGATGGCCTCACATACATTTTTTGCATTTTTATAGATATGTCATGCAAGAATGGATTGCAATAGGGAATGACCTCTCCTACTCAAAATCTGATGAGGAAGTTCTATTCTTCAATCTCTTTTTTTTTCTCACTCTTCCCTTGAACACATACACATTATCTGGTGTCTTGACTCCTTTGATAATCATTCTCTTTGACCCTTCTTTCCAGATGAAGAAACCATTGGATTTGAAGACCATTTCCTTTCCTTCATCAACCATTTGTATCCCACTAAATATATTGTGATTTAGACCCTCAACGAGCCACACAACTATTGTATTGGTCTTCTTGTCACCAAGGTTGGTCTTGTCACTTCCCAACACTCTCCCCAATTCATTACCTTAAAAAAAAACATGACTGCTTTTGGTTCTTTTCAGGAAAAATAAATTTGATCCTATATCCTAACACATGATGGGAACATATGTTATGAATTTACAATTTATCATCCTCATGATGCAAGAAAATAGAAATTCCACACTTTCCTAACTACTTCCCCTTTCTTCCACTTGGTCCTTGACTCCTCCTTTGCTTAAGCACTCTCCTATATATTTCTTTTAGGTCAAATTTGAATCTATTTATCCTTTTGATTGGATGGCTTGAGGAACCTATACAACTTACAATCTTTGGCCATGTGCCTAAAATTGTGGCACACATAAGACTCTACATGACCAAGATATGAAGCAAAAGGATCTGATCTCTTGTTTCTCATGTAAGATATCCATATCCTCATGCTAGATCTACAATCAATGGCCTTGTGGCCAAATACATTACAAGCATAAGAATAATCATTAAATGAACTTGTATACTTGAAGGAGGGTCCCCTTCTTGGCTGATCAAATTGCTAAATAGATGTGTTCAATACCCTCCTACAGGTAACTGTCACATATCCAAAATTGTGACAAATGTAACACTCAATCTCAACCATCAAGGGGGAAAAGGAATCTAAATCCTCCTTTGAAATATGCCACTCTAAATTCTAGATGCGAAATATCTTATGGTTGTAAATTGTCCTCTTGTTTCTCTTCTTAGTTGGTTCTAATAAATATGTTTTCTCTCTCCTTTCATGCTACTAATGTTGGTCATAACCTTTGTTGCAGGATTATTTTGTTCTTTGTTGTTTCTTTTGCCTAGTTATGAACTAGACTCTCCAAAGCTAAGGCCAGATTTACTAATTGGGGATCTTTGGCTTTGAAACATATTGTCCAAGAGATTTGTTCTCTCATCTTGCTTCAGTTGAATGTTATTATTCTCTAATTGTTTCCTCATGGAAACCACTTCACCTTCCAATTCTATAATTTGGCCTTCTTTCTCCTTCTTTTGATTGGTCAATACATCCTCTATTATTTTGGCCTCATGCAGTTGAATCTTCATGCTAAGGATCTGCTCTCTAAGCACATCCTCCCTTTTATCAAAGATCTATAAAATCTTCTCATGATCCCTACATGCAACTATTAGAGTACTCACTTCACTAGATAATGTTTCAATGACTACTATTGCCAATTCATATTTTTTCTTAAGGAGTATGTAACCATTCTCTTCTTAACTATGCACATCATGAGATCTGTTAGTGTCAGTCTTTCCAGCCTTCCTCCAGTGATCAAAAATGCTCTTACAAAGTGGTCTCAAAGTGTCAAGGTCAAATTTTGTCATTTCAAAGAGTTTTCAAGCAAAATTTGGTCACTAAGGCATTAGGTCTAGGGTTTGCTTTCACTCCTTCTAAAGTTGTCCAAATCTCGGTCCATGTCATCATTCAGCTGATTCTATCATCATTCATATGGTTTTTATCATCATGTCAAGTTCCATTGGGTCATTTTACAGCTTATTCATGCTTCAGTTGTGCCTTGGCAAGGTCATTTCCCTCTCCTAGGGTTTTGAAAGCCAATTTCTCTTGGGCGGTCAAATCATCGGCAAAACTTGTATCCAGATGTTCATACACTTTCCCCTATCCTTAATATACCTTATCAAACACTTTCCATCACTGAGATCCCCCAAATTCCTCATTTTTGCACAAACCCTAGTTTCTAGCTACAACCTGGCAATTTTCTAGGTTTGAACTGTGTTTTTCCCTTTTGGACCCCTTCCCCTCACTCAATATCTGAGATTCCACTTTTCCCTACTTCCTAACATCCCTCCCCACTCCCAAAAATTTTCCCAAGAATTTAGAAGTCCCCTATCCCCTTCATTTCACTTCATTTCCACGAAATTCCTTGTTTCACACATCGGGATAAGTTTCACTCAAAAGCCGTTTCAGAGCAATCAAAGATGAATTTTGGAAAACTGAGAGAGGCTTTTGTCCACAACATTCCAAAGAAGAAAAACCTCCTTCACTTTTTGCATATGTGTCATTGTTTTTAGAGAAATGTCAAAATTGCAATCGCCAGATCCAAGGAGGTTGGCCAAGGCACTAAAACGACGGAAAAGGCCCGATCCACTCCAAATTTTGGCCAAAGCCTCTTTGACTGAGCATGGTACTTTATTGGGGACTCCCAGCCCAAATTTCAAGAAATTTGGAGAAAATTTTGTCAATTGTGAATTTTTTGTGCCAAACACAGGTTTTCTCCACCAACGGGTCGCGCGCCGCGCGCGACCTTTTCGTTGGGCAACTCCTTTTTGGGAAAACTCAGAATTTTTGGATTTTTCATGCAAAGATACACTTTCTCAGCCATTGCCAAGAAATTTCACCAAGTTTTGGGCCTCCAGAAAGTCAAAAAACAAGCAAAAAATGACTTTCTGCCACCTTTTTGACACATAGGAAGCAGTCTTGGGAGATTGCAATTTTGGAGGGGCAAATGGCCACCAAATTCAGAAATTCCACTGGGGTTGGAAATTAGACATCCAGAACTTTCCAACAAGCCCACTTTTGTCTCATTTTAACACCGGTAAGTACCTAAAAATCAGCTTCAAAGTAGCGCGACCCGTTCAAGAAGAGGGCGCGACCCGTTGGGCAGTTTTCACAGGAATTCATCTACAGCTCAGGAATTCACCCAGTTTTGACCAGTTTTGACTTGTGACGGGATTTTTCACACTATTTGATGTAATTAATGTATTTTCATGTTGACATGACACTTATTTACCTATTCTAGAAGATTCATTCATGTGATAGGTAAAAATTTATTGAATGAATTGGTTTCCTAGCTTATAGAGGCAAGTTGTTTTGACTGCCTAGATTTTAGTGCTCAGTTTAGAATTGGTTGAAACAGCTCCTAGGATAATGAGCTCGACCCCTATAGGCAAGCAAAGGTGTTAGCTTGCCTATATTATGTATTTTCTTAGTCATTTTCAGAGGTTGGGAGGTTGGACTCTTGAGGGAGAAGCTCTATTGTATTACTCATTGTATCTCTGCAATTTTGGCAAAGGAAGAAAGACCAGGGTTTTGCTGTCCTTTTAGGGATTCCTGTGGTTACATGTATTGATGGTGTGTTTCTCTTTGTACTTGTAAGTTTGTTATGTGATTCATCTTCTTACTTTTCCTTCTGCAAATTAGTCAAATGAAGTGGTAAAGCAAAATTCATGATTGCCATGCGCTGCTTTTAGGTTTGCTTAATATTTATGTTTTCATCTGTCTAAATAGAACTCTTGAAGGTTTCTTGCTCTCTTTAGCTCCTCACCAGTCATTCCTATCCATTCACTTAATTTAAAGGCATCAGTACAGTCTCCTAACTTGCCCCAAAGAACCCCCTGCAAAAACTGTGTCTAATCCCCGCACCCAGAATTGCCTTTCCCCAACTTTCCACCAAAACCCTAAAAATTGCAAACCAAACCTTTAAATCAGTTTACTAGCCTAAAATCAGTGTTTCCTCATTGGCTATCTCGCCCGTTGAAGATATTTACCGAGATAGACCGGAGAGAGCCCTCTCCTGCCCCGTAGGGCTAGCTACGAGGCTAAGTAGTTTGATGTTGCCTTGGAGTTTACCTTTTTCAGCCTGAGGTGAAATTTCAAGCGCTAACAAGATCCACCAAAACCATAACTCAAAAGTAAATAATCCATATTTTTATCTTCAAATCCATTCTCTTGATGCACAACTAGTTTGGTTGTAGCTAAAATTCCTTATTTATCACTCTAATCTACTGCACCATTCACACTAGGATGGAATATTCCTTTAGGTTGAGTGTCTTCCTTCTTCAAGCCCTTCTTCTTTGTTTTCTTTTTTTTTCTCCCATTTAGCTCTCCACAACTACTTATATTATCACCACCAAACATGATCTCCAATCAGTCCCATATTTCTTTGGCATATTTTTAAATCACTTATTTTATTCACATCCACATTATGGAGATTATCATACAATATGCATCTCACTAGAGCATCCTACTACAATACACTAGATAAAGATGGAGATTCACCACATCCTTCACAAGAAAGATTCTAATAGTCGTACCCATGAGATAATTGTAAATATTCACCCTATCTTTCCATGCCTTGAAATTTGTTTTCATGAGAGGAGAGACTCTTGAAGGATGAATTCCAAAAAAAACAAAAATCAAAATTTTCACCTAATCTTCCCGAATCTACTATCCAATGATTAAGTTACTACTAAGAGTCATTCTCTGATACGACTTGTTAGAAACCTTGAGCACTACTAAGGGGGGAGTGAATCAGAAGTGTAAGTTATGACCACTTTATGGGTGAGCACATGGAATTGGGTTAAATGTTTTGGCAAAGAGAGGGTCCGTTTTGGTGAAACAAGGATGCTCAATCGAGCAATTTTAAGTGTTTGATTGAGAAATTAAGTGCTCGATCAAACTTCATAGGTGCTTAAACATGGCTTGTGTTATCAACCATCTCACAAAAATATAGAAAAGATAGATCAACAACTTCAAAATCAGCCTCTTCAAGGGGGAAACCTCCTTTACATTGCACAAATGAACAATTCTTTTATGATACAAATGACTAAACCTCCTTTCTCTATATAGGAGTCTAAGGGGTCACAATATAATCAAAGACGAAATAACAATAATAATATAAGGGCACAACAATAAAAATAGTGGGATTTTATGGGGCACACTAATAACAATATGGGGACAATAGGGGCACAATAATAAAAATAAAGGCTGCAATGACAATAGTAATGGGGGAATCACTAGTATTATAGGAACCTAACATGCCCCTCTCATTAAAGAAAGTGTTGTCCTCAACACTTGAGTAGTTCTTGGATGCTTCTATATAAAATTATCATCCTCCCATGTGGAATCTTCAGCGGGTAAGTTCTTCCAATTGTTGAGATACTACGAAATTGATCAATTTCATAGCTGTCGAGTTCTTGTTTTTGTGATTACTTCAAGTTCCAATATGATTTTTCCTTCCTCATCAAGTTCTAGAAATATCATTTGAACTGGGATCTTGTCACATATAACCTTGTTTAAACTGAAACATGGAAAACTGGGTGCACTCGGGAAGCTACATGAAGCTCCAATTTGTATGCCATAGTACCAATCTTTTGCAACACCTTGTATGGACCATAATAATTTTGTGATAATTTATTATCCTTCTTAGATTGCTTGAGGGAAATTTGTTTATATGGTTGTAGTCATAGGAATACCCAATCACCTACATCAAAACCTCTCTCACCGCGATGTTGATCTGCATGTTGTTTCATTCTATTTCATGCCAAAGTGAGGTTATCCTTTAAGAGATGGAGAACTTGTTGTTGATGCTCAATGTGATCTTCCACTGGTTGAAACTTATAATTTTCTCTTAAATATGATGTGCTGGATGGTGGATGATATCCATAAAGTGCCATAAATGGGGTCATTTTTGCTGCAGTATGGAAGGAAGTGTTATACCACCATTCAGCCAGAGGCAAACATTTGACCCATTGTGTCTGTTTATCAAAGACAAAGAAACTAAAATATCCTTCCAAACATTTGTTTATTATCTTAGTTTTCCCATCATAATGAGGGTGATAAGATGATATATGAGCTAATTGAGTACCGATACAAGAAAATAATTATGACTAATTTTTTTTAGTGAAAATGGGATCTCTATCACTTACAATAAACTTTGGGTTTCCAAGTAGCTTTTGAATTGTTTCCATAAATACAATAGAAACTGTACTAGCTTTAACCGGATGAGATAATGCACAAAAGTGTGCATACTTAGTAAGTCTGTCAACTACCACCATGATGACACTCTTTCCTTTGGACTTGGGTAAACCTGTGATAAAATCCATTGAAACCTCCTTCCAACGTTGGCTTGGAATGGATAAAGGTTGTAATAGACTTGGGGTCTTAATTGTTTAAACTTTATTTTGTTGGCAAATGAAACATTGCACCACAAACTTTTGAATATTCGATTTAAGGCCATCCCAAAAAAATTCCTTCTTAACCATGTGGTAAATTTTTAAAAATCCTGAGTGCCTTCCTAAGGGAGAAGTATGCAATTCCATAAGAATCTTTTGTTTGAGTTGGGAATTCTTACGTAGGTATAAGCGATCTTTGTACCAAAACGAATTATTTTTCTAGCTAAATGTATCAGATGTGCTGGGATCTTGTTGTAGATTTTGAATGAGTGCCCATACTTCTTCATCATTCTTCCATTCATCCTTTCTTCATTTATCCAATCTGGTTGGATAATAGAAATGGCGCAAATCAATGCTTCCACATCCTCATCCTTTCTTGAGAGTGCATCTACTAGAACATTTTTCTTCTCTTTTTTGTAGATGATTTCAAAGTCATAACCCAACATCTTTGTGACCCATTTTTTCTGCTCTCCTAAAGATAATCTTTGTTCTAAAATGTATTTAAGACTGTCATGATCCATTTTTACCTTGAAGTGTCTTCGCATTAGGTAGGGTCGCCATTTCTTAAGTGCATCTAGTATTTCCAACATTTCCTTCTCATAAATAGCTTTGTGTAAATACTTTCCTTTGATTGGATGACTTTCGAAAGTAATGGCTTTTTCTTCTTGCATTAAAACAATGCCAATTCCATTTCCTAAGGCATCACATTCCACAATAAAGGTTTTTGTGAAGTCTGACGTATCTAAGACCGGTGCTTGGCACATTACCTCTTTAATATGTTCAAAGGCCTTTGTTGCTTATGGAGTTCATGAAAATGCATCTTTCTTCAGTAATGTTAGAGGTGCTGCTATTCTCTCATAATTCTTAACAAACTTTTGATAATACCCTATCAACCTAAGAAATCCTCACAGATGCTTTATGGATGTGGGGATTTTCCATTCCTTAATGGCTTTAATTTTTCTAAGGTCTACCTTAACACCTTCATAAGATACAATATAACCTAGATATTCCACCTCTTGTACTCCAAAGAAACATTTGGAGATTTTTTCATATAATTGTTTCTCCTCCAATAGTTTAAGCACCCTATCAACATGTTCAACATGTTCCTTCCAAGACTTGTTGTAGATTGGTATATCATCAAAAAATACTAACACACATTTTATAAGGAAGGGTTTGAAAATGGAATTCATCATACCTTGAAATGTAGAAGGTGCATTGATAAGGCCAAAAGGCATGACCAAAAACTCATAACGGCCCTCATGAGTTCTAAATGTTGTTTCCAGAATGTCTTTAGTCTTTATTCGGATTTGATGATATCCTAAATGAGGATCCAACTTGGTGAAGTAAATTGATCCATGAAATTAATCCAATAATTCATCAATGATAGGAATGGGAAATTAACCTTTAATAGTGAGCTTGTTGATCTCCCTATGATACAGACACATGCGCGATGTTCCATCCTTCTTGTGCATCAATACTACTAGAGCCAAGAAATAAATTTGACTAGGTTGAATTATACCAGCCTCTAGCATTTCTGCAACCATACATTCAATTTCACTCTTTTGGGCATAGGGATATTTGTAAGGCCTGATGTTTGGAGGAACACTTCTTGGAATCAAACGAATAGCAAGATCATGATCAAAAATAAGTGGTAGGCCTTTAGGAGTCTAAAATACCTTGGAATGAATGTCCAAAACATTTTGAAGATCAGGAGAAATAGATGATTTCAATGTGGGAACCTCTAGTGAACATAATTGTGCAATTATGCCCCGTTATTCTTTCTTTAGAAGCTTTGTCATTCCGTTAGAGCTGATTAACTTTCCCGGTTTCCCTGCGATACCCCTTAATTCAACTTTCTTTCCTTCTGAACAAAATTTCATGAAAATTTATTGAAAATAAAAGCTATTGTAGCCAAGGATTGTAGCCATTGGATTCCTAGTACAACATCAACACCACCCATTGGAATATAAAACATTGGGTTATTCAATACATATTCTCCCATGGATATCTTGATATTATGGCACTTTCCAGAGCAATTTATGGTTCCTACACTTGCAACCATCACTTGATACTCTGGTGCTAGATATAGGAAGAAATTCAATTCCTTGGCTATCTTACAATGAATAAAATTATGGGTAATTCCTGAATCAATCAACACTATTACCTTTTTATTCTTGATATGCCCTTCTATATTGAGAGTTTGAGGAGTGGTAATTTACAAGATATGGTAAACTTCATTTCTTCTTTCTCTAGGGTTTGTTCCTGGTGTATATCCTCTTCGTTTGACATTTCGGGTTCCTCTTCTTCCTCCTCTTCACAATCTATGTAAAATAATTTCTTCTTAGCACACTTATGACCTTTAGTGTATTTTCTTTCACAACTATAACAAAACTCTTTTGCTCTTTCTTCTTCCAATTGTTGTGGTGTCAACCTTGTAGGTTGTGGAAGGCTAGGGGCAACAACACTTCCATATTTATAGTTATGAGTGTTAGGCTTACTAGTTGCCATAATTTTGCTTTCCATTTTTCTTGCCAACCTGAATGCCTTCTCCAATGAATCAAGTTCCCAAAGGTGAACCTCATGTTGGATTTTATTCTTTAAAGTCCCTATGAACACATCAATCCTATATGATCCTTTGGAATATCTTTCACCCTTATATTCAATTTTTGTAAGTCCTTAATGTGCTCCATCATTGAACCCTTTTGTTGGAGATTATCAATTGGCTAAAAAGGTTTTGCTTTTTGTATCCTCATAATGTGCTATCATTTCTTCTGTAAAAATTTCCCAAGTGACAATTTGTTTATGAGAGAAAAGCCATTGATACCATGCAAACTGATTTGGTTCCAAATATAAAGTTGCAATGCAGAAGTTTTGTGTGTTTTGCACATTATGGATATCGAAATATTGCTCCATCTATAGTATCCATGTTACGGGATCCTTGCCATCAAAATTCCTCATATCAATATTTGGAACATGGTGGGTCTTCAATCGATTGTTAGAGTCTATGAAATCATAATTAACGTTTCTTTTGTTCTCAAAATGAGTTTCCTTTACTACTTTTTCACGATTAGTAAACATTTCTTGTCGAAAATTTATCAAATCTGTATTCAAATCTTCCATTTTTCCTTCCATCTTAGCTTCCACGTCATTCTTCTTAGCTTCTACATCTTTCTTTAAACCATCCATATTAGCTTCCACATCATTCATCTTAGCTTCCGCGTCATTCATCTTAGTTTTCATGACTTTTTTTAAACCATCCATATTATCTTCCATGGCATCCATCTTAGCTTCCACGCCTTTCTTTACACCATCCATCTTAGCTTCTGTTAATTTTTGTGAGAGTGAATTTTGTTGCACTCCGTCTCGTAATTTTGATATATCATGTTGAATTTTTTCCTCTTTTTCATGATTAATACTAGAGATTTCAAGTTTCTTACTAGGTCTTTCCATTTTCTTTCTTTGGAGCATCAATTAATGATAATTATCCTTCGCTATTCCCTTTGAATTCCTTCAAACTAGTTTTTCAAACCAAACTTATCCAAAATTTAAAAAGCAAAAACTACACACCTTTTTTCACTTTGTAGGAGCTCGATGTTGAATCTGATGTATATCTAAAATTTCAGATCTCCAAGGTCTGAAATTGTGAAATGTGGTAGCCCTTTGAGTCCTCTTTCCAATGCCACTAGTCTGATTGAAATTGTATATTCCCTTTGAATTCCTTCAAACTAGTTTTTCAAACCAAACTTATCCAAAATTTAAAAAGCAAAAACTACACACCTTTTTTCACTTTGTAGGAGCTCGATGTTGAATCTGATGTATATCTAAAATTTCAGATCTCCAAGGTCTGAAATTGTGAAATGTGGTAGCCCTTTGAGTCCTCTTTCCAATGCCACTAGTCTGATTGAAATTGTATTCTCCAAGAAAGAGTTATGCCCAATCACCCAAGATTACTTGATTATAGACTTTTTCAGTACAACAAACTTGTATGAAGTGCCACGTGTCACTATTTCAACCTTCGGACCTGAAAACGATGCATAGAAAACTATAGTCTGTCCTCTTTCTATAACTTCTTACGACATTTCAATCTAATACTCAGAGAGAAAGTTATGATGATTTTCCCAAGGTCACCTGTTTGGGATGTAATTCAGGACCCTGAAAAAACCCTAACTTCCTTAGATCATATCTTCGAAAATATAGTGAGAAAAGAAATTAAAGTGGGACTTGAGGATCATCAAGATTTTAACTCAAATGGGTTTTTGTTTTTAGCTCTGGAACCTCTCAAAAGACAAGTTATAGTGAAAATTACACGATGACCTGTTTGGAGCAGCGAAATCCTAGAATCCAAAGCTCTGATACCAAATGTTATGAACCAGCTCACAAAAAGATAGAAAAGATAGATCAATGACTTCAAAATCAGCCTCTTTGATGGGAAAACGTCCTTTACATTACACAAATTAACAATTCTTTTATGATACACATGAGTAAACCTCCTTTCTATATATAGGAGTCTAAGGGGTCACAACGTAATCAAAGCCGAAATAACAATAATAATATAAGGGCACAACAATAACAATAGTGGGTTTCTATGGGGCACACTAATAACAATATGGGGACAATAGGGGCACAATAATAACAATAAGGGCTATAATGACAATAGTAATGGGAGAATCACTAGTATTATAGGGACCTAACAACTCAATCGAGTGTTTAATCAAATCATCGATCGAGCTCCTTTCTAACCCAAGTTAGAAGTTTGATACAGAGTTAGGGCTTGATCGAGCTATATGGTTCGATCGATCTCTATGGATTGATCAAGTACTATGGGTTGATCAAGCCCTTTTGCTTATTTAAAAACTCAAGTTTTGGTATATGCAAGCTGTTTTGTGGAGACCGAGAGGAGAAAGGAGTTCAACAAAAGATTTCTAAGCTTGACCGAGATGAAGGAACTCAATTAAACTACCCATCAACCCTGCCAACGACTCAGAGAATCAAGAGAAGGTAGGTTTCCTGTAATTTTTGTCTTTTTTATTTAATTTTTCTTTCAGAATAAAAGAAATTAATTTAGAAGAAATACCTGCTATACAAAAACCACAAAAACCACCATGAAAACAACCAAAAAAACCAAAAAAACCCTTGAAAACCAGAAAAAAAAACCTAGAAAACTCACCAAGAAAACCCTTAAAGACCAAAAACAACCTAGAAAACCGCCAAGAAAACTCTTGAAGACCATAAACAACCTAGAAACCACCAAGAAAATGCATGATGACCACCTAAAAAAAACTCTAATTTAGGTGCTTTAATTTTTTATTTTATTTTATTGTATAAGTTATTTGGAATATATATATTTTTTTATTGTATAAATTATTTTAGGTTTTAATGTTTTTTATTAGGAATTTAGTGAAATAAATTAAAAAAAAAATAAATTGTTATTTAAAATACATTTTAAATTTTGAACAAATTTGACCATAAATATGCCCAAAAATATTCCAAAGCAGAGAACAACTAAACTCTAACCAACAAATAAATAAATTAGCAACTTAACTTTATATTGATGTGATGAATATGATTGCTCATGATGAACATCTATTAAATCAAATAACAAATTTTATTTTAAATGTTTTTTTAATAATAAATATAGTAATTTGTTTTAAAAAATTAATTATACTTAAATAAAATATGAAAAAAATTAAAAGTCTAAAATAAGAAATTTTTCTTACTTAATTAAATTTTATATATATATATATATCTATATCTATATATATATATATATATATATATATATATATATATATATATATATAGTGTGGTTCACGAACACTCTGGTCAATGAGAGGTCGCTATGTCCACAGAAAAATTTGGGCAATCGCCCCTTGGCCTACTGGAAAGACCTAACCCCAAGGGCTTCGAGAAGATTCGACCCTGTGACCACCCGATGGTGAGAAACGATTTTTTACCAATTGAGCTAACTCTTGGGGCTGTAATTACATTATATATATATATATATATATATATATATATATATATAAAGTTATATATAACATAGCTAACATATATATAACTATAACATAATATTTAAAACATGTTTAACATAATATATAATATATTATAGAGAGTTAAACATGTTAAATATTATATTATATATATATATATATATATATATATATATATATATATATATATATATCAAATTTCAACAATGCATAATTGATACATACATTAAATCCATGATGAAAAATACATTTAAAGTGAATATAAACATTTTGGCTCTTTTCTAATTTGTACCATATCGTTTCATTATGTAGTGCGTTGTACCTAGAACTCATCATGTGTCGAAGTCAAACATTATAAGAACTTGTCTTATGGAGTATTTGGTTGGCATGAAATTTTATTAGTTTTGCAATTAGGCTTATTTAAACTTGATACATATATTTACATATTTTTGCTCTGTGAATAAAATGCATTATTTAGAAATGGGAAAAGGTTAGATTTGATCACTTTTTTGGATTGTGTTTAGGACTTCAACCTAGATTATTCTACTTGAGTTTATAAATGGTTTTCCTGTCAACATTTTTTCTATGACTACATTTTTTTCTTTAATTAATCTATATGTATTATATGTAATTTGTAGAGCCATCTATGATACGCCCCCCAACCGCATCCCATTGGAGTGTTGAGTGATTTTCTATAGATGGTCAGGCTTGTAATAAATCATGTAGCCCAACTAGAGTGTGTGTTTCGCTCATAGATCCTCCCTCTGACACCAGATGGAGTGTAAAAGGCAGTGTTTTTGTCTTTGTTGATGATATTGCTACTAATAGTGGACCTTCTTCACCTATTGCAAGTAGACCTATTGAATTTTAAATCCACTTTCAACTTTATGTGTTTATGACTTGAAATTGTCTTTAATTTTTAAATCATTTTCAATTTATGTGTTTGAATTCAACATATGTTATTATGCTTCCAGTATGTTATATATGTTAAACTATGTTTATGATTTGCTACCCTTAGTTAGGCCAAGATGAGGTCAAAATGTAGCGTCTATCCCTCCATGGAACAATGTTATAACCAGTAACACAGTTGAGGATGTTAAGGCCTAAAAAAAATGGATCACATGAGAGTTGGATAAAATATCTACTAGTTCACCGACTAGGCATAGTTTTTCTTTGATGTTGGATAGAATCAATAGGTTAATCGAGACACACTAGAGGGCAGGCTCACAAAGCTACCTCCTATATTCCATACATAGGATTAGGAGGTTGGAGGTTAGAGGCCAACATACATGGAAGGTGGTGAATGACACCACCAAGAACATTGATGTTCGTGGGGAGTTATTTGACATCGATACAAAATATCATGCTAGACATGCTAGTCTGATTCCACTAAAATAGTTTAAGAATGTTGATATGACCCCTTTTGTTTATGATCGATTCATTGGCACTTGGGTCCAGTTCCCCCACCATGATTAGTCCCCATTTAATTTGCAAAGCATATATATGCATAGTTCATGCTACATCTACGGTCAAATTACACCAACACCTTTGACATTGTTTCCACGACCATATCAAAGTGTGGAATTGCCGATAGATCTAGAGAAGTCATCGTAGCTCGCCACTAAGACAAGACATACCATTGTAGATAACATGCAAAGGACATTGGCTATCGCACATGTCACATTACATGAAGAGATGAGTAGGCCACCTTTGTTTCCTTGTGACCCATTAGTTCCATTACATGATGATTCATATATCGAGTGTCTAGGGTGTGACTAGATTTTGTCACATGCATGTATGTGTCGTGATACCATATGCGACACTAGGAGGGTGCAAAACCCATGTGACATAAACCAGGAACATATATATGGAGATTTTGACTCTTACCGTCAAATTATACATTAAATTCATATCATATTGCATTTACTTTAACAAGTTCATGATAACATGCATACACATCCAAACTACATAGATGAACTTCTAAGGTCATCTACGGGGGTAGTTGAATAGCCAAAGCAACCTCTTGTAGTGCATGTTTCCATGGATCAATCTCCTCCACCTCCACCACAGATTATTCATGTGGAGGAAAGTCAATATGTACAACCACATGGACTAGTAGTTAAGGTAAAAAAGTTTATTCCTAATATTTCAACATTTTCATTTTTCAAGTTACATATATGCATGTTAATTAAGTCATATACTAATTATAATTTGTATTTTCCATTGTGTACATAGGCCCAAATGTAGATTGGTGTCGATGTCGTAGTTATGTGGACACATGAGTGGGATGTAGGGTATGGAGGCATTAAGCCATAGGGAGGGGAGCACCAAACCAATATTAATGAGACCCCCATCCCACCTAACTTCCATTTGCACTCGACTGAGCCACAGGCAATGGGCTAATTAAATGCATAGTTAAACATCATTTATTCCCATATTGTTTATTTTGTACAAATAATGTTCTAATTAATTGGAATTTGAATGTGTTACATTGCAGTACTGTATTATGGATGCTTACTGTGTGCAGCGGAACACACATAACAATTCTAGAAGTGATACTTTCTAGAGTGTATCATAGATAGTTTCTATATTTTCATGCTCATTTCATAGGGCACATTCACATGACATACTTCGTATAATTTCATACATGGACAATTTATGGATGCATGAATATTATTTAAGTTTATGGATGCTTATTATTTCAGTTTATGGACGTTCATGTACAATGTAATTTGTATATATTTTCATATGGACAATTTATTATCATGCATTTATTGCTTCAGTTTATGGACCTTTATTAATTTTGTTTATGGATTTTCATTAAATTTTAGTTTATGGATTTGTTAATTATTTCGCTAGTTTAATTTTTTTTCTGTAGTATAATTTTTATTAAAAAATATAACAACTTTAACTTATGAGGAAATAAACTAAAAAAATAAGTACAATCTTAGACTATGATGCAAGTCACTTTGATACTTAAAATGAAATAAAATATGTCATGGTTCAATTAAAAAATATAAATAAGATTGAAATAAGTTTTAAATTCAATTTTAAAAGATGTCTTCAACTCGTAAACAACAAATAAGTTTTATTAAACTTTATTTCTTTTGAGGTCATCTACAGGAGCTTAGTCATAACATGATATAAGTCATATGTATTGAAATTTAATATAAAAAAAATAATTAATGATATGGTTTTATATAATTTTATGAATTTTCCAAAATTTACTCGACCACCCAAATACAATCAGTTCCTTATCTTAAGACCTTCAATTAAGAACATTCAAGAAGTAAAATTAAAAAAAAAGACAATTTTGATTTCTAACTTCAAAGACTAAAAAAATATGTCCTTGATCTCACTGTTGCAGCTCCAAAAAATATAGTTACCAAAATTAATATAATGGAGCCTACTTCATATATATTCTTGATAGGTGAGGAGGTTGTGTGTGCTCGCAAAGCCTTAGTGTAATAATTCTATTGAGGATAAAATCTTATTTGCGTTGTTAGTGGATATACAAATTGTGAGAATTTTACCACTTAAATTCTGTGTAATACTGTATATTCTTGTAAATGAGTTTTGTATACAAATTTTGATTCTTTTGTCAAGGTAAATTTACTTAACATGGATTCTCAAATTTTGGGTTTTAGATTGTTAAGCCTTCTTTTAAATAGTATATATTACAGTATATATATGTAATGCCAAGAACCAACAACAGGGTGCTCATACGTACATGTTACATGGTTTAAGTGTGGAGGATTTTCTATTGGCACTCGTAATTTCTCACTATCTCATGGACGACCAATCTACTATAGAATTTCTCCAGAACCTTGCATCCATTGCAAGGGGAGAAACCCTCCTCATCGAACCCAAATTTGATAGAACCTCCTTGAAACCTCAGATTTTCCGCATATCAATCACCAACATCATGACTTAGTGGAACACCGAGCCAGTATGTCTACATTCATTGCATCAGGCACAGAGGTTCAAAAAATCTTCCGGAAATTAAAACCTATAGAAAATTTACATTCACCCTGAAGATGCTGAACACTTGAAACGAAAGGAAATGAAAGAAAATACCATCAGCAGGTGCTTTACATTCGAAGTGATTCTATAGACCATTTACAATCACTCCGAAGATGCTGCAACACCTGAAACAGAAGGCAATGAAAGAAAATACCATCGGCAGGTGCTCTACATTCGAAGTGAGGGTGGCTCAGGAGTCAGGACAACTAATATATGGAAACATTAATGCTGTCCAGTTGTATATGCCCAAATGTTAGATTTAAATAAGTGCATTATCAGCAAGTGCTCTACATTTAAAGTGATATGGCTCAGGACAACCAATATATAAACACATTAATGAGTTCAAGTGGTATATGTTAAACTGTTAGATTTAAACAAATAAATCTAATGATAGAAATAGATTTATTTGTCAGACTGTTAGATTTAAACAAATAAATCGAATGATAAAAATAGATTTAGACAAGTATATCATCAACAGATGCTCTACATTCGAAGTGATAATGGCTCAGGACAACTAATATATAAACACATTAATGAGTTCAAATTGTATATGTGAGACCGTTAGATTTAAACAAATAAATCCAATGATAAAAATATACCGCACGACGCATTAATGGGCCTATGGCTTGGGCCACTTATGGCAGGCAAGAACGAAGGCGGTATTCGAGAACACACAGAAGTCCATGCATTAATGGGCCTATGGCTTGGGCCAGTTATGGCAGGCAAGAACGAGGGCGGTATTCGAGGACACACACAGAAGTCCATGGTGCCATTTGCAGTGGACATACGTTCCAATGTAAATCCACCCCTACTCATAGGGTTTGTAGGTAACCGAGTCGTTAAATCCATCTTTACTTATAGGGTTTGTTCCAAGGTAAATCCACCCCTACTCATAGGGTTTGTAGGTAACCGAGTCGTTAAATCCATCTTTACTTGTAGGGTTTGTAGGCAGTTTAGGTAGACGAATTGTCGGACCATCAAAAGTGGTCGGAATCTGCATTATAAAATTTCAAAATTTTTTGTAGAGGCAGTGTTTGAATCTTGGATTCAACACCATCAAATTATGGAAATTTTGAAGTTTAACAACTATAACTTGAATTTACAAAAAATCTTGCCAAATTTTCTCTAAATATGACCAGAATTTCCATAACTTTCCAGACAATTGCTTGTGCTCGTTAGACTACAACGGCCAATGCAACTGTACCGGCACAGGAAGTGAAGGAGAATTCGCTATAGTATTGAGTGGCAGAGATCCAGAAGGCAATAACATCCATCACAGATGATTATGTTTGATCTCATATAGATACCGGCACAGGAAGTGAAGGAGAATCCGCTATAGTATTGTGTGGCAGAGATCTAGAAGGCAATAACATCTATCACAAATGATTATGTTTGATCTCATATAAATATGTTGGAGATATACTGTACTACAACTTGGATTTACAAAAAATCTTGTCAGATTTTCTCTAAATATAACCAGAATTTCTATAACTTTTAGGAAAATTCCTTTGGCTCGTTAGACTACGGCGTAGGTAACCGGGGTGGTCACGACCAATGCAACTAGGAGAATTTGCTATCATATTGTGTGGCAGAGATCCAGAAAGGTATAACATCCATCACAGATGATTATGTTGGATCTCATATAGATATGACGGAGATATACTGTATTATAACTTGGATTTACAAAAAAATCTTGCCAAATTTTCTCTAAATATAAGCAAAATTTCTATAACTTTTTGGACCGGCGAAATAACGGGGTGGTCACGGCCAATGCAACTGCACCGGCACAGGAAGTGAAGGAGAATTTGCTATCGTATTGCGTGGCAGAGATCCAGAAGGCAATAACATCCATCACCGATAATTATGTTTGGTCTCATATAGATATGCTGGAGATATACCGTCATCCCGGGAACTTCTTCCTGTCTCCCGTGGAAGTTAGGATACTATGAATTTGATTTGGGGGCGGGGGAAGCCAGTATATATAGGTCCCATTTCGGAAACATAGCGGCTCACTTTGTACTTATGATCTCGAATGGCTCCCAAGAAGGGATTAACGTCCGGATTACGTTGGGACCGTCTCACATGAAAAAAGTTGAACAGCTCGTTAGCAAGCTCTAGAGTAAACTCAATAATAAATGTTTTTTTCGAGGTTTTTTTTAATGTATTTTTTTGTAATTTCAAGTGTGATTTTTTTGGAAAGTTTTCATGTTTATTTTTTTATTTCATTTGTTTGGAATTTGGTAGAGATTTATTGAAATCACAAATTTTACATTTGAACTTTTCACAATGGAAGTGCGCTAAAAGTTTTTGAGGGTGTTGAATCTATATATATATATATATATATATATATATTCAAAAAACCAGTTTAAATAACACAAATCAAGATTTCACTGTAACCCTTTTTGTCCAATGCCAGAAACTCCAAAAGTCTCACTTAAATACTACTCCCTATATTTTGAGATATAAGGGTGAGGTTGACTCTGACTTAGTGTATAATGCAACTTTTTCATTGCCATGTGGTAATTTTTTTTATTCAGTGAGAAAGCCATTTGCAGAGTGAAATTGCAACACCAACATCATCATACGTCTCCACATTGCTGATTCAAATAAGTCTTCACATTGCATTCCAATAACATTTAGGAGTAGTTTAAATGACAAAGAATGAAAATGAAAAGGCGGAGTAGAGATTGCTCTTCTCAATATTCAAAATAGCTAAATATACTACATTATAAACATCAATAATAAATTACTAGCATAGAACTCGACACTTACGGAGTAGAACTGAAGTAAAATTGAAGTGTCTATGACACCTAGCAAACAAAAGAATCAAAAGTGATGACGCTTAGCAGATAGTGAGATTAATATCTCAACATCCCCTCCTAATATCAATTGTTACATGTAGAGGCACTCATAATGCCTAATTCTTTTCTTTGAAATCCAAATACATTCTTCCCCAATGGCTTTGTGAAGATATTTGCAAGATGATCTATGGAACCACAAAAATCAAGGACTATGTCCCCGTCAAAGCTCACGGATGAAATGAAAACGTGTGTCAATGTGCTTGCTTCTTTTGTGGAAAACATGATTTTTTGATAAAGAAATCGCTGAACTTTCATCACAATAAATTGGAGTTGGCTCTTTCTGAACATTTTAAATATCTTTCAATAATCTTCTCAACCACACTGCTTAACAAGTTGTTGAATATGCTACTACATATTCTTTCTTTGCAAAAGATATTGAAATGATTGGTTGTTTCTTGGATGCCCATGAAATCAGATTGGTCCCAAGATGAAAAACATAACCTGAGGTGCTTTTGCAATCATCTAAACTCCTTGCATAATCTATGTTTGTATGCCCTGAAAGTGAACAATTTCATAATGTGTATATAACAAACCATAGTTTATTGTCCCTGCAATATAGCTTAAGATCCTTTTTGCAACCTTCCAATGAGAACTCTTAGGTGACTGCACAAAACTGGAGACAAAACTTGCTGCAAACATAATATCAGGTCTAGTTGAAGTGAGATATAGAAAACTACCAACTAGATTTTATACAGTGTGGGATCAATTGGTTGTGCTACATCTTCTTTGATCAATTTTGTGCCTTGAGCAATTGGTGTATCTGCAAGTTTGTAATTGGTCAGTCTGGACTTTTGGATGATGTCGGTGGCATATTTTTGTTGACCAAAAAAATGCCATTAACAGATTGGTGAATTTTAATGCCTAAGAAGTATTTCATGACTCCCAGATCTATCTATTTGCATTGTTGCTTTGAAATCTTCAAACATCATATTTCCTATATAAAGAAGATCATCTACATAAAGGTATACAATAAGAATTTTACCTTCATGCGTCTTGATATACAAAGTTGGCTCATGATTACTTCTACAAAAACCACTTTTCATGAGATATGTGTCGATGCGACTATACCAAGCTCTTGGAGCTTATTTCAAACCATACAAATCTTTCTTCAATTTGTATACCTTATGCTCCTGTCCTAGAACTTCAAAACCAGGAGGCTACTCTACATAAAATTCTTCTTGCAATATACCATTTAGGAAGGCAGATTATACATCAAGTTGTTGGACTTTCAATTTGTGTTGAGATGTTGTGGACAAAATAATTCTAACAATGTCTAACCTTGCTATTGGAGCAAAGGTTTCACCATAATTGACACCAAACTATTGTTATAATCCTTTGGCAACTAGCCTTGCCTTATGTTTCTCAATCTCTCATTTTTTCATTCAATTTAGTCTTATATACCCATTTTACACCAATTCTGGTTTTATCTTTTGGGATATCAACTAATTCCCAAGTTTGGTTCTTATCTATCGCAACAATTTCTTGGTTCATTGCATCAACTCAATGTTTTTCTTTAACTGCTTCTTCAAAATAGGTTGGTTGAGATGTAAGGGATAGTATTGAAGTTGAAGATAAGGTGTATCTATAGCAACAGGTCTACAACAAGATCAGAAGTTTGTTGAATCCCACTGTGCTTAGCCACAAGTGGATGACGTTTATGAAGAACTTACAGAAGCAAGAGAGAAGGAGCACATAGATGCTCGTGAACCCCATTTTTCATAGTCACAAGTGGATGAAAATTTTGTGAATCCAACAAAAGAGCTTGTTGATGACAATTTGGTGAATCCAACAAGAGAGATTTTTGATGACAGTGAAGCTGCCATTGAAGCATTCAATGTTATGATGAATCCAATAATTAATATTGTTGATGTAAATTTTGATGAATACTTTTTGACTAATGATGAATGGTTGCATACGATGCAACAAAAACATGATATCAACATGATGTTATTCGATGAAGGAAGCCCACTTGAGTCTGAAAACCAAGTGGAAGTCAACTTTTTTGTAGCAGCATAGGTTAGTATAGAAGTGGAAGAGACAGAGATAGAGGCAAAAGAAAAGAAGGAATCTCACAAAGAAAAAACATAGGTAGAGGCAGAAGCAGAGATAGATGTGCAACAAGAATAAGCTCTCATTACAAAGCAAAATGAACATAACCAATGTGGTTCTACAAATATTTTTAATTCTAACATTGATTTCCAGTGTGCAGGTACACAAAATTATTATGAAGAAGAGTTCAATTTCCTTGAGGCATGCCTTGCAACACCATTCCTTGATAAATTATTCATAGATGCCACAGAAATGCATGTTGAAGACATCTTGGATGATGAGAATATCAATCAAATTTTCAGGTATTGGAGTCTTGAAGAAATATTTTTTATTCCCATCTTATGCTGCAGCAGATTGATGATGAAAATAACATTGCAAGGGATGACATGTGGGAGTAGTCCACATACAAGCCGTTTTTTGAAGAAGTCTAGGACATGCTTAGATAACCTAGAAAATGGAACACCTACACCAAAAATGAAGAATATGAAATTTGAAGCCTACAAAAAGAAGAAAAATCTGAAACAATCTAGAGGCTATATGATCTGGAAGAAGAGAAGAAGAAAAGTAAATGTATGCCTAGCTAAGAAATAGATCAACATATATCTTAATTAAATTTTATGTGGTTGAAATTAAGGGGGAGTGTTGGAGAATCTAATTCCAACCACTTGCTAGGTGTCAAAACCATCCATCCAAGTGTCCCAGTTCAATTTCCGCTAGTTCACTTTAATCGAGTTTCACTCCAGTCATTTATTACTGATGTTTTCAATGTAATCTTTTTTAACTGAATCATAATACTCAGAAGAGAAATCCTTTGCTCCACATTTTGTTCCCCTTTGATACCATGACAAAGAATGAAAATGAAAAGGTGGAGCAGAGATTTCTCTTCTCAATATTCAAAATAGCTAAATAGGTTACATCGTAAACATAAATAATAAATGACTGAAGTAGAACTTGACACCTATGGAGTAGAACTGAGGTAAAACTAAACTATCTACGACACCTCACATATAAGAAAATCAAATGTGATGACACCTATCACACAGTGAGATTAGTATCTCAACATTAAAAAGAGTGAATTTTTATTTATTTTTAAATTATCATTAAAGTTTTCTAATTTTTGAAAAACTAAAACAAATTAAATGATTGAATTTATAAAATTTAATATTTTTTGAAACTAAATTAATTTTTATATAAAAAGCTAAAATATATAAAAATATTATAATATTAGTGAAAAATTATATGAATGCCAAAATTAAAAAAATCTATTAATTAAATTAATACTTCCTATTTGTTTTCAACTGTGAAAATATAAATCTATTAATTAACAAATAATCAATACCATTGTTATAATAGTAGATTGTTGTAATAATGTCCTCAACATATTTATGAATTAATAAAAACCATATTGGTTTATAATCAATTGATTAATTAACAAACCATCAATATTATCTATCAAATGATAATAAAATGTTCTTGCATATGTATTTATGGATTTGAAATCAATTGTGTAAATAGTTATCTATTAATTAAAAAACAATTAATATTATAATAATAAAATGATGTAATGGTATTCTCAATATATCTATACAATAATTATATGAATGAAAAAAATAAAAATCATTTTTATTTATAATCAATTGATTAATTATCATCTATACAATAATAATGAAATGTTGTTGCAAATATATTTAAGGATTTCAAATCTAGAGATTAAAATATGTACCATAATTATTACTATATTAATAAAGTTATACAAGTATATTTATGAATTTTAAATATTTAATTGTAAAGTCTTATGCTAAGGCTGATTTTTCATTTAACTATAACTTTTTAGGACATAAAAGTTAACGAAAAGTTTTATATATATATATATATATATATATATTGGTATCATTTACACTATACACTAAATTCTACTAATTAACCTATGGTAATTGTGATCTTCTCAACAAAGCCATATGGGTTATGGTTCATCAAGATCCAAAACTTAAAACCATAATACTTGCTTCTAATGCTTAAAATCACATTTAAATGATAGTCTCTTTAGTGGGCTAAATAATTTCAAACTTTACGAACCACAATTTCCAATAAGTTAATTGTTCATTCTATTGCAATTAAATGTGTTCAATAGCAACTAATTTGATTTTGTTCTAAATAACATGCGTGTGAATTCTTTGGTAAAAAAGAAGAAAACCAAGATAATTAAATTTCTAAAGGAGTGATATCCAATAATTATGAATTCATATGTGAGTTAACATTACAACAATTCATTTACCCAAATTTGACTTTGTCAGCATAAATTTTAATTTAATGGAATTATCATGCTTATTCATTGAGATATTTCCATAAACACTTTGATTGCAAATCCTAAATTCACTTACTCATATTTACGAACAATTCATAGATGTAATTAGCTATAACCATTGAAGCATATGAAAAACAGTTTGCAAGCATGAAACGTACAACCATTGAGGCATTTTTTCAAACACTTACAACCATAATCCTTAAGGTGATTTCACAACAATTAACTGACATGAATCTAAGATTACATAACTTCTTTGTTCATTGTTAGTAATGTCAATAATTGAACTTAATATATAAGTAGAACTATTAGCCATCTTCATTGCTGCATCTACAACAATTTAGGCACATAAATGTCTATAAACATTTAGAAAATTTTACAATTAGCTCGCAGTGATGTAGCTACAACCATTGGAGAATTTTGAACAATAGTTAGCAGTCACAAAACAAGTTGTCGTAAAGTTATTTAGACTATCATTGTATTAACCATTGAGATTTTAAAACAATAATTTCAAGTGCATAGAATATGCTAGTTTCATCAATATAGATCACCAAGTATATATATATATATATATATATATATATATATATATATATATATCAGCAAAACAAAATGCTAGGCAGTTCATACAGGGAGCAACAAATCAGCAAAATAGATCAGATTAGAGAAATTTATGAAGATGAAACTCTGTTTATTAAAATCAAAGGTGGGTTGACATGAACATAAGGTATGGATACCCCCTGATGTTAAGACGAATCGCAACAGAAATGCCCAAAAATGTGATTCTGTAAAACTACAAACAAAAACAAATTTCTACTATCTCATTTATCACTTCTGTCAAACACATAGTGTGCAAAATTATCTATAACTGTACAAGGAGAAGGAAAAATCAAATTTATGATATTAATATGTTTTCATAAATCTCATGGTAGTATGAATGCTTCAGCCACTAAGACATGTTTTCAATCAACTTGCAACGAAACTGTACAAAAAAAACCTTACATAAAATGAACTACAACTATTGTAAAATTTCTTCAACATTTAGTGCGCAACATTTTATATACATATAAGTTTCATCCAACAACCAAATAAGCAAAAGCTATATAATGAATTACAAAAAGACACAATATAATGTTGTGAACATACCTAACAGTGAATTTATACAACTACAAAAAGATGGGAGTATGCTCCAACTCCAATATCCTTACCAACTCATTGTGAACCATCTGGTTTTCCTCCCAACCATATCCAAGAATAACTTCTCCCCCTGGAAAGCTCACAATCAATACCAAAATACAATAGTAGAGAGATTTGAAAGGCAAACCAAGGAAGAAAAATTTCACTTCCTCTCAATACCACTCATGTTCAACCTCAATAGCTAGACCTACTAGGAGTTTAGTGAGAATATCATATTTATTTTGGAAGAAATTGGCTACTCTCCATATCTCTCCCTCTCACAATCTTCCTCAAGTCTCTTCCACTCTTGGCATCACAATTCACACCCCCAAGTGAGAATACATGAGACTCATATATAGAAGGAGCAAACAATTCTTGTCATAACGGAGGAGTAATATGCATGCCTTTTATTCCATTTAGAGGAGTGTAACTTATGCCATTAAGGAGAGGTATACATGCCTTAGTTAAGAATAGTGTAACATATGCATTAAAGAGAGCGTAAGACGAATATTTTATGACATATCCTTAATTAGTGTAAGAGGAATATGCCATTCTTTGATGAGTGCATAAAAGAGAGCGTAATGTATTATTTAAAAGAGAGGGAGAGTTACATAGAGCCATGAGAGTCATGAAGGAGAGAGGTGTGAAGTGATTGAGTAGATGAAGTTGACTTGTAATTCTTTTTTAATAATAATATCATAGTCTCATACAAGATAATAATAATATTAATAATATTAAGGATTTAGTCAAGGTTGAACTATTGGGATTGATTAATGATAAGTTAACTGCTTTTCTTTCTATTATGCTTGATTACCAATTTATGCAAGGTGATTTACTATTTTTGGAAAGGCATGCTTGAGATGCTAGACATGACTTTCTATTTTTAGAAATTCCAGAATTGTGAGAATGAAATTTTATTTAAGGGAATTTATCCATGAGTTGCCGATTTTCAACATCCATGAGTAGTATTTTTCTTTCGGAGAATAGGGATTCCACACCCCTATTTCATGCATCTTCGTGCATTAGTAGATTGAGGACTTCATGCCCTGATCTACTCCAAAGATCCAAGATTCCACGACTTGATCTTTTTAAATATTCGACACTCTGCGCCCTAAATATACAAGATTCCACATCTTTGTCTTTCTTAGATTTAGGACTCCATGCCCTAATTTCCATGCCTTCTCATCTACTGTGCTTTGAAACTGTGCGTTTCTCCTTATGGTACTAATTGTGAGATTTTATCCATCTGATGGTTCACTGGTAAGGCCTTTTTTGAATACCTACGCACATTACAATCTCATAGATCAAAGGAATCGAATGAATTTCATAATGAAATTAAATTAACCATGCTTCTCGAAGAATGGTGCATGACTTCCACAATCCCTTTGGTTTTGAAGAAACGACTTCCACAGTCATTCATAATTGAACATCCTTTTTGGAAAATGACCAAGTCCCCTACCACATCCTGCTTAGTATAATATTAGACATATATAATCACGCAAATAATGTATCATCCATAAATCATAATTAACCATCTGTTCCACATAACCATGAGCATCCATGGGTCTATGTTTCTCAATCCTGGATCACCATCCATGGCATACACCTGCTTCATAAATAAGATGCAAAAAAGGAAACATATGTATAACATTTTATTAACCAAAACCATCTAATACAAATAATCAAATATACCGCACATAAGAGGAAATATAACTATATAAAACATTGTTCCCAAATTCAGTGATCAATTTTCCATACATAAACATAAAAGGAAATATAACTATATATATAAAACATTATTCCTCAATCAAGTGATCAATCTTCCAGATATATATAACTTGTCAAAAATCACCCTTATAGGAGTGACAAAACTATACTAGGAAAAGTAGGACACTACATTAAGAAAATACTATATTTATTAATGCGTTAAGAGTTTTATATATAAATAAATAAAATAAATAGTGTTAAGAATCAAAATAATTAAATATAGAATTAATGGATCACATAAATGTTAATTTGTCTCATGTGTGTGTGTGTGTGTGTGTCTATATATATATATAGATATATATAGTTAATATTTTTTATATTAAAATTTCTTGAAGTGCATTAAGAGGTGTATTTTACAATTTAGTATAAGGGAGGTGTGTAATCCTTCAGTGTTCAACTTTGAAGTGACACATGCCATTTTTTAAAATAAAAATAAAATATCTCTAAATAAATGGCAATGTTGATTATAATGAAAAAATAAATGAATGTACATGCTTGACTACTTTTAATTAGAAGCATTATAAAATATAAATAATCCTATATCAATGTGCTTGATTTTTTGTTGCACTCAGAGGTGCATTCTACAACCTAGAATGAGGGAATATGTAATTCCTTCTGTGGCTAACCTTGACTTGACACATGTCTTTCTTATAATATCATAAAATATATTCTCTAAATAAATTTAAAAGAATATTGACTATAATAAAAAGCAAAATATAATATACATATGTTTGGTTAAAAATATTATAACAGATCAATAATCTCGTTGGATGTGTAATTCCTTCCATGCTAAAATTATAGTCCACATGTGTCAATTTTAAAATAAAGATAAAATATTCTTTAAATAAAAAAAATAATGTCATCATTAACAAAGAAAAAAATATGAATATACATACTTGGTTAGTTTTAATTAAAATTATTGCCCTAAGAGACACATTCTACATCCCAAGAAGAGAGCGATGTGTAATGCATTATGTGCTCAACCTCTAATTGGCATGCGTTCTTTTTAAGATTATTATCTTTTTTATTATCATTATCATTATCCAATTTTATGGTCGCGGCCAAGCTACACACCACATTGGTGTATGAGGCCCCCTTTTTTGTGGGACAAGGAACCCACAAATGTCAACTATAATAAAATATTATCTAAACAAATGTCCACTATATATATGTTTGGATGTTTTTAATTAAAAGATTTGTAAAACATCAATAATATAATTCTCATTGTGCTAGCTTTGTTTGTCGTTGATATTAGAATCTAGGATTAAGGAGATGTGGTAAAAATATTTCACTTTCACACATATAAAAAATCTTAATGTCCATATAAAATAACACAATTTCATACAAATTTAAAGAGAGATAATGTAATTAAAAGTAAAAAAGACTTTAAGATGAATATAAATTCTTATACTTCTTAAAAATGTTTCACTAAATAAACTTATTTCAATAACTTATATATATATATATATATATATATATATATATATATATATATATATATATATATATATATATATATATATATATATATATATATATATATATATATATATATATATATATATATATATATATCAACACCCATGTCAAGTAAAATAATTCAATGTCAATTATCCATATATGATATATTATTAACAAAACAACAATGTATGTATTATATAAAGCAATTGAAAATATACCCTAGGGTTAGCTCAATTGGTTGAGTCCTCTTTATTAAAGCACATTTTCTATTGAAAGGTAATAGGTTTAGTTCTCTCAATAGTCTCATGGTGAGGCTTGGTACAAATATTTCTGGGGACCATTAACCACATTAAAAAACAACTAAAAAATTAAATGCTTATAGTTAAAGAATTTCTTGCTCAATTTTATTTGAAATATAGTGAAGATTTGTTGTAATTGCAAGTTTAAGTTTAGTAGTCTACACAATATAAGTTGCGAAGATGATTTTCAAGGCATTTAATCTATTTATATATTGAAATAATGCAATTTAAACAATGAAAAGTAACACATAATGTGTGTGTGTGTGTATAGATATATGTAGATCCATGTTAACCACATATGCATTAGGGGTCAAAAGGGTTCAAATATCTCTAGATACAAACATTCTTTCACATTTTGTACTCTAGAAGAGGTTTACACCTCAAGATATTTGATCCCTCTCGGCACTTGCTAGATCTGTGGTGAAGATAGATCTATACTGGTTCGAAATAGAGATAAAGCAATTAAAAGTAAAAAAAAAATATATGATATTTTCACTTTTGAGTGTTAAAATATGAAAATAAAGTGTAAATGTGGATTTAGGTTTACTGAAGTAAAAAATATTATAGTTATTTGGTTTTACAAACCACAAATATATTTACCAAAACTATTGTAATAGAGCCTACTTCATATTTGTTTTTTATAAAGGAGGTTTTGTTGTGTGTTGTAACCTATGTAATGATTCTCCAAGAAATGAAATCCTATTTTCCTTAAGCGCAGATGTTTTCTTGATAAATTTCTAGTGCTTTACCATGTAAATTCTATGTACTATGTATAATTTTATGTGCCATTTTCTTTGTGAATGATCTTGTTTATAGACTTTGAATAACAAGTGGCATCAAAGCCTGAATCCATGCAGAGGAGATTCCAAAGATGAGGAGAGAGTTGTATCACATAGTCATCATTTAAAGAAAGAGCCATGACACAGAGGAGGCAAGAGTCATAGCAAGAAGTTGCATTCAATGTGTAAGCCATCCAAAAGCCAAAAAGTGATTAGCCACAAAGAAGAGAGAGGATCCCAAAGAGAGATATAGATCATTCCATGCATAAGAAGTGGATCCTAAAGAGATATCCATATCATAATGAAGAAAAAAAAGGTGAAAATATGTTCCTGAAAAACACAATAGAGTATGTTCCTGGAAAAACGGAAGAGTTGGTTCATGGTCCTAAAATTTTGGTTTGGGGCCAAGATTAGTATTTTAAGTATCAAAGAAACCCTAAAAATCGTAGAAGTAGAATAAAGCATGATCTATTGATTTTTAGAAACCATGACACTACTGAGAGGGGCTTGGGGGGGGGGGTGGGTGAATCAGTAGTGTGACCAAATTATACAACTATTTCCAAATTAAACTTTTCAATCTACTTAGTAATCATTCATGTAAGAAACATCATAAATTAACATGTAAATCATACACATATGCAGCATATAAGGACACCAATCTTCTTTTATATTCCTTTTGAAAAGGAAAGCTACTACTTGCTATTACATCAATCTACCTACAAGATTCTACTTACAGGTTTCTCAGGTTTCCACATGAAAGAAGCTACCAATCCTTGATTTATTAGCTACCACTGAAAGGAGATATTACCATTGATTATTTACCATCCACTACTAGAAGGAGATATGACCCTTGGAATGCAAGTTCCAACTTGTTTTCCATGTTGATCCATCTTTCATACTAAAAATCAGATCAACAATAATTTCTTCATAAAACATTGTTGCATCTCCCTTACAACTCAATGCCTTCTTTGCATAGATAATTTCTTTTTTTCTCACTTAAACACTGCTTTTTCGTTCTCATATCTCAAACACCTCAAATCACCATAAAAACACCTTCAGCACTTCCATATCTAATCTCTTATGCATACACACCCCTTATGCATTTTGATTCACCACCTATGCATGCTACAATATGCATATTGTTGCACCAACAAAAACCAACTCAGCTTTTCAATTATGCTTATGAAGAATTTGAGCTAATAATTTGAATTTTGATTTTTAGTTAAGTTTAGTTGTAATCACACATGAGTTATTATTTTTAACTTATATTATACTTATGCCAACTCTTCTTTGTATGTTCATGTAGCCTTCAATCTATGATCTACTATTTCGATATGAGAAATCAAGCCAAAATTCTATTTTCTTCAATTCTGGTACATTACAACTTTTAATATATGACTTATTTGTAGTTCTAATCATGGGGAACTACCAAATTTGGAAAAAAAATACCAAATATGCTTCCAAAATATCTTCTAACTTTTTCATGCTACTTTAGCCATGTTTAATGTACTACTACTTTGGCGTTTTCCACCAAATATGGCACAAAGTGCCAAACTTCCGACTCGTTCATGTGTTTTTTGAACTTAAGCCCATAGGTGCTTTACATAAAGCATGTAGGCTCCAAAGCTCTTTAACCTACACTCAATGGATTGAGTGTTGAACACATGACCTAAAGGCCATTTACACCTCAGTCCTTTTAACACATAAAACCTTCACAAAATCATGCCTATTGGGATCCTCAACACTCATTCCAATGCTTGACTGAATGAAAAATGACAACCATATTTTATTTTTTTGACCATCGTCTATCGATCATTTATTATGTGAACAATTTAAAATCCACCTTCAAACTTTAGTTTTAGGACATGATGGAAAATTCTCCATCTTGGGGTTTTTCTATCGACACAGGGATGATGACCTTTTACCATTTAATACTTTGGAACATGGACTCTAGGTCTCAATCCTAGGATTACAACATTTGCAGCTCTTGACAGTAGTAGTTTCTTTGGGATCCATCTCATGCTGATGTGCACACCACTTGTATCATCTGCAATATTTCCTACTCCGAGTGGTGCCACGTGTCACCTGACTTCTTCCCACTCGACCACCTGAAAACACCAAATATGCATGCCATGTGTCAAGGGATTATGTCATGTTGACATAACCTTTTATCATGGCTCCACATGTGATTCCATGTCATATTTCATTATTGTGTTGAATAAAATTGAATGTGGTTTATTTATTTATAACCCCCCATAGTTGTTTCAAACTAGGGGAGTGGTTCACAATTCATTAGGACTGTTGATCTTGCGATCGACAATTTGGTTAAAAAAACCAAACACACACCCCTAAAAAATTTTAATTCATGGTAGGGTGTGGGACCCCACTTCTCATATGGTCTCACAGTGGGGACGTGTGGCATGTGATCCACCCACAATCATGGCTGCCATTTAAATTATTTCACCACCAATTTCCTCACCAACCTTGGCAAATCACCAAAATAGCACCAACTTTGGAGATGACTAAGTACTTTCACCAAATTTGTCTTTGCACTTTGAACTTTTGGACTGCAACTTTGACTATCCATAAATTCCACTCCAAGGGGTATTTTTCAGCCTTCAATATATTGTTGGAAAGATCTCTTCAAGGGTTTTCAATATTATTAGGTTCCAACCTCATCTAAGTTGATCTTCTATGCCAAAAAATGATATGAATATATTTCTCCTTAAATACCTATTTAACCTATCTTCCTACACACAAATTAGATTTTCCTGTCATGACACTTCCTTGAAATATTTTGACATCAATGACAAAATTTTCTAACAATCTCTCCCTTTGTCATTGAAAACAACACAAAACATTACTACTTATTAATAGAGTTTCATTGATGGAAAAAACTAATTCGATCACTACCATGTTTGGTCTCATCATTTCACCTAGTTTGCAATGTTTGTGTATCTCGCCCCCTTTGACATCAATGTAAAATGGAAACACTTTCAACTAACAAGTCTTTGGTCAAGCCTAACACATATGTGACATTGTGGATTTATATATATACACTTATCTCTCCCCCTTTGTTAATGAAAAGCTTCATTAATTCACTAGTCAAGACAAGCTCATTAATTATTCAATGTTTTCTCATCTTTGATACTTTGTCCTTCTTGACATAAATGTAAAAGATACTCCCCTTGCAACTAATCTCCCCTTTTTACTCTAATTTTGTGGACCTATTGGCTCCTTCTCATGCTGATTCCTTTAACTATATCTACTATTATCTAAAATAGTTTCATTATGCCCTATGGAGAAGATTTAGTTGAGAAAAGAGTGACTACAATATTTCCCTCAAGTATTCAAGAGTGATCTCTTGCTAAAGGTTTTAAGATATGAACAATTCATATTATTATCCAAAAGCACACTAATTCCTCAACTTAGTCTTAGCCAGGCTTTCAATTATAATTATGCTACTCTTTTTGGACTTAATGCACATGACCTATAGCATCAACAAACATCTCCCCAATGCATGAATGACACAAATGATGTTCTTATATAAGGGCTTCCAAACTTTGAACAAAACCCTAATGACAGTAGAATCCTACATATGCCATCATATATTTTGACTCAACATAAATATCAATAACATATAAATCAATACTCTCTCAAACCTACAACAACATACATACACACTTGTACTAACAATCTCACTTGGTTATAAACTCAACAATATGCTTAACTCTCATGGAAAACTCCTATGAGCAATATGGATACATTAATATCAATTAAAACATTATCCAACTCAAACAACAACATGTACTCACCTACTCTAAGCAAATGGTACCAATTGTTGATACCTCTAATACAAATTTTTAATTGGGTATTCTCCCACTGTGATTATGCTCCCCCTTTTGCATTAAAACTTTTCAATTAATCACCTTCTATTGCACTCTTATCTTCTTTCAAATGTTTGATCTCTTCACAAATCAGTTACAAATTGTTAACACTCAATCCTTAAATCCTGAAAAATTAAGCAACAATAGTATGTAGTAGCAACACCAATCCCTGTCTTGGTAATAGCAATTTCATTAGTACAACATTGCTATCAATCTCATAAAATTGTAATGCAACTGCCATAAAATTATCATGATTAAATTCAACATCACATACATTCGTTAGTATCTTGAACATATGATTAACATAGAAACTTCAAAAGAAAAATACATTCTTTCATTAAATCATTCAAACATAGTATTTTGTCTCATTGCTTACATTTGATGTTTTTGGCTTCACTTGAAGCCAACCTCTTCTTTCAATGAAGAGTGGCAAGGGATCTACTCCTCCTAAATAGATTATCACCCCTTTTCATCCATACATTTGTTCTCTCCTTTTGTTTGTTCTGCGTGGGGGAATTAAAAGTGTTGTTATCTAAGTATCTTTTCCACTTGTCCTTCGTTTTCTTACAAATTAAATATAATGTGAATATATCTTGTATTTGTCCTTACTCTATGCTTGATTTTTTCTTATACTACATTAGATGACTGACTGGAATATAGTTAAAACTATCAGTGAGATCCACCACATGAATATCAAACACCAATCTGCGTGTTTTCTGATAAATATTGGGTCTCTACTTTTCCTTAAAATCAAACACAGACCTCTTCTACCTTCTTGCTCCATTTTTCCCTTTCTCTTTTTGTGTAATATATTTGTCTTCATTGGTTCTTTATACATTCAGCGCATCTATTTGAATTGATGTTGAAAGGAGGTGTGATCTTTCCAAGTCTAAAAAAACTTCTTTGTACTCCAAATTTTGACACCTATGTGTGTGGATTTTCGAATGACTACCTAGAACACTTCCTTACTGTGAATGAAACACCCTGTTTGTATTCTATTACATTTTTTTCTTATTCTTTGGACACTTGGATGCATAGTTTCCTACTTCACAATAATATAAACACCTACTAGGTTGCTTACCTTTGGCTTCATTTTTGGTATTTTGATTTTCCTTTTGTTGTTGTGTTAAATTTTCAGTGAGTACAACACTGTTTTGTTTTTGAGGCCAATTCCATCTCATCTATTTATTCAATTGAGCTATGTGTTTTTGGGCTACTTCCTTATTGGATTCACCTTCACAAATCAAAACAGTCTACCAAGAGGAGAACTTTGGCTACTTCGAATCTCATCTAAAGCATTAGAACTATTTTCATGCTTCTAATATTCAGATAGTTGGTATTTTAATATAATAGTCCCAGCTTCCAAATTTGATTTATTGATTTAAGATTCCCAATTTCCTCAACAGCTAAAATAGGCTACCTTCTGAAATAGATATTTTCTTCAAGATCTCTTATCTCATTAGCAGGGATACTAGATTCACAACTAGTTATTTCACTTACAACTTCTTCAGTATCTTGTTTCCAATTTGAGTCTAAGGATTCCATATGAGATATTCTATATTCCTGACTACCAGAGATGCACCCTTTGTCTTATATAGAAATATTTATATATGGTATTGCTACCAAAACAGTGCCTTATTTACTACTAATAGATGAGAAACTATCTCTTTCATTAGAAATTACTATTGAACAAATAAAATATAGATGGCCTATTTTTATACAATAAATTAATTATATATTTCATCTTCTTTGAATACTTTAAGTGATGATAAACAAAATGGAAATTTGAGACTATGAAATCCTCTTCTTATTCTGGTTCATGATCTTCGATATCCTTAAACTTATTTGAATAATTGTGTGTTTCATTCTTCAGAAAAGGCCTCTTGATATCACATGCAACTTGAATGTATGAAACATAGATGGAATACAACTTATCCCATATCTTCTTGGCAGTCTCAAAACATATCACCTTCTCAATATCTAACTTATACAATCCTTTCAATATTTCCTCCTTGGCTTATGCATTAAACTCATTGTATTTTATTCCATTCTCTATATATAGTTACCTTATATCAAAGTCTAGAGCTTGTAAATAGATTTCCATTCTTACCTTCCAAGTTTCATAATTTGACCCATTCAAATATGTAACTCTAACAGAGGTACTCCAATCCTGGTTCACCATGTTATCTGATATTAATTCTAGCTATTAGACTGATTCTGAAGGAATTGAGATCTAATAACAATTGTTAGAAACTAAGAAACTAATGAGAGGGAGATGAATCAATATTGTGACCAAATTATACAACTATTTCCAATTTAAACCCTTCCATCTACTTAGTAATCATTCATGTAAGAAGCATCATAAATTAACATGTAAATCATACACATATGCAACATATAAAGTTATCAATATTCTTTTGTATTCATTTTTAAAAGGCTAACTACTACTTTCTATTATATCAATCTACATGCAAGACTATTCTTACAAGTTTCTCAGGTTGCCACTTGAAGGAAGTTACCACTCCCTGATTTATCAACTACCACTAAAAGGAGCTACTACTCATTATTTACCAACCACTACTAGAAGGAGATATAATCCTTGTAAGTAATCTCCAACTTGTTTCCATGTTGATCCATCTTTCATACTATTTTCAAACTCAAATCAACAAGACTTTCTTCCTAAAACATTTTTTCATCTCTCTTACAACATAATTCATTCTTTGCATAGATAACTTCTTTTTCTACTCACTTAAACCCCACCTTGTTGTTCTCAAATCTCAAACACCTTAAATAACCATAAAAACACCTTTAACACTTTCATATTTAATATCTTATGCATACACAACTTTTATGCATTCTGATTCATGACTAATGCATACTACAATATGCATATTGTTACAACAACGACAACCAAATTGGTTCTTTAATTCTACTTCTAAAGAATTTGAGTAGACATTTTGTATTTTTCTTTTTAGTTAAGTTCAACTTTAATCATGCATCATGGGTGAATGGTTCCATGTACATCAAAGTTGAACCCAAAACTATGATTTTTGATGTAGGTGGCCTTGAAAAAATGTTAGCGAACTTGTTTGTGCTACCATTCTTATACTTGATAACTAAATGAAATTGTTGTGGAAACTTCATCCACTTGTAATTCTTGGTCTATTGTAGCTTACGCTAGTTCTTCAAGTAATGTAGTGGTTGTTGATATGTATGGATTACTATCTCCTTTCCCATAAGGTATTGTATCTACTTCTTCATAGCTTGCACCAGGATATAGAGCTCCTTATCATAGGTAAGGTAGTTAAGAAATTCCCCTTGAATTAATTCAGAATCGTAGCATACATGCCTTCCTCCCTACATAAAGACCACTCCCATCGCATACCCACTGACATTTGTCTCCACTTTGAAGGGTTGTTGCAAGTTTAATAATGCCAGAGTTGATGCTTAACTAATATTTTTCTTCAGCTCTTAAAAGTCCCTTCTCTGACCCTTTCCCTACTATAAACTCTTTCCACTTAGCATTATGGAATAGAGTCATGTTGCTACTTCTAAAAAATAAGCTATGAATTTCCTAAGGTACTGTGCCGCCCCAATGAAAATCCCAACCTCATAAAAATTAGTAGGAACTAGTCATTTCATGATGGCCTCAATATTTGTAGGATCTATATTTATCTCTCCACATATCACATACCCCAGATACACCAACGATTTTTATGAAAACTCACACTTCTTGAAATTTGTTATCATTTGGTGCTTCTTTAATGTCTCCAACACCTGTGTCATATGTGAGATTTTCTCCTCCCAAGTAGCACTTTATACATGTATATCATCCAAATAGACAATAAAAAATGAATCTATAAAAGGGTAAAATATACCATTCATTAACCGCATAAACATACTTGGTGCATTGTGATGCAGGGTCACCCCCACTTACACCCACAGTTTGCATGGATTATGCACCTAGCCTGTCTGTCCCAGGAATTTTAACTCTCTATCGAGTTAAATCTTCTGAAAGTAAGGTTTAAGGCCCACTTTAATAAAACTCTATGTGAAATGTTTTATTAAAACCCAACATAGTCTAACCCTTAGGCAATATCCACTTTTCGGGACTTTAATCAACCCTCAAGCCTTCATTTATGAATTTATTAAAGCCTTTCATTAAATCCTTCCTATTGGAACTTTAAAACTCCTCATAACCTTCATTAATGTTAATATCGGGACTTATTCACCCTTCTAAACCTTCATCATCCCTTTAACCGCATATATATAACTTCTCCCCTCTTTAACATTGGTTATACATAATTTAACCACATGAATCTTCCATCAGTGCTAT
Organism: Pinus tabuliformis; assembly: GCA_031772625.1. Taxonomy (NCBI): domain Eukaryota; kingdom Viridiplantae; phylum Streptophyta; class Pinopsida; order Pinales; family Pinaceae; genus Pinus; species Pinus tabuliformis. The sequence continues at coordinate 327,701,418 of CM062808.1, forward strand.
TTTTCTTTATAAAACATTTATAAAGGAAATACCACAAACATACCATTCTGCTTTAATATGACCTGTACATAGATACCGAGGCTCCCTTTATCGCTATCGTTAATCGCCCCTCCATGGGTTTCATTAACATAGGTTCTATTGCATTCGATATGTGATAACGCAATATTGGATTTCAAAATCTATTAACTGTGCCATATAACTCCATTGGGTCTGCTTATTTCACATGTCACATTCTCCTCCGATCCCAATACCCCGATCACCGATAGCGCTTTATCGTTATTGGTGTATCGGCACATCGCACGTCGCATTACTATGGTCCACTGTCGCTTGCCCTTGCGATTAGATCGTGATCATTGATCTGGTTCCGATCCAATGGTCCATGATCAATCGGTAGTTGCCCATCGCTCTTGTTCAAGGCCCAATTTTGATCTATCCATAAGGATTTCGCCAATGCAATTTAATCCTGGTCGTTGATCTTCTAGATCCAATGGTTATTGTGCGTCGATACTTCACTTCTCCACTCTTCCTTTTTACATAGATTTTACGTTGTTTTTTAGTGTTTTCTGTGGTTCTCAGGTTTCTTCAAAAGGTTCTGGGTCTTCGCTATTCTGTTGCGCACTCTCTCTTCTGAGCTTAAAATCTGCACTCTCCTTTGATCTCTGTCTTTACAGAGCTCTACCTTGTCTTCTAATGGATTCAATGATCCATTGTGATCCTTTGTCTCGCTCTCCTCTTCTCTATGTTTCGTTGAATTCTGCCTACACACATCTATTACAGAATTCTGATTCACTATAATTCAACACTCGAAACACACATTCGAACTCAGAATTGAGTTGATTATATTAATAAATATAAATAATGATTACAGAATGAGATCTTTGTCTCTCTGGCCTGGTGTTATAATATCAGTGGCCTCGGTTTACACTCTTCCCATAGGCTTAAAACCACACTCTAGCTATCTATCCATCCTTTGACTAACTTCTAATCACGCTTTTTAGGCTTACATTTATACAAAGGGATTCTAAAACCAATTTCTGGTCTAGATCCATAAACTCCTCAACAAAATTCCTAAATATCTTCCTCATTCCTAAAACTCCTCTCTAATCCATAAATTCATGAACTAACTCCTAATCTGAGTTTTACAATTAATTCTCAAACCTCTCATCACTCAACTATCCTAAATCTCTCATGTTCTCCTACATTCAAGAACATTTACAATTATGCCTCACAATATTCAATTAAATCCTATTCTCATTAAAATCACTCAAAACCCTTAATAATTACATTAATTCAACATTTAGGAAACCAACTTCCTTAAAACACAAGACCCCCTATGTCTACTAAAATACAATGATTTTCCTTGAGCTGAATGCTCCTGCATCAGACTCCCAAAGTAGAAAATTTTCATGATCTCTTGATCATGTGTGTTCATAAGTTGATATAAAATCTCCACAGTCCCAAACTTTAGTTTGTAACTATCTTAAAGCTTTGCACCTTTGTTGCTACTGTATGTCTACTATTTTCTGTTTCATCTTCCTCTCCTTGTCAATCAGGTTCAAATTTTTATTGATCATGCTTTCTACTACTATCATTTTCCTCCCTATGGATTGCTTCATCATTAACTGCCACATTTCTTCAATCTCTATGTCTAGCACATCCTTGGACTGGTCCATATTTTGCCTCTTACTTCTTCCTCTTTCTCTTTGCTTCAAGTTGTTGGTGTTGTCCACTAACTCTTCAAACTGTTTTTCTTCTCCTTGAAGTTTTCGAATGCTATCACTTACTCTTACTTGTTCTTCGCTTATTCTAATTACAATGATTTCCCTTTCATCCTTACCCTCTTTCATGATTATCTATGTCTGCAATGAATCCTGACTTTCCAGCAATTGAACACCTCTGTTCCTTGGATTGAATTCTTCCATAGAATATTCTTCTTCCATTTGGCTGCTTATCTGTGCCAAATTTTCTCCAACATCTTCAACTAAACCTACACTCATAAAACAATTATTAAAATAAGAATCGTAAGGCTTCTGTGCCTTATCTCCCTTTTTCAAGACATCAGTATGCTACTATGATTTTTCCTTCTCTATCAGCACATCAATATGTTGATTTGAATTCCCAATAGAATTCACGAGACTGTCAGCTAGTCTCTCCTCCATACCATATGCTTCTATGATGTCTCTCTACCCTTGTCCACTGTAGTGAACTCCTTCCTCTGAAATCACACTGTCATACTCTAAATTTTCCAGCAAATACACTAGCCATTCAAGTTCTCTGTGACAATTCATAAGTACTTCATCATTACTTATGATTCCTGCATTTATACTTAAATTATCAGTTTGAAAATCACAAGGTTCAATAGTGTCAACTGTTGCTTCACATATCAGCTCTTCAGTCTGAATTTCATCTCCTTCTTTCACAAGAAATTGTTCTTGTGTTGTCATAATTTCAAATATCCGTGCATTATCAAATCCTTTCTGCTGCAATAAATCACTACTTCTCTCATTTAAGAGACATTCTCCATCCTCATTTACTTCAGAGTTTTTATCTTCTGAAAGATACTCTTCCATACTTCTGACAGCTTCAAAAGATTGCTCATCCTCTGCAAAACCTGTAATCACATCAAAGTTATTAGATTCAACAATACAAGGTTTTACATTTTCCTTCTGTTCGTCTGCATTTGTCCAACAGTTTAGAAAATCATTAATGATTCCTTCTTCTTCACCCAAAACTTCACCCTGCTCTCGTTCACAAATGGATACTTCCATTTCCAATTCAGCTTCTCTGAGTTCTTCAGATCTCAATTGAACACCTAGTACCTGTTCAAGCTTCATCAACTCTTCTGCTAATTGCATATTCACCTGCTGACTTCTCTTCTTTTGTAGCCTTCTCTATAATTTATGCCACCTCACTGGCTTCTTCCTCAAGACCCAACCTTGTCTCTGGTTTTCCTCAAGTATCACCATCAATACATTGAGTTGTTCTTTCATCTCTGCAATCTCTTTTTCAAGCTCCTCTTGACTCATCCTCTTGCCATTTGCCTTGGCATTCTGTTTCTTCGTCTTTCTTTTGTTGTGGTCTTCTTCAGAACCTCTGCTATGACTATCAGTAGCCATCTTCTTCTCTATCTTTGTGAGCTCCTCACTCACTTACTATGAGCTGCATTAAAGCCTCTACAATAGCAAGTCCTCCCTGCTGCCACTTACCTCACCAAGCTTTCCTCTGTACTCAGTCTTTTGGCAAGCACTTGGTTCTCTATCTCTAGAACCTCCTTTGAGCACTCCTCTTTGCTCCTTTAGGCTTCAACTCATCTGCACCTTCTCAAGAACACAACTATCCTCTTGTGTTTCAATTAGCATGAAATACTTGGTTCTGACCACTATTTCTTTCACTTAGAAAGTCATACCAACTTCCTTCATTACCTTGGAAATTCTACTGACATCCTTTGTGGAATTGCCTTTGTGAGCTACAACAATACCTCTACAGTAACAAGTCTCCTTCTTGCTACATATGCCTCACTAAGCTTCTCCCCTTTGAGCTCAGTCTTTCATCATTTCTCTGGTTCTTTCCTTTAGAACCAATTGAGCACTCCTCACTCTAGGTTGCTACAATCTTCTCACCTCCTTATCCTGTTACCTAGGCATCAATATAAAACCCACACATTCTCCAATCTTCAAATCAAATCAAACAAAACATGTCATCTCACCTTCAAGATCTCTGCATGATCTTGTTCCACCATTTACCTATACTTTGAATGGATTGTCCTCTTTTTCTTGCATCTGCAAGTTCTGATGCACTTTATCTTTGTGTGCCTACTATTTATCATATTAAAATCCGATCTCCCTTGCTTGCATATACATCTTAAAACACATCTCTATTCTAAGTCCTTTTCTACAAAATTCTCTTATTATGTTCTGCTATCAATTTCTTTGATCACAATTATGCTATGATACAAAATGACGTAGGGTCACCCCTCTTATACCCACAGTTTGTATGGATTATGTACATAGCCTGTCTATCCCAAGAATTTTAACTTTGTATCAAGTTAAATCTTTTGAAAGTAAGGTTTCAGGCCCACTTTAATAAAACTCTATGTGAAATGGTTTATTAAAACCAACATAGTCTAACCCTTAGGCAATATCCACTTTTCGGGACTTTAATCAACCCCCAAGCCTTCATTTATGACTTTCTTAAAGCCTTTCATTAAATCCTTCCTATCGGAACTTTAAAACTCCTCATAACCTTCATTAATGTTAATATCGGGACTTACTTACCCTTCTAAACCTTCATCATCCCTTTAACCACATATATATAACTTCTCCCCTCTTTAATATTGGTTATACATAATTTAACCACATGAATCTTCCATTGGCACTATTTTTCTTTATAAAACATTTACAAAGGAAATACCCACAAACATACCTTTCCGCTTTAATATGGCCTCTGCACAGATACCGAGGCTCCCTTTATCGCTATTGCTAATCGCTCCTCCACAGGTTTCATTAACACAGGTTCTATCGCATCTGATATGCGATAACACAATATCGGATTTCAAAATCTATTAACTACACCATATAACTCCATCGGGTCTGCTTACTTCGCATGTCGCATTCTCCTCTAATCTTGATACCCCGATCACCGATCGTACTTTATTGCTATTGGTGTATCAGCACATCACACGTCGCATTACTATGGTCCACTTTCGCTTGCCCTTGCAATCTCCGATTTGCGATTAGATCGCGACCATTGATCTAGTTCCAATCCAGCGGTCCACAATCAATCAGTAGTCGCTCATCTCTCTTGTCCAAGGCCAAATTCCGATCTATCCATAAAGATTTCGCCGATGCGATTTAATCCTGACCATTGATCTTCTAGATCCAACAGTTACTGTGCGCTGATACTTCACTTATCCACTCTTCCTTTTTACTTAGATTTTACGTTGTTTTTCAGTGTTTTTTGTGGTTCTCGGGTTTCTTCAAAAGAATCTGGGTCTTCGCTATTTCCCTGTGCACTCTCTCTTTTGAGCTTAAACTCTGCACTCTCTTTTGATCTCCGTCTTTACAAAGCTCTACCTTTATAGAGCTCTACCTTGTCTTCTAATGGATTCAATGATCCATCGTGATCCTTTGTCTCGCTCTCAGAATTGAGTTTATTATATTAATAAATATAAACAATGATTACAGAATGAGATCTCTGTCTCTCTAGCTTGATGTTCTAATATCAATGGCCTCGGTTTACACTCTGCCCGTAGGCATAAAGGCACACTCTAGCTATCTATCTAGCCTCTGACTAACTTCTTATCATGCCTTTTAGGCTCACATTTATACAAAGGGATTCAAAAACCAATTTCTAGTCTATATCCATAAACTCCTCAACAAAATTCCTAAATCTGTTTCTCATTCCTAAAACTCCTCTCCAATCCATGAATTCATGAACTTACAATTATGCCTCACAACATTCAATTAAATCCTATTCTCATTAAAATCACTCAAAACCCTTAATAATTACATTAATTCAACATTTAGGAAACCAAATTCCTTAAAACACAAGACCCCCTATGTCTACTAAAATACAATGATTTTCCTTGAGATGAATGCTCCTGCATCATATTGCATAGGAAAATTGGCATGACTAGCCACTCATACAAACCTTGATTAGTTTTGAATTTTTCTAGATATCTTCTTCTCTAACTCGAACCTAGTGAAATCTAGACTTTAAGTTGAAAATTTTGAAGTATTTATCTTGCTACAACTAATATACGAGATCATCAATCCTAGGAAGGGGGTACCTATTCTTGAGAGTAATTTTGTTCATTTCCCTATTATTAATACACATCTTCCAAGTGCCATCCTTTTATGATGATGGGTGACCCACATGGTCATGTACCCAGTCTAATGACATTATGTTCTAGTAGTTGCTACAACTATTTCTTCACCTCACTTACTTCTCTATCAAATTACCTATACAATCCAATTTTTGGTAATGGGGAGTTTGGTAGTAGCTGGATCTCATGCTCCACTTCCCTCTTGGATGGTATCCCTTTAGGCTCCTAGAACACATTTGTGTATGCATGTAGAAACTTTTCTAGTTGTTGTTTATTTTTCTTAGTACACCCCTCCAACACCACCTTCACTCTTACTAACTCTTCTATAGATTGATTCTATGTTAGAAATAGTAAAACAAACTTTTTGCTAGAACTAATCAATTTCTTGGCTTGGTTGGCACTTACCAGGAGAATTTTTGGCTTACCTTTGTGTGTGTTGATGCTGAACGAGTTTCCATCCTTAACAAGACAATATTGGTTGGATCTTCATATGAATATTTCATCTTGGATGTACATGTAGGTACTTCTAAAAACCACGCCACATACATAAAGGGAAACTACATCTAGTTCTACTTCATCAATAAAATCAACATTGATGCAAAATCTAATTTCGCACTATTTTGTTATCTTTCACTTTGCATCTTCATTTACCCATCCCAACAGATATGGGCTTGGATGGTTACAAACTTTTAATCTTAATTTGTTGATCAACTTTTTTGCAATGAGATTCAGTTGCAATCTTGTGTAAAATAGAGCAACAAACTTTGTCTTCTTGACCTATATCTTTATGTGGAGGAGTTTCATTATATCTTTATCCTCCCATTGCTAAAGGCTACTTGGATTCACCTCCTTTTGCACTAAACTAAAAATTAACTTCTCATCCATGTCTGAGCTTATTTCGACCTAGTTACTCAAATCAACCATCATCCCATTCTTCTTCTTATTATCTTTCTTTTTTTTCTTTGGGTTAAGCTCTAGATGCAACTTCCAACACTTCTCCTCTATATGACTTTTAATGTTATAGTGGTTGTTGGGATATTTACATTAGTGTGTTGTGGATGTTGTATTTTTATCTTTCCCCCCTTTCCACTTGTTCTTCCCTTCCTTACAAGAATCTTGATGATCATTTAGCTTTGATCCACTTGATTTCCTTTTCTTCCAGCCTATGTTCTCTAGGCATTTTTCCTATACACAAGCTTCATCCACTTATCTGGGCTTGAGAAACATACCTTGCTTCAAAAAATGGCTATATAGACCCACCAGATATTCGAGGAGTACATTTGCATTATTTGGGGAGATAACAAAAATTATGGCCATCTTTCTAAATTTTGTGGTGTATTCTTGTACACTATACCTATGCTTCTGTCTAAAGTAGTACCACCAAATCCATTGGTCCTATAGATACCTAATAGAGTAAAATTATGAATTTATGATGGTTGTTATAGACATTTTTGTGCCTCGCAGCATGGAGCATGAAATGTCAATAATTACAGGGATCCTCAGTCCCTAAACATGTTGTTCTTACCCCTAAAAGAACAAGGTCATCAAACAACAGCACTTCCAATCAGTTCTCCACCTGAAAACACTTCAAAACAGGCTTATTTTGGATCATGTCAGCTGCTCCACTGAGCTTCTGTGCTGGAATGCAACTGTCCCTCTTAGTACCTGCGCTGGAAGTCAAAAGTAATGAAGGCTACCTGCGCTGGGCGAGATTGGCCAAGTGGCACAGTCATCCTGCAAGGTGTCAACTGCCCAGGAAGCTTCCAAACTGACACTTGGTTCATAAGATTCGCCCTGTGATGAGTAAGAGGTACTTGATCACCATGTGTAACCAAGGATCTCCAAGTGGACTCAAGAACTGAAGATTAACTGAAGAGGGAGAGGACACAAGGCAGCTTCATGTCAGTCTCAAGCTGACTCATCCTCTCTTCTTCTATCCTATATATAGAGCTCTTCTATGAGGTCTAAGGAGGCTGGAATTTTGTGTAAAGCAAGGAGGTGCTGTTGGTTTACAGTTAGAGCTATTGGGTGATTGTTTTACTAGAGGTGAAGAGGAGAGTTCTTGCTGCTGGGGAGGTGCTGCTGGATTGGAGCCATCATTGGTTGTAACCTTCTCAGAACCCTGTTACTTCTATCAATAAAGTTTTGCATGTTCTCCTATATACTTGTATTACATTGATGGATTGTATTTACTTGTATATTTGATTCACTCTAATCCATGCATCAGTTATGAGTACATGTATCTTGTAGTTTCCTCTCTTGTTTTGTGCAGGGCTTGTGTGTAGCTGGACCGGCAAAGAGAGCAAGGAGCTGGGAACAAGAGACAAAGAGAGAGGACAAGGATCGACTAAGCGAAAGACACCAGGTTGGTTAATCTTTTCATCCTTCTCTCTGTACTTTCATAAAGGAAAACATCAAAGCTTTACTTTTAGTTGTTGCTAAAGACTGTCACCTTTAGAGTAGGGATAGGGTCATCCGCATCGGATACTTTTCCCCACAACAAACTGGCGACTCCGCTGGGGAGCCTAGTATCTTGTTGGTGTTTGTAGTATTTTGCTATTCATTTCTTGAAGAAAAGAGTACCAAATCGAAAAGCTTTTGACTATATCAAAAGCGAAGTAGAGGGACTGTTACTCTTGCTCTTTGCTGAGAAAATTCAAGATTTGAAGAGCTTATCTACAAAAGACTCTTTACTCTTTGTGATAGCTTTTCATCCTCTTGATCATCCCTTAGCCTGTACTTGACCTATAGCTTTTTATTTCAGCAAAAACAGTGCATTTTTGAGCTTTTGATGACCCGGAATTCTTTGTAGACGAAACTCTCGTGAGTCAGTGCAGGCTGTCCACAGGCAGTCTGCATTACAGCGCAGGTGCTCCCTTCGGGAACTGTGCTGAGAGTGAAACTGGCAGACTAGAACCTGCGCTGGTCCAGTTAGCCATTGTCTTGCTCAGTCTTCCTATTGTGTCTTGGCCCTGTTTTCACTGAAATTTTTGCTGATTGCTTGCTGGTTATTGTACTTGCTGTAAGCCACTTCTCCTTGACATTATTCCGCCTCAGTTGTGTGATGAAACTGTGAATGTTCTTTTAGTATTTCTTGTTTCAGTTACAGTTTCCCATTGTGAAAAGCGAACCAGTATAGCTGTGGCCTCTTAGATCCTGAACTGTAAAAGTGTCTTTGTGATCTTATGAGATAGTTTTATTACTGTTCATGGCTGTTTGAGTTTGTTTGCTCTTCATTTTTATGGTTTGAATCTATACATTTCCTGTGTTTAAACAAGTCTATCATAAGGTGTCTTTTTGATTGTGGACAAGCTTGTTTATTTCTACTTGAAATTAGATTCAAAATTATACAGCAGTTTCCTTTCTGTCTTCCATCAACATTAAGGATAACGAAAAGAAATACATGCATTGTGCATTTTGCATTTGACTGTATGCTTGACGATTTAGGAAAATGTGCATTTTAGTGTGTGTTCTTTGATCTGTGGAAAAAGTTGTGTCTTTCTTTTCCCTCAAGTAGATTAAGGTTTTCAAAGTTGAAAGTTTGAAAAGATTTGCTTCTCATTCTTAGATTGCATATAGGAAGTTGTATATATACATCTCGTGGCGAACCTGAAAGGCAAACTGTTAAGAAAGATCAACATTAAAATAAACTCAATTTACATAACAACGCTTTGGAATTTAACGCAAACATCTAGAGGTCTAGGTAGAGACGTGTTCCGGCGTCGTTAAACATAGTGACTGTCGATCTCTACGAAGGTGGGTGATTCCTCCTGAGAGTCGGTGGCACTAACACGGACTTGAGCTCCCGCGTACCGTCGTGTATATTGGGAGACCCCTATAGGCTTTTATCCTTTATCCTTAGGAAACCGTGTCGGCCGCCCTACTGATCGCGATGCAGTGAACACAGCATTCACGAAGATCGACCACCCGTACCGTAAAACGTATTCTGTGGTTTCGCGAAAGGTTTGGCACACCCTCTGCCTAGATCTCCAGAGCAGTTTCTTTTGGCCTTTTTCAAACTCTATAACTGAAAAAGTCCAACCGAGCATTTGTCACTTCGGGCTCGTTAATACATCGAAGGCGACTAGAGTCATCTTTAGCTTTTTCTCGACTCTTAAAACATGAAAAAGAAAGTTTGTGTCTAAAAGCGTTGTTAATAAAATTTATTTTAAGCGGAACATAATCACCTTTTATTCCCACGTTGATCTTTCAGTTGAAAAGTATGGAGCCCACCAACCAAGGAAGTAACCTTGGCGGAAGTCCAAATCCCTTCTCCTCTTGGGGAGATGTTGGTGCGCCTCATATGGCTACATTGTCGCTTCCAGGATTGACAATCGGCCTTCCTGTATGGCTCTTTTCAACTAATGTAGTCCAGATCGCCACTAATCCTGAGCAGTCGAATCAACAGTCAGAACAATCTAGAACTACCCACCAGCCTTCCACTTCTTATGATACTTCCTCTGATCCTTCATCTTCGCAAGTTAGAGCTGGCAAAAGTCAGCCTCCCAAGGAGAAGAAGGAAAAGAAGAAGAGAGAAAAGAAGCAGAAGGAGCCTCTGGCGAAGGCGACTGGGGGCAAGCAGAAGAAAGCTGACAAAAACCCACACACTGCACCGACCGGGCCTAAATCGCCATGTGTCATTTGCAAAGGGATCCACTTCCATCGTGATTGTCCTTGTATTCCCCGGATACTAAGGGACTGGTCCCCAAGGTTGCACAATCCGGTAGCATCAACCTCTGGTTGTCATGTTGATTGCATTCCGTCAACTAGCGAGAGTGAAGGACGAAGAAGGGGACCAAGATCACCCTGTCTATTGTGTGAAGGCAATCATGCCATCCACAAGTGTCCATTCTTAGATGAGGCCAAGAGAGTTTTGGAAGATCGCCCGGTGTCACCGGTGCAACTTCCACCTGGATATCGAAAACTCGCGCCTAATCCCTCGATAGTTGAAAATCCGGTTGAACCACTCAAGTGGTCAGCTAAAGTGTCGGTCATTGAGAATGACCTACTGAATCTAGACCAGACGAAAGTCTAAAGGTCGATACGGCAGTTGGCCCGGTTCTTCCTTCAGAGGTTCTATCGTCCAATGACTCCGTCGTTGAAGACCCGTCTTCAAATGACACCGTCGCTGAAGAGTCATCTTCATGCGACACCCTCACTGAAGAGAATAAGGATGACACCATCCAGGTTCTTTTCATCAGCACCAACTCAGATGAGCGTCAGGGCAATGCGCCCATTCCTTTATCGCAGGAAGGAACATCATCAGAGTCATATCCGGCCGTATATTCGGTCCCACCACCAAGTAACCTGGTTGTATCCTTTGATTGGAATCAACTAGGCAGGCCCCGGTTACCAGCCAGTGTACCGTTCAGAATCATTGTCCAGATCTATAGAATGATTATGGCTGGTACTATCATTGATGAAGGGGCGTCTGTGAGTATCCTTTCCTCTGTTGCTTGGAAAGCACTGGGTTCCCCATCGCTTTTACCTGAGTTGAGAAATCTCTCAGGTTTTGATAAAGGAACCAGTCGACCATTAGGGATCCTCCCCGATGTACCTGTTACATTGAAAGGGAAGACCGTCAGGATGAACGTGTTGGTAGTTCAAGGACCCTTGGATTATAACCTACTCCTTGGACGCGACTATATTTATTGCATGGGAGCGATAGTCTCCTCACTCTTTAGAGTAATGTGTTTTCCACACGAAGGAAGGGTGGTCAAGCTCGTAGACCAACTTTCATTTCCGGGATCTCGCATCACAAATAGTCAAATACCAATCCTAAATGGTCTGTTCACTCAAGATTCGCCTCCGCCCCCAGTCCTCCTTCTCGATGAATGCGAGTGATTCGGAAAGAAAGACTAGGACCCAGGGGGCATGCACCCTGGTCTGCTTCGGGCAGAAGAAACTCCGGGTATAAGACAGAATTTCCGCAGAAGAACATGACTAGTCCGTACCCCATCCGTAGGAAGTGGGGTTGTTCTGGAATAATGATCTTTTGTTAAAGTTATGTGTTTGGGAATCATTCACCTTTGTCTAAAAAAGTGGGCAATGCCCAAGTAGGAATTCCCTTATTGCAACGAGTAGTCACCATCTTTAAATTCAAGCCTCGCCCATCGAAACATATGTTTTGAAGGATAAGCAGGGGCAGTCTACGAAGAAGGAGACCGTATTGTTGTGACAGAGGGTAACCATCTTAGGACAACCCAATGATAGACACCGCCGAAGAAAGAGATTGATTTGCGGCAGCAAATCGAACCGTCTTTGGAATAATAAGAAAGAGGCAAGCCTCCCTCAATAATACCAATGTTTTGTCTTTGAGTAGTGTTCTTCTATTGTCACGAATAGCTGTTTGTTAAAAGTGGGCCGACGGGAAGCCTGAGTACTGCGTAAGACCCCTTAGAATAACGAGAAGACAAGTATCGTTAACATTAGATTAGCAAGATGACAAATAACTGTGAACACCCAAAGAAAAGCAGAAGTAGGGGAGAGGAGGGGCAGCCTCGAAATTCTATCCTATACCTGGGGGCATGCAAACCTTTTGGAGTGCAAGCTAGGGGTGGTTATTTATCTGGTTTTAAGATTAGCCGTTTCCAAACTTGCATGAAAGAAGCCTGTGGGGCAAAAGTAAAATTTGCCAAAAGTGAGCATAGCTGTGGTAAGGCATAAGCTCTATAAAAATTGGACCTTACGAGAGGCGTTCTTCATATGACTGGTATATCGAGCAGTTTTAGCATATAGTTCATGCTCGTTAAAAAATAAACGCAAATCCGAGCAGTTTTAGGACTGAATTTATGCTCGTTAAAAAATAGAAAAGTGTGAGCAAAAGTTTCCCCCAGAGTTCAAGCTCATGAAAAAATGAACCAGTAAATAACCTTTTGAGATCGTAAATTCATCAGCCATAAGAACCTTGATCGTGTTTTCATCCATCACCTCCACTGTTCATTTGGCCGATCGTTCACTTCCATTTGTGTGTTTACCTCTTTTGAGAAACAGCTGCGAAGAGTGATTTCACCTAGCCATCCTTGTGACACTGCCGTAATTGGAAAATTCCAACCTGTACCTGGAATCTGTAGCTATCCCTGTTTATCACTCGTTCCTCAAAAGACGAGTCTTCTTTCAGCTCTTTTCACTGACTCGTAAAATATGAAAAGTTTGCCGAGTTTTGGCCTTCCAGCTCGTTAAATGACCGGAACGCTATCCCTCCTCTAAATTTTAATCTTTTTGGACCTGAGGGATTATTGCACAAAAGGATCGAGCGCTTGTCTTGTTCGGCTCGTTAAAAGTACCGAACAGCCATCCCTTCTGTATTGTTTTATACTTTTTCGGACTTAAGGGATTTGCTGACGAAAAAGGAATTATGGAGTTGACTTTCTGTACCTTTTTAGACTCTCTAAAAATGAAAAGGACCGAGTTTTCCTTGTCGTTAGACTCGTTAAAATGATTAAATAGCGACAAACTTGTCTTTAGACGAGAACGAGTTTCCCTATCGCTAGGCTCGTTAAATCATAGCGATGGGCTTGCCCGAAGGGCAGGTTATAGAACAAGCATATGTTATCCTCCTCAAGCTTGACAAAAATAAAGAGGTACTGGTCAGAAATGACTGGGGAAAAATTGGGAGAACAATCAAAGTTTAATGGTAGCAAGTCACTCTTGAACATGACACTTTTCCTCCGTACCACATCGGGTTGGGTTGTTTCATTCACCGGTCTCACCGCCATGGTCCTCGCCACACCATCCACATTTGGGGTAATGCTACCGATCCATCGCATCAGTGTCGTTATATGTTCAAGAGGGGTCATTCTGAAAGTGTCAACCGTGTCCCATCCACTGCCATACATTATCCTTCATCCATTCATGATCGCCACCCTGAATCATATGTCACAGGTTGTTTTCACCTCCACTAAAATCATTAGCTCCGTTCCGTGTCATTGATGTGGGATTCATTAAGGCCCTCCTTTGACGGATCGCTTCTTGTCGACTTCAGCTCATTATCCAAGAAGTTGATCTAGGAACACCCCCATCAGTACTTTGAAGCTTGCATGCCTCAATGGCAAGGTTCTCACTTCCGGCGACAGATATACATCAATGACCTTCGACCGGAAGATTTTGCGTGGCGTTCGACGCCAAGTCCTTTATTCACGCCACGTGAATTGTACTGCAGTACCTTGAGGGTCATCGTCATTATTGGTGATTCCTCTCGCGCTTGTTAACGGTTTTCATTATTGACCGGTAATCAAGCGATGTCTTTCCATGTTCGACTTCAGCGCAATTCTCACATGGGTCGACTTGTACTTAGAGTGAAGATCGAACGAGTTTGAAGACCCCGGATCTAGTTTCATCCATCCGGGCTGCGATATATATTCAGGAAATATAAAAGCATTTGCCGTGTACATCATTGCAGCAGATGATCATCCTACTCAAAGGAGGATAATTTCAGCAGAAAATTATCAGTCTATCTTCAGACGATCGTCTGTCATATGTACCAAAATGTATTTATAAAAGCTGAGCATGGGAATGCCCGCCTCAGCTAGATCATAAAAAAAAAGAATGAAAAATAATGTATTGTATTGTATTGTATTACAGGGCACTCTCCTCAGCACTGGAACGAACTTCGGATCCTCTAGATAAAGCATTTCACCCGATAAACGGCCTCATACTTTAGGGGGAAACTGTTATAGACATTTTTGTGCCTCGCAGCATGGAGCATGAAATGTCAATAATTACAGGGATCCTCAGTCCCTAAACATGTTGTTCTTACCCCTAAAAGAACAAGGTCATCAAACAACAGCACTTCCAATCAGTTCTCCACCTGAAAACACTTCAAAACAGGCTTATTTTGGATCATGTCAGCTGCTCCACTGAGCTTCTGCGCTGAAATGCAACTGTCCCTCTTAGTACCTGCACTGGAAGTCAAAAGTAATGAAGGCTACCTGCGCTGGGCGAGATTGGCCAAGTGGCACAGTCATCCTGCAAGGTGTCAACTGCCCAGGAAGCTTCCAAACTGACACTTGGTTCATAAGATTCGCCCTGTGATGAGTAAGAGGTACTTGATCACCATGTGTAACCAAGGATCTCCAAGTGGACTCAAGAACTGAAGATTAACTGAAGAGGGAGAGGACACAAGGCAGCTTCATGTCAGTCTCAAGCTGACTCATCCTCTCTTCTTCTATCCTATATATAGAGCTCTTCTATGAGGTCTAAGGAGGCTGGAATTTTGTGTAAAGCAAGGAGGTGTTGTTGGTTTACAGTTAGAGCTATTGGGTGATTGTTTTACTAGAGGTGAAGAGGAGAGTTCTTGCTGCTGGGGAGGTGCTGCTGGATTGGAGCCATCATTGGTTGTAACCTTCTCAGAACCCTGTTACTTCTATCAATAAAGTTTTGCATGTTCTCCTATATACTTGTATTACATTGATGGATTGTATTTACTTGTATATTTGATTCACTCTAATCCATGCATCAGTTATGAGTACATGTATCTTGTAGTTTCCTCTCTTGTTTTGTGCAGGGCTTGTGTGTAGCTGGACCGGCAAAGAGAGCAAGGAACTGGGAACAAGAGACAAAGTGAGAGGACAAGGATCGACTAAGCGAAAGACACCAGGTTGGTTAATCTTTTCATCCTTCTCTCTGTACTTTCATAAAGGAAAACATCAAAGCTTTACTTTCAGTTGTTGCTAAAGACTGTCACCTTTAGAGTAGGGATAGGGTCATCCGCATCGGATACTTTTCCCCACAACAATGGTTTTAAAGTCTTCCCACTTGGTCATTATTTGATATCCCTCCAACGTTAAGGTATCCATGTAGATTTCCTAGCAAGTCAGGGCATGGCCCTCTAATTTAGTCGCACAAATGAAATCTTATGGTCTTATTCTATATGATGAATACTAAAATAAACATCTAATTGTTGAAACTAGTGATTTAGCTTCAAAGTGTCGATATCTCTTTGATATGGCTTGATATCAACCTCTGCTTTAATTTTGAATAGAGATTATGAATGGTTCATGGAACTCAAACTAGGTTGATCTTTTTCAATTCTTTTCTTCCACTCGATCTCTATTTCTTTCTAATCTCCTGATCTCCCCTTTGATTGGACCTATGTGTTAGAACTCACATATTTTCTCAATAGCTTAAGATTATTGGTTTGGGATGTTGTGACATGGTTTGCATTATAATTTATATTTGCAAGTTGTGCTTCCATCCATGAAAACCTCTCTTCTACAGAGTCACTGGGTTATTCACAGATCCATTGGCCATGACTAGGGCTTTATGATTTTTAGCTTTGATGATCTAGATTCGCTATAAATATCCAAAATATAGCCATAGAATATTACTCTAATACCAATATGACTCTTACCCTTCCATGGATATTCCTCTAGATAGTTCGTCTCAACAAATTTGATAAATTATACCGAAAAATCCAAAATCTACACTATGAGGGTTTATTCTCTTTAGATTGTTGGATTCATAAATTATTGTTTATTGTGTATGCATGAAAAATATAATTATGTATAAAATAGAGAAAAGTGACATAAAACCTCACGAACCATGATTTGACACAAGATATAACTTGCGAAACTCTTTCAAGAGAAAACCTAGCTCGAAGGTGAGGTTGATTTTCTCTCTCGACTCTCTCTAAATAGAAAATGGTTGCAAGTACAAAGAAGTAAGGCATGTGGTTGATGCACTACTATAGTGCATAAATCTTCTCTATGTTCTCTCTCCCTATCCCTTTCTAGTACTTTTCTATTCTATGGAACAAATTCACTCAAAAAGAATGGCACTGCTTTCCCTCCTGGTGGCTCGATTATGACATGACCCAATAGCTTACTAATGGTTGGGTTTGACTCCCTCAATTGTTAATCATTTTTAAAATGTGTAATTATATCTATTTTTCTTCATCATGATAACGTGGCTAGCCTATTTTTGATAAGTAATGGGGGCCAATGTGGCATTCTCGTGAATTATGGTGGCCAAAATAGGAAGGTCAACTTCCAAATGGTGTAACTTTTTCACACAAACTCTCATTAAGGAATTTTTTGCATTGTTGGGAAGGTATTTATGTGTAAAAAAGGGGAAAAAATGTAAGCTACTCATACAACAAGGTTTTTATCCCCCAAAAAATGTTGTGGATGTCTCAAAATGTCATCTGAAGGTTTCATACCCAAATTTTCCAAATTGTGTCTCGCCACTAAAAATGGTCCTATGAGTCTATTCCTCCACTTTTTCCACTATGAAAGCATTAAGATGGGTGATAAACAATATAATGATCTAATTTGGAATTATGAGTGTGTGATATGGGCAACAAGCATGAATGTTGAGTGATTGTAGGATTGTGTGCCAATAAGTGTGAAGGTTATAGGACAATATGTGTGAATGTTGTAGGATAGAAAGTGTGAAAGTGAGGAAAGCATGTGGTAATTCTAAGAGACAGATTAGAGGAAGAATTATTAGAATAGAGAGAAGAAAGGTTGAAATCAAATTATTGTTGATATCAATGTTGTAAAATGTTGAGATCAAATTGTTGTTGAGATCAGTGTTGTAAAATGTTGATCTCAAATCATTGTTGAGATCAAAGTGTTGTAAATGTTTAGATCATATTGTTGAGTGCTGAGATTAGGCATTGAAATCAGAGTGTTCTAAATTGTCGACATCAAGTTTTTATAAGGCATTGATATAAGATTGTAAAGAACTAAGATCAAGAGTTCAAACTAGTAATGAAGGTTTTTGAAGAGGAGCTGATTGGATCAACATAAAATAAAATACAAATTGAAATCTTAAAAAGGGTTTGGTGTCTCCATTATGTTAGAGCTTGCAAATGTGAAAGGAGATTGGTGTCTCCTACAAGTGAGTGTTTGCAAACAATGTAATAGTAGGTTGGTGCTTGTACATCATCTACAAAGAAGAAGTTCTTATATGGTTTTCTCCCATATAGGTTTCCACATAAAAGTATTTGTGTTAGGTTCTATGTGATGCCTATTTAAATGTTGTCCATTTGATTGAACGTGTTAAATTGACTAAATACTTTTAGAATATTGATTCACACTCGCCCACACTTCTAAAAAAAAACACATAATTATTGAATCGATACCAATGATTTTAGTTTTAAGTATAAATGCACTGGTGTGGACATTATAGCGACAGATTGGTTCATGTTACTAAAAAGTGCACTCCAAAAAAATTTCTCCACTATAGGATTTACCCCCAAATTCTTTTTAGTTATAGGGAATATTAATTTAAAGTTATGCTAAAACCTTTAAAATAAAATACAAATTGAAATCTTAAAAAGGGTTTGGTGTCTCCATTACATTAGAGCTTTCAAATGTGAAAGGAGATTGGTGTCTCCTACAAGTGAGTGTTTGCAAACAATGTAATAGTAGGTTGGTGTTTGTACATCATCTACAAAGAAGAAGTTCTTATATGGTTTTCTCCCATATGGGTTTCCACATAAAAGTATTTGTGTTATGTTCTATGTGATGCCTATTTAAATGGTGTCCATTTGATTGAACGTGTTAAATTGAGTAAATAATTTTAGAATATTGATTCACACTCCCCCACACTTCTCAAAAAAACACATAATTATTGAATCAATACCAATGATTTTAGTTTTAAGTATAAATGCACTTGTGTGGACATTATAGCAACATATTGGTTCATGTTACTAAAAAGTGCACTCCAAAAAAAACTTCTCCACTATAAGATTTACCCCCAAATTCTTTTTAGTTATAGGGAATATTAATTTAAAGTTATGCTAAAACCTCCACATTGAATGAAAGAGGTTGTAGTGGAAGTTTTCTTGAAATTTTTTCTAAATATTTTAGTACCAAAAAATTCTGCTTCAACATGCCCTGCTTGTAGTGATTATTAATAAAAGTATGTAGGAATGTGTGATCAATGACAACTAAATCATGTAAATCCATAATAGTTGGTACTTATTTTAATGTGTTATTCAAATAAAATGATAAATAAAAAGAAGCTCAAAATTAGGTTTTTCTGTCAATCTCATCCCTTTATGTCTAACTATGGAAAATAATATTTGGTGTTTATTAATTCCTATCCATCCATTTAATATCGATTATTAGGGAAACCTATATTTTAAAACCGCTATTCCAAAACAATAATGTATATATATACATAATTATATTTTGAAACCGCTATTCCAAAACAATAATGTATATATATACATAATTATAGTTTCCCACCTTTATTCAAGGCCACTCCCATAAGGCCTATCTCTTCTCCATCAACATCATAATCCTTCCACCTTCAACATGATAGTCCTTCCACCTCTTTACAAGGCCTTTTTGTTTTCCACGGCATACTATGACTATCTAAATATGTGCCCCTCAAAAATGTTTCTCACTCTTAAGTCATAATCCTTTCACCTATTTAGATAGCTCTTTTGGTCTTCTTCTCCTTTATCTCTAAGCTAGGACAAATATGAGTGCCGTCGCCAATGTTCTAGATTTGTGATTCTATTCCTACTCTCATGGCTAATGCATATGAGAATATGCACACTCTTCTCATTCACAAAGTAGCATTTGATAGCCCCACCATTCCACGCAATTTAATACACACTCGACAGTAGTGAAATAAATATATTATACTTTAAGATATACATTGTTTGATTTAAATTTTATTAATATATATTAATATATTCCCTCATATATAACATTTATTGTATTATTATATTTTATTAATATATTGAGAAAGAGGGAATTGAATTGAGAGTTCTAACTAAAAAGTCTAAAAGATGATGCAATAAAATATGATAACATGATAGGGAGTAAATGAGTTCATGTCTCACGTTGAACTTGAGAAGGGAATTGAAGTGAGAGTTTAAGGAAATTTGTTTGGAGAAAATTTGTAAATGTACTTATAATTTTTTTATTTTCATTTATTTTAATTATTTTTTTATTTTCAATTTAAGGTAATATTTTATTTTATTTTTATATGGTTAAAATTGATGGAATTTATACATGTTATTTATTATGGTTTTTTGTCTATGGGATTTGCTTATAATATTTTTATTCATTTTTTGAGGGAAAATAATAAAATAAAGATTTTAGAGAGTCTTTCAAGCTTATTAAAGAGGATAGGATCTAGGTATTTGGATCATCCGGAGTTTATCTATTTTATTTTGTTTTTCTTAAGAACTTGATGTGGCTAGTTTCTTTTTTGATCCCAGGGACGAAAACCCCGTGGGTGTGATTTGTGTGGTGGATCCATCGAGGGTCCATGATTGTACTTCAATATTTTGTTTTCTCTTTTGATGAGCAGTGGTGCATGTCATTGAAGGGGCTCCAATATTTTTGTATGGGCATGTACTATTTTCTTCAGTTAATAATATAAATAAAGGATGAATTTATTTTAGATCCTATGTATTCTATGTTTGGCTTGTCAGTATTTCAATTAGAACACTAAAATATTCCAGATATGTTGATTATTTAGCCATTTGGTATCTTAGACATGATTATTTATACATGCATGAGCATTACATTATCTCATTCAAATCATGTCAAGACATGCATGTAAAAGATTGTGTCCATGTTCTTAAAGGGAGATGTTGACATCTGCAAGATACTAAGATCCAAATTGTTGGCCATTTAGAGGAAGGAACTAATGGTATCACTAGCCGCCTATGATCTAGTCTTGAAGTTGGTCAGGAAAAACATAAACGTGCTCAGAAGGGTGCTAACCAAGAAGGAGCTGACAAGGATTAATGGAGGAAGCAAGAACAAAAGAAGTAAAGGCTGCAGCAAGAATGAACTAAGAAGGAGAGGACTATGCTTTATCTATAAGGGACCATGGGCACATAACCATTCATGTTGAGGTGATAAGAATGAGGCCACAAGGATAGAACAAAAGGAGATTCCTTTAGATCATGGGGAGTCATCTATAGTTGGGTCCACTGACTTTCAGGAGATCACCCATGGAGAATCTGAGCAGATAAGTAAAGATGATGAGAAGAAATGTGATATTATTCAAGAAGACTTATAGAATGACAAGCATTCTGAAGTTCTTGGTGAGGTACACTCCTATATAATGGAGCCCATAGATTTCCAGAGGGACATTCACAAAGAATATGAAAAGTCAAGTGCACTAGTGCATCCATGTTTGACAATCAAAGAAGATGAATAACAAAGTGTCTCCACAGGTGGAGAAGGCCAAAGGGAAGACATCCAGGAAGACTTGAGTGAGGAACTAGTAGTAGTAAACCAACATGATGCACATAAGGGGGATCATAACAAACATAGTGTGCATAATGAGCCATTTCCAAAGAGTTGGTTAAAGGTTCAAGTTGGAGGCACCAAAATTGCCAGTAGAGGACTTTCGGGAAAATATCATGCATTTCAAAATAGATCTTATGATATTGAAGCAAACAATCTGGAAAATTCGAGACACTGTCTCACAGGAGAATAGGAAAATTGAGGAACCCATAGAGGTATGTAACGAATCAATGACCAAGTTGTCTAGTGTTGAGGAACAACTCAAGTCCCTCACAAGGTAGCACGAGGAATACAATTGGGAGTTCCAGAGAAACCCTCTACAGGAATACATAGGTAAGGCTTGCAACACTACTAACTCGCCTTTATACATTGGGAGAGTAGGGAAGAGTTCTCCAAAGGGAATATGTTGGGTGACCGAGTGGATCATCATGCAACATCAACATAGTAGATGCATTCCATGTTCAATAATTCCTACATTAGATCCTTCCCAAAGGATGGATTGGCAAGAGATTATGAGTTGGAACTCTATCAATGGGATGATTCATAGGAGGATACCCTTAGCCAAGGGCATATGTAGCTTGGGCCCTTAGGCATCGGAAGTGATGGAGGGTTGAGATGGTATCATAACCCACAGGTCCAGGACTTAGGTGGCATTGGGATCCAGGTGAATCTATTAAGGGAAGGATTGGTTGGAGGATTGTTTTGGATCCAGGTATCGAAGGATCCATTTAGGATCATTTAGCATGGAGGCATGAAATAACACACTGCTTTGTATGGGA
The DNA here is from genome assembly GCA_031772625.1 of Pinus tabuliformis. Taxonomy (NCBI): domain Eukaryota; kingdom Viridiplantae; phylum Streptophyta; class Pinopsida; order Pinales; family Pinaceae; genus Pinus; species Pinus tabuliformis. The sequence continues at coordinate 327,723,245 of CM062808.1, forward strand.
TCCAGGTATCAGCATCTAAATTCTTTTGTTGTGGATAGAAGTGGATTCCTTGAGGGAAAACAACCTTTGGATGGGAGGATTTGTAATTTTCCCTTTTCTTGATATGGTCAAAATGGACGGAATCTACCCATGGTATTTACCATGGTCTTTGCCCATGGGATCTGCCCATAGTATTTGGCTTCATTTTTCAAGGGAAAATAATAAAATAAGGTTTCTAGAGAGTGTTAAAATTTGGGTACCGGAGGACAAGTGGTTCCCTAAGGATTTTATCTTTGGCCTAGGGAAAAGTGTCCAAATTTATTTGTACTTTTCTCCTAAAGTGACTTTATAAGTGGTAAAGCCAATTTAATTTAAAAGTGACTTTATAAGTTGTAAAGTTACATTCTAATTTAAAATTGACTTTATAGGTGGTAAAGTTACATTCTAATTTAAATGTGACTTTATTAAAGTCAATGAAGAATTGGAAAGTGAAAAAGTGACTATGAAAATAAAAGGTTAAGTGGGTGTTTATTTAAGTGGGTGAGTTAAAAAATAGAAAGTGAGAATTAAATGCACATTTATTCTCATCCCTAGATCTAAATGAATCTCATTCATTAGATCTTAGGGTAACCCAAGAGGTCATTTAGAGAGTAAAAGGAGAAGAGAAGAGGAAAATAACATTCATTCTTTCATGAGAATTTGAGAGAAAGAGAAGAGAGAGCAAGGAGAAAATTTCTGAGTAGTGAGGAAATGGAGGAGAGTAGCAAGAAGACATTTCAACAAATCTGGACAACAACATTTATTGGCATTCATCCCAAGGCAAAATCGTACAACAAGGGAAAGGCACATATATCAAGGAAGAGGGACATCACAAAAATTGAGAAAGAGGGGCAGTAGCAAGGGCATGAATTTTGAAGCAGATTTAGGCACGAATTTCAAGGCAACCATATTGTTGAAATTCGTACGGTCTGTACAGTCCACACAGTCCATACAACAAGTTCTGGGCATGTTTTTTGAGGCAGGCCGTACAACATTTAATGTTGTTGTATCGCTGGGAAAATTTCTGTTTTGGCTATTTGCCGATTGGCATGATTTTCGAGGTGGAGTTCAAGCACGGAAATCAAGATCAGTTGTAATTTTTGGTTGCTAAAATTTTTACTGTGTATTTCAGTTTCTCTGTAAAAGCATTTTCAAAAATAAAGAAGAGCTCTCAAACTTATTTTCCCCAAGAGTTGTAGGGGGTTTTTCTAGGGTCACATTGACAAAAAATCATTGTGTTATTTTCTATGTGTGGCAATCATAATTTTGCTGTGTTTTATTTCTACAATTTCAGCAGTTGTGAAATCTATAAATTTGTGTTTTCAAAAAATATTGTCATTTCCAGATTTTAGAATTTTTATCATCCTTGGATTTACAACTAAATGCATGGAGTGACAAAAAAAACTGATAACTGGAGTGGGGGTTGAAATTTCTTCATGGTATCAGAGCTTGGTTGGTTGAAACGTGTAGTTTGGGACAACAAAGTGAAAATTACAGCAAGCTGATTTTTACACAGAAAACATGAACCTTTACCACAAATTTGAAAATTTCAGTTTATTAGGACAGTGAAACATGTCTTTGGGTTTGAAAGTGGAAGACATGTTGGATGGGTAGAACAACTACAGTGCATGGAAGGAGAGAATCGAAAGCATCTTTGAGTAAGCAAAAGTCTGGGGTATTATAGTAAATACCACACAGAACCAAGTAATAGTACCTACTGACCCTGTACAGTTGGTAAAGTTTAACAAAAAGAATGCTAAGGCAAAAATATTGATTTTGGAAGGAATCAAAGATCATGTCATTCCTCATGTGAGAGAAAAGACTTATGCGCATGAGATGTGGACAACCTTGACCAGTCTTTACCAGAGCTCAAATGAAAAAAAAAAAATGGTGTTAAAGGATAAACTGAAGGCCATTAAAATGGCTAAGGCTGATAGTGCTACAACATACCTCACAAAGATCATTTTGGTGATAGAATATTTGGCAACCAGGTAAGATCATTACACCCAATGAGTTGGTGAGGGTTGCTTTGAATGGTCTTCCCAAGACTTGAGAGAATTTTATGGATGGAATTGTTGCATGAGAAAACCTTCCCGATTGGGAGAGGTTGTGGGATGATTGCATTCAGAATGAAATCATAAAGAACCATCTTGGGGCAACCAAACAGGGGGAGGAGTATGACAATGTGGCATTGTTAGCAAGAGGCAAGAAGGGCATATCAAAGAAGAAAGCTTCCAACAGTGGAGACAAAGACAAAGGTAAACGAAAATAGCAGAACAAGGAGAAGGACTATTCCAAAGTCAAATGTTGGAATTGTCAAAAGTTGGGACACTATGTTGTTGTGTGTCCGAAGAAGAAGAACAAGAAAGGGAAAGACAAACCCATGGCATCTTTTGCAGAGATAGAGAGCTTCTTAGAGAGCTTTGATCGAGAGTTTGGGTTCATAGCTTGTGAGGCCACTAGTGCAGGGTCACCTACCATACAGGTTCAGAGGGAGTGTGCATTCCCCGCTACTAGTAAAGCATCTTCTATCATTTGGTACGTTGACAGTGGCACTTCCTGCCACATGACAGGAGTGAGAGAGTACTTCTCAGAGATTTTAGAGGGTGATATAGATATGGAGGTAGTACTTGGTGATGACAACATTGTTAGAGCAGTTAATGTGGGGATATTAACATTTGATAGGGGACCCAAACCTCCCTTGAAAGTGTCAGATTTTCTATATGTGCCTGGAATGAAAAAGAACTTGATATCTGTCTCAGCACTTGAGGATAGAGGGTATGATGTGTTGTTCAAGAGAGGGAAGGTTCTTATATATCCCAGGGGACCTCCAGCTTCTTCAGCTAGATAGATTGGTGTGCTCCATACCAAGGTGTACAAGTTCTCATTCCATCCCTTGATGGCATTGAGTAGCAACACTCAAGATAGGACCGACAACAGATCTAGCAGTTCAGAGTTATGTGAGATTTGGCACTGCAGGATGGGGCACATGTATCATGGGGCCTTGAGTACATTGCGGGAGATCACCACTGGTGTGCCAGATTTCAGTTCTGATCACCTTTATGTATGCAGAGGATGTGGTGTGGGGAAGTTTGCCAAATCCCCTTTTCCCAGCAGTGACAATAGAGTGACCGAGATCCTTGACTTGATTTATACCGATTTGAGTGGTCGGATGTCTCATGTATCCTTGAGTGGCTATGAGTACTATGTTTTATTCATTGATGACCACTCCAGGAAGACCTGGATTTATTTCTTGAAGACCAAGAGTGAGGTCTTCAAGCAGTTTCAAGAGTTCAAAGCTCTTGTGGAGACCCAAACAGGTAGGAAGATCAAGGTCCTTAAGTCATACAATGGAGGGGAGTATACCCTTGGTGATTTTGTTGATTTTTGTGCTGAGGCAAGAATTAGAAGGGAGTTCACAGTTCCTTACAACCCCCAGCAGAATGGGGTTGCAGAGAGGAAGAACAGATCCATTGCAAGGGCTACTAAAGCCATGCTTCATGATCAGGGATTACCTTTATTTTTGTGGGCAGAGGCCTTCAACACTGCTGTGTACTTGCAGAACAGGAGTCCACATCGTGCCTTGGGGAATGTGACTCCGGAGGAGGCTTTTTCTGGGAAGAAGCCTAATGTTGGGCACTTTCATATCTTTAGGTGCCTTACATATTCCTATGTCCCCAAGGAGAACATGACCAAACTAGAGCCCACTATAGACAAGGGCATCTTTGTGGGTTATAGCTAGACCTCGAAAGCTTATCGGATTTATATTCTTGCGCAGAGGAAAGTGGTTGTTAGGTGGGATGTGAAGTTCGAGGAGGAGAGAGCTTTCAGGAGGTCATGGGAGTTAGAGTATCTAGAGTCACCAGAACCTCAAGAACAGTTGAGTTAGTCACAGGGATCTAGTGGTCAGGGATCAAGAGGTACATGGATTATAGTGTCAGGTCTATCAATGAGCAGTGGCTTTTAGAGTCAGGTGGGTGGTTCTTGGGGAAACATGCAAGGCACTTCGCAGAGCAATTCATAGGGTAGTCCACATATGGACAGTTTGCACGGTACTTCAGCATCCACAGGCACATATTCAGGCATGACGTTAGTTGGTAGGCCTTCATGAGTTCAGGCTTGTGATGATGATAAGGATTTTTTCACTCTAGTGGGAGAAGTATGCTCAGGAAAGAGGAAGCCCAAGTGGCCTCAAGATACCTTGCACGAGGCCACATCAATTGTTGGGCCAAAGATGTAGGTTAGAGAAAGTAAACCACCTAAGCATTTCTGTAGTTACATGGCATTGGTAACAATCATTGTTGACCCGAGCTTTCTAGTTATGAGGAGGTAGGAAGACAACAGGTCTGGAAAGAGGCCATGATGGAGGAGTATTCTTCTATTATGAAGAATGATGTTTGGGAGGTAGTGCCGAGGCTTGAAGGTAAATGAGTTGTTACTTCCAGATGGATCTACAAGATAAAGCATGTTGCAGATGACAACATCAAGAATTTCAAAGCTCGATTTGTGGTGAGAGGGTTCTCACAGGTAGAGAGAGTTGACCATGAGGAGACCTTCGCTCCCATAGCTTGGTATACATCTATTCACTCCAGTATATCTATTGTAGCAGAGATGGGTTAGAAGATCCACCAGATGGATGTGAAGATCGCATTTCCCAATGGCTTCATTCAGGAGGAGATTTATATTGAGCAGCCGCAGGGCTTTGAGGTGCATGGGAAGGAGTCCCATGTATTCAGATTGAAAAGACACTTTATGGCCTGAAGCAAGCTCCCAGAACTTGGTACTCGCGGATTGATACATACTTGCAGTAGTTGGGTTTCACAAAGAGTGACGCTGATCCGAACCTGTACTTCATTGTGGTGGGTGAGGAGCCTCTCATTCTGGTGTTGTATGTTGATGACTTGATCATCACTGGTGCAGAGTTACTCATTGAGGGTTGCAAGAGAGATCTTGCTTCAAAGTTTGAGATGAAGGATATCAGCTTGATGCATTATTTTATGGGATTGGAGGTGTGGTAGGAGGAGGGGCATTTCTTCCTGGGACAAGGGAAGTACATTGTGGATATTCTTAGCAAATTTCACATGGAGGACTACAAACCCATGTCTACACCTATGATCATTAATTGGAAGAAGCTTCATGCTTCTGATTTTGAGTTGGTGGATCCTACTCTATATAGATCGCTGATTGGTTGTTTGATGTATTTGGTCAACACTCGACCAGATATATGTTTTGTAGTTAACACTATGAGTCAGTTCATGTGTGAGCCCAAGAGAGTGCACTGGGTGGCTGCAAAACACATTCTTTGTTACTTGTAGGGGACTGTGGATTTTGATCGGGATTATAGACAAGGTGATGGAGTGAGACTGGCAGGGTACACGAATTCAAATTGGGAACGTTGTGATTTAGATAGGAAGAGTACTTTCGGGTGTTGTTTTGGGTTGGGTTCGACAGTTGCGTCGTGGATTAGATGGAAACAATAGTCAGTTGCCTTGAACTTAGCTGAGGCAGAGTATATGGCTGCTAGTTTGACTAGTTGTGAGGCCATATGGCTTTGCAAGATGTTGTTTGGTCTATTTAGTCAGGCATTGAGACCTTCAGTAATTTACTGTGATAACCAGAGTTCCATAAAACTCATGGAGAATCCAGTTTTTCATGACAGGTCAAAGCATATTGAGATCAAGTATCACTTCATTAGAGACTATGTCCAAAAGGGAGCTATTAAGTTTGAGTACATTTCCACAAATGAGCAGGTAGGGACATTTTCACCAAAGCCTTACCACGGGACAAACATGTCTACTTCTGAGACAATATGGGAGTGATGAAGAACACTTTACTCAGTAAGAGGGAGTGTTAAAATTTGGGTACCAGAGGACAAGTGCTTCCCTAAGGCTTTGATCTTTATCCTAAGGAAAAGTGTCCAAATCTATTTGTACTTTTCTCTTAAAGTGACTTTATAAGTGGTAAAGTCAATTTAATTTAAAAGTGACTTTATAAGTGGTAAAGTTACATTCTAATTTAAAAGTGACTTTATAAGTGGTAAAGTTAAAGTCAATGAAGAATTAGAAAATGAAAAAGTGACTAAATAAATAAAAAGTGAAGTGGGTCTTTATTTAAGTGGTTGAGTAAAAAATAGAAAGTGAGAATTAAATGCACATTTATTCTCATCCCTAGATCTAAATGAATCTCAGCCACTAGATCTTAGGGTAACCCAAGAGATCATTTAGAGAGTAAAAGGAGAAGATAAGAGGAAAATATCATTCATTCTTTCATGAGCATTTGAAAGAAAGAGAAGAGAGAGTAAGGAGAAAATTTATGAGAAGTGAGGAAGTGAAGGAGAGCAGCAAGAAGACATTTTAGCAAATTTGGGCAACAAAATTTATTGGCATGTATCCCAAGGCAAAACCATATAGCAGGAGAACACAACCCAAGGCAAAACCGTATAGCAGGAGAAAGGCACAGATATCGACAGCACAAAAATCAAGGAAGAGGGGCACCAACAACGGCATGAATTTAGAGGGAGCCGTACTACTGAAATCCGTACGGTTTGTACTATTCATACAAGTAGTTTTGGGCACATTTTTCGAGGCAAGTTGTACAACATTTAATGTTGTTTTATTGTTGGAAAAATTTATGTTTTGGTTGTTCGCTGGTTGGCACGATTTTCGAGGTGGAGTTAACGAAAATCGAGATAAGTTGTAATTTGTGGTTGCTGAAATTTTTACTGTGTATTTTAGTTTCTCTATAAAAGCATTTCAGAAATAAAAAAGATCTCTCAAATTGATTTTCCCCAAGAGTTGTAGGAGTGCCTTTCCAGGGTCACATTGACTAAAAATCATTGTGTTATTTTCTGTGTGGGGCTGTCATAATTTTGCTGTGTTTTATTTCTGCAATTTCAACATTTGTGAAATCTCTAAATTTGTGTTCTCAGAAAATATTGTCATTTCCAAATTTTTTATCATGCTTGGATTTAAAACTAAATGCATGGAGTGATAAGGAAAACTGATAACCAGAGTGGGGGGTGGGGGTTGAAATTTCTTCAGAGAGTCCCTCAAGCCTATTAAAGGGGATAGGAGCTAGGGATTTGGATCATCCCAAGTTTATATATCTTATTATGTTTTTCTTGAGAATTTGGCATCGCCAGTTCTAGTTGGTGGGTGTGATTTGTCTGGTGAATCCATCTTGGGTCCATGATTGTGCTTTAGTCTTTTGGTTTCCTTTTTTCTTCACTTAATAATATAAATAAAGGTTGCATTTCTTTTAGATCTTGTTCTATGTTTGACTTGTCAGTGTGTTTCAATTAGAACATCTTGTCAATATTTCAATAGAACATTAAAATATTCCAGATCTATTGATTATTTAGCCATTTGGAATCTTACATATTACTTTTCAAATCTTTCCATTTAGAAGAAGCAACTTTTGGGTTTTCTTTTAGTTAATTTCTATAAGTGAGATTATATTACTAGGAAGATGTTCTAATGCAGTGTAATTGGCTATCATCTTTATATAAAGTATGAAATTTGAAATTCAAATCTGCTAAATCAGAGGACAAAAAACATCTATAAATTAAAGGATTTTATAACTGGAATCAATAAATCACAAAAAAAAAATATAATCATTTAAAAAAAAATAGAATATTAAAATTAAGATTGTGAAAATTGCAAAGTTCAAATTTACAGTTCTAGCTAAAATGCCATGCTCAATTATTACTACAATAAAATATTCTAACTAAAAGTCTAAAAGATGCGCAGTTGATGCTGCAATGAAATATTATAAAGGGGGGGCCAGTCCCCTTGCAGAATCAATATATTAGGCTATCTGTACAAATATTTACATATATTTATGTCACATCAATCACATCCATCAAACACATATTGCTGCACAGCAGCTACACAAATTGTAGATCGAACCTGGACAGGGAGCAAGTCAGCCGTCCGCCGTTGAACCATGCTGCAATGAAATATAATAACATGATAATAACATGATAGTGGAGTAAATGAGTTCATTGTAACTAAAAAGTCTAAAAGATGCTCAATTGATGCTGCAATAAAATATAAGAACATGATAGGGGAGTAAATGAGTTCAATGTTTCACGTTGAACTTGACGGGGGAAATTGAATTGAAAGTCTGAAGGAAATTTGTCTGGAACAGTTTTGCAGAGACAGGGGAAATTAAATTGAAAGTTTGAAGGAAATTTGTCTGGAACAGTTTTGCAGAAAATTTGTAAATGCATTCATTGCTTCTTCACCTTCATTTTCTTTCAACTGCCATCTATATTTTTTCTTCATCCCAAGGCGTTCTATATTACTTTTCAAACTTTTCTGTTGGGAGGAACCAGCTTTAGGGTTTTCTTTTACTTAATTCCAATCAGTAGGGGGAAATTAGATTCAGAATTTGAAGGGAATTTTCTGGAACCGTTTTGCAAGAAATTTGTAAAGGCATGCATTACTTCTTCACCTTCATTTTCTTTCAACTTCCAACTTCCATATTAATTTTCAAACCTTTCTGTTTGGAGAAAGCAGCTTTAGGGTTTTCTTTTAGTTAATTTCAATCGGTGAGAGATTATACTAATGGGAAGATGTTTGAACGATAACGTAAGAGTTTTCAGGGAGTGCAGTTTAATTGGCCATTATCATTATATAAAGCATAGTTATTAAATTTGGTTGATTTTGTGGAGAAAATATTTAGTATAATTTATAGATAAAATTGTTTAATTTACATAATTGGAATGTTATAAAAGTTTTTTATGGTGTTGATTTTGTTTATGCATTAAAAAACATATTTAAAAAAAAAAATTTAAATTGTATTACCAGGCAAAAAAGACTGTCTCGTCTGTAAATTAGACCAGGCCATAGAAAAAATGTCAATTCTTTTAATTCCCCCAAATTATCTGTAAATAATCTATTATTTTTACTATATAGAAATGATATAGGCTAGAGACATCAATGAAAATTTTGGGAAATCAAAACTGGTTTTGCAGTCAGCACGGTCATCCAAAGCAACAAATATCCATATTTAGATTACAAATAAATCTAATAAATTTTTAAAATATAAATAATTTTTTTTGATATATATATATGGAATCCAATTTGAATTCAAATTTGCTAACGTTAATGTAAAGTATGAAATTTAAGATTCAAATCTGCTTAATCAAGAAAAAAAACCAACTATGATCTGGATAAAGATTAGAGTGATTTTATAACTGGAATCAATAAATCACAATAATGGAATATAATCACTTTTACATAAATATATATGTATTGAGGAATTAGTTAGATCCAAACGATTTACGTTTCAGACTATCCAACAATACAATCTAAAGATTTGAGATAATGTAACAGATAATGTAACATGTAATATGCAGTCTATGAATAAATGACACGCTTGCAGGGATCAGTTGTGACTAAATCTCGTTGACAAGCACTTCAAATTTTTCCATCTGATGAGGCTCCAGAATAATCCACGCGTTTATTCCTTCCTGAAAACCATTGGCGATGAGAAGAACAAATTCAGCCATGCCACTTACTATTGGACCTGCATAGACTGGCTTGCCCCACCCCAAATCAAAATCATAGAATGGAAGCTTCCACCAAGCAGACAAGAAAAAGTTGCCATTAATGGCAGCAGGGATGCCTCTGTGGACCTCCAACCAGTCTATGGAAGATCGAATATAGTCATCTGTCATGGAAGCTATGGCCTTCTGGATCTCTGCAACGCAATAGGAGAGCGGATTCTCCTTCACTTCCCGCACCGATGCAGTTGCATAGGCCGTGACCACACCGTTACCCACAAACCCTTTTGGTAGAGGTGGGTTTACCTTGGAGCGTATGTCCACTGCAAATAACACAGTGGATTTCTGTGTGGGGTCCTGGAATACCGCCTTGGTTCTTGCCTGCCACAAGTGGGCCACCATGACTTCGAAGGTAGAGCATCCGCTGATGATGTTGTCTTTCATTGCCTCTTGTTTCAGGCGTTGCAACATCTCCACAGAGAAGGTAAATAGTCTGTGGGATTGATTTTCTGAGATATTTTTAACAGAGTGAATCTCTGTATCTGATGCAGTGAATGCTGTCAGGTTAGATGATGCCTGATTTTCTTGAATTTCGATGAATTCGTGATGCTGGTGATTGATATGGGGAGGAATCCGAGCTTTCAGGGAGGTTCTGTCAAATTTGGGTTCGGTGACCAGGCCTTCCCCTCTCGCAATGGATGCAAGGTTGTGGAGAAATTCTATAGCAGATACGCCGTCCATTAGACAGTGATAAGTTACCAGACCGACGCAGAATCCTCCACACTTGAACTGAGTTACCTGCGCGTACCATTCTTTTGCAGTTAGCTACTTTCCAATTTCAATTCCAAAAGGAGTTGTTTTTAATTCGGTTTTTTCTGGATTTTTCTGGGTGGAAGGGAAAAAAATGAAAAAAATGAGGTGAAATTTTGATTGGTCTCATTTAAATTGGTTTTTTTTGACTCTATGTAAATTCACTGAAAATTTTAGAAAATTTCGCGAAAAAATTTACTGAAAAAACTTCCAAAATATCAGACTAAAAACAACTAGATTCCAAAATATTTTAACTCAAAACGACTAAATTCTAAAATATTTTAAACTTCAAAAGCTTAACAACCATAATGAAATGACCAAAAAAAAACCTATTTATTCATATTATTGTTAATGGGGCGGAGTTAAGATCAAATCTACCAATTACCAGTATAACATTAAAGATTATCTAGATACTAATAATTTATGACATTAGCTACTACCAACTACCATTATACATCAGCAACTACAACTACAACTTTTACCAACTACCATTATAACATCGGCAACTACCACTACAACTTTTACAACTACCGTGACTTAGCAAAAGATTAAAAACTCCACCATAGTTGAGAGCTTACTATTTTCACAAATTTTATTCTGAAACTTCCTTTCTAGTCACTTTTAATATTTATTTTTATTTGTCATTTAAATAATATATTATACATGTAATATATGTGCTTTTTCCTTTGTTAATTTTTCATTTTAAATATAAAATCTTTTTTTTAACAACAGTGGGTGTGAATTATTAAATCTTTTAGTTTTAATTTGATTATAAAATATGGCTACACTAAGTGAGAGTGATATTGTGGACATGCACATTTTATATTATTTAGAAAAGATCAAAATGGTGCAATTATGTACTATTTATATTTATGTAATTTTAAAGATTTTACAAATTATGTTGAGTTGTTTTTGAAAAATTAGTATGTAGCTTCGTCAAACTTATTAAGTATAACATATTTTGGAAAGGAACAATCATGTCAACTTTCAACATGATGTAATAGAGCGATTGAAGACCTTATAAATAATAAAACAAATTTGAATATATTTCTAAATAGGAATTTGGGTGGATTCTAATATTTCAAATAATAATGAGATAACATTTTGAAAAAATTCACAATCTTTTGATAAATAAGAAGGATGGAGTGATGGAGCTCTCCAATCCTCATCCCAACACCTTCACACTTAAACCAAAACCTAGTTACATACATCATAGCCTTGATAACCACACATTTGAGTTTCCATACCAATTCTTCTTCTAATCAAACTAATAAATAGATCCATTTTATAAAAACATAAATCTATAACCATTATATTAACACTAAAGAAGCTACATAAAAACTTTCAAAATCAAATATAAAATAACATTTTACTAATATAAATAAGAAAAATAATTTCTTTTATAAAACTAAAAACCTCTCCAATTTAATTAAGTTAAATTAATATTTTATATAACATACTAATAACCCATATGTATAAGCATGTTATAATTAGATTAGTATTTTATATAACATATTAATAGCAGATATGGATAAGCATGCCACTTCAGTACCTTAAAACTTTAGTGCTCAGAATTTAGGTTTAAACCTCCACAATAATGGATTGTATGTTGTAAATGGAAATAAAATGGTTTTTTTTTTTCTAAAGAATCCAAAAACCCCCCATTATGAGTAAGTGAATAGCCCATAGGTATGAGCATGCCAGTTAAGTACCTTGAAGCTTTAGTGTTCAAGATTTAGGTTTAAGCCTACACAATGATAGATTGTAGGATGTAAATGGAAATAAAATGCTTTTCTTTTTATAACAAATCAGATTGTATGATGTAAATGCAAATAAAATGGGTTTTTTCCTAACAAATCAGATTGTATGATGTAAATGCAAATAAAATGTTTTTTTTTTTTTTTTTTTTTTCTAATAAATCCAAAAACCCACTACGAGTGGGTGAGTCTATGATTATCTGATTTAACCCACCATGAGTGAGTGAGTCTATGATTATCTAGGGAGATCAAATGATTTAAAGATTATGATTAAGATTCACACATCTTTGAGGTTAATCTAAAAGAGGGTAAGAGAATCTGTCCTAGAATAGATACCTGCATGGTGATGAGAGGAGTATCGCTTAGCTCCTTGATATCATCAGTCTTCACAATCAGATTTCTAAAAGAAGGGTTTGGACGTGACAAGTCTCCAAGCTGCATGAGCGTAAGCTCTGACGATGCAGCTGTAAATAAAGCTTCTGATCTGTTGCAATTGAGCTCCAATCTACCATTCCCTGGATTGACCTGTAGCCTCGCACCCAGAAAATGATAAGGTACCAGAATATCAGAAAACCAGCCCTTCATTTTCTCTACTACATCGTCTGTGCTGGGTTTGTATGCAGGAGGAGGTTCAAAGAAATATATGGTCTCCACTGGAAAAATGACAGTAAGATCAATGTTGGAGAGAAAGAGTGTTCCTGTAGGGGTGGGCTTTGAAGGACCAAGCTTAATGAGCTCACCTACTTTAATATCTGATTCAGATATTAGAACTGGCTTATATACTGAACTCATTTCCATGACTATTAGCAGAAGCAGAATTTCCTCTCTGCAGATGTATTTAATTTTATTGCTCTGTTTCTATGCTTTGGAAAGGGTATTGAAAGCTTGCTATTTTATACTAAAATGGATAAGATGGGAGCAACTGAATGGGTAAATAAGGTTCAGGCGTTCTGCATGTCTCACATTGTTGAGCTGCAACAGAATAAAAGGAAACTTCAAAGGTGAAGCAGTTCAGTCGAGCCCATCATTGAAAGTTTTGGGGGAGATTTAGTCCAACACGAAACAATAAACTCACTTGCTTTTCACTTCCATTCTATGTCAGGATTCGGTACATTGAACAGAGGTGGCACATAATTATTGGCCAAAGCTGCAAACAAATTTGCAACGAGCTCAGCACTGTTCCTGTGAAGCTGCCAGCTTTTATGATCACAATCCCCATAATTCGCCATTATTTGTGTTCACAATCCAAACGCCTCACCAGCTTTTCCTCAGTCTGTCGTCAATGTGAAGGCAGAGGTCATGCTCACAGGTTATCCAAGAATATATAAGAGGGCCTAAAAATTTACCTTGCAATGGACCAACTACCAGGGCAGTATATTTTCTTTCAAACATCAACCGTAGTATGAAATGGGAAGAGACAAATGATTTCGGAATATTGAAAAGGCCTTATTGTGGGGGAAGAAACTACTTGGCTAAATGAAGCATTCAAAGAATATGGGATTATTCTAGCTATAAAAGAGAAATGGTCGAAGAACATTCATAAATTTATTTAGTTTTAATTATATAAAATAAAATTTGGATGAACATGCCAGTAAAAAGATAACTGGATTGCTCTAGGTATAAATGATAGGAGATGATATTTTAAAGGATACGAGATTAAAAGTAGTGGTTGTCACTTTCTTGTTTTTAGTTTTTTGCAATTCAATCTTTTTCATGTTCAAATTGATAATGAACAGGCCCAATTAGCCTATAAATGATGGAAGAACATTCATAAATTTATTAAGTTAGTTTAGTTATATATAAAATAAATTTGATGAACATGTTGTTAACAAAGATACCTCTGTTAATAAGGTTAAAAAGAATTTGGTATAAGTTATGGATTTGGTTTTTTTAATAATATTAATAATTAGAAATTATTATTTATAAAAAATTATTAAGTACCAATACTACATTATAATATTAATGTAGTTGATATAGCTAAAAATTTAGTATCTATTATTTATAAATATATAACAATAAAAATAATAATACAAAAAAATATTATAATAAAAATATTATTATTATTATTATTATTAGTAATTTATTAAATAAACAATTCATTCATTATTAAAAATAAAATCTTTCATAAAACAATATTAAATATTGTTTTATTAATATAAATATTGTTTTATTAATATAAATACTATTAATTAAATATTAATATAAATATTGTTAAATAATATTTATGGCTATAGGCATCTCCTTATTGGAATTGAGGATTTTAATCATTTTGCTAATTAATTATTTTGATTGTATGGCTTCAATTGAAATATGACAGTATATTCTAGACATTGCCACTTAATTAACAAATAAAAATTTAATTCATAACTTCCTTATATACCTAAACCCTGTTTAAAATTATTTTTTACCAAATTATAATTAAAAATTTACCATCTTATTAATAATTCTAAAAATTTGGAAACAAAATTTATAAGACATAAGGAGGTATGACCCTTCACCTTCACATTCTGAACACATAACTCCATTAACCATTTATATTCATGCCCCACTCAAATCTTTGTACGTTTTTTATGGCCCCGACACCTACGCAAAATTTATAAAACATAAATTGGATTATTCCATGCATATCTCTTCAAATTCTGAAACGTTTAGTTCCATTAATCATGTGTATTCATGGTCTCATCAAATGTGTGTAACGCTCTTGATGGCCTCCCCACCTACTCAACAACAAATGGCATGCATAAATGGAGGGCTAATCCATGCGCTTCTCTGTTTCTGTTTCCTAGTAATTAAGGAGCCATCGAGCTCATCCGTCAAAGGCTCAAATACAAACTTGGAGACGTGTTTTTTGTTTCATGGTAATTAAAGTGTCATGGATGCCACAAGCTCTTATTGATACCAACTTTAGGAATAGGTATTTAGTTTAGTCTATTATATTATCTTATTTTGTGATTATTTATCATTTGTATTTTTCTAGTTGTATAGAACGCTTGCAGGAAATTAATGGCAAATTATTATTAAAGGCTCACCTGATTGGACTTTGTTAATTTGTTGACAATATCTTCCTTAGAAGGCACTATCCATCCACTAGGGCACAAATGCAACTCTACACACATGGACAAATAATTAGGGTTTTTTTAGTGTATGTCTGTTGAGCTTGTTATAAAACATCACTGGTTCAGTTTACATTTTACAGTTGAAAAAATTGTAGTGGCAATTCCATTTATACCTATAGATGTTTTTACAGATATCTTTCAACTGGTCTTGTGACTCAGAAGAGTGATGTATATATTTTTGGAGTGTTTTTATTAGAAATCATATGTGGGAGAAACACCTTCAATTCTACTCATTAGGAAAGATCACTTTCAATGTGGGTAAATATATTTTTTTTAATTAATCATCCAAAATTTCTGTATGATCATCCTAATTAACTACATAATTTTTTTTATTTTTTTTTGAGTTCTTACAAATAATTAAATTTGCAAGTGAGATTATGGGGGATCAATGAAATCTGTGGAAATTATAGACAATAAGATGGAAGGAAAGTATGATATGGAATCAATCACTGTTATTGCCAAAGTGGTCCTTCGGGTTTTCTTTAGTGTAAGCCTTTTGAGATTGTTATAAAACATCACTGGTTTAGTTTACATTTTACAATTGAAATAATTGCAGTGACAAATCCATTTATACCTAGAGATGTTTTTACATTGTATCTTTCTACTTGTCTTGTGACTCAGAAGAATGATGTATATGGTTTTGGAGTGTTTTCATAAGAAATCATATATGGGAGAAAGACCTTCAATGGGGATCTACCCGTTGAGGAAATATTACTCTCAATGTAGGTAAAGATTTTATTTTTAATTCATCATCCAAATTATAGAGAGGAACATGGAAGTTAATTATCATATGAATTCAATCACTATTGTTGTCAAAGTGGCCCTTAGATGTCTTGAGAGTTCATGTTTTAGGCCCAACATCAGCAAGGTAGTGGGTGAGAAGTTGAAAGAAGCTTTCATGTTTCATGATTATAAAAAAACTTGTAAAATATTTCAGTTTTTCAATGAACAAAACTCATGAATTTCTATGTCTTCAAAATTGCCAATTTTGTTTAAATATGGCTTCAAAAATGAATATATCGAGATGAGGCATAATATTACAGTATACAAACTGAGTGAGGATGAATCTAAGGTTACATCTAAAGAAACCTCTGGCATCATTAGAAATGATATTAACGACTTTGAAATTTTAAACATTAAAAATATTCATGTTGTGATACCCAGGCCATTGAACTAGCTTTGATGTCCCTTCTCGAGGTCCTGAGCTCATATATTCTCCATACTACAATGCTGGAAAAGCAAAACCATAGTTTTGCACCAACTCTAATAAATAATGTTCTTGTTTTTCAAAAAAAATTGAATTTGTAGTGAGTTGCCATGATTACAATATGGCGTTGTTCCTGGTAGTAATTCAAGTTCAGGCAAACTTTATAAATATTTTTAAAATTGAGTTTGAATGAGTTGGAAATGTCATAATTTAGTGTAATAGCTTCTTATAATAATTTTGCAAATTAAGATTACTTTTAATGATTTTTAATTTAATTTATAAATAAGTTATTTTAAATAGATAATAACATTATTTTTATTTAATAAATGTATCTTTAAAGGTGTTTATATATATATAATTTTTAATATTATAATTTTTAATATAAATTAAATATAAATAATATATTATATAATTGATTTATAAGTTTAATTTGATTTTTAAATTTCATGATAATATATTTTAATTTTCATTAAAAAAAACTTAAAGATTTTACAACTTTTTTCAGATGGTTATAAAACATCGATCCATATGCAGTAATTTCTAAATATGTAATCAATGACTATGAGCTATGATAATATAAAATGTTTATGATGAGAAAAGTTTCATTTTTTAATAATGAAAACAAAAATAGTCTAATGCTTAGTACTCTCACCTTTTCAAACAATTCTGGTTTTTTTTGGATTTTAGTCTTTATTTTTGTTTTTTGCTCGCATAAAATCACTAACTTGTATTCGAGTGAAAATCACCCAAACAATATCAAATCTCATCCAACACTCAACGTCACTAACTTGTAATTGAGTGAAAATCACTCAACCAATATCAAATCTCATTCAACACTCGGCGTCCATTCATATCAAAATTTAAACCAGTAATGGATTGAATCTCGGTTAGTTGAACCAATTTGGCACCATGTATTACTTGTTTAAAGTTTTACGTTTTAAGCTTTTAGTTTAAAGTATCCTTTAGGATTTAATGTTTTGGTTTTAGTTTTAGGTTTTGAAATCTTAGTTTTAGGTTTTATTTTTATTTTAGATTTTGTTTTATTTTTTAGAATAGATATTTTAGTTTCAAACTAATGCTTTAGGTTTAAGGTTTACAATTTAGTTTAATTATATTTTAGATTTTTAGTATTTTTAAACATTATTTAATGTTAAAATTAATATTAATATAGAGATGATAATAATATTATTATAAACTCTTGGAATTCATAATATAACATTTAAATATTAATAATATTTTAACATTAAATATTATTAATATTAATTATTATATAACATTAATATTAATCTGTTAAAACATTAATATTAATAAATATCATCATAATTAATCATAATAATAAAAACAATATTATTAATAATATTGCTAATAAAATATTATTAATAAAAAACAATATTATTGATAATATAATTAATATAATAATATTCATAATGTATAAAATATAATATTATTAATGTTATTAATCCTAATTATTTTTTAAAATTATTAAAAATTATTAGTATTTAATATTATTAATATATTAAAATATATAGACGATACTTATTCTATTTGGCAACATGGTCCGGATAAGTTAGATCTCTTCTTTCAACATCTTAATAATCAATCTAACTCCATTAAGTTTACCATGGAGAAAGAATTTAATGGTTTCCTTCCTTTCCTAGATGTCCTCATTTCTAAGAAAGAGGATGGCTCATTTTCCCATTAGGTTTTTCAGAAGAAAACCCACACTGAGCAGTATCTTCATGCCAGGTCCCATCATTTCCCTACTCAAAAGTTGGGGGTTCTTTGCACTCTAGCTACTCGTGCTATGAGGGTTTCTGATGTCGACCATTTTTCTAAAGAGAAATCCCATCTCTTGGAGGTTTTCGTCAATAATGGTTACAGTAAGAAACAAGGCCTTAAAGCCTTCCTCAAAGCTTGCAAAAGTCATAAGGCTAAGAAAGATCGTTTTGATCATAGTTCTGGAGTTCACCTCCCCTTCATCCAGGGGACGACTGATAGGATTGCAAGAATCCTTAAGAAGCATAACGTTCCCTCAACCATTCAACCCCTTAATACCTTAAGAAGTTCCTTAGAATCAGCTAAAGATCATGTGGACCCTAAGGATTTGAAAGGCGTTTATGCCATCCCATGCTCTTGTGGAACATCATACATTCGTGAAACAAGCAGATCCATTAATCGAAGGATTAAGGAACATGATGCCGATATCAAGCATGGAAGGACCTGCTCTTTGGCCTTAGCAGAGCATGTTGTGAAGACCAATCATCATATATGCATTGAGGAGGCGAAGGTCATTGTGAAGATTTCTCACTTTCATCACTGTAAATTTAGGGAAGCCATAGAGATTGAAAGGCAACCTAATAATCTTAATAGGGACGACGGGTGGAAAATCAGTAGTTGTTGGATTCCGGCCCTTTCCTCTTAGCTTCCTTCCTTTCATTTCTCCTTCTCCTCCCTTCGGTTTTTGTTTTTCTTAATTTGCCCCCCTAAGGTTGGTTCCTTGATCCCTTCCTTTTTTTTTTTTAAATAACATAATTAAAATTATATTTGATTATTCATAGTACATAAAAGCATTCTAATTATTTCTTCCTTTTTATAACTAATTATTTCCTTCTCATTTCATTTAAGCTTAATATTTAACCATTTTAATTTTATTTAATTTTTAGTTATTTATTTATTTTTTTTAACTAAAAAATAACCTAATTAAAATTAAATTTGATTATTCATAGTACATATAACCAATTTAATTATTTTCTTCCTTTTTATAACTAGTTATTTCCTTCACATTTCATAACCATTTTAATTTTTATTTTATTAAAAAAATTAGTTTTTTTTTTTTCCTAAGGATCAAGTTAGTTAGATATAAATTAAAATAAATTAATAAATAAATAGTAAATATTTTTATTTTTAGAGTTAGGTTAGTTAGATATTATTATTATCTATTTAGTTATGAATAAATAAATAATAATTATTTTTATTTTAAGGGCGAGTTAGATATTATTATATAATGTATTTATTATTGATTCAATTATTGAATAAATTAATAATTAAATATATAAATAAATAACAACAATAATAATAAATAAATAAATAATATTAAATAAATTAGTATTTCAGCCATTTTTCCCATCCAGTAAAAAATAATCGTTATCTAGCCGTTTTTTCCCTTAGCTATTAGAAGGTCTTGACTCCCTATTTAACTTTCTGCTATGATATGATTTTTCATCTTGTCTTGATGATGAACCACACTAGTTGGTTCGAAACGCGTCGACCTAAATCTACCAATGTGATTTCTTCTGAAATTATTTTCAAATCAAAATATGGATCACAGAAGCTTGAATTTGATTATTATTAATATAATAATAATATTAATGTGATATAATTAATAATGTCATATTATTAAATACACTAACATTGTATATAAGTAGAATTAACATTAGTTTTAATAAATAATATTAATAATTTTTATTGTGTAATACTTATTAATAAAAAATTAGATCTAAAAATTATGTACTAATAATGATATTATTAGTCGTAATTATATTGCCCAACTAGGATCAACCGAGGTTAGAATGGCAAAACATGGTCACCAAACTCTCTATGGTTGAACGTTGTCAAACATTGTAAAATTGGACAAACGTATTCTATCATAGAAAAGTATGATCAACATTGTTATCAAGGAAACTAGTGCCCATTCAGAGCTGCTAGTCCCACTAAGATGTGTAGCTACCTTAGAAACAAACAAACCAAAGTTACTTGTGTTTTCCTTTATAAGAGATAGATGAGAGAGAAGTAGAGAGTACCAACCTCAGCCTTTTGCTAGTCTCCTTGCTTGTTTCCTCTCTCCTTTGATAGAGCTTTCGCCATTCCTTTCTCACTTGTCCTGCTTCAAAGAACACCTATAGAGTCAAAGCAACAAAATACCATCAAAGAATAAAGATCTATAACCATAAACAATATAGGATCAGATGTATATTAACCATACAAATGCATACACAAATACAAGAATCAGAGATATACAAACATATGGAGGAAAACTCAAATAGCTTTATTGATAGAAGTAGTAGAAGAGAGGATTACAACCAAGCTGTCTGATCCAGCATCATCCTCCCAACATAAAAGCCCTCTTCACCTCATACAAAGCAAGATCACCCAACAATACAATGTCTCAAAGAGAAACCAACAACACTTCCTTACCAATTACAAAATTCCAGCCTCTGGATCTCTAGGATGAGGGATCCATATATATATGTTTGCAGGAGAGTGAGCTAGCTTCTGGGATTTTGATTAGTGTCATTTCACTGATAGTTCTTGGTTCCGCTTGGAGATTTCATGATCTCTCACTCATCCCTGGGTGAATTCAGAGAGGCAAGTGTCATATGAGTAGTTTCTAGAAGATTCTTTGAGTTTCCACCTAGCAAACTGCTTCTGCCATTTGTCTGCTCTCACTCATTGCACCCTACAGAAGGGCTATTCAATATGCATCACACCCCTCGTGTGTAATAGGTGAGATGCATCGCACCCTCAGCATGGAGCAGTCTGTGTGGTCCAGTTTTGACTAGTTCTGAGCAGTTTTTCAGGGAGAACTTCTAGGAAATGATGTAATCAACTAACCTTGATCCTTTAGGGTATGAAACAACAATTTTAGGTGTTTGAGAGCCCTTGGTTTATGGACATAGGTGATTGGGGTTGCAGTGCCAAAATATGTCTATAATAGTTGCCCCTTAAAGCATGAGGTCGTAAATCTTATGATGTCAGGTGAAATGCTTTATCATGAGGATCCGAGGTTTTTCGAACTGGAAGGTGACCTATAATAAGATACAATACAATACATTATCTTCATAATATTTTCATGATCTAGCTGAGGCAGGCATTCCCATGCTCAGCTTTATAAATTCATTTTCATGTACATAGGACATGCAATCGTTTGTGTGGCAGACTGATGATTCTAGTAGAGCCATCGAACTTTAGTTTGGATGATTATTTGTTCAGCTATGATGTACATTTGATGTCTTTATTTTCCTAAATATATCGCAGCCCAGATGAATAAAACTAGATCCGTGGTCTTCAAACTCGTTCAATCTTCACCCGAAGTACAAGTTGATCCATGTGAAAAGATGTTCTGATGTTGAACATCGAAGGACATCACTTGATTACCAGCCAATGATGTAAACTATTAACAGGCACGAGAGGAATCAACGATAATGATGATGACCCTCAAGGTACTGCAGTAGAATTCACGTGGTGTGAATAAATGAGTTGATGTTGAACACCACGTAAAATCTTTCGGTCAAAGGCCATTGAAATAAACCTGTCGCCGGAAGTGAGAAACTTTCCATTGAGGCATGCAAGCTTCAAAGTACTGAAAGGGTTGTTCCTAAGTCAACTTCTTGGATAATGAGCTGATGTCGACAAGAAGTGACCCGTTGTAGGAGGGCCTTAATGAATCCCACATCTACGACACAGAATGGAGAAAATGATTTTGTGGAGGTAAAAATGATCCGATGATACAAGGTTCAGGGTGGTGGTTATGAAAATGGAGAGTGAAGGTATTGCAGTGGATGATGCGTTAGTTGGGTTGGTGAATTCTTTGAGTGACTTCTCTTGAACATATCGGCAACACTGAAATGGATTGGTAGCGTTAACCCCAATATGGATGGTACAGAGGACCAATGGTGATATGACCGGTGAACGAAATAACCCAACCCGACTCAATCATGGTGATGGAGTGAAAGTGTCATGTTCAAGAGCGACCTGCTACCAATGAAGTTATTCAAGTTTTCTTCCCCTTTTTCCCCAGTCATTGCTAACCAGTACCTCTTTATTTTTGTTAAGCTTGAGGAGGATAACATATGCTTGTTCTATAATTTTCCTTTCGGGCAAACCTGTCGCTATGTTTTAACGAGCCTAGTGACAGTGAAACTCGCTCTTGTTTTCATGGACAAGTTTGTCGCTATTGTTTTAACGAGTTTAACGACAAAGATAACTCGGTCCTTTTCAATTTTAGAGAGTCTAAAAAGATACGAAAAGGCAACTCCAGTAGTCCTTTTTCATAACATAATCCCTTAAGTCCGAACAAGACAAGCGCTAGATCTTTTTGTGTAATGATCCCTCAGGTCCAAAAAGATTAAAATATAGAGGAGAGATGGCACTTCCAATGAATTTAACAAGCTGGAGAGGCCAATTGCTCGACAATCTTTTCATATTCTACAATTCAGATGAAAAGAGCTTAAAGGAGACTCGTTTTTGAGGAACGAGTGATGTTTGTGGGTAGCAATTGGTTCCAGGTAAGGTTTGGAACTTTTCAATCACAGCAGTGTAAAGAAGGTGGCTAATAGAATCACTTGTCGCAATTGTTCCTCAAAAGGCTAAACAATCAAATGGAGGTGTATGATCGGCTAAAAAAGAGTGGAAGTGATGGTAAGAACACAACCAAGGTTCAAAAGCTGATAGATATGCGATCACAATGGTTATTTACCGAAGGTGGGTTCATTTTTTAATGATCTTGAACTTTGGGGGAACATGTGCTCATTGCTAGGTTTATTTTTTAACGAGCTTGAACTTAGCGTAAAACTGCTCATGCCAGTCATATAATAAGGATGTCTCTCATTAGGTTCATTTTTTAGGGAGCTTTCCTTATGCGAAACTTTGCTCCAGAGCCTTTTGTATGCAAGCTAGGAATGAAAAACTTACGAGGTTAAAGGGCTGAGAGCCTACAAACTAAGAAAATAAAAGGTCGTTTTTCACTTGCACACAAAAAGGTTTGCATGCCCCCAGGTATAAAGAGAAGTAGAGGCGATCATGGTGGGACATTTTTCCAGTCTCATCCCATTTTCCTAAACAGACAGGGGCGTCAGAGTAGTCATATATCCTACGTAGAAAACCTACGTTCTCTCTGGGGTTTTCTTGCTGAAGCAGACCAAGGCACATGCCCCCTGGGTTTAGTCACAATCATTGAATCACTCACGTTCATCAAGTAGACAGACTGGAGGTTGATGAGACATTCCTTGTGTAAAAAGACCAGTTAGGGATGGCATTTGACTAACAGCTGTGTTTGAACCAGAGAATGAAAGTTGGTCAACTAGTTGGACCACTCTACCTTCATGAGGAAAACACATCACTTGAAAGAGTGACGAAACAATAGATCCCATACTGTAAATGTAGTCACACCCAAGGAGTAGATTGTAATCTAGAGGCCCTTGGACTACCATCACGTTTAGATGAACAGTTTTCCTTCTCAAAGTTATAGGCAAATTTGGAAGGATCCCTAACGGTCGACTCGTTCCTTTGTTGAAGCCTGTCAGATTTTGAATCTCAGGCAGAAGCGATGGCGAACCTAGCGCTTTCCAAGTAGTTGAGGAAAGGATACTCACAGAAGCCCCTTCATATATGATAGTACCAACCATGATCATTCTGTAAGATTGTACTATGATTCGGAATGGTACATTATATGGTAGGCGAGGTCTCCCTAGTAGATTCCAATTGAAGGAAACGACTAGATTGCTTGGAGGAGGGACTGAATAAACGGCCGGATGAATCTCTGACGAACTTCCTTCCCGTGGTAAAGGAATGGGTAGATTGTCCCCATGTTCATCGTATTCTGTGTTAATGAAAAGAATTTGAACGGTGTCGTTCTCATTCTCTTTGGTGACTGTATCATCTGAAGGTGGACCTTCTGAAGACAAGACTGGGTCGACTACCGTCTCAACCTATTGACTTTGGTCCAGTGTGGACTTAGAGGGTTTATCTTCAATGATAGGTGCTTCGACCGACAACAAGGGTGTGTCAGTCGGATTTTCAACTAGCGGTGGATTCGGCAAGAGTTTCTTGTATCCAGGAGGAAGTCATTGTGGTGAAGCAGAATGGTTATCCAAGGATCTTTTAGCTTCGTCCAAGAAGGGACAACGGTGGAGGGCATGATTGTCTTCACACATCCTACAAGGAAATTTAGATCTTCCTTTCCGACCATTGACTTCGTTTTCACTAGTTGATTGTGTACTCTCAACATGATCGTTAGAGGTTGAAGACACAAGATTGTGGAAGCGGGGAGACCAGTCCCTCAGGATCCATGGGATGCAGGGAAAATCTCGATGATAGTGGTCTCCCTTGCAAATGACACATGGAGATTTAGGTTTGGAAGGTGTAGTGTGTGGATTTTCGCCAGACAATGCATGGTTGCCCCCTTTCACCACTGGCTTCTTCTTCTTCTTCTCCTTCCCTTTCTTCTTCTTCTCAGTTACTTGGTTTTTAGTGTTACTAGTTTTATCAAGCGAAGAGGAAGAAGGAGAGAGAGAAACAAACACAGTAGAAGGTGGGGGAGCAAATTTAGTATCATCTGGTTGTTGATTTGATTGCTGAGGATTTATGGTGTTTTGAATGACGAAGGTCGAGAAAAGCCGTACTGGCAGGCCAATTGTGAGTCTTGGAAGGGACAATGTAGCCATGTGTGGAGCACCAACATCTCCCCAAGAGGAGAAGGGACTAGGATTTCCCCCAAGGGGAAATCCTTGATTGGTAGACTCCATTTTCTTAACCTAAGATCAACGAGGGAACAATGATGTTATTTCGATTAAAATAAATTTTATGATGCTTTGACACAACTTGCTTTTTCAATTTTTAAGAGTCGAGAAAAAGCTAAAGATGACTCTAGTCACCTTCGATTTTTTAATGAGCCTGAAGTGACAAGTACTCAGATGGACCTTTTCCTTTAAGGAGTCTGAAAAGGAACAAAAGTGACTACTCTGGAAATCTAGACATAGGGATTACCAAACCAATCGAAAAACATGCAGAATACTTTTTACGGTACTACAGTCAATCTTCCCAAATGTTATGTTCAGTGCATTGCAATCAATAGGGTGGTAGACATGGCTTCCTAAGGATAAAGGATATAGTCTATTTTGGTCTCCCAATATATACTCGATGGTACGTGGGAGCACAAGTCTGTACTAGCAGTTGTCGTATCAAAGAGGAGGAATCACCCAACCTACGATGAAAACGATAGTTACCAGGCTTTACGATGCCGGAATACGTCTCTAGCCTAGACTTTTAGATGTTGTGTGTTAGGTTCCAAAGCATTTTTATGTTCATTTATTTTATAGTTGATCTTTCTTAAGAAGTTTGCCTTTAAGGTTCACCACGTGATGTAGATATACAATTCCTAAATGTGCAATCTAAGATGATAAACAATCGTTTACTTTCTTTCAACAATGAAAATCCTAGCTACTAAGGAAAGAGAAGTAAAATTCTTTCAACATAGATCAAAAAGCACACAGTAGATGCACTTTTCCTTAATCAATTACAGCATGTAGTCTAAATGTAAATTCACATGCATGTATTTGTTTTTCAGTTTCCTTAATGTGAGAATGACAAAAAGAAAACTAAGTATAGATCTGAACTATCTTCTTTCAAAACGACAGTACTAACAATTTTCTCTTCAAAAAACGAAAGGAAGACTAAGACGACACTTTGCGATTTCGAATTTAAAACTACTTTCGACACTTGAAATACTAATAATTCAAATCAAATACAATGGAAAAAGTGTAATTGACTATCTAAAAGAGGAATGCTTTACGACACTCTTTTTCTTGACTGAAAACAACAGTTGCGACCCTTTCAAATCAAAAGATGACAGTTTGATTAAGCTACTGTTTGCAAAGGAGAACTGTAAATGATGAAAAATACATAAAAAACATTCACAATTCTTTATCAATGGAGGCTGAATAATGTAAAGGAAGAGGGTTTCAACAGTGATATATTGATCATAGATAGCAAAAATACTGAATAAAGCTGAAGACAATGAAGAAAAAACCAAAATTTGGATGTAGAAACAGTCTTACTCAGTCATCGCACCTGTAACACAGGGAAACAAGGATGCATCTCACCTGCAACACAAGGGAGATGTGATGCATCTAGGTTGCCAATGAGAGACAGTGCAATGGTCCAGGGACGAGACTGAGCTTGGTTTTCACTCACATTTTGCAGCTAAGTTCAGGGATTTAGGCTGAGCTAATGATATTCAATAAACACAAAGTATAGGGGCTGATCTAATGAGGTTAATTGAGCTACCACTAGGGCACTTAGGATATTTTCAAGTTGGATGTTCAGTTCATAAACTACCTGGAGATTGACTCAAGCAGCATTGATCTACTTTGTAGTTGAATAGAAAAAGCAGTTCGAAGGCTAGCTGGCTTAACTTCAGGCTCCGTCTGTAGTTTATAAAGAAAAAAAACAACAGTAACAAAACAAACAAAATATTCGTTCCCCAGCGGAGTCGCCATTTTGTTATCGGGAAAATTAGTATCCATTCAGAGCTGCTAGTCCCACTAAGACGGGTAGCTATCTTAGAAACAAACAAACTAAAGTTACTTGTGTTTTCCTTTATGAGAGATAGATGAGAGAGAAGAAGAGAGTACCAACCTTAGTCTTTCGCCAGTCTCCTTACTTGTTTCCTCTCTCACTTGATAGAGCTTTCTCCACTCCTTTCTCACTTGTCCTGCTTCAAAGAACACCTGTAGAGTCAAAGCAGCAAAATACCTTCAAAGCATAGAGGTCTATAACCATAAACAATATAGGATCAGATGTATATTAACCATACAAATGCATATACAAATTCAAGATTCAGAGATATACAAGTATATGGAGGAAAACTCAAGTAGCTTTATTGATAAAAGTAGTAGAAGAGAGGATTACAACCAAGCTGTTTGATCCAGCATCATCCTCCCAGCATGAAAGCCCTCTTCACCTCATACAAAGCAAGATCACACAACAATACAATGTCTCAAAGAGAAACCAACAACACTTCCTTACAAATTACAAAATTCCAGCCTCTTGGATCTTTAGGATGAGGGATCCATATATAGATGTTTGCAAGAGAGTGAGTCAGCTTCTGGGATTTTGATTAGTGTCATTTCGCTGATAGTTCTTGGTTCCACTTGGAGATTTCATGATCTCTTACTCATCACTGGGCGAATTTAGAAAGGCAAGTGTCATATGAGTAGTTTCTAGAAGATTCTTTGAGTTTCCACCTAGCAAACTTCTTCTGTCATTTTTCTGCTCTCGCTCATCACACCCTACAGAAGGGTTTTTCAGTATGCATCACACCCCCTGTGTGTAACAGGTGAGATGCATCGTACCCTCAGCATGGAGCAGTTTGTATGGTCTAGTTTTGACCACTTCTGAGCAGCTTTTCAGGGAGAACTTCTGGGAAATGATGTAATCAGCTAACCTTGGTCCTTTAGGGTACGAAACAACATTTTTAGGGGTTTGAGATCCCTTGGTTTATGGACATATGTGATTGGGGTTGTAGTGCCCAAATATGTCTATAACAAACATGTTGAAATATATCAAACCATGGCCAATAATGTTCAACCATGGCAAGCCTAGGTCAACTATGGTCAATCATAATCATCTTTAAATATTATTAATATTAATATAAATGATTATATAACATTAATATTAATCATTTAATCATTAATATTGATATATATCATCAATAATAATAATAATAATAATAATTATAATTATAATTATAATTATTATTATTATTATATTCAAATTAATATTAAAAATAATATTATTAATAATACCATTAATATTATTTGTCTAGAAAAATAATATTACTAATTATAATAAAATTTTAAAATGGTTAGCATTTAATGTTATTAACCTAATAACATTAATATTGTTAATAACATTTAAATTATAATATAAATATTAATAATATTTAATTAACAATACCAGTATTATTAAGCACATGGTTGATATAAATAGATTTAATATTAATATTAATAAATAATAATAAAGTAATTAATAAAAAAATAAATATAAAAATTCTATACTATTAATTATATTATTAATATTAATTATGATATTTAAAAAAATTATTAATGATAGTATTAATGATATTAACATTAACATTTTTAATATCATTATTGCTCATTGTTGCCCATGATCAATGATGTACAAGCTTTGTTAGCTATAGTCAACCATGCTTAATCTTGGTCAACTATGCTTATCCCTTTCAACTCAGGAAACCTATTGCTTTACCCATCCCTAATGGTCAAACATGGTAAACCAAGCTTTGTATGGTTGAACGTGGTCAACCATTGTAAAAATGGACAACCATATTATATCATAGAAAATTATGGTCGACCATGCCCAAATATATCAAACCGCATCCAATCATGTTCAACCATGGTCATTCATGGTCATCTGTGGTCAACCATAGTCACAACCATGTTCACAATCTTGTGGTCATCTTTGGTCAACCATAGTCATAACCATGGTCATCTTTGGTCAACCAAAGAAAACCTAGAACATTTCAAGCTCTACCTTGGTTGAATATGGTCAACCATGGTTTGATATGGTCAGTCATGGTCAAGTATGGTTAATCAATGTCAAACATGATCATCCATGTTCAACCATGGAACAAGCAACATCGCAGCATGACAAGCAAGGTTGTCATGTGACAAGCATTAAGCAACATGAAAACCATTGCCACAATGATACATTACATGCAATTTATTCAATGTCATATTGCGACATTGAATAAATTATGGTTTAATATTTTTGTTTATAATATTTAGTTTTGGATTTAGGGTTTATAATCTTAAGGTTTGTAATCATACGGTTTATAATATTAATCCCAGGGTTTATAATATTAATAGTCCCTTTAGTTTATCAATGCGTTGAGTTTAAAATATTAATTCTTAGGGTTTATTAATCCCTTGAGTTTAAAATATTAATTCTTAGGGTTTATTAATTCAACCATGTTTATTTTAGTATTTTTAATATTTATGTTAGGGTTTTTATACCTTGGGTTTATAATATTAGTCCCTTGGGTTTAAAATTATTCTCTTAGGTTCATATTGCCTTGGGGTTTTAGTATTAATCCCTTGGGTTTATTGTTCATTTGGGTTTATAATATCAATCACTTGGGTTTATTATTCCTTGGTCAACCATGGTTTGTTATGATATCAACCATGGTCAACCATGGTCCAACATGGAATTGTGATAAGGATTGTGTCAATATGAATATCAACGATGGTCAATCATATTTATTTTAGTGTTTATAATATTTATCTTAGGGTTTATATATGTTGGGTATATAATATTATTCCCTTGGGTTCATAATCCCTTGGGGTTTTAGTATTAACCCCTTGGGTTTATTATTCGTTTGGGTTTATAATATCAATCCCTTCGGTTTATTATTCCCTTAGGTTTATAATATCAATCATGGTCAATTGTTGTCAATCATATCCAACCATGGTTAACCATGGTTGAATGTTGCATTGTGACAATGATTGTCTCACTATGAAAATAAACCATGTTTATTTTAGTGTTTGTAATACTTATATTTGGGTTTACCAATGTTGGGTTTATAATATTAGTCCCTTGGGTTTAATACTATTCCCTTGGGTGGTAGGGGAAAGCGCAAAATGAGGGTTTGGACCAATACGGGATTATTATTGGTAGCCATGGAGGGGCGAGGATGGGGGAGTTCCACTCCCTCCTACAACCATGTAGTGGAAAACAGAAGCAAGGAAGTGGGTTCAAATCGCTTCAAAAAACCAATGGGGGTAGAAATGGAGAGGATCATCACAGAAAAGCTGGAAAACATTAGTTTTCATGATTAGGAAGAGAATCATGAGGAAGTTAGAGGAGAGAAGAGAACAGGAGGGAGCAGTTAGAGAGCTGAGCGTAGGAGTGTGACAGGATTCTGCAAACCCAAGTCAGCTATTAAACCCCAGGTTGTTTTAAATAATCCAACGCTATAGGATCACAGGGATCACATGGCGACATATGCAGTTATATGTAAATTTATGGGGATATGGCCAACAGAGAAGGCTTTGCACGTTTGATAAGAAACCAAGGGAAACCTAAGGGGGAAATAACCCTCCACCTTGGGTCCAAGGGTTTCTTCACAGTGGTGTTCACAAACCTAGAGGACAAAGACAGAGTGTTCGAAGGAGGAACATACTTTTATGTTGTGGCCAGCCTCTACATGCGACCATGGGTGGTGAATTTTGTCCCGGAACGAGAAACATTCACATAAGTATAGGTATGGATACGACTCTACTCCCTACCTTTAGATTACTGGCTGCTTGAATCCTTAAAATCCATAGGCAATAAATTAGGTCATTTTTTAAAAGCATCAGAGGTGACTCTGCGAGGAAAATACACTTCCTTTGCTCACATATGTGTAGAAATGGACCTATCAGGAGCAATTCTGGATGAAATCATTATAGAATTATATGATGAAGAATGGGTGCAGGCGGTGGACTATGAAAATGTCCCATTCAAATTTCATAAACGTCATGAGCACGGGTAGCTTATCAGAGATTTCCCTTTAAACAAATTGGAGGAAAATATGAAAACCAACACAAGCAAAGACCCCCAAGGATTTACCAAGATGGGAGATAAAGGGAAATGAGGAAAAAAGTACCAAAGAAAAACTAGCGACGATAAACACCCATGTCATAGCAGTTTCAAAATTTTAGAAGAGGAAGGTGGGAACAATGAGATGAACCAAGCATCAGAGGATAATCTTGCAGAGAAGGAAAAAGATTTTAGCATGGAGGATGTACCTGAGAACAAAAAAGTAAAGGAAGATATGCCAAGCATCATGGAACTTGGCAGGGACCATGAGATGACCCCAATTGAAGGTGGAATAGAGGACCATGAACTATAGGAGATTCTTGAGAGGGAGAATCTCGATCTAGAAAAGTTCTTGGAGCAGGGAACCACCAAAGGGGTTGATTCTCTACCACAAGAGGAGTTTGACAGAGTACAACATCTCTTCCTCTGGAGATCTCAAGCAAAGGGTTCTGGAGTCAAAAGAAACCATGACAGCCAGGAAAATAGAGGGGTTAAAATGATGGAGGCAACATCAAGACACTCTTCCAAGAACCCAGGCAGGAAAAGAGGAAGGAAAAGACAGAATGAGTTGCTGACAGAGTGTGGGAAACTCATGATTAACTTAGGTAAGATGAAAGATCTTACTAGTTACTCATTTACAAATATTTCATAATGAAGCTCATGACCTGGAACATTAGGGGTCTAGGAAGTAAAAAGAAACAAAGAAATATTAGCAATAGAGTAAAAGAAGAAAAACTAGACATGGTGTTTATCCAGGAAACAAAATGTTCAATACATAGAATCCTAGAGATACATAGAAAATGGCTCATTAAGTATGAGTATCTAGAGGTTAAAGCAGACAACACGACATGAGGGATTCTCACACTTTGGAATCCCCAGAAAATTGGAATCCTAGATGTTGAAGCATCCAGGAACTATCTTTCAATGGTGATCCAACCTTTGGGTGATAAGGAAATATATATGATCACAAATGTCTATGGTCCTCAAAAACTTGAAGACAAACTCAGGCTTCTCACCTCACTAGAGGAGTTGAGAGAGATACATCTTGTTATGCCCTGGATTCTGGGAGGGGATTTTAATATGATCAGATGTCTTGCAGAAAAAAAGGCAAGATCAGTTGCCTCTAAACTAGATAGATTTATAATCTCCGAGGACCTCTTTCTCACTGGCCCTAACTTGACTGCATCAATCCTTCCTTTTGGAGGCTTAGATCACTCGCCTATCCAACTCGAAGCTTCTTTTACAGGCACTCAGAGGAATAGACCTTTCAGGTTTGAAAATGTCTGGCTCACCCACCCTGACTTCATCAGTAATATTGGTAAATGGTGGGTGGAATATTTTCCCGTTCAAGGCACTAATATGTTCCTTCTACAACAGAGACTGAAACACATCAATCTCAGGCTTAAAGAATGGAACAAAAAGGAGTTTGGCAATATTTTCAAAGCTAAAAGAGAGGTTGAATAGAAACTACAAGGAATCAATCAAATCCTTATCATAGATGGCTTTACCAAGGAATGAAAAATGCAAGTTGACTCTCTTCAATAGGAGTGGGAATATAGATGCCAGCAAGAGGAGATATTCTAGAGACAAAATTCGAGAGTGAAATGGCTTAAAGAAGGAGACAGAAACATAAAGTTTTTTCACAAGTCAACCAAGGATCACAGGCCACATAACAAGATTTAAAAAGTCAGAGACACTCAAGGGAAAGAGCTCAGTACCCACAAAGAAATGGAATGTGCTCTGGTTCAACATTTCCAAAGCATAGCAGAGGAGCCTCTCATAGACAGATCATAATCTATCAACAACTTCACAAAGTACATTCGAAAGCTTGTAACCAGGGAAGAGAATTACAATCTTAACAGGTCAGTGACTGAAGAGGAAGTTAATGAAGTCATCAAAGAAATGAAAAATGGGAAAGCTCCAGGACCAGATGGGTTCAATGTTGACTTCTTCAAAGCATGCTGGGAAATAGTCAAACAAGATATCTTTGAAGTTGTGGAGGACTCGAGAGGATCAAAAATCATTTTGAGGGTGCTTAATGCTGCTTTCATAGCTTTGATTCCAAAGGAGGAAAAATCTATGACACCACAAAGATTCAGACCCATAGCTTTATGCAATGTGGTGTACAAAATTATTTCTAAAGTAATTGCAAACAGACTCAAGCCCCTTCTTCCAATTCTTGTGTTTGAGGAGAAAACCAGATATGTGGAGGGAAGAAAAATTCTAAATAACATAATTCAAGCTCACGAGGTGGTTTATTCTCTCAAGATCAATAAGCATGTGATCATACAACTTGACCTAGCAAAATCTTATGATAAGCTAAGTTGGTCATACATCAGGGAAGTAATAAAAGTGTATGGCTTCGACAACAACTGGATAAGATGGGTAATGGCCCTTGTTACCTTAGCTAGTTTTTCAATCCTACTTAATGGCTCTTCATCCAGAACATTTAGGCCTTCGAGAGGCCTCAGACAAGGAGATCCACTCTCCCCTTTCCTCTTGATCTAGGTCTGGGTGCGAAGATGGACCTTTCCAAGACCTTTTACTTTCGTGATGTGTTAAAATTGCATTTTAAAAGAACATTAACAAATACAACTGCAGACTATAAAGAGGAGGAACATAACAATCATCAAAACATGAAAACAAAGCCATTGATAATGGAGTTTGTCCAGGAGGGACTACATCTCCCAGCCCTCTGTCAAGATGGCATAGGCCGCTGCATTAAGTGTTGTCGATAAGGTGATGTACACAGAGATGATGTCTTGATCATACAAGGAAGAATTCCCTCATGCAGGAGTGGCTCTAAGAGACTTCCGCAACTAGAACTCTCAATCAAAAGACTCCTATCAGTATGACACAAAAACATGCATGGTGTGCATCCCACCAACATGGCACAAAAGGGATGTCAAAACAAAACACATGCATGATGAAATGTAATAAATAAGAGTATCCCAACAACATACAATAAGGGATATCAAAGTATAACATGAAGAGTTATGACAACAAGTACATCATATAGAATATTCCACATCAAATCAGTAAGGATACATGACAACATTAAATAAACGAGATCCTGCATCAATATCAACCAAGGATCCATGCCGCATAATGTAAAAGAAGAAGTACATGGACAATAACCATATACCTCACACCATGGGCCATCTGAAGAAGTGGATATCTCACTGCTGAAGCTTCTTAGACCATCGATCTCAAGGCATCGACGAAAGAATATGGCTTCTCACACAAGAATGTGGAGATCTGAATCAGACTGTCAAAGTGTTGAAACTTGCTTAAACATCGATTTCATAGCATCAATTGCAAGAAGAAGAACCGATCAAAGAAGAATCGATCTTAGAGAATAATTGATGAAAAGAAGTAGAATCGATCATGAAGAGAAGAATCGATCATAAAAATGAAGAACTGCTCTGGACTCTCAGCTCTGTAGCTCGTTGGCTATTGGCTCTGTAGCACTATGGCTTATGTCACTGTAGCTCTATGATCTGTTAGAATTTCAAGCTTTGTGGCTCTACGTATCTCAAGCGTAGCTTTGGCTTCCATGTTTCTTTGTAGCTCTACAGCTCTGTGGATTTGAAGCGCTACTCTGGCTTCATGCTTATTTGTGTACTTAGGCTCTCGGGCTTCTCTTCACGCAGTCTCTCGGGCTCTCTGTTATACTTCTCTTGCCCTCTGTCAACCAGCCTTTAGCCTCCTCGGCTCTCTGCCTCCATGCTCTCGGAACTCTAACACATTCTTCCGAGATCTCAGGCACGCTCTGGCATGCAAGTTCTCTCCCTCCTCCATCCTCGGTTCTCTATCACCCATCGTGTTTTATAACACGTTTGGGAGAAGTTTGCTTCAAAATCAGAGGTATGTTGCTGAAGAATAGAAGATGTTTGTATAGAACAATCGACAGGCGCAACAAGCTTTTAAAAATAGCCTTTTATCATTTTAAAATGATAATACAAAAACCTGAAAAACACTAGAAAACATTGAAAAATCTGAAAGTTCGGATTTCAAATTTTATAAAATCAGACCTATAAATCGATCGGGTCTGCGCTATATCGCAATTTGGGATCGCAGATTGCCGATCGTGTCGGCCAGATAAATCGTTCTTGCGGACAACACCGATCTCCCTAGTATCTACAGATATCTAGAGACAAGCAAGACAAGAAAATTCTACCTTTCTCTAAATATTGTGATTTATAAATAAAAGCCAAGAGGTGTTTTAGACCCTACCTTAAGTCCAACACTATTTTGTGGCAGCCTCACTTCGACCGTCCAAATGAGCTTCCTTTTGAGAACCAGCAAACACAAACAAGCACACATCAAATAACACCTGCATAGCCAATATAATAAATTATATTTATCATGATGATCAAGGAATTCATGAAATAAACCATAGAAGACAGCTTATTGAGAAAAATGAATTTGATTGTATTAATATTTAAACAAAGAACAACTTTACAACCTTGGTGCCTTGATGTTGTACAAGCTCCTCCCAGGGTCCAGCAAGAATCTCCTCTACTTTGAAAAGATTCACACTCTTCCCAAAGAGATCAAAAGGTATGTAATCTCTCCTCTCAAGCTCAATTAGGAAGTCTAAATTCCAACAGCATTTACCCTAAAAAATATTCAGCTTTCAACCTCTCTAGTAACCAGCCCAATGCCTCATTTATAGTGCAGAGGAAGGAAGTTACCAGGTCCACCTTCAAAGGGATAGAGTCCTCCTTCAAAGGGATAAGCTCCTCACATCAAGGGGTTAGCTCCTTTAGTTATGGGATGCATGAACCACCAAGGAGCGAACTAACCACCTCAAGATTCCCTCTAGAAGCTTCCAAAAATAACCCAAAGTGAGTTTTTAAGAATGTACTTGCGCCTTTTTTGACTTTTACAGGGGTCCGCACCCTTTACACAGAAATAGAGCGGGCAGGTCCGTAGGGAACATGACCAGGGGGTGCGGGACCACAGGTAATGCTAAGAGAAAGTGTGGAACCAGAGTTTTAGAGATTTTTAAGAACTTTCTCTCATTTTTCAAGGCTTGACATGAAGAGTTGAGGTTTAAGACTTGCATAGGAGGAAAGTATGAGTGGTGATAGACTCACACTGATTGCAAAATGTCATGGTGACAATATTTTGTGCAACAAATTGCCCCCTAATGTGCGAAGTCTGTAATAGATAGTATTTGTCATCTAAGAAGAGTGAAGTACTTTATCATTTCGAGGATAATCCTGTGGAGAGCCTGGTTGGAACCTGTAAAAACGTTCAATACAAAATATATATATGTGATCATATCATCGCTGAGGTATACATTCCCATACTCAGATCAAAACTGACTAGAAAACTAACTAAATTGCTCTGATATAGGAATGATCTTGTAATACATCACAAGTATAGACATATGTAGACACAGTATGGACACAGCCATCTGTTTATGAATAGTCCACTGTATAATGAATAACAAAATTCCTCGCATCCTGGATGGTGGAAACTAGATCCAGGGTCTTGATTTCTACTTCCCGAAATAGTACTATTCTATTCATGTGAATGAATGTGTTGAAGTCGAACATGGTAGAAACCACTTGATTACCAGTCAATGATGTAAACTGTGAACAAGTGTGAGAGAAACCACCAGTAATGTAAATGGCTCTCAAAGTACTTAGTACAATTAATGAAATGTGAATAGATGAGCTGATGTCGAACATGTCATAGAATCCTTTGATCGAAGGTCAATGATGCAACTTGTCATCGAAGGCGAGAAACCTACCATTGAGGCATGCAGATTCCAAGGTACTGAGGATTTCTAGATCATCTTTCTAGATAATGAGCTGAAGTCAATAGAAAGCGATCCGTTGTAGGCAAGCCCACAACACGAAATCATAGATCAAATTTGAAGAAATATAGTTGCAAGGAATGACTCAGGGATGGTCAATATGGATGACAGATATTTTGCAGATGAATGGTTTATTTGCACTGACCTCTTGAACACATAACGACACTGCAGATGGTTTGGTGACAATTAACCCAAAGCTAATACCCAGAAACTAGCTAAAGACTTTCAATATGGTTTGATTAACTATTAGGCAAAGGATTTCCCAACCCAGGTGAACAAACGGTGTCATGTTCGAGAGTGGTTGAATGCTTTTCTAAGACACAAAGTATAACAAACAGGTTCATTTTTCTCTCTTTTATCCGACCATTTTTGGCAAGTACCTCTTTATTTTTGACAAGCTTGAGGAGGATAACATTTTCTTGGTTATAAGCTCATCCTTTGGATGAGTCCAACTTAGTTTAAATTCGAACCCTAAGAAGGAGTGGTCTATTCCTGTTTGTAATTGAACATGTCATTTACTATTAAATCTTAACAAGTCCAGTATAGGAGAAACTCAACATTTTTCAATTTTAGGGAGTCAGAAGAAAAACTTAAGAAAACTCCATGGTTGTCCTTTTTCGTAAATTTGTGTCTCCCAAGCCCGAAAAAGTATAAAATAATACTTGAGAGAACCAGTTGACCATTACGATCAAGGAGTACTTTTCATCATTAGTGTCTCCGATCCGAAAAAGTAAAAAAGTGAACAATGACATGTCGTTTTATAATCAATATCGAATTTGAAACGACAAAAATCTGGCAATCTTTTCATGTTTATATGGTCAGAAAAGAGCTGTAAGTGGACCATCTTTTTAATTCCGTTTTAACGAGCTTAAAAAAAACTTGGCAATCTTTTCATATTTTACGAGTCAGAAAAGAGCTTAAAGAGGACTCGTCCTAGAGGAACGACTAGTATAAAGGGTAACAACTGATTCCAGCAATGGAGGAACTGATCAAAACATGTAATCGTTAAGAGGTTGGCTAATAAAACCACTCATAACTGCGGTCCCTCAGGAAGGGTAAACAACCAAGTGAAAGCATATGATCAACCAAAGAGATGGGGGCGATGGAATGAAAACAATCAAGGCTCATCTAACAGAATTTAGTGGATAAAAAATGCAATCACGAGATGTAAAACGGGTATGGGTTCATTTTTAGACAAGCTTGAACCATAGGGAACTTTGCTTGGATTCAATTTGATGTTTACACAAGCTTGAAACGAAAAACTATGCTTGTTATAAGTTCACATGCCCCCAGCATAATGACGTGAAATGAGGTACATGCCCCCCAAGCTTCATTGCATTCAACCAGGTGGATGGAATGAAGGTTTACTTTCAAGATCTTGGAAAGACTCGAGGGAGTTGTTTCATTTTTTAGTGAGGTTGACACAGGAAAAATAGTATCCTCAAAACCCTTGTTTCATTTTTTAAATGAGCTTGACACAAGATAAGGAACTATGCTCATGACTCCTTGTTTCATTTTTTAACAAGCTTGACACAAGACAAAGAACTATGCTCATAAAATCCTTGATTCATTTTTTTTAACGAGCTTGACACAAGACAAGGAACTATGCTCAAGACTCCTTGTTTCATTTTTTAACGAGCTTGACACAAGACAAAGAACGATGCTCATAAAATCCTTGATTCATTTTTTTAATGAGCTTGACACAAGACAAGGAACTATGCTCGAGTCTACTCTCTACAATCTACCTAACAAGGAACTATGCTCTAAAATCCTTGATTCATTTTTTAACGAGCTTGACACAAGACAAGGAACTATGCACAAGTCTACTCTCTACAATCTAACTATATAACCTACTGATTCATTTTCTTTTTAATGAAGTTGACACAGGAAAAAAACTATCCTCATACCTGATTCATTTTTTAACGAGGTTGACTCAGTAACAGGAACTATCCTCTGACCAACTGATTCATTTTTTAACGAGGTTGACACGGGAAAAGAACTGTCCTCATACCTGATTCTTTTTTTAGCGAGGTTGAATCAGTAACAGAAACTATCCTCTGGACACCTGTTTCATTTTTCAACGAGGTTGGCACAGGAAAAGGAACTATCCTTGCGACATCTAGTTTCATTTTTTAACGAGGTTGAGACAGGAAAAAAATATCCTCGCAACACCCTGTTTCATTTTTTAACGAGGTTGACACAGGAATAAAACTATCCTCGCGACAGCCTGTTTCATTTTTTAACGAGGTTGATACAGGAAAAAACTATCCTCGCACTCACTGATTCATTTTTTAACGAGGTTGACACAGTGAAAGGAACTTTCCTCAAAACCCTTGTTTCATTTTTAAACGAGCTCGACAGAAGACAAGGAACTATGCTCGCTGACTCCTTGTTTCATTTTTTAACGAGCTTGACACAAGACAAGGAACTATGCTCATTGACATCAGGTTTCATTTTTTAATGAGGTTGAGACAGGAACAAACTATCCTCGCCAACTGATTATGGCTTCCAACTGGAAGAAAGACATGTCAATGGACACACCTTGATCATGGCTTCTAAGAGGTCTTCATTAGAAGGAAGAATAGTTCTCTGGAAGGAACACATGTCAAGGGACTCAAAAGGGATAAGAACATTGTGTTCAAGTAATCCCATAGAGTTTTCCATGTCAATTACTGGATCTAAATCAAAGGAAGATGAGCAAACAGTGAGAGGCTCACTTACATCGGTAACTGAAAACATGGGACCAGTTGCCACATAATTAACCCGTGGCGGGGTAGATACCACTTTAGAATCATGAACATTTAGGGGTGTCATATTATTGGTAGTTGAAACAAGACTAGGGAACGAAAGCTGGTCTATAGTCACAATATTTCCATTGTGAGGGAAATACATCACACGAAAGAGCGTCAATACGACAGCTTTCATTGCATAAACATAGTCTCTCCCAAGGAGTAAATTGAAATCCAAAGGACCTCAAACTACCATAAGATCAATACAAACAGTTTTACCTTCCAAGGTAATAGAAAACTTAGTAAGGATCCCTAAAGGTTCACTAATGGTTCTATTAAAAGCTTTCAGATTCTGCGTAATAGACACAAGCTGAGGGGAACCCAAAGATTTCCAAGTAGTTGAGGATAAAATACTAACAGAAGCACCTTCATCTACCTGTGTGCTGTGTATGTCCCTACCATCAGCCTTGACAATGATTTGGAAAGGATGGAGGAAGGAAGACGAGGTTTTTTCAGTCTATTCCAATCAAAGGAAAAGACCTCAGTACTTGGAGGGGGTTCTGTAGAAGCAGGTGAAATGCCCCCAGCATAGAAGAATCTAATATAACAAGAAGAACTTGAGTAGTATGAAGTTTAGTCTCTAAA
Source organism: Pinus tabuliformis (assembly GCA_031772625.1). Taxonomy (NCBI): domain Eukaryota; kingdom Viridiplantae; phylum Streptophyta; class Pinopsida; order Pinales; family Pinaceae; genus Pinus; species Pinus tabuliformis. The sequence goes on from CM062808.1 coordinate 327,763,238, forward strand.
GGGAGAGTGGGATCGATCGAATGTGAAATTGAATCGACCACTTGATCAACTAATTGATCATCAACCTGAGTGATATGAGTTTCACTCTCTAATGGAAGAGTGGGATCGACTGTACTTGAAATTATATTAATCACTTCGTCAGTTGACGGTAGGTTGGGAGAAAGTTTACAGTAACCAGTTGGAAATTCTTGTTGTGGAACAGTAAGGTTTTCCAACAATTTTGAGGCTTCATCCATGTGAGGGAAAATGTAAGTTTGATGACTCCCTTTGCATAACTTACAAGGAAACCTAACTTTACCCTCTTTCCCACGAACTTGACTATCTCTGGTTGATAGATCAATGGAAAGTTGATGAGATTCTTCTGACCATACTTCCAAGACCTTTGGAATACCAAGACAATTGATAAGGAAGTGGCCACCCTTACAAAGCCTGCAAGGGTATTTGGGTTTACGATGCATGTTGGAGGTTTCCTCAACACAACTAACACTTATAGCCATGGTTGGTTGGTTGACTTCTTTTTTATCTTGCTTCTTCTTCTTCTTCTTTTTCTTCCCTTTCTTCTTCTTCTTAGCCACCTGGTTACTAGCGTCAAGGCTTTTACCAAGTGAAGAAGAAGAAATGGAGGAAGAAATATTAGGCAAAAAGGTAAAGGGTCAACAGAAGGTTGGTGATGTTGAGATGGTGAACTCTGTTGAGGTGAAGCATTCGGTTGAGGTGGAAGAATTGGAGTATTTGGGGCCAACGAAGTTGAAAATAACCATATCGGTAAACCTATTATAAATCCAGGTAATGACAAAGTAGCCATATAAGGAGGACCAACATTTCCAAAGCAACGAAAAGTACTAGGATTCAAGTACTAGGATTCTCGTTAAGAGGGGTTGCTTGGTTGGTAAATTCTGGAACAGTTTCCATTATATTCTACTTCAGCGAATTTTATTAACAATTTAAAACTAAAATTAACAATTCACAATTCACACCTAACAATTAAAATTCACATTTCACACCTATGGTCTCTAAAAGTAAAAACAAACAAATTAACACGTGCTATTGTGAAAAGACTGAGACAAACCTCCAAGTAATGACCAAAGGAAATCAAATTAAGAATTTCTCAAAAAAGAGACTCAAAACACCCAATTAGCTTAATGGAGATTGATGAGATGAAGAATTTGCTCAAAGAAACTCATAAACAAGGCTTTTTGACAGAACACATGTAGATCTGGGTAGACACTAAAAGCCGAAAATAAAAACTAAACTTAACTAGAAAAAAACAATTTAGGTTTTTCAAAAATTTTAACAGGGTCCGCAGGCTTCTAGTAGAACCAGATGCGGTACCGCTCTGTGCACTAAAGGAACAGTGCGGGGATGTCCGCACTGTCTTGTAAAAGAAAGTGCGGTCCTCTTCAAAATTTCGGAAAAAACAAAATATACTCCAGATCCTAAAAACTACCCAATCCCACACACATCAAGCAAAAACCAGAAACAAGAAAAAGTTTCTCAAGTCAAAGAAAAAGGAAAGGCAAAAAACCAAATTCAAGTCCCCAACGGAGTCGCCATTTTGTCGGCTGGATAAATCGTTCTTGCGGACAAGACCGATCTCCCTAGTATCTACAGATATCTAGCGACAAGCAAGACAAGCAAATTCTACCTTTCTCTAAATATTGCGATTTATAAATAAAAGCCAAGAGGTGTTTTAGACCCTACCTTAAGTCCAATGCTAGTTTGTGGCAGCCATGCTTCGACCATCCAAATGAGCTTCCTTTTGAGAACCTGCAAACACAAACAAGCACACATCAAATAACACCTGCATAGCCAATATAATAAATCATATTTATCATGATGATCAAGGAATTCATGAAATAAACCATAGAAGACAGCTTATTGAGAAAAATGAACTTGATTGTATTAACTTTAAACAAAGAAGAACTTTACAACCTTGGTGCCTTGATGTTGTACAAGCTCCTCCCAGGGTCCAGCAAGAATCTCCTCTACTTTGACAAGCTTCACACTCTTCCCAAAGAGATCAAAAGGTATGTAATCTCTCCTCTCAAGCTCAATTAGGAAGTCTAAATTCCAACAACATTTACCCTAAAAAATATTCATCTTTCAACCTCTCTAGTAACCATCCCAATGCCTCATTTTATAGTGCAGAGGAAGGAAGTTACCAGGTCCACCTTCAAAGGGATAGAGTCCTTCAAATGGATAAGCTCCTCACATCAAGGGGTTAGCTCCTTTAGTTATGGGATGCATGAACCACCAAGGAGCGAACTAACCACCTCAAGATTCCCTCTAGAAGCTTCCAGAAATAACCCAATGTGAGTTTTTAAGAATGTACTTGCGCCATTTTGAATTTTACAGGGGTCTGCACCCTTTACACAGAAACAGAGCGGGCAAGTCCATAGGGAACATGACCAGGGGGTGCAGGACCGCAAGTAATGTTAAGAGAAAGTGCGGAACCAGATTTTTAGAGATTTTTAAGGACTTTCTCTCATTTTTCAAGGCTTGACATGAAGAGCTGAGGTTTAAGACTTTCATAGGAGGAAAGTATGAGTGGTGATAGACTCACACTGATTGCAGAATGTCATGGCGACAATATTTTGTGCAACGGATTGTCGATTTAATCGTAGTTGTTGATCGGTTTCCGATCTGACGGCTAATATTGCATTGCATATCACAATCGTTGCAGCCCAGGGTCCTGGACCTTGGCCTTTGGGTTTTGCCGACGCCGATCGCCGATCGGCTGATCATTCCAATCACCGATATTGATAATCTCTCCATCGCTAGTTCTAAAGTCCCATCATTGCTGATTTCCTGCCCCAGATCCCGATTAATATTAGATCGCTGATTAGGGGTTCCAAAGGCCCGCCTTAAGTCTACCCTTAGTACAATTCTTGATGTGATTCGCCTTATAAAGGCTTAAAACCCATTTTTATGAGAAAAACCTCCTTTCTTCTAAGGAACCAAGGCAACTCGTTTCGTGATAACTTCATCATTTGGACTCGGATTGACAAACTGTTCACACCACCGTAATCAAGAAGATGAGATCTACGCTCTGGTCCTGTTTCGACATCATTCTAATCACTTTTATTTTCGAGTGTTTCCATGCCATGGTGTCTGAAGATCTACCTGGATCAATCCTCCCCACTAAGGAGCTTTTGGTCCTCTAAAAGCATAAAAAGTAATCTACATCTTTCTTTGTACCCTGTCTGCATCACAAATGTCTTGAAAAGGTCTCACTTCCATCTCCTTCACCTTTGTTCCTCAGAGCCTTAAGTGATGAGCTAACACCTGCTACCTCTGCAACCTGTAGTACATTGTTTTGCTAATTACATGCTTTGAAGGACAAGACCAACCAAAGACCCAAATGTCTCATACTTGCCACGAGTTTATAACTCATACTTGGTGGTCAAGTTTACAATAAGATGGACGTAATACTCTAGATAGGACAACAAGGCCAACCTATAATGGTTGCTTCAAAAAGTGACGGAAAACACACCATCACTACAACGCATGATTCACATACATAAGGCCAGACACTATTGTTTCAACACGTGATGGAAACATAAAATCACTTTCAGAGTATTAATATGCAACTCAAAACATAACCAAACATCATTGTTGCTGACTACGTGGTGGAAACACATCATCACGTTTACATTTTAAAATGCAACAAATGATTTACAAAAGAATGACCATGAAACGAAAACATGTCTAGAAACCATTTCTCACTGATATTTGTGAATGGGTCACCTCCTTGAGGTGGTTTTTCTTGTCGAAAAACTGCTTTACCTGGTTCACGCACCGACGCTTTGTCTTTAAGGTGCTGCTCTAGATGGAGCTTCCAGCAAGTGGCTCTTTGATGGCCATTTCTATTGTAATGACTGCAAGATGTTTTCTTCCTCCATATTTGCTTAACCTGTTTCTTTTCATGTTGTCGAGAGGGTTTTTCATGCCTAATGAGTGTTGCCATTCTTTTCAAACACTTATAAAAGGTATGGTTAGGTAAACCACAAAAAATACATGTTTTCCAATGCCTTGATCTTCGTTCATTATTAACAACAAGATCATAATCAAAATGAACATTCGAAGATTGAAAGTGATTATACCTTCCTTTGTTGTCTCTGATGTCAATATGGCGATGAGAGCTTGCCTCAGCTCTCTCCTTGCAACGGGAACTGCCATATGATGATGGGGATGTTTTCCCATCATTCTCTTTCCTCGACGAAGTCTCAGACAACTCTGACACCTTTGAGCACTCTCCTCTAGTGTACTTCAAGCCTGAAAATTGAGGTTCATGCATAACCTCCAAAGGTTGAGTGATGCCTTGGTTATTAGCACCAAGTTCTTTCTCCTCTCTGTTATCGTTGTAAGGAGCCTCATATTTTCCCCTGTAATGGGGATCTCCAAATCTCCAATAGGCATCATACTATGAGAAGATGAAGTCAAAAGGAAATCAACATCTTTTACCTTCTCTTTTGATTTGGAAAGAACTAATAAGGGCTGCTCATCATCTGTTGTTGGTGGTTCGCTAACTGTCTCAGCGCATTCCCCAACTTCTTTCTTGACATACCCAAGTCCTGCTCGACATGGTAATTCCTCTACTTGGATGGGATTGACAATGCCTTGGCCATTTATGCCCAAGCCTTTTCCTTCATATCCTATTCTCTTCAAAACTTTGGAGCCAATTCTTGTGGTATGGTTTTCAAACACAGCGAAATCATCATCAGGAAACATACATGAATATGGAGAACTACTTTTTACGTCACATGGGTTACGTTTCAGCTCTTCCAAGGCCTCGTCCTTTGCTTGTAGCTGTAGTAGCAAACCCTCCTTCTCCTCCTTCTATTCATGTAGACGGATCTTCAATTCATCATTCTTTGTTTGAAGATTATATTTGTTTTGCTTCAGTTCCTCCATGGCCTCTTTTGTGGCTTTCAACTGAAGCTATAACTGCTCCTTTTCCTCTGTTTCTTTCTATAGAGTTTTATACACAATTTCCACTTTCTTGGAGATGTTGAGTATGGTCTCGCACATCGCTCTTTCATCCTCTATCATTGCACTTTCCATTGTTCACACGGCAAATCACATCAACGCAAAGACCTGCTCCGATACCACTTGATCTAGGTCCGGGTGTGAAGAAGGACCTTTCCAAGACCTTTTACTTTCGTGATGTATTAAAATTGCATTTTAAAAGAACATTAAAAAATACAGCTGTAGACTGTAAAAAAGAGGAACATAACAATCATTAGCACATGAAAACAAAAGCCGTTGATAACGGAGTTCGTCCAAGAAGGACCATGTCTCTGGGCCCTGTGTCAAGATGGTGTAGGCCACTGCATTAAGTGATTTCAATAAGGTGATGTACATAGAGATGATGAATCGATCATACAAGGAAGAATGCCTTCATGCAGGAGTGGCTCTAAGAGACGTTCCACAACTAGAACTCTCAATCAAAAGAGTCCTATTAGTATGACACAAAAACATGCATGGTGAGCATCCCGCCAACATGGCACAAAAGGGATGTCAAAACAAAACACATGCATGACGACATGTAATAAACAAGAGTATCCCAACAACATACTCTGATCTGTTGCAATTGAGCTCCAATCTACCATTCCCTGGATTGACCTGTAGCCTCGCACCCAGAAAATGATAAGGTACCAGAATATCAGAAAACCAGCCCTTCATTTTCTCTACTACATCGTCTGTGCTGGGTTTATATGCAAGAGGAGGTTCAAAGAAATATATGGTCTCCACTGGAAAAATGACAGTAAGATCAATGTTGGAGAGAAAGAGTGTTCCTGTAGGGGTGGGCTTTGAAGGACCAAGCTTAATGAGCTCTCCTACTTTAATATCTGATTCAGATATTAGAACTGGCTTATATACTGAAGTCATTTCCATGACTATTAGCAGAAGCAGAATTTCCTCTCTGCTGATGTATTTAATTTTATTGCTCTGTTTCTATGTTTTGGAAAGGGTATTGAAAGCTTGCTATTAAGTACTAAAATGGATAAGATGGGAGCAACTGAATTGGTAAATAAGGTTCAGGCGTTCTGCATGTCTCACATTGTTGAGCTGCAACAGAATAAAAGGAAACTTCAAAGGTGAAGCAGTTCAGTCAAGCCAATCCTTGAAAGTTTTGGGGGAGATTTAGTCCAACACGAAACAATAAACTCACTTGCTTTTCACTTCCATTCTATGTCAGGATTCGGTACATTGAACAGAGGTGGCAGCTAATTATTGGCCAAAGCTGCAAACAAATTTGCAACGAGCTTAGCACTGTTCCTTTGAAGCTGCCAGCTTTTATGATCACAATCCCCATAATTCGCCAGCATTTGTGTTCACAATCCAAACGCCTCACCAGCTTTTCCTCAGTCTGTCGTCAATGTGAAGGCAGAGGTCATGCTCACAAGTTATCCAAGAATATATAAGAGGGCCTAAAAATTTACCTTGCAATGGACCAACTACCAGGGCAGTATATTTTCTTTCAAACATCAACCGTAGTATGAGATGGGAAGAGACACATGATTTTGGAATATTAAATGACTTTATTGTCGGCGAAGAAACTACTTGGCTACATGAAGCATTCAATGAATATGGGATTATTCTAGCTAGAAAAGACAAATGGTTGAAGAATATCCATAAATTTATTAAATTAGTTTTAGTTATATAAAATAATTTTCTGATGAACATGTCAGTAAGAAAGATAGCTGGATTGTTCCAGCTATATAAATGGTGGAAGAATATTCATAAATTTATTAAGTTAGTTTAGTTATATATAAAGTAAATTTGATCAACATGTTGTTAGCAAAGATACCTCTGTTAATAAGGTTAAAAAGAATTTAGTATAAGTTATGGATTTGTTTTTTTTTTAATAATATTAAGAATTAGAAATTATTATTTATAAAAAAATATTAATTACTAATACTACATTATAATATTAATGTAGTTGATATAGCTAAAAATTTGGTATCTATTATTTATAAATATATATCAATAAAAATAATAATAAAAAAATATTATAATAAAAATATTATTATTATAAGTAATTTATTAAATAAATAATTCATTTATTATTAAAAATAAAATCTTTCATAAAACAATATTAAATATTGTTTTACTAATATAAATGTTATTAATTAAATATTGTTAAATAATATTTATGACTATAGTCCCCTTATTGGAATTGGGGACTTTAATCATTTTGCTAATTAATTATTTTGATTGGATGGCCTAAATTGAAAGATGACAGTATATTCTCGTCGTTGCCACTCAATCAACGAATAAAAATTTAACTCATAACTTCCTTGCATATCTAAATCATGTGTTTAAACCCTGTTTAAAATTATTTTTTACCAAATTGTGATTAAAAATTTACCACACCTCTTATTAATAACCATGTATGATAATTAGTGATAAAAATTTGAAAACAAAATTTATAAAACATAAATTAAATTCTTGGAAGTATGACTCTTCACATTCTTGAACACATAACTCCATTAACCATTTATATTCATGGCCCCCTCAAATCTTTGTAACGTTTTTGATGGCCCCGACACCTAAACAAAATTTATAAAACATAAATTGGATTATTCCATGCATATCTCTTCAAATTCTGAAACGTTTAGTTCCATTAATCGTTTGTATTCATGGTCTCATCAAATGTTTGTAATGCTCTTGATGGCCTGCCCACCTACTCAACAACAAATGACATGCATAAAATGGAGGGCTAATGCATGCGCTTGTTTGTTTCTGTTTCCTAGTAATTAAGGAGCCATCGAGCTCATCCTCAAAGGCTCAAATACAAACTTGGAGACGTATTTTTTTTCATGGTGATTAAAGTGTCATGGATGTCACAAGCTCCTATTGATACCAAATTTAGGAATAGTATTTATCATAATCTACTATATTATCTTATTTTGTGATTATTTATCATTTGTATGGTTGTAGTTGTATAGAACGCCCGTGGAAGATTAATGCCAGATTATTATCAAAGGTTCACCTGATTGGACTTTGTTAATTTGTTGACAATGTCTTCCTTAGAAGGCACCATCCATCACTAGGGCACAAATGCAACTCTACACACATGGACAAATAATTAGGGTTTTTTAGTATATGTGTGTTGAAAAAAATTGTAGTAGCAATTGCATTTATATTTATAGATGTTTTTACATACATCTTTCAACTGGTCTTGTAACTGATAAGAGTGATGTATATATTTTTGAGTGTTTTTATTAGAAATCATATGTGGGAGAAACACCTTCAATTCTACTCATTGAGGAAAGATCACTTGCAATGTGGGTAAAGATATTTTTTTAATTAATCATCCAAAATTTATGGATGGTCATCCTAATTAATTACATAATTTTTTTTTTGAGTTCTTACTAATAATTAAATTTGTAGGTGAGAGATTATGGGGATCAATGAAAACCCTGGAAATTATAGACAATAAGATGGAAGGAAAGTATGATATGAAATCAATCACTGTTATTGCCAAAGTGGCCCTTAGGTTTTTTTTAGTGTAAGCCTTTTGAGATTGTTATAAAACATCACTGCTTCAGTTTACATTTTACAGTTGAAAAAATTGCAGCGGCAATTCCATTTATACCTGGAGATGTTTTTACAGGTATCTTTCCACTGGTCTTGTGACTCAGAAGAATGATGTATATAGTTTTGGAGTGTTTTTATTAGAAATCATATATGGGAGAAAGACCTTCGATAGGGATCTACCCATTGAGGAAAGATTACTCTCAATGTAGGTAAAGATTTTATTTTTAATTCATCATCCAAATTATAGACAGGAAGATGGAAGGAAAGTATCATATGAATTCAATCACTATCGTTGCCAAAGTGGCCCTTAGATGTCTTGAGAGTTCATGTTTTAGGCCCAACATCAGCAAGGTAGTAGGTGAGTTGAAAGAGGCTTTCATGTTTCATGATTATAAAAAAACCTGTAAAATATTTCAGTTTTCAATGAACAAAACTCATGAATTTGTATGTCTTCAAAATTGCCAATTCTGTTCGAATATGGCTTCAAATATGAATATATTGAGATGAGGCATAATGTTACAGTGTACGAAGTGAGTGGTGGTGAATCTAAGATTGCATCTAAGGAAACCTCTGGCATCATTAGAAATGATATTAACCACTCTGAAATTTTAAACCTTAGAAATATTCATGGTGTGATACGCAAGCCATTGAACTAGCCCTGAGCTCATATATTCTCCATAATACAACGTTGGCAAAGCAAAACCATAGTTTTGCATCGACTCTAATAAATAATGTTCTTGTTTTTCAGCAAAAAAATCGAATTTGCAGTGAGTTGCCATGATTACAATATGGCATTGTTCCTGGTAGTAATTCAAGTTCAGAAAACCTTTATAAATAATTTTAAAAATGAGTTTGAATGAATGGGAAATGTCATAATTGCGTGTAATAGCTTCTTATAATAATTTTGCAAATTAAGATTACTTTTAATGATTTTTAATTTAATTTATAAATAAGTTATTTTAAATAGATAATAACATTATCTTTATCCAGTAAATGTATCTCTAAAGGTGTTTATATATATATATATATGTTTAATTTAATTTTATAAATTTTAATATACAGTAAATCTAAATAATATATTATATAATTGATTTATAAGTTTAATTTAATTTTTATCTTCATGATAATATATCTTAATGTTCATTAAAAAAAACTTAAACATTTTACAACTTTTTTCAGATTGTTATAAAACATCAATCCATACATAGTAATTTCTAAATTTGTAATCAATGGCTATGAGCTATGATAATATGAAATGCCTATGATGAAAAAAGTATAATTTCTTAATAATGAAAACAAAAATATTCTTATGCTTAATCCTCTCCGCTTTTCAAACAATTCTGGGTTTTGTTTGGATTTTAGTCCTTATTTTTATTTTTGCTCACGTAAAATCACTAGTATTTGAGTGAAAATCACCCAACCAATATCAAATCTCATCCAACACTCAACGTCACTAACTTGTATTTGAGTGAAAATCACCCAACCAATATCAAATCTCATCCAACACTCAACGTTCATTCATATCAAAATTTAAACCAATAATGGATTGAATCTCGGTTGAACCAATTTGGCACCATGTATTACTCGTTTAAAGTTTTATGTTTTAAGCTTTTAGTTTAAAGTATCCTTTAAGATTTAATGTTTTGGTATTAGTTTAAGTTTTGAGGTTTTTATTTTAGGTTTTATTTTTATTTTAGATTTTGTTTTAATTTTTAGCATGGATGTTTTAGTTTCAAGTTAATGCTTTAGGTTTAAGGTTTACAATTTAGTTTAGTTATGTTTTAGATTTTTAGTATTTTTGAACATTATTTAATGTTAAGATTAATATTAATATAAAGATGATAATAATAATATTATAAACTCTTGGAATTCATAATATAACATTTAAATATTAATAATATTTTAACATTAAATATTATTAATATTAATTATTATATAACATTAATATTAATCCGTTAAAACATTAATATTAATAAATATCATCATAATTAATCATAATAATAAAAACAATATTATTAATAATATTGCTAATAAAATATTTTATTAATAAAAAACAATATTATTGATAATATAATTAATATAATAATATTCATAATGTATAAAAAAATAATATTGTTAATGTTATTAATCTTAATTATTTTTTAAAATTATTAAAAAATTATTAGTATTTAATATTATTAATATATTAAGATATGTAGACGATACTTAATCGATTTGGTAACATGATCTGGTTAAGTTAAATCTTTTTTTTTCAACATCTTAATAATCAATCTAACTCCATTCAGTTTACCATGGAGAAAGAATCATTTCTAAGAAAGAGGATGGCTCATTTTCCCATCAGGTTTTTTAGAAGAAAACCCACACTAAGCAGTATCTTCATGCCAGGTCCCATCATTTCCCTACTCAAAAGTTGGGGGTTCTTTGCACTCTAGCTACTCGTGCTATGAGGGTTTCTGATGTCGACCATTTTTCTAAAGAGAAATCCCATCTCTTGGAGGTTTTCGTCAATAATGGTTACAGTAAGAAACAAGGCCTTAAAGCCTTCCTCAAAGCTTGCAAAAGTCATAAGGCTAAGAAAGACCCTTTTGATCGTAGTTTTGGAGTTCACCTCCCCTTCATCCAGGGGACGACTGATAGGATTGCAAGAATCCTTAAGAAACACAACGTTCCCTCAACCTTTCGACCCCTTAATACCTTAAGAAGTTCCTTAAAATCAGCTAAATATCCTGTGGACCCTAAGGATTTGAAAGGCGTTTATGTCATCCCATGCTCCTGTGGAACATCATACATTGGTGAAACAGGTAGATCCATTAATCAAAGGATTAAGGAACACGCTGTCAATATCAAGCATGCAAGGACTCACTCTTCGGCCTTAGCAGAGCATGTTGTGAAGACCAATCATCATATATGTATTAAGGAGGCGAAGGTCATTGCGAAGATTTCTCACTTTCATCACTGTAAATTTAGGGAAGCCATAGAGATTGAAAGGTGACCTAATAATCTTAATAGGGACGACAGATGGAAAATCTGTAGCTGTTGGATTGCAGCCCTTACCTCTTAGTTTCCTTCCTTTCATTTCTCCTTCTCCTCCCTTTGGTTTCTTTTTTTCTTAATTTGCCCCCCCGAGGTTGGTTCCTTCATCCCTTCCTTTATTTTTCTTTTTCTTTTTTTAAATAACATAATTAAAATTATATTTGATTATTCATAGTAAATAAAAGCATTCTAATTATTTCTTTCTTTTCATAACTAATTATTTCCTTCTCATTTCATTTAAGCTTAATATTTAACCATTTTAATTTTATTTACTTTTTATTTATTTATTTAACTAAAAAATAACCTAATTAAAATTAAATTAAATTTGATTATTCATTGTACATATAACCAATTTAATTATTTTCTTCCTTCCTTCACATTTCATTTAAGCTTAATATTTAACCATTTTAATTTTTATTTTACTAAAAAAAAATTAGTTTATTTTTATTTTTATTTTTTAAAATTTTTCCTAGTTAGATATAAATTAAAATAAATTAATAAATAAATAGTAAATATTTTTATTTTTAGGGTTAGGTTAGTTAGATATTATTATAATGTCAGGTTAGTTAGATATTATTATATAATGTATTTATTATTGATTCAATTATTGAATAAACTAATTATTAAATATATAAATAAACATTAATAATAATAATAATAATAATAATAATAATAATAATAAATAAATAAATAATATTAAGTAAATTAGTATTTTGGCCCTTTTTCCCATCCAGTCAAAAATAGCCATTATCTAGCCATTTTTTCCCTTAGCTATTAGAAGGTCTTGACTCCCTATTTAACTTTCCGCTATGATCTGATTTTTCATCTTGCCTTGATGATGAATCACACTGGTTGGTTTGAAAGGCGTAGACCTAAATCTATGAATGTGATTTCCCCTGAAATTATTATCAAATCAAAATATGAATCCCAGAAGCTTGAATTTGATTATTATTAATATAAAAATAATATTAATATGATATAATTAATAATATCAATATTATTAAACACATTAACATTGTATATAAGTAGAACTAACATTAATTTTAATAAATAATATTAATAATATTTACTGTGTAGTAATTATTAATAAAAAATTAGATCTAAAAGTATGTACTAATAATGATATTATTAGTTGTAATTATATTGCCCAACTAAGGTTAGAGTGGCCAAATATGGTCACCAAACTCTCTATGGTTGAACGTTGTCAAACATTGTAAAATTGGACAAACATATTCTATCATAGAAAAGTATGATCAACATGCTGAAATATATCAAACCATGGCCAATAATGTTCAACCATGGCAAGCCTAGGTCAACTATGGTCAATCATAATCATCTTTAAATATCATTAATATTGATATAAATGATTATATAACATTAATATTAATCATTTAATCATTAATATTGATATATATCATCAATAATAATAATAATTATTATTATTATTATTATTTTTCGGATACCCATGGTCACTAGGTCCGCTACGTCCAGGGTTGTTCAACATTAAGTGGACCCCACCCAAAGGGGATCAACACCCCTCGGCCTATTTAGTGACCTGACCCCAAGAGCTTTCAGGAATTGACCCTGTGACCTCCCGATTGGCGAGGCACTGATTTGACTGTTTGAGCTAACTCTTGGGGTTTTTTATTATTATAATTATTATTATAATTATAATTATAATTACATTCAAATTAATATTAAAGATAATATTATTAATAATACCATTAATATTATTTGTCTAGAAAAATAATATTATTATTCATAATAAAATTTTAAATGGTTAGCATTTAATGTTATTAACCTAATAACATTAATATTATTAATAACATTTAAATTATAATATAAATATTAATAATATTTAATTAACAATATCAATATTATTAAACACATTAACATGGTTGATATAAATAGATTTAATATTAATATTAATAAATAAATAATAAAGTAATTAATAAAAATTTAAATATAAAAATTCTATACTAATAATTATATTATTAATATTAATTATGATATTTAAAAAATTATTAATGATAGTATTAATGATATTAACATTAACATTTTTAATATCATTATCACTCATTGTTGCCCATGCTCAATGATGTACAAGCTTTGTTAGCTATAGTCAACCATGATTAATCTTGGTCAACCATGCTCATCCCTTTCAACCTAGGAAACCTATTGCTTTACCCATCCCTAATGGTCAAACATGGTAAACCAAGCTCTGTATGGTTGAACGTGGTCAACCATTGTAAAAATGGACAACCATATTCTATCATAGAAAATTATGGTTGATCATGCCCAAATATATCAAACCACGTCCAATCATGTTCAACCATGGAAAACCTTGGTCAACCATGGTCATTCATGGTCATCTTTGGTCAACCATAGTCACAACCATGGTCATGATCTTGTGGTCATCTTTGGTCAACCATAGTCATAACCATGGTCATCCTTGGTCAACCAAAGCAAACCTAGAACATTTCAAGCTCTACCTTGGTTGAATATGGTCAACCATGGTTGGATATGGTCACTCATGGTCAAGTATGGTTAATCAATTGACAATGTCAAACATGATCATCTATGTTCAACCATGATCAACTACAGTCAACCATGGAACAAGCAACATTGTAGTGTGACAAGCAAGGTTGTCGTGTGACAAGCATCAAGAAACATGAAAACCATTGCCACAATGATACATTACATGCAATTTATTCAATTTCATATTGCGACATTGAATAAATTATGGTTTAATATTTTTGTTTATAATATTTAGTTTTGGATTTAGGGTTTATAATGTTGGATTTAGGGTTTATAATCTTAAGGTTTGTAATCGTACGGTTTATAATATTAATCCTAGGGTTTATAATCTCTTATAATATTAAACAGTTGGGTTTATTAGTTCCATGGGTTTATAATATTAATAATCCCTTTGGTTTATTAATCCCTTGAGTTTAAAATATTAATTCTTAGGGTTTATTAATCCCTTGAGTTTAAAATATTAATTCTTAGGGTTTATTAATTCAACCATGTTTATTTTAGTATTTTTAATATTTATGTTAGGGTTTTTATACCTTGGGTTTATAATATTAGTCCCTTGGGTTTAATATTATTCCCTTAGGTTCATATTGCCTTGGGGTTTTAGTATTAATCCCTTGGGTTTATTGTTCCTTTGGGTTTATAATATCAATCACTTGGGCTTATTATTCCTCGGTCAACCATGGTTTGTTATGATATCAACCATGGTCAACCATGGTCCAACATGCAATTGTGATAAGGGTTGTAACAATATGAATATCAACGATGGTCAATCATATTATTTTAGTGTTTATAATATTTATCTTAGGGTTTATATATGTTGGGTTTATAATATTATTCCCTTGGGTTCATAATCCCTTGGGGTTTTAGTATTAACACCTTGGGTTTATTATTCCTTTGGGTTTATAATATCAATCATTTCGATTTATTATTTCCTTAGGTTTATAATATCAATCATGGTCAACCATTGTCAATCATATCCAACCATGGTTAACCATGGTTGCATGTCGCATTGTGACAAGGATTGTCTCACCATGAAAATAAGGCATGTTTATTTTAGTGTTTTTAGTACTTATATTTGGGTTTACCAATGTTGAGTTTATAATATTAATCCCTTGGGTTTAATACTATTCCCTTGGGTGGCGGGGAAAGCGCAGAATGAGGGTTTGGACCAACAGGGGATTATTACTGGTAGCCATGGAGGGGCGAGGAGGGGGGAGTTCCACTCCCTCCTACAGCCATGTAGTGGCAAACAGAAGCAAGGAAGTAGGTTCGAATCACTTCAAAAAACCAATGGAGGTAGAAACAAAGAGGATCAACACAGAAAAGCTGGAAAACATCAATTCTCATGAGCAGGAAGAGAATCATGAGGAAGTTAGAGGAGAGAAGAGAACAGAAGGCAGCAGTCAGAGAGCTAAGCATAGGAGTGCGACAGGACTCCACAAACCTAGGTCAGCCATTAAACCTCGATTTGTTCTGAATAATCCAGTGCTACAAGAGCACAGGGATCACATGGCAGCATACACAGTTATATGTAAATTTATGGGGATATGGCCAACAGAGAAGGCTTTGCAGGTTTGGATAAGAAACCAATGGAAACCTAAGGGGGAAATAACCCTCCACCTTGGGTCCAAGGGTTTCTTCACAGTGGTGTTCACAAACCTAGAGGACAAAGACAGAGTGTTCGAAGGAGGACCATACTTCTATGCTGCGGCTGGCCTCTACATGCGACCATGGGTGATGAATTTTGTCCCGGAACGAGAAACATTCACATCAGTACCGGTATGGATATGACTCTACTCCCTACCTTTAGATTACTAGCTGCCTGAATCCTTAAAAGCCATAGGCAATAAATTAGGTCATTTTTTAAAAATATCAGAGGCGAATTTGCAAGGAAAATACACCTCCTTTGCTCGCATATGTGTAGAAATGGACCTATCAGGAGCACTTCCGGATGAAATCATTCTAGAATTATATGATGAAGAATGGGTGTAGGTGGTGGACTATGAACATGTCCCATTCAGATGCCGTAAATGCCATGAGCAAGGGCACCTCATCAGAGATTTCCCTCTAAGCAAACTAGAGGACAATATGAAAACCAACACAAGTAAAGACCCCGAAGGATTTACCAAGATGGGAGGCAAAGGGAAAGGAGGGAAAAAGTACCAAAGGAAAACAAGCGAGGATAAACATGCAAGTCATAGTAGTTTCAAGATTTTATAAGAAGAACTTGGGAATGATGAGATGAACCAAGCATCAGAGGATAATCTTGAAGAGAAGGAAAAATATGCTAGCATGGAGGATGTACCTGAGAACAACAAACTAAAGGAAGATCTGCCAAGCATCATGGAACTTGGTAGGGACCATGAGACGACCCCAAGTGAAGGTGGAACAGAGGACCACGAGCTACATGAGATTCTTAAGAGGGAGAATCTCGATCTAGAAAATTTCTTGGAGCAAGGAACCACCAAAGGGGTTGATTCCCTACCACAAGAGGAGTTTGACAGAGTAAAATAGCTCTTCCTCTGGAGATCTCAAGAAAAGGGTTTTGGAGTCAAAAGAAACCATGACAACCAGGAAAATAGAGGGGTTAAAACAATGGAGGCAACATCAGGACACTCTTCCAAGAACCCAGGCAGGAAAAGAGGAAGGAAAGGTCAGAATGAGCTGTTGAAAGAGTGTGGGAAACTCATGATTAACTCAGGTAAGATGAAAGAACTTACTAGTTACTCATTTACAAATATTTCATAATGAAGCTCACGACTTGGAACATTAGGGGTATAGGAAGTAAAAGAAAACAAAGAAATCTTAGCAATAGAATAAAAGAAGAAAAACCAGACATGGTGTTTATCCAGGAAACAAAATGTTCAATAGATAAAATCAGATAGATACATAGCAAATGGCTCATTAAGTATGAGTATCTAGAAGTTAAAGCAGACAACACGGCAGGAGGGATTCTCACACTCTAGAATCCCCAGAAACTTGGAATCCTGGATGCTGAAGCATCCAAGAACTACCTTTCAATGGTGATCCAACCTTTGGGTGATAAGGAAATATATATGATCAAAAATGTCTATGGTCCTCAAAAACTTGAAGACAAACTCAGGCTTCTCACCTCACTGGAGGAGTTGAGAGAGAGACATCTTGTTATGCCCTAGATTCTGGGAGGGGATTTTAATATGATCAGATCTCTTACAGAAAAAAAAGGTGGGACTAGAACACTAGGCAGAGACTCCATTGCCTTCCAAAACTTCCTAAACGACATGAGGCTAGTGGACACAGAGACAATAAATGGTACTTTCACCTGGAACAATAAGAGGGGAGGGGCTTCTCAAGTTGCCTCTAAACTAGATAGATTTATAATCTTCGAGGACCTCTTTCTCACTGGCCCTGACTTGACTACATCAATCCTTCCTTTTGGAGGCTCAGATCACTGGCCTATCGAACTTGAAGTTTCTTTTATAGGCACTCCAAGGAACAGACCTTTCAGGTTTGAAAGTGTCTGGCTCACCCACCCTGACTTCATCAATAATATTGGTAAATGGTGGGTGGAAGATTTGCCCGTTCAAGGCATTAATATGTTCCTTCTACAACAGAGACTGAAACACATCAAGCTCAAGCTTAAAGAATGGAACAAAAAGGAGTTTGGCAATATATTCAAATCTAAAAGAGAGGTTGAACAGAAACTACAAGGAATCAATCAAATCCTTATCACAAATGGCTTTACCAAGGAAAGAAAAATCAAAACTGACTCTCTTCAACAGGAGTGGGAATATAGATGCCAGCAAGAGGAGATATTCTGGAGACAAAAATCGAGAGTGAAATGGATTAAAGAAGGAGATAGAAACACAAAGTTTTTTCACAAGTCAACCATGGATCACAGGCCCCATAACAGGATTTAAAAACTCAGAGACACTCAAGGGAAAGAGCTCAGCACCCACAAAGAAATGGAATGTGCTCTGGTTCAACATTTCCAAAGCATAGCAGAGGAGCCTCTTGTAGACAGATCACAATATATCAACAACTTCACAAAGTACATTCCAATGCTCGTAACCAAGGAAGACAATTACAATCTTAACAGGTCAGTGTCTAAAGAGGAAGTTAATGAAGTCATCAAAGAAATGCAAAATTGGAAAGCTTTAGGACCAGATGGGTTCAATGTTGACTTCTTCAAAGCATGTTGGGAAATAGTCAAACAAGATATCCTTGAAGTTGTGGAGGACTCGAGAAGATCCAAAACCATTTTGAGGGTGCTCAATGCTGCTTTCACAACTTTGATTCCAAAGGAGGAAAAAGCTATGGCACCAAAAAGATTCAGACCCATAGCTTTATGCAATGTGGTGTACAAACTTATTTCTAAAGTAATTGCAAACAAACTCAAGCCCCTTCTTCCAACTCTTGTGTCTGAGGAGAAAACCGAATATGTGGAGGGAAGGAAAATTATAATTAACATAATTCAATCTCACGAGGTGGTTCATTATCTCAAAAGCAATAAGCAAGTGATCATACAGCTTGACCTAGCGAAAGCTTATGATAACCTAAGCTGGTCATACATCAGGGAAGTACTAAAAGCATATGGCTTTGACCACAACTGGATAATATGGGTAGTGGCCCTTGTTACCTCAGCTAGTTTTTCAATCCTACTTAATGGCTATCGATCCAGAACATTTAGGCCTTTGAGAGGCCTTAGACAAGGAGATCCTCTCTCCCCTTTCCTCTTGATCCAGGTCCGAGTGTGAAGAAGGACCTTTCCAAGACCTTTTACTTTCATGATGTGTTAAAATTGCATTTTAAAAGAACATTAACAAACACAGCTGCAGACTATAAAGAAGAGGAACATAACAATCATCAGCACATGAAAACAAAAACCGTTGATAACGGAGTTTGTCCAAGAAGGACTACATCTCCGGGCCCTTTGTCAAGATGGTGTAGGTCGCTACATTAAGTGCTTTTGATAAGGTGATGTACACAAAGATGATGTCTCGATCATACAAAGAAGAATGCCCTCATGTAGGAGTGGCTCTAAGATACGTTCCACAACTAGAACTCTCAATCAAAAGACTCCTATCAGTATGACACAAAAACATGCATGGTGAGCATCCCACCAACATGGCACAAAAGGAATGTCAAAACAAAACACATGCATGATGACTTGTAATAAATAAGAGTATCCTAGCAACATACAATAAGGGATCTCAAAGCATAACATGAAGAGTTATGATAGCAAGTACATCACATAGAAGATTCCACATCAAATCAACAAGGAATCATGACAACATAAAATAAACAAGATCTTGCATCAATATCAATCAAGGATCCATGCTGCATAATGTAAAAGAAAAAGCACATGGACAATAAACATACACCTCACACCATGGGCCATTTGAAGAAGTGGATGTCTCACTATTGAAGCTACTCAGACCATCGATCTCAAGGCATCGATGAAAGAAGATGACTACTCACACAAGAATGTGGACATCTGAATCAGACTATCAAAGTGCTGAAACTTGCTTAAACATCGATTTCACAGCATCAATTGCAAGAAGAAGAATCGATCTCATAGAATAATCGATCAAAAGAAGTAGAATCGATCATGAAGAGAAGAATCAATAATAAAAAAGAAGAACTGCTCTGGACTCTCGGCTCTGTAGCTCACTGGCTATCAGCTCTGTAGTGCTCTGGCTTAAGTCATTGCAGCTTTGTGATCTGTCAGAAGTTCAAGCTCTATGGCACTACACATCTCAAGCACAGTTCTGGCTTCCATGCTTCTCTATAGCTCTACGGCTCTATGGATTTGAAGCGCTGCTTTGGCTTCATGCTTCTCTGCGTACACAGGCTCTCAGGCTTCTCTCCACGCAGTCTCTCCACGTAGTCTCTCGGGCTCTCTATTGTACTGCTCTTGCCCTCTATCACGCAACCTTTAGCCTCCTCGGCTCTCTGCATCCATGCTCTCGGAACTCTAACATAGGCTTTCGTGCTCTCGGGAAATCTTTGGCATGCAGGCCCTCTCCCTCCTCCAACCTCAGCTCTCTGTCACCCATCGTGTTTTATAACACGTTTGGGACAAGGCAACTTCAAAATCGGAGGTCTGTTGCTGAAGAATAGAAGTCGTTTGTATAGAAAAATCGGCGGGCACAACAACCTTTAAAAAATAGCCTTTTTATCGTTTTAAAATGATAATAGAAAAACTCGAAAAACACTGGAAAGCATTGAAAAATCTGAAAGTTTAGATTTCAAATTTTATAAAATCAGACCTATAAATCGATTGGGTTCGTGCTATATCGCAAGTCAGGATCGCAGATCGCTAATCATCGATGCCAATCATTCTGATCACCGATTTAGTAGTAGTTGTTGATCGGTTTCCAATCCGATGGCTAAGATCGCATCGCATATCGAAATCACTGCGGCCTAGGGTCCTGGTCCTTGGCCTTTGGGTTTTGCCAATGTCGATCGCCAATCGGTCAATCGTTCTGATCGCTGATATTGGAAATCACTCCATCGCTAGTTCTAAAGTCTTGTCATCACCGATTGCCTGCCCCAGGTCCCGATTAATCGTAGATCACTAATAAGGGGTTCCCAAGGCCCGCCTTAAGTCCACCCTTGGCACGACTCCTAATGCGATTTTCCTTATAAAGGCTTAAAACCCATTTTTATGAGAAAAACCTCCTTTTTCCAAAGGAACCAAGGCAACTGGTTTTGTGATAACTTCATCATCTGGACTCAGATTGACAAACGATTTGCACCTCCGTGATCAGGGAGATGATATCTACGCTCTGGTCCTGGTTCGACATCATTCTGATCACTTTGATTTTTGACTGTTTCCATGCCATGGTGTCTAAAGATCCACCTAGATCAATCCTCCCCACTAAGGAGCTTTTGGTCCTCCAAAAGCATAAAAAGTAATCTACATCTTTCTCTGTACCCTATCTGCATCACAAATGTCCTCAAAATGTCTCGCTTCCATCTCCTTTACCTTTGTTCTTCGGAGCCTTAAGTGATGAGCCGACACCTACTACCTCTGCAACCTGTAGTACATTGTTTTGAAAATTACATGCTTTGAATGACAAGACCAACTAAAGACCCAAATGTCCCATACTTGCCATGATTTTATAACTCATACTCGGTGGTCAAGTTTACAATAAGATGGACGTAATACTCTAGATATGACAACAAGGCCAACCTATCATGGTTGCTTCAAAAAGTGACGGAAAACACACCATCACTGCAATGCATGATTTACATACATAAGGCCAGACATTATTGTTTCAACACGTGATGGAAACATAACATCACTTTCAGAGTATCAATATGCGACTCAAAACATAACCAAACATCATTGTTGCTGACTAAATGGTGGAAACACATCATCATGTTTACATTTTAAAATGCAGCAAATGATTTACAAAAGAATGACCATGAAATGACAACATGTGTAGAAACCATTTCCCACTGATCTTTGTGAATGGGTCACCTCCTTGAGGTGGTTTTTCTTGTTGAACAACTGCTTTACCTAGTTCAAGCACCAACGCTTTGTCTTTAAGGCACTACTCTGGATGGAGCTTCCAGCAAGTGGCTCTTTGATGGCCATTTCTATTGCAATGATTGCAGTATGTTTTATTCCTTCATATCTGCTTAACCTATTTCTTTTCATGCTGTCGAGAGGGTTTTTCATGCCTCATGAATGCTGCCATTCTTTTCAAACACTTGGAAAAGGTATGGTTAGGTAAACCACAAAAAGTACATGTTTTATGATGCCTTGATCTTTGTTCATTATTAACAACATGATCATAATCAAAATGAACATTCGAATATTGAAAGTGATTATACATTCCTTTGCTGTCTCTGATGTCAGTATGGCGATAAGAGCTTGCCTCAGCTCTCTCCCTGCAATGGGAAATGCCATATGATGATGGGGATGTTTTCCCATCATTCTCTTTCCTCGACGAAGTCTTGGACAACTCTAACACCTTTGAACACTCTCCTTTGGTGTACCTTGAGCCTGCAAATAGAGGTTCATGCATAACCTCCAAAGGTTGAGTGATGCCTTGGTTATTAGCACCAAGTTCTTTCTCCTCGTGCCTTGTCTTTGTAAGGAGCCTCATATTTGTCCCTATAATCGGGATCTCCAAATCTCCAACAGACATCATACTATGAGAAGATGAAATCGAAAGGAAATCAACATCTTTTACCTTCTCTTTCAATTTGGAAAGAACTGATGAGGGCTGCTCATCATCCGTTGTTGGTGGTTCGCTAACTGTCTCAGCGCATTCCCCAACTTCTTTCCTGACATACCCAAGTCCTGCTCGACACGGTAATTCCTCTACTTGGATGGGATTGACAATGCCTTGGCCATTAACGCCCAAGCCTTTTCCTTCATATCCCATTCTCTTCAATAGTTTGGAGCCAATTCCTATGGTATGATTTTCAAACACAGCGAAATCATCATCAAGAAACATACATGAAGATGGAGAACTACTTTTTACCTCACATGGGTTACGTTGCAGCTTTTCCAAGGCCTTGTCCTTTGCTTGTAGCCGTAGTAGAAAACTCTCCTTCTCCTCCTTCTCTTCATGTAGATGCATATTCAGTTCATCATTCTCTGTTTGAAGATTATATTTGTTTTGCTTCAGTTCCTCCATGGCCTCTTTTGTGGCTTTAAACTGAAGTTGTAACTGCTCCTTTTCCTCTATTTCTTTCTGTAGAGTTTATACACAATTTCCACTTTCTTGGATATGTCTAGCATGCTCTCACACATCGCTCTTTCATCCTATGTCATTGCACTTTCTATTGTTCACGCTGCAAATCACATCAACACAAAGACCTGCTCTGATACCACTTGATCCAGGTCCGGGTGTGAAGAAGGACCTTTCCAAGACCTTTTACTTTTGTAATGTGTCAAAATTGAATTTTAGAAGAACATTAACAAATGTACAGCTGTAGAGTATAAATAAGAGGAACATAACAATCATCAACACATGAAAACAAAAGCGGTTGATAACGGAGTTCGTCCAGGAAGGACTACGTCTCCGGGCACTATGTCAAGATGGCGTAGGCCGTTGCATTAAGTGTTGTCAATAAGGTGATGTACACAGAGATGATGTCTCGATCATACAAGGAAGAATTCCCTCACGCAGGAGTGGCTCTAAGAGATGTTCCACAACTAGAACTCTCAATCAAAAGA
This sequence comes from Pinus tabuliformis, assembly GCA_031772625.1. NCBI lineage: Eukaryota > Viridiplantae > Streptophyta > Pinopsida > Pinales > Pinaceae > Pinus > Pinus tabuliformis. The sequence goes on from CM062808.1 coordinate 327,786,534, forward strand.
CTCCTATTAGTATGACACAAAAACATGCATGGTGAGCATATCGCCAACATGGCACAAAAGGGATGTAAAAAAAAAACACATGCATGATGACATGTAATAAGCAAGAGTATCCCAGCAACATACAATAAGGGATCTCAAAGCATAACATGAAGAGTTATGATAGCAAGTACATCATATAGAATATTCCACATCAAATCAGCAAGGAATCATGACAACATGAAATAAACAAGATGTTGCATCAATATCAATCAAGGATCCATGCCGCATAATGTAAAAAAAGAAGTACATGGAAAATAACCATATACCTCACACCACGGGCCATCTGAAGAAGTGAATGTCTCACTACTAAAGCTTCTTAGACCATTGATCTCAAGGCATCGATGAAAGAAGATGGCTGCTCGCACAAGAATGTGGACATCTGAATCAGACTGTCAAAGTGTTGAAACTTGCTTAAACATTGATTTCACAACATTGATTGCAAGAAGAAGAACCGATCAAAGAAGAATTGATCAAAGAAGAATCAATCTCAGATAATAATCGATCAAAAGAAGAATAATCGATCATGAAGAGAAGAATCAATCATAAAAAAGAAGAATTGCTCTGGACTCTCGGCTCTATAGCTCGTTGGCTATCGGCTCTGTAGCGCTATGGTTTATGTCACTATAGCTCTGTGATCTATCAAAAGTTCAAGCTCTGTGGCTCTATGCATCTCAAGCGCAGATCTGGCTTCCATGCTTCTCTGTAGCTCTGTGGCTCTGTGGATTTGAAGCGCTGCTCTAGCTTCATGATTCTCTACATACTCAGGCTCTTGGGCTTCTCTCGATGTAGTCTCTCCACGCAGTCTCTCGGGCTCTCTGTTATACTACTCTTGCCCTTTTTCACACAGCCTTTAGCCTCCTTGACTCTTTGCATCCATGCTCTCGGCACTCTAGCACAGGCTTTCAGGCTCTCGGGCACTCTCTTGCATGCAGGCTCTCTCCCTCCTCCAGCCTTGGCTCTCTGTCACCCATCATGTTTTATAACACGTTTGGGACAAGGCTGCTTCAAAATCAGAGGTCTGCTGCTGAAGAATAGAAGCCGTTTGTATAGAACAATCGGCGGGCGCAACAACCTTTAAAAAATAGCCTTTTATCATTTTAAAATGATAATATAAAAACCCGAAAAACACTGGAAAACATTGAAAAGTTCGAAAGTTCGGATTTCAAATTTTATAAAATTGAACCTATAAATCGATTGGGTCCATGCGATGTCGCAAGTCAAGATCATAGATCACCAATCGCTGACGCCGATTGTTCCGATTACCGATGCCGATCGTTTCGATCGCCGATGCCGATCGTTCCGATCACCAAAGCCGATCATTCCGATCACTGATTTAATCGTGGCCATTGATCAGTTTCCTATATGATGGCTGAGATCGCATTGCATATCGTAATCTTTGAGGTTGGGGGTCCTGGTCCTTGGCCTTTAGGTTTCCCCAACGCCGATCACTGATCGGCTGATCGTTCCTATCGCCGATATCAGCGATCGCTCCATCGCTGGTTTTAAAGTATCGTCATCGCCAATTGCTTGCCCTCGATCATGATTAAGCTGATTGGGGGTTCCAAAGGCCCGCCTTAAGTCTGCCCTTGGCACAATTCCCATTGTGATTTTCCTTATAAAGGCTTAAAACCCATTTTTATGAGAAAAACCTCCTTTTTCAAAGGAACTAAGGCAACTCTTTTCGCGATAACTTCATCATTCGGACTTTGATTGACGAACCATTCACACCGCTATGATCATGAAGATGAGATCTACACTCTGGTCTTGGTTTGACATCATTATGATCACTTTGATTTTCAAGCGTTTCCATGCCATGGTGTCTGAAGATCTACCTGGATCACCTCTTTATTCTCATGATGGAGGGATTAGGCAAAGCGATTAAATAAGCCAATGCGGAAGGAAGAATCCAGGGTCTCAAAATAACCTTGAATAGGGATACCTTGAATTATCAACAATTTGTGAATGACATTATGTTGTAGGGTACACCCACAGTCAAGGAAGCTAAAGCTTTCAATCAAATCCTGAACGATTTTGCTATGGCCACCGTACAGAGGTAAGCCTCACAAAATAAAAAAATTTCTTTTCTAATACTGATATTGCTATTCAGAGAAATATCACCAGAATTCTCAGCTTTGAAAGAGATCAACTACCCTCCAAATATCTGGGAATACCTCTCACCGACAAACCTCTAAGTAAGGAAGTTTGGGAGCCAATGACTAGTAAACTACAAGAAAAAATCAATAAATGGACAAGTAGATCTTTGAATTTTGTAGGATGGCTAGTGCTCACAAAGGCGATCCTGCAAACCATCCCCATCTTCATGTTTTCAGCTCTTCCTGCTCCAAAAGGAGTTTTACAACACATCAGGAACATCCAAAGAGATTTTCTTTGGGGCAAAGGGGAGGAGAAAAAGAATTGGGCTTCGGTAGCTTGGGAAAAGCTCTGCAAACCCAAGACCCATGGAGGTTTGGAATTCATGACCCGAAAACCCTAAGCAAAGTTTTGGGGGAAAAACTTTGGTGGAGATGGATAAAGCAAACGAGAACCCCTTGGGCCAAGCTTTGGAAATAGAAGTATGCAAATAACTAGAAAGAAAGGGATCATATTCGAATGACAGGGCTCATCAAGGGCTCCCACATTTGGAACAAATCTTGGGAGAATAGAGCCATTGTTCTGATGGATAGTTTCTGGGAGATCAGAGATGGAAACCTAGCTTGGTTTTGGGAGGATAACTGGTAGCAGGAGCCTAACCTATGTAGAGAATACCTAGCCATTCTCAAGAATGACACTGAAAATAAAGGGCTACTCAGGGTGAGTGACTTTTGGGATCAGAGAAGGGACAGGGAAAAATGGAGAACATGGAAGGACCTAGCATATAGTGAAGAGACCCCTTTGAAGGCCTAGGCTGAAGCTCTTGCAGTGATCTTGGAACAGAGAAAGATTTTGACCTTAACATCACCTGACCAACTAAGATGGGGAAGAAACAGTGACGGAAATTTCAATCTCAAAGAAGCCAAAAGAATTTCCACTGGGCTTGACTTTCCAAACCCTATTAAGATATGGAAGGACCTATGGTAGAACTCACATTGGATGAAAATCAAACTGTTCATGTGGTTGGTGCAACATAAAAAAAATCTAACCTGGGAAAATATTAGAAAGAGAGGTTTAGGTGGTCCATCTAGATGCCAATTATGTGGTCTTCAAGAAGAAATGATGGATCACCTACTCAACCTATGCCCATTCACATCTACCCTGTGGAATTGGGTAACCATAATCTTTAGGCAAACTCACAGGGACGAATTCAGAATCACTGGCACTTTGAAGAACTGGAGGAAGTACTTCTCAGAAAATGAAATAATCAACAAATCTTGGACTCTGATACAAGGTTTTTTGATTTGGAATGTATGGAAAGAGCACAATAATAGGATTTTCAAGAACAAAGTTGGCTCAACCCAGAGCATCATAGCTCAGATTATAATACAACTTAAAGAAACTGTGATGACCCTTCTAAAGCAACCCCTCGAGAATCCTCCTCTAAAATAGGATGCTCAGATACTTGTGAATTTGGGTCTCTAGGTTCTTATTCCCCAGGGCATAAGCAAGATAGTCAGACATACAACAGAGGGGAAGGACTTTTTGCAATCGCCTCCTCATGGATTTTTGAAATTTAATATAGATGGAGCCTCTAAGGGAAACCCTGGGGTAGATGGTTTTGGAGGAGTCCTAAGATATGAGCAGGGATACATAAAAGTCATCTTTCATAGTCATTTGGGGAATGACACTAATAATATGGTAGAACTCATGGCCTTAGAGCAATGCCTAGAAATCTTGATTAAATCCAATTTACACAATGCCATCATAGAAGCAAACTTTGAATTGGTAATTAATTCAGCCAAAAAGATAGGCAACGACACAACACCAGAAAAAGTATCAAATCACTGGCAGTTATTGCAGGTCTATCAACGTATACAATCACACCTGAGAGCCCTAAGAACAATCTGATTTGTTCACGTGCGCAAAACAACCAATAGGTTAGCGAATCATCTGGCGAATGAAGGAGTGCTCTATACAAAAGATAACAAAAGCTATGCTTGGGAGTCAACACCCTCAGGGAATTTGCACGAGGACTGCCACAGACAGGTGAGCGTAGACAAGGAATATTTTCAACTTATGAGAGATAAGCAGTAATTAGACCAATGGAAATAGGAGAAGATGAACCAATAACAAGGAAGACGCAAGGGGTAAACAGTGGGCAGGTTGACAGGCAACCGACCAAAGATGGCAGTGAACCCCAATATCCAACGGATTTTGGGCGGATAGCTGCACGAAGAATATCCCACAAAACGGACCCGAAATATTATAAAGCGGTGGTTTAGGCCACTCATCGGGTCCAAATGGTAATTTAAAGAGTGGGCATGTTGCCGGCCCGAAATCCACTCTGGACCATCGGATCGATGAGGGCCAGATTGCGCGGCAGTCGGGTCATAAAAACAATCGAGGGCTAATCCACTAAGCAGACCCGAAAAACTATAGAAAGATGGTTTTGGTTCTTCATCGGGTCCAAAAGGCAATTTATGAAGTGGGCATGTTACTAGCCCGAAATCATCGCTGGACCATCAGATCGTTGAGGGCCAGATTGCACAGTAGTCGGGTAATGTAGCCAATCGAGGGATAATCCACAGGTTAAGGCTTGTTTTGTAGTCATTTAATGTTGATCTATGGGCCGTAGGATATGTGGGTCGTAGGTCATTGTGGGCCATAGGATATGTGGGCTCTTGTCATCAAGGGATGTCGGGCTCTTTGTTGCACGAGACTTATGTTGTTTAGTGAACCCGAAAGAACCTTAGAACTTTTCAAATCTATCTTTCGAGTTATGAAGGAAGGCAGGTTTTCCAAAGCATAGCTTTGAGGATGAACAGTTCATTGGTGGTTTAAGAATCAATCCTTTTATAGTTTTGCTTAAGTTAGGTACAAGGTTGTGTCAACCCAGCTATCTGCTGAGTGTTAAAAAAGTGTAAATTATGTATTTTTTCTAGATTAATGGAAGGCTCCACTCTTATTGCATCAAAAAAAATACCATTCCCTTGGGTTCATAATCCCTTGGGGTTTTAGTATTAATCCATTGGGTTATTGTTTCCCTTGGGTTCATAATATCAATCCCTTGTGTTTATTATTAACTTGGGTTTATAATACCAATAATGGTCAACCATGGTCAACTGTCATCAATCATGGCCTGATCTCGCATTATGACAAAAATTGTCTCCACTTAGGGTTTATATACCTTGGGTTTATAATATTAGTCCCTTGGGTTTAATATTATTCCCTTAGGTTCATAATCCCTTGGGGTTTTAGTATTAATCCCTTGGGTTTATTGTTCCTTTGGGTTTATAATATCAATTGTTTGGGATTATTATTCCAGGTTAGCCATGGTTTATTATGGTGTCAACCATGGTCCAACATGGACTTGTGATAAGGAGTGTCTCAATATGAAACTAAGTGATGGTCAATCATGTTTATTTTAGTGTTTATAATATTTATCTTAGGGTTTATATATGTTGGGTTTATAATATTAGTCCCTTCGGTTTAATATTATTCCCTTGGGTTCATAATCCCTTGGGGTTTTAGTATTAATCCCTTGGGTTTATTATTCCTTTGGGTTTATAATATCAATCCCTTGGGTTTATTATTCCCTTAGGTTTATAATATCAATCATGGTCAATGATTATCAATCATAACCAACCATGGTTGAATGTCGCATTGTGACAAGGATTGTCTCACCATGAAAATAAACCATGTTTATTTTAGTGTTTGTAATATTTATATTTGGGTTTACCAATGTTGGGTTTATAATATTAGTCCCTTGGGTTCATAGTCCCTTGGGGTTTTAGTATTAATCCCTTGGGTTTATGTTTCTCTTGGGTTCATAATATCAATCCCTTGGGTTTATTATTAACTTGGGTTTATAATATCAATCATGGTCAACCATGGTCAACCATAACCAACCATGGTCAATTGTGGTCAATGATGGTCCGATCTCGCATTATGACAAAAATTGTCTCCACTTAGGGTTTATATACCTTGGGTTTATAATATTAGTCCCTTGGGTTTAATATTATTCCCTTAGGTTCATAATCCCTTGGGTTTTTAGTATTAATCCCTTGGGTTTATTGTTCCTTTGGGTTTATAATATCAATCGCTTGGGTTTATTATTCCTCGGTCAACCATGGTTTATTATGATGTCAACCATGGTCAACCATGGTCCAACATTGTGATAAGTATTGTCTCAATATGACAATCAATGATGATCAATCATGTTTATTTTAGTGTTTATAATAGTTATCTTTGTGTTTATCTATGTTGGGTTTATAATATTAGTCCCTTGGGTTTAATATTATTCCCTTAGGTTCATAATCCCTTGGGGTTTTAGTATTAATCCCTTGGGTTTCTTATTCCTTTGGGTTTATAATATCAATCTATTGGGTTTATTGTTCCCTTAGGTTTATAATATCAATCATGGTCAACCATTTTCAATCATATCCAACTATGGTCAATCATGGTTGAATGTCGCATTGTGATCAACCATTGTCAATTGTGGTCAAGCATGTTTGAACGTGGCGTTGTGACAAAAATTATCTCGATATGAAAATCAACCATGGTCCAATGTTGTATTGTGACAAAGATTGCCTCAATATGAAAATTAACCATGGCCAACCATGGTCCAACATGGCATTGTGATAAGGATTGTCTCAATATGAAAATCAACCATGGTCAATCATGTTTACTTTAGTGTTTATAAAATTTATCTTAGGGTTTATATATGTTGGGTTTATAATATTAGTCCCTTGGGTTTAATCTTATTCCCTTGGGTTCATAATCCCTTGGGGTTTTAGTATTAATCCCTTGGGTTTGTTATTCCATTAGGTTTATAATATTAATCATGGTAAACCATGGTCAATCATAGCCAACCATGTTCAACCATAGTCAAACCATATGGATATGGAAATCAACCATGGTCAACCAAGGTCCAAAATTGTGTTGTGACAAATTTTGTCTCGATATGAAAATCAATCATGGTCAACCATGGTTAACCATGGTCCAACTTTTCATTGTGATAACGATTGTCTCTATATGGAAATCAACAATGGTCAACCATGCTTATTTTAGGGTTTATAATATTCATGTTAGGGTTTATATACCTTGGGTTTATGATTTTTATACCTTTGGTTTATTATTCCCTTGGGTTTATAATATCAATCCCTTTGGTTTATTGATGCAAGCGTTCATATTCCTAGGGTTTAATATTATTCAACAATGGTAAACCATGTTCAACCATGGTCAACCATGGTCCAATGTCGCATTGTGACAAGGATTGTCTCAATATGAAAATCAATCATGCTCAACCATGTTTATTTTAGTATTTTTAATATTTATCTTAGGGTTTTTATACCTTGGGTTTATAATATTAGTCCCTTGGGTTTATACTATTAGTCCCTTGGGTTTAATATTATGTCCTTAGGTTCATAATCCCTTCGGGTTTTAGTATTCATCCCTTAGGTTTATTGTTCCTTTGGGTTTATAATCAATCGATTGGGTTTATTATTCCCCAGTCAACCATGGTTTATTATGATGTCAACCATGGTCCAACATGGAATTGTGATAAGGATTGTCTCAATATGAAAATCAACAATGCTCAATCATGTTTATTTTAGTGTCTATAATATTTATCTTAGGGTTTATATACGTTGGGTTTATAATATTAGTCCCTTGGGTTTAATATTATTCCCTTGGGTTCATAATCCCTTCGGGTCTTAGTATTAATCCCTTGGGTTTACTATTCCATTGGGTTTATAATATCAATCCATTGGGTTTATAATATTAATCATTGTCAACCATGGTCAATCAAATCCAACCATGTTCAACCATGGTCAAACAAGGTTGGATATGGAAATCAAGCATGGTCAACCATGGTCTAACATTGTGTCCCACAAAGATTGTCTTGATATGAAAATCAATCATGGTCAACCATGGTTGACCATGGTCCAACATTGCATTGTGAAAAGGAATGTCTCTATATGGAAATCAACAATAGTCAACCATGGTCAAACATGTTTATTTTAGGATTTATAATATTTATGTTAGGGTTTATATACCTTGGGTTTATAATTGTTATACCTTAGGTTTATTATTCCCTTAGTTTTATAATATAAATCCCTTGGGTTTATTGATATAATGGATATTCCTAGGGTTTAATATTATTCAACAATGGTTAACCATGGTCCAATGTTGCATTGTGACAAGGATTGTCTCAATATGAAAATCAACTGTGTTCAACCATGTTTATTTTAGTATTTTTAATATTTATTGTAGGGTTTTTATACCTTGGGTTTATAATATTAGTCCCTTGGGTTTAATATTATTCCCTTAGGTTCATAATCGCTTGGGATTTTAATATTAATCCCTTGGGTTTATTTTTCAATTGGGTTCATAATGTTAGTGTCGGTATCTTCATCCCTTTGTCAGTGATCAAATTCTCTTGTTGCATTGCATGTTAGGTGTCTCACCTGATTAGTTGCATTCCATTAGGGTCATGGATCATTTGATAGTAGTGGTTTATTATACATTTTCCCTCATGTGCTGGCCCATTTCATTCATCTAGATCATCTGCAGTCAATTTTTGTCTTTAAATCTGCAAAACTCATTTTTAGGGTTTTAGGTCTCATCAGGTCTAGGCTTTTGCCAATAAGGTCTTCAAAATGCTCAATAACGGTTAGCAGGCGCACGAGGAGGTCAAATAAAGTTCCAGCAATAATAATTTCTATAATCACATGCTCAGTGATTGATTTTTCCTTAAAACCCTATTTTGGGGAAAAACAGAGTTTTTTATGTTTTCATGTATAAATTTGATGTAATTTCATTTTTTTTCATATGTAATAACCTCAGTGGCAACCCTGGTCACCTTGCCAAGCCTCTGCAACTCCATCACCTGCAAGGAAAACAAAAATTCAAAGCATTCAGTTCATCAAAGGCAAAAATAAAGCAAACTGCCCAAAAACAGAGTTTTAAAAGCAAGTCAAAGGCAAACATTACAAAGTGGGTTTTTATAAGTGAAAAATTAAAATCCTTTGTATATAAACCATTTTTTATTTTTAAAGATTTCATTTGCATCTAAAGGAGAAAGAGTGAACAAGAGAAAGGTCGTGTTGAAGCCAAAGAGCAAAATCACAGCAACTTTGGCAAATTTCAGGGGTGCGGCACATTGGGTTGTGGGCGCGGTGCATCCATCTAGCACGACGCATTGGGCCGCACTCTTCAATGTAAAAATTACACAGGCGCGACGCATTGATGTGGTGTGGCACACTGGTTTTGTGGCGCGGTGCACAGGGTTTGGAAGCCGATTTCATCCACAACCACCTCCCAAACTGCCAAATTTTCTCAATCTTTAGTTGTTTAAGTAAGTCAAACATTCCTCCATGATCAGTGAATGAGTTTCTCTTGGTGTTTATGGTGATTTAATGAGAAAAAATTGAAACCCTACCTCGCAATTTTTTTCAAAAACAATTGCATAGGGTTTACAACTTGTGTTTTTTGCTGCTAACTCCACAACATTTCTCACTCCCTCACTCTTTCATTCCCTCATTCATTTTCTCCCTCTCATTACATTTTCATCAACCCATTCCCCCAATCCCAATGTCCCTAAGTTTATTAATTCTAAATCCCTAATCCCACTATCTTAAACCCTAGTAAAAAATTCCCAAACCCTAGCTATTGCCCCAGAGCTTAAATACTGTTCCCTAAACCCTTATATTCCCCAAAATCCTGTCAACAACATTCCCAAAACCCCTCATACACTTTCCCTCCATAGTCCCTCATACATTCTCATCCTTGACAGCAAAAATCTAAAGACACCATAAATCTCTTGATACTCATCAAAGAAAACTCAAACATTAGAAAACATGGAGTCAGATCCTTCCTATGATCAAAATGAGGAGACACTCAATGATTATTCTAGATAAATGCATGAACCAAGGAGACCTTACAAGGGTGGTAAACATATACGAGAAGGGCCTCCATGTGCTCTTATATGTTTACCAAAGTGACTTAACCATTATGAAGATGGAGCACAAACGATCTGGCCAACTCAAGATGGTACTGGAGCACATGTGTTTTATGTTTTATGTATGCCATCATTTCTCTTTGTTTCATCTTAACTAAATCAAACAAGGATAAAGGTAGGATTCATTGATTTGCAGTGCTCTACCTAGGGTTTATTTAGTTATTTATGTTTTCAGTTGTTTGAAGAGGATCCTTGAGAATTTCATGCCCTCTTCAACTCCTCACTAGTCTAAAAGCTCTCCATCTCACTCAATTTGAAGTTCCAAACCATTTGCCTACCTCGCCCAATAGAGATCTCTGTAAAACTGAGCTTCATTCCCCGGACCCAAATCTGCCTTTTACATTTGAGCCAACAAAACATCATCAAATTCAAACAAAACTCTTCTGAACATATACCTAGCCTAAAATTAGTCTTTACATCAGTCATCTCAAGCCTTCCTTGATAAATTTTCATTGAGATTGACAAGGAGAGATCCCTCTCCCGACTTGGTAGGGCTAGCTACCAGGTTAAGCATGGTTTGATGTTACCCTAGATCCTACCTTTCTCAGCCTGAGGTAGATTTAGGCACTAACACATAATATCAATCCCTTGGGATTATTGTTAACCTGGGTTTATAATATAAATCATGGTCAACCATAACCAACCATGGTGGGATGTCGCATTGTGAAAAAAAAAATTCTGCATATAAAAATCATGGAAAATGATTATCGACCATGGTCACCCATGGTTGAACATGGTCAAGCATGTTTTATAGAATCAAACATGATCAACCATGGTCAATCTTAGGTTTTTAGTATTAATCCTAATGGTTTGTTATTCCTTTGGGTCAAACATAGTGAATCATAGTCAACCATGGTCAACCGTGCTCAAATAACGTTCCCTGACAAAGATTGTCTCAATATGAAAATCAACCATGGCCAACCATGATCAACCATGATTCAACGTCACATTGTGACAAAGAATTAATTATTATTATGTAAAGATGAATTAATTATTATTCTTTTTATTTAATTAATTAAGATTCATATTATTATTATTTAATAATATTTAATTTAAAAAATATTATTATTGTTTAATAATAATTAACTATTCAACTATTATTTATTAAATTTTATTAGTAAATTTTTATTATTAATATTACTATTTTTATTTTTATTATAACTTATAAAATAAAATAAAAATATTTATGGAATCAAGGTTTCTCTGATCCATATCAAGATTTTTAAGATAGGATTTCGGTGATAATCACATCAAAATTCATTCGCCGACACGTTTTGAACCAGCAAGTGTGGTTCATCGTCAGGACAAGATGAAGAACCAGATCAAGACAACAAGTTAAATAGAGAGTGAGTCAAACAACTAGAAATGAACAACTACTTTTGACCAAAAGGAAACGGCTACAACTGACTGGGTAACAACTATATTTGACTGGACTAAGAGATATGTAAAATTAATTAAATAATTAGTTAATTTGTTAGATATATTTATTTCCATTTAAATTTATATGTAACTAAATATATCTATTTATAATTAATTAAGGAATTTTTGAACTAAGAGCTATTAAATTTTATAAGTCATTCAATATCATCTTTTTATTTATAATTTAAAACTAAATAAACTTATAATATTAAAGGATAAAATCTTATTATTCATTAGTTAAATAACTAATTAGTTAATTAATTTTTGATTACTAAGACTATTTCTATATAACCAAATAAGTATTAATTTCTTTTAAAAACTAAAAATATATAAAATCATATTAATACTTATATGTGAGGTATTATGGGATAAATTGGGATACAATTATAAATAAAAGTTTACTAGTTAATAAATTAATAAATTAATTACTTAATATGTTTGTTAAAATTATTTAATTTCACTTAAATGAAAGAAATATATAATGGGATAAATGAGGATTAAAATGAAATGTTTATCAATTAATCAATTAAAAAGTCGATTTGTATTTCTAAAAACAAAATATTTATATTTTTTCTAAAAAGCAAAATTAAAATGTATTTATTTACATTTTATAAAAAATGAATAATAAATTATTATTATTTTTATTATATATTTATCAATGGTTTGTGTCATAGATAGAAATGAAGCCTTTGGGTATATCAACCACATTTACTAAAATAATTATTGTTATTATTAAATAATTATTGTTATTAAGTATAGGGGGTTTTCACAATGCATTATATTAGATATCATTTTTTGGGATTCAACTACATTAAGTAAGTCATTCATCTATGACCATTTCCATGAGAGGTAGTCGCAACTCACTAATCTCTCATGATTTTTGAATAGTCCACTTAACACTCATTGCATTGGGTGATGCTCACAGGGGTGAAGAAGTGGGATTGAAACTAGTGAAATAAATCACATAGCATTAATCATCACTTCCGGGGCTTGCACCCAGTAACCAGGAATTCCTGGGAGGTCACCCATCCCAGATCGCCTCTGGCTCAAACGTGCTTAACTGTGGAGTTTTCCCCACAATCAAGCCCACTTAGCTTGCTACCCCATTTGCAAAATCTTAGCAAGTATTGTGCCTCATGAACCATTCAAGTAGAATTCTCTTCTCTTTTTTGAATTAAGTATTGGGGGTTTTCGCAGTGCATTATATTAGATATGACTTTTTGGGATTCAACTGCGTTAAGTAAGTCATTCATCTATGACCATTTCCATGAGAGGTAGTCATAACTGAGTAATTTCACATGATTTTTGAATAGTCCACTTAGCACTCATTGTATCGGGTGATGCTCACAGGGGTGAAGAAGTGGCATTGAAGCTAGTGAAATAAATCACATAGTGTCAATCATCACTTCTGGGGCTTGCACCCGGTAATCAGGACTTCCCAGGAGGTCACCCATCCCAAATCGCCTCTGACTCGACCGCGCTTATTGTGGAGTTTTCCCCACAAACAAGCCTACTTAGCTTGCTACCCCATTTGAAAAACCTTAGCAAGTATTGTGCTAGAGGGGAGCTAAGATGGGTGACCTCCCAGGAATTCATGGTTACCAGGTGCAAGCCCCTGAAGTGATGATTGACGCTATGTGACTTATTTCACTAGTTTCAATCCCACATCTTCACCCCTGTGAGCATCACCCGATGCAATAAGTGCTAAGTGGACTATTAAAAAATCATGAGAAATTAGTCAGTTATGACTATCTCTCATGGAAATGGTCATAGATGAATGACTTAATGCAGTTGAATCCCAAAAAATGATATCTAATATATTGCACTACAAAAAACCCCAATACTTAATTCAAAAGAGTGAAGGGAACTCTACTTGAATGGTTCATGAGGCACAATAATTGATAAGGTTTTGCAAATGGGGTAGCAAGCTAAGTGGGTTTGATTGTGGGGAAAACTCCACAGTTAAGCGCGCTTGAGCGAAAGGCGATCTGGGATGGGTGACCTCCTGGGAAGTCTTGGTTACCGGGTGCAAGCCCCGGAAGTGATGATTGATGCTATGTGATTTATTTCACTAGTTTCAATCCCACTGCTTCACCCCTGTGAGCATCACCCGATGCAATGAGTGCTAAGTGGACTATTCAAAAATCATGAGAAATTAGTCAGTTACGACTATCTCTCATGGAAATGGTCATAGATGAATGACTTACTTAACACAGTTGAATCCCAAAAATGATATCTAATTATTGTTATTATTAAATAATTATTGTTATGAAGATTATTATTGTTAATTAATATTACTAATATTATTATGGGTTAATATTATTATTATCATAATAATAATTATAATAATTATTATTATAATACAATACTATTATTATAATAATATAATAATAATTATATTATTATAATAATAATATAATATTATTATGAGTTATTATTATTAATTAATGTTACTAATATTATTATCAGTTAATATTATTATTAAAATATTAATATAATAATCATAAATATATATAAATATATAAGAATATGGTTATTATTATTTATAGAGCTGGTCTTTAAAAAAATACACATAATAATTATTAATGTGGTTGATATATCCTATCGGCGTATATCAACCACATTGGTTGTGCTAGTAATAATATTGTTAATTAATAACATTAATTATATTTATAATTAATTATGTTGTTAATTATATTAATAATCAATATAAACATCGTTAATTATTTTATTAATGTGGTTAATTAATTAACTACATTAATAAATGTGGTTGATATATGTTAATAGGCGCCAATGGATACAAATTTAATAATAAAAACCCAAGGGATTGATATTAATAAACCCAAGGGATTGATATTATAAACCCAAGGGGTTAATACTAAAACCCCAAGGGAATATAAATCCAAGTGATGAGCCTCATCATTGGATAACAGTCACACTGATGCCTATAAGTGAAGATTAGGGCTTGACCCTTTTTGACCCCGTGAGCCTTTTTGACTAGTAAGCTTGGACTTTAATACAACTCCAAGCTTACTAAAATCAACTCTTCCCATAATTCCTTACATGTTTTATTTATATTTTGCTTAATGAGATGAGTAAAAGTAAGATGTTATGTCTAGTGGTCTAATGTGCATTGATTGCAAGTTTTTGGGAGCAAATCATGGCAATTTTAGCTAATTAAGGTGTAGGAACTCGAATGAGACAAGAAGGAGAGATTATAGGAGATGGATTTTCCTCATTAAATCCTCACTCATTCAAATATCCCTCAATTAAATCACACTAGCTTGGAGTTGCAAGCAACTAAGTCATGGAGATTATGGGCAGCCAAGCTAGTGATAGTTAAGAACCAGTGCATCTTGAGTTTGGGAGCCAAGCCTCCCTAGATTTAAGGAAATTGTTGGAGATATCAGTTGTATAAATAAGGAGGCTTAGAGCCTCATTAGGATTCAAATTTTTTTATGTAAGAGCACTAAGCATTTTCGAGTTAAAGGATTCTGGCAAAACACTATTATGTAATTATTGATATGATAATGAGAATGAACATTTCCTTGATCCAACACTGGGTTGACTCAGAGGGCTGAAGTTCTTGGGTTAGGGCCCAACCCTAGTAGCAAAGGCTCCTCTTATTGTACTTGTATGCTTAGGTTATTTCATAGATTAATTGTTGAATTGATTTTGGCATTGTTTCATTGCAAGTAGTGGTGAACTTGATTAGTTTTCTTCCATTTGTGGATAGCTTTAGCAGTAGGTTTAGAGAGATAAAAGGAATACCAAAAAGGATGATAGAGGGTGGATTTGGCCTCACTCCTCCCTTCAGGGACCATGGTTTGAGGAAAAACTCCTATTCAGCCCCCAAAAGATAGAATTCTGATTTCTTATGGAATTTAGGGTCTTCTACTAATTAGACTAGCATCTTCTCAGTTTTCAAGAATATGTTTCAGTTGTTATTTCTGATATCTCCAACTTTGTATTAGATCTCATGGTGTTTCACAACATTCTGCAAGTATTTCCATGCATGAACTAGGCAACTAAATAATGGAATTCTGTTTTCTTATGTTGGCTAGAAATATTTCTTGTTTGACATAATCCATGGGTAAATTCCAGTGATGTATGTATTGCAGGAGTTTCAATAGTGCAGGAGATCTCATGTCAGTAGCCCCAGCCTAACCTCATTCATCCATGATCACCAACAGTCACTAAGTACATAAACTAATTCATCATTCCATGATCTGATAATCACCCTCTGAGTGACATCAGTTAAAGATTTATTGTTTAAAGGTATTACAGACTAATGTGTTGGTGTGCGTTCTATGTTATTGAAGCAATGAATTGATCAAATTGCCAATACACAGACAATTAAATGGAATGACAGCAGAGAAATATAGTAAGCTAACACAAAGACAGAGGAAATTAATAAGGAGTTCACCCTATCCTCCAGGGCTACGTCTCTGGTCCAGCTATCAGTGGTGGCCTTGTTTTATTGTGTATTTAAGCAAAGAATTACAATGTAGGAGCTCAATATGAGTCACCTGAAACAGTTTGCTTGGCAGGGTGGTTCTTGGATTCCCCAAGCCACTTGAGTACACAGACTTCTTCTTCCTAGCAGCTCTGTGACCTTCTGGTCTATAGTGGCAAGAGCCCAATGTGGTGCTCAGCCCAGACAGATCCTCTCTGGGATGGCTTGGATCTCTCAAGCCTCTGGTGTTCGACACTGCCTCTCGTTAGCTCGGCCCTTTGTCCTCTTTCTACTTTTGCTTCACTGTATTCTTTCTTTGTGTTCCATCCTCCTCTCGGGATTCGAGTCTCTCTGTCTTCGAGGTTCTTTTTCCCTCTCGATAACTGACTCCAACTGTGTATTTTGTCTCTGTTCATGGCTTTTAGCCATTCGTTCCAAGACTATTCGGTTCCTCTTCCGCCTCTGTCAATTCACCTTTTGCAGCTGTGCTTGGAGTTCCCTATTAGGTGTCATCATCAGCACTCAGGGAGTGGCCACATGTCCTCCTCTAAACGACGCCAGCCTATTTCGTTGGTTTGTTTCTTCAGTTACATCGTGGATGAAGTCTTTCCTCCACCGTGGCAGTCAAATGGATTCCAAATCTTTACAAATCGCGGTGTATTCCCTCATCAATTCTGCTTCCTCCATCAGGCACAATCTCAGCCGTCTGATCTGGGGCCTCTAGATCCAACGCCATACGCATGTTTCGCATGGTTGACTTGCTCGACCGATAGCGTGCGATCAACGGCGGTTTTCTCTCACCTCTGCTTGCCATGCTTTGATTGTTGAGTGGAATCGCTTCGCTTTCCTCCAAAATCGCTTACCATTTAAGGGCACCCCAATCAATACAGTTGTTTCCAGAGCACTGTTCCTGTCTTTTTCCTTTTAGTGCTTTTTCTTTTTTGCCCGTGGTTCTCCAGTTCCCGACGTGGCCGAGTGCTTAGGGCTTCTCCATTTTGGCCCTGTTCGCCCAACGATCAAAATTCACCTATGTTTCCCGATCCGGGGTTCCCAGGGGCTACTTTGACCTCCCGCGTAGTCTCCATGGGCCTCGTTCAGCGCGTCTTGACCGAGGTCCTCGTCATTCCATGCTGGCTGCCATTGCCACTAGTTCAGGGTGTTTTTGATCGTTGTTTTGGAATTCTTTAGAGATTTTTCCTGACCTGATACAGTCATGGTTCTTTGATAGTTCTTTATGGATCCAATTCGGATCACAGCCTTCCCACTAAAAAAGCTTTTGGACCACTAAAAGTTGGTTTTCAAGCATTGACTAAGTATGGGTACTGCTTTCTCACTGTCCAATCTCAATCCACTTTACAATGTTCGGCTTTGAACCTTTGAGCCCAATCTTGAGGTACTCCACATCTCCCTTGCGCGTTGTCCTCACCTTCCTGTCTAGCACTGTGTCTTCCTACAATTCATTAAGATATTCAGGTAGTAGGTCATCAATAGAAGGCAACTGACTTTTCTCTTTAGGGTCCTCAATCATTGAAGGTTCAAACAATCTCAGGCAATCTCGATTTACGACTGAGTAGATGTGCATGTAAGCTAGTAGATCAAGGTGAAAATCATTTTCACCAATCTTCTCAAGTATCCTAAAGGGTCCATACCTGATAGGCTTTAGCTTTTTACCTTCACCTTGCATCTTGTCCTTGCTGATATACAGCTAGACTTGGTCACCAACTTGAAAACTATGCTCCATCCAATGCTTGTCATGCCTAGCCTTGTATTTGGCTTGTCTCTTTTCCAGTTGTCCCTGTACTGCCTGGTGGATCTCCTGGATCTGTTCAATGAACCTAGTTTCCCTGTCCACATCACTATGTCCTTCAACCATGGTATCTTTACCAAAGACAAAATCCAAAGGAGACCTTGGTGTGAAACCAAAACTGGTCTCAAAAGGAGATCTCTGTGTAGAAGATTGTTTTTCTCTGTTGTTGTTAGAAAATTATATATTACAGATCAATAGAACACATAAAATATTGTAGAAATATAAACACAGAAAACACATAAAAAAGAGAGACATAGAAATACGTGGCTCACCCAATTTGGGCTATGTCCACGGAGAAATAACCAGTCCTTCCTTTTATATTATCTAGCAAACTGAAGAGATAGAACCTACAACAGATCTGCTGTAACACCCTCTTCACTCTTAATCTCCTCTCTCTTCCTCACTCAGAATACAGATATACATAGATGCAATACAATTCCCTCATATATAGTGAGCGGTTTCCTTCTAGGGCAAAAAACCCTAAATTAAACATAACTTCTACCGTCAGATCATCTGCCTAATGAACGACCCAGATCGATTGGAAATTACTAGACTTTTACAAGGCAATTTTACATCTATTTTTAGCTTCGGGGGTGCTGCCCCCGAACCCTAGCCGGGGGACCGCTGGCCCCCAGACCCCCTAGCAGGGGGGGATTAGCCCCCTCGAACCCCTGCGAGGGGGACAAGACCCCCCACCACCCCCGCCGTGTGGAGGGGTGTCCAGTCTTCCTGGGGTATACATCCGACTGAAACCTTTGAATACAAAAGATAACCAGGCTCCACATCCAACAATCTCCCACTTGGAGACTGATTATAACAACTCCATTGCTGCTTCATTTGCTAGACAATAACTCCACTTTGGACCTGGCTATTTCTCATCTTCTTCATCATACTTGAAGACCAATTGAAACTAAGCAGATCCTCAGTTTCTCCCTGGTTACAACTTTTGTTAACATATCTGTAGGATTCTGGCTAGTGTGTATATTTTCCAGCTTCAACTGTCCATCTTCCAATGCTGACCGTATGAAATGGTACTTGAGCTGTATATGTTTAGTCTTGGAATGAAATGTAAAGTTCTTTGCAAGATGTATGGCACTCTGGCTATCACTATATAACTTGCCCAACTCCTGCTTCTTTCCCAATTCATCCAGAAACCTTTGTAACCAAATCATTTCTTTACTAGCCTTTGTAGCAGCAACATACTCTACTTCTGTTGTTGAAAGTGAAACAACACTTTGGATTTTTGAAACCCAACTGAAAGTTGTTCCACCTACAGTAAACACATACCCTGTTGTGCTTCTCCTGTTATCTCTATCACCTGCCATATCTGCATCAACATATCCCTGTAAAGCAATGTTTGAACCTCCAAAGCATAATGCTTGATTTGTGGTACCTCTCAAATACCTGAGAATCCACTTCACTTCCAACCAATGTTCTTTTCTTGGATTGTTCATGTACCTGCTTACAACTCCCATTGCATGTGCAATATCAGGCCTTGTGCAGACCCTTGCATACATTAAGCTTCCAACTGCTGATGCATATGGAACTTTAGATATATGAGCCATTTCTTCCTAAGTCTTGGGACATGCCTCCTTACTTAATTTTAAATGGCTAGCCAAAGGTTTACCAACTAGTTTTGTATTCTGCATATTAAACCTTTTCAACACCTTTTCTATGTACTCACTTTGAGACAACGTTAATTTGTGATTCTTCCTGTCTCTAGTTATTCTTATACCAAGGATTTGTTTTGCAGCACCCAAATCCTTCATTGCAAATGAGTTTGCCAATTTTCTTTTGAGCACATTTATCTCGTGTATGTTAAAACCTGCAACAAGCATGTCATCTGCATACAATAACAATATAATATAGTTGCAATCATTTTTCCTTTTGAGATAAACACAATGATTAGAGTGACATCTAGTATAACCTTGTTCAGACATAAACCTGTCAAATTTTAGATACCACTGCCTTGGAGTCTGTTTTAAGCCATACAAGCTCTTCTTCAACCTGCACACTAGTTTCTCCTTCCCTTTTACCTCATTTCCTTGTGGCTGCTGCATATATATCCCTTCCTCCAAATCCCTGTGGAGAAAGGTTGTCTTTACATCTAACTGCTCAAGATGCAAATCTTCAGCTGCTACTAGACTTAAAATAGTTCTGATTGAAGTAATTTTAACAACAGGAGAAAATATTTCATCAAAATCAATACCTTTTGTTAGGCCCCTATACTACTAGTGTAACCCCATATTGTTATTAGTACAACCCACTTATTATATTGATGTACCCATGTAGTGCCCATATTTTTACTATTGTGCCACATAGAAGCCCACTATTGTTATTATTGTGCCCTTACATTATTATTGTTATGTCGGCTCTGATTATGTTATGACCCCTTAGACTCCTATATATAGAAAGGAGGTCTTTTCATTTGTATCATCCAAGAATTGTTCATTTATGTAATGTAAAGGAGGTTTCCCCTCGAAGAGGCTGAATTCCAAGGCATTGATCTATCTTTTCTATCTTTTCTTGAGCTGGTTTCATAACATTTGGTATCATAGCTTTGGATTCTAGGGTTTCACTGCTCCAAACAGGTCATCGTGGCATTTTCGCTATAACTTTTTTTTTACGACGTTTCAAAAGCTAAAAAAAACCCATTTGAGAAGAAATCGCTCTAAATCTTGGGTCCAAATTTCAGAGCTTTTCGCACTATATTTGCGGAGATATGATCTGCGGAATTTGGTCTTTTTGCAGACTCCTGAATTACATTCCAAACAGGTGACCTTCACCACAAGTCTAGATTTGTACCTCTATTTTCCTCCATCTTCTTCCTTCAGCCTGTAAACGCATTTATTCTGCAATGTTGCTTTACCTGCAGGCAACCTGACTAAGTCCCAAGTCTGTTTATGTGCTAAGGAGTCCATCTCTTCTTTCATGGCTTGCTCCCACTTTTTCCTGGTTTCTACCTGCACTGCTTCTTCATAACATTCTGGTTCACCAGAATCAGTCAACATTACATAATATAATGAAGGAGAGTATCGTTCAGGGGGTCTACTTATCCTAGTAGATCTTCTAATATCACTTTCAGGTGTTTGAAGTGCTTGTTGCTATTGTGGTTGTTGTTTTGACTGTTGATCATTATGATTTTCAGGCACCATCACTTTTCCTGTGATATCGTCAAGCACTGTGTATTCTCTGTTTTCTTTTTCTTGTTTCTTTTGCTACAACTGATTCTTATACAAGACCTTTTCATTGAATATTACATATCTGCTCCTAATGATTTTGTGATTTTCATAATCATATAAGTGATAACCAAAATCATTAACACCATATCCAATAAAGGTACATTTCTTTGATTTTGCCTTAATCTTTGTTCTATTTTCTTTGTTAATGTGGTCAAAGGCTTCACAACCAAAAGTTTTTAAAAATGAGTAGTTTACCTTTTTACTTGTCCATGCCTCCTCTGGAATACCACCATCCAAGGAACTTGAAGGCCCTTTGTTTATTAGATAAAAAACAGTATCTATAGCATCTTCCCAAAATTGTAAAGGCAATCCTGCATGCAATCTCATGCACTGTGCACGCTCCATGATTTTCCTATTCATCCTTTCTGACACACCATTTTCTTGTGGTGTTCTTGGAACTATCTTCTCTCTGCGATTCCATTTTCTGAACAGTACCTATCAAACTCTTTGTTGCAATATTCACCTCCATTATCTGTTCTGAGACACTTCAACCTTTTCCCTATCTCATTTTCAACCAAAGATTTCCATTTCTTGAAAGTATCAAATACAATAAATCCAGGTTTTTCTGGTTGCATCATCAATAAAAGTAACATAATAACGAGAGCCATCAAGAGATGATACCTGAGCAGGTCCCCATACATCTGTATGCACAAGCTCTAATTTTTCACTCTTCTTTTCTTTCCCAACTCTAAGGAATCTGTCTCTCTTCTGTTTTCCATAAACACAATTCTCATAGAATTTTAAATCAACATGCTTCAAACCTGGTAACAAATTTCTTGAGTGAAGAATCTGCATCCCCTTCTCACTCATGTGCCCAAGCCTATGATGCCACAATGTTGTATCTTCTCTTGTAGAGGTGAAAGCATTAACAGAATTAGAAATAACATTGCATAAATACAATGTACCAATTTCTTCTGCTTTCGTTGTTACCAGGGATCCTTTAGTGACCTTCTAGGTTTTATCTCTGAAAGTAGTTACGCAACCTTCACCTCCCAACTACCCTATTGAAATCAGATTTTTCTTCAGATCTGGAACATGCCTTACCTTCTTCAATAACCACTGATTTCCATTTTACTGTTTTATGAAAACTGTACCCATTCCAATGATTTTACAGGGTTTATCATCACCCAATCGAACTTGCCCAAAATCGCCTTGAACATAATCATGAAAATGTTTCTTATCAAGTGTGGCATGGAATGAGGCCCTTGAATCTATCACCCATGCATCAATAATATTTTCTAATGAAATAATCAAATCATCTTGCAACACATCACCTATTATATTCACTTCATGATTAGTTTCTTGCTGCGCATCTCCTTCTTTTCCCTTCCGAGACTTGCAGTCTTTCTTCAGGTGTCCTTTCTTCCCACATTTCTAGCACACTATCCCCGATCTGGACTTGGATCTACCTTTCTTGACTTACTGCAATATCCTGGGCTCTTTCCACTTTCCATTTTTCTTCCCCTAGTCTCTGCAGTCAAAGCATTACTTGATGTCTCACCGGAGTTTTTCCATCGCATTTCCTCGCTAAGGATCGTACCAAAAACATCATCAAACTTTAAAGTACTAGATCCAGAGATAGAGTTACTAATGGCCATAACTAAAGCATTCCAACTTTCTGGCAATGAGCACAGAAATAACAGAGCCCTAACTTCATCATCAAAATTTACCCCTACAGAACTTAACTGACTTGTAACTGTATTAAAATCATTTAAATGATTTGCAACAGATCCACCTTCTGAAATATTCATATTAAATAAACGCTTCATAAGAAATACCTTATTTAAGGTTGAGGGTTTCTCATACAGTTTGGCCAATGCCGACATTAAACCCTGTATTGTCATTTCTTTTGAAATATTAAACACTACCGACGCCGCTAGGCACAACCTTATTTTTCCAAGTGCCTTTCTGTTGAGGATATCCCATTCTGTGTCTATCGTACTCATCGGCTTCTTTGTCTTTCCGCTCAATGGTAGGTACAGATCTCTCTGATACAGATAATCTTCCATCTGCATCTTCCACAGTTGGTAATTTTTGCCATTGATTTTTTCGACCCTAAACCTACCATCTTCCACCATTGCTCCCACTCGAACTAGGAACCCTTCTCTCCTGTGAGTTTATCAGCCAAATAAAGCTTCGGTTCTGATACGAGTTGTTAGAAAATTATATATTATAGATCAATGGAACACATAAAATATTGCAGAAATATAAACATAGAAAATGCATAAAACAAGAGAAACACAGATATACGTGGTTCACCCAGTTTGGGCTATGTCCACGGAGAAACAACCAATCATTCCTTTTATATTATCCAGCAAACTGAAGAGATACAACCTACAACAGATTCGCTGTAACACCCTCTTCGTTCTCAATCTCCTCTCTCTTCCTCACTCAGAATACAGATATACATAGATGCAATACAATTCCCTCATATATAGTAAGGGGTTGCCTTCTAGGGAAAAAAACCCTAAATTAAACATAACTTCTACCGTCAGATCATCCGCCTAATGAACGACCCAGATTGACTAGCAATTACTAAAATTTTACAAGGAAATTTTACCTCTATTTTTAACTTCGGGGGCACTGCCCCCGAACCCCCACTGGGGACCATTGGCCCACGGACCCCCCAGCGGGGGGGATTAGCCCCCCCAGACCCTCGCAAGGGGGACAAGTCCCCCCCGCATGGACGGGTGTCCAGTCTTCCTGGGGTATACATCCAGTTGAAACCTTTGAATACAGAAGATAATCAGGCTCCACACCCAACCATTGTAAGCATGTTGCACATAATACAAGTGTTCATCCCAAAGCTTAGGATGTTTGCTGCAATAACCTCTTAGTAACTGGATCACTGTCCTATTAACTACTTCTGTCTGGCCATCAGTTTGTCGATAAAAAACTGTGATTTTCTTTAGTTTGGTGTCCATCAACCCACAGACTCGACCAAAACTTCATACAATGGAAGTGGGTAATCCAAAATGAACCCATACATGTTCAAAGAACAAATTTTCAGTCTGTTCAGCTGTAATCCGTTTATTACAAGGTATCAAAATACACATTTTGTTGAACCTATCCACAACAACATATAAATAATAATGACCTTTCCTAGATTTAGGTAGTCCTACAACAAAATCCATGGAAACACTTTCCCAAGGGTGAGAAGGAACTCGAAATGGAGTGTACAAGCCTAGTTTTCTGTTGTTGGGCTTGCTTTTAGCACACAAAGCACACCCTCTTATATATCTAGAAACTGTCTCATTCATTTTTGGCCAATAACAAAATCTTTGCAGCTATGCAACTATTTTACTTACCCCAAAGTGACCTGATATCAGAGAAGTGTGTGCTTCCCTAATTATCTTCATCCTCTCAGTTTATGGAATGCAGAGTTTCCCACAATGGTATAAGAGTCGGTCCTTTACATGACTCTACTCTTTTGTCTTGACCCAAAGTTGCATATACATCTTTAAAGTCCATATCATGAGCATATTGTTCAATGTAGCTTTCATGTAGCATAGAATTATGCTTAAGTATGGTAGATGCATTTACAATGGGTCTAGATAACATGTATGCAACCTTGTTATGTATGCCATTTTTATATCTGATGACTAATGAAACTATTGTAGAAAACCCATCCATCTGTAATGTCTTGATTGCTGCAACTTAGTTTGGGAGTGGAGATATGGAAGTGGTTGTTGATCAGTATGTATTGTTGTCTCTTTGCCCATTAAGTAATGTTTCCACTTTTTCACACTCTGAACTAATGCATATAATTCTTTATCATATGTAGGATAGTTAACTACTGTAGGGTTAAAAGTCTCAGAATGATAACATATGAGTTTACTGTGTTGTGTCAACACTGCTCCCGTGGCATAGTCATTGGCATCAATTTGGATCTCAAATGGTCTTTGTAGATCTGTTAGTGCTAGTACAGGTGCTATACTAATCTTTTCTTTCAAGGTGTCGAAGGCTTTCTGATGTTTGCCTCCCCACTGAAACACCTTATTCAATCCTGTTAAAGCATGTAAGGGAGCTGCAATTGAGGAAAAGTTAGAAATGAACTTCATCCAATATTGTGCTGCTCCTATGAAGCTTCTCACTTCTGTAGCAGAACTCGGTGTAGGCTAGTTTACAATGACTGCCATTTTAGAGGGATCTATTTTCAATTCACCTCCCCTACTATATGACCCAAGTAGTTTAGAGATGTTTTGCCAAATTCACATTTTGAGAGTTTAACATAAAGTTTTTCTCTTTTCAAAACATCTAATGTCTGCTTAACATGCTTTAAATGTTCTTCCCACGTTTTACTAAAAATCAGAATGTCATCCAGGTACACAATAACAAAATCATCAAGAAAAGGTCTGAGTACATCATTCATTAATCTCATGAAAGTAGTAGGAGCATTAGTTAACCCAAAAGACATAACTAGCCATTCATACAATCCCTGCTTTGTTTTGAAAGCAATTTTCCATGCATCTTGCTCTGCAACTCTGACCTGATGGTATCCACTGTGCAAATGCAGCTTGGTGAAATAAACAACTTCATTCAATTGATCTAAAAGATCATCTATGCGAGGAATGGGATAACGATTTTTTATTGTTATCTTATTTAGTGCTCAGTAGTCAATGCACATTCTCCATGAGGCATCTTTCTTTCTCACCAAAACGATTAGTGACCCACATGATGATGTGCTAGGCCTGATGAACCCTTTCTCAAGCAACTCCTACACCTACTTATTGATTTCCACATTCTCTAAAGCAGACAACCTGTACATCCCAACGTTAGGCAATGGAACATCTTGCTGCAAAATAATATCATGTACTATTCCCTTTTTGGGTGGAAGAACTTTAGGTTCTTGAAACAAGACATCATACTCTAAAACAACTTTTTCTATATCAACTTGTTGTTCAGCATTACAGCCCTCAAATACATTGGTTTTATCAGGTTTCTTTTCCTTTACAACCATCAGTAAGAATTGTTTGCATGAATTTATCATTCTTTTCATCTATCCTGAGTTTATGAGAGTGTAATTATTCTTGAGCTTAGGAGCTCTTACAAAGTATTCGATTCCATCTTTAACAAGTAGATACTTGTTCTCACCTCTATATAAAATATCCTTTCTATCATACAAGTAAGGACTTCCTAAAACAATTCCACATATATCCTAAGGAATTATGTCTAACTCAACCTCATCTACAAATGCTGACCCAAAGGAAAACTTGAGTTTGCACTGTCTAGTCACTTGTAGTTGTGCTTTATCATTGAACCATCCTAATGGGTATGGTTTCTTGTGAGGTGTAGTTGCTAATCCCAATTTCTCTACAATTGCTTTAGAAATTAAATTTACTTGTGAGCCACTATCAAACAAAGTATCAATCTTTTGATTTTTGGAAATAACTCGAATATGGAAAAGCTCATGTCTTTTTCTCTCATTTTCTTCATCAATAACAGATTTGAGCAGAATTACTAGTAGATGCTTCAGGCTTCTTACCTTTTATACCTGTGGCTGCAATAGTTGTTTCATCTCCTGAGTCGGACCCCAAATCTTTCTGAATAGCTGCAGCTGTCTTCTTCTTCTTGCCCTTGAAATTGTTAGGTCTCAGCTCTGGATGCAGAATCCAACATTTCTCATCATCATGCCTATCCTTTTTATAGTGAGTGCATGAAGATTTGCTTTTCTGTGTAGTGTTAGCCTTCCTTTCTTTCCACTTCTGCTTTCTTTTCTCCTTGCTCTTGCTTACAGTGGGTTGGGATGGTCCCCAAACTTTTGTATTTCCATTCTTTCCTCTAGCTTCTAGATGATTAGCTTGTACATATACCTCATCTATACTAGTGGGATTAAACATGAGGATGGTATGCCTCATGTCGTTGTGTAGACCACCAATGTACTTCAAAAGAGTCTCTGGTGAGTCTAATGAGATACACAACATCAATGCTCTCTTTTTGAATTCTTGAGTATACCCTTGCACACTTTGCCCTTTCAACTGCCAAAGAGTTTGCCAACTTATCATGGTTTGTTGCATGTAGGCCAATGGATAGAACTGCTTTTTGATTGCAGAAACAAATTCACTCCAGATAGAGATGGTCTTACCATGTCTTTTCATATCAGCTTGGGTTCTGCCTTCCCACCAAATCAAGGTAGTGCCTCCTAGGCGTAGGCTTGCCAACTGAATCTTACTCTTGTCTGAGTCTATTTTCTTTACCCTGCAATACACATCAATTTGTCTAATCCAATTGTCCAACTTTTCAGAATTTAGCTCTCCATCATATATAGGCAAATCAAATTTAACATCTAGCATGATCAAAGATGCTTTCTTATTATGCAGAGGGCTATTAGGAGGTGTGAGAAAGCTTTCCTCTTTCCCTTTTCCCTTGGAGTGGTCATGAAAGTGAGACTCATCTTCTTCTTTATCTTGTTTAGAACCTGATGAATCTTCAACCTTATGCTTTCTAAAGTCCCTATACATTTCTTCTACCATAGACTTTATAGCTAGGAAACTTTCTATGAATTGAGGGTTTGGCCCCACAGAACCTTCCTCTGACATTTTCTTCCGAGGATAGACTCTCCAAATTTTAGGATTAGTTTCCACCAACTCTCCTTCTCCTAATTTGAGCTTTGATCTAGTGAGTATTCAATAGCTAAACCAACACAAGCTTGTCTAAACTTACAACCTAGAGCTCTGATACCACTTGATTTGATAATCACCCTATGAGTGACATCAGTTAAAGATTTATTGTTTAAAGGTATTACAGACACATGTGTTGGTGTGTGTTCTATGTTATTGAAGAAACGGATCGATTAGATTGCCAATACATAGACAATTAAATCGAAAGGCACTAGAGAAATACAGTAAGCTAACAGAAAGACACAAGAAATTAATAAGGAGTTCACCCTATCCTCCAGGGCTATGTCTCCGGTCCAGCTTTCAGTGGTGGCCTTGTTTTATTGTTTCTTTAAGCAGAGAATTACAATGCAGGAGCTCAATATGAGTCACCTGAAACAAATTTTCTTAGCAGGGTGGTTCTTGGATTCCCCAAGCCACTTGAGTGCACAGACTTCTTCTTCCTACTAGCTCTGTGACCTTCTAGTCTACAGTGGCAAGAGCCCAATGTGGTGCTCAGCTCGGACAGATCCTCTCTGGGATGGCTCGGATCTCTCAAGCCTCTAGTGCTCGATGCTACCTCTGGTCAGCTCGGCCCTCTGTCCTCTTTCTGCTTTTGCTTCACTGTCTTCTTTCTCTGTGTTCCATCCTCCTCTTGGGATTCTGGTCTCTCTGTCTTCGGGGTTCTCTATCCCTCTCAATAACTGAATACAACTGTGTACTCTGCCTCTATTCATGGCTTTTATCCATTCGTTCCAAGACTGTTCAATTCCTCTTCTGCCTCTGTCGATTCACCTTCTGTAGCTGCGCTTGGAGTTCCCTGTTCGACATCATCATCAGCGCTCAGGGAGTGGCCACATGTCCTCCTCTAAATGGCGCCAGCCTGCTTCATCAGTTCGTTTCTTCAGTTACATCGTGGATGAATTCTTTCCTCCACCATGGTGGTCAAACGGATTCCAAATCTTTACAAATCGTGGCATATTCCCTCGTTGATTCTGCTTCCTCCATCGGGCGTGATCTCATCCAACCGAATGGGGGCCTTCAGATTTAATGCCATACACACGTTTCGCGTGGTTGACTTGCTCGACCGATAGCACGCTGGCAGCTTTCTCTCACCTCCACTTGCCACGCGTTGATCATTGAGTGGAATTGCTCCACTTTCCTCCAAAACCGCTTACCATTTTAGGGCGCCCTGATCAATACCGCCAGTTTCCAGAGCGTGGATCCTGCCTTTGTCCTTTTAGCGCTTTTTCTTTTTCGCCTAGAGTTCTTTGGTTCCCGACACGACCGAGTGCTCGGGGCTTCTCCATTTCGGCTATGTTCGCCCACCATGCTAATCGTGCATCAAAATTCACCTCTGTTTCCCGATCCAGGGTTCCCAGGGGCTACTTTGACCTCCCACACAGTCTCCATGGGCCTCGGTCTGTGCACCTTGACCGAGGTCCTCGTCGTTCCATGCTGGCGACCATTGCCACTGGTTTAGGGTGTTTTTGATCACTGTTTTGGAATTCTTTAGAGATTTGTCCCAACCCGATAAAATCATGGTTCTTTGACAGTTCTTTATGGATCCAATTCAGATCATTCCATAAGAACAACTTTCCAGGTTTGTTGAGCAAATCCAACCATCTCACAAACTTTGGTTTGAGCTCTGAGGAAGTCCTAGCCACTCCCCCGCCTTTTTTCCTCCATCATTCATCTTCCCTAAGCCTTATCCCACCTTCAAACCCCTCCTTATGCTTTTGGATGGATCCTATAGGAATAGAGGGGATCATGTAGGAGCATTAGGACATCCTATAGGTGCATTAGGACATCCTATAGGACGACCTATAGTGGCCTGTTTTGAGGCCAATGTGAGGAAAATACATCTAGAAAGTTAGGAGAAGACCCCTATTTTCCTCCTAAGCCATATGACCCTTCACAACAATCTGTAACCCACCTGACATACCACCAAGAATATTTAGCATTCACATTTTCACAAGAAATGACAAAAAGGAAAAAAGAGTTATTGTGTTCATTCATATGCCCAACTAAAAAGTGTTTTATTATCTCAGATTTCATGCCTAGGATAGTTAGGATTACACACATGTTAGCTTAGAATTCTTCTGAAGCAAGATCTTTTAACAAATAATTGGATGAGTGGTGTGTTTAAAGCATTTATTTTAGTATTTCCTTATTCTAGTAGACAATATTTCAATTCTCTCAATTAGGGTAAAATTCCCCTTTCTTCATTGGTAATCAAACTTATTCTAAATCAATAGAATGTTGGTTTGAGAAGCCAATGTATTTTCAGCTTAGTAGTGACAAAGAGTGGACGCATTGCATCTGTTTGTGTATACAACACTGTCACCTCCAAGTTTGTATAAACCCCATGTTGATAAAGTAAAGTTGGTAGCCCAGGAGTTGCAACATTCTTGCTACAATACTGGTGCTCATCACTTTCTGGTGTCGTTGCCGGGGAGGTTTCTGAGCATATGTGATTTCTTCTTTCTTTCTTCCATTTCTTATCTCTTTCGTTATGATATTAGCTTTCTTTCTTTTTTGCAAGAGTAATTGTAAGTTGGTTCGGTTTCCTTTCCATTCTGCAAGTAAGATTTCATTCAACAATTAGTTCCATTCAGTTTGTTATTTCAATTCTACAATTAGTATTAAGGCTTGAAAAACAAAACAAAACAAAAACACTTCTTTCATGCCTCGTAGGAATAGGGATAACTTAGGAAAAGTTCTTCCAAATACCCCCACAACTTCAAACAACCAACCTTCCCTCTTCTTTGGTGACTGTGAATTGGAGGACCCCTTAGGCAAGCAACTAGAGATTTTTGAAGAGCCTATAGGGGGAGAAGAAGAAGGAGAACCCATTCCAACTGACCTAATGGTTGAAAAAGGAAATGATAAAGGAGATAGAGAAATAATTAAGGGTTATTTTCCTTTTAGAGAAACCAATGGGGATGCCTAGATGAAAAACATAAGCCTCTCTGATCTTCCTCACTTCAATGGCCTGACCTCAGAAGATCCAGATACTTTCTTGTTTGAGTTTGTTATCATATGTAGAACTTATGATTACACCACTAATGATCAGAAGTTGAAATTATTCCCATCCACTTGTTTGGTCAATTCAGTGTGTGCTAAATTGCTACATTAATTATCAATCCAGGAGTCGTAAACTGATGAAGTGGGGTGCACTATATGTGCAAGATAGCCTATTTCTTATATTTTTGTCGTTTTTTTTTAGTTTTTATTTTTTTTTGGGGGTTTTTATAATGTGAATGGAATTCCTATTCCCAAGTCTCTAGAAGGAAAGTATGGTTATAAATTTTAAGGTGATTTTTTCCTCTATAATGGTTCCCAAACTTAACACTTCAGAAGGTCTTAGAACATACTAGTGATGAAAGTATTACTTGAACAAGAATGAAAATGTGCTGCTATCTAAAACAAGCAAATAATGAACTACTGATCGTGAAACTATCATCTCTGCTGTTGTCTAAATACAAAAAAATGATTTAAGCTACTGCACTCAAAGAAATTAAAAATTGCAAGGAAAATAAAACTAAAATCAAATTACACATTCATAATTCAATACCTCGCCAGTAGTCCAGCTATGGCTTTCGGAGGTAATCAACAATGTCATGAGCAATATGATATATAATTGTAGGAAAATAAAACTAAAATCAAATTATGCATTCATAATTCGATCCCTCGCCAACAGTCCAGCTATGGTTTTCGGAAGTAACCGACAATGATATGAGCAATTTAATATCTAATTGCAGAAAAGTAAAACTAAAATCAAATTACACATTCATACTTCAATCCCTCACCAGTATTCCAGCTATGGCTTTTAGAGGTAACTAACAATGATATGAGCAATTTAATATCTAATTGCAGAAAAGTAAAACTAAAATCAAATTACACATTCATACTTCAATCCCTCTCCAGTAGTCCAGCTATGGCTTTCGGAGGTAATCGACAGTGATATGAGCAATTTAATATCTAAGCTAACTAATATTGCAAGGAAACAAAACTAAAATCAACAAAACAGAACTGGAATTAAAAACTAGGAAAAGCAAAGTCAGCAGAGAATTAATCCCATGTCATTAGTCATTGTGAAAATTATATGCAGATACCCGGGCTACCTACTCTATCCTGAAACATACATGCACTGATCAGTGTTATACAAAGCTGTAAAATCATGAATAGAAGTGGAATGTTAATACCATGAAAATTGAAATATACACAGGTGGAATATATGCAAATGAAAATAAGAAAACAATGCAAGAAAATTTACAGCAACAAGAGAAACAAAACCTTAGCATACAAGGGCCCTCTGCACAGCCTCGGTCAACAGGCTATCAATCCAAGATTATGTTCACGTAATCATATAAAAATAGAGTCTTCTCATATATTTCATAACACGGTTACAACAATAAAACTAGTGTCATGGCACAGTGGGCTTGAACAACAAAAATTACATTCACAAAAAGATTAACTATGCGTTATAGAAACACATTATTTATAGCAACGTTTACATAATTGTTTACACAACTATTTTCTTGTAGGACTGCATGAATAGGGGACACGTAAAAGACAGTGTCCATGGATTTAGCGTACTGGTTGTCGAAAATATTAAATCTACCAACTTGTGGCTATTAGATTCTCGTCATGGGTCAGTCTACAGGTGGCAACAGACCCCAGAGAGTTAAGAACGGGCACGCATCCTTCAGAATCCTTCATGTGGCAGAAAACAAAGTTTCGCTGCCGTAGGACTCTTACGTAGGACCACCATTTGACCACCGTTGACCACAACTTCCCTTGATGAATTCAGCTAAACCAATAGGACCTGATCCATGTCCAGGTCATTTCTAACTTGCCCATGTGGCTTGTTTTTCTTGGTGACACCTACAACATAGAGTTTAACAAAAACAGTTGCGGAGAGTTGAATTAGTTGCGGAAAGTGTCTAGATTCCGCAGCTAATGGGCAAAATCTAGTTCAAACAACAAACACAAAACATAGTTACAAAACCACATTAAATGCTCTTTTAGAATCAATATGCAATGATTTTGATAGCTTAGGAGGTCCAGGTGAGTGGAAAAAGTTCTAGGAAAGTGTGTAGGAGAGGTGTAATTTCAAATATCTACATACCCCCACTGTGAAGGTGTTGCATGTCCCCATGCAACCAAAACTTTGATCATCCTCCTTCAGTTCATGTTTTCTGAGACCTCTGCCAATATCCAGTCTTCTTTTCTTCTTCCTTGGGACCACTACCATCCTTGGCTTCCTCATTAGACACCTGAACTTGAGGTTGATGAGAGCCCTACTCAACCTTCTGTTCTTTCTCTTTAATTTTCTATTTTTCTTCTGCCATAGCCCAAGATGCAATATGGTGTTGTCATGAATGATATTATCTAGCCTGCTTTGTTCCTTCAATGTTTTATTTTCATTTTTAATGTGTCTATTTAAGACCTCTAGCTCAAAAACTTCTTGTTTCAGTGATTGGATTTGAGCTTCTTGAGCTGTATTAGGCTGGGCAGATGAAGTGCCTGGGTCTCTGGCTGTTTTATCCAAGGACTCTACGTAATCATATATTTCTTGCTGGTTCGGGTCTATCTCAGGTGTGGTCTTCCTTGGGCTGACCCCAAAATCTTGTTGAGGAGGGTTGATTTCAAAATTTGGCTGAGAGATAGGAGTATGGTGGGGACCACGACCAGGAAGGATCGCTAAAGGCTACTTCGGTGTTTCCCCTCCTAAATCAATAAAGTGGGGTCCTTTAGTTTGTATTTTTCTCAACTTCCCCTTAAGTCTAGAACTTATCCTTAAGTTTTGTGGGCTGGTGTCCTCTTTCTTCCCACTCTGTTTTTCTTTTCCTTTTTTCTTTGCTGCAGCCGACTTCTCCTGAAGGTAAACTAGTCTTTCAGACAATACTTGATGGTTTTCTTCTGAGGAAGGTTCTGGGGTTTGATGCACAACCTCAATACATCTTTTCCCTTTTGATTTTCTTGGCTTCTTACCCTCAGTATTTTCCTTCCTACTTTCAGATAGTCTTTCTTCTCTACTAGTTTCTTCAACTATGTTAGTAGGAGTACCTTGAATTTTATCACTTGTTCTCTTTCTTTTGTTTCTCCTTGATGTGCTGCTTTCAGGGGTTTCTTGTGGTTCTTTAAAGAAATTTCTGACCAAAAACTGCTCCCATGTGTCCTTCTTTTCTTTTAATTTTTTTTCTATCAAGATTTTCACAAGGCCGTGGTGATACATGTGGGGTTCTACATCCCCCAGATTCTTTTGGACTGTGGTGGAGATTTTCTTCATGCTATTTAGCAAGAAATACGGCAGATTAAGAGTTTGGTTCTCTAGAAAATTCATCAGCAACCGAGTGTGATACATGTACATTGACCCGAATCTTCCCTCACAGGTAATGAATTTCTAGATTATTAATAGTAAACTAGCCCATTTTTCTTGTAAAGCAGAGACAGGGATTCCTTTATTAAAGATGCTTACATCCATACATGGATTTCGTAGGATAACCCTCCATGCTCTTTCATCAAAGATCTTATTTTTGAACCACTATTCTCCCTCCTGTGGAAGTTAGGTTGCAGCTTCTATGGATGCCTTCGTGACTGTGAATTTAAGGTCTCCAATCTCCACTTCTATGCCATCAAAGGACCCCGCAAAAGTCTTCGTAACTTCTTTGTTGTAGCCTTTGAATTTTTTAATAAATTGTAACCACCGGGCCTTTCTTAGCATGCCTTTGACTTGCGGATACCCTTCCATAAATTTGGGTCCTTCAGGTTCTGCTCTCAACAGAGGACCCATTTTTTCTCCTGTCTTAACATGTATGCATGGGTATTGGATGAACAGAGGTGAGACAGCTGGGTTAGCGGGAGATGGACAGGATTTATGGAAAAAAGACCAGTGACTGTAAACGGAAAATAGAGTACAGGTAGCAGAAGTGAGTTTATGCAGCGGAGTAGAGGCTTATGTGAACAGGGTAGGAATACAAACACGACTTGAATAGGATAGTAGGGGAGTAAAATGAGCCCGGCAGAGTTTTAAACTGAAGTAGATGTAAACATGCTCAAGAAATGGCTGCGGAATTTGTGCGGCAGAGAAAAGCCGTGATCAAATCAACCACATCCCATAATTACAGGTGGAGTGTCAAAGTACAGCTGAACACGAGTTAAAACTGGAGGCTTGATCATGAGGCCGTTTGAAAATAAATGCAAGGCTTGTGGAGGAATCATATAGAGGTCGTGGAACGGTTATGGAGCTATCAACGCCAATCATTGCATATAATGGAGCCGTGGTTTCAAAACTATGTAAAATGTGTTTCTAAATGCTATTTGAAATAAACCTTACCCATACCTTGGAATTTTTGCCACTTTTCGTCCATTAACCTTTGATCAACTACTCCTTGTTGATGTTTTTAGGTGCCTCATATCTTCAAAATAGGTCCTTGGTCATACCTGCTTTTGATTTTCATGATCATTTAACTAACATCTTCCTGTTAGTTTTGAAAAACAGAGTGATGGATGCGGAAACTTCTTTTGGCTGCGAAAACTAGGTTCAGATGCGGAAACTGACACAACAATCATATGACTGAATGGAGATGGATAAATGATGACTGACTGAATGAAAATGGTCATGAAAAAAAACTTTTATTGGCAGAATGAAATGAAATGGATGAAATGGAGTGGAATGAAATGAAGTGGAGTGGAATGAAGTGGAATGAAATGAAGTGGAGTGTCACAAAACTGTGAAATGAGAGAGAGATTTTTTTTTTTATTTAAGAAAATATAGGGCATCAGGAGTTCCTGATTTTCGCCCTGTATTTTCTGTATAAGACTACCAAATAGTGATTAGTTTTTAGGCTTATACATTTTTTTATTTATTTTTAAACAGAAAGGAACAAAGGCTAGGCTGGTGGAGAAGAAGGATTCTTCTTCACCAGCCTTATTGCAGAACTATCTTGAAAGATTTTGACAAATTCCTCTTTTGAGAGTGGCTTATGATAGATCTTTAATTTGTGGCCATTCACAATAAGAGGAGTTTGATGTTCATGAATAGTTTTGATTCTTACCGCTCCACTGCTAAAGATTTTGTCAATCTCATATGGCCCAAGCCAATGAGTCTGAAATTTTCCTTTAAAATCTTTAAACTTCGAATCAAATAGCATTGCCCAATCTCCTTCTTGAAACTTTTTTTCTTTGATGTATTTGTCATGTTACTTAGCTCTTTGATATTGAACTAGATCAGTTCTTAGGATTTCCTCTTGTCTGATCTCATCTAGCTCATTCAACTGCTCCATTCTATGCTTTTGGGCTTCTGATAGATCCATTCCCAACTAAACTGCCATCTTAAAAGTTTTGACTTGGAACTCAATGGGGAGTAGGACTTCTTTCCCATAAACAAGTTCATAGGGAGAATGTCCTGTTGTATTCCTCCATGTAGTTCTGTAGGCCGACAAGGCTTCAAGAAGCCTTTCTGCCAAATCTCTTATGTGTAGATGAACAGTTTTGGTGATGATGACTTCAATAACTTTATTTGTAGACTCCACTTGGCCATTTTCTTGCGGATGGTAAGGAGTAGATTTTCTGTGCTTGATTTTGTATTATTCCATCAGCTTCTCCACTAGGTTGGATGTGAATTGACTTCCCTGATCTATCATAATTTCTCTTGGAACGCCAAAGAGAGTAAAAATATCCTCATAAAGAAAACTAACCACTGAATTTTCAGTAGCAGAAACTAATGCTTTGGCTTCTACCCATTTAGTGACATAATTAGTACATACCCATATATACTTTCTTTGTTTAGATGGTGGATTAATAGGTCCAATGAAATCTAAAGCCCATTTTTCAAAGGGTTCGATGAGTACCTATGGTTGCAATGGCATTTCGTTTGAAATGGTAGGTTTCCCTACTCTTTGGCAGCTGTCACACCTTTTGACATATTGTTTTGCATCTTTGAAGAGGGATGGCCAAAAATATCCTAAAGAGAGGATTTTATAGGCTGTCCTTTTGTCAGCAAAGTGTCCGCCACATGGTTCATCATGACATGCTTTGAGGATATCAGGCATTTCATCTTTCCTAACACAT
The DNA here is from genome assembly GCA_031772625.1 of Pinus tabuliformis. Taxonomy (NCBI): domain Eukaryota; kingdom Viridiplantae; phylum Streptophyta; class Pinopsida; order Pinales; family Pinaceae; genus Pinus; species Pinus tabuliformis. Next base: position 327,823,288 of record CM062808.1, read on the forward strand.
CTTCTAATCACAAGATCTGGCCCTGTTTTAAACAACCCATTATAAATCCATGAATATTTTGAACTCTCCTGAATAATCTTTCTTCTTTCACCAGGAAATAAATGTGGAGGTAGTTTCCCTATAGCTAAATAGTTAGCTATATCTGCATACCAAGGAGTCTTAGTAGTTACTGCAAATAAATATTCATCAGGAAACTTATCCTCTACAGGAGAATCCTCTTTAGTATTCTGAACCCTAAACAAGAAATCAGCTACTGTATTTTGTTTCTCTGGTCTATCCAACACAGTAATATTGAATTCTTGTAAAAGTAGGAGCCATCTTGTAACTTTTCCATTAGTAACAGGTTTGTTCATTAGATATCTAATCGGAGAATGATCAGTATGAATAAAAGTTTCATAGCTTGTTATATGGTGTCTAAATTTATTAATTGCATGAACAACAACTAAGAACTCTTTTTCAGTTACAATATAGTTCAACTCAGTGGGAGTCAAATTTTTACTGGTATAGTAAATGGCATAAGGAACTAAATCTTTTTGGCCCAACACAACTCCTAGAGCTGTGTCTGAAGCATCTGTAGAAATATGGAAAGGGAGTTTCCAATTTGGTCCTCTCAAGATAGGCGCTTCAGATATTCTTGTTTTCAAAGTTTCAAATGTTGATTGACAATCAGGATACCATTTGAATTCACAGTCTTTTGTAAGCAGTTTGAAGAGTGGAGATGCTATTTTCGTGAAGTTTTCTATAAATCTTCTATAGTATCCAGTAAATCCTAGAAAACTTCTAACATCTTTTTGACAATTTGGAATAGGCAATTTGGAGATGACTTCAACTTTTGATCTATCAACTGTAATCCCATCCCCAGAAATATGATGTCCTAAAACAATACCTTCAGTAAACATCATAAAGCATTTTTCATGGCTTAATGAAAGGCTTGTCTCTTTACATCTTATAAGGAATTTTTCTGAATTTTCTAATGCCTCTTCAAACGAATTACCATAAACTGTAAAATCATCCATATAAACCTCTACACAATCATGGATTATATCAGAAAATATTCCTAGTACTGCTCTTTGGAATGTTGCGGGTGCATTACATAATCCAAAAGGAAGCACTCGATAAGCAAAAGTTCCCCATGGACAGGTAAATGTGGTCTTGTCCTGATCCTCAGGTGCTACCTGAATTTGATTATAACCACTAAAACCATCCAGAAATGAAAAGTACTTTTTTCATGGTAATGTATCTAATACTTGATCGATAAAGGGCAAAGGAAAGTGATCCTTCAAGATTGTTTGTTCAATTCCCTGTAATCAATGCATACCCTCCATTTACCATTCTTTTTGGGTACTATAACCAAAGGAGAAACTCATCGGCTATCTGAAATTGGATAAATGAAGTTTACATTGAGTAGTTTTTGGAGCTCTTCTTTCACTATCTCCCTAAGATTTGGATTCATCCTTCTCTCAGGTTGTCTGATTGGTCTACTGTTTTCCTCAATATAGATATGATGGATGCAAGTCTTAGGGTCAATTCCTTTCATATCAATATACTCCCATGCAAATGCATTAGAAATTTTTGCAAGATTTTGGTTAGCTCTACCTATTGTGATTTTCCCAAGTTTTTGTTGATATTCAATGTTTTACATGGAAAAATCTCAATGGTAGAACTACCAAACTCTTCCATAGAGTAAAGAGACATTTGTCTGGAGGATAAATACTCAATGTCAGAATCTAAATGAAATTGTGTGTGGTCATATTCTGAAGATGTTTCAAAATTTTCTAATGTGTTTAGAATTTGACTATCTTCACTGATTTCAGAAATGGTAAAGACAAGTTGTATAGTATCCTCATCATCGACCCATTCATTGTCTCCTACTTCTGTAATTGCTTTTGCTGGAGGATACAAATTGAATTTCTTTGTTGAACTACCATCACAAATGTACATATCCCCAGATCTACAACTAATGAAAGCATCAGCTATGGCTAGCAAAGGTCTTCCTAAGATGAGTGGGTGCCCTCCTAAATTACTCTTGGGAGTCAAAATCATGAAATCTACTGGATATTCCCAAGAATCTAAGGAGACTGAAATATCTTCTAATACACCATCTGGTTTGATTATTGATCTATCTGCAAGTTACAGTAAGGTAGGTGTAAAAAGAAGATTAGGAAGTTTTAGCTGTTCCATAGTCTGTCTACTCATAATGTTGATAGCATCCCCTAAGTCAATCAAAGTATTTGGAATTTTTATCCCATTTATATGTGTTTTGACAATTGGACTTCCTGGATCTACATATTTCTGCATGGTAATTTTTCCCATCATGATATCTGCAATTTTTCCTACCAGGTGGATTCTTCTTGTATCTCTTGGTTCCCTTCCTGGTCTTTTGAGACTCAACTCCTTTATTGTTTTTGCTAGAATATGAATCTCTCTAATGGCTTGTAGCAAGGGAATCTTGATATAGAGATTCTTTAATTCATCTAGGAAATCATAGTCAGGCAACAAGATTTGTTTTTCCACCCCTTTGTCAATTTGTAATCTTTCAGGGAAAGGAGGTGTGGATGAAGATGCAGGTTGCTCAACTACAGGAGTTGTGGGGGTTGACTCTTTTTCTTATTCTTTTTGAATGGTTGGGTTTTGAAGAGATGCTTGTTCACAACCTTTATTGGCTTTAAGAGAATCCTCCTCAGAGGTATCTTGCTCTTGAACATCTATAGAAGGTTTTTCTAAAACCCTACCAGACCTGAGTTGTACATCGTTGAGAGGAACAATCATATAGGTAGGAAATTGTTGTCCTTCTACCGTGTAAGCATTCCGAGGATTTTTGTTATTGGGATTTGGCAACGGCTGGGCTGGTAGTTGATTTGTCTTTTGTTGAAACGGAAGCAAGAGTTGAGAATTTGGATTTTTTTGAGAAGGTTTTTGTTGTGGAAATGGTAATGAAAGTTGTGGGTTTTGATTTGGAATTTTTGGATTTTGTTGATTTTGGAAAGATGGAGGATATTGATAAAATTGAGCAAATATCCCATAAGGATTTTGCATACCTTGTGCCCATGATTGGTATGGATTTTGAGATTGGGGCAAAGGTTGTTACCAAGAATTCCAATTTGGTGGGAGCTGAAAGTTCATAGGATTGTTAAATCCTTGATTTTGTGGCCCCTGCCATGGTCTTCTTGAAACAAAACAAAGGGATTCTACTGAATTTGGATCTTCCTGAAAGACATCTTTGAGCCCAAGAATTGAAGGACAATCCTTGGTCTCATGGCTTTCTGAGAAAACCACACGTCTCTAAAAATTTTGCATCCAAGGGACATTCCCTTAAAGCATGTTTCTTTCTACATTTTGGACAAAAGATGGCTAAGGCTTCGGCTTCTTCTTTCTACTGGTTTTGTATTTTAAGGGTGTCTAATTGTTCACTAAGGCTCCCTAGAATATCAGTTTTGAATTCATCATGCATATTGCCAATCTCTTCCCTACTTACTGATCCAGTTGCAGATTTGTTTGCTCTAATAAGAGAAGAATCTCTAGGCCCTTTTCCAGTTTTAGATTTTCCCCTTGAGAGATGGACACATAGTTATGCTATGTCATGGAGTGGAAGTTGAGAAATATATCCCTTCCCCATCATGTTTAAAATATCTATCCATTCATCTCTAATGACTTTCAATAGAAGGGCTTTCAAGGTTTCCTCGTCTAAATTACTCATTTTTTCTCTTTTTAAGTTGTATTGAAATCTTTCAAGTAAATCCTCCAAGTTTTCATCTTCTTTTTGCATCATCTTGAATACCTCATCCTTATGATTGGTGGGTGTACAATAATCCAAGTATCTGTCCAGAAATGTTTTTTTCATATCATTCCAAGTTCTAATAGATTGAGTGACTAATCCCATGAACCATTTCAAAGCCACTCCTTTCAATGTTGAAGGAAACAATTTGAGTTTTTGAGAGTCTTCCATATAATCATAAGTCCGGCACAAGACTTCAAACTCAAATAGAAATGTTTCAGGATCCTCACTTCGCAACCCATAAAATTTTGGGAGGACAGATGGTGAAATATTTTTCATTGTTGTATGGGTCTCCTCATCGGCTATAGGAAATCCAAATGAGTTATCTCCATCCCTATTTCCCCCATTGTTACCTCTACCTCCTCCATTCTTTCCTCCTCCTCTACCTCTACCTCTACCTCCTCCTCCAAATCCATTTACTACTTCCTCTGTCATGATAGTTTCCTCAGAGTTCTCAGAGTCCTCTGGTTCTTCTATTAGTGGCGAACGAGGAGGAATTTCTCCCTCTTCTTCTTCAGGTGATTTTACTTCTTTGATTACAATATGTTCCCCTATAGAAGTGAAGAAAGGTTCTTTTCCTAGGTCAAATATGATGGATAGTGTGGTTGAGTTTCCTAATTCAGCTGCTTCCCCTTGAATTCCAGGAATCCTAAGGCTAGGAGTGTGAGTTGGAGATGATGGAGATGTATCTTATCTATGCCTTGAAGTAGTTGGAGTTGTAAAAATTGAACTTTTGGCCCTAGTTATAAACCTTTCCCTATAATATCTTGCTCTATGCATGTCATTTTTTTAATTTTTTAAAATTTTTTGAAGTCGGGCTAATAATTCTCTTTCTGATCTTCTAGGTAACACTAGGTGCAAGAAGAGAGCATAATCAAGAAATTATTAAACTAACAACTCTCTTTTTTGATCCTCCAGATCACACTAGGTGCAAGAGGAGAGCATACTTCAAGAAGTTATCAATTTTTTCCTTTTTTTTTAAGAGATTGGCTACCTAGTTACACTTCCCTGGCAATGGCGCCAAAATGTTTAGTCAATTTAGTGTGTGCTAAATTGCTACATTAATTATCAATCTGGGAGTCGTAAAATGATGAAGTGTGGTGCACTATATGTGCAAGATAACCTATTTCTTATATTTTTGTTGTTTTTTTTTGTTTTTATTTTGTTTTGGGCGTTTTTATAATGTGAATGGAATTCCTATTCCTAAGTCTCTAGAAGGCAACTATGGTTATAGATTTTAAGGCGATTGTGTCCTCTATAATGGTTCCCAAACTTAACACTTCAGAAGGTCTTAGAACATACTAGTGATGAAAGTATTACTTGAACAAGAATGAAAATGTGTTGCTATCTAAAACAAGCAAATAATGAACTACTGATCATGAAACTATCATCTTTGCTACTGTCTAAATACAGAAAAATGATTTAAGCTACTGCACTCAAAGAAATTAAAAATTGCAAGGAAAATAAAACTAAAATCAAATTACACATTCATAATTCAATCCCTCGCCAGTAGTCCAGCTATGGCTTTCGGAGGTAATCAACAATGTCATGAGCAATCTGATATCTAATTGTAGGAAAATAAAACTAAAATCAAATTATGCATTCATAATTTGATCCCTCGCCAGTAGTCCAGCTATGGATTTTGGAGGCAACTGACAATGATATGAGCAATTTAATATCTAATTGCAGAAAAGTAAAACTAAAATCAAATTACACATTCATACTTCAATCCCTCGCCAGTAGTCCAGCTATGGCTTTTAGAGGTAACCAACAATGATATGAGAAATTTAATATCTAATTGCAGAAAAGTAAAACTAAAATAAAATTACACATTCATACTTCAATCCCTCACCAGTAGTCTAGCTATGGCTTTCGGAGGTAACCAAAAATGATATGAGCAATTTAATATCTAAGCTAACTAATAAAGAAAGGAAACAAAACTGAAATCAACAAAATAGAACTGGAATTAAAAACTAGGGAAAGCAAAGTCAGCAGAGAATTAATCCCATGTCATTAGTCATTGTGAAAATTATATACAGATGCCCGGGCTGCCTACTCTATCCTGAAACATACATGCACTGATCAGTGTTATACAAAGCTGTAAAATCATGAACATAAGTGGAATGTTAATACCATGACAATTGAAATATACGCAGGTGGAATATATGCAAATGGAAATAAGAAAATAATGCAAGAAACCTTACAGCAAGAAGAGAAACAAAACTTCAGCATATAGGGGTCCTTTGCACAGCCTCGGTCAACAGGCTATCAATCCAAGATTATGTTCATGTAATCATGTAAAAATAGAGTCTTCTCATATATTTCATAACACGATTACAGCAGTAAAACTAGTGTCATGGCACAGTGGGCTTGAACATCAAAAATTACATTCACAAAAAGACTAACTATGCATTATACAAACCCGTTATTTATAGCAACGTTTACATAATTGTTTACACAATTGTTTTCTTGTAGGACTGCGTGAACAGGGGACACGTAAAAGATAGTGTCCATGGATTTAGCGTATTGGTTGTCGAAAATATTAATCTACCAACTTGTGGCTGTTAGATTCTCGTGATGGGTCAGTCTACGGGTGGAAACAGACCCTAGAGAGTTAGGAACGGCCACGCATCCTTCAAAATCCTTCACGTGCTGGAAAACAGAGTCTGGCTGCTGTAGGACTCTTACGTAGGACCATCGTTTGACCACCATTGACCAAAGCTTCCCTTGATGAATTTGGCTGAACCAATAGGACCTGATCCATGTCCAGGTCATTTCTAACTTGCCCATGTGGCTTGTTTTGCCTGGTGACACCTGCAACATAAATTTTAACAAAAACAGCTGCGGAAAGTTGAATCAATTGTGGAGAGTGTCTGGATTCCGCAGCAAATGAGCAAAATCTAGTTCAAACAGGAAACACAAGACATAGTTAGAAAACCATGTTAAATTCTCTTTTAGAATCAATATGCAATGATTTTGATAGCTTAGGAGGTCCAGGTGAGTGGAAAAAGTTCTAGGAAAGTGTGTAGGAGAGGTGTAATTTCAAAGCTCTACACCACTCTCAAGGATGCATCTCTGCACTGGTTCATGGGTCTGCCTTGGGATAGCATCACCCTGGGCTCAGATGTAGTAAGCCTTCAACAACAAGTATCGAAACTACTGTAGGTCTAAAGACACTAAAGAGGAAATTTTTATAATGACCTTAGGGCATGATAAGTCCTTAGAATATTATGAGGAAAGATTCCAGCTTAGCTACAAAAGATCCAAGTGCACACTTGATCCTGAGTCGCTGAAGCTAGTCCTACTCAAGGGGGTCAGGGAAGATCTTCTGGATACCCTAAACCTGCTAGGAGGAGGGGAAATCTACCAGCTACCCTATGAAGATATCAAGATTGTCTTTAAGAATCATTCTAGAGAAGCTAGGAAAAAGGGTAGGGGTAGTTAACTAATGGCAAACTCATCCTCTTCCAACACATCCATAAAAGGTGAAATTGGAAATTTGCTGGAAGGTTTCAAGAGTTAAATGCTACAAATCCTTGCTCTACAAATGGACACTATGCACATCAAGAGAAAGCAGGAGGAAGAAAAGAGAGAATTAGCCATATTTTGCCCTAGATGCACAAGGAGGCACCCTAGGAATGAATTTCCCTTACACCTTATATAAATTTGTTTGGTCTATGAAGAAAACCACTCCATAGACAAGTGCCCTTCTCTACCTGGACTAAAAGCTGTGTATCAAGGAACTAAAGGGGTGACTGAACAACTCTGCTACATAAGTCAAATGAGACCTCAGGGGCCTTGACCGTACCAACAGGGCATGCAAGGGTCATCTTATGCATATTATAACCCTAACCAAAACACATCCATTACCTCTTGGGCCCCCCCTACTGATGCCTCCTAGTCTACACCTTCTCCTTGGTATTTTGCACCCCAATACCATTCCCAATAGACAAACCAGCTATTTCAGCCATATACTCCTCCACAACCTCAATGGAATGCACCACCCCAGGGGTGGAGGCCCCCATACAACAATGCTCTAGAGTTATTGCCTTCACCTCCTACTCAACTACAACTTTTACACCCTTCTCCACCTAAACAACCTCATATGCCTGCCTAGCCAAATCCGAACCCGAACAACAGACACGCACAACAAGTATATAGTGGAGAGACAACCTACCCTGCTTATAATGTGGAAATTCAGGAAATCAACCTGAGGTCTGGGAGAGTACTCCTGGGCATCCAACCTCCATCTTCAACAAGGGAGAGTGAGGAGTAAAGAGAAGAAAGTATACCTAGAGTGAATCCACCACCCTTTCTTGAATGGTTAACTAATCCAGTCCAGCCAACCCTAAAAGAGAATGAACTTCTGGGTGAACTGAAAAATCTATGTGTTAAAATTCCACTTCTCCAAGCCATTAAGGATCTACCTATTTTCAACAAACTGATTAAAGATAAGTGTTTCAAACATCTAGGGAGGCGAAAAAGAGACACCCCTACCATTAATGTCATTAGACAACTATCTGACTTAATGCTGGGGTAGGTAATTTTCCCAAAGTATTTAGACCCTGGAAGCCTTGTAGTAGATGTGGACATCAATCACACCATTTTCCCACACATTGATTGATCTTGCGGTTGCTATTAATGTAATTACTAAGGACACCCTGCTCAAGCTAAATCTCCAGGGTTCATTAAGAAAGACCACAACAGTCTTGCAACTTGTAGACTATTCCATAGTGGCCCCTAAGGGGATTTTTGAGGATGTGATGGTCTCCATTGACTCGTGGGAGTACCCTTCCAACTTCCTAGTTCTTTAGCCTAAGGCCAAGCTTAATGGTTATCCTCTCATACTTGGTAGACCTTGGTTAGCCACTGCTGATTCCTACATTAGCTGCGGGACTGGAAACATGAATATAAAAAATGGGCATCTATCCAAGCAGTTGATCTTGTACCCTCCTACTCAACCATATTTAGAACATGATTTACCTTTATGGCTGGAAGAGGAGGAAGAAGATGAAGTTTACTCAACCCAACTCTATACCCTAGAAACTACCATGAGTGGAGGACAACCCGATGAAGATGATTTGATTGAACACATCCTCCAAAATCCAACTCCAAACACCTTTTCCTTAGAGGAAGTTGTAAAGGAAACCAAGAGAAACTACTAGATTGATCTATGCTTAGTTGATTCAAACCCTACTAGTGTCAAGACAATAGAATCTGGCCCTGAAAGGACTTTGAAAATCAACCCCTCTCTTTCTGTACACTAAGAAGAAGAGTTGTGCAACATGTTAAGGGAATATTTGGATGCCTTTTGTTGGAGTTACAAAGAAATGAAGGGAGTGCACCCCTCTGTGTGTACTCACCACATTTATATCAAAGAAGTTTGTAGACCAGTTTGACAACCCCAAAGGAGAATGAAAGAAGAATTGCAAAAGTCGTTGGATGCAGGATTCATTTACCCTATCTCGGACAGTGAGTGGGTTTCTCCTTTGGTTTTGGTTCCAAAGAAAAATAGGAAGTGGAGGATTTGTGTTGATTACAGAGAATTAAACAAAGAAACAAAGAAGGACCATTTCCCTCTACCTTTCATTGACCAAGTGTTAGATGGTCTGGCAGGGAAAAATTTCTTCTCTTTCTTAATGGGTTCAGCAGATACAATTAGATCCAGATTAGCCCAGAGGACTAGGATAAAACCACCTTCACCTATCCTTGGGGTACTTTCTCTTATAGGGTCCTTCCTTTTTGCCTATGCGATGCCCTTGCCACTTTTCAAAGGGCAGTCCTGGGTATCGTTTCCGAGCTAGTCCATAATGCAGTGGAAATTTATATGGATGACTTTACATCCTATGGGTGTGATTTCTAGGAGGCTCTCTCCAACTTGGGTAAGGTGATGAACAAATGCATTGAAATGAACCTATCCCTTAGTCCCGAAAAATGTGATTTCTTGATGACTGCAGGGATTTTTCTAGGTCACTTAATATCCCAAAAAAGACTGTAGGTAGACCCAAATAAGATAGGCATCATCCAAAGGGTCCCATCTCTACAAAAACAGAGAGATGTCAAAAGTTTTCTAGGTTTAGCTGGATACTATAGGAGATTTATAAAATACTTCAACAAGTTAGCTTCTCCCTTATTTGGGTTATTGGCCAAGGACTCCGAATTTGTATGGTCAGAAAGCTGTCAAGAAGCCTTGGACACCCTAAAGGACAAGTTGACTACTGCACCTATTCTCCAAGGCCCAAATTGGGCTCTTCCTTTCCATATACATGTTGATGCCTCTCACAAAGCCATAGGAGCAGCTCTAGGCCAACTAGATGACAAGCTACCTTATGCCATTTACTTCATCAGTAAGAATCTGTCCAAAGTCAAGTTGAACTACATAGTGATTAAAAAAGAGCTCCTAGATGTTGTGCATTCATTGAATAAATTTAGACATTACATTACTAGTTACCAAACATTTGTACATACTGACCATGCTGCAATTAAATAATTGATGAATAAACCTAATGTAAATGCCCAGATTATTAGATGGTTACTTTTATTGCAACAATTTGATTTAACTATTATTGATAAGCCTGGAAAGGAGAATGTTGATGCATATTTTTTATCTAAATTGAATTTTCCTCTAGGGGAGGAAGGAATGGTTGATGATCAGCTACCAGATGAACACTTATTCTCCATTTCAGTCCTCTCTCTATGGTTGACTGAAATAGCAAATTACTTGGTGTCTGCACAGTTTCCACCAAATTTGTCCTCCAAGGAAAAGAGCAAGATTGTAAGGAAGAACGCCCCATTCACTTGGATTGGGGGAAACCTCTTCAAACTAAGCCTAGATCAAATTTTGATAAGATGTGTTAGGGTGGAGGAAGTCTTTGACATCTTTCTGACTTTTCATGATGGACCTTGTGGAGGTCTCTTTGCAGCCAAAAGAACAACATTCAAGGTACTACAATCTGGTTATTACTAGCCCACTCTTCACCAAGATGTGAACAGCTATATCGGTCAGTGTGATCGGTGCCAAAGGATGGGGAAACCTACCCCAAGAGATGAAATTCCTTTGCAACCTCAAGTGACTTTCAAGCCATATGACAAGTGGGGCATGGATTTCATTGGACCCATGGACCTTCCATCCAAGCAAAAGTAGTACATCATTGTGTGCACTAACTATTTACTCAAGTGGGCTAAAGCCAAGGCCATCAAAGTAGCAACAAAATAAAAAGTGGTTGAATTCTTAAGGGAAAATGTATTTTATAAGTTTGGGTACCCTAGAGAATTGGTCACTGATCAAGGAAGTCAATTTACATCTCACATGATTGAAAATTTGTTAAGACAGCACAAGATCAAGCATAGAACATCCACTCCTTACCACCCACAAGCTAATGGGCAAGTGGAGGTAACCAACAAAGCACTGGAAGGCATTCTGACCAAGGTGATTAGTAGCAACAGAAAGGATTGGGCAGATAGATTAGTTGAGGCCACTTGGGCCTACAATACCACCTAGAAGACCACCACTAGATTCACTCCTTATGAGCTAGTATATGGGAAGAAAGCCCTGTTGTCCATTGAATTTGAATACAACACCTTAAGAATGGAAGCACAACTGGATCTAGATCTCACCAGGGCACAACAAGAAAGATTTCTCCAGCTGAATGGGTTATATGAATTTAGGATGTAGGCCCTCCTACACACAGAGGTGACCCAAGTTCAAAGGAAAATTTGGCACAAGAAAATAAAGGAAAAGCAGTTTCAAGAAGGTGATTGGGCTTGTTGTATGATTCCAGGTACAAGGATTTTAAAGGAAAGTTAAGGATCAGATGGTTAGTGCCTTATGTCATAGAAAATTGTCATGATAATGTTTCAATATAGATAAGAACCATTGATGAAGAGGCTATCCCTTTACTTTTTAATGGGTATAGATTGAAGGTCTACAAGAATCCCTTGTCAAAGAAAGAATTCACTAATGACATCAGCAATATAGTGATGGTGGTGGAGCAAGTCTAGAGACTCAAGTGAAAAGCTCCATGAGGCACCTGGGTCCCACCATTGGGTTGAAAACTTCTTAAAGTGGCCCAATGGTGTTGAAAAAAGAAAAAGTATAAAGATATCTAGGTGAAAACCTCTTTTGAGGCACCCAGGGCAGGCAACTAGGATGAAAACCTCCTTAGAGGCAGACTAGTTGTTTTCTTAAAAAAGAAAAAGGTAAAAAATGAAAAAAGAGAAAAAAGGTAAAAAAATTTGGAAATGTTGTTTCCAGGTCGAAAAAGGGAGAATAAGCTCAGCTTGAGAGGAACAGAAGGACCTACGAAATCCATATTTCAATCCCTCCCTCTCATATTATTCATTATTTCATCCATTCTTCCATTTATGAACTTCTCCAGCTCAGTTTACACAATATGTTTGTTTTCTACAGGATTCCCTCTAAACCTACAGGAGTTTCCTATAGGAATTACAGTGGAATTGAAATCCCAAGAAAAGAGGTCTTAGAAAAAGGGGATGATAAGCCTGTGCCTAAAAAGGAAAAAAAATATTCACTCCACCACATCATCGCCATGCCTTCCATCACCATGTTACCCCTGCATCCATCCAATATAAGTCAATTATATATATATATATATATATATATATATATATATATATATATATATATATATATATATATATATATAAATGCAATTTTCAAAACAAAACAAAAAAAGAAAAAGAAAAAAACAAACAGAAGAGGAAGAGAAGGGGGACAAAGGGACAATACCTTAAGACCACAACTCTCATTTACCATTCACTAAGACCCTTCTCTACTCATGTCAACAACCCTCATGCTCCAGAAGTGAGAAAAAGTATGAAATTTTAGGGGAGAGGCAGCTACAAGACATCCTGTAGGTTTCTTGTAGGAAATCCTGTAGCAGCCTATCCCACAAAGGAAAATTCCTAGGTTTGCATCCATCTTCAGTACAAAGATTCCAAGGTTGAGGAAGCTCCCCTAGAGCTCAGTAGTAGTAGCAAGATCACCAGCATCACTCTCTAGCACCTAGACATCAAAAGAGGCCAATACAAAGAAGGATATGCAACAAATACACAACACATAGACATCATTCTCCAACATGCATCATCATCAAAGCATCATACCCACAGGTATGTCATATTACTCATGCTCTCTCGTTAGTACGATATGATCAAAATTGTAGGATTATCTAAGAGTTGGTTTTATAATAAAAGGTGGCCACTTAACTTGGCCACCTTCGACCAGTTGACGAGGAGAAAACAATTATATAACTCCACATGTGGTAGCAGTCAAATCAGAATAAAAAGGAGATAAGGCCAAAAATGGTTAAGTTACGGAGGAATGAAGTGGGAGATGATTACAAGGTAAGGTGGAATGATGGATTGATAGTGGGACCAACGGTCCAAAAGGAGGTGCTCACACTTAGACAACTAGCACACCATCCCACATGATCATCCATATAAGGAAATAAAACACTAAGTCCCATGAAAAGAGAGCATTAGCAATCTCAAGAATTCATCAAAAAGAGGTTTCTCTTAGCCTTCTTGAAGCAACACCTACAGGAGACAGTTAACATTTTTCAGCACATGAGACCTACAGGATACAAAGCAATCAATCTACATGATTATCAATGGGAACTAAATGGAGGAGAAATCAAAGGTTGTGCTCAACAGAACGTAACAAGTAAGGTAGGAGCTATACCTTCCATGTTTTCCAGTTAAAAAGAAGAAAAATCCTCATTTTATTAAGGAAAATGCAGTCTAGGAGAATTGTATTGCAAAGTTAACACTCCATCCTCTCTCACCCACCAGAATTCTTCATTTCTATCCATCCAAGCCTCCACAATTACCAGGGAAAAGATGACCGAAGGTTTAATAAGGGAGAACCCACAAACACAGTAAGGATCCACCAGCATCCTCCTGTAGTAGAAATTTTCACAAGGCACCAATGGATGGGGTTCTTTGAGAGGATACGATGATGAGGTGGCCAAAGGATTTTCTCTCTCACTCATACCCCTCTCTAGAACACATGCCATTGCTGTGGTAAAAGGCCTATCAATAGAAATCACCACTGAAGTTATAAGCAGAATCACTACACTCCCTTTAGGGGTAACTTGGAGAAAAGAAGATAAGGGTAACAACACCCTTGCAAAGAAGAAATTATTTTTGGAAGGGGAGGAGCCAATGGAAGACAAAAATGGGGTTAGAAGAGGAAGCATTCCATACCCTTGGAATGAAGTTAGTTACCACCTCATTAAATACATATCATGTGAAGGGAGATATATTTTGGTGTATGGATACCACTTCAGACTCCTCTGAGAACTGATATTTGGAGAAGACACACCTCCTCAAAATAGATTAAGTATACCCTACTTTTTTCTTCAATCAATGATAGACATGAGCATCAAATTGCAAGAGGGAAAACATCAAAAACTAGCCCATCATGGGTTGATCAAACTCATCCTAGAAGATGCTCTACAAAACCTAAGACTCCCTATTACATGGACAACCTTCAGAGACATGCAGGCAGGAGGGGCAATTCAAGCTCTTGAATATGACAAAAGCCCCACTACTAGTGAGAGGGAAGAAGAAACAAAAGAAGAAAATGAAGAAGAAACAAAAGAAGAAAATGAAGAGGAAACAAAAGAGGAAAAAAAGGAAGAAAATGAGGAGGAGAATGAAGAAGAGACAGAAGAAGAAACAAAAGAAGAGACAGATGAGCAGAGTGAGGAACTAGAGGAAGAAGAGAAAGAGAAAGATAAGAATGAGAAGGAGAATGGAAAAGAGGAAACAAAATAAAAGGAAGAACAAAGGCCTACATTTCAAGGCAAAGAAGGGGAAGAATCACCAAGGGTATCTCCAGAACCCACTGAGAAAGAGGTAGCAGCTGCTCTTACTACCCTAAGTACACCTATCAAGTCAAAAGGGAAGAGGAAAATAAAAACCCCATTGTACTTCAAGACAAGAAAGAGCATAAGGATTAGGCAAGGAATGCCTCAAAGCCCCACAAAAACTCCAAATGTCATTGAGGATTCACCAAAGGAGCAAGAAAAGGTAGCCCCTCTACAGAAAAGTCAAGGAGAAGGATCATTAGGAAAAGCCTCTCCCAAATCTCCTGTCACTTATGTTAGGAGGCCTATCACAAGCTCATCCTCATCAAAAGGAAAAGGTCTCCTACAGGAGACACAAGTAGACCTACAGAAATCAAAGGCCATCCTACAGGAAACCCTCTCAAACCTACAAGATGTATAGAAAAGGGACCAAGAAGGTATCACTCCACAAGAAAGAAAGGAAGAAAACCAAGAATTGAGGGAACCTAGTCCACAACCCAACTTGAGCTCCTACTACAGATTCATTGAAGGAGGTAGGGTAATCCCACAAAATTTTGCCATTCCCTTATTCTTTGAGCTTGAAAGAGAGAGGGAAATGACACACAGGTGGATGCAAATTGCCAAATCAAAAGGAGTGGAAGATGAAGGTGGCATGGAGGAAAAAATGAAAGAGATGGGCAGAGAGATGAGCAACATAAGGGAAAAAGAGGCAATCATGAAATCTTAGTTGGAAGCAGAGAATGCATGGCTAAGAGGACAACTACAAGAAAGGGAAATCCAATTGGCAACTATGGCCAATTTATCCTTGGAGGAAATCTAGTGCAGGATGCAAGCAAACTTTTATGCCTTGCATCTCAAGGAACAATGGCTACAATTCCAAATCAAGACTTTAGTACAGTGAGGCACTATGCCCTTCTAGGACTATAGACAATTCATTGATCTATGTGATCAAAGCACCTTGGAAGATAGAGAAAAAATGTCTGAGTTTTACCTGCACAACTTGGCCTTGACAAATTTGAATGTGTGGTGAGCACCAGCATTGCGGAAATAATGCTGCAACTCCTGGGCTTCCTTCTTTACTTTTATCAACCCAGTAGTTCGTAACAAACTTGGAAGTGATGGTGTTGTATGCACAATTACTAGTTCTTATTGCAGGCTATCACTTGGTTAGTTGGTGCAAGATCGCTAGGAGCTCAAGCAAAATTCTATGGATTCGAGAAGAAGCTCTATATGTGATGAAAGAAGGAAAGCTTACTCTACAGAGGCTACTCTACTTGCAGAAATGAAAAGAAGACTGAAATGTGAAGTAAACCCTAATCCTACTTTTGCAGAAAGAGAGATGAAAAAACATAAAATGAATTCCATTACCTACTTCGGAAGTAAACAACATGTAATCAAGCTATTTCTAGAAGGAAATGAGAAGAAAACATCTTTTTGGATTTTTATGTATTTTTAGGTGAAATTGTTATGCATGTAATTTATTTGCTTGTGAATGTGGCAGCGATTAGGTGGTGATGGAGGGCGACTTTAGAGTTTGTAGAGGTTTAGGAAGGCGTGGATGGGTCCTAGGAGGCCCCAAGTGTTCTTCTGGAGGCTTTTCCTATAATCGGACTTCAAAAAGACACCTACAGGAAAATCTATAGGAGGTTGCAGGGGATCTATAGGAGGTCTACAGGAGGATGCTGAGGGCTGTTTTAGAGGTTTTGAAGGTGGGAAAATGGGTGGAAATGGTAGCTTATGGCTAGGAGGATGTGCTAAGGTGTCTAAGGTTCATCAAGGAGGATTACAGAAGAGAAAGATGGTTGGACTTGTTCAAGGAAAGAGAGGAAAGTTCATGAGAAAAGTGCAGAAAATTAAGGCAGATTTGTGAGGGACTTTGGATGACCTATGGAACATAGATCAAAGAGATATGGTGATCGATGATTGGTTGAATTATTGTGAGTAGAGATGTACTACAAGAGAACTGAAAATCAAACACTAAGACTAAGCAAGCAAAGAAACTAGCTACACTAAAAAGCGGAACTATTCATTAAGCTAGTCTAAATTCTGATCTAGGAAAGTAAATGCTGAACAATGCTATATGGAAAGAAAACATGGAAGGAAATTTATTGTAAAGATAGAAATGAACATGGTGAAATAGATCTACAGCAAAAGCATTAACCTTCTAACAAACTGCAACACTAGAAATCCTATGGAAAAGACAAATCTGTGTTTTTTTGTGGCAGCAAGAGGGTCTTGGCCTCAGTTCATGGTCCCAAAGGGGAGAAAGGAGGCCAAGGCTTTGTTGATGGCCTTTTTGTATCTTCTTCTATCATTGTTCAACCTGCTACAACAAACTGAAATGGAAACAACCTTTTAAATCACCAAAAGTAACCTATCCTTAACCAAGAAAGAAATCTATCTAACAGCAATGAATTCATAAACTGAAACAAAACATATAAATAAAAAACAAGAGGTGCTTGATTGCTTGGATTGGGCCCTAACCCAAGAGATTTAGCCCTCTGATGTAACTCAGTGCTAGCTTAAAAACAATCTCATCTTCATTATCAAAATAATAGTAAGATTACATGAAATTGTCTACAAAAGTAAGCTCAAAGTGGAGCAGACCAAGGCTGCAACAAAAGTGTGAAAATTTGACCAAAATCCAACAACCTAATGACGCCCTAGGCCTCTCTACTTATACAACTGGAGCTTCCAACATCTCCCTTAAAATTAGGGAGGCTCGACTCCTAGAACTTGAGATAGGCAGCAATTATACTCCACTTGCTCAGCTACCTCTTTGGTGCATTGATGTGGCTGCTTGTGCTCCAAGCTTTCTGAAAGAGAATTCGAAGTAAGGAGTCATAAATGAGGGGAAAACCCTCCTATGAATCCTCACCCTTGTTTTCTTCGAATATTTGCTACCAAATTTTCATTAAACCTTTGACTTTGTCTCCAAAATTGACAAAAAATCTGCATTAAGCACACATTAGACTTCAAGGCATAATGACCAACCCAAGTCACTCTATTAACATAAATATAATCAAAAAACATGCATTAAACTAATGAGAATGGTGGATTGAGCTAAGTAAAGAGGAAAAATGAGCCCATATAATTACCCATTTATGGGGCTCATCATCACTCCCCTACTGAATGTGTTACTCATCCTCTAAGCAACTAATCCATCTCCTCATCTTTGATGGCCCTGATGGCCTCCCTGACATCCCATGCTTCCGATGTGAGGTCTTCTTCTTTGTAATGGAATCTTGCCTTTCTATCCACCTCTTCCGTCTACTATTTTTCTTCTTCCTCTTTTCCACCTTCCGGTAGGCCTAGCGGTAGTGGAGGACTCAATTTGAGGCTAATCCAATTGGCCTTCAAACTCTGCATAGAGCGCTTGTACAGTGGCACTCTCCTTAATGCTTCTTTCATCCTTGTTGGGGAGTGATACTCCCTGATTTGCAGACTATGTGGGAGAGTGTTCCACCTCCTCATACAAGCATGAATACAATGTTCCCCAAGTAATCTTTCCATGTCTTCAAAAAGTGCAATGGCCTAGGCCTGCTCATTGATATACTTAGGGGCACTTTGAGGATTATTTGCAAGTAGCTGGTTAACACTGATGAGAGCCATGGGGTCTGCTGGCTCAACTTGGATCATTAAGGGTTCATTTTGCTCTTTTGCCATCAACTTTTTGATTTTTTTTGCCATTTTCTCCTCATGATTCATCCATGATGCCATGGCCATCAGTTGCAAGTCCCCTAGACTAGCATTCAGGTCCCATAGGTTCATATCAGTGAGGGCCAAGTTATGCAAATAAAGCTTTGCTATCTTTGCCTTGTCTTCTGCTGAACTTTGGTCACATAGGTCTGTAAACTGTTTATAATCTTGGAAAGGCATGGTGCCTCTTTGTGCCAAAGTCTTGATTTGAAACTACAACCATTGGTCTTTGAGGTATACTCCATATGATTTTGCTGGTGTCCTGCACTGTAGCACCTCCATAGACCAGCTGGCCATGCATGCCAATTGTGTCTCCTTTTCTTGCAGTTGTTTCCTTAGCAACTCATTTTCTGTTTCTAAGTGAGATCTTTTGATTGCCTCTCTATGTCTTACATCACTTAACTCCCTGCCCATCTCTCTAAGCTGGTTCTCCATGTGGCCAATATCTTCTACCCCCTTAGATTTGGCAATTTTCATCCATCTATGGCTCCTTATTCTTTCTTTCTCCAGCTCAAAGAAAAGTGGGACTGCAAATTTCTGTGGAATGATTCCCCCCCCCCCCCCCCCCCCCCCAAGAAGATTGTAGTAAGAGCCCAAACTAGGCTGGGGGTTAGGTTCTTGGGTCTCTGTTGTTTCCTCCTTCCCCTTTGGCTGTTCTTCTACCCTTTTCTCAAGTTTCTCGGTCTCCTGTAGCTTAGTTAGGGTCTCCTATAGAACAGTCTGTGCTTCCTGTAGAGCTGTTTTTGAGTCCTATAGTTGCACTCTTTCCTTCCAAGTGGAAGATCTAGGACTTCCTCTTTCATATGTGATGGGGGTTTTAGAGGGAGATTCTTCCCCTTTGACAGTGGGTGAATCTTCAATTACAATAGGCATAGTTGAAGATGGCTGTGGTTTTCCCATTTTTATCCTTGTGCTTTTCTGAGCCCTGAAGTACATTGATGTTTGCCTCTTCCTCTTTTGTTTGGGTTTCACAGGGGTGCTGAGGGCAGCAAGAGCAGCTACTACCTCTCTTTCTAGGGTCTCAGGAGACACTTCTATCTTTTCTGCCCCTTGTTCCTCTCCTTTTGTCTTCTCTGTCTCTGCTGATTTTGTTTCCTCTTGCTCTGTTTTGTGTTCTTCCTCCTCTAGTTTAGTTTCCTCCTTCTCTATTTTAGTTTCCTCCTTTTCTTTTTTCTCCTCAGTTCCCTCCCCTTCTTCTCCTTGCTGTTCTTCCCCCTCACTTTCAGAAGGACTGAGGTCATATGTGAGGGCCTTTACATCATCTTCCCTTGTCATATTTCTGAAGATCTCCCATGCTATGGGGATTGTGAAGGTGTGGAGGGATTCTTCCACTAATAGTTTTATTAACCCATGGTGAGCCAATTGATCTGGACCCCCTGCCTTTAACTTAATGCTGGAGTCTATAAGGGACTGCAGGAGAAAATAGGGGATGCTGAGTTTTTGGGGTGTAGGAATGTTCATGCCATATCTCAGCTCATGGAGAAGTCTAAAATGGTAGCCATAAACTATGCTATACCTCCCTTCACAGGAAATATACTTGATGATTTGGTAATTGACCTCATCCCAAGGGTAAGGTATGCTTGTTCTTCTAATGCCATTTTTGTCTTCTACAAGATGTTCATCTAGTTGCAAGAAGGTTTTCTTTGCAACTTGTCCCATTGGCTTTTCATCTTTTCTCCAAGGTAATGCCCGGGGAAGGCTGGTAACTCTGATGATATATTCTGGGGTGATTTCCATGGTGAGAAATTTGAAATTAATAGTGGCATGGGTCTTTGAACGAGGTACTAAAGCAAGGGAAAACTCCTGAGCCACTTCTTCATCAAACCCTCGAAATTTTTCGAAAAATGGCATCCAATTTGCTCTGGTAAAAATGGCTACTACTTCGGGATGCTCATGGATCCTAGCTAAATTTGTGGGCTCCTTCCTCATGAATCCCCCTGTCATTTTTCTTATACCCCCCCTTTGACACCCAAAATGGAGATGGAGACAAGAATTTTAAGGAAACTGGAAAACAGAGAAAAACTGTGCTTTTTTAAGAAAACAGGCAGAATTTTTTTATGGAATTCCTCTTCTCCTACAAGCTTAATTCCTCCTTAGAATTGTATCATTTCTTGCACATATTAATATTCAAGGTGGGTCTATACAGAGCCTACCTCTTCAAGCCAGAATCTAAGCAAAAACCCCATGTTTCTTCCTTTAAAACTGCTCACTATCCCTCTTGAAGAACTGGCTGGAGGTGCCCCTATAGAACCCGTTCCTGTAGAACTAGCTGGAGGTGCTCCTGTAGAACCTATTCTGGTAGAACCTTTTACTGCTCCTGTAGGACTCTGATAGTAGAAGGGTGGCTAGAATTGATAGAGAATGATGTTTTCGAGGCTATGGAGGTGGTATGGAGCTTGTTGCAGCTAAGTGAATGAGGACAAATGGAAGAAAAGGTGGTGAAGGAGTTTTGAGGAGGAATACTTATGTCTTCTTTGAGATATTTCCAGTGATGGGGTGAGCTAGAAAAAAGGTACGTTGCTAGATTCAGACCATTGGTCCCCACTACTCTGTCATCATGGCTCTTCATGACTCTTTCCCACAATCACTTCCCATCATTTCATCGGAGTTCATCGGAGTTTGTATAACCTCCACTACCTGTCCTTTGGATTTTCTGTGAGTTGACTAGGCACATGTGTGGTGGCATCTCCGGATGAGCGCAGTCAACTGGATGAGGGTGGCCAGTTAACTGGCCACCTTTATCGTTCAACCCTAACCATCTCATTCGTTTATGCATGTTTTCAATTACACAGATGCAACAAAGGAGAGGGTTAGACACTTACCTGTAAGTCGAATGTTCGTGCTGTGGTGCATTTTGGTTTCTTTGTTGCTGCATGCTCGTATTTCAGTTGCTGCATGCCTGTATCTCCTCTGCTGTATGCTTTCTGCTCTCTGATGTGTGGTTTGTTTGCTTTGTGCAGGTACCCTCTAGCTGGATCTGCTTCCAACATCCTTTTCAATCCTATGGATGCATCTATTCTGCTGTTGTGGCTTGATTTTAAGGGGATCAGCTGCTACAAGAAATCCTACAGGAGCTCCTGTAACTGCTTCTCCCTTTAAAATTATTAGTTGATTGTTGTGGTGGGAGCTATGAAGATGATACCAGAGATGTTGATGGTGACAGAGAGGTATTTGGTAAGCTGCAGGTGAGCTTTGGAGGTGTTGTTCCTTTTATTTCTTGGTTTTTTCTAAAAACTGGTTTCTGTGTTTTTTTTGCAGGAAAGGAAGAAATCCATGATAATGAGGTGGTGCAGGTGTGGGATGGCTGGTCAAGAGGGTGGATAGTTGTAGGAGGGCCTACAGGCTCTTCATGACACTTCCCAGCTCCTCAAACTATTTTTAAAATCCATTTCGAGCTCTCTATGATTTCTATAGGAGGTTCCTGTAGAACACACAAGGCCTCCTCTAGGATACATAGTGTTCGGAAAAAACACACAGTGAGGTGGAAGAAAGGTTAGAAATGATTGAGAAGAGTATGGAGGAGGTGAAATAAGCTCTGTGGCATCCTCTCTTTCTTCTTGTGGTCCACCTGTAACCTGCAATGCATGTTAAAAGTCAATTTCCTCTTCCTTTTTTCTCTGTTTTTTCTTTTTTCTTCGCTTTTTTTTTTTTGAAAGACAACTAGGGCGCCTCCAAGAGGTTTTCACCCTCATTTCCTACCCTGGGCACCTCCAAGGGAGGTTTTCACCTAGGGATATTATTCTCTCTTTTTTCGTTTTTGTCATCACTGGGTTGCCTCAAAAGAGGTTTTCAACCCAATGATGGGACTCAAGCACCTCATGGAGGTTTTCACTTGAGCCCTTATTATTATTATTATTATTATTATTTTTAGTAAGTGGGTGGAGTGGATGCTAAGACCTGCTCCACTACCAACACTGTGTTATTCAGATCTTCAATGAACTCTTGCTTAGAGAGGGGCTTCTTGTAAATTTTCAACCTATGTCCATTGACAAGCATGGGGATGGCTTTCTCATCAATGGTTCTGATCATGAATGAACCATTGTCATTGCATTTTTCCACAGTGTAGGGTCCCAGCCATCTTGTCCTTAGCTTGCCTTTGAAGTCTTTATACCTTGAGTCATAGAGCAGTGCCCAATCTCCCTCTTGGAATTGCTTCTCCCTGATGTTTTGATCATGCCATATTTTCCTTTGAAGATGGACTACCTCTGTGTGGAGAAGGGCCTGTAGTCTTTGTTCATCTAATCCATTGAGCTGGAGTAGCCTTTCCCTCTGTGCATGGCTAAGGTCTAGGTCTAGCTAAGATGTCATCCTTAGTGTATTGTATTCAAATTCTATTGACAGCAAAGCCTTCTTCTCATAGACCAGTTCATAGGGTGTGAACCTTGTGGTGGTCTTCCATGTTTTGTTGTAGGCCCAGGTGGCGTAAATTAGTCTATTCGCCCAATATTTTCTGCTGCTGCTCACTACCTTGGTCAGAATTCCTTCCAAAGCTCTGTTGGTGACTTCCACTTGCCCATTGGCTTGTGGATGGTAAGGGGTGGAAGTCCTGTGCTTGAATTTATGATGTGTGAGTAGGTCTTCAATCAAATTGGAAGTGAACTGACTACCTTGATCTGTAACGAGTTCTCTTGGATACCCGAACTTATAGAATACGTTCTTTCTTAAAAGCTCAGCTACTTTTTCCTCTGTAGCTGCCTTGATTTCTTTTGTCTCTACCCATTTTGTTAGGTAATCAGTGCACACAATGATGTATTGCCTTTGTTTTGAAGGAGGGTTGATAGGACCCACAAAGTCCATGCCCCACTTCTGAAATGGCTCAAAAGTCACTTGAGGTTGCATGGGCATCTCATCCTTTGGTGTAGGTTTCCCCATCCTTTAGCACCAATCTCATTGGCTAGTATATCTCTTCACATCTTGATGAAGAGTGGGCCAATAGTAACCTTCTTGAAAGATTTTGAAGGCAGTCCTTTTTACTACAAAATGATCTCCACAAGGACCGTCATGACAGGTTAGGAGAATGTAAAAAACTTCCTCCTCCATGACACATCTTCTCAAGATCTGATCTGGGCCAAGTTTGAAGAGATTGCCCCCAATCCAAGTGAAAGGGGTGCTTTTCCTCACGATCTTGCTCTTCTCTTTTGAGGACAGGTGTGGTGGGAACTGTGCTGAAACCAAGTAATTTGCTATATCAGCAAACCATGGAGAGAGTAATGAGATAGCAAATAGGTGCTCATCTGGCATTTGATCATCCACCATTCCTTCCTCACCTGCAGGCAAATCTACTCTAGACAAAAAGTCAGCAACAATATTTTCTTTACCAGGCTTATCAACAATGGTTAAATCAAACTGCTACAGTAAAAGAAACCATCTAATAATGCGGGCATTTACATTTGGTTTATTCATTAAATACCTAATTGTATCATGATTGGTGTGTACAAAGGTTTGATGGCCTTTGATGTAATGTCTAAACTTATTTAAGGAATGCACTATAGCTAGGAGTTCCTTCTTGCTGACCGTGTAGTTTAACTCTGCCTTGTACAAACTTTTACTTATAAAGTATATGGCATAAGGTAACTTTTCATCAATCTGCCCCAAGGCTGCTCCTATTGCTTTGATCGAGGCATCTGTGTGAATGTGGAAAGGTAGGTCCCAATTTGGGTCTCTCAAAATTGGGGCAGTCACAAGTTTGCTTTTCAAGGTATCTAGGGCTTCTTGATAGTTTTCAGTCCATATGAACTCGACATCTTTTCCGAAAATACCAAACAACAGAGAGGCTAACTTATTGAAATATTTAATGAATCTTCTATAATATCCTGCCAGGCCTAGGAAACTTCAAACATCTCTCACCTTTTGGGGAGGTGGGACCCTTTGGATGATGGCGATTTTGTTGGGGTCCACCTACAATCCTTGTTGAGATATTGCATGACCTAGGACGGTCCTTTCAGTCATAGAAAATTCACATTTTTCTGAACTAAGGGACAGGTTCATTTCAATACACTTGTCCAAAAAGTTCCCTAGGTTAGATAAAGCTTCTTGAAAGTTAGAACCATAAGGAGCAAAGTCATCCATATATATTTCCACCGGATCATGAACCAGTTCAGAAAATGTACTCAATACTGCTCTCTGGAAAGTGGTTGGAGCGTTGGACAAACCAAAAGGAAGGACCTGGTATGCAAAGGTACCCCAAGGACAAGTGAAAGTGGTCTTATCTTGGTCTTCCGAGCTGATTTGAATCTGATTGTACCCGCTAAACCCATCTATGAAGGAGAAAAACTTTTTCCCCACCAGACCATCTAACACTTGATCTATGAAAGGAAAAGGAAAATGGTCCTTTTTAGTGGCCTTTTTCAGTTCCTGATAATCGACACAAATTCTCCACTTACCATTTTTCTTTGGCACTAGCACCAAAGGAAAGACCCATTCACTGTCAGAGATGGGGTAGATGAATCCTGCATCAAGTAGTTTTTGCAATTCTTCCTTAACAATGTCTTTAAGGGCTGGGTTAATCCTCCTTTGAGGCTTCCTGACTGGTTTTCAATCCTCCTTAATGTATATATGATGAGTACATACTGAAGGGTGCTCTCCCTTAATCTCCTTATAACTCCAAGTGAAGGCATCTAAATGTTTTCTTAATAAGTTGCACAGTTCCTTCTCCTGGGAGGTGGATAGGGATGAGTTGATTTTCAAGGTTCTTTCTGGGCTGAACTCTATATTCTTAACATGGAGAGAGGTCGAGTCGGCCACACAGAGATTAGTTAAGGGATTGTCTTGGCTTTCTTTCACTAGATCTTCTAATGGCAACATACTGGGGGGCGGATTTTGAATTAAATTTCCAATGAAATCATCCTCATTTTGCGGTTTCCCCTCCATGACAGTTTCTACTACACATAGTGGTGCAGAATAGACTTCATCTTCATCCTCTTCCTCCAACCAGAGAGGTAGATCATGTTCTAGCAAGGGTTGGGTAGGAGGGTATAGGATTAGCTGCTTGGACATATGCCGATTCTTGATAGTCATGTTCCCAGCCCGACAACTGATGTAAGCATCGAGAGTGGCCAACCAGGGTCTTCCCAGGATGAGAGGATACCCAATGAGCTTTGATTTTAGCTAGAGAACCAAGAAATTAGTAGGGTACTCCCAAGAATCAATGGAGGCCGTCACATCCTCCACAATCCCTTCAGGGGTCACGATGGAGTGGTCTGCTAGCTGCAGTACTGTCATGGTCTTTCTCAAGGAGCCCTGGAGTTTGAGATTGAGCATGGTGTCCTTTGTCATCACATTAGTGACAACTCCCAGATCAATCAAGATATGTGGGATCATGGTGCCATTGATGTGGACATCAACTATTGGGCTTCCAGGGTCTAAATATTTCGAACAGAGTACCTACCCCAACATTAGGTCGGACAGTTGTCATATGACATTGATGGTTGGGGCATCTCTTCTGCGCCTGCCTGGATGCTTGAAGCACTTCTATTTGATCATCTTATTGTATATAGGCACATCCTTTATGGCTTGGAGAAGTGGTATCTTTACACATAACTGTTTCAATTCTCGCAGAATTTCAGTTTCTTCTTGGGTGGGTTGTGTTGTCCCACATAGTCTCTTAGGAAAGGGTGGATTTTCTTTTGGTTCACTTTCCTCTTTATCTTCCTCAACCTCCTAAGGGGGAGGCTGGCTATCTGGAAGAACCTTCCTAGATCGTAGGTTAATCTCCTGAATCTCCACAGCATAGGTTGGGCATGATGGTTCCCCACTGTATAGTTGTTGAGCCTGTCTATTGTTCGGGTTTAGGTTCGGTTGAGCAGGCATTTGGGGTTGCCTTGGTGGAGCAGGAGGCAATGGTTGAGATTGAGCAGGTGGTGGAGGCAAAAGAGCAGGATGAGAGTTGTGCTAGGGCCTCCACCCTTGATGAGATGCTTTCCACTGAGGTTGTGGCTAAGCATAGGAGTGGAATGAACCAGAAGCTGGTTGGGCATGATATTAAGATGGATAGGACCAAGGAGGAGGTGTGGACTAGGAAGGATGAGCAGGGGGGCCCCAGGAAGGTATGGAAGTGGCTTGGTTGGGGTTGTAGTATGCCTGAGATGTCCCTTGCAGTCCCTTCTAGTATGGTATAGGTCCATGCGGTCTCCTTTGGTTCATGAAATAGAGTGGTTCAGTGGCTCCTTCAGCCCTTTGGTATACAACTTTAACTATGGGCAAGGAAGCACACTTATCTGTAGAATGATCTTCTTCAGAAACTAAACAAACCTCTATGGATTTCAATGGAAATTCATTCCTAGGATGCCTTCTGATGCACCTATGACAAAAAATGGCCAAAGCCCTCTCTGCTTCATCTTGTTTCCTTTTGATATGCAAGGTATCCATTTGCATGGCAAGAGTTTGCAGCATCTAGCTCTTGAAGTCTTCTAGCATGTGTCCAAGCTCACCTTTTATGGATGAACTGGATGAGGAGGTACTGGCTATGGGTTGACTCCCCCTACCTCTCTTTCTGGCTGCCCTAGAATTCTTTCTAAAAACAGTCTTTATGTATTCATAAGGTAGTTGGTAGATGTCTCCCCCAGCGAGCAGATGGAGGGTGTCTAGAAGCTCTTCCGCAATTCCCCTGAGCAGGACCAACTTTAGCGATTCGGGGTCAAGTGTGCACCTAGCCCTTTTATAACTGAGCTGGAACCTCTCTTCATAATCTTCCAATGATTCATCACTTCCCATGGTTATTCAGAAGACTTCTTCCTTGGTGTCTTTTGACCTACATTAGTCTCGATATTTGTTATTGAAGGCTTGCTGCATCTAAGCCTAAGTTGTGATGCTATTTCCAGGTAACCCCATGAACCAGCACAATGCTGCATCCTTGAGGGTAGAAGGGAATAGTTTCAACTTTTGCTCATCTTCTGCATAGTCATAGGTTTGACAGATAACAACAAACTCAAACAAGAAGGTGTCAGGATCTTCTGTAGTCAATCCATGGAAGTGAGGTAGGGCTGAAGGGCTTATGTTTTTCATTTTAGTGTCCCCATTGGTTTCTCAGATGGGAAAGGTACCCTCTACTCTTTCTCCATTCCCCCTAACATTTCTATTCTCAGCCATTGTCTCAGGAGGGATGTTTTCTTCTTCTTCTTCCCCTATAGGTTCTTCAAATATCTCTGGTTGTTCACCTAAAGGTTCTTCTAGATCACTGCCACTAAAGAAGAGAGAAGGGTGGCTATGTGATGTGTTGGGGGTGTTGGGTAAGAATTTTCCTGAATTATCCCTGTTCCTATGATGCATGGAAGGAATTTTTTTTTTTTGTTGGTTTTTTCTTTTTGCTGCTTGTACTTGCAAAATTAAAATTGGTTGAACAAACAACTTGCAACTATCTGAAATGAACTTTCTGGAATGAAATTGTAAAATTGAAAAGGAAAGCAAATGAGATGCAGAAAGGAAAGTAAGGAAATGACTAATCTACTTTTGTTGAAATGGAAAATGTAGAATTGAAAGGAAAGCAGGGAAATGACTAATCTATTTTTGTTGCAATGGAAATTGCAGAATTGAAAGGAAAGTAGGGAAATGACTAATCTACTTTTGCTAAAATGGAAATTGTAGAAATTGAAAAGGAAATGCAGAAACTGAAAGGAACAACTACTCTACTTTTGCTGAAATAAACTATTAGCAAAATGTTGCAGTAAAAAATAGAAGAAAAGTAGTAATTACACAATACTCTGACACTTCCCTGGAAACAGTGCCAAAAAGTGGTGAGAACCAGTATTGCAGTAATAATGATGCAACTCCTGGGCTTCCTACTTTACTTTTATCAAACCGGTAGTTTGTAACAAACTTGGAAGCAACGGTGTTGTATGCACAAGTATTAGTTCTTACTACAGGCTATCACTTGGTCAGTTGGTGCAAGATCGCTAGGAGCTCAAGCTAACTTCTATGGATTCCAGAAGAAGCTCTATGTGTTATGAAAGAAGGAAAAATTACTCTACAAAGGCTACTCTACTTGCAAAAATGAAAAGAAGACTGAAATGTGAAGTAAACCTAGCAAACACTAATTAACCAGCTAATCCTACTTTTGCAGAAAGAGAGATGAAAAACCATAAAATGAATGCCATTACCTACTTGGGAAGTAAACAACATCTACTCAAGCTATTTCTAGAAGGAAATGAGAAAAAAACATCTTTTTGGATTTTTATGTATTTTTAGGTGAAATTGTCATGCATGTAATTTATTTTTTTGTGAATGTGGCAGTGATTAGGTGGCGATGGAGGGCGACTTTGGAGTTTGCAGAGGTGTAGGAAGGTGTGGATGGGTCCTAGGAGGTCCTAGGTGGCCTTCTGGAGGCTTTTCCTATAATCAAACTTCAAAAAGACACCTATAGGAAAATCTACAGGAGGTTGCAGGGGATCTACAGGACGTCTATAGGAGGATGTCGAGAGCGATTTTAGAGGTTTTGAAGGTGGGAAAATGGGTGGAAAGGGTAGCTGATGGCTAGGAGGATGTGTTAAGGTGTCTAAGGTTCATCAAGGAGGATTAGGGAAGAGAAAGATGGTTGGACTTGTTCAAGGAAAGAGAGGAAAGTTCATGAGAAAAGTGCAGAAAATTAAGGCAGATTTGTGAGGGACTTTGGATGACCTATGGAACATGGATCAAAGAGAGATGGTGATGGATGATTGGTTGAATTATTATGAGTAGATATGTACTGCAAGAGAACTGAAAATCAAACACTGAGACTAAGCAAGCAAAGAAACTAGCTACACTAAAAAACAAAACTGTTCATCAAGCTAGTCTAAATTCTGATCTAGGAAAGTAAATGCTAAACAATGCTATATGGAAAGAAAACATGGAAGGAAATTTATTGTAAAGACAAAAATGAACATGGTGAAATAGATCTACAGCAAAAGAATTAACCTTCTAACAAACTGCAACACTAGAAATCCTATGGAAAAGACAAATCTGTGTTTTTTTTGTGGCAGCAAGAGGGTCTTGGCCTCAGTTCATGGTCCCAAAGGGGAGAAAGGAGGCCAAGGCTCATTGATGGATTTTTTTTATCTTCTTCTATCACTATTCAACCTACTACAATAAACTGAAATGGAAACAACCTTTTAAATCACCAAAAGTAACCTATCCTTAACTAAGAAAGAAATCTATCTAATAGCAATGAATTCATAAACTGAAAAAATATATATATATATATAAATACAAAACAAGAGGTGCTTGGCTACTTAGATTGGGCCCTAACCCAAGAGCTTTAGCCCTCTAAGGTAACTCAGTGCTAGGTCAGAAACAATCTCATCTGCATTATCAAAATAACAGTAAGGTTACATGAAACTGTCTACAAAAGTAAGCTCGAAGTGGAGCAGAGCAAAGCTGCAACAAAAGTGCTAAAATTTGACTAACATCCAAAAACCTAATGAGGCCCTAGGCCTCTCTACTTATACAACTAGAGCTTCCAACAGCTCCCTTAAAATTAAGGAGGCTCAGCTCCTAGAACTTGAGATAGGCAGCAATTAAACTCCACTTGCTTGGCTGCCTCTTTGGTGCATTGATGTGGCTGCTTGTGCTCCGAGCTTTCTGAAGGAGAATTTGAAGTAGGGAGTCATAAATGATGGGAAAACCCTCCTATAAATCCTCTCCCTTTTTTTCTTCAAATATTTGCTACCAAATGTTCATTAAACCCTTGACTTTGTCTCCAAAATTGACCAAAAATCTGCATTAAGCACACATTAGACTTCAAGGCATAATGACCAACCCAACTCACTCTATTAGCATAAATATAATAAAAAAAAATGCAATAAACTAATGAGAATGGTGGATTAAGCTAAGTTAAGAGGCAAAATTATCAGATATAATTACCCATTTATGGGGCTCATCAATGTGTGGGACCCAAATTCAAAATTAGGAGACTTGCAATTGATGGCCTTATCATCATGGATGAATCATGAGGAGGCAAGAGCTATAGAGATGAAAAAGGTAATGACAAGAGAAGAGATAGAACCCCTCATGATCAGATCTGAACAATCTAATCCAATGGTTGTCATCAACACCCACAACCTCATTGCAAATGATCCTAAGCTTGCACCTAGGTACCTTGCTGCACAAGAACAAGCAATCACACACTTTGAAGACATGTTTAGATTGCTAGGAGATGACAGCATGCAAGATTTCCAAAGGAGGTGGAACACCTTGCCTCACAGCCTAAAAATTAGAGAATACCATTCTCCTCAGAGAATGAGAGAGGCACTAAATAGAACAACCATATATAAGAAAGCTCTACAAAGACTCAAATTCAATTGGATTGGCTTGAGACTCAATCCACCACTGCTTTTAGGAATGTTGGAAGGGAGGAGAGAATAAGAAGAAAGAAATAAGTGGGAAGAGATAGAGAGGAAGGAAGGATTTTATTCACAGGAAGAGGAAACTACAGCAGAAGCATGGGATGTCAGGGAGGCCACCAGAGCAATGAAGGACATGGATATAGATTAAGTTGCTTAGAGGATGAGCAACACTTTCAGTAGGGGGTGATGATGAGCCTCATCATTGGGTAACTATATGGACCTTAATACAACTCCAAGCTTACTAAAATAAACTCTTCTCATAATTCCTTACATGTTTTAATTATATTTTTCTTAATGAGATGAGTAAAAGTAAGATTTTATGTCTTGTGGTCTAATGTGCATTGATTGCAGGTTTTTGGGAGAAAATCATGGCAAGTTTGGCTAATCAAGGTGCAGGAACTCAAATGATACAAGAAGGAGAGATTATAGGAGATGGATCTTCCTCATTAAACCCTCACTCATTTGAATATCCCTGAATCAAATCAAACTAGCTCGGAGTTGCAAGCAGCCGAGTCATGGAGATCATGAGCAGCAGAGATAGTGACAGTTAAGAACCAGTTCATCTTGAGTTTGGGAGACAAGCCTCCCTATATTTAAGGAAGTTGTTAGAGACTTAATTTTTATAAATAAGGAGGCCTAGAGCCTCATTAGGATTCATATTTTTTTATGTAAGAGCACTAAGCATTTTCGAGTTAAAGGATTGTGGCAAAACACTATTATGTAAGTTTTGATATGATAATGAGAATGAGCATTTCCTTGATCCAGCATTGAGTTGACTCAGAGGGCTGAAGCTTTTGGGCTAGGGCCCAACCCTAGCAGCAGAGGTTCCTCTTATTGTACTTGCATGCTTAGGTTATTTCATATATTAATTGTTGAATTGATTTTTCCATTGTTTCATTACAAGTAGTGGTGAATTTGATTAGTTTGCTTCCATTTGTGTGTAGATTTAGCAGTAGCTTTAGAGAGATAAATGAATACCAAAAAAGTTGATAGTAGTAGGATTTGGCCTCACTCCTCCCTTCAGGGACCATGGTTTGAGGAAAAACTCCTATTCAGCCCCAAAAAGACAAAATTATGATTTCTTATGGAATTTAGGGTTTTCTGCTAATTAGACCAACATATTTTTAGTTTTCAAGAATAGGTTTCAGTTGTTATTTATGATATCTCCAGATTTGTATTAGATCTCATGGTGTTTCACAATATTCTACAAGTATTTCCATGCATGAACTAGGCAACTAAATAATGGAATTTTGTTTTCTTATGTTGATTGGAAATCTTTCTTGTTTGACATGATCCATGGGTAAATGCCAGTGATGTATGTATTGCAGGAGTTTCAATAGTGTAGGAAGATCTCATGTCAGTAGCCCTAGCCTAACCTCATTCATCCATGATCACCAATAGCCACTAAGTCCATCAACCAATTCATCATTCCATAAGAACAACTTTCCAAGTTTGTTGAGCAAATCCAACCATCTCACAAACTTTGGTTTGAGCTCTGAGGAAGTCCTAGCCACTCCCTTGCCTTATTTATTCCATCATTCACCTTCCCTAAGCCTTATACCACCTTCCAAACCCCTCCTTATTCTTTCGGCCAGATCCTGTAGGAATACAGGGGATCCTGTAGGAGCATTAGGACATCCTGTAGGTGCATTAGGACATCCTGTAGGATGACCTGTAGTGGCCTGTTTTGAGGAAAATGCATCTAGAAAGTTAGGAGAAGACCCCTGTTTGCCTCCTAAGCCATCTGACCCT
This sequence comes from Pinus tabuliformis, assembly GCA_031772625.1. Lineage (NCBI taxonomy): Eukaryota > Viridiplantae > Streptophyta > Pinopsida > Pinales > Pinaceae > Pinus > Pinus tabuliformis. The sequence continues at coordinate 327,855,657 of CM062808.1, forward strand.
TCACAACAATCTCTAACCCACTTGCCATACCACCAAGAAGATTTAGCATTCACATTTTCACAAAAAAAGACAAAAAGGAAAAAAGAGTTATTGTATTCATTCATATGCATAGCAGTAAAGTGTTTGATTATCTCAGATTGCATGCCTAGGATAGTTAGGATTACACACATGTTAGATTAGAATTCTTATGAAGCAAGATCTCTTAACAAATAGTTAGATGAGCGGTGTGTTTAAAGAATTTATTTCAGTATTTCCTTACAGCAATAGGCAATATTTCAATTCTCTCAATTAGGGTAAAATTCCCCTTTCTTCGTTGGTAATCAAACTTATTCTAGATCAATAGAAGGTTGGCTTGAGAAACCATAGTGGTCGGTCGCTAGTTCAGTAGTGACAAAGAGTGGACCCATTACATCTACTTGTGTATACAACACTGTCACCCCCAAGTTTGTACGAACCCCGGGTTGATAAAGTAAAGTTGGTAGCCCCAGGAGTTGCAACATTCTTGCTACAATACTAGTGCTCATCACCAAGGGAATACTATTAAATGCAAGGGATGAATATTAGAAACCCAAGTATAAAAACCCTAAGATAAATATTCTAAACCCTAAAATAAACATGTTTGACCATGGTTGATTTTCACATTGAGACAATCATTGTCACAATGCGACGTTGGACCATAGTTGACCATGGTTGATCTTATTGAGACAATGTTTGTCACAATCTGACATTAGACTATGGTTGAGCTTGATTGACCATGGTTGACGACGGTTAACAAAGGTTGACCATGGTTAATTTTCATATAATGGTTTATTTTCATATTGAAACAATCTTTGTGACAATGTGACATTAGACCATTGTTGAAAATAGTTGACCATGGTTGACTTGTATATTGAGACATTATTTATCACAATGTGACGTTGGACCATGGTTAACCATGATTTTAAATCCAAGGGATTCATATCGTAAACCAAATGGAATAATAAACCCAACGTTATAATATTAATCCCAATGAATTAATATTATAAACACAAAGTATATAAACCCTAAGATAAATATTATAAACCCTAAAATAAACACAGCTGACCATGGTTCACCCTAATTATAAACCCAAGGGATATTAAATCCTAGGATTAATACTATAAACCCTATGAACAATATTATTCCATGGAAATATGAACCCTTGGATTAATGAACCCTAGAGATTGATATTATAAACCTAAGGGTTGACAATGGTTTGCCATTGTTGACAATGATTTACCATTGTTGATGATGATTGACAATGGTTGATTTTCTTATTCAAATTTTTTTTTTCACAATGTGATGTTGGACAATGGTTGACAGAGGTTGACCATGATAATAAACCTAACGGATTTATATTAATCCCAAGGATTAATATTATAAACCGAAGGGAATAATATTATACCCTAGGTGTATGAACCCTTAGATTAATAAACCCAAGAGATTGATATTTTAAGCCAAAGGGAATAATAAACCCAAAAGTTTAATACTACAACCCTAAGAGATTATAAACTAAAGGGAATAATATTAAACCAAATGTATTAATATAATAAACCCAAGGTATATAATCCCTAAGATAAATATTATAAACCCTATAATAAACATGGTTGACCATGGATTACCATGGTTGATTTTCATATTGAGATAAACTTTGGCACAATGCAAGGTTGGACCATCATTGTCCATGGTTGATTTTCATATTCAGACAATCTTTGTAACATGTGACATTGGACCATGGTTGACCATGATTAGCTATGGTGGACAACGGTTGACAATGATTTACCATTGTTGATGATGGTTTACCATTGTTGACAATGGTTTACCCAAGAGATTTATATTAAACCCAAGGATTAATATTATAAACCCTATGAATAATATTATAACCTTGGAATATGAACCCTTAGATTAATAAAATCAAGGAATTGATATTATAAATCTAAAGGGTTAATACTAAAACCCCAATGGATTATAAACCCAAGGGAATAATATTAAACTCGAGGGATTAATATTATAAACTCAAGGTATATAAAACCTAACATAAATATTATAAACCCTAAAATAAACATGGCTGACTATAGTTTACCATGGTTGATTTTCATATTGAGACAATCTTTGTCACAATGCAACGTTGGACGATGGTTGACCATGATTTATTTTCATATCAGTACAATATTTGTGACAATGAGACAATGGACCAAGGCTGATTTTCATAATGAGAAATTTTTTTTCTGCAATGTGATGTTGGACCTTGGTTAACCATGGTTGACCATGGTTACCAGTGTTAACAATAGTTTACCATTGTCGACGGTGTCTGACGACGCTTGACAATAGTTGATTTTCATATTGAGACAATCTTCGTCACAATGTGATATTAGACAATGGTTGACCATGGTTGACTGTGATTATGAACCGAACATATATATATTATACCCAATGATTAATATTATAAACCCTATAGATAATATTATACCCTAGGTATATGAACCCTTAGATTAATCTACCTAAGTGAATAGTAAACTGAAGGGGTTAATACTAAAACCCCAAAGGATTATAAACCCAAGTGAATAATATTAAACCCAAAGGATTAATATTATAAATCCAAGGTATATAAACTATAATACAATTATCATAAACTCTATAATAAACATGGTTGACCATGGTTGATTTTCATATAGAGAAAATTTTTGTCACAATGCGACATTGGAACATGGTTAACCATGGTTGATTTTTATATTGAGACATTCTTTGTCACAATGTGACATTGGACAATGGTTGAACATGATTGACCATGGTTGACAGTAGTTGACAAAGGTTTACCATGTTTGACAATGGGTTGCCATTATTGACCATGGTTGACAATGGTTGACCATGTTTGATTTTCATATTGAGACAATCTTTGTTAGAGTGTGACGTTGGACTATGGTTAACCATGATTATAAACCCCAGGGATTTATATTAAACCTAAGGATTCATATTATAAACCTAAGGGTTTAATACTAAATATTAAATATTATTAAATGACCATGTTTGATTTTGATTGACCATGGTTGACCATGATTTACCATGGTTGACTATGGTTGATGACAATTGACAAAGGTTTACCATTTTTAACAATGCTTGACAATGGTTTACCATGGTTAATTTTCATATTGAGACACTCTTTGTCACAATGTGATGTTGGACTATAGTTGACAGTGATTATAAACCCAAGGATTCATATTATAAACCCTATGAATAATATTATACCCTAGGAATATGAACCATTAGATTAATAAACCCAACGGATTGATACTAAAATCCCAAGGGATTATAAACCTAAAGGAATAGTATTAAATCCAAGGGGCTAATACTAAAACCCAAAGGGATTATAAACCCAAGGGAATAATGTTAAACTTGATGGATTAATATTAAACCTGAGGGATTAACATTATAAACCCGAGGTATATTTTCCCTAAGACAAATATTATAAACCCTAAAATAAACATGGTTGACTATGGTTTACGGTGGTTTATTTTCATACTGAGGCACTCTTTGTCACATTGCCATGTTGGACTATGGTTTACCATGGTTGATTCTCGTATTGAGACAATATTTTTCACAATGCGACATTCGACCATGGTTGATCATGATTGACCATGGTTGATGATGGTTGATAAAGGTTTACCATTGTTGACAATGGTTTACCATTGTTTACAATGGTTGACGATCGTTGACAATTGTTGATTTTCATATTGAGATAATCTTTGTCACAATGTGACATTGAACAATTAGTGAAAATGGTTAACCATGATTATAAGCCCAAGGGATTTATATTAAACCTAAGGTTTAATATTATAAACCCTATGAATAATATTACATTGTTGGAATATCAACTCATAGATTAATCAACCGAAAGGGTTAATACTAAAACCCTAAGGGATTATAAACCCAAGGGAATAATATTAAACCCAAGGAATATGAACCCTTATATTAATAAACCATGCTTGACCATGGTTGAACCCATAGATTATTAAACCCAATCGATTGATATTATAAACCCAAGGGAATAATAAACCCAATATATTAATACTAAAACACCAAGGGAAAAATATTAAACCCAAGGAACTAATATGATAAACCCAAGGCATATAAACCCTAAGAAAAATATTATAAATAGTAAAATACATATGGTTGACCATGGTTGTCCATGCTTTATTTTCATATTGAGGCAATCATTGTCACAATTTGACATTGGACAATGGTTGACCATGATTGACCATGTTTTATTTTCATATCGAGATAATATTTGTCATAATGTGACATTGGACCATGGTAAACCATGGTTTATTTTCATATTGAGACCACCTTTGTCACAATGTGATGCTGAACCATGGTTGAATAATATTAACCCAAAAGGACTAGTATTATAAACCCAAGGTATATAAACCATAAGAAAAATATTATACACACTAAAATAAACATGGTTGACCATGGTTGATTTTCATATTGAGACAATTCTTGTCACAATGCGACGTTCGTCCATGCTTGATTTTCAAATCAACAAAAACTTTGTCACAATATGATGTTGGACCATGGTTGATCATGGTTGGTTTTCATATTGAGATAATATTTGTCACAATGCGATATTGGGCCATTGTTAGGCCCCTATACTACTAGTGTAACCCCTTATTGTTTTTAGTACAACCCATTTATTATATTGATGTACCCATGTAGTGCCCATATTGTTACTATTGTGCCCCATAGAAGCCCACTATTGTTATTAATGTGCCCTTACATTATTATTGTTATGTCAACTCTGATTATGTTATGACCCCTTAGACTCCTATATATAGAAAGGTCTTTTCATTTGTATCATCCAAGAATTATTAATTTGTGTAATGTAAAGGAGGTTGCCCCCTTGAAGAGGCTAAATTATAAGGCGTTGATCTCTTTTTTCTATCTTTTCTTGAGCTGGTTCTTAACATTTGGTATCAGAGCTTTGGATTCTAAGGTTTCGCTGCTCCAAACAGGTCATCGTGGAATTTTCGCTATAACCTTTTTTCTGCGACGTTTCAGATGTTACAAGAAAAACCCATTTGAAAAGAAATCGTTTTGAACCTTGAGTCCAAATTTCAGAGATTTTTGCACTATATTTGCAGAGATATGATCTGAGGAAGTTGATCTTTTTGCAGACTCCTAAATTACATTCCAAACAGGTGACCTGGGGAAAATCGTCATAACTTTCTCTCTGAGCATCGGATTGAAATTTTGTAAGAAGGTAAAGAAAGAGGACAGACTGGGTTTCTTTTTTATATTGTTTAGTGCCAGAGGTCGAAACAGTGACACGTGGCACTTCATACAATTTTTCTCTTCTGGAAAGGTCTATAATTAGGTCATCTTGGGAGATTGTGCATAACTATTTCTTGGAGAATCCAATTTGGATCAGACTGGTGGCATTGGAAAAAGGACATAGAGGGCTACCATAAGTAGCAATTTCAAAACTTAAATATCCAAAAGTACGGTGTTACAGTCTTTTCAAGATCGAGCTCCTAAAATCAAGAAAAAGCAAGATGAGGAAGTTTGATGGCAAGGATCTGGTAAATTGGATACTTCAGATAAAGCAATATTTTGATCTACATGGTGTACCACTATTACAAAAGGTATGTATTGCATCTTCATATTTAGAACCAGATCAATTTTTATGGTATGAAGGGCTTTGTTCTCGTAAACAACTTGTTACGTGGTCAATTTTCATGGAGGAAATGATAGCACATTATGAGGATACAAAGAGCAACACCTTCTTTAGAGCAACACCACAACAATTGGAAAGAGTAAAAGGGCTTTGTGACATAGTGGAAAGCAAAATTATGAACCAGGAAGCATACCCCTCACAACTTTAAAGATGTAAGTGTTGTTTCTCCTAGCCTTCCAAAACCTATAAGGGTTACACCACAACAATAGGAAGAAAAAAGAGAAAAAGGGCTTTGTTACAATTGTGATAGAAAATGCACTAAAGGTCATAAGTGTGCTAAGAAGAAATTATTTTACGTAGAATATAAAGAGGAGGAAGAAAAGGATCAAGAAACATCAAAAGAAGAAGATATACGCCAGGACCCCACCCCAGAGAAAGAAGAAATGAATCAGACCATATCTTGTAAAGCATTGGCAAGAATTACCACTCCTCAAACTCTCAAGATAGAAGGACATATCAAGAAGAAAAAGGTGCAAGAAGTGAAAGATCACATCGAGAAAGAAGAAATGAATCCAACCATATCTTGTAATTCGTTGGCTGAAATTACCACTCCTCAAACTCTAAAGATAGAAGGACATATCAAGAAGAAAAAGGTTCAAGTAGTGAAAGATCACATCGAGCATCAACAACAAGTTCTCCAACTTTTAAAGGATAACGCCAATTTGGTGCAAAATCAAATGAAACAACAGGTAGATCAACATCGTAGTGAAAAATGCTTTGATGTAGGTGATTGGGTATTTTCACTGCTACATCTCAAGCAAGCTATTTATGAGAAGGAAATGTTGGCAATACTACATGCACTTAAATGGTGACCTTACTGAATGGGAAGACACTTCAAGGTAAAAATGGATCATGATAGTCTTAAATATCTTTTAGAACAACTATTATCTTTAGAAGAACAGAAAAAATGTGTCACAAATATGTTGAGTTATGACCTTGACATCATCTATAGAAAATGGAAGCAAAATTTTGTTGTAGATGCACTCTCAAGAAAGGATGAGGATGTGGAAGCATTGTTTTGTGCTATTTCTATTATCCAAATAGATTGGATAAATGAAGCAATGGATGAATGGAAGAAGGACGAAGAAGTATGGCCACTTATTCAAAAGTTACAAAAGATCCCAATTCAAACAATATTTCCAGAAATTGAATAGGAAGGAAAAATCATATTCGAACCTAGAGCAGTCACAGAAACAAGAACCCGACAGCTACGAAATCGATCTATTTCAGATTATCTCATCAAGTGGAAGAACTTAATTGCTGAAGATTCCACATGGGAGGACAAGAATTTTATACAGAAGCATCAAGAGCTATTGAAGCGTTGAGGATAATGCTTTTTGAAGGAGAGGGGCATGTTAGGCCCCTATACTACTAGTGTAACCCCTTATCGTTATTAGTACAACCCACTTATTATATTGATGTACCCATGTAGTGCCCATATTGTTACTATTGTGCCCCATAGAAGCCCACTATTGTTATTAATGTGCCCTTACATTATTATTGTTATGTTGGCTCTGACTATGTTATGACCCCTTAGACTCCTATATATAGAAAGGAGGTCTTTTCATTTGTATCATCCAATAATTGTTCATTTGTGTAATGCAAAGGAGGTTGCTCCCTCGAAGAGGCTGAATTCTAAGGCGTTGATCTCTCTTTCCTATCTTTTCTTGAGTTGGTTTCTTAACAACCATGGTTAACCATGATTGAATTTATAAAAAAATGGTCAACCATGATTGACCATGATTGATATTATAAACCCAAGGGAATAATAAACTAAAGGGATTAATAATAAAAACCCAAGGGATTATAAACCTAAGGGAATAATATTAAACCCTAGGAATATGAACCCTTAGATTAATAAACCCAAAGGATTGATATTATAAACCCAAGGGAATAATATTACACCCTAGGAATATGAACCCTTAGATTAATAATAAACCCAAGGGATTGATATTATAAACTGAAGAGAATAATAAACCCAAGGGATTATGAATCGAAGGGAATAATATTAAACCCAAGAGATAAATATTATAAACTCAAGGTACATAAACCCTATAATAAACATGCTTGAACATGGTTGACCTTGGTTGATTTTCATATTGAGACAATCCTTGTCACAATGCGACGTTTGACCATGGTTTACCATGATTGGTTTTTAAAAAAATACAATCCTTGTCAAAATGCAACGTTGGACCATGGTTGACCATGATTGATTTTAATATTGAGACAATATTTGTCATAATGGAACGTTTAACCATCCTTGACCATGATTGACCATGGTTGGCCATGATTGATTTTATAAAACATGGTTGACTGTGGTTTGCTATGATTGACCATGGTTTCCCATGATCAATAATATAAACCCAATGTGTATAAACCCTATGATAAATATCATAAACCCTTAAACAAACATGGTTCACCATGGTTGATTTTCATAGTATCCCTTGGGTTTAATAATTATCCCTTCGATTTAATATTAATAATTATCCTTTTGTTATAATATTATATTTTGGGGGCCATAAACACACCAGTATAGAAATATACAAATTATATGACCTTCAGCTAAATGTGCGCAAACCCTATAGACAAAGCACTCTTCTATATGGTTTTATATATTAAATTTTAAAAAATGAACAATATGCATGTTTCCATTACTATACAAATATATTAAATGTACATATATAAATGCTAAGATTATAGAATAAAACCTTTCACCGATCCCCCAACTCTTGTCGAATAGAATATTAATTGAAATTAAAATTAATTAATAATATTAATAATATTAAATATTAAAAATGTATTAATATATTAAGTATATATTAAATAAGTAATATTATATTGATGTCTACAAGGCCTTGGATAGACGGTGATCAGGTGCTCTATTAAGGCATTCCTTGAAGTCAAGTCACCAGTTCAATTTACCGACCCAATCATGGTGATATTGTAACAACCGTGGTGAAAATTCCATGTAATAAAAGTTAATAAAGGAAAAATAATAACCACAGATTATGGGACACTTATTCCAAGCTAAATGTTGGGAAAAACATCCTAGTGTGGGTGTTCATTGGTTTATTATGGCTAAGGAAATTGGCAAAGGCAATGGCTAAGGCTTTGGAAAGGAAAAATGACATTTTTGGCACATTTATTTATGAAAATAATGGAAATTAGGAGAAAAGGAAGGTGAAAGGTCATAGGGGTCATGTGAGGAGGAAATTGAAGGAAAATAATGGAAAATGAAGAAAATAGAGGCATAATTGATAAAAAGCATTATGAGGATTAGTTGGTACATTTTGTCGGTTCAGTTTTATATCTCTCTCATTATTCTCTCTCTCTCTTTCACTCTTGGACACATAGATTTTTCTTGGAGCACTTTGGCATTGGATCGAGAAAGGCAAAGAAGGCAAGAGGAAGAATATATCAAGTAAGGGAGAGAGGGATCAAGCAACTACAATAGGATTATTTGCAGGTATCGATTTTGCATGTGTGATTTCCTTGCTAGTTTTGGCATGCATGGTATTGCATGTGGTTCTTTGCTCCCATGGCATGGGTTTTTTCCAAGTGTGACAATGTTTTCAGCCTAGCCTTGCCCTTTTCGCATAGCCATGGTGTGATGGCGTTCTCATGTTTTGATTGAGTTGGATTTGAAGCCGAGTGAGGTGGATCTTTGAATAAAAGAACACATGGCCTAGTAACCCCTGAACCTAACTATGGGTTGGGTAAAGCCAGATTTTGTGTTACCTCAGTGGGCCTACGAATCCTCAATCGCTAAATGGTGGGATATACGATAAAGCCTAGAAGTGGGTGCTCTCCATCATTCATAGTAATCCTAGGATGGGATATGCGATAAAGCCTAGAGAGTGGAGTGTCAGTTTAGGGCCTATTGATCCGGTGTTGATTGCGTAAATAATAAGAGATTAGGAGATAAGAAAATTGGTCATGGTGTAAGTGAACAAATCTAGTGGCATCCATTCTTATTTTGGTCTAGTGATCCAGTGGAGATCATGGTAAAACCTATTATTACATGCTTATTGTTTTGGCCTAGAGATCTAGTGTGGATTGCAGTAAAGCCTAGTTTATATTGATGAGGGTGAGGTGGTTTAGCCTTGAGATTCCATGGTTGGTTCTTTTGGTTTGAGTCCCACATTCATTCTTGGAATATGGCATAGGGGTGCTTGGCTGAAGAGAGAATTGGCTCAGCCAATCTATGGTTGGGTGGAACGTGGTAGTCCCATACCGGGTTGGCTTTTGTATTCATTAATAAGAGGTTCTATCCTTGGTATGTTATGTGTAAATGTACTAGTTTATATGTGGATTCTATGGCTGATGTATCTTTGATATTTCTGTTGTTAATATGCTAGTTATAATCATGTATTATGACAGTGATGATGAATGGCTCTCCCCATGTTTTGATTTATAAATGAATGAACAATGTATCTATGACCTAATAGATGATAATGAAACTAATGATATAAGGGAACATTTCTTCTTATTGATTCTCATATAATTATGAGACTCCTATGCTCAAATATATTTTTAAAACCTGTATATTACATATTTAGGACATGTTTGACGAAATGTTTGTCATGGCTAGTAAGGGTCCAGTCTAGATCTTGTCAATATTTTTGCAAATGTATCATTGTTCTATTATGTAAATTAATTTCAGAACCCATGATTGAGTTAACAACAATGACCTAGGCTCTGATCTTGAAAAAGTGACAAAAATATTGGAGTCGCAGGCACAATTCTAAGGAGAAAAGTCCCTAGATGCACGCATGCCTTGTTGTGCGAGTGTTTGGAGCCTCCGAAATGCACCCTTGACCATATAAATGGAGTGTCCAAGGGTATGATGCACTAAAAATTCAATTGGTCTGAGGGGTTGGTTACTTGAGTGGTTGGCATGCCTCCTGGGAGTTTTTTTGCTAATGTGGAAGGTCTGTGTGGTGTTTTTATGTCGATTCCACTTCCTTGAGGTGACTTAATAGGTTGAATCCCATTATAGTGGCCTCTCGTCACATGTTTACCTTGGTTGGCCAATTACTTAGGTAAATGTGGGATGAGGGTGTTATAGAGCGGTATCAAAGCATGGTTCATCCCTTGGACTAGATGGGTTGTGCGTGTTGTTCATGTCAGTTGCATGTGTTTTAATCATCCTTGTGGTTTATATGCTTGTTGAATATGCACGGTGTCGATCATGGTTGTAGTAATGTGGCCATGAGAAAGAGGATGATGTTGTTTTGATGTATGTCATCATGAGTGTATGATTGGTTACATGTTGTTTATTCTTGCATATTTTCAGTGGACATTGGTATGGTTGTTATCATTATGAAGGAGGTCATGGTATGTGTAGTTGATATGGTCATGCATTGATGACTGGACTCTAGCGAGAATGATGGTTATATACTTATATGCTTATGTATTATATGTGTATATGTTGTCATGATTATGTTATACATTTACTACATTTATTGGTTGATCTTACAGATGAGATATCCTCCACAAATTTTTCTAAGGTACGATGGTTTATTGTGATTTGGTTTAGCTAACATAGTATGCCTTGCATGAAAAATATCAAAATGACTAGAAAGATGGTAGATTACAAAGATTCTCCCTATGAATCAGGTGAGAAACGTGGTGGTGGGCACTCTTCTGATTTAGCAGACAAATTGAGAAGATTGAAGGAAGAAATAAGGAGTTGTAAGGTGGACAATGACAAAATCATGCGGGCACAAGAGAAACAAGTAGAAGTTAATGCAATACACCTTCAAATTTTTTCAAAATTGCAGAGAGAGGGGCCACTTCGAATCAACCATGAGTAGGAGGACAGAACTAATGAGGCATATGGAAGTAGGTTTCATGGTGGTCACATGTGAGATAGAGATGGCAACCTATTGGATACTCTGGATAGGAGAGGGGATGGACACATGTATGAATCTAGTTCTGGTTCTGATAGGCATCATGATCATCATCGTTATCATCCTTACAAGAGGAGTTATAGGGAATACTTACCAAATGAATTTCAGAAACCAAAGCCACCTAATTTTTATGGATATTTGAAGATGATAGAAGATGCAGAGGCTTGAATATTTGGGATGAAGAGGTTCTTTGAGTTGCATAATTACACAGATAATATGAAGACCAAAGTAGCTATCTTTAGCCTGAGAGGTAAAGTAGATATTTGGTGGGGAGATGTGAAGCAGGTCAAAGACATCAGGACAAAGGACTTGAGTTGGCATGAGTTCAAGAGGCTTTTCAGGAAGAAGTACTTGTCAGAAAGGTACTACAATGGTAAGGCCAAATAATTATATGAGTTAAAGATGGGATCAATGACAAATGAAGAGTACACAACTAAGTTCCTAGAGCTACTGAGGTATGTACTATATATTAAAGATGAGAAGGTTAAATTTTAGCAATTTTTCAGTGGTTTAACATTAACATTTAGAGATCAGATGAAGTATGATGACCCTCAGTCACTCAAGGTAGTTATTGGGAAATTGAAATATTTCTATGAACAATCAATGCTTAACAATGAATCTCAACAAGGATGGAAATGGAAAGACAAAGGTAAAGGTAAATGGTCACCAAAAAGAATAGGGCCTCAGAATGCACAAGAGAAAGAAAATGTGGTACAAAAAAAGAAGTTCAATGTGTCTAGATAGGGACATGGTTCACAACAGCAACATAGAGGTGATGGTACTGGACAATTGGAGTGTTGGGCATGAGATAAGGAACACCTTAAGAGATATTTTCCACATAATCAGGGTGGTAGGCCTCAGATATATAGTGCACAGGAGGTGTAGACTATTGGGGATGTTGGTTAGAGCGTTCCTCGCATCTATGCAACACTAGATAATAGGCAGGAAGACCATTAGGCATCTATCCTTGATATGGATGGTAAGTTTTGTGATCAAGTTGTTTCTATTTTGATTCACCCTGGATCGAATTATAATTATGCCAATCTTGACTTGGTGGATAAGTGTGGTTTGAATAAAGAAGTGCATGCAGAATATTGGTTAGTGTAGTTGGCTACAAGTACAAAGAAAAGAGCTCACCATTGGGTAAGAGCTTGTGAATTTGAGTTGAATTTCATTTCTACATCAACGCACTTGAATGTATTTCCATTGGGATCATATAGTATGCTATTGGGTATGGACTAGCTATGCCTTCATAGGACCAAGGTGGATTGTTATGACAAAGGCATTGAGTGATTGCATGAAAATGGGGAACCAAGAGTCTTACAAGGAAAGAAGAAAGCCACATTTAGTTAGTATGGTGAAATCTATGCAGGCCAAGTGTAGTCGCAGGAAAGGGTGTGTGTTATTTTCAGTACATATCTCTAGTGAAAAAGGTAAGAAAGTTGAGGATGCATATGTTTGGAGCATATACCAATTTCTACAATAGTTTTGGGACATATTTCCTGTAGATATTTCAGATTTTCCACCTCACAGGGAAGTAGAATTTTCTATTGAGTTGGTGCCACATGCATCTCTAGCATCAAAAGCACCTTACAGGATGAGCACACCTGAGTTGGTAGAGTTAAATTTTCACCTGAAAGAGATGCTTGACAAAGGATACATTAGGAAAAGTGTATCTCCTTGGGGTGCATCGGTATTGTTTGCGAAGAAGAAGGATGGTACTATCATATTATGCATTGACTACATGCAGTTCAACAAAGTAACCATGAAATGTATTTGTTGTCGAGGATTGATGAATTGTTTGATCAGATGAAGGGAGAAACAATGTTCTTGAAGATTGCTCTGAGATCTGGATATCATCAGGTACGCATTAAAGAGGAGGACATTTAAAAGATAGATGTTTGGACCGGGTATGGGCATTATGAGTTTTTTGTAGTTCCATTCAGTTTGACTAATGCTCCAACTACCTTATCGTGTTTTTTGAATAGTGTGTTGTGCTTCTATTTGGACAAGTTTGTTATTGTGTTCATTGATGACATATTGGTATATTATAAAAATGAGGAAGAGAATTCTGGGCATTTGGTAGAAGTGTTAGGGTTATTAAGAAAGACATCAGTTGTATGCTAAGCTCAATAAGTGTAGCTTCTTTTAAATTGAGGTACATTACTTGGGACATGTTGTCTCCAAGGAGGGCATAACAGTGGATACAGAAAAGGTAAGAGCTATCATGGAGTGGGAAACTCCTAGAAATGTAGATGAGGTCATATCCTTCATGGGATTGGCAGGTTGTTATAGGAGGCACATCAGGAATTTCTCACAGATTTCTTATCCTATTACATCATTGCAGAGGAAAGATAATAATTTTGAATTGATAGAGAAGTGTGAGGCCAGTTTTGAGAAGCTTAAGTAGTTGTTGACACATGCTCGAGTGTTAAGGATCACAGATCTGAACAAATAGTTTGTAGTATGTACAGATGCTTGCAAGAGAGGACTTGGTAGAGTCCTCATGCAAGAAGGATAGGTAGTGTGCTATGATTCACGAAAACTAAATGAGCATGAGAAAAACTATCCAACTCATGATCTTGAGCTAGAAACAATCATACATGCATTGAAGATGTGGAGGTAATATCTTCTTGACAGGAGGTTTGTATTGATGTGTGATCATAATGGATTGAGGTATCTATTTTACCGACCGAATCTAAATTCTAGGCAAGCTAGATGGTTGGCCACGATCAGAGAGTTAGATTTTGAGTTCAGACACATAAAAGGAAAGGAGAACGGGGTCGTAGATGCTCTTAGCAGGTGTATAAAAGTAAATCATATAGAAGCTATGAGTTCCTATGGGATAGATATACAGGATAGGATCTTGTAGGCAGGTCAATAGGATGTTAGGTACATGAAGCTTAGGCACTTGTTACAATAGAATACAGGTACAGGTACATGTAGTGGTACATGTACATGTACAGGTGTAGGTGTACAGGATGTGGACTATTGTCTCATGACATATGGATTGATCAGATTTAGAGACAAGATATATGTGCTAGATAACAGTGAGCTCAAGAAGGTGATCTTAAGGGAGTTTCATGTGAAACCATATTCGGGTCACCCAAGTTATCAGAATCCATTGACCACAGTGAATAAATTCTATTATTGTCCAGATTCAAATAGAAACATAGTGGGTTTTGTGGCTAGGTGTTTGGATTGTCAACAGGTAAGGTAGACTGTAAGCATCCAGGTGGACTGCTATAGCTGATTGTGATTCCAGAATGAAAATTGGAGGTAATTTCCATGGACTTTATCACAGGTTTTCTGAGGACAATGAGACAACACGATTCCATCATGGTTGTGGTGGACAGGTTGACAAAAGTTGTGCACTTCATTCTAGTGAAGACTATGTATTCAGTGAGTGATGTGTCATATGTGTTCATCAAGGACGTGGTTAGATTGCATGGAGTCTTGAAGAAGATTGTGTTAGACAGGGATACCAAGCTCACCTCCAAGTTTTGGAAGGATTTGTTTGCAAGTTTGGGCACATAGTTGGCATTCAATGCAACTTATCATCCACAGACAGATCGACAAACTGAGAGGGTCAACAGGATATTGGAGGACATGTTTAGGATGTATGTGACACATCAACAACAAAAGTGGGAAGAGTATCTTCCACTGGTAGAGTTCACTTACAACAATAGGTATCAATAATATTTGAAGATGAGTCTATTTGAGGCATTGTATGGTTGGAGTTGAAATATTCCCATCAGTTGGAGTGATCCAATTAATAAGGTGTTGATTAGAGCAGACATGTTGGCAGACATGGAGCAGGAAATGCAGGTAGCCATGAAGAATTTGAAACCAACACAGGATAGTTAAAAGAGTTATGCAGATTGGAATAGGTTGTTCAAGGAGTTCCAAGTTCGGGAACAGGTGTATTTGCACATCAAACTGAAGAAGAACTCCTTGAAGATTGGATCATGTGCAAAGCTGGCACCCCTATTTTGTGGACCTTTCAAGATTATTGAGAGGATTAGGCCAATAGCCTATCGACTTACACCATGGAAAATTTTAGGGGCGAATTTTTGCCCTTAGGCGAAATTAAGGGGTTTTAAATTTTTAGTGGGTGAATATTTTGTGTCATAATACATTTTTACAAATCGCCTCAAATTTATTTTATAAAAATATTAGGTATGGAGGTTAGCCCACCTTATTTTAAGAGAGAGGGTAAAAAAGGTAAATTTATCCCTTGAAATTAGGAGATACAACCTTCCATTCACCCTAATTTTCAAGAATAGTTTTATTTAAGTGAATTCCATGGGAAAAATACCATATTTATAAAAGAGGTATGGTAAATTAATAAAAATATAAATAAATGAGAGGTATGGTAAATAAATAAAACATTTTTTATATTTACTCCATAAGTCACCTTATATACATGCAAGGGTGTAAACAAATAAAAATATAAATAAAGTGGAGGTATGATATATAAATAAAACCTCTTTTTATACTTAAAAGGTATGGTAAATAAATAAAAATATAAATAAACTAGAGGTATGGTAAATAAATAAAACCTCCTTTATATTTAGTCCATAACCCTCTTTCTATTTATGAAAGCTCAAAAAAGAGGTTTTATTTAAGTGAATTCTATGGGCCAAATACCATATTTGTAAAAGAGGTAAGGTAAATTAATAATAATACAAATAAATGAGAGGTATGGTAAATAAATAAAACATTTTTTTATATTTACTCCATAAGTCACCTTATACTTAAGGACACTCAAAAATGCGTTATATTTAGGTGAAACCTATGGGCAAAATACTATGGGCCAAATACCATGGGCTAGATTATTATTAATACCATGCAAAAAGACATTATTAACCCTAATATTAGTATCAATAAAAATAAAAATGACACATGGTATTGACCCATGGTATTCACGTGGAATGGAGCCTATTTAAAGGGGGGAATTAAATCAGCAGAGATCCATCTTTACTCTGGATCTACTAAGCTGCGAGAGGGATCAAATATCGTGATATGCAAACTAGTATAGAGTGAAAAAATATTTCATCCCTCTCGGGGCTTGGTGGATCAAGAGTAAAAATGGATGTTGTAATTTAATGTATATTAAACATTTTAACTTGTTTACAAAATAAAATAAAATAAAAATCAATTATTAATTTTATTAATTTTTATAAATTACTAATAGTAATTTTTAAACTCCGGGTTTATGATAACCCATGGTATTTACCCATGGTAATACCATGGTATTCATGTGAGCATAGACTATTTAAAGGGGAAATTCTATCATCATAGATCCATCTTAATTCTGGGTCTACCAAGTGCTCAGAAGGATAAATAGATTTCATCCCTCTAAGAGTGGTAGATGTGGAGTTAAGATGGATATAGGTTGGTTTTTATGATAATCAAGATATTAAATAGACTTAGGAAATTATATTGTAAAAACATCTTAAGGTGAATGGTTAAAGCTACATTTAGTCACTTCACAAAATTTAGTAAAAAATATCAATATCTCCATTAATATTGGTTTTTCTGATTTAACAAAAAAAAATTCAAAATAATGAAACCTTATCACTCTTTCCACATCACCCTCGCAAAAGATTTCCCACCATTTTTCAAACATTCTCAATATGATATCTTCATGAAAAAGTTTAGGTATTGATGTTGGATAAGTTGTTCGAAAAATAAGTTGGTTTGTACAACCTTTCATCTTCTGTGCTATTCTTAGTTTTTCCTAATGATCTGTAGGGGTTGGAGCCACTGCACCATATTTTCCTAAAAGGTGAAGGTTGTTCACCAAAAAGGAAATTAATCTACATGTTACAATGCTTTTAAAAAATGGGATGCGTATGAGGGTAGTGAATTATGCTAATAAGCAATTTAGATTGGGAGAGACATAATTAAATTTTATTATTTAATTGAAGATTTCCAATTAAAATAATAATAAATCTACATTTATATATTCATATATTGATTGGAAGGCTTCTCACAATGGTCACTTCTTTCAATTAGATCCCCTTCAAGCCTTTGGGATACGTAATACTTTCTTATATAATATAGTTGGGGCTTGCTACTTATTGGTGTGTCGGGGTAAACAAACTTGATGTGTTTTTTTTTTTTATCTTGCAGTTGGAGTCTATGGAATAAGAAAGAAATATGATAACTTGAAAAAAGTGGTAGCTTGACAAAAATTGTAAAGAAAAGATTAATCTCTCCTACCTTGACAGAACTCGTGGTCAATATCAACACCTGCAATAACTTTGTTGTGGAATATTATCAAAACTAATAGAAGGATATGAAAGAGTGTATTGTAAGAACCTTGACAAACACAGCCACTGAAACTTGGAACATTGTTTGTAGGAAGAGAAAATTATGTTTCCTTTTTCAAACATGTATGTTAGTATATTACAGTTTAATGAATATGTTTTCTTATTATCATATATGGTTTCATACTTTAACAAAACATTCGCAAATACTTCACAATGTTTTATTATTCAGTAAAAGATTTGCCAGGATCTTACAAGATTTTATAATTCAGTGAAAGATTCTCCATCGTTGTACAAGATAATATAATCTGGTGAGAGATTCGCCAAAAAAATTATATATACATATTATATTATTGATAAAATCGCCTCCCATTGTTCCTATGTATCATGGGGATTAGCCCATTTATTATACAAATAAATTTAGGGTGGTTCTTAGCATTTTCCCTCACTTGCACTGCCTCTGATAATGAAATTCCATGATGTTTTCCATGTGTCATTGCTTAAGAAGTATGTTAAATATGTTGATCATGTGATTGGTTGGTCTGTATTGCAAGTGGAGCGAGATGGAGAATTCTAGCTCAAACCTCAATGTATATTGCAGAGAAAGGTGCTCATGCTCCAGAACCAAGAAATCAAGTAGGTTAAAGTGTAGTGGAAGCACTTTGGGCTCGATGAATCTACAAGGGAGATGAGAGATCAGATGTGGGCTATGTATCTTTCCTAACTTGTTGGTTGAGCGAATGATTTGGTATATGTCTTTCGTATATGTTTTTGGTACATTTTTGGGTGCTATTTTGATATATGTATATATGTATATGGATGTAAATACCACCATAAGCTATGTTATAAAGCTCCAATTAGAGGTATGGGTGTCATGTTATTATGATGTTAAGTTGTCATGTTGGTTTGCTTTTAAGTAGGGTGATTATTGTAAATATTGCATTGAGCTATGTTATAAATATTCATGGGAAGTATGTTTCATTTTCAACATTTTTGCTGAGGTATATATGTGTTTGAACACTAAGTATGGTGTCCCCCAAGGAGGAGGGTTCTGTAATAGCCCTGGTGAAAATTCCAAGTAATAAAAGTTAATAAAGGAAAAATAATAACCACGGATTATGGGACACTTATTCCAAGCTAAATGTTGGGCAAAACATCCTAGTGTGGGTTTTCATTGGTTTATTATGACTAAGGAAATTGGCAAACAAAATGGCTAAGGCTTTGGAAAGGAAAAACATATTTTTTGGCACATTTATTTATGAAAATAATGAAAGTTAGGAGAAAAGGATGGTGAAAGGTCATAGGTTATATGTGAGGAGGAAATTGAAGGAAAATAATGGAAAATGAAAAAAATAGAGGCCTAATTGATAAAAAGGCTTCTAAGGATCAGTTGGTACCTAATGTTAGTTCAATTTTAGAGATCTCTCATTATTCTCTCTCTCTCTCTCACTCTTGGACACATAGAGTTTTCTTGGAGCACTTTGGCATTGGATCAAGAAAGGCAAAGAAGCCAAGAGGAAGCAAATATTAAGCAAGGAAGAGAGGGATCAAGCAACTACAATAGGATTCTTTGCAGATATTGATTTGTATGTGTGATTTCCGTGCTAGTTTCGACATGCATGGTATTGCATGTGGTTCTTTGTTGTTATGGCATGGGTTTTTTTCTAGGTGTGACAGTGTTTTCATCCTAGCCTTGCCATTTCCATATAACCACGCTATGATGGGATTCTCATGTTTTTGTTGAGATGGATTCAAAGCTAAGTGAGGTGGTTCTCTAAATAAAAGAACACATGACCTAGTAACCCCTGAACTGGACTGTGGGTTATGGTAAATCCATATTTTGTGTTGCCTCGGTGGACCTAGGAATCCTTCACCAATGAATGGTAGGATATACGAGAAATCCTAGAGGTGGTTTCTCTCCATTAGGCTTAGTAATCCCGAGATGGGATATGCGATAAATCCTAGAGAGTGGAGTCTAGGTTTAGAGCCTAGTGATCCTGTGTGGATTGCGGTAAAGCCTGAGAGACTAGGAGATAGGAAAATTCCTCACAGCATAGGTGGATAAATACAGTGGCATCCATGCTTGTTTTGGTCTAGTGCTTTGGTGGAAATCATTGTAAATCCTATTATTACACGTATATTATTTTGGCCTAGTGATCTAGTGTGGGTTGTGGTAAAGCTTAGTTTCTATTCATGAGGGTGAGGTGGTTTAGCCTAAGGATGCCTTGGTTGGTTCTTTTGGTTTGAGTCTGACATTCATGCTTGGAATATGATACAAGGGTGATTGGTTGAAGAGAGAATTGGCTCAGCCAATCTATGGTTGGGTGGAATGTGGTAGTCCCATACCGGGTTGGCTTTTGTATTCATTAATAAGAGGTTCTCTCCTTGGTATCTTATGTGTAAATGTATTGGTTTATATGTGTATTCTATGGTTAACGTATCTTTGATATTTCTGTTGTAATTATGTTGGTTATAACCATGTATTATGACAATGATGATGAATGGTTCTCCTCATGTTTTGATTTGTAAATGGATGAACAATGTATCTATGCCCTAATAGATGATAATGCAGCTAATGATATAAGGGAACAATCCTTCTTAGATATTCTTAGATAAATATGAGACCCCTATGCTCAGATCTGTTGTTTAAACATTAGATTACATATTTGTGACATGTTTGACAAACTGCCTATCATGGCTAATAGGGGTCTAGTCTAGACCTTGTCAATGTTTTGCAAATGTACCATTATTCTGCTGTGTAAATTCATTTATGAACCTTTCATTCAGTTCTGGGCAATGATATGGGCTTTGGGCCTGAAAAAATGGCACAAATCCCGGAGTATCATGCACAGTACTGAGGAGAAAAATTCCCAGACGCACACATGCCTTGTTGTGCGAGCATATGGAGCCTCCCAGATGCACCCTTGACCATATAAAGGGAGCTTCTAGGGGTTTGATCCGCTAAAACTTTAGTTGGTCTTAGGGGCTGGTTATCTGAGTGGTTGGGATGGCTCGTGGGAGTTTTGTTGCTGATGTTGAAGGTTTGTGTGGTGTTTTTCCGCCGATTCCACTTCCTTAAGGTGACTTAGGAGGTTGAATTCCATTACAATGGCCTCTCGTCGCATGTTTACCCCAGTTGGCCAGTTACTTGGGTAGATGTGGGATGAGGGTGTTACAGATATATTCGATATGTTGAAGAAAATGGCATTAAAAATCATGTATCTTCATTGACATCTCTAAAATGTTATCATTTGTCATTATTCTCGTCCATATGCTAGAGCCTATGAGGACCACTTGTTGTTGATAAAGCTTTCATTTTAAGCGATGGAGAATCTTACCATGATGATTGTAAACATTTTGATGATATCACAATAAAGCAAAAACCATCGTCAACTATAAACCATTATAATCAATAATTAATTATAATAAATTAAATTAGATAATTAAAATTATTTATAATTAATTATATATAAATAATTATCCTTTATAATAAACTGAATGTTAATAATAATAAACTATCTTCAAATTATTTAATCATAATCCAAAACATCTTTTACTATGATTTATTAATCCTGTCGATATCAATATTCAACTCACATAACCAAAATAATAAATATAATTATTATATAATAGAGTCATTTTTAAATTACAACCACATTGACTAATTAGTTATCATGATTTTTAAAGCTTTATTCTTACTCAAATAAAGACCCTTTATAAATAGTGTTTTCATTATATATTATTTTATAATAAATTAAATGGGCATCATTAAATAGTTAAATTTTGATTTATTCATTACATTTTTACTATATTTAAAAATCTATAAAAATAAAAATATTCATCTGAATACCATACTATTTCAATACTATACCGTCATACAATGTGCAAAAGATATTGATTTCAATTAGATTTCTACCTTAATGGATGACTTGCTTTGAAATCCTCTCAGGCATAAAACCATATGAAGATATCATTTTGAGCATAAATCTAAGCGTAAGCTTCATTTTTACTTCAAATGATAACCATATTCCATTTAAAAAGAAACCATTCCTTGTTGTCCAGGTAAGCTTTCTCTGCAATTACTAACCCATGGCATTCAACAATTTATTAAATTAAATTTCATATTGTTATAGGGTTCGAATTAAATAAAAAAAATAAAAACTTTAGCTAAATTTCTAACTAGCAATGGCATATCAATAGAAATGACTTTAGAAAAAATTGAACGTTAAATATGTTGTAATTTAAAAACATTAAAGGGTGGCCATGCAACCGATAGAATGTTATTGTTCAATTGATATATATCATAGAATTTCGTGTCATCCAACCAATGGGTCTTATACTTGCCTTATGGAGTAAACAACGACGTTGTTTACTACATTACTCATCTTTATTTTGTCTGCACCACCTTTGAAGTCGGCCGGAAGCCAACAATGTTCCACTGTTACTGTAACTTGATAGACATGGTTGTGGTTTCTAAATGCTTCGTTGGTTGCTCTTTTGTAAACTTACAACCGAGAGACAACTGAGAAGAATATAAAATTTTACAAAGATAAGAATAGCCTTGAAAACATGATAGTAGTAAATACAATATGCATTTGGATTGTTTAAAGCCCAGCTGGTGTTGCCCTATCTTCCACTGATCGTAGTTGTCGCCTTCAATAAAATAGTAGCGAGAAAACTCTCAAACCATAATGTAATGACATATAATGCAGTTGCTACACTTTGTTGACTCAAGAAAGGCTTATGTTATGCCTCCCAACAAAAACTGAGGAAGAAAAATGAAAACAGGGATCCTGCATTTCGTTCGTCCTCAAAACCATGTGCGTAAAGCATCCAAGTGGTTCTGAAATGCACATAGCAAATTACTGAACCAAAAGTTTAATATAGAGGACGTCGAACAAAGGTTTAAATATATATTCACAAACGTTAACGTCTTGCTGGAGGAATCCTTAATTATTGACCATGATTATTATGTTGGAAAATGATAACTCTTGGAAACAAGATATGAAAAAGAAATAGAGATTGTGGAATTACAAAAATTTACTTGAATTCAAACAAGTTTTTTAGGTGTCACAAAAACATAACCATTTTTTATAATATGGATGAAATGCCCAAGGAACGTTGCTTTCTTTACTTCATCCAACCATGAAAATATTCCATTCAAGAACAAAATTTCAACATGTAAATTCCGAAAAGGAAAGGTGAAGTCATCTGTAACAAGTGATCAGATTTATGTTGTTTATGGTTTACCATTGCATTAGTACCTTTGTATGTACATGCATTCTTTTGATGAAGGTTTATTAGTTTCACCACTTTGTACTCGAGCAATAGAACATAATTTTAATTGCATTCGGCGGGTTTCTGTGTAAATTCTTAAAAAGTGAATATTTCATACAATTAAATGGATTAAAGGGAGAATTAGTATTTACAATTCAATAACTTTTCATTTCACAATCAGATTTATATATGATGATTATGATTTAGTTAATTTATCTTGTGTTGATTTTTAATCAGTGCATCAGTGTTTTATTATACAGTAACTATGTGCAGTAATAACATAATAAACCATCACACATAAGCAACACACATGAACGCCAAGATTTAAGGTGGAAACCCAATGTGGTAGAAAAACACCTGTTGTTGTCATATCTATCTTCTTTTTAATATAAAGAAAATTTGTTTACAATCTTTCAGACTCATACCGCACCCACCTGTAGAAGGCTACAACCTTCTCTCATTCTCCAACTTTTATTGGAGGGGAGCTACAACCCCCTAGCTCTTGTATTAGTCGATATGTTTACTAGTACGTAGGCGTCGGCCTACAGAAGGCTTCAACTTTCTCTCTTACTCTAGGGACCACGTTTCATAAATTTTTAGATGCTCCTGGTACATAACAACATAATATGAAGGCCTCGTTTCATCAAATTCTCACACTGGACTCGTTAGAGACTTTGAAGCTCAAACTCTATAATAATAACTTCGTTTAGAAAATCTTCGGCAAAATTACATAACCAAACTTTTGTCGACGCGTTTCGAACCAACCAGTGTGGTTCATCGTCAGGACAAGTTGAAGAACCAATCCGGCTTAGCTTGATTAAATAGAGGTTGAAGAACCAATCCGGCTTAGCTTGATTAAATAGAGCGTGCAGAGACTCCAACAGCTATAATGCTAACGGCTAATTTGACCTAATGCTCCTGGTCAAACCACTAAATTAATAAATTAATATTTCTAGAAATATCTAAAATAGGTAAATAAAGGAATTCATTTGTTAATTAAAAATAAATAAATATATTATTAGTATTATCTCAAAAATTAAGAGAATCCATAGTATAATATTAATATTTTAATTATAATGGTAATTATATCTCATAATATATATTAAATAAATCATTCCAATATTAATTAAATACAAGTGAAAGGTAATAAATCACTCTTATTTTAATAATTTAGTTACACTAGGTAAATGTGTAATAATTATTTAATGGTCCATTGGTAAGTTAGGTCTTTACTATTTAGTTCTTTAAAATATATCATATTTATTATTTAAAATAATGGTCCATTAAAATACTAAGGTATATAAAATAATATATGTTTATTAAATAATCTATATCTACTTATTAATTTGTAATTCCAAACAAATTGTTAAAATATTATTATTCCTAGAATTTAGTTATAATAGGTAAATACCATAAATTAGGGTAAAGTCCCATAGTATAACTAATATTATCATAATTTATCCTTTAAACCTACTGGTCAAATAATCAAAATTCGTTCAATATTTTATTCCAATAAAAATATTAAGGTAACTAAGTCCTTAGGTAAATATATTATTACCTATAGGGTGGATAAAGTCCATGTATATTATTAATAGAATAACTAATATTATTGGTATTTCATAATTTATCGTTTAAACCTAATGGTCAAATTTCTATTAAGAAACAATATTTATTTATTTATTCCAAAAATATTAAAGATAACTATGTCATTAGGTAAATGTATTATTATTTATAAGGTTTAAAAAGGGGGGTTTTTAGACATTAGTTAAAGGGAAACTCAATTCTAAGGTTATAATAGAAATAATTATAGATGTATGAATAATGAAATAATGGAAAAATCAAATCTAATTATAATAAGCCCAATAGTATCATAAACAGGTTAAGGTTAATACAATAATTAGCCCGAAACCAATTCCTAATTTAATAAAGACTTAAACACTCCATAATAATCGGACAAATCTGCTAAAAGAAAAATTAAAGGAGGGGGGAGACAGACACCCTAAGACAAAACAAAAAGGGGAGAATGAGGAGGCTAGGAAGATAAGGCTGGGACCCAGCAACTGCTAATCTTCCAGCCATCATCCCTATTAAGATTGTTCGGCCTTTTCTCAATCTCCAGGGCCTCTCTATATCTACTTATTACAAATTAATAAGTAGATATAGATTATTTAATAAACATATATTATTTTATATACCTTAGTATTTTAATGGACCATTATTTTAAATAATAAATATGATATATTTTAAAGAACTAAATAGTAAAGTCCTAACTTACCAATGGACCATTAAATAATTATTACACATTTACCTAGTGTAACTAAATTATTAAAATAAGACTGATTTATTACTTTTCACTTGTATTTAATTAATATTGGAATGATTTATTTAATATATATTATGAGATATAATGACCATTATAATTAAAATATTAATATTATACTATGGATTCTCTTAATTTTTGAGATAATAATAATAATATATCTATTTATTTTTAATTAACAAATGAATTCCTTTATTTACCTATTTTAGATATTTCTAGAAATATTAATTTATTAATTTAGTGGTTTGACCAGGAGCATTAGGTCAAATTAGCCGTTAGCATTATAGCTGTTGGAGTCTCTGCACGCTCTATTTAATCAAGCTAAGCCGGATTGGTTCTTCAACTTGTCCTGATGATGAACCACACTGGTTGGTTCGAAACGTGTCGACAAAAGTTTGGTTATGTGATTTTGCCGAAGATTTTCTAAACAATGTTATGGATCACAGAAGTCTAAATTCCTTAATAATAACTTCATCAACCAATAATCAGTCAATATGAACAGTCAGATCGTTATCACCAGAACATTGTGTTGAACCCAGAAAACTGCATTTAAAAATCATACATCGTTACTTTAATGAACCTAACCTGAGTGTATACGCTACTTCCTTTAACTGAACCTGCGTATATCTCCAAAACTACTCAATCATAAAAACTTCTGAATCAAATATGTACCAACTAGTAATATTGTTAACATCTACTGTCAAATTATAGAGATCTAGACAATCAACCACAAATATCACCCGATCTAGACAATCAACCACAAATATCACCCTTCTCACCTAATCAATCAATCAATCAGACTCAATCTCCTTACGCATTTAGTTCTATTTTCATATCTAATAAGACATCATTGATAGACAACTGTAAACTAGTAGCGCTGCTAAGATAGATCAGTCATTTCTGAATAACAGGCTTTCCTTTTGCATACGCTACTTCGAAGCTTCGAACCAGCGTGTATACACGCCTTCACCAAGGTGAACCAACATATAGATTTTTAAATACAAACTTACAAATTCACTGCTATTCCAGACTTTAGACATACCTATATCATGACATTTAAAGAATAAAACATGTGTAAGAAATCATATCTAGCCCAACCAATATCATATCATTCAATGATAAGTCATTTAAGGTCTCATGATCCTGATCCAACATTGAATTCAAGGTGCACAAAATATTTTGGATTATATCTTAATCATAGCCCCTGTAACATAAAATATACTTCAGATAGAAGTATTTGTGAGAAACCCTTTTTACTTGCACACTTGGCCCTTTGATCTTCTCCTCCTTATATAGTTTTTGGCCTTTCTCAATATCTCAGATGAAAACAACACTTAGAACCTGTGGTATTCTTGGACAGGATCAAATAGTCATTACTCCACTCAATATTATGGGCTAATACCATGGTATTGACCCTTGGTATTTTTTTAATCTTGTATCTCCTTGAATTTCCAACCCATAAGCGCTTTTCCTCTTGTGAAAGTGCGTGCATATGTATACGCTCTTTTTGTTGTGTGAAAACGCATGAATATGTTGCTTTGACAAGGTGAACCTGCGTATACAACTTAAACTACCTTATAACATCATTTTCCTTCAACTTCTTGACTCTGATTACTAGACCTTTGTTCCAACTTCCTGTTCTTCTGTACCAATGCCCTGTTACCTTTGAATTTCCCTGTTACAATGTGAGTTTCCATTTATCAAACCTGAATTGACCTGTGAGTGAGTTTCCATCAAGGACAACACCTGTATCATAATGCCAAAAATTCCCCGTTTGGACTTGATGGTAACCATATTGGTGTTGATTACTTCAAGTTGTAGAACTTGTTTGAGATATCAAGCAACACCAAAATACTCTCCCCCTTTGACATCAAGGGAAAAGGGCGGACCAAGATATTCTCCCCCTTTGAGATACATTATGATGTCCATGCTCCCCTTGAGTACATGCTGAGTCTGCAGAGATATTCTTCAAAAGAATAACATGACTCTATAACTTAACCATATGAGTATGATCTTCCTATCACCAATGATTCATACATATATCAATCACCTAACCATGTTGGGATACACCATATTTGAGTCATCCACCCAACCAAGTGGGGATATATCAATTGTTTATACATGATTGAAATATAGAAATTATTACATCATCCTTCCCATGCATAGTGGGGATATACCAATTGTTTATACATGACTGAAATATAGCAATTATTACATTATCCTTCCCATGCATAGTGGGGATATACCAATTGTTTGATACATGACTGAAATATAGCAATTATTACATCATCTTTCCCATGCATAGTGGGGATACAAATTACAACATATGTCCAATAAGACTCATTCAAAAATAGACTATGATAGAAGGAGACATATTACACCCTAGATATTTACATGACCTATGCAACAATGAATACTTGAAACCATAGATGAAATCAGCAACCATAATGCCAACAATGTATAATGTTTGTGAAGGCTAATGCTCCCCCTGAACCTGTGCTAAATGTGCATTGTCAACAAATCATGCATCAAGGCATCTTGATCAGTTCGATAAAAATTAATGAACAAAGCATATCAGCAGACTGTAATCATCAACGTTAAACTCAGCACCCATGTCAGAGTCCAACCCACTATTTTTCTATCAGAAAAACATATACGCTCCTGCAGCCACAAAAACTCGTGTATATATGCGACTATCCTTCATGAAACCCGCGTATAGGAACCTTCCTCTGAAAACTGGATTTAACAACAGGATGATGCAGAAACTACTCCCAACTTTTGTCTGAGATATTCAAATGTTTCTCTGGGAAGCGGTTTGGTAAATATATCAACAACCTATTCTTTGGAGGGAACATACTCTAATTTAACCTTTTGTTCAAGCACTTGTTCTCATAGAAAATGGTACTTAATGGGTATGTGTTTGGTCTTGGAGTGCATGACTGGATTTTTTGAAATACTGATGGCACTTGTATTATCGCATAGAATGGATATGGGTGGATAACATGTGATTTGAATGTCTTGCAATGTTTGCATCATCTAGAGTAGTTGTGTGTAGCAAGATGCATCAGCCTCATATTTCGCTTCAGCTGTAGATAAGGCAATCAAACATTTTTTTTGCTGAACCAAGATACTAACCATGATCCCATATAGAATGCACCTCCACTAGTGTTTTTTTGATCTTCAACATCTCTTGCCCAATCTGCATCTGTATATGCATGAAGAGTAAGATTTGTATCTTTAGGATACTATAGACCAAAGCCTTGAGTTCCTTGAAGATATTTGAATATCCTTTTTACAGCCTGAACATGTGATTCCTTTGGATTTACTTGGAACCTGCAAACAATTCCTACTGCATGCATGATATCAAGTCTAGTACATGTTAGATAAAGCAGACTTCCAATCATCTGTATGTTGGTTGATTCACTGTAGGTGATTCATCGTTAGAACTGAGACTGCATCCTGTTACCATTGGAGTACATACTGGTTTAGAATCTTCCATTCCGTACTTCTTTAGAATCTGCTTGAGATATTTATTTTGTGAAATAAAAATACCATCTTTTGTTTGCTTTACTTGTAGAACAATAAAATAAGTAAGTTCACTAAGTAAGGACATTTCAAATTCTTGCTGCATAAACAAAGCAAAGTTCTAACTCAGATTCTTCATTGCTACCAAAGATGATATCATCAACACAAACAACAATAATTAATAGTTTATCATTATCAATCTTTGTGTATAAGTTGTTGTCTGCAGATCCTTTTGCGAAACCTTTCTGTTGTAGATATTTGCCAAGATGATAATACCAAGCCCTTGGAGCTAGTTTCATACCATATAGAGCCTTTTTGAGCTTGCATACAAGTTTTTCATCATTTCCTAGAATGAATCCTTATGGTTTTTCAATATAAACTTATTCTTCTAAATCTCTATTAATAAAAGTTGATTTTATATCCATATGATATACATTGAATTTTTGAAAACTTGAAAGAGCAAAAAACATTCTTATGGCTTCAAGTCTGGCAATATGTGCAAACGTTTCTTCAAAGTCTATACCTTCTTATTGAGCATACCCTTTACAAACAAGTCTTGCTTTGTTTCTAATAACCTCTCCATTTTCATTCAACTTATTCTTAAATATCCATTTTGTTCCTATAACATTTTTATCATGAGGTCTAGGAACTAATTCCCAAGTATCATTCTTTTCAATTTGGTCAAGTTCTTCATCCATGGCCTTAACCCAACATTCATCTTTGCTAGCTTCATTAACATTCTATGGTTCTATGGAGGATAGTAATGCTAGATAATTGGAAGTTCCTATAAGAGTTCTTGTTTTATGTACTCCAGGCCCTTTTTCTCTTAAAATTTGAGATTCTAGATGATCCTTTTGAAAATACCTTAATGGATTATTTTCCCAGTCAGTTGTATCTTCTTCTGATGCTTCATTGGTTTCTTCCTCTATATCATTTTGATTTGATACGGGAAAGAATTCATCATCTTCCTCCTTGTCATCTTCCTTTGTTGATTTCATCTATTCTAGATTTCTCCATGCTTCATCAATTACTACATCAATGCATTCAATAATCTTCCGAAGTCGTTTATTATAACATTTGTATCCTTTACTTCTAGATGAATAAATAAGGAGAATTCCTCCATCTGCTCTGGGTTCAGAATTGCCAAGTTTTTCATCAATCTTTTTGATGAAATATTTGCTTCCAAAAACTCTAAAGTTTTTTAAAATAGGAGGCTTACCATACCAAAGTTCATATGGAGTTTCATCACTATTTATCCGAACATTAGCTTTGTTGAGAATATTCACGATAGTAAATGCAACTTCACCCTAGAAGGTAGCAGGAGTTCCAGATTCATCAAGCATAGCTCGATCCATTTGTTGGACTATTCTATTCATTCTTTCCACTACGCCATTTTGTTGAGGAGTTTTGGCCTTAAAGAATTGCGTTTTTATTCCATGTTGTTCATAAAAATTAAAAATTAAAAATTAAAAAAATTAAAAATCATCTGATATGAATTCTCCCCCTTGATCATATCTGAGACACTTGATTTTTTTATCTAATTCATCTTCAACCAAAGCTTTGAAGGCTTTAAAATTTTCAAATGCTTTATCTTTATGCTTTAGTAAACCAATCCAACACATTCTAGAAAAATCATCAATGAATAAAATGAAGTATTCTTCTCCGTGGGGTGACTTTTTCCTTGTTGGCCCACACAAATCAATATGGATGAGTTCAAGAGGCTTACTTGCAGGTCCTTATTTCTCATTGAAATGAACTCTAGTTTGCTTACTGGCTTGACATGGTTTGCAAATGGTATTTTCTGGGATGTTGATATTTGGAAGATCATGAATTGCCTTGAGTCTGCATGCTTTGCCTATTTGAGAAAAGCTTAGATGCCCCAATCTTCTGTGCCATAACTAGTTTTCATCTGTTTTTCTTAGATAGCATTGTTTTTTTCCTCCTTTTAGTATATATATATTTCTTGGAGTTCATGTATCTTTGATTACGGTCTTTTCCGTATCAAGCTCACAAACCACACATTCGTTTGATTGAAACACAACTTCATTTATTTGATCACACATTTGACTAACACTCAACAAGTTATGTTTTAAACCATCAACATATATGACATTTCCAGCTTTAACCTTTTCTTTCAAATAAACAGAACCTTTACCTTTAATGATAGCTTGTGTGTCATTTCCAAAGTCGACATTCTTTTCTTTTTCCAAAGCATTATATGAATGAAGTTTATCTTTATCACCTATCATGTGTTTAAAGCATCTGTTGTACCACTAATTTTCTTGTCCTTCATCAAACAGAGCTATGCCACATATTTCTGATTGATATTGCTTCCTTCTCCATACCTTGGGATTTGATGATGTTTGATCCTTTTGAATTGTTGGCCAAAACTTGCTCCTACATTTAGATTTTTCATGACCAAAGTTATTGCAAAATGAACATTCAATTTTATCTTCAAGAGGAGAAAAGTTATTATAGAAACTTTTCTTGATTCTTGATACGCTTCTTTGATTTCATGCTTTTTCTAGTTATGCTAGTTTTGTAAGAAACACATTAAGTAACCTTATGCCCAAAGTTATGGCATGAAAAGAATTGTACATTAAAGAAGTTCTAGCGATCATAGAATCTTTTGGTATTGTTTACCTTTTGCTTGATGCTTCTATTGATGTTCATCCTTGGAGTAAATTGAGCATGATTTACCTAATGAGTACTTTTAGGTTTTTGTTGGCAATTGACATACTTTTCACTGGTCTTTGCCGCATCAAGATAGCTTCTGGTGGTGGTTGATGGCTTTTTTGATTGGGATGACTCTTCAGTATATCCAAGCATGGTCTTTATAAGAGGAGAACGCAGAACCTTGATGATTTCATTTAAAGTTTCTGATCCTTTAACAAATCTAAGATTAAGAGATTTTGTCTTCTCAAGTTCCTTTCTTAGACGCACAACTTCACATTCTAGTTTTTCATTGTTGTTTTCTCTTTCAGTGAGTTGTTGTGTCAAAGTGTCTATGATAATATTCTTTTCTTCTAAACATATTTTGAGTTTAGTGATTTCTTCAAGAATTCCTTCCTCTTCTAAGGCATCCATAAAATCATCATTGTCATAATCCATGAGTAGTTTATAATATTGTTTAGTCTCATCTTCATCATTATTAGATAATCCATCACTATCTTCATGAGTATAGTAACTTCTTATATTAACAACCTGTTTCCTATTGCCTCTTGCAGATTCCTTTCGTTTTTCATGATTATCTTTATGAGGACATTTTGTAGCATAATGGACAACTCTACCATAAGCAAAGAATTTGAATGGTATCTTACCTCTGAATCTTCTGGAACCCCATTGAAGCTTCTTGACAAAGTTTACTTCATCTTCTTCTTCTTCTGAAATATATCCTGATTCATTGAGATCTTCATTTTTTTTCTCCCTTTGTTGAATCTTTGAAAGTGGCTTCGCTAATATCTGATGGACCTCCTTTCCTCATTTCAAAGCCAATTAATATTCCATGAAGTTGAACAGCAATAATAGATTGAAGATCCTGCTTTTCTTTTGTGGCAGATACTTTTGACTCAAATTAGAAGACAAAGATCTCAAGCTTTTCTCTACTAAAGTATCCTCCTTTATTTCTTCACCCAAATTCTTCATACAATTTACAATCTCATCTACTCGTAAAAAGTAACTAGCAATACTTTCATCACTATACATTTTAAGAGTTTCATAATGTATTCTAAGAGTTTGGAGCTTAGCACATTTTACCTGGGAGTCTCCTTCGTAGCTCTAAATGATTTTGTTGCATATCTCTTTGGCTATCTTGAGTTGCATGAATTTGATGAATTCTGATTCTATAAGACTTCCCACTAAAGTATTGAATGCTTTGGCATTGGTTTCATACAACTTCTTACCTACTGTATATGTAGGTATTTTTGATGGAAATTGGTATCCTCCTTCCACAATTTCCCAAACATCACCTCTAAGAGACTAAAGAAATGCTCTGGTTCTTATCTTCCAATATACTAAGTTGTTTCCATTGAATATTAGTGGTTTGATGGATCCCATGTCTTTGTGATTGTTCATCTTGAGAGATCTCACTTTAAGCGATCAAACTTCTTCTGAAGGACCTGCTATGATACCAATTGTTGGAAATAACACTGAGAGGGGGGGGGGTGAATCAATATTTACAATTCAATAACTTCTCATTTCACAATGAGATTTATTTATGGTACTTCAGTGAAGTGAACTTGCAAGTGCACACAACTATGATTAAGGAAACCAACGTATACCCAGAGAACTTAGGATTTAGTCAATTCATCATGTGTTGATCTTTAATCAGTGCATCAGTACTTTATTATACAGTAACTATTCGTAGTAAGAAACACATAAGAAGCACACATCAACACCAAGATGTAAGGTGGAAACCCAATGCAGGAGAAAAAACACCTGCTGATGTCATCTTTGTCTTCTTTTTAATATAAAAAAAATCTGTTTACAATCTTGTACTAGTGCAGACTCATACTAGTGGTAAGCACCAGTATTTCAGCAATAATGTTGCAACTCCTGGGCTTCCTACTTTACTTCTATCAACCCGGTAGTTCGTAACAAATTTGGAAGCGACGGTGCTGTATGCACAAGTACTATTTCTTACGGTACGCTGTCACTTGGTCCGCTGGTGCAAGATCACTAGGAGCTCAAGCCAACTTCTATGGATTCCAGAAGAAGCTTTATATGTGATAAAAGAAAGGAAAGCTTACTCTACAGAGGCTACTCTAGTTGCAGAAAGGAAAAGAAGATTGAAATGTAAAGTAAACCTAACAAACCCTACCTAACCAACTAATTATACTTTTGTAGAAAGAGAGATGAAAAACCATGAAATGAATGTCATTGCCTACTCAGGAAGTAAACAATATCTACTCAAGCTATTTCTAGAAGTAAATGAGCAAAAAACATATTTTTGGGTTTTTATGTGAAATTGTCATGCATGTAATTTATTTAATTATGAATGTGACAGCGATTAGGTGGTGATGGAGGGCGGTTTTGGGACTTGAGAAGATGTAGGATGGCGTGGATGGGTCCTAGGAGGTCTCAAGTGGCCTTCTGGAGGCTTTTCCTACAATTGGACTTAAAAAAGAAGCCTACAGGAAAATCTATAGGAGGCTGCAGGGGATCTATAGGAGGTCTACAAGAGGTCTACAAGAGGATGCCAAGAGCAGTTTTGAAGGTTTTGAAGGTGCAAGAGTGGGTGGAAAGGGTAGCTGAAGGATGGGATGATGTGTTAAGGTGCCTAGTGGTCACCAAGGATTGCTAGGAGAGGAAAACATGGTTGGGAGAGAGAAAGAAGTCTTATGGAAAAACACAGAAAACTAAGGAAGATTTGAGGTGAACTTTGGGCGACCTGTAGGGCATAGATCAAGGAGAGAATGTGATGGCTGGTAGGTTGACTTGCTATGAGAAGATATTTTCTACAAAAGGACTTGAAAATCAAACAAGGAGATCAAGCAAGCAAGGAAACTAAGTACATCAAAAAACAGAATTTTGCATCAAGCTAATCTAGATTATGAGCTATGGAAAGAAATGCTAAAAAAATGCTATAATGAGAGAAAGCATGGAAGGAAACTTATTGCAAGATAGAAATGAGCATGGTGAAAGAGATCTAAAGCAAAAGATTAACCTTCTAACAAACTGCAACACTAGAAATTCTATGGAGGAGGCAAATCTGTGTCTTTTGTGGCATCAAGAGGATCTTGGCCTCAGTTCATGGTCCCAAAGGGAGGAAAGGAGGCCAAGGCTCTGTTTATGGTGTTTTTTTATCTTCTTTCTATTACTGTTCAACCTTCTATAAAAAACTCAAATGGAAGCAACCTTCTAAATTACCATAAGCAACCTATTCTTAACCAAGAAAGAAATTTATTTAATAGCAACTAATCCGTAAACTGAAACAAAGCATATAAATACAAACAAAAGGAGCTTCACTGCTTGGATTGGGAACTAACCCAAGAGCTTCAGCTCTCTAAGGTAACTCAGTCCTAGCTCAAAAATGATCTCATCTTTATTATCAAAATAATAATAGGATTACATGAAACTGTCGAGAAAAGTAAGCTCGAAGTTGAGCAGAGCAATGCAGCAACAAAAAGTCGAAAAGTTGGCTAACTTCTTAATGAGGCCCTAGGCCTTTCTACTTATACAACTAAAGCTCCCAACAACTTCCTTAAAATTAGGGAGGCTTGGCTCCCAAAACTCATGATAAACATAAGTTATCCTCTACCTGCTCGGCTTCCTCCTAATGCATTGATTTGGATATTTGTGCTCCGAGTTGCATGAAGGAGAATTCGAAGTGGGGGACTAATAAATGAGGGGGGTTTCCTCCTATAAATCCTCTCCTTTTTCCACTTCGAATTATTGTTGCTAATTGTCCATTAAATCTTTGACTTTGTCTTTAAAATTCAACAAAAATCTGCATTAAACACATATTAAACTCCATGGCATCATAAACAACTCAACTCACTCCATAAGCATAAATATAATATAAAAAAATGCAATAAGCTAAGAGAATGGTTGATTAGACTATGTTAGGAGGCAAAATGAGCCCATATAACTACCCATTTATGGGGCTCATCATCACCCCCTACTAAAGGCGTTGCTCATCCTTTGAACAACTTAGTCCATCTCCTCATTTTTGATGGCCCTGACGGCCTCCCTGACATCCCATGCTTCTGATGTGATCTATTCTTCTCTGTCATGGAATCCTTCCTTTCTATCCACCTCTTCCCACTGTTGTTTCTCTTCTTCCTCTTCTCTACTTTCTAGCATGCCTAGTAACAATGGGGGACTCAATTTGAGGCCAATCCAATTGACCTTCAAATTTTGCATAGAGTGCTTGTATAGTGACACTCTCCTTAATGCTTCTTTCATCCTTGTTGGGGAGTGATACTCCCTGATCTGCAAACTGTGTGGTATCGTGTTCCATCTCCTCATACAAGCATGAATACAGTCATCCCCACGTAATATTTCCATATCCTCAAAATGTGCAATGGATTGAGCCTGATCATTGATATACTTAGGGGAAATTTGGGGATTATTTACAAGCAGTTGGTGTGTGCTGATGAGAGGCATTGGATCTGATGTCTCAGCTCTGATCATTAAGGGCTCATTATGCTCCTTTATCATCAACTTTCTTATTTTTGCTGCCCTTAACTCCTCATGATTCATCCATGATGCCATGGCCATTAGTTGTAGGTCCCCTAGCCTAGCATTGGGGTCCCACACATTCATGTCTGTGAGGGCCATGTTATGCAAATAGAATTATGCTATTTTTGCCTTGTCTTCTGATGAACTTTGGTCACATAGGTCCATAAATTGTCTGTAATATTGGAAAGGCATTGTGCCTCTCTGTGCCAAAGTATTTATCTGAAACTGTAGCCATTGGTCCTTGAGGTATAATCCATATGATTTTTTTGGTGTTCTGCATTGCAGTGCCTCCATGGACCAGCTGGCCATGCATGCCAATTGTGTCTCTTTTTCTTGCAGCTGTCTTTTTAGCAATTCATTTTCTATTTGAAGGTGAGTTCTTGTGATTGCTTCTCTATGTCTGACAACACTTAGTTCTCTGCCCATTTCTCTGAGTTGATTCTCCATATGGCCAATATCCTCAACTCCCTTGGATTTAGTGATTTTCATCCACCTATGGCTTCTTATTCTTTCTTTCTCCAACTCAAAGAAAAGTGAGATTGCAAATTTCTGTGGAATGATTCTTCCCCCCTCAAGAAGATTGTAGTAAGAGCCCAAATTAGGCTGGGGGTTAGGTTCTTAAGCCTCTGTTGCTTCCTCCTTCCCCTGTGAATGTCATTCTAGTCTTTTTTCAAGTTTTTCGGTCTCCTGAAGTCTTGATAGGGTCTCCTGTAGAATAGTCTGTGCCTCCTGTAGGACTGTTTTTTAGTCCTGTAGTTCTACTTTTTCCTTCCATGTGGGAGATCTAGGAGTCCCCCTTTCATAAGTGATAGGTGCCTTGGAAGGGGATTCCTTCCCTTGGGCAGAGGGTGAATCTTCAATAACATTGGGCACTTCAGAAGAAGGCTGGGGTTTCCCTTGTTTGATAGTTGTGTTCTTCCTAGCCCTGAAATACATTGAGATATACCTCTTACTCTTTTGTTTTGGTTTAATTAGGGTGTTGAGGGTAGTGAGAGCAGCTGCTGCCTCTCTTTCTAGGGTCTCAGGAGACACCTCGGTCTTTTCTGCCCCTTTTTCTTCTCCTTCTATCTTTTTCTCTGTCTCTGTTGGTTTTGTTTCCTCCTGTTCTGTTTTGGTTTCTTCCTTCTCCCCTTCTTGTTCCTCAGTTTCTTCCCCTTCTCCCCCTTGTTGCTCCTCCTCCCCACTATCAGAAGGATTGGTATCATATGTGAGGGCCTTTATGTCATCTTCTGTTGTCATGTTTGGGAAAATCTCCTGTGCTATGAGGATTGTGAAGGTATGGAGGGCTTCTTCGACTAACATTTTAATTAACCCATGGTCAGCCAGCTGATCTGGACCTCTTGCCTTCAACTTAATGCTAGATTCTATGAGGGGCTGCAGGAGAAAATAGGGGATGCTGAGTTTCTAGGGTGTTGGAGTGTCCATGCCATATATCAGCACATGAAGAAGTCTAAAATGGTAGCCATAGACTATGCTATACCTCCCTTCACAGGAAATATATTTGATGATTTGGTAATTGACCTCATCCCAAGGATAGGGTATGCTTGTCCTTATAATGCCATTTTTGTCTTCTACAAGATGTTCATTGTTTTGGAAGAAGTTTTTCGTGGCAGACTATCCAATTGGCTTTTCATCTTTACTCCAAGGTAATCCAAGAGGAGGGGTGGTAACCATACTGATAAATTCTGGGGTGATTTCC
Organism: Pinus tabuliformis; assembly: GCA_031772625.1. Classification (NCBI taxonomy): domain Eukaryota; kingdom Viridiplantae; phylum Streptophyta; class Pinopsida; order Pinales; family Pinaceae; genus Pinus; species Pinus tabuliformis. The sequence goes on from CM062808.1 coordinate 327,893,596, forward strand.
ATTGGGAGACCTGTAAAAGTAACAGTGGCATTGGTCCTTGAGTGAGGGACTAAAGAAAGGGCAAATTCTTGAGCAGCTTATTCATCAAACCCTCGGAATTTCTCGAAAAATGGCATCCAATTTTCTCTGGTGAATATGGCTACTACCTGTGGATGTTCATGGAGCCTGGTTGAATTTGTGGGCTCCTTCCTCATGAATCCCCCTGTCATTTTTCTTATACCCCTTTTGAACACCAAATGGTTGATCTGATAATCACCCTATGAGTGACCTCAGTTGAAGATTTATTAAACAAAAGGTATTACAGACCATGTGCTGTTGTGTGTTTTGTGTTATTGAAACAACGGATTGATCAGGTTGCCAATACATAGAAAATAAATGGAAAGACAGCAGAGAAATACAGTGAGAAACACAAATACATAAGCAATTTTTAATAAGGAGTTCACCCTATTCTCCAGGGCTACGTCTCTAATCCAGCTTCAGTGGTGGCCTTGTTTTATTGTGTCTTTCAGAAGAGAAATTACAATGCAGGGACTCAATATGAGTTCTCCTGAAGCAGATTTCGCTTGGCAGGGTAGTTCTTGGATTCCCCAAGCCACTCAGAGTACATAGACTCTTGTTCTTCTTACCAGCTCTGTGACCCTTGGTCTACAGGGGAAAGAGCCAACTATGATGCTTAATCCAGACAAATTACTCTATGGGAAGGCTTGATTCTTCAAGCTCCCTAGTGCTCGATGATGCCTGCGGTTAGCTCGACCCTCTGTCTCCTCTGCTTGGATTTACTACTCTCTGTGCTCAGTCCTCCTCTCAGGGTTCACTGTTCACTGTCTCTCTTGGTCGCTTGGACTCTTTGCTCTCTCTCTCTATATCTGTTCAACTATCTCTATTCACGGCTTTAGCCATTCGGTCTCCATGCATGTTCAGTTCCTCTCTTGCCTGCGTCAATCCTCCTTCCACTTGTGTGCTTGGAGTTCCCTGTTCGGCGTCAGCATGAATGCTCAGGAAGTAGCCACGTGTCCTCATTGGAACAATGCCAGCCTATTCATCGATTCATTTCTTTGGTTATGTTTTGGATACATTATTTCTCCACCATGGCTGTCAACGGATTCCAAATCCCCTTAAATCACGGCTTAGTTCCCAGTCGATTCCACTTCCGTCCTTGGGCGCAATCTCAGTTGTCCGATCTAGGCTCCTCAAGATCCGACATCATTTGCACGTCGAGCGCGGTTAATTTGCTTGACCGATAATGTGCGATCGCGGTGGTTTTTCTCTCACCTCCGCTGCCACGTGTCGATCGCTAAGTGTGATCGCTCCGCTTTCTCCAAAACCTCTTACCGTTCAAGGGTGCCCTGATCAAACCACCGGTTTCTAGGTTGTGGGTCCCACCTTCGTACGATGGCGCTTTACATTTCTCCACCCACGGTCCTCTAGCTCCCAACGTGACCGAGTGCTTAAGGCTCTACCATTTCAGCCCTGTTCGCCCAGCGCCTAGCGATAGGCGCTAATCGTGCATCAAAAATTAGCTCCTTTTCCCTTTCTGGGGCTCCCAGGGGCTACATCGACCTCCTGCACAGTCTCCATGGGCCTTGGTCAATGCGCTTTGACCGAGGTCCTCGTCGTTCTGTGCCGGCTACCATGGCCACTGGTTCAGGGTGTTTCCGATTGCTGTTTTGGATTCTTCAAGGATTTGTTTCGTCTCGATACAGTCAGGGTTCTTGATAGTCATTTATGGATCCGATTTGGATCACGCCCTCCCTACTAAAAAGCTTTTGGACCACCAAAAGTTGGTTTTTTTCAAGCATCGACTAAGTGAGGAAACTGTTGTCTCACTTGTCCAATCTCAATCCACTTCGCACTACTCGGCTTCGAACCTTTAAGCCCAATCCTGAGGTATTCCACCTGTCCACTGCATGTCATCCTTACCTTCCTGTCTAGCACTGTGTCTTCCTGCAACTCATTAAGATATTCAAGTAGCAGGTCATCAACAGAAGGCAACTAACTCTACTCTTTAGGGTCCTCAAACATTGAAGTTTCAAACAACCTCAAGCAATTTGCATTCACAACTAAGTAGATGTGCATGTAAGCTGGTAGATCAAGGCGAAAGGCATTTTCACCAATCTTCTCAAGTATCCTGAAGGGTCCATACCTGATAGGTTTTAGCTTCTTGCCTTCACCTTGCATCCTGTCCTTGTTGATATATAGCCAGACTTGGTCTCCAACTTGAAAACTATGCTCCATTCGATGCTTATCATGTCTAGCCTTGTAGTTGGCCTGGCTCTTTTCCAGCTGTTCCTGTATTGCCTGGTGGATCTCCTGGATCTGTTCAATGAACCTAGTTGCTCTGTCCACATCAGTGTGTCTATCAACCATGGTATCTTTACAAAAGACAAAATCCAAAGGAGACCTTGGTATGAAACCAAAGCAAGTCTCAAAAGGAGATCTCTGGGTAGAAGAGTGTTTGGATCTATTGTAAGCATGTTGCACATAACACAAGTGTTCATCCCAAAGCTTAGGGTGTTTGCTGCTATATCCTGTCAGCAACTAGATCACTGTCCTGTTAACTATTTCTGTCTGGCCATCTATTTGTGGATGAAAAGTTATGCTTTTCTTTAATTTTGTGTCCATTAGTTCCCACAGACTGGACCAAAACTTTCCCACAAATCGGGTGTCTTGATCAGATATAATAGAAGTGGCTAATCCAAAATGAACCCATACATGTTCAAAGAATAATTTTGTAGTTTGTTTAGCTGTAATCTGTTTACTACAGGGTATCAAAATACACATTTTGTTGAACCTATCCACAACAACATATAGATAATCATGACCTTTCCTAGATTTAGGCAATCCTCCAACAAAATCCATGGAAATGCTTTCCCAAGGGTGAGAAGGAACTGGAAATGGAGTGTACAAGCCTGGTTTTCTATTGCTGGGCTTGCTTTTAGCACACATAGCACACCCCTTTACATATCTAAAATCTGTCTCACTCATTCTTGGCTAATAGCAGAACCTTTGCAGCTGTGCAACTGTTTTACTTACCCCAAAGTGACCTGATATCAGAGAAGTGTGTGCTTCCATAATTATCTTTGCCCTCTCGGTTTGTGGAATGTAGAGTTTCCCACAATGATATAAGAGTCGGTCCTTCACACGATAGTCCAATTCTTCTACTCTTTTGCCTTGACTCAAAGTTGCATATACATATTTAAAGTCCATGTCCTAAGCATACAGTTCTATGTAGCTTTCATGTAGCATAGAATTATGGTAGATGCATTTATAATGGGTCTAGATAACATGTCTGCAACCTTGTTATGTATGCCCTTTTTATACCTGATGACTAAATGAAACTGTTGTAGAAAACCCATCCATCTGTAATGTCTTGATTGTTGCAACTTAGTTTGGGAGTGTAGGTATTGAAGGGGCTGATAATCATTATGTATTACTGTTTATTTTCCCATTAAGTAATGTTTCCACTTTTTCACACTTTGAACTAATGCATACAATTCCTTATCATATGTAGGATAGTTGACTACTGCAAGATTAAAAGTCTCAGAATGATAACATATGGGTTTACCGTGTTGTGTCAACACTGCTCCCATGGCATAATCACTGGCATTAGTTTGGATCTCAAATGGTCTTTGTAGATTTGGCAGTGCTAGTACAGGCGTTGTACTAATTTTTTCTTTCAAGATGTCGAAGGTTTTCTACTGTTTGCCTCCCCACTGAAACACCTTGTTCAATCCTGTCAAAGCATGTAAGGGAGCTATAATTGAGGAAAAATTTGAAATGAACTTCCTGCAATACTGTGCTGCTCCTAAGAAGCTTCTCACTTCTGTAGCAGACTTGGGTTTAGGCCAGTTTACAGTGACTACCACTTTAGAGGGATCTATTTTCAATTCACCTCCCCCTACTATAAGACCCAAATAATTTAGAGAGGTTTTTCCAAATTCACATTTGGAGAGTTTAACATAAAGTTTTTCTCTTCTCAAAACATCTAATGTCTGCTTAACATGCTTTAAATGTTCTTCCCACATTTTACTAAAAATCAGAATTTCATCCAGATACACAATAACAAATTCATCAAGAAAAGGTCTGAGTACATCATTCATTAATCTCGTGAAAGTAGCAGGGGCATTGGTCAAGCCAAAAGGCATAACCAACCATTCATACAATCCCTTCTTTGTTTTGAAATCAGTCTTCCATGCATCTTTCTCTACAACTCTGACCTAATGGTATCCACTGTGCAAATCTAGCTTGGTGAAATAAACAACTTCCTTCAATTGATCTAAAAGATCATCTGTGCGAGGAAGGGGATAACGATTTTTTATTGTTATCTTATTCAGTGCTCGGTAATCAATGCACATTCTCCACGAGCCATCTTTCTTTCTCACCAAAACGATTGGTGACCCACATGGTGATGTGCTAGGCTTGATGAACCCTTTCACGAGCAACTCCTGCACATGCTTCTTGATTTCAGCATTCTCTAAAGCAGATAACCTATACATACCAATGTTAGGCAAAGGAAAATCTTGCTGCAAAATAATATCATGTACTATTCCCTTTTTGGGTGGCCGACCTTGAGGTTCTTGAAACAAGACATCATAATCTGAAACAATCTTTTCTATATCAGCTTGCTGATCAGAATTATAGCCCTCAAATACATTGGTTTTATCAGTTTTATTTTCCTTTACAACCATTAGTAAGAACTGTTTGCATGAATTTATCATTCTTTTCATCTGTCCTGAGTTTATGAGAGTATAGTTATTCTTGAGCTTATGAGCTCTTACAAAGTATTCGATTCCATCCTTAACAAGTAGATACGTGTTCTCGGCTCTATTAAAAATAGCCTTTCTATCATACAAGTAAGGACTTCCTAAAACAAGCCCACATATATCCAAAGGAATTATATATAACTCAACCTCATCTACAAATGCTGACCCAAAAGAAAACTTGACTTTACACTGTCTAGTCACTTGTAGTTGTGCTTTATCATTCAACCATCCTAATGGGTATGGCTTCTTATGAGGTGTAGTTTCTAATCCAAATTTCTTCACAATTGCTTCAGAAATTAGATTTACTTGTGAGCCACTATCAAACAAATTATCAATCTTTTGATTTTTGGAAACAACTCGAATATGAAAAAGCTCATGTCTTTTTCTCTCATGTTCTTCATCAATAACAGATTGAGCAGAATTACTAGTAGATGCTTCAGAATTCTTACCTTTTATACCTTTGGCTGCAATGATTGTTTCATCTCTCGAGTCTGACCCCAAATCTTTCTGAATAGCTATAGCAGTCTTCTTCTTCTTTCCCTCGGACTTCTTAGGTCTCAACTTTGGATGCAGAATCCAACAATGCTCATCATCATGCCTCTCCTTTTTACAGTGAGTGCATGAAGCTTTGCCTTTCTGTGCAATGTTAGCCTTCCTTGCTTTCCACTTCCACTTTCTTTTCTCCTTGCTCTTGCTTACAGTGGGTTGGGATGGTCCCCCAACTTCTGGATTTCCATTCTTTCCTCTAGCTTCTAGATGAGTAGCTTGTACAGATACCTAATCTATACTCATGGGATTAACCATGAGGATGGTATGCCTCATGTAGCTGTGTAGACCACCAATGTACTTCAAAAGACTTTCTGGTGAGTCTAATGAAATACCCAACATCAATTCTCTCTTTCTGAACTCTTCAGTATACCCTTGTACACTTTTCCCTTTCAACTGTCGAATAGTTTGCCAACTCATCATGGCTTGTTGCATGTAGGCCAATGGATAGAATTGCTTTTTGATTGCAGTAACAAATTCACTCCAAACAGAGATGGTTTTACCATGCTTCCTCATATCAGCTTGGGTTTTGCCTTCCCGCCAAACCAAGGCAATTCCCTCTAGGCGAAGGCTTGCCAGGTGAATCTTGCTCTTGTCTGAGTCTATATTTTGTACTCTGCAATACACATCAATTTGTCTAATCCAATTGTCCAACTTTTCAGCATTTAGCTCTCCGTCATATATAGGCAAATCAAATTTAACATCTAGCTTAATCAAAGATGCTTTCTTATTATGCACAGGGCTACTGGGAGGTGAAGGTAAGCTTTCTTCTTTTCCATTTCCTTTTGAGTGGTCATGGGAATGAGATTCATCTTCTTCTTTATCTTGCTTAGAGCCTAATGAATCTTCACCCTTATGCTTTCTAAAGTCCCTATACATTTCTTCTACCATAGACTATATATCTAGGAAACTTTCTATGAATTGAGGGTCTGGCCCTATAGAACCTTCTTCTAACATTGTCTTTTGAGAATAGACTCTCCCAATTTCAGGATTAGTTTCCACCAACTCTCCTTCTCCTAATTTGAGCTTTGATCTAGTGAGCATTCACAGCTAAACCAACACAAGTTTGTCTAACCTTACAGCCTAGAGCCCTGATACCACTTGATCTGATAATCACCCTATGAGTGACCTTAGTTGAAGATTTATTAAACAAAAGGTATTACAGACCATGTGCTGGTGTGTGTTCTGTGTAATTGAAACAACAGATCGATCATATTTCCAATACACAGAAAATAAATGGAAAGACAATAGAGAAATACAGTAAGCAACACAAAGACACAAGCAATTTTTAATAAGGAGATCACCCTATTCTCCAGGGCTACGTCTCCGGTCTAGCTTCAGTGGTGGCCTTGATCCGGATTTAAACAGGAATGCAATAAAATACAGAGATAACCATAAAGACAGATATGCAGCGGAAATAATACCTCAATTCATTACTGTAAAACACTGAAATATGCTTACAAACAGAAATGGAAATAAACCAGCTAGGGCGATGGTAGCTTATCTCTGAGAAGAGATGTGGTGGCTACATGCCTCTGAACTGTCTTACAATGAGGCTCGAAGGCCTATTTATTGTTGAGAAATAATGGAAAACCCTTCACATTCCAAAACCTAACCCTAGAAGATGAAATGCCAAATTGTGGGCCCCGTTTTTGGGTAAGTTGGTACATCAACTTCCCGGGGTCGCGAATTGGTCGTACTATCTCCGTTTGACGTGCATAATAGCCCGTTGGAAAGATCTCTCCGAGGACTATGACGGAAAAGATGATTTTTATTAGAAAAATCGTTGGTGGTGGATTTCCCAAAAAACGTCATTTAGGGCCTCAAAACGGCTCCGGAAGTTTAGGACCCGAAAAACTGCTAAAAATAGTAAACTATGCTATAATTAAGGAAACTGAAAAAAACTGTACGAAGCACTAGAGGGGATCCAAGTGGAATTATCGGGTGGCCACCAATATCCACCTGGATCATTCCTCCCCCCTTAGGAAGCAATGGTCCCTATTGCGTTGAGTTCCTCCATGAGATGAGGGAACTTCTGCTGCACTTGGTCCCTGGTGAGCCACTTGCCCTGGTGAAGGAGTTGTCCTGCTTTGACAACTCGATACAGTTGGATATTCTATTGGCAAGTGTGCTTGATTTGTGTGTCCATGATCCGATCAGTTGCAGCTTGTTCCATGCAAGCTGGATTTAACTCTGTGGGTGTGAGTTGTTCTGCAATTTCGGACGTGTCTAGTAATGGTGGAAAGTATGGCCGAAGGCGGTCGACATTGAACACCGGGTGTAGGCCAAGGAATGGGGGAATGCTGAGCTCAAATGCATTGTCTCCCATAGCCTTGGTAATGGTGTAAGGGCCATATCAGAGTGGTTTGAGTTTCCGATAGGCTCCGGTAAGGCGTTCCTTTTGCAAATGCAACTAGACTTTGTCACCCACTTGAAACTTGTGTAGCACCCGATGTTGATCATGTCGCTGCTTGTACTTGGCATTTGATTTCTCGAGAATGTCATGGACCTGCTGGCGAATATGTTGGATGTGCTCAATGAAGCTGTTTGCCTTATCTGTTTCAGATTGGACATCAGCAGAATCTGTGTGAGTAGCTGCAAATGGCATGGCCACATCGATGGGACATAGCGGCAGGAATCCCAATCCCACTTGAAAAGGGCTGTGGCCAGTCGAGCTGTGGAGAGCCCGGTTGTAACTGTGCTGAACATAGGGGAGGCTCTCGTCCCATGTGCGTGGATGCTTTGAGTTGTACATGCGTAGAATGTGTACGATCATCTTGTTGACGACCTCAGTCTGGCCATCAGTTTGATAATGGAAAGTTATGGACTTAGTGAGTTTGGTGTCTAGCATCGACCAGAGGCTAGACCAAAATGTACTGAGGAACCTGCTGTCCCGATCCGAAATGATAGACTGTGGGATCCCAAAGTGTACCCATACTCGTTCAAAGAAGAGTTTAGCAGTGGTTTCTACTGTAATATTCTTCTTGCAGGCCGCCATAATGGCCATCTTTGAGAACCTGTCGACGACCACAAAAACACAGTCATTTCCATGCCTAGTGGAAGGGAGGCCTGACATGTAATCCATGGAGATGGATTCCCAAGGTCGACTAGGGGTAGGCAGCGAGGTATAGAGGCATTGCTTCTTGATGGTCGGTTTGGCAATGGCGCAAGCAGTGCATGATCTGATGTACTTCTCGACATCCTGTCGAAGATTCGGCCAATAGAAATATTTCTGCAATACTGCCACCGTTTTTTCAACCCCAAAATGCCTAACGGCCCGACTGTAGTGTGCTTCCCAGATCATCTTGGCACGCTCGCTTGAAGGAACACAAAGGTGACCCAGGTGGCATAATAGGTCGTCCTAGAGGTGAAAATCTGGAACATGTTGACCCTGCAAGAGTGTCTGGTATGTGTGGCCGAATTCCGGGATGCTTTTGTAGAGCAGTGGCCAATCAGACGTCTCATGCCCACAAGAGTTGAGCACGGTGGTTAATGCCATGATCGGTGGTCGACTGAGGCAATCTGCGACATTATTGGTGTTGCCCTTCTTATACTTGATATTCAAATGGAACTGTTGCAGGTATGTGTACCACTTCTGATGGCGATAATTCTGCAATTTCCCTTGGGTCTGTATGAACTGCAGGGGTCGGTGGTCTGTGTGGATGACCATTTCCTTCCCCAAAATGTAATGCTTCCATTGTCGACAGGCCTGCACAATGGAATACATCTCTTTGTCATAAGTGGGATACTTCCGAACTGTGTTTGAAGTGTCTCACTGTGATATGCCACTGGATGCCCATGTTGAGTAAGGACTGCGCCAATAGCATAGTCAGAGGCATCTGTCTCGACCTCAAATGGTTGTTGCAAGTATGCTAATGCAAGAACTGGTGCTGTGCAGAGTCGATATTTAAACTCTGTGAATGCCTTCTGTTGAGATTCGGACCAATTTTTTTTTGCTTTCGCTCCTCCCTTGGTGACCTGACTCAAGGGCCAAGTGATATGAGAAAATCCCAACACGAACCTGCGGTAGAAGTTGGCAAGGCCTAGAAAGCTGCGAAGCTCTGTCAGAGTGGTTGGAGATGGCCAATCCCGAATGACTTGGATCTTGGCTGGATCCACATGCACCCCCCGTTCATCAATAATGTATCCCAGATACTGAACCTGGGTCATGCCAAAAGTGCATTTCTCCAAATTGGCACATAGATTGTGTTGTCGCAGTGTTTGGAGAACCTGTCGGATGTGGTGGAGGTGCTCTTCCCAAGTCTTGCTAACGATCAAGATGTCATCCAAGTATACCACTACAAATGAGTTGGTGAATGGCCGCAATATGTCGTCCATTAGCCTCATGAAGGTTGCAGGGGAATTCGTCAATCCGAAAGGCATAACCAACCATTCGAAAAGGCCCTCCTTGGCTTTGAAGGCAGTCTTCCACACATAGGAGGGTTCGATTGGTACCTGGTGATATCCTAACTTCAAATCGATCTTGCTGAAATATTTTGCCCACTTTAGTTGGTCCAGGAGGTCATCAATCCGTGGGATTGGGTACCTATTATGGACAGTGATCTTGTTCAGCGCCCGATAGTCAATACAGAGTCTCCAAGTCCCATCCTTCTTTTGTACCAGCACGATCAGGCTCCCACAGGGTGATGAACTCGGACGGATGTGACCTTTTTGCAGCAGCTCCTAAATCTGCCTCTTGATTTCATCGTTCTCCAGAACAGAGCGCCGGTAGATTGGTCCATTGGGCAGCGACGAACCTGGGGTTAGATCAATGGAGTGCTTGACCTGACAGTGCATAGGAACCCCTGTGGGGGAGGTGAATATGTCCTCATACTCCTCCACGACCTTGTCCATCTGTAGTTGTCGTGCGGAGGGGCCCTGTCTGGAGGTCGTGGCCACCGTCTTCTTCTTTTCTTGAGGGCGTATCATCAGGAAAACAAACTTCCCGATTTTGGAAATGAGCTTACTGCATTGTTTTGCAGTAACCAAAGAGATGGCGATAGGCGGTGCTACCTCTGGTATCCTGTACAACTTATTTCCCAAAGTAACAATAACAGCACGGGGCCTTGACTCATACACAGCATGTCGCTTCCACAAGTATGGTTGTCCTAATAACACATCACAAACTTCAAGGGGTGCAATGTCACACAATACCTCATCCGTGAAGGGCTTGATGTTGTATGGAAGGCGACACTGTTGGCTCACGCGAAGATCCCGTCCTTGGTGCAGCCACCCAATGGTGTATGGTTGTGGATGTGCTGTGGTTGGTAAGCCCAGCCGTTTCAGGACCTCTGCCGAAATGAGGTTCTTTTGGCTCCCGCTGTCGACAATGAACTGTAGCGGGGAGCCCTTTACCCACATCTGGGAGTGGAAGAGACGCTTCTCCTCCTCTAGATCTTCAAGTTCCTCCTTCTAGATCTTCGTGGTGGCAACAGTGGCGTTGGGCTCCGCATTGATAATCTTCTTCCCTTTTTCATTCCCCTTATCGAGTTCTGAATCAGACTCAGAACATGCATCTGATTTTGAAACCTTTAGCTCGGCCACCAGTGACTGCTTGGCCCGACATTCAATTGTGTTGTGAGTGGAGCTCTTATGGAACTCACACCACTTTCCAGTGTCCTTTTTCGGCTTCGCAGTGATGTTCTTTGCTTGCATCTTTGGCGGGTTGTCTTGGGCCACCCCTCCTTGGCTTTGTCCTTTGTTCTGTGGTTTGGGGGCACCTTTCCCTTGTTTCAGATTCGCAGCCCCAAAGTCTCGCTTCTTCTGTTTAAACTTTTGCTCGACCTTGACGGCATATCGGTATGCCGTGCCGAGCGAGGAGATGTTCAGGAATTCTATTTCTTCTTGGATGTACTTGTGCAGGAAGCCACGGTATTTTAGTACCAAATGCTGCTCTGTATCCTTGATACCCAACTTTGTGCGAAGGGTATGGACAATATTGGTAAAATCTGGTACATCTTGGTCCCTTCCCTGCCGTAGCATGGTCCACTTTATGTATTGATCCTCATAGCTTCCGACAGGGTAGTACTGCTCCTTGATGGCATCTCGGAATGAATCCCAAGTCGGTGCGACTGAAAATAGTGAGCCTGTACTTTCATCTTTCTGCTCCCAGTAGGTTTCCCACCAATCCTTGACGTGGGGGGCTGCTTTGAGAAGAGCGAAAATAATCTTTTCCCGACTGGAAAAATCATGAACAGAAAAATAACCCTCTAGCACATTTAGCCATTTATGGACGGCATCTGCGTCTATCTGACCCTCGAATATGGGGATTTCAAAATTAAATTGTACCTTAAATGGTGTGGCGTTTCCAGAGTTGCTGTTGGAAGCCGATGCGTCGCCCCTGGGTAGCCGCTGAAGGATTTGGGCAAAGTTGTCCATCATCGCGTTCCTTTGTCGCTCGAGGGCTTCTTCGAGCAAGATTTTGATAGGATCTCCTGCCCCCTTGTCTTTCTTTTCATCCGCCATGGGAGGCCGTTGGGATTTACGAGGCTGGTCTTGCAAAGGTTCGACCAGTTCAAGCCCTAACTCCTTATATCCAGACCTCATTGGGGACATGCAAAGAAAAACAGAGAAGAAAATTAGACCGCTCTGATACCACTGATCCAGATTTAAACAGGAACGCAATAAAATAAAGAGATAACCATAAAGACAGATATGCAGCGGAAATAATACCTCAATTCATTACTGTAAAATACTGAAATATGCTTACAAACAGAAATGGAAATAAACCAGCTAGGGCGATGGTAGCTTATCTCTGAGAAGAGATGTGGTGGCTACATGCCTCTGAACTGTCTTACAATGAGGCTTGAAGGCCTATTTATTGTTGAGAAACAATGGAAAACCCTTCACATTCCAAAACCTAACCCTAGAAGATGAAACGCCAAATTGTGGGCCCCGTTTTTGGGTAAGTTGGTACATCAACTTCCCGAGGTCGCGAATTGGTCGTACTATCTCCGTTTGACGTGCATGATAACCCGTTGGAAAGATCTCTCCGAGGACTATGACGGAAAAGACAATTTTTATCAAAAAAATTGCTAGCGGTGGATTTCCCAAAAAAACGTCGTTTAGGGCCTCAAAACGGCTCCAGAAGTTTAGGACCCGAAAAACTGCTAAAAATAGTAAACTATGCTATAATTAAGGAAACTGAAAAAAACTGTACGAAGCACTAGAGGGGATCCAAGTGGAATTAGCGGGTGGCCACCAATATCCACCTGGATCAGGCCTTGTTTTATTGTTCCTTTCAGCAGAGAAATTACAATGCAGGGACTCAATATGAGTTCTCCTAAAGCAGATTTTGCTTGGCAGGGTGGTTCTTGGATTCCCCAAGCCACTCGGAGTACACAAACTCTTGTTCTTCCTACCAGCTCTGTGACCCTCGGTCTACAGTGGAAAGAGCCAACTATGATGCTCAATCTAGACAGGTTCCTCTATGGGAAGGCTTGATTCTTCAAGCTATCTAGTGCTTGATGCTGCCTACGGTCAGCTCGGCCCTCTGTCTCCTCTGTTTGGCTTTACTACTCTCTGTGCTCAATCCTCCTCTCAAGGTTCACTGTTCACTATCTCTCTTGGTCACTTCGACTCTTCGCTCTCTCTCTCTCTATATATGTTCAACCGTATCTGCTCACGATTTGAGCCATTCGGTCTCATGCCTGTTCGGTTCCTCTCCTATTTGTGTCGATCCTCCTTCCGCCTGTGTGCTTGGAGTTCCCTGTTCAGCGTCAGCATGAACACTCAGGAAGTAGCCACGTGTCCTCATTGGAACAACGCCAGCCTGTTCGTCGATTCATTTCTTCGGTTATGTCATGGATACATTCTTTCTCCACCATGGCAGTCAACAGATTCCAAATCCCCTTAAATTGCGGCTTAATTCCTAGTCGATTCCTCTTCCGTCTATCGGGCACAATCTCAGCGATGCAATCTGGGCTCCTCAAGATCCGACGTCATTCGCATATCGAGCATGGTTGACTTGCTCGACCGATAATGCGCGATCACGATGGTTTTTCTCTCACCTCCGCTACCACACGTCAATCGTTGAGTGTGATCGCTCTGCTTTCTCCAAAACCTCTTACCATTCAAGGGCACCCCGATCAAACAACCGGTTTCCAGGTTGTGGGTCCCACCTTCGTATGATGGTGCTTTACGTTTCTCCACCCACAGCCCTCTACCTCCCAACGTGACCGAGTGCTTAAGGCTCTACCATTTCAGCCCTGTTTGCCCAGTGACGCATCGAAAATCAGCTCCTTTTCCCGTTTTGGGGCTCCCAGGGGCTACATCGACCTCCTGCGCAGTCTCCATGGGCCTCGGTCAGCGTGCTTTGACCGAGGTCCTTGTCGTTCTGCGTCGGCTGCCATGGCCACTAGTTCAGGGTGTTTCCAATTGTTGTTTTTGATTCTTCAAGGATTTGTTTCATCCCAATACAGTCAGGGTTCTTGACAGTCATTTATGGATTCGATTTGGATCAATGATGGAGACAAGAATTTTTTAGAAAATAAGAAAATACAGAAAAAATATGTTTTTTTTAAGAAAACAAGCAATTTTATTTTATGTAATTCGTCTTCTTCTATGGACTCAATTATTCCTTAAAATAATATAATTCCTTGCACATATTGATAATCAAGGTGGGTATGCACAGAACCTACCTCCTCAAGCTAGAAATGGAGCAAAAACCCTATGTTTTCTCCTTAAAAATAGCTTACTGCCCCTCCTGTAGAATTGCCTGTAGGTGCTCCTATAGAACTTGTAAGTGCTCCCGTAGAATGCCCATAGTAGGAGGATGGATGAAAGCAATGGAGAACAATGGTTTCAAGGCTATGGGGGTGACAAAGAGCTTGCTACAGCTAAGTGGACGAGGATGAAATGAAATAAAAGGTGGTGAAGGAGTTTCGAGGAGGAGTACTTATTTCTTCTTTTAGATATTTCCGGTGAGGGGGTGAGCTAGAAAAAAATGTACGTTTCCATATTTGGACCATTGGTCCCCACTGGCCTTGTCATCATGCTTTCTTCCCGCAATCACCTCCTATCATTGCCTCCCATCATTGCATTGGAGTTTGCAAACCCTCCACTACCTGTCCTTGGTATTTTTCTCTGAGTTTGACTACATGCACATGTGGTGGCAACTCCGGATGAGCACAGTCAACTGGATGAGGGTGGCTAGTTAACTGGCCACCTTTTCTCGTTCAACCCTAACCATCTCATTCGCTTATGCATATTTTTCAATTACACCAATGCAATAGAGGAGCAGGTTAGTCACTTACCTGTGAGTCGAATGTATGTGTTGTGAGGCATTTTGGCTCCTTTTGCTACTGCATGCTTGTATTTCCTTTGTTGCATGCTTGTATTTACTTTGTTGCATGCTTTTTTCTTTCTAATGTGTGGTTGGGTGTTTTGTGCAGGTATCCTCTGGCTGGATCTAGTTTCAGATGTCTCCTTTAATCCCATGGTTGCACTTCTTTTGCTGTTGTGGCTTCATTTAATGGGATTAGCTGCTACAGGAATTCCTACAGGAGCTCGCGTAGTTGCTTCTCCCTTTAAAATTTTAGCTGATTTTTGTGCTGGGAGTGGTGAGGATGATGCGAGAGATGTTGATGGAGATGGAGAGGTACTTGGTAAGCTACAGGTGAGATTTGAGGTGCTGCTCCCTTTATTTTTTGTTTTTTTTCTAAAATCTGGTTTCTTTGTTTCCCTATGAAAGGAAGGGAAAAAAAGGATGATGATGATGTGATACAAGTGTGCAATGGATGGCAAGGAGGGTGGATAGCTATAGGAGGGTTTACATGCTCTTCATGAAGCTTCCTAGCCCCTCAGTACTACTTTTGGAACCATTTCTGGCTCTCGGTGATTTCTACAGGAGCCTCCTGTAGAAAACACAGGGCCTCCTGTAGAACACACAATTTCCGAAAAAAGAACACAGTGGGGTGGAAGAAAGGTCAGAAATGATGGAGAAGAGTGTGGAGGAGATGACATAAGCTTTTTGGCATCTTTTCTTGCTCCCCGTGGTCCTCCTGTAACTTGCAATGCACATTAAAATTCAATTTTCTTTTTCTTCTTTTCTCTGTTTTTTTTTTTTTGAAAGACAACTAGGGTGCCTCAAGGAGGTTTTCACCCTGATTGCCTGCCCTGGGCGACTCCAAGGGAAGTTTCACCCAGGGATATTATTCCATTTTTCTTTTCTCTCTTTTTTTTTGCATCATTGAGCCGCCTCAGAAGAGGTTTTCAATCCAATGATGGGACTCAAGTGCCTCATGGAGGTTTTCACTTGAGTCCTTATTATTTTTCCTTTTTTTGTTTCTTCAGTGTGTGGAGGCTGAGACATGCCCCACTACCATCACTATTTTATTCAGATCTTCAATGAACTCTTGCTTGGATAGGGGCTTCTTGTCAATTTTTAACCTATGTCCATTGACAAGCATGGGGATAGCTTCCTCGTCAATGGTTTTGATCAGAACTGAACCATTGTCATTGCATTTTTCCACAGTGTAGGGTCCCAGCCATATTGTCCTCAGCTTTCCCTTGAAGTATTTATACCTTGAATCATAGATCAGTGCCCAATCTCCCTCTTGGAACTGCTTCTCCTTGATATTTTTATCATGCCATATTTTCCTCTGAAGTTGAACTACCTCTGTGTGGAGGAGGGCCTACAATATTTGTTCATCCAATCCATTGAGCTAGAGTAGTCTTTCCTTCTGTGCATGGCTGAGGTCTAGGTCGAGTTGAGATTCCATCCTTAGTGTATTGTATTCAAATTCTATTGACAGCAAAGCCTTCTTCCCATAGACTAGTTCATAGGGTGTGAACCCTGTGGTGGTCTTCCCTGTTGTGTTGTAGGCCCAGGTGGCCTCAACTAATCTATCCGCCCAATCTTTTCTGCTGCTACTCACTACCTTAGTCAGAATTACTTCTAAAGATCTGTTAGTGACTTCCACCTACCCATTGGCTTGTGGATGGTAAGGGGTGGAAGTCCTTTGCTTGATTTTATGATGTGTGAGCAGGTCTTCAATCAAATTGGAAGTGAGCTGATTGCCTTGATCTGTGACCAATTCTCTTAGATACCCAAACTTGTAGAATATGTTTTCTCTTAAAAACTCAGCTACTTTTTCCTTTGTTACTGCTTTGATTGCTTTTGTTTCTGTCAACTTTGTCAGGTAATTGGTGCACACAATGATGTACTACTTCTGTTTTGAATAAGGGTTGACATGACCCACAAAGTCCATGATCCACTTCTCAAATGGCTCAAAGGTCACTTGAGGTTGCATGGGCATCTCATCCTTTGGAGTAGGTTTCCCCGTCCTTTGACACCGATCACATTGGCTAGTGTATCTCCTCACATATTGATGAAGAGTGGGCCAATAGTAGCATGCTTGCAATATTTTGAAGATAGTCCTCTTTGTTGCAAAATGGCCTCCACAAGGCCCGTCATGGCAAGTGAGGAGAATGTCAAAAACTTCCTCCTCCCTGACACATCTTCTCAAGATTTGATCTAGGCCAATTTTGAAGAGATTGCCCCCAATCCAGGTGAAAGGGGCACTTTTCTTCACGATCTTGCTCTTCTCCTTTGGGGACACGTGTGGTGGAAACTGTGCTAAAACCAAGTAGTTTGCTATATCAGCAAACCATGGAGAGAGTATTGAGATAGAAAATAGGTGTTCATTTTGCATTTGATCATCCACCATTCCTTCTTCATCTGCAGGAAAATTTACACTAGACAAAAAGTCAACAACAACATTTTCTTTACCAGACTTATCAACAATGGTCAAATCAAACTGTTGTAGTAAAAGCAGCCATTTAATAATGCAAGCATTTAAATTCAATTTGTTCATTAAATATCTAATTGCAGCATGATCAATGTGTACAAAGGTTTGATAGCTTGTGATATAATTTCTGAATTTATTTAGGGAATGCACCACAGCTAGGAGTTCCTTCTCAATTACCGTGTATTTTAACTCTGCCTTTGACAAATTTTTGCTTATAAAGAATATGGCATAAGGTAACTTTTCATCAATTTTTCCTAAGGTTGCTCCTATTGCTTTTTTTGAGGCATCCGTGTGAATGTGGAAAGGTAGGGCCCAGTTTAGGCCTCTCAAAATTGGGGCAGTCACAAGTTTGCTTTTCAAGGTATCTAGGGCTTCTTGACAGTTTTCAGACCATATGAACTCGACATATTTTCCTTAAAGACCAAACAATAGAGAGGCTAACTTACTGAAATCTTTAAAGGATCTTCTGTAATATCCAGCTAAGCCTAGGAAACTTCTGAAATCTCTCACCTTTTGAGGAGGTGGGACCCTTCGGATGATGGCAACTTTGTTGGGGTCCAACTGCAGTTCTTGTTGAGATATTGCATGACCTAGCACGGTTCCCTCAGTCATCAAAAATTCACATTTTTCTAGACTGAGGGATAGGTTCATTTCAATACACTTGTCCAAGACTTTTCCGAGGTTAGATAAAGCTTCTTGAAAGTTAGAACCATAAGGAGTGAAATAATCCATATATATTTCCACTGCATCATGAGCCAGTTCAAAAAATATACTCAATACTGCTCTCTGGAAAGTGGCTGGAATGTTGCACAAACCAAAGGGAAGGACTTGATATGTAAAGGTACCCCAAGGACAAGTGAAGGTGGTCTTATTTTGGTTGTTCAGGCTGATTTGAATCTGGTTGTACCCGCTAAACCGATCTAGGAAGGAGAAATTTTTTTTCCCTGCCAGACCATCTAGCACTTGATCTATGAAAGGCAAAGGAAAATGGTCTTTCTTAGTGGCTTTGTTCAATTCCCAATAATCGACCTAGATTCTCCACTTACCATTTTTCTTTGGCACTAGCACCAAAGAAGAGACCCATTCACTCTCAGAGATGGGGTAGATGAATCCTACATAAAGTAATTTTTGCATTTCTTCCTTAACAATGTCTTTAAGGGTTGGATTCATCCTCCTTTGAGGCTGCCTGATTGGTTTTCAATCTTCCTTAATGTATATATGATGAGTACATATTGAAGGGTGCACTCCCTTCATCTCCTTATAACTCCATGCGAAGGCATCTAAATGTTTTCTCAATAATTTGCACAGCTCCTTCTCCTAGGAAGTGGATAGGGATGGATTGATTTTCAAGGTTCTTTCTGGGCCAAACTCTATATTCTTAACACGGAGATAGGTTAGGTCAGCCACACAGATATCAGTTAAGGGATTGTTTTGGGTTTCTTTCACCATGTCCTCTAATGGCAAGGTACTGGGGGGTGGATTCTCAATTAAATTTTCAGTGATATCATCCTCATCTTGCGGTTTCCCCCCATGGTAGTTCTAATGCACAAAGTAGTGCAGAATAGACTTCATCCTCATCCTCCTCCTCCAACTAGAGATGTAGATCATGTTCTAGCAAGGGTTGGGCAGGAGGGTATAAGACTAACTGTTTGGACATATACCCGTTCTTGATGGTCATGTTCCCAGCCCAACAGCTCATATAGGCATCGACAGTAGCCAACTAGGGTCTTCCCAAGATGAGAGGATACCCAATGAGCTTTGCCTTTGGCTGGAGAACTAAGAAATCAGCAGGGTACTCCCAAGAATCAATGGATACCATCACATCTTCCACAATCCCTTCAGGGGTCATGATGGAGCGGTCTGCTAACTGCAGCACTGTCATGGTCTTCTTTAGGGAGCCCTAGAGGTTATGTTTGAGCATGGTGTCCTTTGTCATCACATTAATGGTAGCTCCCAGATCAATCAAGGTATGTGG
This sequence comes from Pinus tabuliformis, assembly GCA_031772625.1. Classification (NCBI taxonomy): domain Eukaryota; kingdom Viridiplantae; phylum Streptophyta; class Pinopsida; order Pinales; family Pinaceae; genus Pinus; species Pinus tabuliformis. The sequence goes on from CM062808.1 coordinate 327,912,630, forward strand.
ATCATGGTGCCATTAGTGTGGACATCAACTACTGGGCTTCCAGGGTCCAGATATTTTGGAAAGATTACCTGCCCTAACAACAGGTCGGACAATTGTCCTATGACATTGATGGTTGGGACATCTCTCTTGCGCCTGCCTGGATGCCTAAATTACTTCTCTTTGATCAACCAATTGTATATAGGCACATCTTTTATGGCTTGGAGAAGTGGTATCTTCACACATAACTGTTTCAATTCTCCCAGAAGTTCAGTTTCTTCTGGGGCGGGTTGTGTTGTCCCAGATAGTCTCTCAAGAAAGGGTGGAATTGCTTTAGGTTCACCTTCCTCTTTATCTTCCTCAAACTCCCTAGGGGGAGGCTGGCTATCTAGGGGAACCTTCCCAGATTGTAGGTTAATCTCCTGAATCTCCACATCATAAGTTGGGCATGATGGTTCCCCACTATATACTTGTCGAGCTTGTCTGTTGTTCAGGTTTGGGTTTAGCTGGGCAGGAATTTGGGGTTTTGTTGGTCGAGCAGGAGGAAATGGTTGTGGTTGAGCAGGTGGTGGAGGCAAAATAGTGGGAGGAGAGTTGTACTGGGGCCTCCACCCCTGATGAGATGCATTCCACTGAGGTTGTGGCTGAGCATAGGATTGGAATGAATGAGCAGCTAGTTGGACATGGTATTGAGATGGATAGGACCAAGGAGGAGGCGTGGACCACGAAGGATGAGTCGGGGGTCCCCAAGAAGGTATGGAAGTGACATGGTTGGGGTTGTAATATGCTTGAGATGTCCCTTGTATCCCCTGCTAGTATGGTCTAGGTCCATGCAGTCTCCTTTGGTTCATGAAATAAAGTGGATCAGTGGCTCCTTCAGCCCCTTGGTATATAGCTTTAAGTCCAGGCAAGAAAGGGCACTTTTCTCTTGAATTATCTTCTTCACAGACTGAATAAACCTCTATAGAGTTCAATGGGCATTTGTTCCTAATATGCCTCCTGGTGCACCTAGGACAAAAAAATGGCCAATGCCCTCTCTGCTTCCTCTTGTTTCCTTTTGATATGTAAGGTATCCATTTGCATGGCAAGAGTCTACAACATCTCACTCTTGAAGTCTTCCAGCATGTTTCCAAGTTCACCTTTCATGGATGAATTGGATGAGGAGGTACTGGCTATGGGTTGACTCCCCCTACCTCTCTTTCTGGCTACTCTAGAATGGTTTCTAAAGAAAGCCTTTATGTCCTCATAATGTAGTTGGTAGATGTCTCCCCCTGCCAGTAAATGGAGGGTGTCTAGAAGGTCTTCTGGAATTCCCTTCAGCAGGACCAACTTCAGAGATTCAGGGTCAAGTGTGCACCTAGCCCTTTTGTAACTGCATTGGAACCTCTCTTCATAATCTTCCAAGGATTCATCACTTCCCATGGCATTCAGAAGATTTCTTCCTTGGTATCTTTTGACCTACAATAGTCTCGGTATTTATTATTAAAGGCCTACTGCATTTGAGCCCAAGTTATGATGCTATTGCCAGGTAACCCCATGAACCAGTGTAATGTTGCATCCTTGAGAGTAGAAAGAAATAGTTTCAACTTTTTCTCATCTTCTGCATAGTCATAGGTTCGACAGATAACAACAAACTCAAACAAGAAGGTTTCAAGATCTTTTGTGGTCAAACCATGGAAGTGAGGTAGGGATGAGGGACTTATATTATTCATTTTTGTGTCCCCATTGGTCTCCCGGATGGGAAAGGTACCCTCTATTCTTTCTCTATTCCCCTGGAATTTCTGTTCTCATCCATTGTCTCAGGAGGAATGTTTTCTTCTTCTTCTTCCCCTATAGGTTCTTCAGATATCTCTGGTTGTTCACCTAAAGTTTCTTCTTGATCACTGCCACTGAAGAAGAGAGAAGGTTGGCTATGTGATGTAGTGGGGATGTTGGGTAAGAATTTTCCTGAATTATCTCTGTTCCTACGAGGCATGAAAGGAAATCTTTATGGTTGTTTTGTGTTTTTTCCACTGCTTGTACCTGTCAAAACTAAAATTGATTGAACAAACAAATTGCAACTAACTAAAATGAACTTGTTGAAATGAAATTGTAGAACTGTAAAGGAAAGCAAATGAAATGCAGAACTGAAAGAAAGGAAATGACTAGTCTACTTGTGCTGAAATGGAAATTGCAGAATTGAAAATGAAAGCAGGGAAATTACTGAAATGGAAATTTCAAAATTGAAAAGGAAAGCAAGGAAATGTAGAAAATGAAAGAAACAACTATTCTATTTTGCTGAAATGAAATTTGCAAAATTGAAAATGAAAGCAGGGCAATGCAGAAACTAAAAGAAACGACTACTCTAGTTTTGCTGAAGTAAACTACTTAGCAGAATGTTGCGATAGAAAATAGAAGAAAGCAGTAATCACAAAATACTATGATGCTTCCCCGTTAGCGGCACTAAAAAGTTGTGAGCACCAGTATTGCAGCAATAATGCTACAACTCCTGGGCTTCCTACTTTACTTTTATCAACCCGATAGTTCGTAACAAGCTTGGAAGTGACGGTTCTGTATGCACAAGTACTAGTTCTTACTGCAGACTGTCACTTGGTCAGCTAGCGCAAGATCACTAGGAGCTCAAGCCAACTTCTATGGATTCCAGAAGAAGCTCTATATGTGATGAAAGAAATGAAATCTTACTCTACAGAAGCTACTCTACTTGGAGAAAGGAAAAGAAGACTGAAATGAAAAAGTAAACCTAGCAAACCCTACTTAACCAACTAATCCTACTTTTGTATAAAGAGAGATGAAAAACCATGAAATTAATGCCATTACCTACTCAGGAAGTAAACAACATCTACTCAAGCTATTTCTAGAAGTAAATGAGCAAAAAACATCTTTTTCGGTTTTTATATATTTTTATGTGAAATTGTCATGCATGTAATTTATTTGATTGTGGATGTGGCAGTGATTAGGTGGCGATGGAGGGAAGTTTTGGGACTTGAGAAGATGTAGGATGGTTTGGATGGGTCCTAGGAGGTCTTAGGTGGCCTTCTGGAGGATTTTCCCGCAATCGAACTTCAAAAAGAAGCCTACAGGAAAATCTACAGGAGGCTGCAGGGGATCTACAGGAGGTCTACAGGAGGATGCCGAGAGCAGTTTTGAAGGTTTTGAAGGTGTGAGAGTGGGTGGAAAGGGTAGCTGAAGGCTGGGATGATGTGTTAAGGCACCTAGGGGTCACCAAGGATTGCTAGGAGAGGAAAATATGGTCGGGAGAGAGGAAGAAATCCTATGGAAAAATGCAGAAAACTAAGGCAGATTTGAGGTGAACTTTGGGCGACCTGTAGGGCATAGATTAGGGAGAGAATGTGATGGCTGGTAGGCTGACTTGTTGTGAGAAGAGATTTGCTGCAAAAGGACCTGAAAATCAAATAAGGAGATCAAACAAGAAAGAAAACTAAGTACATCAAAAAATAAAATTTTGCATCAAGCTAATCTAGATTATGAGCTATGGAAAGAAATGCTAAAAAAAATGCTATAATGAGAGAAGGCATTGAAGGAAACTTATTGCAAGACAGAAATGAGCATGGTGAAAGATATCTAAAGCAAAGCATTAACCTTCTAACGAATTGCAACACTAGAAATCCTTTGGAGGAGGCAAATCTGTGTTTTTTGTGGCAGCAAGAGGGTCTTGGCCTCAGTTCATGGTCCCAAAGGGAGGAAAGGAGGCCAAGGCTCTTTTGATGGCCTTTTTGTATCTTCTTTCTATCAATGTTCAACCTGCTATATAAAATTCAAATGGAAACAACCTTCTAAATTACTAAAAGCAACCTATTCTTAACCAAGAAAGAAATTTATCTAACAACAACTAATCCATAAACTAAAACAAAGCATATAAATACAAGCAAGAGGAGCTTGGCTACTTGGATTGGGCCCTAACCCAAGATATTTAGCCCTCTGAGGTAACTCAATGCTAGCTCAAAAAGGATCTCATCTTTATTATCAAAATAATAATAGGATTACATGAAACTGTCAACAAAAGTAAGCTCGAAGTTGAGCAGAGCAATGCTGCAACAAAAAGTTGAAAATTTGACTAACTTCCTAATGGGGCCCTAGGCCTTTCTACTTATACAACTGAAGCTCCCAACAGCTTCCTTAAAATTAGGGAGGCTTGGTTCCCAAAACTCGAGATAAACATAAGTTACCCTCCCCTTACTCGGCTGCCTCCTAGTGCATTGATTTGGATGTTTGTGCTCCGAGCTGCATGAAGGAGAATTCGAAGTGGGGGAGTAATGAATGAGGGGGATTCCCTCCTATAAATTCTCTCTTTTTTCCACTTCGAATTATTGTTGCCAATTTTCCATTAAATTTTTGACTTTGTCTTCAAAATTCAACAAAAATCTGCATTAAACACATATTAAACTCCATGGCTTCATAACCAACCCAACTCACTCCATAAGCATAAATATAATAAGAAAACATGCAACAAGCTAAGAGAATGGTTGATTAAACTATGTTAGGAGGCAAAATGAACCCATATAATTACCCATTTATGGGGCTCATCAACTAGTACGCAGGCACGCACCTGAAGAAGGCAATAACCTTCTCTCATTCTCCAGCTTCTATTGGAGGAGAGCTATAACCCCCTAGCTCTTGTACTAGCCGATATGTTTACCAGTTTGTACGCACCAACCTATAGAAGGCTACAACCTTCTCTCTTCCTCCAGGGACCATGTTTCATAAATTTTTAGACTGGATGCTCCTGGTACACAACAACATAGTACGAAGACCCCGTTTAATCAAATTTTCACACTAGACCCATTGGAAACTTTGAAGCTCAAACTCTATAATAATAACTGCATCAATCAATAATTAGTCAATCTAGACAGCCAGATCATTGTCACCAGAACACTGTGTTGAACACAGAAAATTGCATCATCATTCAGAACCAGCTCAACCTTAAAATGCATACATCAGAATGCATATGCTACCTTAATGAACCTAACCTGTGTGTATATGCTACTTCCTTTAACCAAACCTACATATACCTCTAAAAATACTGAATCATAAAAGGTTCTAAATCAAATTTGTATCAACCACTAATATTTTGAACATCTACTGTCAAATTACAGAGATCTACACAGTCAGAAACAAAGATCACCCTTCTCACTTAATCAATCAATCAATCAGACTCAATTTCCTTATGCATTCAGTTATATTTTCATATATAAGAAGACATCATTGACTGAAAGCAGTAAACCAACAACGCTGATCAGATAGATCAATCATTTCTGAATAATAGGATTTTCTTTTTCATACGCTATTTGGAAGCTTCAAACAAACGTGTATACGCACCTTCACCAAGGCGAACCAACATATAGATATGTAAATACAAACTTACAACTTCGATGTTATTCCAGATTTCAGACATACATAGATCATGACATTTAAAGAATAAAACATGTGTAAGCAATCAAATCTATTCCAACCAATATCATATCATTGAATGATAAGTCATTTCAAATCTCATGATCCTGATCCAACATTAAATTGAAGGTGCACAAAATATTTCAGATTATATCTTAATCATAGCCCCTACAACATAAAATATACTTCAGATAGAAGTATTCCTGAGAAACCCTTTTTACTTGCACACTTGGCCCTTTGATCTTCTCATCCTTATATAGTTTTTGGCATTTCTCAATACCTCGGACCAAAAAAACACTTATAACCTATGGTATTCTAGGACAGGATCAAATAGTTGTTACTCCACTCAATATTATGGGTTAATACCATGGTATTGACCCTTGGTATTCTTTAATCTTGTATTTCCTTAAATTTCCAACCCATACCCGCTTTTCCTCTTGCAAAAGTGTGTGCATACATATACACTCTTTTTTTCTATGAAACCACGTGTATATGCTGCTTTGACAAGGTGAACCTGTGTATACAACTTAAAATACCTTACAAAATCCTATTCCTTCAACTTATTAATTCTAATCAGTAGACCTTTGTTCCAATTTCCTGTTCTTATATACCAATTCCTTGTTACCTCTGAATTGACCTGTTACAATGTGAGTTTCCCTTTATCAAATCTGAACTGACCTGTGAATGATTTGCCATCAATGACAACAACTGTATCATAATGCCAACAATAAAAAAATCCTAATTACATTTTTTACCTAAGCAAGAGGGCATCATGCCTGAGTGAGAGGTCACCAAATATTTAACCAAAATATGATCGGAAAATAGAGTACATGTTTTACGTAGTTTATAGAAATATCACATGTAAAAGAAGCTTTGATCTGAAACACAAAAAAAGAAAGAATTTCAAAGGTGACTGCAACAAATCGAAATCATAGAACGAACCTAGGCAAGACGATAGGATTGATGGCAACGAATGACAAGAAACAACATAAACTTTGAAACGAGAACTGATACTATTACCCGTTTTGTAGAGATAGCAAAAAGTGACCCGATTTCAAAAATGGGCGATGTAAAACACACATATTATTTTAGAGCATAGTTTTTGGCACTTTAAATAACCGATACGATTACCCGTTACGTAGGGGTAGTAAAAACGTGACACGGTTTTGAAAAGTGGTGATGCAAAATATACTTCTTTCTTTTCAGAGCATATGTTTTACACTTTAAATTTTCTTATGTATCAAATATAAATATTTGTTTTTAAATGTTAGTGATTTCATGTTGCTTTTGAAACGTGTTGACGCAGTATGCCTTTTTTTTAGAGGACTTAGGTTTCACACTATAAAATTTATCATGTCCATTTTTTTTTGAAATTATGATTACTTATCAAATTTTCGAAGTTGTTTTATTTTTCTTTTTTTAAATGTTCATTACTTAAAAAAACAAATATAAAACTATATATAAAAAAGGCAAAAAAAAAATTATCTCATAAACCATAAAAAAATTTAAAACTATATATATATATATATATATATATATATATATATATATATATATATATATATATATATATATATATATATATATATATATATATAATTAAGTAAATAAAAATAGAAAAAAAAAAAACATTAACAAAAACTAGGAAAAAATAATAATTAATTAATTAATAAAAAATTAAAAACAAACTAGATTAAAAAAATAGAAAATTAACAAAAAAATAATTTTAAAAACTAGTAAAATTAATATTAAAAACATTTAAAAAAAATAAAAAACAAAAATAAACACAAATTATAAAACAAACAAAAAAAACAAAAAACTATGAAATTTTTTAAAGTATATGTATCTTTTCAAGTTAAAAAAAATAAAAAAATAAAAAATAGATAAATTATTTAAGTTTAAGAAAATATGTATTTTTCATTTTATATATATATATATATAAAGCTCTATCTCTTTAATTTAAAAAAAAAAAAAATTTAAGATTTAAAACTATTTTTTAAAACCATTTTTTCTATTTCAACAAAAAAAAAATTAACAATATTTTTTTAAACAAATTTTTATTTTTATTTAAAAAAAATTACATTATTTTTTTAAACATTTTTTTTTACTTTATATTAAAAAAAAAAGATTTTGTCCCCCGCCCACCCGTGGTGGCGCAGCTGTGGGTGGAGGGGTCTATGTGCAAGCTCCTCCGCCCACGACCGCGCCACCACTGGAGGCTTGGGGGCGGGGAGGCGATTCTTAGAATCGCCTTCCCGCCCCGTAGCCGCTCATGGTGGCGTAGCTGTGGGCAGAGGGGTCTGCGTGCAGGGCCCTCCACCCATGGCTGCGCCACCATAGGTGGCCGAGGGATGAATTTTTTTTTTTTTTCTTAATCATGTAAGAATTTTTTTTTAAAAAATTAATGTAATTTTTTTTTTTAAATAAAAGTAAAAATTTGCTTAATTTTCTTTTTTAATTTTTAATTTTTTAACTTGAAAATATACATATATTTTAAAAAATTTCATAGTATTTGTTTTTTTTTTTTTGTTTTATAATTTGTGTTTCTTTTTGTTTTTTTTTTTTAAATTAATATTAATTTTACTAGTTTTTTAAATTATTTTTTGTTAATTTTCTATTTTTTTGTTTTTTTTTAATCTAGTTTGTTTTTAATTGTTAATGTTTTTAAAATTTTTCTACTTTTACTTAATTTTATATATATATATATTTTTTAATTTTGTTTTTTTTTTTTCAAATTATTTTATAGTTTATGAGATAATTTTTTTTAAATCCTTTTTTGGTCTTTTTTTTTATATATAGTTTTATATTTGTTTTTTTAAGTAACCAATATCTAAAAAAACAGAATAAAGCGACTCGAATTTTTTTTTTGTTTACAAGATAACATTTTTTTTCCATTTTTTTTTAAATGTCTTTTTACTATTTACTTGTTTATATATATATATATAATTCTTATCTTTTATAGGTTAATTTTGTTTTTTTTTTAATTCTATGATTGATTTTTTTTTTTTAATGTTTGGTTTTTTGGTCCTATTTTTATATGTTTGAATTTTTTTTTTTTTTTTGAGTATATATTTTATGTTTTGTTATTTTTTTTTAACTTTTTTTTTGTTTTGTGTTTTTCATTTTTTTTTTTTTTTAATTTTATTTTATATTTTCATTATTCTTTTGAAATTTTAATGTTTTTCGGAGTCATGATAAAATCTTTTACGCCATTATTTCGAAATGTTGAAATTTTACCCTTGAAAAAAAAGTGTTATCCCAACGTCAATACTTATCATTTTTAGGGTGTTTTTTGCACAAAATTTACCATTGAAAAAAAAGTGTTATTCCAACATCAACAGTTTCTATTTTAAGGGTGTGGTTTGGACATTTTTTGCACAAAAAATTGGTTTTCACTGCCATTTTTAAAACATGTTGAAAATTTACCCTAGAAAAAAAAAGGTGTTATTCCAGCATCAACACTTTTCGTTTTTAGCACAGTTTTTTATGTTTTTACGGGGTTTTTTGTCAAGAATTCCCATTTTGAGTTTATAGTTCATGTTTCAAAGTTTACATTGTTAAGATCCTAAAATAAATTTGTTGAGATAACACTTCACGCAGACACTACTGAAATTCCCCCCACACAGGATTATTGTTACCTGTAAACACAAGCATTCATCTAAAATTTTCCTATCTACAAAAGAATCCACGGTGTGGAGAGTAAGTGCAATCTATTATACATACTCATAATACAACAAGTGGGGAAATGGGGTTTCAATTTTAAATGCCTTCATAAAACTAGAAGTGGATCATAGACATGGTGTTTCAAATTACATGGACATGTTTGTGCCACCAATGACAAATTGAAATGACTTCATAAAACTAGCAGTGGATTGGAGGCATGGCATTTCAAATTACATGGCCATGTTTGTGCCACCAACATAATGCCTTTAGGTATCTCAAAGACCAAGTTACGAGTGAAGATATACCAAATTAAAAAATATATTTATAGATTGTAACCTGTTAGGTGGACAAATCCCTCTTGTGGACAAAAGTGATCCTCCTAGACCTCAGAGAAATCTAGTAACAAAGAAGAAAGAATTGCTACCTTTCCCTAGATCACAATTAACTAAAACAAACAATATGAGAGAGGTCACTTACCATTTAATAAAAATGTCGGATGAAGTCGATTTCAAAGATGTCGACCATTTTCTTCTTGTCAATGCTTTAAAGATCATTCCAGCACTTCCCACAACTTCCCCATGATGTCTTGAAGGAGATCTACATCGACAAAAACATACACAAAATCAAAGCATCTTGTATATAGCATAAAAGATAAATTAACTAATTAACTCAATCATATATCATAAATTGATCAATATGTAATCATAACCTATGTGGTTGATTCATATATCATGAATTGGGTTCTGGCCTTGCATGGGGATGCTTTGGAACACTTTCATGGATAGCAAAAAAATCCAAACCGAGGGTTGTTTGTCAAATGTGACAAAATTATGTGTAACAGATTGCCCCCTAAAGTGCAAAGTCAGGAAAGATGTTTGATGACAAAAGCGCTTATCATGCCAAAGTTTGGGTTAGAGACTGCAGTCGAAGACCTAAAACAATCAATCAAATGTTACAATGCAATAGATAATCATCATTGGGATAGGCCTTCCCATACTCAGAACATAAATGTTTCAAAGAACGAGTATGGAAATACATTTGAAGATCCATGTCAAGGGATGACATAGTATGGACGCAGCCATCAATGGATCTATGTTTACAATCATGAATATTTAATAACTCTACGCAGCATGGATGGATGAAAATAGATCCAAGGTCTTGATCTCCATCTCTCTATCTGTAGTATGAATCTATCCATGTGAGTAAATGTCTCGTAGTCAAACATGGTAGAAACCACTTGATTACTGATCAATGATGTGAATCATTAACAAGTGCCAGAGAAACCACCAATGAAGATAATGGATTTCAAGGTACTTCCAGCACAATCTACGAAGTGTGAATAGATGTGCTAATGTCGAACACTCATAGAATCATTCAATCAAAGGTCAATGATGAGAACCTATCATCAAATGCGAGAAACTTTCCATTAAGGCATGCAAGCTCCAATGTACTGAAAGTTTCTAGATCAAATTCTTAGATAGTGAGTTGAAGTCAATAGGAAGTGACCCATCACAAGAGGGCCTACGACATGAAACTCATGTCAAGTTTTGAAGAAAAATAGTTTGGAGTAATCTAGGACTGAATCAGGGATGGTTGATGCAACTGAAGGCTATGAATGGCAAATAAATTTGACTGAGTTTGGAATTCTGTTGAACATATCAGTGACATGATGTTTTGACTTGGCTAAATTTGACTCAAAAATTAATGCCCAAACCAACTAAATACTTTTAATGACATATGGTCAACTAAGAAGCAAATGGATTTCTCAACATGGACACTAAAGTGATGTAGTGCCATGTTCAAGAGTGACATACTCCCGTTTTATAATACAAAACAAAGGTTCTTTCCCACTTTTCCCCCATCATTACTGGAAAGAACTTCTTTATTTCTTACAAGCTTGAGGAGGATAACATATGCTTGTTCTGTAAGTTCATCCTTCGGATCAGTCTTTCGAAGAATTTTTAACGAACCTTAGAAATGAGTGCTTTGGTCTCGTCATGCTTAACGAGTCCTGCACTATGAGTCTAGTGAAGGGGTAAACTGATGTCGTTTTCATGCTTAAAGTGTTTGAAAAGAAATGAAAAGAAAACTCGTCCAGTTCTTTCAATGTAAAATTTTAACGAGCCCAGAGAAAGTGAAACTCGACATTTTTTAGTTTTAGGGAGTAAGGATAAAAACATAAGAAAACTCTAGAGTGTCATTTTTCTTAAATTTAGTCACTCAAGTCCGAAAAAGGGTAAAATAATGCAGGAAAGAACTCTATTGACCATGATTAATCAATGTATAGCTTTTTAATAAATATTCTAGTTCACTCTATAAAAGGGGTAAACTTACACGGAATAGATGGTTGTTCATTTACTTTTACGAGTTCAAACATTCGAGTACTTGATGATATTTTCATGTTTAGGGAGTCTAAAAAGGGTGTAAAGAGAACTCCTTGTTTGTCTTTTTCGTAAGTTTTGACAAGTTCAGAAAAATGATAAAAATATACTCAATGTAAAAATGATTCATTTTCATAAATAACCTATGATCTGCACACTTAAACTTAAAAATCATCACCACTTCTCAAAAATATTGTAAAAAACGTTATAACTTTGGATTTTAGAGGCAAATAGGAAAAAAATATATATTTTAATAAGCATAAAAAATTATAAAAACCCAAAAAACTAAAAACTTTTTACCATTTGTGTTTTTTACCCTTTGAGAGTGATAGAGTGCATTTTTCACCAAGAATTTTAGAGGCGGATTCTGGGCAAACCGTTGGGCCAAATCGCAAATCGACTTCTCCAAGTAAATCATCTCTTTGATATCTTTGTTTTCATAGTTTTTATTTTTCATTTGGCCATATATTTAGGTTTTTTGGGAAGGTTTTCAAATGGAAAATTCCCCTCGATGTGTGCAGTTCACCCTTAGCAGGGCTACACACATCGATTGAGTTTTTTACATTAAAAAATAGGATGTGTGCAGTTTCTAGAGATAGAATTGTGCACATCAATGTTATTTTTCTCAAGTGATTGCACACAATGTCGAGGGAATTAAAAGTTTAAATGAAAACAACCAAATTTCTTGTGAAATTTAACCACAATTATTTCTAATGATCCTCCATGTTTGTTTACAGGGTTTTGAGACACAAAAATGGAGTGGAGAGAGCGTGAACATGAAGAAAAAGAAATAGCTACTATGAACTATCCGAAGACCATACAAGCATTAACAAACTATGGCCTGTATAATTTTTTCACTATTCCGGGCATGAAGGCCCAACCAGACTTGCTGGAGTGGATGGTAAGAAAGTGGAATGTATAAGAAAAATTCTTCATAATTAGAGACCATAGGCTCACTATTGATACCGATGACATTTAATTATTATCTGGGCTTATACGCCATGGAGTGGAAATTTATTTGTATGGACATAGGTGAGGTGGCGAAAAAAATTCCACCTATCTAGTGCAACATTGATTCCAAGGAGCTTCTCTCAAAGATGAGAGAATTGACATCAAAACCATAGAGAAGCTTCCTTTGAGAGCTATTGGGTTCACTGTTTCATAAATTTGAAAAAGTGCAGCTCTTGATGTGCTTACAAAGGCTTAGATGAAACCCGTCGTAGAGTGTTTGCAACCTACAATATTTAATGGGTGCGATGTAGTAGTTTCCAATCTGAAAGGGAAACTAACTAGAGTTAAAACTAACAAACTCAACAATTTTGGGTATGGTTCCTTTTTCATCTCGTTTGTTCTACAGTGTATGGTTCTAGAAATAGAGAGAGGAGGAACTCGAGACCCTCACATGTTGAAGTGGGTCACATTGATGGCACACCATAGAGTTGGTGAAGGGCCAATGATCCAGTATACTCCTGATTTCTTTAGGTGGATGGAAAATCAAATCATCATGATTGAAGACTTTCCATACACAGGCATGGATTACATAGGTGATCCAGGTATGCCAATGCCAATTGGGATGCAGTGGGGTGATCTAGGTAAAAACTTCACAATTTGGTTGTTTTTTATTTTTTGAGTTTTTCGTTGTTTTTGGCATAAAAAACTAATTTTCTGAAATCATCATGCAGACATGGGCCTAGTGAGAACGACGGGGTTACACAGATATGAAAGATGCGGTGAGAAGATAGTAGCTCTTGTAGTGTAAGACCCAGACGCAACAGAGGCAGTGGCTAAGTTGGAGCACAACCTTGAGAGGTTGAACCTAGACATCCCATATGTCGGGATAGATGACTTGCCTCTCTGTTATCAGAGGCACATTATGGGGGTTCCCAGACCTAGTAGTCACTTGCTACAACAAGTAGCTCACGTTTTTTTCTACCATGATCATCATGTGCAGACGCTAGTCTTAGGGCTATATTTTTCTTTTTGATGATCTATCGAAATGTCTAGATAATAAAGGCCATGGGGCCTCATGTCTTCGGATGACATTTTTGTAAAAGCCACACCTTTTACAATCATTTAACTAATGAAAGCCACTACTTATATTTTAGTCCATCTTGTACAATATATGGATGAATATTGCTTTTTATTTCTTATATATGTTTTGAAAATGTCAATTTAACACATAATTAGCTAATGCATCCGTAATTAGGGGAATTTTGAGGTCTAAAATGGGCCTCCTAAGAAAAATGCGGAATCAAGACAAATTTTATAAGAACCAATAGGATTCAAGATAATGATTTCAACCATAAGGGATGATCTACCATTTTTAGAGTAAAAAAGTAAAAATATTAAAAAATAATAAAACTACCTTTTCAACTCATATTTTCAACTTATCTCCTTAAGATATTACTAAAATTTTGAGCAGGAGTACTCATTGGATGAAAATTTTAATTCCTCATCCAAGGAGTACCCATGTTACATACATTCGATGGACTCTGCTACACAAAAAAGTGAAAAATACATGAAAAAACATGATTGCAATCACATTTTTCATGTATTTCTCGTTTTTCGTATAGAAGAGTCCATAAAAATTACATAACATGGGTACTCCTTGGATGAGGAATCAAATTTTGCATCCAATGAGTGTTTATGCTCGAAATTTGAGTAAACCCATAGGGAGATAAGTTGAAAATACGAGTTGAAAAAATACTTTTTCTTTTTCCCTCTAAAATTTGATGATGTAATCTAATCTTACTTTTATCATTTCCACTATTATTTTATAATTTCCTTAGGATGCCCATTTTAGACCTCAAAATTCCCCTAACGTAATGTGCTTAAATTTCTCATAATGTGTTGATACTCGATATAATCAAACTCTCTTTCCAAGAGGTGAACCTGCAAAAACATTCTTAACATTGAAGCACTTTTAACTAAATAAACACCATTCAAATGTAATACTATGAGTTGAGAATCTAACCTAAATATCAATCGATGAATGCCAACTGAAATGGAATCAGATAATATCTCAATCATTGCACTATACTTTGCAATGTTACTCATTGTTCGACCAAGGCATATCCCATCAATAGAAAATAACTCATCTATGGGAGAATAAATGACCCATACTGTAGAAGATAAATTATGAGTAGTACGACTAGTGCCATCAGTAAAGCCAATGTAAGTTTGAGGGATCGTTGACATATGAAAATCAAGTGAAACACAAGATAAGTAGGAGAAGTAGCAAAAAATCATAAATAGCTGCTAAAAATTGCCACAAATAAAATATGGTTCAACAACATACAAATTCTTCACTGAGAAATCTAAGAATAATATTTCTTTAGGTAAATACCATTTCTGGGCTTTCCTAAAGCAATTCCTTCATAATCAACTATCTCATAGGCCCCTTTTTCCAAGCATGTTTTATAACATAAGGGTCATGCCACATGGGCTCGAATTTACCAGCACCTAACTTATCATGCTCTTAATCATAGACCAAGATTACATCCCCTTTTGAATATGAACGAGGTTTTACATTTTGATCATACTGTGGCTTAACTTATTTCTTTTGGGCCTCGCTAGCTAATGCAACATCGCGACAAGTATCATCGAGTCGTGCTAAGTGAAAGAAACATTCCTCCTATGCACAAGTGGCTAGTAATAATTCAATTTCGAGTTTCAAAGGAAATATTTCACATTCAATAGGTAAAAATACTTCCAAACCATAAACAAGTTGGAAAGGAGTAAAACCAATCGAAGTTTTTTATTGTGGTACAATATGCCCACAAGGCTGGAAAAATCATTAGATTCCATTGTTGTTTATGAATCTCGATAATATGTTTAATCATGGTGGTTAAAACCTTGTTAATGGCTTCTACTTGGCCATTCTCCTATGGATAATATGGAGTATAACTATCATGACATAGGCCTAGCTTTGTAGTAAGATCAGTTATCATAAAGTTTCAAAAACGGATACCATGGTCCTTGATGATGGATTATGGAAATTCGAACCTAAAAATCACATGATTGAATATGAAAATGGATGTTTTTTTGCCATCATCCTTATATGTAGGCATCGCCTCGACCCATTTCGTAAAATAATATACCTCAAGGATAATGTACCCATGTCCCCTGGCCGAGTGAGGGTTACACGTAAGGAAATTAATGCCCCATTTAGCAAAAGGATCAACAATAATGATTAGGTTAAGCAGAGCTATGTGTGCACACATTTTTTTATCGTAGATCTGACAATTATGGCATTTCCATACCACATCTGTACAATCTTTGAACATAGAAGGCCAGAAATACCCTCATGCATGATCTTTTGGATAGTGGAAAAACCTAACATATGACCACCACAAGCTCCAAAATGGAAGTCATTCAATGCACTTTCGGCTTCCTCGTGAGTTAAATGTCATTTGAAGATGGAATCGGCACCACGAAAATAAAGTGCATTGCTAACAATATTTTATTTTGGGATTAGTACCAGATGCGATGATGATTAGTTTGACTCGGTTCTGAAGATAAATGATGATATCTCCATACCAGGGGTCTGAAGTATTGATAATAAAGACAGATTTGTCTGGAAGAGGATCCTTTGCCGTTGTTTTTGTTTCGGTATGGGAAAGTCACACAGTAATTCAGAAAATGCTAGCGATTTCTTAGATTTAGATTTTATGAATTCCAAATCAAATTCCTACAAGATAACTATCCATTTGTAATAATTGTCCCCTAGCAACTGTAGCGTAAGAATGTAAACCATGGGGTTGAAATCAGAAATCATAGTAGTTTTTCACAATAGAATGTAGTGAAAAAATCATTGGACAACTTGAATGGCTGCCAAGGCCAATTTCTCCACATGTGCATATTTTGCTTCAATTTTGGTCAGATTTATGCTTAAGTAATATATCACATGCTCTTCATTCAATTCATCTTCCTGAACTAAAACCATGCCAATAGTGACATCGGATGCAGCTAAGTATAAAAATTAGTCTCAATGATAATCAGGAGGATGCAACAATGGTGTATGGGTTAACACATATTTAAGTGCATCAAAGGCCTTTTGAATCACTTCATCCCAAGTAAATGAGACAACCTTTTTGAACAATCAAGTAAAAACTTTAGTTAACTCAGCATAGTTCTGGATGAATCGACGTAGAAAGCTTGATCTCCCTTGCAAAATTTGGAGTTGGCGGAGATTGGAAGGAGGAGGAAAATTCAGAATAGCCTCAAACTTGACTGGATCGACACGAATGCCCTCCTTTGAAATGAAGAATCCTAGAAATCAACCAAATTGCACAGAAAAAACCACTTGTGGGGATTCAGGCATATATTTTAGTGACAACATTTGATAAAGACAACTCTCAAATCCATTGGACAGTATTCTTGTATCAGAAAATTAGATGGAAAGTCGTCCAAATAAGGTTGCACAATATGCTCGATATCATGAAATGCGTAAGACATAGCCCATTGGAAAGTTGCACCAGCATTCTTCAATCTCATTGGGATTTTTCGATAAGAAAATTCCCCCATGGGTAGATGAACACAAGTTTATGTTGATCAGCTAGAAGTACGTTGATTTGATTGTAGCCAGAAAATGTGTCCATGAATGAAAACATTTCATATCTAGCACAATCATCAATAATTTGATCGATATAGGGAGTACGATAGTTGTCCTCCAAACAATCCTTACTGATATCCCTATAATTGATGCATACTCTAATGGTTCCCTGCTTCTTCTTAACAGGTACAATATTGCACACCCAATCAGTCAAGGGAACCAGGTAGATGACACCTGCTTTGAGTAGTTTCTAGACCTCAGCTTTGATTGCAACAACCTTTCATGGATACATTGAACGTAATCGTTGTTTGATAGGTTTTGCATCCATGTATTTATTAATCTCATGCACAACAATGATTGGGTCAATTCCCTACATTTCGTCATAGGACCAGGAAAAAATGTCGTTGAATTTTTGAAATAGGTATTTGTACATTCGAATCTCTTAAAATGAGTACGAAGAACCTATGTGAATAGTTTCAATAATTACCTTTTTTACTGAGATATCAATGGAAATTTTTGTAGATTTGTTTCCCAGATTCCTTTCATATTTATCTTGAAAAACTAACATGGGCCATTCTGGACTATGTAGGATATCAGGCGAAAACATAGTTGAAAACTCATTCTTGATTTTATTAGGGTTAGGGAGAAAAGATGAATGATGATGATGATATTTCCATGGAATTTCATCTGAATTCATGACCTCCATAATACTTTCTTTATTCGAAAATGTATGGTCGAAAGGACAAGAAGTGAAACTAGTTCTAACCAAGGTAAAGGAGAATAATCATCATTGTTCGCAGCTTGAACAATATTAGAAGATGATGGGTCGAAAAATGACTGAAATGCCTAATAGGCCAATCAAATAGGCTCAAAGGCATCTCATTGCCATAGGAGGTAAATTCAGGCTCTGAATGCACTATCCATAGATCAGAAGATTCCACAGTGCTTGATGTAATCATGTTAACCTCGGAAAAGTTAGAAGGAAAATTTGGTGGAGGGAGTGCAAAGGTTCCCATCAATGATGAGTCTTTGAGCAAACCAACACCAATATCCTCATAAAGAGTATTCATTTTTCTGACAAAAGTTATACTACCCATAGAGTTAGGGTCATAAGTGTCGTAAGAAAACTGGTATACTTCGACAATTTTCCCTTTCTGAGTAAAATGTATCATACAAAAAAGCAATGATACCACTACTGACATAGCATAGGTCCAAATTCATCTAAGCGAAAGGTTGTAATTTAGCTGAGAATTAATAACTTCAACTTTGATCACGATCATTTTACCCTCTAATCTATGGGAAGATCATTCAAGATTCCATAAGGGTGAAAACCTCTTCCATTAAAGGCTTTAAGAGTGGTAGGTGACTGATTGATAGTTGGAGAACCTAAATATTTCCAATAAGAAATCGACATCATACACATAGAAGCTCCTCCATCAACAATTGTGTGAAATACTCATTTAGTTTTGACAAAAATTGGAATCTAGAAAGCCAGTTAATGTGGGATTCTAGGTATATGACTCTCAATATAAAAGATAATTATATTAGAATCATGCATATCAATAGCTCCAATGGCTAACGATAATAATTTTTTTGTGTTGGACATGTTTGTAGCACCTCAAGCGCTGACATTGCTGAAGGAGACATAGCCAGGTCTTCAACAATGTTGTAATTTTATGCATCTCTAGCATGTAGGTTGAAAGCTAATTTTGGAAGCACACCTTTGAGAGGTGGTCGAATCATCATGTAAAGATTTATTTTCTTTATCTGTAATGGTTTAGAAGGAGAAGGAGGAATTGAACTAGAAGTTTGACCAGATGAACTAGTCTCATTCGCATTGACCACGGGACCCTTAGATCCATAAACTTTTGATCTTGTAGCGAAGACATCATCATGATATCTTGCGATGTTGAAGAGGAATATGTGTTATGACAAACCATTTTATTGTCTTGAGAAGGAAAGGGATCCTTCAAAACAATGGGTGTTGGAGAAACTTTAATGAATTTGGTAACCTCTCCCCGATGTGGGCATTCCTTCGTATAATGATCATCATTACATATAAGGCAAGGATATCGAGGTTTCATTATCTCGTTAGTAGGTTCATTTTTAGTGGGTTTCTCTTTCAGAGAAGATTTTTTTTTCGATTTCCTTTTCCCCTTCTTTTTACCTCTGAACGATTGATTATTTCCAGTAGATGATTCCACGACATTAATTTCAGAAATAGATTTTGGAGAAAAGATTTCAGCAGGTGAATATTGTATGGACAAAGTCTGAGTACTTTTAGAATTTTTTATTTTTCCCTTTAGACTATTGGATCACATAACATATTATACCATCAACAACACTAGATCATGCTTGATGATTCGAAATTGTTGGGCACAAAAAATTCATGATTTTCTCGTACAAGCTGTTGGATTGGGTATAGACTAAGTCTATGTACTGGGCATGAGAAATTACCTACTCTTCCATCACAAAACCTCACTCAGAAACATATTTAGTAATAAAAAGAAGTAATGGATTCATAAATCATTTCGCTAAAATCTGATTTAGAATAAAAACTTTAACTAACTAATGCCTACATCTCCATTCATGTATATGATCTGAAACATGAGTTGATTTTGATTTTTTTAAGGAAGTCAATAGTTCGGTACCAGTATTGTATTGAATTGGTAGCTGGAAATGGGTTAAAAACATTTTTGCTAGAGAATTAAAGTTATAGAAAGAAGCATGAGGTATCTCAATGTACCAGTTGATTTCTGAACCAGATTAATCTCATTGGAAAAGGTGAATTCTAATAGAATCATCGATTAAAGAATTCAATGGACACCAAAGATGATATGTCATCACATTGTTGGATCAGTATTCTCCTGATTTTCCTTCAAATTTGGGTATGTCACTCGGTAACTTGGTGGGAATAGTTGACCAAAAAGGATAATAACAAATAGGATTGTTTGTTAACGTGATAAATATGGTAAATCTGAGGTTGCAATGAATGGTAATTGTCAGTTAGGGTCTTGTTGCAGAGTTTGATAACCTTGCGGGTTAAGTCCAAAACCTGGAGGAGGATACCCAAGATATCCTGGAATAGCCTATGCAGTTGGAATTTGAATTCCACTAGGGTAGCCAGCGTGAACCATACTAGGTTCAGGTTGAACAAGGACTTGATAAGTATGACCAACATACGGTTGACTCTGGAAAGGTTGAATTTGACCTATTTGATCCAAGTAGTATTTCCCCTATATAGGTTGAGCTTATAAATATTGACCTTGAACAAATTTACTTTGAATAGGTTGAATTTGGATAAATAGACCTTGAAAAGGTTGGTTTCCAAAATCTTGACCTTGCAAATATGGCATTAGGCCTCCAAAATGTCATCCTATTTTACCCTCATTTCCATCATTTTACCATATTCTATAACTCTTTACGATATTTTGTAGCTTCGTAACCCTACATTAATGACCATTTTCATGATCATATGGGTTTATTATTATTATTTTCCAAGTCATTTATTTTAAGTATTTTAAGATAATTTATGTTGAAATATTATGAAATTAACATGCTTTCATATATATCTAAAAGTGGTATGATTTTTATGATATTATAGGCCTATTGAAAGATTCTAGAAGGGTCCTATTTGGCCACTCAACCACAAATTCGAATTTCAATCCCAACTCATGAAGATTTGTGGAATATTTGTAGAATATTTGGATCATTGACTAAGCACATCCAAAGGAGAAGAATCATGGATATTTTGATATGTGTCTCCTATCAAAACTAGGAGAGAATTTTGAGCAGATTTGTATCTCATATTTTAAGGTGATTGGTTGTAACCACAAGAGATAAATGTGGATCTAGGAGAGATTTGTGGATCTATATTTATGGATTAGTTACGTTAAGTTTTTGTATAAATAGGAGTGCATCCTTCTTATAAAGGAGTTCCATAGTTCCATACAAGATATGTAATTTGTAAAGTGAGGATAGAAAAGAAGAGAGTTGAATTATTGTAATATATTTGGATCCTTTCTCCAACTTCATTTTATAGAATAAATATTTCTTCTTTGATCTCCAAGATTTGATAATCGTTCGGTGTGCTTGCTGGGGAGTGGAGGCCCCACATCAACCACAGTTTGCACACCCTTTTCGTTTGTTGTACATATTGGTAACATTGTGTAATTGTGTTATTTCATTTATTTTAATTTTCAGGAAGTGTGAATTTCAATTCAACAAGTGTGATTTTCATTTTAAGCAAGTGTGATTTTCAATTCAGTAAGTGTGATTTTCATTTTAAGAAAGTGTGGTTTCATTTCAAGCAATTGTGGTTTCATTTATGCAAGTTTAGTTTAATTTCTTTTATGTTATTTTCATTCATGTTGTTTTGTTAAGATTGATTTAATTTCCTTATGTTTGGATTGGATTGGCACACTAGTAATCTCACATTAGTAATCTCATAGGCTACTAGATTAAATTACTTTTTCATTTCATAGCTTAGATTGGAATTGTTGGTTTTCATAGAGCTAGTATTTGAGAGATAAAGTGATTGAGAGAGAACATTCTTGAGAGAGAATGCGTGAACTTGATTTTCATTTGCTTTCATTATTTTCTTTGTAATTAGTTTCAAGTTTCTTGCATTAAATTAATTTATTCTGAGAACTAATCAACTAGTACATATAGTACACGTATACCTCATCAATTCACGAACCCCAAGTTGACAATTTAATGATAGTGATTTAACTCACCATTAAATCACCCAACATTTTGGTGTCATTTCTGGGGAGGTATACATAGGTGATTATTTTGAAAGTTTAAACAACTCATGATAGTTGCATTAATTATTAGATGCATGGTTAAAATCATATTAAAATCATTTATGATGTATATTAAATATTCAATACTTTGTACTAATTTGTGTGCAAGATAGGAAGTGTCAACCAGTTGGAGTAATTCATAGTTTGAAAGATGTCCTTCAAAGAAATTTCTCTAATCCTAGAAATACCTAGGATATTTGCCTCTCAGGAAGAGTATATTGTAACTTCATTCAGGAACTTGTGTATCTCTCCACCTCCACAAGAAGATCTTCAAGTATCTTTTGATTCCTCTTGTCAATCTATTGAAGACACTAAAGAATCATGGAATATTTTTGATGGGGAGCAACCACTAGAATCTAATATTGAGGAATGCATAATAAAGGAGGATATTCAATGTGATCTAAACCAAGAAAGGAATTAGGAATGTCATAGCTTTATTCAAAGATGGTTCCAGTCAAGGCTCAAGTCACATCACTCTTCCATTCTTCCTTCTTAATTGCATTATATACAAAAATGGTCTTTCATGCTTTGACGTACTTTAATGCATATTTTTCAAACCTAAGCATGAAGATATTTTTACTTTTGTTACACACATGGTTACACTAGAAATATGCATACACCCGAACCAATTTTTCTATGTCCAGTAGAGTAGGACAAAATCAATAAATAAAACCAAGTTTGGTGATGTTTCTAAGTTTTTTTGTTACGTTAGATTTTATTTTATTTACAATTTTATTGGTGAGGTAAGAGCCACCTCACTTACTAATCATTTTGCAGGAAAATCTAGAAAGAGAGGAGAACAAACAGAGTTTTGAGAGCCACAATTTGAAGTTAGAGATCAAATCCTTTTACTTTGTGTGTGTGTGTGTGTTTTTTTTTTTAGATTTCAAAAGAATAAAGAGTTGACAAAATTCCTAAGTATGCTCTCTTCTTGCGCCTTGTGAGACTTAGAATATCAGAAAGGAAAATTGAATAAAGTTAGCTTTGAAATTTTGAAATAAAACTCATAAATCTAACAATTGGATATGAGATCTAATTTCATTATTCATCCTAAAAATGCTAAAAATTTAATCTCCAAATTTCAATTGGATTTGTCTCAAAATTTGCTAAAATAATTTTTTTCTTTAAAAAAAATTATCTAATTAGATTTTCTCTAAATAATTCTAAAAGTAATTCTTTAAAGTGAAAAAAAAAAAAAACCTAATTAGATCATTTTTTACAAAATAGTGTTTTTTTTTTTAAGGAATATATTTTTAAATAAATAGCATTTTAAAACAATATATATATATAGATATATATTAAAAACAATCATATATAGAGTAGGAGCTATAACATCTGAAGGTGATTCATGTTGAGAAATATCATACTCAGGTTCTTCTACTTCTACTTCGGTTAGTTTAGTATTTGAAATCACACCAATATTAGATTCAGTTTGAACTACTTTGTTAATTTCTGGGCTAGAATGAACTAAGCCCAATTCTACTTCTTGTGTTGGATTCACTTCCGTTTCTGCTATCTCATATAGTAAAACTGTATATGTTTCAGTTTGTTCTGAGGTTGCAGATCCTATTGATTTTGACCTTTTAGTTTTTATCTTTTCCAATTAACTAGGTGTGTAGTCAGGGAGTTTACACTACATTCTATGTGAATTCCTTGGTGAATAAGCCATGATGAAATTTTATCAATAAATCAAACAATATTCATAATCCAATCCTAACGCCTTTAAAAAACAAAAAAAAACAGTTAACACATGCAAAAAAAATCTAAGGATTCAAACCATACAAAGAAGATTTTCATAGAAAAATCACTAGTTGGTGATGAAACCCAATGTCACAGAGATCAAAGTGAAAAGTGGCTATAGATAGAGTGGGTGGAACCTGTTACACTAACAATCTACTAAATGTACATGATCTGGTGCAAGTAAAATTCATTTATGTCATCTCGAACGAAGAATACCCTCCCAAAAGGTACAAGTGAGTCTAGCCAACAACTGTTCCAAGTACATCAGAGACTTCCCCTCCACTGTAACCACCCTCTTCCCACATCTACCCAAGTAACCAACCAACCAGGGTAAACATGTGACAAGAGAGGACACAATAAGGGATTTAACCTCTTTGGTGGCCTTCATGAAATGGAATCGACATAACACATCCCCCAACCTTACACATCAACAAACAACAAAACCAGGATACATCTCAGCCACTTATACATCCTTCCCCTAGGTCCCACTGATATTTTATGCCTCTTGACCTTTGGACGCTCTCATGCTATAGGCATGCCAACATCCAAGGACCTCTGGATGCTCTCACAGGCTTGCAAGTCAGCTTCTAGGGACTTTTCCCAGTAGACTTGTGCCAACGTCCACAAAATTCAAGGCACTTTTCTAGCCTAGAGTTTTGGCCACTGCCGAGAACTTGTTTAAATTTCAGAATCCATCAAAGACATGATGAAAATACTACTAAACCAAAAATGAACCTCAGGACTAGGCCTAATCATCCCCAACTAGGACTGACATTCTGCCAAACACTTGACATCAATACAACCTAAGGTCTAGGATACAAGACAAAGAATGAAGGACTCAAAACACTTATAAAACATGACAAGAAGGATCACCACCTTCTCCATTGAACTTTTATAACATTAATTAGGTCTTGCATCCATCAAGTCAACAATTACAAGTAAATACATGAGATAACCAGGACATGAACCAATCAATTAACCATGCTTATAACTAGCATAAAAATATATAAATAACAGAGATATAACAACCATTAAATCCACATATAAACAAGTACAAAAGCAAGAGAGATTAACTTTCATTAATCATAGGAAAACCTGACCAGGTTTGGGACTTCCACGTTCCACCCGACCATAGACATGGCTTAACCAATTATTTCTTTCAGCCAGTCACCCCCATGCCATATTCCAAGCATTAATGTGGGATATCATGGATAAACCAATCGAAAATGACCAAGAGAATCCAGACGTTAAACCACCTCCACCCTCACCAAACCTTTATCACACCAAAATCGGTGCTCCGATCATAACCAAACCGAACTTGGAACGCCATCCAAAATCCATCATTATCCTTGAGGAATTTTTTGTATCCTTGTCTCTCAGGCTTTACTGCAATCCAATCCTAGATCACTTGCCCTAAGCCAATACCAGACTCTCAGGATTTACCACAATTGAAACCTGTACCACTAGGCCCTAAACCGAGACTTCTCCCTCTGGCTTTACCGTGTATCCCGCTAAAACCAATAAAGGGATTCCTATGCCTTTGGGAAATAAACATGAGATCACCTCTACCCCAAATTTCAAAATCCATCCAGAAAACCAAAGCTCAAAATTGAGATAAACATCCTAGCATACCATGGCATCTAGAAAAAGGAAAGGCTAGGCTGAAAAGCACTATCATAACCTGGAAAAACCATGCCACCGACAACAAGAGAACCATATACCAACATGTAAAGACATGCATGTCAAGAAAATCTAGGAAATAACACATGAAATATGTTACCTACAAGTATTCTCGTTGAAGTTGCTTGATCCTGCTCTTCCTTCCCTGATCCTTTCTTTCCTTCCTTTCCCTTTTCTTCTTTTCCTTCCTTGATCCAAAGCTAGAGTGCTCCAAGAAAAATCTAAGTGACCAAGAGTGAAAGAGAGAGAGAGAGAATAATGAGAGAGCTCCAAGACTTGAACTGAAAAAAGGTTACCAACTGATCCTCAAAAGCCTTTTTATTAATGATACCTCTATTTTCTTCATTTTCCATTATTTTTCTTCAATTTCCTCCTCACATGCAACTTGTGACCTTTCATCTTACTTTTCTCCTATTTTCCCTTATTTTCATAAATAAATGTGCCAAAAATGCATTTTATCCTTTTAATGCCTTAGCCATAGCCTTTGCCAATTTCCTTAGCCAAAAAAACATCGAGTGAAGCCCACTAGGACACCTTTTCCTAACATTCAGCTTATAATGTGTCCCTTAACCGTGGTCTTATTTTACCTTTATTAAATTTTATTACATGAAATTTTCACCAGGACTATTACAGAACCCTCCCCCTTGGCGAGCATTGTCATCGGTGTTAAACCACACCAAGACCTCAACAAAACCAATGAAAATAAAACATACTTCCTATGGATCTTTATATATTAGCTCGTTGCAGTATTTACAATGAAATACCTGCTCAAAAGAAAAACATCATGACAACATGACAAGCTAACAACCATACCGCTTATTGGAGATTTATAACTTAGCTCATGATAGTATTTACATCCATATATATATATATGGATATAAATACTATCATGAGCTAAGTTATAAATCTCCTATAGCGGTATGGTTGTTAGCTTGTCATGTTGTCATGATGTTTTTCTTTTGAGCAGGTATTTCATTGTAAATACTGCAATTATATATATATATATATATATATATATATATATATATATATATATATATATATATATATATATATATATATATATATATATATATATATATATACCAAAACATCAACAAAACATATGCCAAACATATACCAAACATCAAACTAAAACTGCTTTGCCTCAACCGATAAACAATGAAGGATACAGGACCCACATGTGATCCGCCATCTCCCATGTAGTTTCTTTAGGCCCAAAGTGCTTCCATTACACTTTAACGTTCTCTATGGCTCTATTCCTAAGCATGGGATTCTTCTACTGCAATATGCACTGAGGCTCTGACTGGAACTCTCCTTGCTCCACATGTAATAGATACCAATCAATAACATGATCAAAATCCTTTATATTCCTCTTACACAATGAAATATGGAAAACATCATGGAAGTTCACTATTGGAGGTAGTTCAAGTCGATAGGCCATTGTTCCAATCCTCAAAAGGACTGCCATACCGTGTTGCCAACTTGGCACATGATCCAATCCCCAAAGAGCTCTTCTTATGCTTGATGCACAAATACACATTCTCCCCAACCTAAAACTCCTTGAATACCTTGTGATGCTATGCATAAATCTTATGTCTATCATATGCTTCCTTTAGATTCTTCTTTATAACCTGCATTTCTTGTTCCATATCTGCCAACATATCTAGTCCATTAAGTACCCTGTTCACAGGATCACTCTAGTTGATGGGATTATTACAACTCCATCCATAAAATGCCTCAAAAGAACTCATCCTCAATGACTCCTGATAACCATTGTTGTATGAAAACTCAACCAATGAAGATACTCCTCCCATTTCCTCTCCTGGTGCATCACGTACAACCTCAACATATCTTCCGAGATCCTATTGACCCTCTCTGCCTTTCCATTTTTCTATGGATGATAAGTTGTACTGAAGGAAAAATCTATACCCAACCCTACAAATAGCTCCTTCCATAACTTGGAAGTGAACTTTGCATCCTTGTATAACATAATATTTTTCAGAACACCATGTAAGCTCATTATCTCTCTAATGAAAACATGTGCTACTTCATTGGTTGAATATGTAGTATTTAATGGAATGAAGTGAGCTACCTTGCTCAACCTGTTGACCACGACCATAATAGAATCATGATGTCTCACTATTCATGGAAATGACGTCCCATTTCCATTCCGAAATCGCTATAGGCTATAGTAGACCACCTAGATTCTTACATTATGCCTTTGCCTATTGAAAATCTAAACATCTAGCCACAAACTCTACCACTTTCTTCTTCAGATTCGGGAAATAGTAGTACTTCTTCACCGTTGTCAACGTCTTCTGATATCTTGGGTGATCTGAGTATGGATTGAAATGAAACTCTCTCAAGATAAGCTTCTTGATTTCACTACAATTCGGTACATAGATCCTATCCCTAAATCTCACCAAACCATCTTCCGTGAGACAATAGTCTGCATCTTGATCACTTGTACCTATACTTGCACCTGTACCTATACCTGTACCTATACCTACACATGTGCTTGTACCTACACCTGCACCTGTACCGATACTTACACATGTGCATGTACCTACACCTGTACCTATACTCTGTTGTAACCTATGAATGATTTCCATGTACTTGTCATCCCGTTGTCCTTCCTGCAAGATCGTATCATGCAACTTTGTCCCATAAGAGCGCATAAATGCTATATGATTTACCTATACCTTCCCACTAAGAGCATCTACAACCCGATTCTCCTTTCCTTTGATGTATCTTATCTCAGAGTCAAACTCACCAAGGGTGGCCAACCATCTATCTTAATTGACATTTAGATTTGGATGGTCAAACAAATACCTCAACCCACTGTGGTCGCTCATCAGTACAAACTTTAATAACCCTGGTAAAAATTCCATGTAAAAATATATAAGGCCATGGTGATGGGACACATATTCCAAGATGAATGGTGGGGGAAACATCCTAGTGGGTGTTCATTCAGTTTATTATGGCTAAGGAAATTGGCAAAGGAAATGGAAAAGGCTTTCGAAAGGCATGAGGCATTTATTGGCATTTTATTTATAAAAATAATGGAAATTATGAGAAAACAAAGGTGAAAGGTCATAGGTTGCATGTGAAGAGGAAAATGAAAGAATATAATGGAAAATGAAGAAAACAGAGGCCTCATTAATAAAAAGGCTTCTGAGGATCAGTGGGCAAGACTTGGTCAATTCAGTTTTGGATCTCTTTCATTATTATCTCTCTCTCATACTCTTGGATACTTAGAGTTTCCTTGGAGCACTCTTGAAGGGTGCGACATACTTGGATTTTTGGAGCAAGAAGGTAAAGGAAGATAAGGAAATTGTAAGAGGGCATCGAGATCAGTAGCTACATCAGATTTTCTTGCAGGTACCAAGTTGCATGTATAATTTCTTCACTAGTTTTGGCATGCATGGCACATGCATGTGGTTTATTGGTTGTGATACGTCATTGGCATAGAGGATTTTCTAGATTGACAATGGATTGCCTAGTCTTGCCATTTCCTAGATAGTTATGGTGATTGTGGGTTTAACTTCATTGTTTCTTTTTGTTGTTTCTCATGTTTCCTTAGCTTGGTTTGAGTTATTAGTTCCTGGAAGCCTTGGTTGGAAAAATGCTCTGGAAGCCCTATAATGGCTTGGGTTGAGTTACTAGTCCTAGAAACCCTGGTTGGACAAATGCTTTGGAAGCCCTATAACAACTCAGGTTGAGTTAGTAGTCTTGGAAGCCTTGGTTGGAGAAATGTTCTGGAAGACCTTAGTGGGTTGAGTTACTAGTCCTAGAAGTCCTGGTTGGAAAAACACTCTGGAAGCCCAGAAAATGCTATGGGTTTACTTACTAGTCCTAGAAGCCTTGGTTGGAAAAACACCCTGGAGCTCGACGACAACCGTGGGTTGAATTACTAGTCCTAGGAGATAGTTTGGAACAAATTCTTTGGAGCCGTAGAAGGTTGGGATAGAGACCGATCAAATTATGGTGTTGGTGATGTCCAACCATGAGGTGGAATCAATGTTTGATGGGTTGAGGTTGATGGCCTCTAGAAGACCTGGATAGTTTTGATTGATGTGTTCTATGAGATCCCACATTCATGCTTGGAACGAGGGTGAATGAATGAAGAGATATTTCATACAACCATTCTATGGTTGGGTGGAACGTGGAAGTCCCATCCTGAATTTGGATTTTTCATCATTAATGAAAGGTTATTTTTCCTTGTCTCTTTATGAGCATTATTATGGATTATATGTGGTTTATGTGGCTTTCATTTCGTTGGTATTTTTGTCCCTACTATGCTGGTTATGTATGTGTTTTATGACAGCAATTATGTATGGCTCTCATCATGTTCTTAATTTTTATTGAATGATCAATGTATCTATGACCTAATGGATGAAATGACATCTAATGTGATAAGGAGAAAATGCTTCATATATAATCTCATATAAGTATGGGACACCTATGATCATATCTGTTATTTACACATGTAGGTTGCATATTACTATGTGTTTGACAAAATGTCTATCATCATTAGGTTTGGTTAAGCCAAACCCTTGATAAATTTTTATGGTAGAGGCTTTGCCTTCGTTTCATTTAATGTATTGGAGAGTCTCATCAAGTTCTAGGCATTGGTTTGTAGACTAGCCCTAAAAACATGGCTTAAATCTCGCAGTTTCTGGCACATAACTGGCCAATAGAGACTGCAGTCTCTCCCTTGAAGGCACTATATAAGTGACTATAGGTTTAAATTCACACTCATTCCTTTTCATGGGAGCAACTATGGGTCTAATCCATTGAAACTCTAGGTTAACTCAGGGGTTGGGCACCTATAGTGGTGGATTAGCTCCTGGGGGTCCTGAAGCTCCTGATGGATGTCTGTATGGTGTGTTTCTGTTGATTCCATTTCCTTAAGGATACTTAGGAGTTTGAATCATATCATAGTGGCCTCTCGCTGAATGTTTACCTAGACTGGTGGGTTATTGGGGTAGATGTGGGAGGAGGGTGTTGCATAAATCTCCTGCCAAGAAGATAATGCCTCCACATCTTCAATGCATGTATGATCACTGCTAGCTCAAGATCATGCATCGGATAATTCTTCTCATGCTCATTCAATTTTTTATACTCATACCACACTACCTATCCTTCTTGCATGAGAACTCCACAACTGCTTGAGATGCTCAAAACTAGTTGCACATTTCTTCATTTTCCTTTGAAATTATATGATATTACATGAAATGTGTGAGAAGTTCTTGATGAACCTCCTTTATTAGTCTGCCAACCCCATAAAAGATATCACCTCATCCACATTCTTTGGAGCTACCCACTCCATGATAGCCCTTATCTTTTCTGGATCTACTACAATGCTTTCCTTGGAGACAACATGCCCTAAGTAATGTACCTCAGTCTCAAAAAAGATGCACTTTCTAAGCTTAACATACAACTGATGCTCTCTTAGAAATATCAACACTGATACTAAATGCTCGACATATTCTTCTTAATTTTTAAAATATACTAATATGTCATCAATGAACACAATAACAAAATTTTCTAGATAAGTACACAACACATTGTTCATCAAACACATAAATGTAGCTGGAGCATTATTCAAGCTAAATGGAATGACAACAAATTCATAATTCCCATACCTAGTCCTGAACACAATCTCGAAGATATCCTCTTCCTTGATGTGTACCTGATGGTATCTCGATATCAAGTCAAACTTAGATAACACTGCTACTCCCTTCAGCTAATCAAACAAATCATCGATCCTCAGCAATGGGTACCTATTCTTGATCGTTACCTTGTTCAACTACCTATAGTCAATGCACAATCTGAGAGTACCATATTTCTTCTTTACGAACAACAGTCGTGCACCCGAAGGTGATACACTTGGCTTAATGTATCCCTTTTGAAGCATCTCCTTTAACTACAAATTCAACTCTACCAACTCAGGTGTGCTCATCTAGTAAGGTGCCTTCAATGCTGGTGTTTCCCTTGGCACCAACTCAATAGAAAATTCTACCTCCCTATGAGGTGGAAACTCTGTAATTTCCTTAGGAAATGCATCCTGAAACTATTGTAGGACCGGATATCTGCTCAAAACATCTACATCCCCAACTTCCTTATCTTTGTCACTAGAAATGTGCACTGCAAATATCACACAACATTTTCTGCAACTATGCTTAGTTTGCATAGCAGTAACCATCCTTACTAATCTAGGCTTCTTCTTCCCATGCAAAGTTCTCTTTCCCCCACCATCATCCATAAAATCAATTTCCTTCTCAAAGTAATCCACCTTGGTCCTGTAAAGGTACAACCAATCCATACCAAAATCATACTATACAATCCCAATGGTAGTACATTCAAATGTGCTGCTGTAGGCATACAACTTAACTAAAATGCACAAGCCTCTTCTTTGTATCTGTAGCCAACTACACAAACCAATATTTTGCATGCACTTATTTTCTCAAACCACACTTATCCACCAGGTTAGGATTAATATAACTATAGCTAGATCCAGGATCAATCAAAATAGAAACAAATTGATCACAAAGCTTACTATCCATCCCAATGATAGATACCTGATGATTCGTTGCCTGTTGTCCACAACTGCATAAATCCAAGGAATTTTATGACCAACATCATCAACTGTATGCACCTCTTGAGCACTGTATATTTGGGGTCTATAACCACTCTGATACTATGTACAACCCCTCTTACGATGATCCTTACGATATATCTAACAATGTAATGGTTCCCTACCACTACCTCTAGCCTATTTCTCTTTATGTCCTTTATCAGTTGTATTGAACCTCTTGTAAGGAACTAAATTTTCTTCCTCACTTGCATCTTGAGGTCTTCCTCGCTTTGGCACCCATTTTCCTTTATCTTTCTCATTTCTTTTCAAGTCATGCTTAGGGTCAACTTTGCACTTTGACTGCTCATAACAACGTCTCAACTTTTGGATGGCCTCCTTCAATGCTCTAGGCTTATTGAACTCAATCTGATCTTTGTATTCTATTGGCAGTCCACTGATGAATCTTTGAACCTTGGCCTTCTCCTCCTTGAGGTAAGGCACATATCTCAACAGCTCCAAGAACTTGCTAGTATACTAATCATATGTCATGGAACCCATCCGCAACTCATAAAAATCCTTAGTTTTGTCAGCAAAGTATCTCTATGGAAAATACTTCTTCTTGAATAGACTCTCAAACTCATGCCAAGTCAAATCATCCTCATGTATACCTTTAACATTGTTCACATCTCCCCACCAAATATCTACTTTACCTTTGAGACTGAAAGTGGTTATATTTGCTTTCATGTTTTCTGAACAATCATGCAATATGAAGAACTTCCTTATACCAAGCCACCATGCCTCTAAATCCTGCGATTTCTTTATCTATCCATCAAAGGTAGGTGGATTTTCTTTCTTAAACTCATATTAAAAGTATCCCCTATCACTCCACGTATAAGGATGATAATGATGATGATCACAATGCATGTCAAAACTAGAACTAGAATAATACCTTTGTCCATCACCTCTCCTATCCGAAGTGTCCAACAACCTACCATCTCTAACAATGTCATCTCTATCTAACCTGTGACCACCATAAGACCTGTTGCCATATGCCCCATTATTTATGTCCTCCTACTCATGGCTGAGCCAAAGTAGTTCCTGTCACTGCAATTCTGACAAACTTTGAAGTAGTATTGCATGAACCTACTTACAACTCCTTATTTATTCCTTCAAGCTTCTAAATGTATCTTGCAAATCAGAAGAGATACCAACACCACACTGCTCCTTCGATTCATAGGGAGAGTATTTGTATTCTACCATCTTGCTATCCATTTGATATCTTTCTTACAGGCATACTATGTCAACTATATGATATCACAATAAACCAACGTACCTTATGATAGTTCGGGGAGGATACCTCATCTGCAAGATCATCAAATCAACATGATACATGTAAAGCATAATCATAAAAACATATATACATATGATACATAAGCACATAACCATGTAACCATCTATCTAGCTAGAGTCCAGTCATCAATGCATGACCATATCAACTACACACATACCATGACTACATTCATGACAACAACAACTGTAACACCACTATATACTTAACCACATGCAAACATTATCATGCATAAGCAATGCATAATTGACCACTGATATGAAATGATCATATATTAAACCTAATGTAGAATTGATTAGCCATTAACGAATTGATTGTTAATTGGAAGTGCGGAAATCGAGAAAAATTGCTTGAGAATAAGACTTTACGACAACTGATTAAACATAAGAAAAATGCATAACATAAGTGAAAACAGTAAAAAAACGCAGCGATACCAGACAACAAAGTTGATTACGGAGTTCATCCCTGATGCACTATGTCTCCGGGTCTGCTTTCAAGATGGACGACCGCTTTATTAGGATTGAAACCGAGTTCGATTACATAGAGAATATAGAAGACTGAATGTGCACGTAGGCACTTCTGATCACTATCAAAAGGAATCTCTCTAAACCATCTTTCCAACGCCTGTCATGATTCCCAATTCTGACTCCAGATGCTCCTGTTACACTGAAAACAAAACTTCCTATGACCTCCAGAATCTGCATACAAAAACAAAAACTACTAGTCTTCTCTTCAATGAAGAAAAACCGCCTCTTATAGGCCTGCAGGTACACAAAAACCTCCTCTGGCCTAAACATAGCATGAATAAGCTACATTATGGGTAAGTTGATACTCGGTCTTGTTGTGAAAGGACACCTAGGATTAGGTTTAATGGTCCTTGAATTAATTTGTAACCAAAACTCTTAACAAAAAAAACCCAAAAATACATTATATTAACCATAGAACCGCTGGTGGTTAGTTGACCGAGCGGAGGTGCTGACAGCTCATGTGAGCAGGTGACCGAGCCCACGGTTTGGATGTCGGCGGTCCGCTGACGGTTGGCCATGGCGGTTGATGGTTAGACTGAACTTTGTCACATGTAATAGTCTGTGGTTAGAACCCCGCTGCGGTTCCGAAGCCTGGAGGTTAACACAAATCCTCGATGGTCAAGCAATGCTCTGTTCACATGTTATGGTTTATGCTGACGGTTCCCGATACGGTTGGCGCTGCGGCTAACCTCCTACCATCTGTTCTGATCACATATTTTTGCCTATACGTGCGGTCTCTGATGCAGTTAGACTCAGCGGTTAGGACTGATAGTTTGTAATTGCAATGTTTTTATTGTATGTTTTAATTATTTCATAACCCGAGAGTTAAACATAAGGTTTTAGGCTTAGGAAAATAGGTTTTTTTTTATGTATTTTTTTTATTTGTTTTAATACATAGCAATGTAATGTAGTTTGGTTAGGGTTTCGAACATAGGTTTAGGTTTATATGTTTTGGTTTAGGGTTATGTGTATTAGGTTTTTAGGATTACATTATTTTGTTGTTAAAAACCCATGTACAACACATTGTCACAATGTGACATAAAAACCCAAATACATATTCTCGACAAAGCTTCTTTTGCGATGACATCACATGATGATGAACCATATCGAACCCTTGCAACAGACAACACACCCATGTCGATGATCAACCTGTGAGTGGACGACAAAACCCAAATCCTGCGAGGCGAATGACAAACACATGTCGACAACCAAATCCTGGTGGAACTAACAAAAACCACATGTTGACATCTAGGTACAAACCCATTACTATGAAAACCGTTAACATCACTTGAACAACCTGAACCTTAACAACACTGTCGAAACTGACGACACTGAAGCGAATGTTGATGATGACACAAAACTGAATGTTGACAACGAGACTAAATTCTGATGATGACCTGTGCAACTGATCTGATGAGGTCCTCCTAGATCAATCCTTTCCACTTGAAAGCTTTTGGACCACAAAATTTTGACTAAACAAATAGTCAATGAGGGTATATCTCCCCCACTTTCTGCCTTGTTATGATGATGTACCAATACATTCGATCGATCACCTGCAAGTGATGACCCTGATGATGCTGACCATGGCTCTTTTTCAGTCGGTGACCCGCTCCATCCATATGCAATATGAACAACTTGCAATGATGGTCAATCAACCTGTTATGAACAAGGCAATTGAATTCTTTCCATGAAGAACCATGAGTTAATGATTCATAATCATCTTCGAAAACAGTCTCTACAGGATATTGTTCAATACCAATGACATGTATTAACAATCTATTTTGGGGAATGATAGAGAAAATCAAAGACATTCTTGACATCAAACCAGATACTTTAGTTGACATACTTTCCTACTTCCTAATTACTAAGCTAACTTGGTGCAACGAACCCATAAAATTGTAAGATGAAAATTGTTGCATATTAGTTTGTCTTTGTAAGTATTGAATTAGATATTGATTTATTTGAATCACTTTTAAATGATGTTTCCATTGATTAGCACTTTCCCCTGATGCATTAGTTTCCCTTAGATACTTTGACACTCCTTTAGAAAAGGCTTTGATATGAAAACAAATAGGTTTCCTCTCCACTTGAAAAGAGGTTTCCAAATTGTTTGAAACATGGAATGGTGACAAAATATAACAGAAATTGAAAACTGACTTTCCCCAATATTGACCTATAAGTAAGATGTTTGGTTTTACATAGAACTTAAATAAACATCATGTTGATTGTTATGTTGTTCCTTTACACACATGTTTACAAATCTCTTATTTGAACTTATTAATTGCTTCATCGGATTAGCATTAATATTAAAATGATTTTTACTTTGATGTGCCCTGACAATAAATTCAACCCCATCTTTCTTAAGGTGATATTTATGTTCTATCCTATAAAATATTGCATCACGATCATAAAGATAAGGACTTCCTAAGACAACTCCACATATGTCTACTCGAACCACATCTAATTCCACTTCATCAATGTAATTAGTTGTAATGGAAAATCTTAATCCACACCGTTTGGTGACTTTTATTTGAGTTGATTTATTTAGCCATCCTAATGGGCAAGGTCTTGGATGATTTCATGTTTCCAAACCCGAACTCTAAACTAAATATTCAGATATTAGATTGGCCTCTGATCCACTGTCAAACATTGTATCTATCTTTGTATACTTAGAAGTTATCCTTATGTTAAACAATTCAACTCTTTTATCCTCATTTGAAGGATTTATGTTTGATGAAGATGCAATAGTTTCGAACTTGAACCAGTGTCAAAATTTTTACCTGTCGTAACCATAGCAGTTATCCTCCTTTCATCACCTAAATATAAACCTAGATCTTGCTGCACTGCTGCAATTGTCTTCTTTTCATCCTTCTCCTTAAGGAACTTTTTGGGCTTAAGTTCTAGATGAAGTTTCCAAAACTTATATTCATCATGACCGATTCTCTAGCAATGAGAACAAGGAGGTATTTCCTTCTGAGCTATCGCTGATTTCTTTCTCTTCGAATTGTTCTTCCCTTTACTATCATTGGAATATTTGATTTCCAACTCTTTGGATGACTGCAATGAAAACTTGAATGGTTTTCCACCTGATTCAATATGTATGTCCTAAACACACACTTCATTAAAATCATTAGGATTAAACATCAATAATGTATGTTGCAAATATGAATGTAAAATGTCGTGTATTTTAATAAAGTTTCACATGTATCCAATGAAATACCAAGCGCCAATGCTTTCTTTTTGAAGCTCTGAGTAAACTCCTGAATATTCTACCCTTTTCCTTGTCTCAGATGCTACCAATCAATAATAGCTTGTTGCGTGTATACTAAAGGATAGAATTGTTTCCTAAGAGCTTTTAAAAACTTAGACCATGAAGAGATGACTTTTCCTTTTCGCTTTACATCTATCTGAGTTTTGCATTCCCACCATATTAAAGTTGTTCCCCCCATTCTAAGTGTAGCTAACCAAATTTTTGTTTTATCGTCAGAAATGTTCTGAATATGACAATACACTTCTAACTGCTTAATCCAGTTATCTAGAATTTCAGGATTCATTTTTCCATCATAAATAGGTAACTCAAATTTTACATCAAGTTTCAAAAGAGATGTTTTCTTAGGTTTCTTTTCTGTTTCATATTCTGCACTGGAAGAAGAAGAAGAAAATGATGATGATGATGATGATGGAGATGATGGAGGTGAAGGTGGTTTATCAGCCTTGCCTTTACCTTTGTCCTTCTTCGATTCCTTTGAAGAAGAAGCTGCTTCTCTCACCTCCTTGTCTTCGTAAAGTTCTCCCAACATTTGCTGCATAGTCAAGAATGCTTGCTAAAACTGTCCATCACTCATCTTAGTCTCAATTTTTTTACCAGCATTAGATTCTATCATGGTCAACCTATGAACAACTCATTGCTTTCCAATCTCTGGATCGATCTGCTCAAGGATTCCTTATCCTCGTTGCGACTTTGACCTGGTTAAAATTCAATGGAAAATTCTATAAATGCAACATACTCTGATGCCAAATTATATGATCTGAAATTATCATATGTTAAAACTGATGAGAATTGATTAGCCATTAACGAATTGACTGTTAACTGAAAGTGTGAAAATCGAGAAAAACTGCTTGATAAGTAGACTTTACAATAGTTGATTAAACATAAGCAAGATGCATAACGTAAGTGAAAACAGTAAAAAACACAGTGATACTAGACAACAAACTTGATTACAGAGTTCGTCCCTGATGGACTACGTCTCCGAGTTCGCTTTCAAGATGGGCGACCACTTTATTAGGATTGAAACCAAGGAGTTCGATTACACAGATAATAGACCAAAATGAATGTGCACGCAGGCACGTTTGATCTCTCTGAACCATCTTTCCAATGCCTATCACAGTTCCTAATTCCGACTTCTGATGCTCTTATTACATTCAAAAAAACTGCCCATGACCTCCTGAATCTGCATAAAAAAACAAAAACCACTAATATTCTCTTCAATGAAGAAAAACTGCCTCTTATGGGCCTGCAGGTACATCAAAAACTCCTCTAGCCTAAACATATCATGAATAAGCTGCATTCTGGGTAAGTTGATACTCAGTCTTGTTGTGAAAGGACACTTAGGATTAGGTTTAATGGTCCTCAAATTAATTTGTAACCAAAAGTCTTAACAAAAAAACCCATAGATTATATTAACCATAGAACTGCTAGTGGTTAATTGACCAAGTGGAGGTTCTGACAGCTCATGTGAGAAGGTGATCAAGCCCACAGTTTTTATGTTGGTTGTTCCACTAACGGTTGGCATTGGCGGTTGATGATCAGACTGAACTTTGTCACATGTAATAGTCTATGATTAGAACCTCGCTGTGGTTTCGAAGCCTGGAGGTTAACAGAAACCCCAATGGTCAATCAATGCTCTGTTCACATGTTATGGTTTATGTTGATGGTTCTCAATACGGTTGGCGTTGTGGCTAACCTCCTACTGTCTATTTTGATCACATGTTTTTTCCTATACTTGCGGTCTCTGACATGGTTAGACTCCGCGGTTAGGACTGATAGTTTGTAATTGCAATGTTTTTATTGTATGTTTTAATTATTGCATAACCTGAGAGTTAAACATAGGGTTTTAGGCTTAGGAAAATAGGTTTTTTATGTATTTTTTTTATTTATTTTAATACATCGCAATGTAATGTAGTTTGGTTAGCGTTTCGAACTCAGATTTAGGTTTAGATATTTAGGTTTAGGGTTATGTGTATTAGGCTTCTAGGATTACATTGTTTTTTTGTTAAAAACCCATGGACAACACATTGTCATAGTGTGACATAAGAACCCAAATACATATTGTCAACAAAGCTTCTTTTTTGACAACATCACATGACGACGAACCATTTTGAACCCCTGCAACGAATGACACACCTATGTCGATGATCAACCTGCGAGTGGATTACAAAACCCAAATCTTGCGAGGTGAATGAAAAACACATGTCGACGACCAAATCCTGGCAGAACTGATGAAAACCACATGTCGACATCTAGGTGCAAACCCATTACCATGAAAACCATTAACATCACCTAAACAACCTGAACCTTCACAACACTATCAAAATTCACGACACTAAACCGAATGTTGATGACGACATGGAACTAAATGTTGATGATGACACTAAACTCTGACGATGACCTATGAAACTAATTTGACGAGATCCTCTTGGATCAACCACACACACACATGAACACATATGACCAAGCGTGAACGATGATACTTGTAACCAAACCTACAAGAACGATACATGTAAATAAGCATGCAATAATCTAACCAAACATACAAGAATGTAACCAAGCATACACAATGACACATGTAAGCAACATATAACAACATGTAACTAGTCATACACTCATGAAAGCATGCTTCACACAACTACATCCTTATCCCCATGGCGACATCACTATGACCATGACCAACACCATGCATATGAAAGAAGCACATAGACCACAAGGATGACTGACACACATATAATCGACATGAATGCATGACAAACACATTCACCTAAGGAGAGTGCAACCACGCTCTGATACTAATATGTAACCACCCTCCTCCCACATCTACCTGAGTAACCAACCAACTGAGGTAAACATGTGACAAGAGAGGCCACTATAATGGATTCAATCTCCTTGGTGATCTTAAGGAAATGGAATAAATGGAACACATCAACCAACCTTACACATCAACAAACAACAGCTCCAGGACACATCTCAGCCACTCAAACATCCTAGCCCTGGGTCCCACTGATATTTTATCCCTCTTGACCTCTGGACACTATCATGCTATAGGCATGCTAGTGTCTAGGGACTTCTGGACGCTCTCACAAGGCTACAAGCCAACATTCATGGGCTTTTCCCACCAGACATGTGCTAGCGTCTGCAGAATTCATAGCACTTTTCTAGCCCATAATTATGGCCATTTCCAAAACTTGTTATAAAATTCATAATCCATCAAATACATAATGACAAGACTACTAAACCAAAAATAAACCTCAAGACTAGGCTTGACCATACCCAACTGAGACTGACATTATGTCAAACACTTAGCATCAATACAACCTACAGGTCTAGGATACAAGACATACCTTGAATGACTAAAAACACTTATGAAACATGACAACAAGGATAACCAGCTTCTCTATTGAACTGCTATAACATCAATTAGGTCTTTCATCCATCAATTTAACAATTACAAGTAAATACATGAGATAATCATGACATGAACCATCCAATTAACCATGCTTATAACTACCATAAAACCATGTAAATAGAAGAGGTCTAACAACCATTAAATCGACATATAAAAATGTACAAAAGTAAGAGAACTTAGATTTCATTAATCATAGGCAAATCCAACCAGGTTTGGGACTTCCACATTCCACCTAACTATAGACATGGTTGAACCAATTCTTTCTTTCAACCAGTCACCCATGTGCCATATTCCAAGAATGAATGTGGGATCTCATGGATAAACCAATCCAAAACAATCAAGGAAATTTAGAGGTTAAACCACCTCCACCCTCACCAAATCATGATCACACCAAAACTAGTGCTCCA
The DNA here is from genome assembly GCA_031772625.1 of Pinus tabuliformis. NCBI lineage: Eukaryota > Viridiplantae > Streptophyta > Pinopsida > Pinales > Pinaceae > Pinus > Pinus tabuliformis. The sequence continues at coordinate 327,953,383 of CM062808.1, forward strand.
ATCATAATTGAACCGAACTTTGAATGTCATTCGGAGTCCATCACTATCCTTGAGGAATTTTTCATATCCTTGTCTCTCAGGCTTTCGAAATCCAATCCTAGATCATTAGGACCTAAATCGAGACAAATCTCTCAGGTTTTACTGCAATCAAACCCCGATCACTAGGGCCTAAACTGAGACTTCTCCCTCAGGCTTTACCATGTATCCCGCCAAAACTAGTCAAGGGATTCCTAGGCCTTTGGGAATGAAACATGAGAGCACCTCCACCCCATATTTCAAAATCCATTCGGAAATGCAAAGCTAAAAACCGAGATAAACATCCCAACATGCCATGGCATCCAGAAAAATTCAAGGCTGAAAACCACTATCATAACCAAAAAAAACCATGCCACCGGCAATAAGAGAACCATACACCAACATGGAAAGCCATGCATGTCAAAACTAGCTAGGAAATCACAAATGAAATATGTTACTACAAGTATTCCTGTTGAAGTCACTTTACCCTGCTCTTCCTTCCCTAGTCCTTGCTTTCCTTCCTTTCCCTTTGATTTCTTTTCCTTCCTTGATCCAAACCTAGAGTGCTCCAAGAAAAATCTAAGTGACCAAGAGTGAGAGAGAGAGAGAGAGAAAGAATAATGAGAGAGATCCAAAGCTTTAAATAACAAAAAGTTACCAACTGATCCTCATAAGCCTTTTTATTAATGAGGCCTCTATTTTCTTCATTTTCCATTATTTTCCTTCGATTTCCTCCTCACATGCAACCTGTGATCTTTCACTACTTTTCTGCTATTTTCCCTTATTTTCATAAATAAATGTGCCAAAAATGCCTTAGCCATAGCCTTTTCCAGTTTCCTTAGCCAAAAACAAATCCAGTGATATCTTTTCCCAACATTCATCTTGGAAGATGTGTCCCTTAACCGTGGTCTTATTTTACCTTTATTAACTTTTATTACATGAAATTTTCACCAGGGTTCTTACATCCACCATCACCTCATGTAAAATCCCTAACATTATGCTCTTTAAGGTTACCACGTAAAACAATTTAACCTAGGGGGACAATCGTAGGTTGAATGTACACGCAAGGGAAGAGTAACAAAGCTCAATCCCCTTGAAAGTTCCTCAACATCGTTAATATGAGGTTTACTTCCAAGTGACTCCCAAGTACATTTCAAAACTGCTTTTAATACGTGTAAATCGCTCTACCGTAACAATTAAAGTGGGGTCAATCACTCCATTGGGTCTGATATGATCTCCTGCTTGACTCCTTTGTAAGTGGAGCTTCCCAGAGAAAAATTGTAGTAAATGGAATTTTCTCCCTATCACAAGATTATAATGTTTGTTTGCAGCTTTGGAAAGTGAACTCACTCCCTATACCAAATCCCTACAACCTGATCTAATGTAGGTGGAAAAAAGCCCTAAAATAAAAAAAATCTAGATTGATTTTATTAGCATTGATTTTAAGAGGTGTTATTTACTCAAAAGTAATGGACATGAAACTGATGAGATTATGACTTGACGCAAATCCTATTGCAATCGAAAATGAAATTGTAATTTTTCGTTTCAATGAATTTCTATCTGAAGTAAGGAAAAAGTATTTCAACTTTTTAGTGGAATTGTAAAAACTCTTAAATCCCAAAATATCCATTTTGCTAAATGTAGATGTCCAATTCCAAATTACCCAAATACTAAAATTAACTTTCAAAATTCCACTTTTCCCGATAGCACAAAAAATAAAAATATAACTTCTCTTTGACATAAAATCACTCAGAAATTTGCAAAATTCAACAAAAAACCAATGAACACTAAAATGAATTTTCCCTGTTGAATCCTATGAATTCACTTGCAGTCAATATTACAATTCAGAAACACTTTAGTAATGGAAGAAAAAATAACTTTTCGTTTCAATTTAGCACAATAATTACTTTTCACAAACAATACTCATTACTGTAAATCATTTATTTTCACTCACAAAACAATATTTCACAAAAGAGAAAAATAAACTCAAGTCCTGATCCAATCGAAGGAAGAAATAGAGGTAGATGTTAGCCTCTCTCATAAAACAATAATAAATCCAAAATAAATAAATAAATTAAATATTCCAAGTTAAGAATTTGTGCCTAACTCTTGGGTTGTTCCTCTAAGATAGGAGTTAGTTTAGGTAACTCCTATATTGGTGTGTGTCTGGTGAGAAATGATCTCAACCAAAGGTGTATAAGATAGCACGCACTATCTTGAGACACTGTCTCTCATCTATTTATTTGTAACACTATATTCAATTATTTTGGGAATGAAAAAGAGAGAGAATACCTGAGGAAGCCATGAGGCTGAAGCCTTTTTCCGCCCATATTTTGTGTCTGGTTTTTATGTGTGCTTTATATATTTGTCTGAGTTAATTTCATTTTTCAATATGTGGTATCAGAGCACACGGTTTTTCACTTTGGGATTGAGAGACTGTGTATTGGCGCAGAGACAAACTGTGACAGCGTGTTGTGCAGAGGCAGATGCGGATGAATGGAGTTGGAGCTGGGTTATTGAAGCAGTGATTGATAAAGTCGATTCTGCAACGTTCAGCAAGAACCGGATCAACGTTGAAGTAGTGGACCAATTTCCTGAGGCTAAAAAGTACGATGACAGTCATCGATTCCAAGCTGCGTTAGTTCTGGAGTGTATGCAGGAATAAACTGTGTGTCAACGATTCTTACCAGTGCGTGTCTCATAAGAAAATTGTAACTGTAAAATGTAAGTGTTTTCCCTGCGTGGAATCACTGATTAAAAAAAAATATATGTGACCAATTTTGTTATAAGCTAAGCAGAATCATTGTGCAAAAATAAATTGATGTGAATGTGATGGCCATCGATTTTTTTTCCTGTGATAATCGATTGAAGTTTGGGTTCTTTGCTGTGATAATCGATATGAATGTTAGAACATCGATTAATTGCCGTGATGGTTGATATGAATGTTGGGTGTTTGCTATGATGATCGATTGTTATAGCCATCGATTATTAAATTCCAATGCAAGTATAAATTACTACATATTTTTCATAATTCATTGTGTTTTCAGTCTTTATCTGAACCAGCGTTCTCCTAAAGGTATTTGCATTTGATCCAAATCGAGTCTGGCATTTGAACCAGCATCCTCCAGCAATAAGAACTAGTGTTCAAACACCCCTTCAAACATTTTACATTCATTCCAGTGTGTTCGACAACATTTTAAAGGTGTTAAGAAGAGCGTTTTGAAATATGCAAAATCGATTTTGAATAATCGATTATGAACCAGCATTTTAAAGGCGTTAAGAATAGCGTTTTGAAATCTGCAAGATCGATTTTGAACGGATGTGGTGATAACAGCCCCAGCGTTGAATGGATGTGGCATCAGATTTGATTGATTCCAGCATTCCAACGTTGAACGATTTGAGCCAGCATTCTGCACTTTGAACCAGCGTACTATGAACCTTGAAAGCATTGAACCAGTTAAGTGTGAACCTTGAAAGCGTTGAACCAACGGATACCAGCATTTCTGTATACACCTTTCTTTTTATATATGGTTGATCGTTTGTGCAGATTTGAAATGAGATCCTTCATTGCACGGTAGTCACTGGTGCGTTTTAGTTAAAGATCGCTGCTTACCACGTTCAATTAAAAGAATATAACTTGGAATTCGGTCAGAGCATGCGTATGCTAGTAGTCTTGCTTGGTTTGCTGCAAACCTTGGACCAGTTGTCTGGAAGATTGCAGCTCAGAAGATAAGGAGAGTGCTCTTTCCATTTCCGCATGGGGTGTAATTAAACCAGCATTTGCAGTCAGTCAGCCAGCGTTCCAACGAGTTTGTGTGCTAGCATTTTAAGGTAATTTCTAGCATTCCAGTCAACATTAATGATTGGTGAAATTAAAAAGTGGAGTTGGTAATTGGAGTTTTTTTTAAATTGTAATTGTGATTTGCAATTAAAATCATATTTTATTTGGAGGAATAAGATGAATGCGAGAGGAATGACTATGGTTTTATGACCATAAGTGAATTTTTTTAAAAAAGGAGCTTCCACATGTGTTGAAATTGCCCAATGAGTGGATTTACTTGACATGAAATTGGAGATGCATTTTTATATGCATGAAAGTGGTGAGATTGTGAGTTGAAAGGATGGTTTTTTGCTCTTTTTAATTGAAGAAATAAGGAGTACATTTCCATTTGTATTTTGAGCAATAAGGTGCATTACATTTTGTAAATTTGAAGAATATTTTGTGGAGATATAAGTGTCTTATTTTGTATTTGGAGTGATAAGGGAAAGTTGTTGTAATTCAAAGTATTGTTTCACTTTGAGAGGGATCGTGTCACTATCCATTCAAATTTTGAAGGCAAGTTGTTTCAAAGGGTTGTCAGCTTGGCATTACCATTGCTTCAGATGTACTCAGTGATTAATAAAGATATCATTTTTTTGGTGTTGATGTGTCCTAGATCTGCCCGAAATTGAATAAGAGGATCTAAAGTACACTATGTGTGTTTGATGGCGCATGTGTTTTATGGCTTCATGTTTTTCTTTTTGATTTGTGTCTAGTTTTGACACATAAATGATCTCATTTAACACACATAAAGTTCAATGCAAGCAAGCACAACACTTGTAATAGAATAGCATCAAGGAAGGATAATTAAGCTCAACACATGCATTTGCGTCACTACAACAAATAATCAAAATTTTCAACATCGACATTCTACCTCAACAAACAAATTCACTCAAATACAATCAAGTTCATGAATCTGCAAACTCCAGCATTTCAAAGCAAAGTCTACATCACTACATTCACATTAATGAATCTATAAACTTCAACGTTTTAGAGCACAATATACATCAACATTATTGAACTTGTAATCAAACTCAAATTACATTGAATTGTAAGGGTGCATTCTCGGTTGAAACTGACACCCAAGTCTTGAATTGAGTCAAATTGAATTCATTGTAGTGAGTCATTAAAATCATTAAGCATTTTTTGGGTGCATTTTCGACAGTGTTTGACACCCTTCCTTTAAGAAGAATCAAGTGAATGCACGAATTTTAACTCTAACACAAACAAGCAACAAGTTCACATCTCCTTCAAGTGAGCGTGAGTATTCATTCAAGCAATTTGTGTCAAAATAGTACAAAGTTCAAACCTTCAAGCGAGCCAGAGTGAAGTTCATTACAGCAACCATCAAAGCAACCAAACAAGTTCAACTCTAACACCAATCAAGCAAGTTGAGATCGACATCAAGCGAGCATGGCTATTCATTCAAGTGAGCGTGAAGCCATTCATGCAAATACGATCATCATCAAGCGAGCGTGAATTCTAGAGTTTAAGCAAGAAATTTCTACAACTCTAGCAAGTGTTCCCAACAAGTGAAATAAGCAACAAATCAAGTGAGCATGCCATTCAAGTCCCATAGCAAGCGAGCCTGTCAAGTGAAACAATTCAAATCATGACATCTACGACAAGAGAGCCTGATTTCAAGTGAGCAAGTTCAGATGGCGCAACATATTCAGTGGTTACACATTCTTCATAGTTTGATCATCTCTAGTGATGAAGACATGGTGCACATCAGAAAAGAACCTCTTGCTGATCTTTCACGGCATCTAAAACAAACACATGAAACCATTGAGTTTCTTCAACTAGAGTCACAACTACAAAGAGATGAACTGCAAAAAAAGAGTGCTTCTTCCAAGTCATTCAACCATACAGATGAAGATAAAGATGTTGATTCCAAATCACTCATCCAAACAACTTCAAGTGTCGAAGTTGTTCATGATCAAATTCAAATTTCTTCCAAACCCATCATCAAGCCCTGGGAAGAGATTCAAGATAACAAGAATCGACGAGGCTTAGGATATGTCATTGATGACACCAACTTGCATATCCCAGATTATTCCAAGCCAATTAATTTCATCAGTGTAGGATTTCTTGCACAAAACACCTCAACAGCTTCTAAGAAAGTTGCAGAGAAATGAAATTGCACGCTACCTGACATTGAAGTCCAATCGAAATGTTCTCATTGTCAAAGAACCGGTCATATGGAAGATCAATGTTTTGATCTCCATCCTTGTCACCATTGTGGCAAGCCTAATCATTCCTCAGAAAAATGTTGCAACCAAAAAAAATAAGCCAGATTGAAGATACACTATGAATGGATCGATCCTTGGGAATGGTCATCCACAGTCAGAAGATTGTCTCAGTTCTACAACCGACTACAATCACACATAGTGCAACCAGCAGTGAACCGATGATGGTACTCTCATGCAGTTGAACAAGGGAGTACAACAGTGAAACTCTCCTACACCTGAAGGGGGGGAGTTCAAATATATTTTGGAGAAGATTGTCTCTCCTTTCAGCCAACAAAAGGGGTAAAATGTTAATGAAATTGACAAGTGGTTGTCAGACTGAAGGTCTCGACAACATCAGTGAAGCAGCCAATGGGCATATTCATCAGCCAGTGGGCATTTATCATCAGCAGTGAGCATCAGTAAATTTTCCAGTGGGCGATCGACAGCCAAAGCAGCAATGAACTACTTTCATCATAGAAAAAGCAACATTGAGTTGTTTTTCGACAGCTTCAGCCAATGGGCGATCATCATTAGCAAATACGCCAGTGGGCGTTCATCAAATTGTGTCAGTGGACACCGGACGCTGTTTTCAAGCAAAGGAAAATTGGATCCTTTTGCGGCTTGGCACATAATGGAGTTGTCAAGTGTCCTTCTGAGATGAATCAGTCATGCAGCTGACTTAGTCTCTTCATATTGCAGTTTCTTCAACATCCCGATTTGGTGGTTTTTTCAGGCAATGTTTTTGAAGATCAACATGAGAACTTGGAAGATGGTTCCTCGTTCTTATTTTGGATTTATCATTGAAGGGGGGGAATGTTAGCCTCTCTCATAAAACAATAATAAATCCAAAAATAAATAAATAAATTAAATATTCCAAGTTAGGAATTTGTGCCTAACTCTTGGGTTGTTCCTTTAAGATAGGAGTTAGTTTAGGTAACTCCTATATTGGTGTGTGTCTGGTGAGAAATTATCTCAACCAAAGGAGAAATTATCTCAACCAAAGGTGTCTAAGATAGCACGCACTATCTTGAGACACTGTCTCTCATCTATTTATTTGTAACACTATATTCAATTATTTTGGGAATGAAAAAGAGAGAAAATACCTGAGGAAGCCATGAGGCTGAAGCCTTTTTCCGCCCATATTTTGTGTATGGCTTTTATGTGTGCTTTATATATTTGTCTGAGTTAATTTCATTTTTCAATAGTAGACAACAAAGCAAGACCAACTAATCTCTCTTTTGATAGATCAAGAGCACTCACCAGATGAGACTTTACCCTAATTTGCGGAAAAAAGAAAATCCTTTCACAACGCTCAGGAATGCTAACAGAGGCTGAATGAAGGTACAAACAAGTGTAACTAAACAAGAAAAATCAAAATCTTTGGACTTGATGAGGATAAAACTGAAATTTTCAAAAATTCCTGGTATGTGCGTAGGTGATTGAACAAAGTAGTGCAGATACACATTGTTGCAGAACTAAAAAAGCACAAGAGTGTGCTTTGTGCCTAAAGCTAAAGTGTGCACATCGAATTGTTTTTATAAAAAATAAAAATAACTTAAATAAAACACAAAATCTAGAATTTCAACATTTCCAAACACTCAGAGAAGGATTTTATAGAAGGATCAAAAGGTCAAACAAAGAAAGTAATGCAGAGTGAGACGTTCTCTAGTGGAGTTTCTAGTTTGCTAGGCAGGAAAATTCCTCTTGCAGACAAAAGCGATCTCCCTAGACCTCAGAGAAACCTAGTAACAAAAAATAAAGAACTTCTACCTTTCCTTAGACTACGATTGACTGAAACAAACAATGTGAGAGAGATCACTTACCATTTAATTGAAATGTCTGATAAAGTCCCTTTCAGAGCTTTCAACCATTCAATTCTCCTCTATTCTTTAGAGATCATTCCAGCACTTCACACAACTTCCCATGATGTCTTGAAGGATATCTGCATAGACAAAAACATACAAAAAATCAAAGAATCTATTATATATCATAAAAGGTAAATGAAGTAATTAACTCAATCATATATCATAAATTGAAAAATATGCAATCATAACCTATGTGGGTGATCAAGGAATCCCACAAATGGTATTAACAAAGACATAATTGTGAAAGAATAATTTCTTTAATATTAATAAAATGGAGAATAAACTTACTACCTCAAATCCTTGATGTTATAAGTCTCTTCTCACAATCTCCTACCCTCTCCTTGAATGAATAATCTCCTGTTGTTATTCCTACAGCATAGGCCTACTTCCAATAGTCTTACCTAATCCTCAGGCCTGTGTTAGCTTTATAGGCCAAGAGGGGGAAGTTTGGGATCCATTTCCCAATGGATTACATCCACTAATGGTCGGATAGGGGTTCAAAAAAGAGAGGGAGGTAGCTCCATGATGGGAGGGACTCGGGTTGAATAAGCATCCATTCGAACCTCGTTAGTTGGGAAATATTCAACTAACAATGCTTCTAGACTTTAATTTTTTATTTTTACATGCGTTAATTCATGTGTGAAGGCCATAGTGTAAGGAAGAGCACACTTATGCAAAGTTTCTAATACACCTTTCTGTGTATGTGCAAAAATTGACTAGGGAACTACACAGGAAGAAAAAAAGGGTTTTGGTGCCTTAATATCCAGAAATTTCATTCTCTTTGGGATTGTTTGGGTTCTAGCCGTGTAGAGGGATTCTTTGAAACACTTTGATGGATAGCGAAAGATCCAAACTGATGATCATTTTCCTAATGTGACAAAATGACGTGTAACAGAACCAGAAAGACAACAATCTCCATGAAATCACAATGGTTGATTAGCTTATCAGATGAAGAATATTCAACTATCAGTTAATCCTACTCATCAATTTATAAAAAAAATAAAAATTCAATGGCGGTACATCCACTTGGGGTCAATATAGGGAAGCCTTTGGCTAATTTAATGAATTTAAGCATAACTTTTCATTCAAATGTGACAATAAATAATATTTCTTTTTATTAAATTATGAATATACATGAAATATTTATAATAAGAAAATTTATAAAATATAGACAAGTCTATTGACTATTAGATCTTGGAGCAACCACAATATTCATTTTTTTTCTTCTACATTTCGAGTCAATACCATGACCCATCATCAGGAAAAACTTGCCATGGAGAGAAGGAAAGGGAGGGAATAAATAGGGTTAATTGGACATGTACTAACATAATTAAATTAGATAAGGCTTAGAACTTTTATATGAAAATAGTTTGTTCACTTTCCTTGTTTTAATTTTTTTAACCATATTATTCATTTTAATATAACTAGCACAACCATATTCACTAATGTGGTTGATATATGCTGATCGACGTCATTTTCATATGTTGATTGGAATACAAAAGATTGAAAATGCCACCAATCAACATATATCAACCACATTAGTAAACCTAGTTATGTTGGTTACAATTAACATATGTGGGGTGGATTTATTCACAAGGGTAGATGAGGTTGATCAAGGTTGATGAGGTTGACCATGTTCAAGTTTACATTAATGCTAATTCTACTGTTACATTAATATTACAAAAATGGCTATAATAATGGTTGAGATGGTTGATGGGGTTGACCATGGGTAAAGAGGTTTGACCATTATTCACCATATTTAGCCATAGAGAGCTTGATGTTCATTGTGGTCAGCTGTAGAGACGTTAGTTGACCATGTTCGACCTTGGTTGGGCATGGTTGGCCATTATAGGTTGGTAAAGCATGGAATCTTCTAGGTTGACTATGGTTCACCAAAGATAATCATGGTTGATCATGCCTGGCCACGGATGATCATGGTTGACCATATTCAACAACAGAGATGTTGATCATGATTGACTGCAATTTATCATGGTTGATGATATTCAACCATGTTTGAAAATGATTAATGGTTGACAATGGTTGACCATGTTTGACCACATTTAAAATTGGTTGACAATCGTTGATCATGGTTGATGATTATTGGCCATGGTTTTTCATGGTTGACAATGGTTGACCATAGAGACATTGATTGACCATTATCGTTAACCAAATTCAATTATAGAGACCTTGGTTTATCATTCTTGACCATTCTAACCATTGAGATCTTGATTGGCCATTAAGGTTGATCATGGCTGATCATGGTTGATCATGGTTGATCATGGTTGATCATGGTTGATCATGGTTGACCATGTTTGAGCATTCTAGTCATGTACATCATGCTTGAACTTGGTTGACAATAAGTGACCATGGTTGACCTTGGTTGATCATAGTTGACCAAGGTTGATATTGATTTACCATGGTTTATCTTGATTGACCATGGTTAACCATACTTGACCATATTTAACTATAGATACCTTGATCATGGTTGACCATGATTGATCATGGTTGATCATATTCAACCATGGTTTATTATAGTTGACCATATTCAACCATGGTTGACTTTGGTTGACCATGGTTGACCATGTTTGATCATGGTTGACCATATTTAACCATAGAGACCTTGATCATGGTCTATCATGATTAATCATGGTTGATGATATTCATCCATGTTTGATTATGGTTGACCATATTCAACCATGGTTTACCTTGGTTGATCATTATCGACCATTCTAAAAATGTACATCTTGGTAGACCTTGACTGACCATGGGTGACTGATCCAGGTGGATATTGGTGGCCACCAACTTATTCCACTTGGACCAAATCATTGTTTCCTTCCATTTTCCTAATTTCTAACATAGTTTCGTATTTCGAAAGTTTTCTATTTTTGGCAATTTTTTGGGTCCTGGACTTCCAAATTTGTCTTGAGGCCCTAAATGAAATTTTCTAGAGAAACATTAAAACATAAATCAAAGGCTATGTTTACATTCAAAATTTTTTATTCTCGGATATACCTTTCTAACAGGTTATTGTGCACACCAAAAAAAGATTATATGCCAAAATTACGACCCTAGGAAGTTGTCATTCCAACTAACACCATAAGGGATTTCAAAATTTTGGCACTCCATCCCCTAGGGTTAGGTTTTTGCGTGTTTAGGATTTCTCATTGTTCTTTCAAGATAAAAATCCTGAAAGCCTCATTATAAATCAATTCAAAAGGAATGTGGTTTTCACATTTATTCTCAAAGATAAGCTACCATCAACTGAGCTAGTTTGTTTCATTTATGCATGTATGTAGTTTTCAACAATTTATGTTTGTTAATTAAAGTTATGTTCTATTGTAATTTTGTTTTTTTGTTTAAATTTATATTTCAATTCATTCCTTCATAAATCCATATTAGTGGTATTAGAGCGATCTTCTCTTTCTTTATTTTTTGTGCATGTATCCAACGAGGTTGGGGTATAAGGAGTTGGGACTTGAACTGGTTGAAACCTTGCAAGATCGGCCTCGCCGACCCAGATGACCTCCCATGGCAGAAGGAAAGAAAGATGAGGGAGCATGAGATCCTTTCAAAATGTTTCTCAAAGATGCTATCAAGTGACAAAGGAATGAGATGATGGATAATTTTTCCTACATCCTTGGGTGGATACCGATGGGCGAAGCATCTTCATCCAATAGTCACTTTGAAGGCGTCTCTCCCTTTAAGGTACATGTTAACTTTTAAATTCCTATATTTGAAGGCCAGATAGATGAAAATGTTTTAGATAGATGGTTAAATCTACTGGAAGGATATTTTTCGGTTGATAATTTTTCTGATAGGGAAAAGATTGCCTTTGCACTCCTCAAGGTTGACCCCCATGTCAAGAACTAGTGGGAAAATTACTCTAAGAAAAAGAGTGAGGAGGAAATCCCACAAATTTCAGCAGCAACTTCTTGAAATTATTTTCTGAGATGTCGTCAAGGAACAATATTACCTTATCGGAAGCTATGAAGAGAAGTAGATGAAATGAAAAACACTATGATAGGAAAGGGACCAAGATGTGTCGGAGTTTATAGATATGTGTCATACCCTACTCACAAATTTTGGTGTCAAGGAATTTGAGCAACATCTGGTACTCAAGTACGGTTTTTGTCTGCACAAATATATATAGGTAGAAATGGATCTCCTAGACATCGCCTCACTTGGTGCAATGTATTGATATGTTGTCAAGATCAAGCAGAAATTTAAATAGAAGAAGCAAGACTTTAGATCTGTGAATCTGAAGCAGGGAAAAGGTGTAGATATTCTTGTGGATTCATAGCTCATGTAATGTACTAAAACAAAAGACAAGAATCTACTCTACTATTTAAAAAATGGAAACCAAGAATTGATGAAAAAAATAATCGACAAGAGGAAGATAATCAAAGACACATAACACAATTGTTTCTTTGGGGAAATCCATTGCTCAAAACCCTAATTTATATTTCATTAATCATAAATCTGAGTGATAATACAAAGCTTGTTCTCACAAGAAGAATTCCACACGTGTGATCAACTCTCTACCTCACAAGCCCTCATTGACCAACACTTAGACAATTTTTTTCCTTGATGAGCCCCTATTTTATTTGCGCAATTCGTGTGAGGAATAGCCCATATTTAATTTGGAATTCCTTCTTCCATAACCACGCAATCCAAAACTAGGTTCTTTTCTGATTTGATGCATGATCTGTACAGCTAGGATCATTCTACAACTGATAGTACATTGTCCTTGCACTCTAGTCTCAATTGGGTCTTTCTCTGAAATGATATGCATGAGTTTTTGATGAAGGAATATTTAGTTAGCTGTAGTAGCACTGAGGATGCACTAGTGCACCAACTCACTACCAGACCTCTACTAGTTCCACAAACAATTAGAACTAGTTTAACTCTCTATAACTCAGGAAAATTGAGATATCTAATTACAAGTCAAATAAACTCATCCTAAACCCCTAAAATTTAGGGAGAACATACACATGACTACAGAAAGACACCCAACTCAAACTTACTAAGCTAATTAAGTTAATTAAACTTAATTAACTATTTACAATTTGCTATGAGAATAGAATCCGATTTTAATTCAAGGATAGATTAAACTAGAATTTCTTGTTGCCATTTCTCAACACTTCCTCTCAATAAGAAAGGGATTATCAGCTACCCCAATCCTATATCTGTTAAACTCGCATTTGAATCTTGACAATTCCTTTGTCAACATGTCAACACCTTTCTCCTTCGTGGGAACATACTCCAACAACATAATCTGCCTCAATACACAATCTCTGAGATGATGATATCGGACATCAATATGCTTAGAGCAATTATGAAAAATAGGATTTTCAGAGAGTTTGATACAACTCTAATTGTCATAGTCAATCACAGTTGGATCCATCTGCTGACCAAACAAACCAACCAAAATCTTCCTCATCTAGATGACCTCATATGTTTCCTGACTTGTAGCCCTGTACTCTACCTCTGCCTAACTGAGTGCAACCGATCTCTATTTCCTACTGTACCAAGAAACTATCATTTGACCCAATACTAAATATTCCTCTTGATGTGCTCTTCCTTTCAGATGGACTCCCTGCCCAATATGCATTGATGAATCCATGAAGCTTCACTCTCTCTTTCCGTCTGTACCACAATCCATACTGAGTAGTGCCCTTAAGGTATCTCAACACATGCCTTGTCGCCTTCCAATACAACTTGGTTGGCCTAACCTTCACTTGTATAAGTTGGTTAACTACATAGGACATATCTATCAGTGTGTTCATCAAATACATGAGTGAAACCACAAGCTTCCTATAAACAATAGCTTTCACTACTTCCCAAACATTGTTATGAACTATGGAGTCATACTCCTCCACCATGGCATCAGCCCAAACTAGTTGTTGCACTGATTCCTCAAAGGAAGATGGATCTATCTCAACACAGCCGATCATAAGAGCCATGTATCCAACATACCTCTCAAGTGACCTCATTTACCTGTGCTGAGATGTGGGTGCTCCCATATTCTCTTGTGCATCATGCAATAGCCTGTCAGACTCTCTAGTATGCTTTCTCCCATCTGTGGAAGACACTTCATCAATGGATGTCTCCATTCCTGGATACTCTACATGTGGCTACTCCACATCAATCTTAGGCTCCTCAACCACATGTAGCTCAAGCTCCCTCTCAAGGGAAACTCACATGGCCTTATCCTCATCGAATCTGACATCCCTTTGAACCACTGTCATCCTGTTGGTTGACAAGTACACTCGATAGTTGTGAGGTGTATCAATGTACCCAAAAAATATCCCCAACTCTGATGTCAGTTCAAGATTCTCCTGTGCATGTTTGGTAACATGGCAATATATCAATGACCCAAAAATCCTGAAGTGACCAACATCTAGTTTCTTACCATAATAATCCTCCTCTAATGCCTTCATCCCAAGTATCTGATGCGGGTTACGGTTCTGCACATAAACCATTGTGTTTCATGCCTCATCCCACAAGTGTAATGGTAGGCCCTGATCATGCAACATCGCCCTTGCTTCTCCTATAATGCTTCTATTCTTCCTCTCGGCCACCCCATTCTGTTGTGGTTTATTGGGTGTCGTCAACTCTCGTTTAATCCCTTTTGCTGCAAAAAAATTCTTAAAATAATTTGAGACATACTCACCACCATTATCACTCATCAGATCTTTAACCTTGTTTCTAGACTCTTTCTCAACCAATGCTTTAAATTCACAAAAAATTGTGAAAGCTTGATCCTTCTTCTGCATGAAAAATATCCAGCATCTACGAGAAAATTCATCAACAAATATAACATAATACTTGTGTTTAGTTGTGGATGTTGTTGAGAATGGTCCACACATATCTGAATGGACTCGCTCTAAAATCACCTCTGCTCGAATGTCTCTATCGTGAAAGGAAGCCTTGGTGTATTTTCCCAAATTACACCCTTCTAATGTATCAACTTGCTTAAGCATACCTTTGGGAATACCAGTGGAGATATGCTACATGATTTTCAAAGCCCCATAATGCAAGTGACCCAATTGCCTATGCCACAACTCACCAATGTCTCGGCTCTGCATCTTCTCTTATTTCGTGCTCAAATTTGCACAATCCTAGACATCCATATTATAGATATTCTTAACTCGGATCCCTATCTTCTATACTTTACCCTTGACTATGTGTCAAAGGAACGCCTTTCCTTTCAATAAAATGACATCATAGCCCATATCCTCGAGCATGACGACCGATACTAAGTTCTTCTTCAATCCGGGCACATACATAACATCCCTCAAGGTTAAAGGAGCATCCTTCTCCCTGTGAAAAGTAACCATGTCAAATCTAGTAGCACTATGCCTCTCGTCGTCACCCATATCGATATGAATATGGAGATCCTTCTCCTCTAGGTCACTGAACAACTCCTTGTCACCAATCCTGTGGAATGTAGCTCCACTGTCAAGGTAACATACACTACCCATCATTGATGTTACCATGCATTCAATGAGAGTAAAGTCCAATTCGAATTGAGAGGCCAAAGCCTCACCCACCGCTCCCCCTGAAGACTTCTTCTTTGACTTCTTAAGTGGAAAATTTGTAGCAAAATGGCCCAGCTCATGACAATTGAAGCATTTAACATTCGTCATGTCTTTCTTCTTACCTCCATGGAAAGAATCCGATTTGGAATCAAATGCCTTCCCTTTCCCTTTACTTTCCTTACTCGGTAAGGCACAATTTTTGTTCCTCATCATCCGTTTTTGATGAGGAACCATCTCTGGTGTTCCTCATGATCTCCTCCTGCATCAAATACGACCACAGTCTTTCCTAATATGGTAGTTTCTCCCTTCCTTTCACGGAGTCTTGATACCTATTCCAAGTCTTAGGAAGGTCTAGGAGAGCTAGGCTCACCATATCATCCTCGAAAAAGGTTATTCCAACACTTCCAAGCTCATCATGACAGTGAGAGAACTTGTTCAACTATTTTGGAATGGTATCGCCTTTCTCCATCTTGATTTTTCAAATTTTTTCTTTTAGTGCCAACTTCTTATGGTCATTATTGTTCTAGAATAGGTCTGTCAATTCTTTCCACATAGCATATAGAGTTTCTTGCTCATGGAGACTTGAGACAATGTGGTCATGAACTCCCTCAAGGATTATCTGCCTCGCCTTCACCACACACTTCTTCCATTCAGCCAAATTTTGTGCATCTGATGCTGCTGGATTAGGAATGTCTTGATCAATGAATTCCTTCAAGACATTATCCTTTAGCACAACCCACATTCTTTCCTTCCAGGCTATATAATTCAAGCTACCTTCTAACTCATAATCGAGCCTCAAATCGTAGAACGTTATCTGTCCATCCTCAAGTATGTATTGCAAATTTGAATTTCACCTCTAACACAAAACTCAAAACTTCGAAAACTCGTCTAGTATACTACTTCATCTCAGATATTATGTAGATATTCCTGTAGATGCACAGCTCATGTAATGTACTAAAACATAAGACAAGAATCTACTCTACTCTTTAAACAACATAGACCAAGAATCGATGAAAACAATAATCGACAAGAGGAAGATAATAAAAGACACATAACACAATTATTTCTATGGGGAAAGCCACTGCTCGAAATCCTGACTATCTATTGCATTGATCAGAAGTCTTAGTGATGATACAAAGCTTGTTCTCACAAGAACAATTCCACACAAGTATGATCAATGCTTTGCCTCACAAGCCTGCACTAACCAACACTTAGACAATTTCTATTGCCCATTGAGCCCCTATTTCCTTGCACAATTCTTGTGAGGAATAACCCATATTTAATTGGGAATTCCTTCTTCCATAACTACACAATCCAAAACTAGGTCCTCTTCTGATTTCATGCATGATCTGTACAACTTGGATCATCCTACAACTGATAGTACATTGTCCCTACACTTTAGACTCAACTGGGTCTTTCTATGAACACACATGCATGAGTTTCTGATGAGTTAATATTCAGTTAGCTGGAGTAGCACTGAGGATGCACCATTGCACCAACTCACTACTAGACCTCTACTAGTTCCACAAACAGTTAGAGCTAGTTTAATTGTCTATAACTCAATCAAATTGAGTTATCTAATTAAAACTCAAATAAACTCATCCTCTACCCCTAAAATTTAATGAGAACATATACATTACTATAGAAATACTTCCAACTTGAAATTCCTAAGCTAATTAAGTTAATTAAACTTAATTAACTATTTATGAGTTGCTATGAGAATAGAATTCGATTTTAATTCTCATTTTAATTCAAGGACAAATTAAACTGGAATTTATTGTTGACAATTTTCAACAAAAGCGACCTCCAAACCACATAAAAAAAGGATAGAACCAAGGTGGAGTGACCTAGGACAACCAATCAAAACCACAATAAAATAATAGCACTTCAAAGATGAAGGAGGACATACGAAAGTGGTGTGAGTTCCACAAGAGCCCCACTCACAACACAAATGAGTGTCGCACCAACATGACACTAGAGGTTGAGCTAAAATCTTAATATTCAAATGAATGTTTTGATTTTAATTCAAAACCCCACCAATGGGAAATATATTATTGATGTAGAGCCCAATTCCACTGTTCCTACCGCCAAGGTCCAAAAGATTAAACCCATAGATCCAAAGGATGGGGAACTTCTCTTCCACTCGCATATGTAGGTTAAGGGTGATGAACCTCATAATTGGGTAATTATATGGGCCAATTCACCTCCTAGCCTAGTCAAACCAACTATTCTCACAACTTATTGCATAATTTTGATTATATTTTGTTTATGAGATGAGTTAGAGTTCGATATTTTTCTTTGTGGTCTAATGTGCATTTAATCCAGGATTAAAGGATAAAAGCAAGGAATTTTGGCAAAGACCTTGATCAAAACTCAAATGGAACAAGGGTGAGGAATTATAGGAGGTAAATCCTCCTCATTTACTACCCCTCCATTCGAATATTCCTCCATCATCTCGGAGTGCACACAACCAAATCATGAGGACTAGAAGGCAGCTGAGCAAATGAAATACAAAGCACCAGTTTATCTCGAGTTTGGGAGCCAAGCCGCCCTAATTTTAAGGAATTCGTTGGAGAATTCATATGTATAGGTAGAGAGGCCTAAGACCTTAGTAGGATTCGGGTTTTTTTATTGTAAAACTCTACTCTATTTTCTAGCTGCAAGACTTGTGACAATTTTTGATGTAATCCATTGTTTTGATAATAACAATGAGTTTTGTTTTGAGTTGGAACTGAGTGAGCTCAGTGGGCGGAATCTCTTGGGTTAGGGCCCAACCATAGCAGCCAAGGCTCCTCTTTATTGTACATGTATGCTACCATAGATTCATAGTTTAATTGTTCATTTGCTTAAGTAGCTACATTTCCATTATAGCAGTGTATCATAGATTGGTTGTATGTTAGTTTTCTTCCATTTGTGCCTTCTTTCAATTAGCAGGTTAGCAAGGACAAAAATATCACCATAAGGTTGTCAGTAGGTGTCTCGGCCTCACCTGCTCCCTCTGGGACCATGACTTGAGGGAGAGACCCTTCAGCAACCCCAGAAACACAGATTTCTAGTTCTTGCATGAGATTTGGAGTTTGTTGTCTTGATTCAATACTTGGTTAATTTCATTGTCATATTTTTCCATTACTCTATTTTTTCAATAAGATCTCACTCATGTTCTCATTTCCTTCAACACTTTCTTCATGCATAATATGGGCAATTGATTCATGCTTTTCTAGTTTATGAAGATGTATCTTGTTGCATAGTTCTTGAAAGACACACATGTTTTAAGCACTACAGGTACTTCAAGAGGAGGTCTAGACTTCATCACCAACATCCATCTTCCACCTCATCAACCTTAACCATCTCTTGTTCCACCATCACCCTCACTAGTTTTTTTGTCCTTTTTCATTGAAATTCCCCTAGACACATTGAGTGAATCTAGCCATCTCTTCTCTTGGATATTGACTCTTGAGTGTTCCTAGACCTTCTAACACCCTATCCCACTCATCACACACCTTTTCCTAGTGTACCAACACCTCACAATTAGCTCTCGGCTATATCCTGTAGGTTTCCCGTAATTCCTACATGATCATCCTATAGGTTTCTAGGACATCCTGTAGGTTTTCCTGAAATGGCCTGTTTCGAGGCCGAATTGATGGGGAACCTCTAGGAAGTCACAAAAATCCTCTTAGGACCCTTCCACACCATCCAATCACTCCATAAACCTTCTAGCCACCCTCAACAACCTTCCATCCACCTGTCACATCCATAAGAACAATTAAATTGCATGCTTGATTTTACCAAAAAAAAAAAAAAGTGAAAATAGATTTAGTTTAGTTTTCTTTCTCACACATTAGTATGGTTTGATGCTCTTTACTTCTGTAACTTATATAGCAGCATTAGGTTAGTGTTGATTTAGAAATTCTACTTAGCATAGTTGTTTAAATGGTTAATTAGGATATGGTGTAATTTAACATTACATGTTGTTTTCCTCATTACTGCAGTAGAGTAGCTCTCTTATAATAGATTTTCTCTTCTTCCATCAAAGAATCAAGCTTCTTCTGACTCTATAAAAGTCTGGCTTGGAACCCCTGGGGTCTCTCGCCGGATGAGCAATGACAACAGGAAGGACCTTCACTTTTACTTGTGCATATAGCATTGTCACCTCCAAGTTTGTACGAACTCCGGGTTGATAAGTAAATTCGGTAGCCCAGGAGTTGCAACATCCTTGCTGCAATACTGGTGCTCATCACTTTTTGGCATCGTTTCCGGGGAGGTGTCTGAGTAGAATGTGATTACTACTTTATTTTCTTCTACTTCTTGTCTTCATTTTCTGCCACAGGTTCATTTCTGCAAAAGTAATCTAGTAGATTCCTTTATTTCATCTTTCATTATCTGCTTTCCTTTCCATTCTACAAGTAGTTTCTTCATTCTGTCAGTGATTTTTCATTCAATCAAAAATTTCATTTCTGCAAAGTAATTTCCATCTTAAAAAATATTACAAAAACCAACCCAAAAACACTTCTTTTCATGCCTCGTAGGAATAGGGACAATTTAGGGAAATTATTGCCAAATACCCCCACTACATCCAATAGCCAACCTTCTCTCTTCTTCAGTGGTTATGAACTGGAGGAACCTTTAGGTGAGCAACTTGACATATTTGAAGAACCTGTAGGGGAAGAAGAAGAAAAAGAACCCATTCCAAATGAACCAATGGCTGAAAGCTGAAATGATAGAGGGAATAGAGAGAGAGATCAGGGTGCCTTCCCCATCAAGGAAACCAATGGGGACACTAAGATGAAGAAAATAAGCCCCTTTACCCTGCCTCATTTCCATGGCCTGACCACAAAGGACCCTGAAACTTTCCTATTTGAGTTTGTTGTTATATGCCGAACCTATGACTATATAAATGATAAGAAAAAGTTAACATTGTTTTCATCTACCCTCAAGGATGCGACATTGTGCTGGTTCATGTGTTTACCTAGAGATAGCATCACAACTTGGGCTCAGATGAAACAGGCCTTTAACAACAAATATCAAGACTACTACAGGTCAAAGGATACTAAAGAAGAAATTTTCAGGATGACCATAGGCTAGGATGAATTCTTAGAAGACTGAGAGGAAAGATTCTAGCTCAGTTACAAAAGGGCCAGGTGCACACTTGACCCTGAGTCACTAAAGTTGGTCCTGCTCAGAGGAGTAAGGGAAGATATTCTGGATACCTTACATTTGTTAGCAGGAGGAGATATCTACCAATTACCCTATGAGGATATCAATATTGTCTTTAGAAACCATTCTAGGGCAGCCAGGAAAAAGGGTAGGGGTAGTCAACCTATGGCCAGTACATCATCTTCCAACTCATACATCAAGGGTGAAATTGAAAATATGTTGGAAGATTTCAAATGTGAGATGCTACAAACGCTTGCCTTGTAATTAGACACCATGAATGTCAAAAGGAAGCAAGAGGAAGCAGAGAGAGCCTTGGCCATCTGTTGCCCTAGATTCACTAGGAGGCATACTAGGAATGAATGTCCATTGAACTGCATTGAGATTTGCTCGGTCTGTGAAGAAAACCACTCCACAGATAAGTTCCCTTATTTACCCCAACTCAAAGCAGTATATCAATGAGCTGAAGGGGGCACTGAGCAGCTTTGCTACGTCAACAAAAGGAGACCTCCTGGGCCTAGACCATACCAGCAAGGCATGCATGGGTCATCCCATGCATATTACAACCCCAACCAAAATACAACTATACCTTCATGGGGACCCCCTGCTCATCCTTCCAGGTCTACACCCGCTCCTTGGTCCTATGCATCTCAATATCATTCCTAGCTAGCTAACCTGTCATTTCAACCTTACGCTCCACCATAACCTCAATGGAATACACCACTCCAGGGGTGGAGGCCCCATTACAACAATGCTCTAACTCTATTACCTCCACCACCTACCCAACCAAAAATCCTACATTCTACTCCACCCAGGCAACCCCAAATGCCTACCCAGCCAAATATGAACCTGAAAAATAAGAAGGCTAAAAAATTATACAGTGGAGAGACATCATATCCAGCTTATGCTGTAGCAGTACATGATATCAACCTAAGATCTGGGAGAATTATCTCGAATAACCAACCTCCCCCTCCACATAGGGAGGTTGAGGAAGAAAGAGAGGAAAGCAACCTTAAAGTAAATCCACCCTTTCTTGAGAGATTAGCCCAACCACTCTAGCCTACCCCAGAAGAAACTGAACTTCTGCGAGAATTGAAAAATATATGTGTAAAGATCCCCCTTCTCCAAGCAATAAAAGATGTTACGTTTACAATAAGTTGATTAAGGAAAAATGCTTCAAGAATCCAAGAAGAAGAAAAATGGATGCCCCTACCATTAATGTCATTTGGTAGCTATCTGACTTAATGTTGGGGTAGGTAATATGTCTGAAATATTTGGACCCTGGAAGCCCTGTAGTAGATGTGCACATCAATGGCACCATCATCCCACACACTTTGATCGATCTTGGGGCTGCCATTAATGTGATTACCAAGGACACCATGCTCAAGCTCAACCTCCAAGGGTCATTGAGGAAGACCGCAATAGTTCTGCAACTTGTAAACCATTCCGGAGTCACCCCTGAGAGAATTGTGGAGGACGTGATGGTCTCCATTGACTCTTGGGAGTACCCTGCATATTTTCTAGTTCTCTAGCCTAAGGCTAAACTTATTGCTTACCCTCTCATCCTTGGGAGGCCATGGTTGGTAACAGTTGATGCTTACATTAGCTGCAGTGTTGGGAGTATGACCATCAAGAATGGGCATATGTCCAAACAGTTAGTCCTATACCCTCCTGCTAAACCTTCTCTAGAGAATGATTTACCTTTATGGTTGGAGGAGGAGGAAGAAGATGAGGTTTATTCCACCCAACTTTATGCTTTGGAAGTAACCATAGGAGGAGGAAAGCAAGATGAGGATGACTTAATTGAACACCTGCTCCAAAGTCCAACTTTTGTTTCATTACCATTAGAAGAAGAAGTAAGGGAAACCCAGAACAATCATCCAATTGATTTATGTTTGGCCGATTCTAACCCACTCCATGTCAAAACCATAGAATTTAGCCCAGAGAAAACCTTGAAAATTAATCCATTTCTTTATGCTCTCAAAGAGGAAAAGCTATGCAACATGCTGAGAGAAAACCTAGAAGCCTTCACTTGGAGTTACAAGGAAATGAAGAGAGTACACCCTTCAATTTGTACTCACCATATATACATCAAATAAGGTTGCAAGCTGATCTGGAAACCACAAAGGAGGATGAATCCAGCTCTTAAAGATATAGTCAAAGAAGAACTGCAAAAACCGCTAGATGTAGGATTCATTTACCCTATCTCTGACAGCGAATGGGTCTCTCCTTTAGTGTTAGTTCCCAAGAAAATTGGTAAGTGGAGGATTTGTGTCAATTACAGGGAGTTGAACAAAGCCACAAAGAAGGATCATTTTCCCCTACCCTTCATCGACCAAGTGCTAGATGACCTGGCAGGGAAAAAGTTTTTTTCTTTCCTAGATGGATTTAGTGGGTACAACCAAATCCAAATCTACCCAGAAGACTAGGATAAGATCACATTCACCTATCCTTGGGGTACCTTTTCCTATAGGGTCCTTCCTTATGGCCTATGCAATTCTCCTGCCACTTTCCAAAGAACAGTCTTGAGTATTTTCGCTGAATTAGTCCGGAAAAATGTGAATTCTTAATGACTGAAGGGACCGTGCTAGGTCATTCAATATCTCAGCAAGGACTACAGGTGGACCCAAACAAAATAACAATCATCTGAAGGGTCCCACCTCTGCAAAAGTAGAGAGATGTCAAAAGTTTCTTGGGGTTATCTGGATACTACCAAAGGTTCATAAAGGACTTCAGCAAGTTGGTCTCTCCTTTATTTGGGTTGTTGGCCAAAGATTCTAAGTTTATATGGTCAAAAGGCTGTCAAGAGGTCTTAGACATTCTAAAGGGTAAGTTAACCACTGCACCAATTCTCTGAGGCGCAAATTGGGCCCTCCCTTTTCATATTCATGTTGATGCCTCACACAAAGCCATAGGAGCAGCCTTAGGTCAGGTAGAGGAGAAACTGCCCTATGCATTCTATTTTATCAATAAGAACTTGTCAAAGGATGAGCTAAATTATAAAGTGATTGAAAAGGAACTCTTGGTTGTTGTGCATTCATTAAACAAATTTAGTCATTATATTATAGGCTATCAAACATTTGTAAATATTTACCATGCTACAATCAAATATTTAATGAAAAAACTAGATGTGAATGCTCGAATTATAAGGTGGTTGATTTTATTACAGCAATACCATTTTTGATAAGCTTGGTAAATAAAATGTTGTTACAGACTTTTTATCTAGGGTGAATCTTCCTGTAGTTGAAGAAGGAATGGTGGATGACCAGTTACCAAATGAGCACTTGTTTTCTATTTCAATTCTCTCTCCATGGTTTGCTGATATAGAAAACTATTTGGTAACAACACAGTTCCCACCAAACTTTCCCTCCAAAGAAAAGAGCAAGATAGTCAGGAAAAGCACCCCCTTCACCTAGATTGGGGCAATATTTTCAAACTTGGCCTAGATCAAATCTTGAGAAGGTGTGTAAGGGAAGAGGAAGTTTTTGACATCCTTTTGACTTGTCATGATGGGCCTTGTGGAGGTCACTTTGCAGCAAAGAGGACAACATTCAAAGTGTTACAAGCAGGCTATTACTGAACCACTCTTCTTCAGGATGTGAAAAAGTACACTAGTCAGTGTGGTCGATGCCAGAGGATGGTAAAGCCTACTCCAAGAGATGAAATTCCCCTACAGCCTCAAGTGACTTTCAAGACATTTGACAAGTGGGGCATGGACTTCATTGGGCCTATTAACCCTCCTTCAAAGCAAAAACATTACATTATTGTGCGCACTAATTATTTGACTAAATGGGCTGAAACCACGGCAATTAAGGCAACAACAGGAGAGAAGGTGGCTGAGTTCTTAAGGGAGAATGTATTCTACAAGTTTGGGTACCCTAGAGAGCTAGTCATAGACCAAGGCAACCAGTTTACCAGCAACATGATTGAAGAACTGCTCAGCCATCATAAAATCAAGCATAGGACCTCCACTCCTTATCATCCACAAGCTAATGGGCAAGTGGAGGTGACCAACAGGGCACTGGAGGGAATCTTAACCAAGGTAGTGAGCAACAGCAAGAAGGATTGGGTAGAGAGACTAGTTGAGGCCACCAGGGCCTATAATACCACATGGAAGACCACCACTGGATTTACACCCTAAGAGCTGGTCTATGGGAAAAAGGATTTGCTGTCCATTGAGTTTGAATATAACACATGGAGGATGGTAGCCAAACTAGATTTGGATCTCAGTCATGTACAGAAAGAAATATTGTTCCAATTAAATGGCTTGGATGAATTCAGAATGCAGGACCTCCTACATACAGAGATAGTTCAACTTCAGAGGAAGATCTGGAATGATAAATATATCAAGGAGAAGCAATTTTAGGAGGGTGATTTGGCATTGTTATATGATTCTAGGTATAAAGACTTCAAGGGCAAGCTAAGCACAAGATGGCTCGGACCTTATGTTGTGGAAAGATGTCATGATAATGGTTCAGTGAAAATGATAACTATAGATGAAGAAGCCATTCCATTGCTTGTTAACGTGCACCGATTGAAAATGTACAAGATACCTTTATCAAAACAAGATTTCATTGACAATATCAATAAAACAGTGATGATAGTGGAGCAAGTTCTAGCTCCTCCCTCATCAAGTCATTGAAAAAGAAAAAATAATAAGGACTCAGGTGAAAACCTCCATGAGGCACCTGAGTCCCATATTTGGGTTGAAAACCTCGTGAGGCGGCCCAATGATGAAAAAGAAAATAAAAAAATAAGAAGATCCTTGGGTGAAAACCTCCCTTGAGGAGCCTAGGGCAATCAGCCAGGGTGAAAACCTCTCTGAGGCAGCCTAGTTGTTTTTCAAAAGAGAGAGAGAGAGAGAGAGAGAGATAAAAATTTTATTTGCAGGTGGGTGAGAAAGACAGTCAAGGAACAAAAAGAAGATCCAAAGGGAACCCTGCCTCACACATATTCATCTCCCCCACAACTCACCATGAATCCCTCCATCATTTCTATCATTTTTCCACTCCATTGCTTCGATTTATGTGAAGACTGTGTTTTCTACAGGATCCCCTGAAAACCTACAGGATGATCCTGTAGGAATTACAGTGGCCTGGAAAACCTATGTGAAGAAATGTAACAGCACATGGTAGGTTTTTCGGGTCCCCAAAATTTATCCTAGGCATGATATAACACCTCACCTCGTCCACCATCATCATCCCTGCACCCACCATTCAAAACAAAAAAAAATCAGTTTCAACAGTTTCTGCCAGCTATAGAAAAAGAAAAAAGAAAATGGAAAAACAAAGAGGAGTAGGAGCATTACCTAAGTGTCCTTTTCTCTACACACACTCCTACTCCTCTATCCATTCGTTGCACCATCCTCATAGCCCCAGCCAATGTCATGATCAAAGAATTCTAAGGAAAAAGAAACTATAGGACATCCCGTAGGAAATCCTGTAGTAGCCTATCCCACAGAATGCCAATCAACAGCTACAAGTCTTCAATAGGATGATCTAGGAGCTCCATAGTAGAAACAATGTTAGATCTTCAGTCACGGATACCTGCAAAAGCCAAGAAACCATCAACAGACAGCAAGAGGAGGAAGAAGAATGACCATGTAGCAAATAAACAATGCAACACCTCTGATCTTTGACAACTGTAACATGGAATCAAAACCACAGGTAAGTGTCCCACTCACTCACTCATATGCATCATTTAATCAAAAGTTGTAAAGGTTATGAGATAGTTGGTTTATAAGTGAAAAGGTGGCCAGTTAACTTGGCTACCTTTGTTCAGTCAGTGTATGGAAAACCGGGTGTCCTCTCACATGTGGTTGCAGCCAACTCAAAGATAGAGGAGGAGTAGGACAAGAAGTGGTTAACTATGGATCTACGAGGTGGGAGCTGATTACAACAAGTGGGAAATGATGAGGTGGTAGTGGGGACCAACGGCCCAAAAATGGCAACGTACCGCTGCTGCCAGCACACCACCTCACCCGAAACACCATAAAGGGAAATAAAACATTGTTGTCATTCATTCATGCATTCCACCTCCTCGAAACTCCCTCACTCAAGTCTCTCTCACAACTTTGGCCACCCACCGGAAGTAAGGATCCATCGTTCTACAAGAGAATTTCTACAGGAGCATGCACATGAATTCCTATAGGAAGAGTCTACAAGATACACAAAGGTAGTCAATAAGATAGGAAGAGAAGAGTTCAAGAGGGGATATCACAAGAATTGTCCACTGCCACCATTCTAAATAGGTAGGCTATAAAAATCCATCCCCATTTACAAGAAAATGAACTAGAAATTCTCTAAAATCGAGTGAATTTAGCAACTATGGGAGGTGAAGTACATACACTGTAAACTCTATTTTCCTCCTGAATTTAAAATTTTTGTGTCAGCCCTCTCATTTTCTCCTCAAGCCTCACAAGCAAGATGACATGAGGGTTTAATAGGAGAGAACCCACAAACACTGTGAGGATACAACAACACCCCCAAGTGCTTGAAATCTTTACAAGACACAACTGGATGGGGTTTTTCGAAAAATTCACAGGGTATGATGATGAGGTGGCTCAAGAATTTTCTCATTCCCTCACTCCACATAGCAGAATCCATGCCACTATTTTAGTTAGAGGCCTCACTATAGATCTCACCCCAGAGCTCATCAGTAGGGTCACCACACGTCCCCTAGGAATTCAATGGAGAAAGAAGACAAAGGAGATAGTCAGGTGGCAAAAAGGAAATTTTTTTTAGAAGTTGAAGAACCCACAGAGGACAAAAATGGAGCAAGGAGGGATGGTATGCCATACCCATGGAGTGAGGTAGGCTACCAACTCATCAAATATATCTCATGTGAGGGTATATATAGTGTTGTTTATGGCTACCATTTTAGGATCCTT
This sequence comes from Pinus tabuliformis, assembly GCA_031772625.1. NCBI lineage: Eukaryota > Viridiplantae > Streptophyta > Pinopsida > Pinales > Pinaceae > Pinus > Pinus tabuliformis. The sequence continues at coordinate 327,980,895 of CM062808.1, forward strand.
GAAGAATTAAGATTTGGGGTAGAAACACCAGTTCACCAAAGACTCATCATACCCTATTTCTTGATGTAATCACTCATAGACTCCAACAACAAAGTAAAGGAAGGGAATTCCCAACAATTGGCTCACCATGGGTTGATCAGGATCCTCATTGAGGATGCCCTCCAAAACCTCAAAATCCCTATAACATGGTCAGTCTTTAGAGACTTTCCAGTAGAGGATGACATCAAAACCCTCACTTATGATGTTAGTCCCTCTGTTAGTGAGGAGGAGGAAACATAGGAAGAAGAAGATACAGATCTAGATAGGGATGAGATGGATGAAGAAGAAACTGATACAGAGGAACATGATGAAGCAAAAGAAGAAGAGGGAGAAGAGAAGGAGGATGATGATGGAACAAAGGAGGAAACTAAGGAAGAAACTGATGGAGATGAGGAAGAACAACAAGAGGAAGATGATAAGAAAAACGGAGAGGAAGAAGACATTGAAATAGAAATGGAAGAACACAAATAAGAGTCACCTCGTCTCTAGAGGCTAATGAGAGGGAGGCAAAAGCTTCCCTCACTACTCTCAGCACCCCAATCAAGTAAAAAGGGAAAAGAAGGAGGCAAGCCCCACTATATTTCAAAATAAGAAAGAGCACAAGAATCAAACAAGGGAAGCCACAAATATCAACAAAAATTCCTATTGAGATTGAAGACTCCCCTACAACAAGAGATAAAATGCCTTCCCCTAAGTCACCAATCACCTATGTAAGGAGGTATAGTACTAGATCAACTTCCTTAAAGGGTAAGGCCACCATACAGGATCCACAGCAAAACCTATAGGAAGCAAAAATAGTCCTATAGGATACTTTGCAAAAGCTACAGGAAGCACAGAAATTGGAAGGCAAGGTAGGGGAGCAGCAAGAAACAAAAGAATAATACCCTAAAACAAAGTAACTAATCCCCCAACCTACTCCTACTACTGGTTTATTGAAGGAGGCAGGGTGATACCTCAAAAATTTTCCATCCCATTGTTTTTTGAACTTGAGAAGGAGAGGGCCAGAACTCACCGATGGATGAAAATCACCAAGTCAAAAGTGGTGGAATACATTGGGCACATGGAAGAGAAGCTCAAATAAATGGGAAAAGAGCTAAGTAGCTCAAGGGACAAAGAAGCGATAATGAGAGATCAACTTGAGAGGGAAAATGCATCGCCGAGGGGACTGCTGCAGGAAAGGGAGAACCAACTAGCATGTATGGCCAGCCTCTCCTTGGAGGCCATCCAGTGTAGGATGCCAAATAAATCCTATGCTCTTTACCTCAAAGAACAATGGATGTAGTTTCATATCAGAACACTAACATAAAGGGGCACCATGCCATTTCAAGACTATAGGCAGTTTATTTATCATTGTGATCAAAGTACACTAGAGGATAGGGCCAAAATGGTTGAGTTTTACTTGCACAACATGGCCCTCATAGACATGAATGTTTCGGACCCTAATTCAAAGCTAGGAGATCTACAATTAATGGCTTTGGCGTCATAGATGAACCATGAGGAGTCAAGGGCTACAGAGATGAAAAGAATATTGGCCAGAGAGTAAAATGAACCTCTTTTCATCAGAGTTGAACAATCAAATCCCGTGGCTAGAATCAACACCCATAATTTGATTGCAAATGATCCTCAATTGGCACCTAGATATCTTGCTGCCCAAGAGAAAGAAATTTCACATTTTTAGGATATGTTTAGGCTGCTAGAAGATGACAATATACATGGTTGCCTAAGGAGATGGAACAGACTGCCACACAACTTGAATATCAGGGAATATCACTCCCCTCAAAGGTTGAGAGAGGCACTCAATATCAAACCAATGTATTAGAAATCAATGCAAAGGTTGAAGTTCAGTTGGATAGGCCTAAAAATTAGCCCACCACTACTCTTAGGGATGTTAAAAGGGAGAAAAGAAGAAGAGGAAAAGAGGCAGTGGGAAGAAGTATAAAAGAAAGTAGGCTTCTATGAACAAGAAGAAGAGACCACAGCGGAGGCATGGGATGTCAGAGAGGCTACCAGAGCCATGAAGGACATGGACATTGACTAAGTTTCTCAGAGGATGAGCAACACTTTCAGTAGGGGAGTGATGATGAGCCTCATCATTGGGTAATTATATGGGCCTTAATTCACCTCCTAGCCTAGTCAAACCAACTATTCTCACAACTTATTGCATACTTTTGATTATATTTTTTTTATGAGATGAGTTAGAGTTGGATATTTTTCTTTGTGGTCTAATGTGCATTTAATGCAGGATTAAAGGATAAAAGCAAGGAATTTTGGCAAAGACCTTGGTCAAAACTCGAATGGGACAAGGGAGAGGAATTATAGGAGGTAAATCCTCCTCATTTACTACCCCTCCATTCGAATATTCCTCCATCAACTCGGAGTGAAAACAACCAAATCATGAGGACTAGAAGGCAGCCAAGCAAGTGAAAGACAAAGCACCAGTTTATCTCAAGTTTGGGAGATGATCCTCCCTAATTTTAAGGAATTCGTTGGAGATTTTAGATGTATAAGTAGAGAGGCCTACGACTTCAGTAGGATTCAAATTTTTTATTGTAAAACTCTACTCTATTTTTGAGCTCCAAGACTTGTGATAGTTTTGTTGGAAATAATACTGAGAGGGGGGGGTGAATCAGTATTATCAAATTCTTTTCAATATATCTTCCTTATTTATACTTTGAATAATTCTTCAAATATTGATCATTACTTTGTATGTCAGTATCATAAAATAATGAGCAGGAACAAGAAAAGCAAATAGTCACACAAAAGAACACCAGATATAAGGTGGAAACCCAATGTGGGTGAAAACCACCTGCTGCAATATGTCTCTATCTTCTTGCAATTAGAAAATTCATTTTACAATGATTTTGTACTGGTGCAGTCCTTTACCAGTACGCAGGCTACAACCTGCAAAGAGCTACAACCCTCTCTCGTTCTCCAGCTTCTCCTGGAAGGGAGCTACAACCCCCTTAGCTCTTGTACTAGCCAAGATACTAGTACATAGGTGCTGGCCTACTGAAGGCTACAACCTTCTCTTTCTTCCAGGGACCACGTTTCATAAATTTTCAGACTGGATCCATGAACATCAATCAATCATCAAGTATATCTGCATCAAACAATCTCCTTTCCCAATTAGCACTGAATCAAGTAAACACTTCTCTGACAGCTGTACCCAGAACACAGTAACAGTAACCACACACCAAATTCTGAACCCGGAATACTACAGCAATAGACAGAGGCAGCTAGATCATAATTTAAAGATATACGCTACTTCAACAACCTGAAACCTGCATGCAGACCTATAAAGGATAATTCCTTCTTTCAAATATTCAGACACTAATTAACCCAGATTGTCAGATTTATAGATCAAGCATGCACCTCATATAACAAATCAAAATCATGCAGAGATACTATTATTCAAGCATAAAGATTATGACCCATCAAAAGAACTTGTCCTCCTTTATGCGCTAAGGTTCCTCCTTCATTAAGATCCAGATCTGCACCATAACCCAATCACAAATATTTCAGATCTAGCACTTATTAGATATTCAATTTATTCGATTATACTTTGCCAAATGATCTCCTTCCTCTTTTATAGTCTTAGGCCTTCCACAATACCACGGTCCAAAACCATAGGATCAAAAAACTGTTGGACTAATACCATGAACCAACCATGAAAGTGTGTGAGATCAACACTTTTGGATGCAATACGATGAGCCAAAACCATAGGATCAAAAACTGTCAGACTAATACCATGAACCAACCATGAAAGTGCATGAGATCAACACTTTTGGATGCAATACCACAGACCAAAACCATAGGATCAAAAACTGTCAGACTAATACCATGAGCCAACCATGAAAGTGCGTGAAATTTTCTCTTCATGAAAGGAACTTTTCTCTGCATGAAAGTGCGTGAACTTTTTCTCTATATGAAATAAAATTTTCTCTGCATAAAAGTGCGTGAACTTTTCTCTACATGAAATAAACTTTTCTCTGCATAAAAGTGCGTGAACTTTTCTCTACATGAAATAAAATTTTCTCTGCATAAAAGTGCGTGAAATTTTCTCTACATGAAATAAACTTTTCTCTGCATAAAAGTGTGTGAACTTTTCTCTACATGAAATAAACTTTTCTCTGCATATAAGTGCGTGAACTTTTCTATACATGAAGGAAACTTTTTTCTTCATGAAAGAAACTTTTATCTTCATGAAAGTGCATGAACTTTGCTGCACTATAATTTATCATCTGAGATGAGTGGGTTGCCATCAAGTACAACATATGTATCATAATGCCAACAATCTCCCCCTTTGGACTTGATGGCAACAACAACCAATCATTCTCCCCCTTTGACATCAAGGGCAAAGGGTTATGCTCCCCCTAAGAACATGCTCCCCCTGACTATAAACCAGATCTGCAAAGAAGAACCATAATCCATCAAACACCATAAATGACCATGAAAGAGATAGAGACGTATTGCAGCAATACTCAGACCAGCATCCATGATCTCCTTCTGTACTTCCTCCATAATGCCAACAATGCATGATATGCTCCCCCTGAACCTGTGCCATTCGATCTTTGACCAATCCGAAACCCAGCACATGTATGCATATACTTCAGATGAACCTTGCATACAACCAACAATCAAAAGAGATTCAACAACAAGATGATGCATTAACAACCCCCAGCTTTTGCCTGAGGTATTCAAAGGTCTCCCTAGGCAATGGTTTGGTGAGTATATCAGCAACCTGTTCCTTAGAAGGAACATACTCCAACTTGACCTTTTGTTCAAGCACTTGTTCCCAGAGAAAGTGATACTTGATTGGTATGTGCTTGGTTTTTGAATGCATGACTGGGTTCTTTGAAATGCTGATTGCACTTGTATTATCACATAAGATGGAGATGGGTGGTGTACAAGTGATTTGAAAATCTTGCAAGGTCTGCATCATCCAAAGGAGTTGAGTGCAGCAAGATGCAGCAGCAACATATTCTGCTTCAGCTGTAGACAAGGCAATCGAACCCTGTTTCTTGCTGAACCAAGATACTAATCTGGAACCCATAAAGAATGCACCACCACTTGTGCTCTTCCTGTCATCCATGCTTCCGGCCCAATCTGCATCAGTATAAGCATGAAGTTTGAGATATGTATCTCTAGGACACCATAAGCCATAATTTTTAGTCCCTTGAAGATATTTGAAGATTCTCTTTACTACCTGAAGATGAGTTTCCTTTGGATTTGCCTGAAATCTTCCAACTATTCCTACTACATGCATGATGTCTGGTCGGGTACCTGTCAAATAAAGTAGACTTCAAATCATAGATCTGTAGGTTGGTTGATGTACTGCTACTGATTCATCATTTGCACTGAGGCTACATCCTGTGACCATGGGTGTACATACTGGTTTTGCATCTTCCATGCCATATTTCTTCAAAATCTGCTTGAGATACTTGGTTTGAGACAAGAAGATCCCTCCTTCCTTTTGTTGGATTTGCAGGCCAAGAAAATATGTCAATTCTCCAAGCAAGGACATTTCGAATTCTTTCTGCATCACCAAGGCAAAGCTTTGACTCATAGATTCTTCATTGCTGCCAAAGATAATGTCATCTACATACACAACAAGTATTAGCAATTTGTCATTTTCAATTTTTATATAAAGATTGCTATCTGTTGATCCTTTTGAAAAACCTTGTTGATGAAGATATTTGTCCAAACGATAGTACCAAGCCCTTGGAGCTTGTTTAAGACCATATAGAGCCTTTTTCAGTCTGCATACAAGATTTGGATCATTTCTAAGAATGAACCCATCTGGTTGCTTAATGTATACTTCTTCTTCTAAGTCTCCATTCAGAAAGGCTGATTTCACGTCCATTTGAAATACTTTGAACTTTTTAAAGATTGAGAGAGCAAGGAACATTCGGATGGCTTCAAGTCTTGCAACAGGAGCAAAAGTTTCCTCAAAATATATTCCTTCTTGCTGCGCATACCCTTTACAAACAAGTCTTGCCTTGTTTCTAATTACTTCCCCATTTTCATTCAACTTATTTTTGAAGACCCATTTTGTCCCTATAACATTCTTATCCTTTGGTCTAGGAACCAACTCCCAAGTGTTGTTCTTTTCGATCTGCTCAAGTTCTTCATCCATTGCTTTGACCCAACATTCATCTTTGCATGCCTCTTTTACATTTTGTGGTTCAGTGGAGGAGAGTAATGCCAAATAGCTTGAAGCTTCTGCAATTGTTCTTCTTGTTTGTAGACCTGCTTCTTTCTACCCCGAAATCTGAGATTCTGGATGATTCTTCTGAACATACCGGGATGGAGTCTTCTCTTCTATTCTTATATGTTCCTCTGGTGCTCCTTGAGGTTCTTCTTCTTCATCATTCTGTCTTTTAGGGTAGTCTTCATCTTCTTCGATATTTTCATGATTTACTTGCCTAGGAATGTATCCCTTTTCATCAACCACTACATCAATGCTGTCAACAATTCTTCCAAGTCTTTTATTGTAGCACTTATATGCTTTGCTGTGTGGAGAATAACCAAGAAGAATGCCTTCATCTGCTCTAGGTTCAAGTTTGCCAAGTTTCTCATCAGTATTCTTAATATAGCATTTGCTCCCAAAGATTTTGAAGTGCTTTATTGAAGGAGTCTCACCATACCAGAGCTCATGAGGAGTTTGAGTGTTGTTCACTCGGACATTTTTTTTGTTGAGAATAACAACCGCAGCATATGCGGCTTCACCCCAAAAAGTTGCGAGAGTTCCAGACTCATCCAGAATAACACGAGCCATTTGTTGGACTGTTCTGTTCATCCTTTCCACCACTCCATTTTGCTAAGGAGTTCTAGCTGTAGAGAATTCTCTTCTTATCCCATGTTCTTCACAGAAATCGAAAAATTCATTTGAGGTAAACTCCCCACCTCTGTCAGACCTGAGGCACTTAATTTTGTAACCTGATTCATTTTCAACCAAGGCTTTGAAGGATTTGAATTTCTCGAATGCTTCATCTTTGTGCTTCATAAGTCCTAACCAAACAAACCTGGAGAAATCGTCAATGAATAATATCAAGTATTCTTCTCCTCGAGGTGTCCTTTTCCTAAATGGACCACATACATCTGTATGGACTAGCTCAAGAGGCATGCTAGCTGATCCTTCCTTCTCTGGAAAGTTAGTTCTAGTTTGCTTTCCAAACTGACATGATTTGCATATGGTGTTGTCTGGAATTTTGATATTTGGAAGACCACGAATTGCCTGATATTTGCATGCTTTCCTTATTTGTGAAAAGCTTAGATGCCCCAACCTCTGGTGCCATAACCAGTGTTCATGATCCTTGCTCAAATAGCATTGTTGTTGTCCTTCTTCAAATATGTATAGATTATTTGGAGTTCTTCTACCTTTGATCACTTTTTCACCTGTATCAAGATCACGAACACGACATCCGTTTGATCTAAATATCACCTCGGTTCCTTGATCACACATATGGATGACACTTAGAAGATTATGCTTCAATCCATCAACATACAAAACATTTCCAGCTTTGACATTTTCTTTTAACTGAGCAGTGCCTTTTCCTTTTATAGCTGCAGGAGTATCATTTCCAAAAGAAACTTTCTTTCCCTTTTCTAAAGCAGAATATGATTCAAGTTTTTCTTTATCACCTGTCATATGTTTCGAACATCCACTGTCAATGTACCATAGATTTTCTTGTCCTTCTGCATAAAATGCTATCCCACATCTTTCTGTTTGTGGTTCCTTTATTCTCCATGTTCTAGTGCTTGAGGCTTGTTCCTTTGTCTACTGAAACCTGCTCCTGCATTCAGAATCTTCATGACCAAAGTTATTGCAAATATGACATTCAACTTCATTTTCAAGAGCCGAAAAGTTGTTATAGGTCCTTTTTGTAATCCCGATCATACTTCTTTGTTTTTGAGCTTCTCTAGTCATGATTGTTTTATATGCAACACATTGAGCTGCTTTGTGACCGAAGTTATGGCAAGAGAAACATTGCCCATTGAAGAAACTTTTGCGATTATCAAATTTACCGGCCAAATGATTGTAATTTCTATTGTCATCCATTCTTGAAGCAAATTGAGAAGATTTTACCTGTGGCTGGTTGTAGCTTTTGTTCATCATTAAGACATATTGCCCCTGGTTTACCTGATAGTCTTTATTCGTTCTTGATGTAATTCGTCCCTGCTTTACCTGGTGATCTCCATTGTGCTTTTGCTCATTCCTTCTTGCTGCATCAAGATAACTCTTTGAGGTGGATGCTTGAGATGTTTCTCCATTATACCCCAGACCTATCTTGTTTAGCGGAGAACGATGTACATTGATGATCTCATCCAGAGTTTCAGATCCTTTGACAAACTTAAGATTAATAGCCTTTGTTTTCTCAATTTCTTTTCTAAGGTCAACAATTTCAGCTTCTAACTTTTCAAGATATTTTTCTTTTTCATCAATTTGAAATTGTAGAGTATCAATGATCATATTCTTTTCTTCTATACATGTATTAAGTCTAGAAATCTCTTCATAAAAACTATCCACATCTATAGCATCCATGTAATCATCATCTTCAAATGCCATTAAAAGTTTATAGTCATTACCTCGTTCATCTTCATCACTATTTGATAGACCATCACTGTCTTCATGAGTGTAGTAGCTTTTCTTATTTGCATTATGTTTCTTGTTCCATCTAGCAGGTTCCTTTCCTTTGTCAATCTTATCCTTATGAGGACATTTGGCAGCATAATGACCTACTCTTCCACAAGAAAAACATTTAAAAGGTAGCTTACCTCTGAACCTTCCAGTACACCGTTGAAGATTTTTGACAAAATTTGATTCTTCTTCTTCTTCTGGCACGTGACTTGATTCATAGTAGTCTCCTTTTCCTGAAGCCTTAAAAGCAGCTTCTCTCCTGTCTGATGGACCTCCTTTGCTCATTTCGTAAGCAGTTAGAATTCCGTGTAGCTGAGACATAGTAAGAGTTCGTAGATTTTCCTTTTCTTCTATTGCAGATACTTTAGATTCAAACTTGGGGGACAATGATCTTAGGACTTTCTCAACCACAACAGCCTCTTTTATTTCTTCACCCAAGTTTTTCATACAATTAACAATCTCATCTACCTGAAGGAAATAGTTAGCCACACTTTCATCATTATACATTCTGAGATTCTCATACTGAATCCTGAGGGTTTGAATTTTTGCACGTTTTACCTGTTCATCTCCTTCGTAGCTCAAAACAATCTTGTCCCATATTTCTTTTGCGGATTTATATTGCATAACCTTCATGAATTCAGATTGAGATAGACATCCTAGAAGAGTATTAACCGCCTTTGCATTTGTTTCATATTTCTTCTTCTCAGCTGAATCTGTAGGAGTAGCTGATGGAAAAGTATACCTTGTTTCTATAATGTCCCATACTTCTGTACCCAAATATTGAAGATAGGCAGTAACTCTTACCTTCCAATATACGAAGTTTGTCCCATCAAAAATCGGTGGCCTGATTGATGCTTCCCTCTCGTAGTTGCTCATGATGTTAGATCTTCCTTCAAGCGATCAAGCTTCTTCAGAAGGACCTGCTCTGATACCAATTGTTGGAAATAATACTAAGAGGGGGGGCTGAATCAGTATTATCAAATTCTTTTCAATATATCTTCCTTATTTATACTTTGAATAATTCTTCAAATATTGATCATTACTTTGTATGTCAGTATCATAAAATAATGAGCAGGAACAAGAAAAGCAAATAGTCACACAAAAGAACACCAGATATAAGGTGGAAACCCAATGTGGGTGAAAAGCACCTGTTGCAATATGTCTCTATCTTCTTTCAATTAGAAAATTCCTTTTACAATGATTTTGCACTGGTGCAGTCCTTTACTAGTACGTAGGCTACAACCCGCAGAGAGCTACAACCCTCTCTCGTTCTCCAGCTTCTTCTAGAAGGGAGCTACAACCCCCTTAGCTCTTGTACTAGCCAAGATACTAGTACGTAGGTGCTGGCCTACTGAAGGCTACAACCTTCTCTTTCTTCCAGGGACCACGTTTCATAAATTTTCAGAATGGATCCATGAACATCAATCAATCATCAAGTATATCTGCATCAAACAATCTCCTTTCCCAATTAGAACTGAATCAAGTAAACACTTCTCTGACAGCTATACCCAGAACACAGTAACAGTAACCACACACCAAATTCTGAACCCAGAATACTGCAGTAATAGAGAGAGGCAGCTAGATCATAATTTAAAGATATACGCTACTTCAACAACCTAAAACCTGTGTCCAGATCTATAAAGGATAATTCCTTCTTTCAAATATTCAGACACTAATTAACCCAGATTGTCAGATTTATAGATCAAGCATGCGCCTCATATAACAGATCAAAATCATGCAAAGATACTATTATTCAAGCATAAAGATTATGACCCATCAAAAGAACTTATCCTCCTTTATGCGCTAAGGTTCCTCCTTCATTCAGATCCATATCTGCACCATAACCCAATCACAAATATTTCAGATCTAGCACTTATTAGATATTCAATTTATTCGATGATACTTTGCCAAATGATCTCCTTCCTCTTTTATAGTCTTAGGCCTTCCACAATACCACGGTCCAAAACCATAGGATCAAAAAACTGTTGGACTAATACCATGAACCAACCATGAAAGTGCGTGAGATCAACACTTTTGGATGCAATACCACGAGCCAAAACCATAGTATCAAAAACTATCGGACTAATACCATGAACCAACCATGAAAGTGCGTGAGATCAACACTTTTGGATGAAATACCACGGACCAAAACCATAGGATCAAAAACTGTCGGACTAATACCATGAGCCAACCATGAAAGTGCGTGAAATTTTCTCTTCATGAAAGGAACTTTTCTCTGCATGAAAGTGCGTGAACTTTTTCTCTATATGAAATAAACTTTTCTCTGCATAAAAGTGCGTGAACTTTTCTCTACATGAAATAAACTTTTCTCTGCATAAAAGTGTGTGAACTTTTCTCTACATGAAATAAACTTTTCTCTGCATAAAAGTGCGTGAACTTTTCTCTGCATAAAAGTGCGTGAACTTTTCTCTACATGAAATAAACTTTTCTCTGCATATAAGTGCGTGAACTTTTCTCTACATGAAGGAAACTTTTTTCTTCATGAAAGAAACTTTTATCTTCATGAAAGTGCGTGAACTTTGCTGCACTATAATTTATCATCTGAGATGAGTGGGTTGCCATCAAGTACAACATATGTATCATAATGCCAACAAGTTTTTGATGTAATCCATTGTTTTGATAATAAGAATGAGTTTTGTTTTGATCCAAGAATGAGTTAGCTCAGAGGGTTGAAGCTCTTGGGTTAGGGCCCAACCCTAGCAGCCAAGGCTCCTCTTTATTGTACATGTATGCTAGCATAGATTCATAGTTTAATTGTTCATTTGCTTAAGTAGCTGCATTTCCATTACAACAGTGTAGAGTAGATTGGTTGTATGTTAGTTTTCTTCCATTTATTCCTTCTTTCAATTAACATGTTAGAAAGGAGAAAAATATCACCATAAGGTTGTCAGTAGGTGTCTCGGCCTCACCTCCTCCCTCTGGGACCATGACTTGAGGAAGAGACCCTTCAACAACCCCAGAAACACATATTTCTAGTTCTTGCATGAGCTTTGGAGTTTGTTGTCTTGATTCAGTACTTGGTTCATTTCATTGTCATATTTTTCCATTACTCTATTTTTGCAATAAGATCTCACTCATGTTCTCATTTCCTTCAACACTTTCTTCATGCATAATATGGGCAATTAATTCATGCTTTTCTAGTTTATGAAGATGTATCTTGTTGCATAGTTCTTGAAAGACACACATGTTTTAAGCATTGCAGGTACTTCAGGAGGATGTCTAGATTTCATCACCAACATCCATCTTCCACCTCATCAGCCTTAACCATATATTGTTCCACCATCACCCTCACTAGTTTTTTGTCCTTTTTCATTGAAATTCACCTAGACACATTGAGTGAATCTAACCATCTCTTCTCTTGGATATTGAATCATCACACACCTTTTCCCAGCGTCCCAACACCTCCAACACCTCACAATTATCTCTTGATTGAAATCCTGTAGGTTTCCTATAATTCCTACAGGATCATCCAGTAGGTTTCTAGTACATCCTGTAGGTTTTCCTAAAACGGCCTATTTTGAGGCCGAATTGATGGGGAACCTCTAGGAAGTCACAAAAATCCTCCTATGACCCTTCCACACCATCCAGTCACTCCATAAACCTTCTGGCCATCCTTAACCACCTTCCATCCACTTGTCACATCCACTAGAACAATTAAATTGCATGCTGGATTTTACCAAAAAAACCAAAAAAATGAAAACAAATTTAGTTTAGTTTTCTTTCTCACACATTAGTATGGTTTGATTCTCTTTACTTTTGTAACTTATATAGTAGCATTAGGTTAGTGTTGATTTATCAATTCTGCTTAGCATAGCTGTGTTAGATACCTATACCAATAGGTTTCATATTTCATGATTGGCAAATGAAAGTTCCAAATATGCTCTGCTTTGGTGATGCAAAGATCCCATATTTCCAAGAGAAGGCAATATGTGTACATAGCTTCATGTTGACTGAATTTTGGATGGATGGTCCAACAGCGTAATCTGGATCATGCCATGTTTCAATTTTTGTTGTAGAATAGAAAAAGAAGTTTGTCCAAACTGTTTAATCTTGGCAGACCAATAGTTAGGTAGAGAATTAAGGTTCCCAACTGCTTAATCTGGGGCCTTGGAAGCAATAAGGGTAGTTCTAGATAGAAAATCAAAAGAAAAATCCAAAGGAAAAGAAAAGGCACATGAGGGTCTGCAAGTCTAAGTGCACCCTCCATGAAGAAACAAAAAATGCTAGGCAAGTAGATGGGTAGGTAGATGTGGTTGCAGAAATGTCATTCCTTTCAATTGAATTTTGCTGGTCTAGCATAAAGGAAACATCAATGGATTGAGAATGTCCTCTCCTCCATCATTTTGCAGCAACTCAATGGAGCATGTCTAACTTCCTAATTTCCCCCCTTCACATTCATTGCTAACATCCCTACACCAGTTGTGTTCATGAAAGAAGTCAAGGTCTTGTGTTGGTTCTTGTTTCTTTAAGAGCCACATTTCTTGTCTAAAATTCTTTTCATTTTGATCTACTTCCTAAACTAGGTTGATATCATATAAACTTAGTGTTATCCCTTCTCATCCCCATCTTCCACTCATATTAACCCCTAAGTTCTTACTATTTAACTCCCTATACCCCTTGTTCCCCCTATTACTATGTAAATTATACAAAAAACCCAAAAAATTATATATCCCCTTCCCCGAGCATTATAGCTCTATGATTGGTTTCAAATGTTTTGAGCACTAAACATTAGAGTGCGACCCACAGAGCACTATAAATTAATCCTGGGATTAATCCAAGATCATCTTGGATTAATAACCTTAATCCCGGTTTTGTAAGTAAGCCCGCGCATAATCCACTTTTCCCATAACACAGTCAAAAAACCCACTTTTCTAATGTTTCCGCCGGGCGCATATTTCGAAAATAATGTTATTTTATTCCCCGCCCACTGTCGTATCGTCCTAACAACTTGATGACCCGTCGACCATCGGATCTGGGTTTTCCCATCTGACGGCCCTTATCCATATCGGGTCGGCACCGATGACCGTAAGTTACCTCTCGAGAAACTGTCAGAGGGTGACGTCAGGCCTTTGCCACACGTCACCCCCAAATTTTCTCGGGTCGCCCTCTGACAATACTGCTTTCGTATCCATAGCGGTCCGAGAAAAGCCACTTACCGCTTCTGGTTTACCGCTGGTCCCGTCACGTCCTCGTCACCGCCACAACGTGCCCACGTCACGCCACCTCACCGCCTCATCATCGCCCGACATGCCACCGCTCCGACCTGTCCGCCACCTCACCGGTCCCCGTGGACCACTCACAGGCCGCCACATCACCCATCCGTACCCAACCCCACCTAATGACGTCATGCTGACGTCATCCAAAAAAAGCGCCAATGACCCAAAAGTCCATATTTTTGCCGAAAATCGCGGTTTTTTTTACTTTTTGCAAAACAAAAACTGTTCTTCTCTGCATGCATACTACGACCGTTAGCCACCAACCTGCAGAAACCAATACAAAGACCGTGGGTGCGTCCATTACACCTGCATTTGTAACCATTGCCGGCAATTCATAAGGTATTTATCCAAATCATTCCCTCCGCGCCTGGTTTTGTCCATAATTCTCCAAAGATAGCTTAAAAAGAGTGAAGAACACTGTAACTACCAGCAAACCTCCAGTAACCAGTGTCTATTTTCAATTGTTGGGTCGGAATTCCTTTGCAGAACCCACATTTAGCCAAATTTTCCTAAATTCACCGACAGTTCGCGCATTCGTGAACTTAAGACCCGAGCTCCGCTAATTCACCGTGAATACAGTTTCACTAGGCCTGGCATTTGCTCTATCAGTCCTCTGTGCAGTATTTCAATTGCTGACACTACCAGTTACCCTCAGTTCCTCTGCAATTCACCTCTCTGTTCCAGAGATATCCCTCTGTATTGTTCTGCCCACTGAAACCAGTTCTAGTACAAGTCTTAGTACTACTTAACCATGGAAACACCAGTAGCCCTGAATATTCAACCTCTGAATGCCCCACAAAGAGAGTTAGAATGGAAGGCCCTAGGAGATATAGATTATCAGATGATAGACTTGTTCTCAATGAATTCTAAATTTAATATTCATATGCTAAATGAATTAAAAGCTCAACACCTCAGTGGAGCTGACATTTTAGGGATTTGGGACTCCAACTTGCCCATTTACAACCTCCCTCAAGTCAATGTCCTTCCAGACCTGATCCATAGATGTCGTGAGAACTATGATCCCTGTCAAAGAGCTGTCCTCAGTACATCAGGTGCAGTCTTGTTCCATATCACCCCTGAGGCCATAAATCAAATGCTCAACTTTCATTCTGCAAGACCATTGACTCCTCTCTCCATGATGGACTTATTAAAGAAGGGGGGCAGGCTGTCCAGTGCCCAGGTCATCAAGATTAATCAGTTATTTATTCAGCCAAGCTCTGAAGCTCTGAGAACACCTCCTATTGGACATCCATATCTCAATGACTTGGGGAGGATGCTGGTGGATTTGATCAGCTATGTCCTGGGGTACAAGGGATTTGAGGATGTTGATGACACCATAATGGCCATGCTGTCCATATTTTCTCCTGGAAAGCCTCCTGTTGTGCACTATGACTATGTTGAGTATATTGCAAACAAGATTCATGACCAACTGATGAATCTAGAAAGGGAAAAGGTGTTCAGATACACCTCATACATCTACCATTTGTTCCTATTTTATCAACCAGACAGTTTCCCTATTCATCTCAAGAAACTTGATGCCCAGGGAAATCCAAGGTCTGTAGTATTTTGGACCTCAGCTTTTCATTGCACCTCCCGTTCACCATACACATACTATGAATTAATAGACCTGTTCATTCATCCAGCTATGACTTTGCTATTTGGTGTCCCTCCTCCAAGATTGACTGATGAGATGCAAAGAATACTCCATCTCTCAAAAGCCTACAACATTGGTGATTGGTACTTTTACCAACACCATACAGTAATCAGAATATATGGCTGTGAGTTGAATCCTTATAGGCTACCAAGATATGTCCCGATGAGACTATTTGCCTTGGAGTGTTTCAGACAGTTTGGAAATTCAGACCAGGTCCATTTCCACAGTAAAAACAAGAAGGTGCAACTAAAGGTCAGGAACCAGCTAGGCCCATTTCTTTACAACCAAAGGGAGGAGGGATGGAAGGAAGTAGATAGGATCCTAGAGGGCCTCCATTTAGAAACTAGTTTCCGCTGGATACCTTATGACCCTAATCATTTCATTTCTCTAAGGAGGGTAAAATATAAATTGGGTGGCTATGCTCACATCAGATTGCCTCACATTGAGAAATATGCCAATTTATTAAGTTGGGAAGAGGGCACTCTAGAAGAGCCAATGACTAGAGAGCAAATGCTACAAAGAGAGGCAAAGAATGTTGAGAAAGAGGCTGACTTGGAAACTTGTGGGCAGGTTTCCTCTTCATATCAAAGGCAACTTGGAGCAGCTGCATCATCTTCAACAGCACATCAGCAAGCAGCCAAGGCTACTTATCAGGCTCCCAGCAAAGGCAAAGAGAAGCAGATGGAGCAGGAACAGCCACCTCCTGTAGCAGAACAGCTAACAGAAAAGCTAGCAGAAAAGCAAGCAGAACAGCAAGAAGGAGGGCAAAAAGAGGGGCAGCCAATACAACAACAAGAACGAACAGCTGAAGCCCCAATATCCACTGAGCAACAGGCTCAAGAGAATGTGCCCCCTAGGCAAGAAAAGACAGTGGAGGCCTCAGTGCTACAAACTCCACAGAAAGAAGAAAAGGGAAAGAAGAGGGATAGAGAGCAGGAGACTCCCCTCACCACATCTACAAATCAAGGGGAGAAAAGGCACAGAATGAATCCCCTCTCTGAGGAAGAAATGCCTATT
The DNA here is from genome assembly GCA_031772625.1 of Pinus tabuliformis. Taxonomy (NCBI): domain Eukaryota; kingdom Viridiplantae; phylum Streptophyta; class Pinopsida; order Pinales; family Pinaceae; genus Pinus; species Pinus tabuliformis. The sequence continues at coordinate 327,997,483 of CM062808.1, forward strand.
GGACAATCTTTGGGCATGGACCCACCAAGTATGGAGGCATCTGCAAGTTCCTTTCAGCAGGAACAAGAAAGAACAGTTGGAGGAGAAGTCAGCTCCTCAAGCCAGCAACGGAGAGCTGAAACAGGCATCAAACAACAATTTATTGATATCAAAAAGAAGAATGAGCCACTTAGGATACAGTTGTACAATCACCTATTAAAAATGGCTCCTACAAACCAGCAGAGGTTGATGTCTGCATATGATGTAGAAGAGGGCAAAATGATAATGAGTCATTTCATGCCAACCATGCTGCAGCCACAGTCAGCTGCAGACTATATAAGGACCAACCTAGAGGTCCTTGCAAAAGACATCCACCCTATGGATCAGATTGAATTGCACAAGCAAATGGGTGAGATGGTATATGCCACTCTTGCAGACAAAACTTTGGTTAATTATAGGTTGGAAAATAGCCTAAATAATACAGCTGCCCAACTTGAGTTGGAGAAAGCATCCTCTCAGGCAAAGGACAACCGAATCAAAGCTTTAGAGGATATCATCATAGAACTTGGGCATGATCCCAAGGACACCAAGGCTATACAAGCGCTGCTGAAACTAAGAGATGCAGATATGACAGCACTAAGGTGGTTAAGATCCCAGCAACTCTTCACCCACAGACAGAAGAGGTTGCCCAGCTGAGGCATGACCAAGATGCAACAAGCATGCTGATATCATTATACAAACAGTTGATCCAGACAGAAGAAAAATTGGGAGAATCAGAGGCAGCACTGCAGGCATCCCTACAACAAAAGGAAGCAGGCCAAACATCTCAGCCTCCTCCACAAATAATCAACCTTGAGGAACCCCCTCAAACTAGTACTCCTCCTACAGAACAGACAGCTCAGACAGCGCCATCTACATCAGCACCAGCACCAACAACAGAGCAGGCTCCAAGCCTTGACATGCAGAAGCTGAAGAATGAAATCCAGGCTTTAGAAGCCCAAATGGCAGAGCTAAATGAAGCCAGAGAAAATTTAGCTAAGCTGAATGAAAAATATGACAAATCCAAGCAAAGTGTAGCAGAAAAAGGAAGGGAAGTAAAGGCCCTTAAGGAGAAAATAAAAGAGCTGGAGAAAGAGCTCACCCTTGACAAAGTGGTGGCTGAGCTCAAGACAGTTTTATGGGCCAACATTGGCCAATCAATCACAGATCAATGGCAGTATATTGAGACTATTCATGAGCAAATGGAGCTCATAGGCAAAGCACACAGAGAAGTCCAGAGAGCAAGGGCATCTCTAGGCAACATGCCTGAGGTAGCCAATAGAATGATTAATGTGCTCAATAACCGTACAGGTCCTCAGCTGGCAGCAATGGGAATTCCCAACAGAACTGAAACCATCTTGCTGATAAAGAGGGTCCTTACATTGAGAAGCCTGGTACAAACACTGGAAAGAAGAAGCCAGGACATGCAGACAGAAGTAAACAAGTTTATGGACAAGTTTGCAGCATTACAAGGCAGAGGTCTTCCTGGCTTACTGAACAGCGCAGGGAGGCTACTTTCACATGAGAACTATGCAAAAAGGGTCAATACATTTGCTACCAATCAGATCACTGTAAGACCAAGTACCTCAGAAGAAACAGGGCCAGCATCTGGGCAAAGTCTCTATGACAGAGTAGAGAACTTATTTTTTATTATGAATGAGATCAAACATTTGTTTGAAGTGCCTCCAAACTTCTACAAATATACAGAGGCAGATGAGACCCTAGATGCAATTTTAAGACATCAATTGCCCACACAAGAATGGTGGACCAAAATGATACAGTTGATACTGTAATCAAGAGCCTTTCATCAAAAAACATAAATCATCATGTTCAGGAAATGTGATACATTCAGGATGACTGGAGAAAAATGGATTGAGCCAACTCAGCAGAAAGATTCGGCCACTAAAGCAGCACTGACAGTTACAGATGACAGGGCCGAGAAAGCTACAGCATGATAAAGCCATAAAGACACATCATTCAGCATTAACACAGAACGCTCAACCGACTCAGTGGACTCCAAAGGTCAAAAAGGCTTCTGACAGAATTAAAGAGCATTCATTTTGTATTTAGAGCAGTAATAACTTCCTTATCTGCTATTCTGTAAAGTTGGTGAGCGTATTTATGTCTCAAGTGACTCAGCGGTTCAGATATTTTGTATCACCGATTGTATATATTCCCCCTCGCCGAAGTAGCAGGGGTTGTTGTTGATTTTCTTTTCTAGAGATCTTATGTTGTAAATGTTCAGAGTATTAATACAAAGGCTGATGGAATTTCCAAAGTTCTGTGTTGTCTGAGGCGTTGTGTGTGTTTGCTGAATGCTAAAGGATTCCTGCGTATTTCATGGCACAATAAGTTTCCTTTAAACTCTTCGTTATGTGTTTTAATTATTTCTTCATAATCCATTCATGTTCTATGTTTCACAGTTAATGGCAAAGAAAAAGAATAGTTTCAGGATTTATTCATAGAATACCCTGACCTCAATCTATGTTGTTATAAATGTTTTCTTCAGTTATAGTTATAAGGGTGTAATTCTTGATTGCTGCACCTCCAGACTATATCTTTCACAGTGGTTATTGTTCAGGAATTCAAATCTGCTTCTGTGTGATATATCTCTTTCTAACACCCCCAGCTTAGTGGACAATTCTTAACTGCTTTCCACTGGTTAAACATATTTCACCATCACAATTTCAAATTTGTTTCATGAAATATCTAAATGGCCCTGCAGTTTCAACCAATCTCACTTAACATTTCAAACAACCTGTAACCACAGACTCCATTTCCCAATGGACTAAAAACTGTCTGAAGATTTCCACCTTAGGTACTGAAAGACATCACTCAACCAAAACATTAAACAAAACTGAACTCATAACTAGCCTAAAATCTTCACAAAACAGAGATAAATCTTAAAGAGAGAGCCCTCTCTGATTGCAGTTTGGCTAGAAACTGTAATCCAAAGCTTGGCTAGTGGTTACCCCGGCCGTATTCCCTTGGGAGTCAAAGGGAACAACCTGGGTGATAACAAGCTGTTTAAATGGTTAAATATGATATGGTGTGATTTAGCATTACATGTTGTTTTCCTCATTACTATAGTAGAGTAGCTCTCTTAGAATAGATTTTCTCTTCTTCCATCAAAGAATCAAGCTTCTTCTGACTCTATAGAAGTCTCGCTTGAAACCCTTGGAGTCTCTCACCAGATGAACAGTGACAATAGGTAGGATCTTCACTTTTATTTGTGCATATAACACTGTCACCTCCAAGTTTATATGAACCCTAGGTTGATAAGTAAAGCTGGTAGCCTAGGAGTTGTAACATCCTTGCTGCAGTACTGGCGCTCATCAAAGGGTTCTCCACTATAGTTCATTGTTGATAGTGTGAGCCAAAACAACCTCCTCTCAACAGAGGTCGTTAATCAGTTGGTCTTGTCGACAACACCACACTTGTAGCCATACACCATCAGGTGGCTCCACAAAGGGTAAGGTCTCCATGTTAGCCAGCAGTTCCACCTTCCATACAACATCAAACCCTTAACGAATGAGATATTATGTGATGTTTAATTAAGCCAACCATACTTGTGGAAGAATCATGCTATGTATGAGTCCAAACCTCATACTATCATTATTACTTTGGGTAAAACACTATACGGGATACACGAGGTATCCCCTCCTACCACCATTTCTTTGATCTTTGTTGAGCAATGGAATAAGATCATCTCACAGACCGGTAAATTTGTTTTCTTCCTAATTCACTCCCAATGTAAGGGGAAGATGATGGCCACATCCATGGACCCCAAAAAAGGTTCCTCCATGCATCAAAAGTGAGTTTATAAGGTCATGGAAGAGTATAGGGGTATCTTCTCCTCACGCATAGGGGCACCCTTGCACTGTAAGGTCGAGCATTCAATCGATATGCCCCCCTAGAGCACCTCTACCTAATGGGCCAATACACCACCACTCTCTTTTGATTAATAAGAAAATAAAGAGGTAGATCCAAGATTTTCTTTAAAAATGGCACATCCAACCAAGTTCCTCACCTTATGGGAGCGCAATTGTACTCATATATATGAAACATGGGACCTGTATAATTTGCATTGATTATTAGCACTAAACAAAATCACTATCAGGAACAAATACCCGACCGCATGGATTGATGACCTTCTTGACTAGCTCAAGGGGGATAAGTACTTCATCAAGATTGATTTTTTGGCTCACCAAATTACAATAAAACCCAAATATGTATAAAATACCACCTTCAAATCCAAGGAGGGTATCTTTAAGTGGTTGGTCATGCCCTTTCGGTTGATAAATGCCCCTTCAACTTTTATGAGGCTGATGGATGACATCTTGTGACCTTTCACCAAATTTTTCATGGTTGTATATCTCAACAAAATCCTCATCTTCAACAAGAGTTGGGTGGAGCACTTGCAACATATTCGACAAGTCCTTAAAACCCTATGGCAACACAAACTGTGTGCCAACTTGTACTCTTCTAGCATGAACCAGGTCCAATATCTAGGCTACATAATTGATGAGAAAGGCATGCATGTGGATTAATCTAATCCAATTATTTAGGATTGGCTAGCCTTGACAACTGTAACACAGCTTCATATGTTTTTGGGACTTGCTAAATTCTATTGAAGGTTTGTGTTTGGGTTCTTTCATATCACTCGGCCTTTGAGTCAAGTTACCAAGGGCAGAGAAAAAACAAATTTTTCTTGGTCTGAGTCACAATAGAAGGCATTTGTTGAGTTGAAATACCACCTTTTTTATGTGTTAGTACTCACATTACCAAACCTACAACATCCATTTTAAATTAAGACAAATTCCTCCAACTATGATATTGATTCCTTTCTTACCCAACAAGGGAATCCAGTTTCCTATCACAGTGAGACACTCTCTGATACTATTCAGAAATACCCCATTTATGATAAGGAGATGTATTTAATTGTGCAGGCTTGCAGATAATTGAAACATTACATTCTAGGGAAGGATATGGTCATCCACATAGATCACCTACCTCTTTAGTTTATGCAGACGTAAGGAAAGTTGCATAATTATCTATATCAGAAATGGTCCACATATCTGCAACAATTTCATTTGAACATTAAATATAAGAAGGGAAACAACAATAACATTGTAGATTGCCTCAGTGGGCCCCTGTTGTGGTAATGACCACTATTCTCAACTCTTGTGGGCACAAAAATTCTAGATGGACGCAAATATACAAAAATGATCCATAATTTTCCACCACATACTAGATGTTGATGGATGGAAAGAAAGTTCTAGGCTTTCACCTCCATGATGCACTATTATGCTACCTGGGACACATTTGTGTTCCTTTGAGTGAGCATGCAAAGCTTCTTTGGGAGGTGCACTATGTCGGGCGACAGAAAACTTTGGTTTGGAGAAGATAGTGTTAGTATTATAGAAGTATTTTTATTGGCCAAAACTACGACATGATGTTGGAAAATATATTAGATCTTGCACTACCTATTTCATTTCCAATCCAACCATTGAGAAGAAAGGCCTCTACACTCATCTTCCTACTCCTATCTGTCCTTGCGAAACCATCTCCATTGACTATATGCTCGTTCTTATTTCTATCAAGCATTGTAATGATTGTGTATTTGTGGTCATTGATACATTTTTTAAGATGGCCATATTGGCTTCTTGAAAGAAGAGTATCACGATAGAAGACACTACTAAACTCTTCTTCTAACAAGTGTGGGTACATTCTAGGATCCAATAGATCATTATATCATATTAGGAAAGCAGGTTCCTAAGCACATTCTAGTCAAGCCTTTGGTCATTTTTGGACACCAAACTCACCAAGTCAACTGCATCGCATCCCCAGACTGATGGCCAAACAGAGTCAACATGATGATAGTGCACATACTATGCATGTACAACTCCAAGAATCCATGAACATGGAATGAGAGCCTTCCCTATCTACAACATAACTATAACAAAGATCTCCATATCTCCAGTAGACACAAACCCTTTCAAGTGGGCGTATGATTTCAACCATTGTGTCCCAATTTACAATGTTTCTCGCGAATACACTGGCATAATAAGCACATGTTCAAAATGGAGATTATAAAGACACCAAGTTTATTGAACACACTCAACACATCCTCTAGTAGGTTCATGATATCATGGATAAATCCAATGCCAAGCACAAATAAAATCATGATCAACATCAGGTGTCACATAATTTTCAAGTCAGCAACAAGGTTTGGTTCCATTTGTAGAAGGAACACCTTGTCGAATCCCATCAAAAGCTTCAATCACTTTGATACAGACCTTACACCATCACTAAGGTTGTGGGTGATAATTATTTAAAGCTAAGTATCTCCTCATTCCTTGCCCTAAACCCAATATTCAATGTGGACCACCTTCAGTCATACTTTTCACCCTTGTTGGACACAATAGACATTGCTAAGAAGATGACACCCAAAGAGCTCAAACCAAATTGCGTTGAGCATGCAAAAACTAATCAGATTATGGACATACAAATTAAGAAAACTTGGAAACTGAGAATTCAACTATATTAAGTTGTTAAAGCCATCCAAATCTTGCACCAAGGAAAATGGCTCACTAGGGATCATGTTCAGTAGAATTTTCTCCATCTCATGGAGGCACTCAATGCAATGGGAACACATGTTTCCTAAGGGGGGAGGATTGATCCAGGTGGATATTGGTCACCACGTGCCTATTCCACTTGGACCCCCAACATTAATTCCTTTCGTTTTCCTAATTTCTGTTTAGCCAATTTAATGTTCTTAAATTGTCAGCATAAATTATCAACCAAGGCAGGTATACTGATGAAGCACAAGTGCACTATATGTGCTAGAAGTTATTTTATGTCATTAAGATATCTATGTTATTGTTAAGGTCTAAACTTAGAATTAATATGGAGATGGTATTACTAATTATATTAGAGTATTGTTCTTAAAGTTGTTAGCTGGTTATCCTAAAAATTAATCTCAGTTGAATCAAGTTTTGTGGATGGTTGGAGAGTGATCCTAAACTCTACTCTGTTAGATTGTTTTTTATTTTATCTTGAATTTTATGTTGCAGCCAAACTAGATTACTATGTGTAAGAGAGATTTATTCTATCAAATTGAAAATGAATGATGTCTGAACTTAATTTCCAAGGAAAAGACTGTCACTCTTTAACTAATGCAACTTCATTCAAACAAGAACTAAAACTGATAAACTGGAAAACAACTAAGTTGTGAAATGAGACAACTGAATTACACTAGGTAGAAAGCAATTGAGATGATCAAGTTGTACCAGGTAAAAAGAAAATGAAATAATAGGATTATGCTAGGTAGAAAGAAAAGGAAATTTCTTATGCAGACAACAGTTTAATCGCGAATTCCATTATACTGCATTTCAAAACACAAAACAAAGCATCCATAATTTAACTTTAAGAAATCAAAGAAATCTATTTGCTTTTGATCAAAAACCTGTATTGGATGTAGGGGCCCTCCACGAGACAGTAAAAAATATTCAATCAATGTAGCATGGAAAATATGAACCAAGTCTATTACTCACAAACAAGTTCAACAGGATGTTCTTCAAAATTTACATATAGCGGCGCACGCACAAAACACAGAGCGACCATTTCTCTTATAACATTTCTCCAAGTAACAGTATGAGAGTTTTAAGCCTACATATCTTTATTATGATCCCTATTAAACAAACTATATCACTAAATAATCAATTTTCTATTTGGAAAAGAAAATCAATATGATTTTGGAAAACTCAAACTTTGTCCCAGCACATAATCTTGCAGTTGACTTTGATGTTGACCGTGTTATAGTGCGATCTTCTTTAAGGATTGACTCAAGAGAATAGGAAAGAATTGATGACGGGATCATTCCTCATCCATCCATATCTTCTTTTGCTTAGCTGGTGCACTCGACCCTTTCCAACAATGGAGGTAGCTACGGAAATACGGATTAGCTGCAGAAACAGGCCAATTCCGTAGGTGAATGCAAACTTTAATAAAACAATAAGGTATATTGACAAAATATGAGAAAGAGGACATGTAAGTGCTTACCTTAACAAAACCTTGTGTCTATTACATTTATTTAGGTGACGGGTATAGGAAAAAGGAAGAAGTATAGGCAAAAAGGGTGTCAAGGTAAGGTAGTCCTTGGACTCTACATTGGTCACCACCCACCTATTCCACTTTGACCCCCAACACTATTTCCTTTCATTTTCCTAATTTCCAACACAATTTCTAATTTCGACAATTTTCTACTTTTGCCAGTTTTTTGGGCCCTGAACTTCTGGAGCCATTTTGAGGTCCTAAATGAAATTTTCAGGGGAAATGGGAAAACATGAGGAAAGGATTCATGTTTGTAGCAAAAATTTGTTGTCCTTAAATAGATATTTCTAATGGGCTATTGTACATGCCAAACGAAGATCGTATGCCTAAGTTACAACCCCAGGAAGTTGACTTTCCAACTGACCCCATTAGGGCCCACAAGCTTTTGGTGCTTCATCTCCTAGGGTTGGGTTTTTGGATGTTTAGGATTTATCATTACTTTTCCATGATAAAAAGGCCTTAGAACCTCATTGTAACTCATTTTAGAAGCTATGTAGCTGTCACGTCTATTCTGAGAGATAAGCTACCATCACTCGAGCTAGTTTGTTTCCTTTCTGCATGTAAATAATTTTTAACATTTGCTATTTATTAATTGAAGTTTTGTTTCATTACATCTCTGTGTTTTTGTTTAGATTTGTATTTCATTTCGTTCCTTCATAAATCTGGATCAGTGGCCATGGTTGACCTTGGTTGATATTGGTTGACCATGTTCGACCATGCTTTATCATGATTGACCGCGCTTGTCCATGGTTGATATTGGTTGACCATGATTGCCCATGGTTGATCTTGGTTGACCATGGATGACCATTATAACCATAGAGATCTTGATTGACCATTATGGTTGATCAATTTTAACCATGGTTTACCATGGTTAACCATGGTTGGCTATTGGTTGTCTTGGTTGACAATGATTGACCATGGTTGATCTTGGTTAACCATGTTAGACCATTCTAACCATACAAATGTTTATTGACCAACATGGTTTATCATCCTTAACCATGGTTGATCATGGTTGACCATGGGTGGCTAGAGTTGATGATGGTTAACCTTGGTTGACAATGGTTAACCATGGTTGATCTTAGTTGACTATGGTTGAACATCTTTGACCATGGTTGATCATGGTTAACCATGGTTAACTATTCTAACCATGTTGTACTTGGATGAATTTTGGTTGACCATGGTTGACCTTGGTTGACTAGCGTTAATCATGGATGGCCACAGTTGGTCATGGTTGACTATGGTTGATCATGGTTGACCATAGTTGGCCATGGTTGATCATGGTTGACCATAGCTGGCCATGGTTGACCATAGAGACCTTGATTGACCACTATGGTTGACTATGTTTGACTATTTGTTGAATTTGTTTGACTAATGTAGTTGACTATGTTAAATTATTAATGATATGTAAATTTCCATAGATATTCCACTTGACAGTTCATCACAACAGATCTGATAATATTATATTAAAAATCTGAGATTCTACAGTATTACTATTTTATTTAATTTCTAGATCTGTAAAATTAACTGTAATTAGTGCATGAATGTAAAATTAAATCAAATAGAAAAGTAGAGAATGAAAAAAGAAGTTCACACACACATAATGCACAAGGTATGCTCTCTTGGAAACCCTTTTGAGAGAAAACCCAGCTGGAAGGTGAGGTTGCTTCGCTCTCTTTCTTAGTCTGGAAATATGGCTACAAATATAAAGAAGTAATGTCTGCCACCCGTGGGCTTATATAGTGCACAGATCCTCTCTATGTTCTCTACCTCCTATCTCTCCTGGCTATCTTTGCTCAACTATGGCACAAAATTCTCTCGAAAGAATGGAATACCTCTTCCTCCTAGTGGTCAGGTTATAACACAACCCGATAGCCTACTAGTGGTTAAGTTTGACTACATCAACTCTTAACTAGAGTTATAAAATAGACTCGTCTAGAGTATTTTACATAAAAAAACATGTGGTTATCCCCTTTTCCATGAATAATGGGGGCTGACGCGGCATCCTCCCGAGCTATAAGTGTGAAAATAGGAAGGTCAACTTTTGAGTGGCATAACTTTTGAATATGGACTCCGATTGACATGATTTGTGTGTCGTTGGAAAGATTTATGTGTGTAGAATATAATGAAAATGTGTGTCACTAATGAAGTAAATTTTTACCTTTGAAAAATGTCATTTGATGCCTCAAAACACTCCCAAAAGCTTCGAGACCCCATTTTGCCAAACTGGGTCCCGCTAATAAAAACGGTCCCATGAGCTTATTCCTCCATTTTTTCCACTCCAAATGCATCAAGATAGATGAAAAAAAATATAATGATCCAATTTGGATCAAACCTCCCCATTTTGGGTGGCTTTTGATCCCCAAAATATTTTACTGAATGAGGTGAGGAAATTTTTCGTCCACCTTCTCTCTAGTGTACCATTTAGCTTTGCCTGGAAGTTGTCCCTTCAACCTAATCTTCCAAAGGTCTTGTTGCCCTTGTATTGTAGTTCTGGACCTCTTCTGTAAAATTGTATCTTTTTTCAACTCTACCTGAGTATTTGGTGCCAAATCCTCTATAGAAGTTAGGACCTGTTCCTCTTCCTGATTTCGCATGGAAGGCTCATAGGTTTCAAATTCTCTAAATTTACGATGGAGTAAATGCACATATATGGTGGCAAACTGAGTCGATAGGTATTATCACCCACCTTTTCCAGTATCTCAAAGGGATCATACCTTAGAGCCTTGATTTTCTTACCAGGCCCCTACGACCTCTCCTTGTTCAACTATAGCCATACTCTGTCTCCCACCTTGAATGATTTCTCTATTATGTGTTGATCATGCCTAGTCTTATACTTCACCTATGACTTTTGTAGTGTTTCATGTACCTGTAGATGAATCTGCCTGATCTTCTCTATAAAAAATTTAGCCCTCAAAGAATCTCCTATAATGTCTTCCTTCACTCCTCCTTGCTGCCCATATGAAATATCCAAAGGTGAAGGTGGAAAATATCCAAAACAAGTTTCAAATGGAGACTTTCCTATAGAAGTGTGGACTGCTCTATTATAAGAATGTTGTATATATACCAGATTTTCATCCTAGGTCTTTAGATGCTTCTGGTTGTAACTCCTCAGAAGTTGCGCCAAAGTGATGTTGACTACTTCTGTCTGCCCATCTATCTGTGGATGGAATTTTGTAGAACTGTTCAACTTTGTGCCCATCTTCTCCCTCAATGTAGTCTAGAATGCACTGATAAATCTTGTATCCTTGTCTGAAATGATGTTCCTTGGTATCCCAAAGTGTACCCATACCTTTCCAAAGAAAAAGTTTGTTGCTTCTTGTTTGTTGATGGTCTTTTTACAAGGCATCAGAACACACATCTTGCTGAACCTGTCAACTACCATGAACAGGTAGCCATGTCCCTTCCTAGTTATCGGTAAACCTCCCACAAAGTCCATGGAAATGCTTTCCCAAGGACGAGTAGGTACAGGTAAGAGATGATACAGACCATGTCTCCTATTGCTAATATTGATGGTACAACAAAACAGGAATCCTCTTATGAGCCTAGCTACTTGTTCTTGCATCTTGGGCCAATACACAAACCACTACAAGTTAGCCATGGTCTTACCTATACAAAAGTGCCCTCCAACCTTGTAGGTGTAATCTTCTCTAATCAACTACAAACACTCACCTTTAGGAACACATAGCTTATCCATCATTTAGAGTAACCCATCCTAGAGATGGTATTCACCGGTGTTGTCGCCACCGTGCACATGAATCTAACTCTGCAACTACTGATACACCTCCTTGAAGGCCTCATCTTCTGAATATACCTCTATGTATGCCTCATGGGTGAATGGCTCCATGTGCATAAGAGTCCCCAAAGCTGTAATATTTGGTGTGGGTGGCCTTGAAAGCATATTAACCAACTTGTTTGTGTTTCCCTTCTTATACTTGATCACCAAATGAAACTCTTGTAAAAACCCCATCCACTTGTAGTGTCTGGTCTGCTGTAGCTTATTCTGGGCCTGTAAGTATAGTAATGGTTGGTGATCTATGTGGATTATTGTCTCCTTTCCCATTAGATAATGCTTCCACTTCTTCACATCTTACACCATGGAATAGAGATCTTTATCGTAGGTATGGTAGTTAAGAACTGCTCCATGAAATACTTCAGAATGGTAGCAAACGATCCTTCCTCCTTGCACTAAGACAACTCCCATAGCATACCCACTCGCATGTCTCTCCACTTCATAGGGCCATTGCAATTTTGGTAATGCAAGAACTTGTGCTTCACTGATCTTCTTATTTAACTCATCGAAAACCTTCTACTACCCTTTTCCCCACTAGAAATTCTTTCCACTTATTGTTATGGTGTGGAGCGGTAACGCTATCGTTGAAAATGAGGCTATGAATTTCCTGAGGTACTGTGCTACTCCAGTGAAACTCCTAACCTTAGTAACATTAGTAGGCATTGGCCATTTCATGATGGCCTCCATCTTGGAAGGATCTATCTTCAATTCTCCTCCACCAATCACATATCCCAAATACACCAAGGACTGTTGCACAAACTTGCACTTCTTGAGATTTGCTAGCAGTTAGTGCTTCTTTAATGTTTCCAGCACCTATGTCAAATGTGAAATATGCTCCTCCCAGGTAGAAATATATACCAATATATCATCCAAATATACAATAACAAATGAATCTATAAAAGGGTGCAATACATCATTTATTAATCTCATAAATGTAGTTGGTGACTTACATAGGCCAAATGGCATAACTAGCCACTCACACAAACCTTGCCTGGTTTTGAAGGCAATCTTCCAGGTATCTTCTTCTTTGACTCAAATCTAGTGATATCTAGACTTCAAATCCAGCTTTATGAAATAATTTGCTTGTTGCAACTGATCTAGGATATCGTCTATCCTGGGAAGGGGGTATCTATTCTTGAGTGTGATTTTATTCAACACCTTGTAATTTATACACATCTGCCAAGTCCCATACTTCTTTGGCACAATGATGATGGGTGACCCACATGGTGATGTGCTGGGTCAAATGAGACCCTTTTATAGCAGCTTCTGCAACTGTTTCTTCACCTCACTCGCTTCTATAACATACTACCTGTATAACCCAATATTTGGCAATGGGGACTCTGAAAATAGTTATATCTTGTGCTCCACATATCTCTTAGGGGGTATCCCTTTAGGCTCTCGGAACACGTCCTTGTATGCCTATAACAACTCCTCCAATTTTTGTTTTTGTTTATTAGTACACCCCTCTAGGGATGCCTTACCTCTTATTGACTCCTCTATAGACTGATTTTCTCTTAAAAACAATAAAACATACTTCTTGCTAGAACTAATCAATTTCTTGGCTTGGTTGGCACTTACCAGTGAAATTTTTGACTTTCCTTTGTGTGCATTGATGATGAATGATTTTCCATCCTTGATGAGCTGGTATTGGTTAGATCTCCTCATGAATATTGCATCACGTGTGTACATGTATGGACTCCCAAACACGACTCTGCATACATTAAGGGGAACCACATCCAAATCTACTTCACCAATAGAATCAACACTGATAGCAAATCTAATTTTACACTATTTTGTTACCTTCAACTATGCATACTTATGTACCCATCCCAATGGATATGGGTTTGGATGATCACAAACTTCCAGCCCTAACATCTTGACCAGATCTACTGCAATGAGATTTGTCTGCGATCCTGAGTCAAACAAAGCATCAATCTTCATCTTCTTGACCTGTATCTTTACATGGAAGAGTTTGGTCATGTATTTCTCTTCCTATTGTTGAATGCTACTTAGATTCACCTCCTTCTACACTGATGTACAAACGATCTTCTCATCCACATCTGAGATGATTTCAACTTGGTTTCTCGAATTAGTGGCCATGGGATCCTTCTTCTTATTATCTTTCTTCTTGTTCTTTGGGTTTAGCTCTGGATGCAATTTCCAACACTTCTCCTCTGTATGGCCATCAACGTTGTAGTGGTTGCTAGGATATTTTCACTAGTGTGTTGTGGTTGCTGTCCTTTTATCTTTTCCCGCTTTTGCTTCTTCTTCCCCTCCTTAGAAGCATCTTTTTTCTCCTTTTGCTTCGATCCACTTAATTGCGTTCTTTTTAGGCCTATTTTCTCTAGTATTGTGCCTGTACACAAGCCCCGTCCATCATTTTGGGCTTGAAAAACATCACTTTCTCACGTAGATGGTGGTAGAGACCCCCCAAATACTTGAGGAGTACACCTGAGTTCTATGGAGAAATACCCAACATTATAGCCATCTTTCTGAATTTTGTGGTGTACTCCTACATGCTTTTGCTCGACATTTGCCTGAAGTAATGTCACTAGATCCACTGGTCTTCCACATACCCAATTGGATAAAATTTTGACTTAATGAGGGTTTTGAAATCCTCCCACTTAGGCACTGGAGGTTCTCCCTCCAACCTCAGGGTTTCCGTGTGGCTCTCCCACCAAGTCAGTGGATGACCCTCCAATTTCAACTATGCGAATAAGATCTTCTACCCTTCCTCGATCTGATGGACACTAAAATAAACTTTCATTCATTACAACCAGTGGTTCAGCTTCAGAGTGTCGATATTTCAATGGTATGGCTTGATATCTACTTTTGCTTCCACTTTAAACAGGGATTGGCTCATGACACTCAAAGAGGGTTGATCTTTCTGAGTTCTTTCTTTGGTTTGTTATCTGTATCTTCTCGATCCCCCTTCTGATTTATCCTCTACATTCGAGCCCCCTTCTTCTCCAAATATCCCTAACTTATTGCTTAGGGCTTCCATGAGGAGGTTTACATTGTGGTTTATATATGTGACTTGTTCTTCGAGCGACGAAATCCTCACCTCTGCAAGATCATGAGGTTCATTTACAGATTCGTCACCCATGATTAGGGTTTTATAATTTCTAGCCTCATCGATCTAGATCCATGCAATCTCCCCAAAATACCCAAAGAAACCTACTCTGATAGCAAATGATCTGTAAACTACTATGGATATTCTACTCGACACTTCATCACAACAAATCTAATAATATTATATTAAAAATATGATATTCTACACTATTACAATTTTATTTAATTTCTAGATCTGTAAAATTAAATGTAATTAGTGCATGCATGTAAAAGTAAATCAAACAAAAAAGTAGAGAACGACAAAATAAGCTCACACACACATAATACACAATTATTTTTCATCTTTGAAACCCTTTCAGGAGAAATCCCAGTCGGAAGGTGAGGTCGTTATGCAGGAGAATTCACCCAAGAGAAAATCATTGTAAATAAATAGACATAGGGGGGTCATGTATTTTTAGGAAGTAGTTTTCCTAAGTCTAAATTTAATGTAATTTATGAAATTTTTAAGTGAATTAATTAGATAATGGGAGAAATTGTAAGTGCTCTTGAATAAATGAGAACATGAGTTGGAATTAATTTTAGGCATTCACATTCTGAGTGCGAAAAGAGGAAACCCTCGACTGATGGCGGCCATGGCAAGCTTTACCAGCCCTGCGACAGTCGGTTATGGACGCAGGAAATCGGTCATCGGCTCCTCTATGCCGCCGTTGGGCCATTTTGGGTTGTCTGGATTATGGCAAACGGGATACGTTTTTAATCAAGGTACCAGACAGGGTTCTTTCGCCCAAATGCAGAGGAATACTCATGCGTTTGGCATTGGCTGTCGAGGGCTTGAAGGGATGGCAGACACGGAGATATTCTCTGACAGCCGCATCTGGATTTGCAATGGGACACAGGTTTCCATTACAATGCAGGTTACGGAACTGAATAACACAAATCCTGAAGACGAGGTTAGTATCTCCACCGGATCCAGTGCCAAAGCCAACAGGGGTGGGCTTCATGGGGCGGATCTGAACCCTCCTGCTGAGATCAGATACAAACAAACCAGATCTGGGCTGGATCTTCCCATTTCGGTTGAAGCAACCTCAGCAGATCCAAGTTTTCAAATCTTTTTAAAGCCCCCCTCTGGGAAATCAACCCTGATCTGGGTAAAAGCTTCAGACAAAGTCACAAAACTGAAGAATGACATTGCCAACCACATTGGCCTCCCGGAAGGATACCAATATCTGCTCTTCGAAGGCAGATCAATACAAGATCACAGGACAATTGGTCAACACAACATACAACCCTGATCTAACATTATTGTTAACATGAGACTTCGGGGAGGTGCAGCAGCCAATGGACCATGGAAACAAACAGAAGGAGGCAGTGGATCAAAAGCTAAACACAGCCCAGATCCACAACAGCAGCACAAAAGTGAAGGAACATCATATAAGCACATACTACAAAGGGGAAAGCCTACATCTACAGTCCCACAACAGACAGGCACAGAACCTAATGCATACATCGTGGATCAGCTGAACTACACTCCTGAACTTACAATAGATACAGCAGAAGCAGAGGAGGTACGCAACATATATGAAAGACAAGCTCTCATCTGTCGATGGAACGGATTTTGGCCTAAACCCATAGAGCTAGCTCACTGGATTTACTCAAGATGGTCTCTTAATAGTGAGATCATGCTCTGCTCCAAAGGTTTTTTTATTGTCAAACTTCCATCTGACGAGGTTAGGGCCCTAGTAATTCAGCAGGGACCGTGGTTTTGGGGATCTTCAGGACTTTTCATCACACCCTGGACCCCGGATTTTGATGCAAACACCTACATCATCTCTAGGGTACCAGTATGGGTCAGATTACATAATCTCCCAGCACACTTCTGGGACCAAAAAATGATTGCATGCATCGGTAACTTATTGGGCAGGTATATTAAAATGGATACTGAGCGGATGGTAGAAGGAATCTATACTTTTGCAAGAATATGTGTGGAAATAGATCTCAACAAAGGGTTACCGGACCGCATAGTACTGAAGCATAAAGAGCTCAGCTGGACGCAAATAATAGATTATGAAAATACAGCTTTCCGATGCAGAATATGCCGGCAGACAGGGCACTTACAAAATACCTACCCAGAATTCAAAAAGGACAGCCAAAGAAGGAGGAAATCTGGAAAGAAAAAAGGATGGACATTCCCACCACCTGATCCGGAGGAAGAGGAAGAAGAAGAGGAGGAAATGCCCACCCCCAATGAAAACAGTACAACAGAACCGCAAGAACAAATGCCCATGGAATCGCAACCGGAAAAGGCTTCAGACACATTGGAACTCAGTGGAACCAAAAGGCAGCACAAATCGGACACATCAGACTCCGACAAGGAAATCCCTCGACCTGAGGAGGAAAACCCATTACAACTCATACCCATGCATTCAGCTCATGGCGAGTGGTGCAAGGTAGAGAAGAAAAAGGGGAGGAAAACTTGATCTTTCCCCCATCAGTCATCTCGTTTTCCAGGCATGGATTTTATTTCAGCAGTTTATTCTTTTTTTGTACTTGACCTTTGTGTCAATTTTTCGTCAGGCTTCATAGCCTTGTCTTTGAAATGCTTCGGCATCTACAAAACGTAATTTTCAAAATTAATGAAAATTACAATTTTTTTCCAAGTGAAAAAAAAAATGAGAACATGAGTGGACAGTAATGACAAAAGAGTCCAAAGTCAAATATAACTCATAAACAGTTCCATGATTCGAGGAACTAAGGAAAGCCTTTAGGAATTAATTGAAATAGAAGTGGACATAGAAGACTGAGACGATTTAGGAGTTAGGTCAATAGATATAGGAGTGGAATTAGGATAGTTCAATATAAGTCCAGCATATATGTAATCCTACGGGTAGAGTAAAAAGGAGAGGCCACTAATAGTTGAAGACCAGGCCTGTACGAGATACAGAAGATCTCGTTCTGTAATCATTTTTTTTATAATATAAATAACTCATTTCTTAGTTGGAATGTGTGTTTTAAGTGTTGATTTGTATGCGAATTCATAGGCTCTGTGATCTGATACCACTAATGGTGCAGGGCCTACCCCGCACATACCCACAGTATGCAAGAATCTGCATAAATGCACCTATCCTAGGAAATTGACTTTGAAATGGAGTAAAATCTTCAAACCTGTAATGGTTGAGGCCCTTTTATCATGGTTCCTTTACCTTAGAACCCAATCACCCCTTCACAATCTTTGTTTAAACCTTGGTTAAAGCCTTCCATTAATTCTTCCTTATCGGGAGTATTAAAACCCCTAAACCTTAGTTAAGCCTTTTAATAGTTCGTCAACCGTATAGATATAACCATTTCCCTTTATTCATTAGTTACGTGTGTTTTAACGTAATAAAATTTTATCTCACCCTTTTTCCTTTATACACCAAATACCAAGGAAAATATGCACCAAACATACCTTTTCCCAACTCCGTACGGCTTCTGCACAGATTCCAAGGCTACCTTGATCGCTATCGGCATTAGCTCCTATCGCGGCCACACCACATATATGTTTACATCACCCTCTGACTCCGATATTAAACTATCAGAGCATTCAAATCATATCTTTGTGTTAAACCCTTCGACACACCACTTTATACACATATGAAGAAATACATTACAACTCCGCTCCGACCCATATAAGGCCAGACTTCAAATTTCTTAATCCCGCATTCATAATCTCATCATGTCCACTTGTCCGTATCAATTCTTCCATTGCTCCGATTGCCAACCTCCAATTTAATCTCCGTCGTCCATCTTGTTGCCGATCCAACAACTATCGGTGTATCATTGATCGACCTATCGGTGTTCTATCACACTAACCCCTTACTGCTTCAAAGTGTCGATATGCAATTAGTGATTAGATCTGGGTCGTCGATTTGGACTTTCGATCCGACGTCCAGGATCTATCGCAATCGCTCTCCTCAAGTCGGACCCTTTTCACCCACAAAGCATTGATCTGATCAGTCTTTACAGACCCGATATGGATTTAGGTCAACCTGCATAAGTTTTCAAGTCCAGATTCTAAATCCAACTGTGTTTTGCACTGGTTCTTAGTGTAAATTGGGTTTTACACTTAGGGACTTAAACTACATAATTCACTCCGCTGATGTGACACGATCTGGACCATTGATCTTAAGAGATCTAACAGTATCTATGCCTCACTCCTTGTTCCTCCGTTCTTCATTTTCCTTAGAAATTACGCTAAGTCTTCAGTGTTATCTTTGTGACCCTAGTTTCTTCAAAGGGTTCTCGACCTTTTCTAGTCCACTGCGTGCTATCTCTTCTGAGCTTAAATTTGTACTTTCCTATGATATTTGTTTTTGCAGATCTCTAATGGATTCAATGATCCATCGTGATCCTTTGTATCATTTCCTCCCTCTGCGTGTTCTGTAGAACTATGCCTGTAACCCCCTGTCACAGAGCCTACAAATTCACATACAAATCAACACTTAAAACACGCATTCCAACTCAGAAATGAGTTGTTTATATTATTAAATAAAACCAATGATTACAAAACGAGATCTTCTGTATCTCGCATAGGCCTGGTCTTCAACTATCAGTGGCCACCTCTTTTTACTTTGCTTGTAGGCCTACATATATGGCAGGAGTTCCGTTGAACTATCTTGGTTCGACTCTTATATCTATTGACCTAACTCCTAAATCCTCTCGGTCCTCTATGTCCACTTCTATTTCAATTAATTCCTAAAGGCTCTCCTTAGTTCCTCGAATCATGGAACTGTTTAAGAGTTATATTTGACTTTGGACTATTTTGTCATTATTTTCCACTCATGTTCTCATTTATTCGAGAGCACTCATAATTTCTCCCATTATCTAATTAATTCACTTAAAAGGCCTAAATTACATTAACTTGAGACTTAGGAAAACTACTTCCTAAAAATACATGATCCCCCTATGTTTATTTATTTAAAATGATTTTCTCTTGGGTGAATGCTCCTGAATCAGACTCCCAAATTAGAAAATATTCATGATCTCCTGATCATGTGTCTTCTAGTCTTGGTCTTCCTGGATCCCACACTTTGTTATGTAACTATCCACATGCTTTGTTCCCTTGTTGCTGCTGGACTTCTGTTGTCTTTTTCTCCATCTTCTTCTTCTTGTCAATCAGGTTTAAGTTCTGATTGATCTTGCTTGTTATTGCTACCATTTTCCTCCATTTGGACTGCTTCATCATCAGCTCCCACATTTCTTCAATCTCTGTCTCCAGTACATCTTTGGACTGGTCCATCTTCTACTTCATATTTCGGCCTCCTTCTCTTTGTTTTCGGTGGCTGTTGTTGTCTATTAATTGTTTAAATTTTTGTTGGTTTACTTTTTCTTCTTCATTTACTCTTGTTCCAATTGCTTTGCTTACTTTGACTTCTATTTTGATTGCTTCAACCTTTGCCCTAGTTGCTTTGTTGACTGCTATGTTGACTTCTACCTTGCTTGCTCCAACTTTTGCTTTGCTTGCTTCAACCTTTGCCCTGGTTGCTTTGCTCACTGCTATGCTAACTTCTACCTTGCTTGTTCCAACTTTTGCTTTGCTTGTTGCCTCCCTATCATCCTTACCCTCTTTCATGATTGAATCATGACTGTTCAACACTTTCTCCAGCAAATTAACTTCTCTATTCCATGGATTGAGTTCTTCCATAGAATTCTCTTCTTTCACTTTTATTTGGTTGTTCACTTGTGCCAAATCTCCTCCAACAATTGCAACAAAACCTGCACTCACAAAACACTTGTTAAAATAAAAAACACAAGGCTGTTGTGCCTTATCTCCCTTTGGAAAAAATTTAGTTTGCTTCTCTGTTTCTTTCTCCTCTGTCAGCACATCAGTATGCTGATTTGAATTCTCCAAAGAATTCATGAGACTGTCCATTAGTCCTTCTTCCACATCATTTTCTTCAATGATATCTTCCTGCTCTTGTTCACTGTAGTGAACTTCTTCTCTTGCAGTGTCAATCTGCTGAGCTTTCATATCCATCTCCTTTTCCTTATGACTTTCATTCATGACAATTTTTTTGTCTTCCCTTTTCAGCAGTCTATCTTGAACATCTATTCTCTGTTTTTCTAACTCCCTTCTTTGAAAATCTAATTTTCTATATAACTTAACAACTTTAATTGGAGTAGATTTTGGAAATTTTACACAATTCTTCATACCTTCCTTTGTTATGGATAGATCATCAGATGTCCTTTCTCCTTTTGCTAAGTCTTTTTCATAGACTTCTTCTTCCATAACATCTTTCAGTAGATGTTCTTCTTCTTCACTGACTGTCTCAATAGTTTCCATGTCTATTTCCACTGTGCCTGTCATCATAGTGAACTGATGATCCTTTATTATGTTTTCAGCTAACATAGTCTCTTATTCAATACATTTTATCTTGATTTCCCTCTATAATTCTTTCCCTAGAGTTATCCTGGTCTCCTCATCTTCATTAACATTCTCCTCCATGACAGCTTCTATAGACTCATCCATAGACTTTTCCTTCTGTATGCAGTCAAATTCCTCCTCTTCTAAAAAGTTTTCTTTGTCACCTTTTACTTCTAGATCTACATCTTCTCTAAAGATATCTTCAAAAGGTTGCCTTTCTCCTACAATATCTGCCATCATACAAAAACTATCAGCTTTAAAAACATAAGGCCCTTTGGTCTCACTGGATGCCTCAACCATCATATCTCCTTGCTGTTCCAAGTTCTCTTTATAACTAAGAAATTCTTCGAATGTCTCCTATTCAATCTCTTCAAGCCCTTCACTTTGTTGCTTGATATCTTTCTCCAGCTGTATATGAGATCTATCTATCTCATCTCCTTCCAGAACATAATTTAGATTCTTCTTGTCTTCTTCCTCTTTTATGACAACATCAACAAATTGTCCTTCTTTACATGTTTCACCTACAAACATACAAAAATGGTAAAATTTAAAATCATGTGACCCTTTGGCCTTACTTGATGTTTTATTCCTCAAGTCTCCATCTTCAGTTCCTCCTAGAATTTTACCCCTTTCTGGTTCACAAATGGACTCTTCCATTTCCATTTCCAACTCAGCTTACTTGAGTTTTCCCATCAGCGACTTCAATTGCATTTGCTGTAGCCTTCTCTATATTTCTTGCCATTTCACTAGTTTCTTCCTCAAGACCCAACCTAGTCTCTGGATTTCCTCAAGCATTCTCCTTAATGCATTGAGTTGTTCTTTTAACTTTGCAATATCCCTGTCAATTTCTTATTGACTTATCCTCTTGCCATTTGCCTTGGCATACTCTTTCTTCATCTTTCTTCTGCTGTGGCTTCTCTCTGAACCTTTGCTATGACTATCATTAGTCATCTTCTTCTCTTCCTTCATGAGCTCCTCTGAAACAACTAGTCCTCCTTTCTGTAATCTTACCTCACTAAGCTCTCCTCACTCAGTCTTTTGGTAAGCACGGTCCTCTATTTGGAACCTCCTCTTGAGCAACACCTTTTGTCCTTATAGGCTTCTACAATCTCTCACTCTCTCTTGAGAACACTTCACCTATCCTCTCTGTCCAATCTCTTGTTGGATTCTTCAGGTTCACTACCACTTTCCTTCAAAGTATTCTCCTTACTTTGCCTTCAAGAATGTATCTGGTTCTCCTTTCACAACTTCTCTTGTTGTCACTTGTGCATTAGTATATAAACACACATTCTCAATTTAAAACAAAACATAACATATTACCTCTCCTTCAAGATCCTAGCATGATCTTGTTTCACCATTCCACCTATGCCTTGGATGGATTGTCCTCCGTTTTGTCTCCAAGTCCTCTTCCCTTCAGAACTTATATTAAGCGATCTTGCTTTCTCTTTCCTTTAAGGAATCCTCTATTCCTGTTTACTCCAAGCCTCTACTAGAGCTACTATAGCCTCCCAAGAACTTCAAAAGTTCCCTTACAGTCTTCTATTGTAGCCTTATGCACATTACCTTCTTCTGTGTGCAACCTCCTTTTCATAGGAAATCTTTTCTGCTCTGATTTCAAATCTACTCTGATTACAAGTCTCCTCTGATACCACTCCGCCAATGCAACACAATCTGGACTGTTGATCTTAAGAGATCTAACGGTACCTATGCCTCACTCCTCACATACCCCACACATACCCACAGTATGCAAGAATCTGCATAAATGCAACTATCCCAGGAAACTGACTCTGTAATGGAGTCAAATCTTCAAACCTCTAATGGTTAAGTCCCTTTTATCAAGGTTCCTTTATCTCAAAACCCAATCACCCCTTCACAATATTTGTTTAAACCTTGGTTAAAGCCTTCCATTAATTATTCCTTATCGGGAGTTTTAAAACCCTTCTAAACCCTAGTTAAGCCTTTTAATAGTCCATCGATCATATTGATATAACCATTTCCCTTTATTCATTGGTTATGTATGTTTTAACATAATAAACTTTTATCGCACCCTTTTTCCTTTATACACCAAATACCAAGAAAAATGTTATGTATGTTTTAACATAATAAACTTTTATCGCACCCTTTTTCCTTTATACACCAAATACCAAGAAAAATACGCACCAAACATACCTTTTCCCGACACCATACGGCTTCTGCACATATTTCGAGGCTACCTTGATCGCTATCGGCATTCTCTCCTATGGCGACCACACCACATATATGTTTACATCACCCTCCGACTCTGATATTCAACTGTCGGAGCATTCAAATCATATATTTGTGTTAAACCCTTCAGCACACCACTTTATACACATACAGAGAAATACATTACAACTCCTCTTCGACCCATATAAGGCCAAACTTCAGATTTCTTAATCCCGCATTCATAATCTCATCACGTTCGCTCCTCCATATCAATTCTTCCATTGCTCTGATTTCCAACCTTCGATTCAATCTCTACCATCCATCTCATTGCCGATCTAATGGCTATTGGCGCTTCACCGATTAGCTTATCAGCGTTCTATCGCATTGACCCTTGACTACTTCAAAGTGCTGATATGCAATTAGTGATTATATCTTTGCCATCGATCTGGACTTTCGATCTGACGGTCTAGGATCTATCGCAATATCACAATCGCTCTCCTCAAGTCGAACCCTTTTCACCCTCAAAGCGCCGATCCGATCAGTATTTACAGACCTGATATGGATTTAGGTCAACCTGAATAAGTTTTCAAGTCCAGATTCTAAATCGACTATGTTTTCCGCCGGTTCTTAGTGTAAATTAGGTTTTACACTTAGGGACTTAAACTACATAATTCACTCCGCTGATGCGAGACGGTCTAGACTGTTGATCTTAAGAGATCTAACAGTACCCGTGCCTCACTCCTCATTCCTCCATTCTTCCTTTTTCTTAGAAATTACGCTAAGTCTTCAGTGTTATCTCTATGACCCTGGTTTCTTCAAAGGGTTTTGGACCTTCGCTATTCCGCTGCGCACTATCTCTTCTGAGCTTAACTTTGTACTCTCCTTTGATCTCTGTTTTTGCAGAGCTCTAATGGATTCAATGATCCATCATGATCCTCTATATCATTTCCTCCCTCTGCGTGTTCTACAGAACTCTTCCTGTAACCCCTTGTCACAGAACCTATGAATTCACATACAAAACAACACTTCAAACATGCATTCCAACTCAGAAATGAGCTGTTTATATTATAAAAACAATTATTACAGAACGATATCTTCTATATCACGCACAAGCCTAGTCTTTAACTATCAGTGACCTCCTCCTCATGATCCGCACGGAGTTGTGCAACTAAATCTGCACTGTCCAATCTAGCATTGTCTACTATAATAGTTGGAATTGCTTTGAGTACATGTGCAAAAGAATCAATTGCAAGAGATTTATTTCCTGGTGTCCTCCTTGCAAGTTCATCAACTTGCTTTTCCATGAGCATTTCAGGCCATCATATCTCCTTGCTGTTCCAAGTTCTCTTTATAACTCAAAAAATATTTGATTGTCTCCTCTTCAATCTGTTCAAGCTCTTCACTTGGTTTCTTGATATCTTTCTCCAGTTGTGTATGAGATCTATCTATCTCATCTCCTTCTAGAACAGAATTTAGATTCTTCTTGTCTTCTTCCTCTTTTATGACAATATCAGCAAATTTTCCTTCTTTACGTGTTTCACCTGCAAACATACACAAATTTTCAGATTTAAAACCACTTGACCCTTTGGCCTTACTTGATGTTTCAGTCCTCAAGTCTTCATCTTTAGTTTCTCCCAGAATTTCACCCCTTTCTAGTTCACAAATGGACTCTTCCATTTCCATTTGCAACTCAGCTTCCTTGAGTTTTCCCATCAACCACTTCACTTGCATTTGCTATAGCCTTCTCTGTATTTCTTGCCATTTCATTGGTTTCTTCCTCAAGACCCAACCTAGTCTCTGGCTTTCCTCAAGCATTCTCCTTAATGCAATGGGTTGTTCTTTTAACTCTACAATCTCCTTGTCAATATCCTCTTGACTTATACTCTTGCCATTTACCTTGGCATCCTCTTTCTTCATCTTTATTCTGCTATGGCTTCTCTCTGAACCTCTTCTATGACTATCAGTAGTCATATTATTCTCTTCCTTCATGAGCTTCTCTACAACAAGCCTCTGCAACAGCTAGTCCTCCTTGTTGCAATCTTACCTCACTAAGCTCTCCTCACTTATTCTTTCGGTAAGAAGGGTCCTCTATCTGGAAACTCCTCTTGAGCAACACCTTTGCTCCTTCTAGGCTTTTGCAATCTCTCACTATCTCTTGAGAACACTTCACTTATCCTCTCTGTCCAATCTCTTGTTGGATTCTTTAGGTTCACTATCACTTTCCTTCAAAGTATTCTCCTTACTCTGCCTTCAAGAACATATCTAGTTCTCCTTTCACAGCTTCTCTTGTTGTCACCTGTGCATTAGTATATAAACACACATTCTCAATTTAAAACAGAACATAACATATTACCTCTCCTTCAAGATCCCAGCATGATCTTGTTTCACCATTCCACCCGTGCCTTGGATAGATTGTCCTATGTTTTGTCTCCAAGTCCTCTTCCCTTCAAAATTTATATTAAGCAATATTTCTTTCTCTTTCCTTTAAGGAATCCTTTGTTCCTTTTTACTCCAAGCTTATGCTAGAGCTCCTACAGCTTCCCAAGAACTTCAAAAGTTCCCTTACATTCTTCTATTGTAGCCTTATGGACATTACCTTCTTTTGTGTGCAACCTCCTTTTCATAGGAAATCATTGCCGCTCTGATTTCAAATCTACTCTGATTACAAGTCTACTCTGATACCACTAATGGAGCAGGGCCTACCCCGCACATACCCACAGTATGCAAGAATCTTCATAAATGCAACTATCCCAGGAAATTAACTCTGCAATGGAGTCAAATCTTCAAACCTCTAATGGTTAAGGCCCTTCTATCATGGTTCCTTTATCTCAAAACCCAATCACCCCTTCACAATGTTTGTTTAAACCTTGGTTAAAGCCTTCCATCAATTCCTCCTTATTGGGAGTATTAAAACCTTTCTAAACCTTAGTTAAGCCTTTTAATAGTCCATCGACTGTATAGATATAACCATTTCCCTTTATTCATTGGTTACGTATGTTTTAATGTAATAAATTATTATCGCACCCTTTTTCCTTTATACACAAAATACCAAGGAAAATACGCACCAAACATACCTTTTCCCGACTCTATACGGCTTCTGCACAGATTCCAAGGCTACCTTGATCGCTGTTAGCATTCGCTCCTATTGCGGCCACACCACATATATGTTTACATCACCCTCCGACTCCGATATTCAACTATCAGAGCGTTCAAATTATATCTTTGTGTTAAACCCTTCGGTACACCACTTTATACACATATGAAGAAATACATTACAACTCCGCTCCGACCCATATAAGGTCGAACTTCAAATTTCTTAATCCCGCATTCATAATCTCATCGCGTCCGCTCCTCCATATCAATTCTTCTGCTGCTCCGATTTCCAACCTCCGATTCAATCTTCGCCATCCATCTTGTTGCCAATCCAACGGCTATCGGCGCATCGCCGATCGGCCTATCGGTGTTCTATCACGCTGACCCTTGACTGCTTCAAAGCGCCAATATGCGATTAGCGATTAGATCTGGGTCATCGATCTGGACTTTCGATCTGACGGTCTAGGATCTATCACAATATCGCAATCGCTCTCCTCAAGTGGGACCCTTTCCACTCTCAAAGTGCCGATCCGATCAGTCTTTACCGACCCAATATGGATTTAGGCCAACCTGCATAATTTTTCAAGTCTGGATTCTAAATCTGACTGTATTTTGCTTCGGTTCTTAGTGTAAATTGGGTTTTACACTTAGGTACTTAGACTACATAATTCACTCCATTGATGTGACACGATTTGGACTGTTGATCTTAAGAGATATAACGGTCCCTGTGCCTCACTCCTCATTCCTCAATTCTTCCTTTTTCTTAGAAATTACACTAAGTCTTCAGTGTTATCTCTGTGACCTTGGTTTCTTAAGTGTTATTAGAGTAGACTTGTAATCAAAGCAGACTTGTAACCAGAGAAGATTTGAAATCAGAGTGGAAAATATTTCCTATGAAAAGCAAGTTCCACACAGAAGAATGTAATGTGCATAAGGCTACAATAGAAGACAGTAAGAGAATTTTTGAAGTTCTTGGGAGATTGTAGCAGCTCCAGCAGAGGCTTGGAGTAAACAGGAACAGAGTATTCCCTAAAGGAAAGAGAAAGCAAGATTTCTTAATATAAGTTCTAAAATGGGAAGAGGACTTGGAGACAAAATAGAGGACAATCCATCCAAGGCACAAGTGGAATGGTGAAACAAGATCATGCTGGGATCTTGAAGGAGAGGTAATATGTTATGTTCTGTTTTAAATTGAGAATGTGTGTTTATATACTAATGCACAGGTGACAACAAGAGAAGTTGTGAAAGGAGAACCAGATATGTTCTTGAAGGCAAAGTAAGGAGAATACTTTGAAGGAAAGTGGCAGTGAACCTGAAGAATCAAAAAAGAGATTGGACAGAGAGGACAGTTGAAGTGTTCTCAAGAGAGAGTGAGAGATTTCAAAAGCCTAGGAGGAGCAAAGGTGTTTCTCAAGAGGAGGTTCCAGATAGAGGACCGTGCTTACCAAAAGACTGAGTGAGGAGAGCTTAGTGAGGTAAGATTGCAGCAAGGAGAACTAGTTGTTGCAGAGGCTTGTTGTAGAGGAGCTCATGAAGGAAGAGAAGAAGATGACTATTGATAGTCATAGCAGAGGTATAGAGAGAAGCCACAACAGAAGAAAGATGAAGAAAGAGGATGCCAAGGCAAATGGCAAGAGGCTAAGTCAAGAGGAAATTGACAAGGAGATTGTAGAGTTAAAAGAACAACTCAATGCATTAAGGAGAATGCTTGAGGAAAGCCAGAGACTAGGTTGGGTCTTGAGGAAGAAAACAATGAAATGGTAAGAAATATAGAGAAGGCTACAACAAATGCAAGTGAAGTGGCTGATGGGAAAACTCAAGGAAGCTGAGTTGGAAATGGAAATGGAAGAGTCCATTTGCTAACTAGAAAGGGCTGAAATTCTGGGAGAAACTGAAGATGAAGACTTGAGGACTAAAACATCAAGTAAGGCCAAAGGGTCACATGGTTTTAAATCTGACAATTTGTGTATGTTTTCAGGTGAAACATGTAAAGAAGGACAATTTGCTGATATTGTCATAGAAGAGGAAGAAAACAAGCAGAATCTAAATTCTGTTATGGAAGGAGATGAGATAGATAGATATCATATACAGCCGGAGAAAGATATCAAGCAACCAAGTGAAGGGCTTGAAGAGATTGAAGAGGAGACAATCGATGAATTTCTGAGTTATAAAGAGAACGTGGAACAACAAGGAGATATGATGGCATGAAATGCTCATGGCAAAGCAAGTTGATGAACTTGCAAGGAGGACACCAGGAAAGAAATCTCTTGCAATTGATGCTTTTGCACATGCACTCAGAGAAATTCCAACTATTATAGCAGACAATGTTGGATTGGACAATGCAGATTTAGTTGCATAGCTCTGTGTTGATCATGAGGAGGAGGCCACTGATAGTTGAAGACTAGGCCTGTGCATGATATAGAAGATCTCATTCTGTATTCATTGTTTTTATAATATAAACAACTCATTTCTAAGTTGGAATGTGTGTTTTAAGTGTTGATTTGTATGGGAATTCGTAGGTTCTATGACAGGAGGTTACAGGGATAGTTCTGCTGAACACGCAAAGGGAGGAAATGATATAGAGGATCACAATGGATCAATTGAATCCATTCGAGCTCTGCAAAAACAGAGATCAAAGGAGAGTACAAAGTTAAGCTCAGAAGAGATATCACATAGCGAAATAGCGAAGGTCGAGAACCCTTTGAAGAAACCAGTGTCACAGAGATAACACTAAAGACTTAGGATAATTTCTAAGAAAAAGGAAGAACGGAGGAACGAGGAGTAAGGCACAGGTACCGTTAGATCTCTTAAGATCAACGGTCGAGATTATGTCGTATCAGTGGAGTGAATTAGGAAGTGTAAGTCCCTAAGTGTAAAACCCAATTTACACTAAGAACTCGTGCAAAACATAATCAGATTTAGAATCTGGACTTGAAAACTTATGCAGGTTGACCTAAATCCATATCAGGTCCGTAAAGACTGGTCGGATCGACGCTTTGAGGGTGAAAAGGGTCCAACTTGAGGAGAGTGATTGCGATATTATGATAGATCCTATACCATCAGATTGAAATTCCAAATCGACGACCTAGATCTAATCGCTAATCTCATATCGGCGCTTTGAATCCGTCAGGTCAGTGCGATAGACCACCAATAGGCCAATTGGTGATGCACCGATAGCCGTTGGATCGGCAACGAGATGGACAACAGAAATTAAATCGGAGGTTGGCAATCGGAGCAGTGGAAGAATTAATACAGAGGAGTGGACGCGATGAGATTATGAATGCGGGATTAAGAAATTTCAAGTTCGGCCTTATATGGGTCAAAGCGGAGTTGTAATGCATTTCTTTGTATGTGGATAAAGTGGTGTGCCGAAGGGTTTAACACCAAGATATGATTTAAACGCTCTGATAGTTAAATATCGGAGTTGGACAGTGATGTAAACATATATGTGGTGTGGTCGCGATAGCAGCAAATGTCGATCACAATCAAGGGAGCCTCAGAATCTGTGTAGAAGTCGTATGGAGTCAGGAAAAGGTATTTTTGGTGCGTATTTTCCTTGGTATTTGGTGTATAAAGGAAAAGGGGTGTGATACTAGGTTATTACGTTAAAACATACGTAACCAATGAATAAAGGGAAATGGTTATATCTATATGGCCGACGGACTATTAAAAGGCTTAACTAAGGTTTAGAAGGATTTTAATACTCCCGATAAGGAATAATTAATGGAAGGCTTTAACCAAGGTTTAAACAAAGATTGTGAAGGGGTGATTAGGTTCCGAGATAAAGGAATCATGATAAAAGGGCCTTAACCATTAGAGGTTTGAATATTTGACTCAGTTGGAGAGTCAATTTCCTGGGACAGTTGCATTTATGTAGATTCTTGCATACTGTGGGTATGTGCGGGGTAGGCCCTACACCAGGTCGCTTCGCTCTCTTTCTCTATATGGAAATATGGCTGCAGATACAAAGAAGTAATGTATGTCACCCATGGGCCACTACAGTGCACAGATCCTCTATGTGTGCTCTACCTCCTATCTCTCCTGGACATCTTTGTTTAACTATGGAACAAAATGCTCTCAAAATAATGGAATGCCTCTTCCTCCTACTACCTTGGTTATAACACAACCCGATAGCCTACTAGTGGTTAAGTTTGACTACATCGAATCTTAACTAGAGTTACAAAATAGACTCTTCTAGAGTATTTTACATCACAAACATGTGGCTAGCCCCTTTTCCATGAATAATGTGGGTTGACGTGGCATCCTCTTGGACTATAGGTTTGAAAATAAGTAGATCAACTTCTGAGTGGCATAACTTTTGCATGCGGACTTCGATTGGCGCGATTTTTGCATCGTTG
Organism: Pinus tabuliformis; assembly: GCA_031772625.1. NCBI lineage: Eukaryota > Viridiplantae > Streptophyta > Pinopsida > Pinales > Pinaceae > Pinus > Pinus tabuliformis. The sequence goes on from CM062808.1 coordinate 328,028,513, forward strand.
GAAATCTTTCTGTGTGTAGAATAACATGAAAAGTTGATGCATTCAAGCAACAAAGTTTTACCCCAAAAAATTTCATTTGATTCTTGAAAACTCTCCCAGAAGGTTTGAGACCCCATTTTTCCAAACTGGGTCCCACCAATAAAAATGGTCCTGTGAGTTGATTCCTCCACTTTTTCCACTCCAAATGCATTGAGATGGACGAAAAAAATATAATGATCCAATTCGGATCAATTAATATTAATCAACAATAATAAAAATTAATTATATTTGACCATAGTTGAAGAGCGTTGACTATCAAACATAGTTGAACATAGTCAAACATAGTCGAACGCAGTCAACAACATGATTAATTGTGATTGACTACTTTTGTAATTTTTCATGGTCCCCCATGATCAACCATGGCCAACCATTGTCAACCATAATCAACCATGGCAAACCATTGTCAACCATATCAACCATAGTCAACCATGTTCAACCATAGTCAACCATGATTTTGTAATGTCACGTTGTGATGTTCAATAAATTGTAATGTTATGTAACATTGCAAAAATGTTTGTGATATCGTGAGGTTGAATACATTTTTGTACCATTAAGACGTCACAATGTGTTTGATTATTAATATTAGTAAGCGATTTTATTTAATTGAAGTTAAATATTATTGATTGTCAAACATTGTCAATGATAATTTACCACATTATTAAATGTAACTAACTAATTTTGTAATGTCGCATTATAGTATTAAATAAAATACAATATAATATAACATTACTACAAATGTAATATTAAACATAACACCTATTATTATCATTAATAATAATAATAATAATAATAATATATTAAAATGAATATTAATTAATTAATATTAATATTGATACTAATACTAGTCTTATTAATAAACCTAATAACATTGCATGTTCAAATGTATTGATTTTTATGGAAATCTCATATTAAACCTAATATTACATGTTACTTGTTCATGTATATTACTCATCTTGAAGACAAATAGTTTACAAAGGTTAAATAGTTTTATGCACACAACTTACAGCAAATTGGATAAGGGTTATATTAGCAACGTTAAATGTTATAATAATAACAATGTTCAACGCACGTGACAAACAGTGGACAAACATGTGGTCAGAGGAGGAATTTCATAATCCAATCCAATTTTCAAGAGTGAAATCACTTTTCAAAATCAGTTATGTATAGATGTTTCAAGGAGCAAAGTTTCAATTGAAGTGAATTTAATTTTCATTAATCTTCGTATGCGGTAAATTATTAATGATATATTAAATTTTTAATTTAAATACATAATTTATCTTTATAGAGAAGTTATATTTGAAATTTTATTTATTAACGTATAGATGATGATAAAAATATGTCAATATTTTTTATTTTCAATCATTCAATATGAATCTATAATCAAGAAAAAGATTAAAGTTTTCAAAAGAACATTTATCAGCGTAAAAATTATTTTGTGTTTTTTTTTTAATATGAAAATTAATTTTAATATTACTTTTTGGTAAACCCATAGACATCCTCATTGTAAATTAGGGATTTCAACCTCAAACCTCAAATTTATACGTCGTCTCCATATCATGGTATCATTATCAAATTTCACTCTTTGAACCTTAAATGTTATTTTTATATTGTGAATTGTATTATTAGATCTCAATTGAAAAATGCAAAATTAAAATGTTTATACTTTAGTTTGTAGGCAAAATAATATATACATTTTATGTTTATATAGGTAAGTAAAATTTTGTTGGACTTGTTGATTTGAATTTATGAGTTTATTTTTTTTTTTCACGTGGAAAAAAGGCGTAATTTATATTCATATTGAAATAAATTACATTTTGTAGATGCTTAGAGCATATGCAGATAGCTGTCCATGAATAGGACAAGTATACTCGAAAAAAGAATAAAAAAAGTTACAATTACATCAAAGCCTATACTTTTCTGCCCTTCTTCTTCTCCACCCTACGCCAACCCTGTGAGTCAGAAGGGGGAACAATGATGGCCTGTGAGTATTCCTGCATGTTCGCTGGTGGTTCTTTGTCGGATTCTGATCCTTCTGATCCATGGGTTCTTTTGTTGCCACTAGCTTCCGGCCGTGGCGTTTCCTGCTGCCGAACATGGTCCGCCATTTGCGGGTCTGGTGCTTTTTCTTCATGTGTACCATTCTGTTCCATATTTATATCTGGTTCCTCTTGATTCACTTTATGCTCTGGCTGATTGTCCTCTTCTTCCAACGGTTCTGTATTCTGCCACCCATTTGGCTTTTTTGGCTGTTTTTTGTTTCCTTTTGTATTCTTTCTGGCCAGTGGGCAAGAATTTTGAAGGTGTCCTGTTTGCCGGCAGCTGCGGCATCTGAATGCTGTGTTTTCATAGTCTAGGGGCTGTATCCTCTCAGTGTTATTATAGATTAATGATATTTTATCAGGCAGCCCCTGACTCAAGTCCACTTCAACGCAAATTCTGGCAAATGTGTATATCCCTCTGCTATTTCTGTCTTCATCAACTTTTAGGAATTTCCCCAAGGAATTCCCAATGGCATATAATACTATGGGGTGCCAGAGATGTAATGGGAGGTTGTGAAGCCTCACCCAAACAGGTGTTGTTGTGATTTTCATAGTATTAGGGTCGAAATCAGTAAACCAAGGGGTAACAAAGAGACCTGCACTACCCCAAAACCAAGGCCCCTCATTGATGATGCTGTCCCTTTCTTCCTCTGTGTGGAATTGAACAATGAAAAAACCTTTTGAACATAGGTATATATTACATTCTGGTGTCCAGCGGGAATGTATCCATTGATGTAAAGCATCTGATTTTGGCCAGAAACCATTGAATCTACATATTACAGCATGTTTTGTGAAGTCAGAGTGTATTGTAGTTACCTCTGGTATAGTAACTTGGAGCATTGCATGTTCCATTTTTTGTTCTACTATATGTGGCCTAGGTTGTTCTGGTGGTAACATTGGTTTGTCCTGTATCTTTCCCTTCCGCTTTACTGCATCACGAAAGGAGCCTGAGGTCTTTGAGCCAGATCCATTGCAGCCTCCACGCAGTCTTAGATTAAGGTATATGGTTGTATCCTGACAGATCCCATATTCCTGTAGAGTAAGATGGTCCTTTAAGCTACGCCCTGCCCATATCAGGTTCTGGTGTCTTATGGGAATTCCAAGTTGGATTTGTATTTTGTTTTTTAGCTCTTGTATGTTTGAATTCTTGCTGAGTCGCATGCAGCAGTGGCTGCCCCCTGTTTGTTTGATGAAGATCTGGATCCAATCTTTACCCTGGCAATCCCCTGTTTTTTTAATTTTTTCCATCCCATGGGGTTTCCAGATCTGTCTGTCCCTTGGTAATGGCTCCTAGGCAGAGCTCCATGGTATGTAGGTACTCAAATCTACCTCATATATTAATAGAACAACATTCTGATATTCTATAAAATGGGTTTTTCCTTCATACCTTAAATATAAGCTGCGTTTTTCCATCCTGAAAGCTCCATTTTTACTGAAGAACGCTCCCTCGCTCAAAACGCTTGTGCCGATCCTAGGGTAATCGAGTTCCTTCTTTTCCTTCGCAGGGCAGCACGCAATTTTCATTGCCAAGTTTGGTTTGCACGGAATCGAGGCTCCACTGAAACTCCCGACTCTGTAATCTGTAGGGCCAAGCAAAGGCCATACGTTCTCTAACCATTGCATCTCACACGGGATTGCAAAGGCTGGGATCAGATCCCTCTCTGAGATCAAATCTCGGTTGGGCATTTCATCAAACACTTGTCTCACATCCTCCTTGGATTTGAAATATGAAGGCGCCCGTATCTGGGTCAGGAGATCCAGCTTGGTTTTGTCTAAACCCTTGCTGGGCTTACTCGTCTTCTTGCATCCCTCAAGCTTATGAGAGCCTTTCACTATGGTTAGCTTGCCGGAATTTGTCAGATTCTGGAACTGTGCCTTAAGTTTCGTCTTGAACACAGGGAGCAGATCAGATTTAAACTTTTCGCTCCCGTACTTCGCTATCGCATGAGGGCTAGATCCGCCGCGCTCTTTCAAAGCCACTGTGGCTTCAGAAATCCTCTGGAAATAAGGGAGATGTGCAGGCGGGGGTTTAGAACCCTTGGCAGCCTTCGACTTCTTTTCCTTCGGGTTTTTCGCCTTTTTCTCCTTCGGTTCCTTTAAGAGCTTTTCTTCAGCCGCTTTGACAGCTTCATTCGCCACGGGCTTGGCAGGGACGGTATCCGCAACAGGATCAGTGGAAGCCATGGATAAGAGTCGAGATCGCTGTTTTTCGAAGTATTGCAGCAGCCTAAGTTACCCTTGTCCTGCACACTGCCGAATTTATGAGTTTATATAATCATAGTGTTTTAGAATATTTTTAAAGAATTTTATATATATATAAAAGAACTCAACAATTCCCTAACACTAAATTATTAGTATATTTTCAGGGGTTTACGACTTATTCTCATTTCCATAAACCAGATCACAATTGGCAGATTTAAACTTTGAATATCTTAGTTTCACATTTTCACAAATTTCACATTACTTTGATCACAAATTGGGCTGCCTTCTAAAACTAAAAAATATATACTAAATCATAAAAAAAAATTTACAATTTTATAAAAAATAGTATTATTAAATTTCAATTAAAAATTTGAAGTACATAACACTTAAATTTTACTCAAATATCGCTGCTTGGGGTGGCTCAAGTGACGATGGTCGTGGAATGAAGTCTCACTGAACTAGAGATCTTGGGTTCGAAGCTTGTGCTACCCACCATAACGGGGTGAATAATGGACATGTGAACTTGAAAATCAAATAGTCCTATCAAACTTCCCAATTTTTTTTTACTCAAATATAAATATTTGTAAAATTTTATAAAATAAAATAACACTAATAAATTTATTTTAATATTATACTTTTAAATGATAATCTTAAAATTTCAAAATTTCAAAATAAATACTAAAAAATCGTATAATTTAAATGCTATGTGGGGCGGATAACCACCTCTCTATCCCGCTGCCGTCCCTATGCTTTCAATGCAGTAATTTAAATATTGTGCAGTTATTAAAATGCATGTTTGTGAAATAATAAATATATTTATATATTTAAATATAATTTAAATTAATTATATATATATATATATATATATATATATATAATTTTACAAAAGCGTTGTGAGTAAATTTCCAAAAAAATCAAAATATTATCTTTAAACATTATTCAAAATTAAATATTTATAGATTTTTATTGATATATAATACTGCTAATAGATTAGTTTTAATATTATATTTTAAAATTATAATCTTCAGGTTTCTTTTTTTATTTCAGATAAATATTATAAAATTATATAAGTTAAATATTGTGTAACTATTAGATTGCATGGTTATGGAATCCATTGTTAAATACCATGTTATATTATTTTTTCCTTTTAATTCATATATGATTAGAAGTGAATGTTGTTAAATAATGTTTTAAATGGAATATAGTTAACTTTAAATTATTTTAAAATTGCATATTGTTTCTAAGTGGATTACTATTCACTAAAGTATGTTTAAGGTCGTAATTAAGTTTTGACTAATAATATTTTTTTATTTTTTTATCTTGCTCTGAACTATAGCATTTGTCTCAGGGTCAAGGTCAAACTCTTTTGACTCTCAATTACTTTTCTGAGCTTTCATGACTTAACTAATTTTTTAAGCAAATGTCGAATACTTTTATTTTTGAGTAAATTTAAAAATACTTTTCTAATTTCTGGAAAACTAATTTCTAATTTTTCTTTGGCTAAGGGAGCGTTGATATGGCATAATTCCTCTTGTGGAGGTGATTTATTTTCGGTATTTTTCAGTGGAAATAAATAATTTTAAAATAAAGAAAGGTTAATTTCATAAGTGGTCATTCCCCTCATTGAGTGGTATGATAATGATACTAACACTATTATGCCTAATACTACTATTACTCTACCCAACAATGCTATAACTAATGGGGGTGCCATGCACCTTACGTAAGTGAGGGGGTGCATGGGGGCTAAAGAAATATTAGGCGCTGAACCAAATGCGTCACAAGTAAAACATTATCCAATTTTTGAAGTAGTTGTGTAGAACATCATGTGTATGAACGCAAGGTTGTATTCCTCGGTTTTAAAAAAAGGTCACCTTCCACACCTCTGCACTCTTGTACCTCATCACTCCCATATTTCTATACTTTCGCATTTTTGCGGACTTGAAATTGATTATCTATCTTAATCTAACCTTAACCTTCTAACAACGCTATCGGTAATGACACCATGTTCTTATTTAATACAATTGATCTTTACACTACCCCATTTTAACAAATTTGTCATTTTCCTTTAGTAAATTTTCAAAAAAGTTTTTAAAATAATGTATTAATCATTACAATTATATATTCACAAAGTTCAAATTTCATAAATATTTTTCAAAAGTATATATATATAACCTATTGTCATTATTTAGTCCAACTAGAAGATCCAACACTTTCAGGCTTAACCTCTCATGGCTGAAGTAAAAAAAAAGCTCCATAAACCCACGCAAAAGAAACTATGTGGAACAAAGGATGTGTTGGAGGACAAGCACCTTCCACACCTCTGCACTCCCGTACCTTTGCACATTCATATTCTTCTTCTTCATATTAGTAACTTTTTTTTAATTACAGGCTAAGATGAAGGATGAATCTCATTCGTCTATTGCTTTTCTTGTGATGCATGCACAAACTATTTCTACTAATTTAATATGTAAAAATAAAAATAAATCTTTTCATATTCACTTCCCAAAATACAAAAGCATTATAACCAACACAAAATAATAAGCATGCAACACACTATCATCTAAAAAGTTAATACTAGCTTCCTCAAATATAAATAACCATTTATTACAAGATATATAGGGTTTAAAATTTCAACTCCTTTTGTCCTCTGGTAATTATAGATACACATATTTGATGTATTGACATTTACCATTGAAAACCACTCACTAAAGAAACTCACTTGCAATTTCGTTTTGAATAATTTGGGTGGGACTAAATATATTCGTTATTAGAATTTAAATTTGTTATTATACATTCAACAATTTTACATAACAACTGAGTTTTAAGATAATGCTAGCAATGTCTACACAATGTTGATACATTTTGATGAGTGTGCAAGAAGAGAGCTACATTGTGATGAGTGTGGAGGAAGAAAACTTCCTCCACACCTTTACACTTCGCAAAATATATCAACTAAAATTATTTTAAATAGTTCTAAAACAATAAAAACAATAATTTGTATCATTTGTATCATAATCAAATATCATCAATCAAACCAACTCTCATATATTTAAACACAAACATTTACATATAATATTCCTTAAATTCACAATACATTTCCCAATAAATGCTTAATAAATAAATAAGTAAAAAAAATAGTTTTATTCATATTCACTTCCCAATACAAAAGCATTATAACCAACACAAAATAATAAACATGCAACACACAATCAACTAAAATATTAATATTAACTTCCTCAAATATCAGTAATCGTAATCGTTAATTACAAAGTATATTTGGAATGCAATTTCAAGTCCTTTTTTCCTCATTCCAGATACTCATATTTGGTGTATTTACGTTTACATTGAAAACCACTAGCTAAAATAGCCCACATCCAATTTTGTTTGAATAGTTTGGGCATGACTAAAAGTATTCTTTACTCATATTTAAATTTATTATTGGATTTTCAGCCATTTTACATAGCGACAAAATTCTATGATAATGTTAGCAGTGTCTCCATAACATTGATACATTTTTTGGAGTGAGAGGAAGAAAGCTTCTTCTGCACCTCCACACAATGTATTAACTTATCTGATTTTAAATAGTTATAAAATCATACAAATAATAATTTTTATCCTAATCAAATATCATCACTCAAACCAAGTCCCATATCTTTAAACAAAAGCATTTACATGAAATATTGTTTAAATTCCCAATATATTTTCTAATAAATGTTTCATAAATAAATAAGTAAAAATAAATATTTGTATTCATATATTCACTTTGTAGTGTACAGAAGAATTATAACCAACACAAAATAATAAGTATGCAACACACGATCAACTGAAAATTTAATATAAGCTTCCTCAAATATGAATAATCATTTATTACAAGGTATATGGGGCATCAAATTTTAGCCCCTTTTGTCCTCCAATCATTCCAAATTCTCATATTTGATGTATTGATGTTGACCATTAAAAACCACTCGCTAACCAAACCCACCTCCAATTTCATTTTGAATATTTTGGGTTCTACTAAAAATATTCTTTATTGGGGTTTAAATTTGTTACTGAGATTTCAACACTTTTACATAGCATAAGGGTTCAAAGATAATGCTAGCAAGGTCTCCATAATGTTGATAGATGGTACGGAGTGTGAAGGAAGAAAGCTTCCTCCTCCACGTAATGCATCAACTAATCTTATTTTAAATAGTTTTAAAACAACAAAGCCAATAATTTATATCATAATCAAATATGGTCAATCAAAACAACTCCCATATCTTTAAACACAAGCATTTACATGTAATATTCCTTAAATTCTATCCCATGGGGTGTAGATTAAACAATGATGGGGTGTATTGTTAAGTCACTTTGTGATGTGAAGGTCACAGGTTTAAAACTCCATGGGCAAAAACCTAGTCATGTTAAGGGTTGGTGTGGCTAAGACAGGGTGTGATTCCCAAGTTATTTTGATGGATTAAATTCCCTTCGGTCATGGTTTCTCAAGCCAACGGTTAGGCCTTGTTGGCTTAAGGGGGCCTGACCCATGTTCAGAGTTGTTCGCACCAACCAACAAAACCCTAACTGTTGGCCCTTTAGGAAACAACCTGCATAGCGCAAGCTGCAGTCTCACCCGAAGCGATATTGGGGGATGCTAGAACTAGGTTTCTGCATCCAGAGACAGTGTGATAAGTGGTCTTAGACTCTTACAATTGAGATCTTCCTTCGCACAGATTAGTATCCTTCTATGGATTGCTACTGTAACTTGAGTAAAAAAGATTCTAAACCTTCGCAAAGGTGTGCAATCAATCTTTATAGACCCTAAGGAAGTAGACTATCTACTTTTGCACGCTAATCGATAACCCTAGATTTTCCTTCACACAGATCTATCCAATTCATCAGAATTCGTAACAGAATTAACCCTTAACTTCGCGAACATAGATAATCTCTTAACTCATGCATAAATATTACATATCCAATAGGTTCATGCATCAATTACATAATATTTCATGGAAAACACATTATTAAGCGACATAACATAACATTGACAAAATTCACAATAATACTAATCTGGACAATATTTCTTCAAAATCAGTCTTTACTACACTTCAACGTTCAGATTAAAGACTCCTTTACCCTGCGCACTCAGTAGCAGGGGTCCGTGCACTTAGCTGTTTACTTTTCAAGGCCTCCCACGCACTCAGATGTAGGAGCCTTCCCCCTTCACTTAACTATACGAAGAAGAGCCTTCCTGCCTTAGCACTTACCCAAAACAATCTCTATCTTGACTCCAAGTTATCAGCTACTATTAGTTACCTTCGCTATGACTCAAATATATAGCATTTTCAATACAATACCATGGTCCGCAGACCATGGGTGAGTCTCAAACCAACTTATTTACTTTTCCAAACAAGGGGCTAAACCCCTTTGACTCCTATCTAGATGTGCACTTCGCATCGACATTTCACGAAGATTTTACATCTTTTTACAAAAAATTTACAAAATTTGGGTTAACTAACCCCAAAATTGACCCTAGGGACCCTATCCCGACAAGCTCCTGACACAAATATCACGGCTCGCCATTGAGTCACTCAGTTGGCACTTTGATCTCACTGTGGAGACCACCTAACTCTTCCTGTAATACTACAACTTCAGCAGTGCTCTGTGCCACAGCCTATTGCACTTCTTCTACAAACTTCTCTATTGTCAGGTCTTCCACTGCAAGACGCATTATCCTTTGTGTCTACTATAGAAACTTTATCGTTTCCTGAAGTGATAGAGTAAGATGGCAGGCTTCCTCTAGCCACAACTGTAATCTGGCCTTTAGAAGGGCCTCTTTTCTCTGAAATTCTTCCATTTGTGCTTATAGCTGCTTCCCTTCCTGTAACTTCGCAAGGCGTTGCGCTGATGCCAATGTGTGCATAGTTTCTCAAACTTCATCATACTTCTAATGTGTCTCTCTGACATCAGTGTTTAGCCTCTGCAAGTTCAGTTTCTCCTGCAATTTTATCCACAAATCCATTGCTTGGTCAACAATCATTGAACAGTTTGGGACTATAGTATCCAATGTGTTCATATTCTCCTTGATTGCTGCTCCGCATTGCTCTCAAACCTCTGGCGGATTCATTGGCTGCAACTTCAATTACAGCTCTGATATCTTCATTTGACAATCAATGGTAACCCTATCGATCTCATTCTTTGATGTGCATACCACAGCAGCCAATTTTCTCACTTTTGTTGAAGTTGCGACATCCTTCGGGATGTTCAATTTTGGAACTGTCTTGGAGGCCTACTCTATAGCTATCTCTAGGCTCTGACTTTGTGTCTGCAGCTCCACCTTTTCCTTTAGTGCCTGAGCTTTCTCCACGATCATCTCCTCAATATTGACTTTGAACTCACTTATCACTGCGAGTGCCCGCTACTCCCTGATCCTTAGTTCGTCTGAAACCCGCTAATGCAATGCATGGAGGGTCTGAAGCAGAAGTGCGGCCAATTTGATGCCCATGTCCTTCATTGTACCTAGCATAGCGCGGTCCTCCTTTGACTCTGCGCGAACAAACCCTTCTGGTAAAGGTATCACTATGAGGTCCAAGGTCCGTTCCAATTTTGCAACTGCTCCACTTCCTTGCGCCAAGCTCACTTGCACCCCGTTCACTTGAATCCTGCCAGACTAGATCTATGGCTCTCACAGAGCCTTTTAGATGATCCCTAATGTCTGCCTATACTATTTCTCGATCTGCTACAATAAATCTGTTATGGTATCATGGACCTTATCACCGATGTCATCAAGATCCCCTTTCGTAAGGACCATCAGGTCGATGCACGTTTGCTTATCTGACTTATGATTTCTGCATTGCCCAACATTCTGCTCCTATATGTACCTCTTCAAGGTGAAGGGTGTGCTCTGATCCTCTCCACTGACTCCTTCTTGCCCTGAAAGTTCCTGCTCATCTGTGTATTGTGAACCCGATCCTTCGACTTCCTCAGTGTCCAGGATTTCTTGCTCAACCCGTTCCTTTGTAGTCCACTCTTTCTCAGCGTGTTCCTACTCCACAACTACCTTAGTAGTAGCTTCCTTCTTCTTCTGCTCAGGCAAAGCTCGCATGACCTTCTAAGTTGCTTCCTTATGCTTTTGTGCAGCGGTCGACTGTGCAATAGAGCTCTCTGAACCTTTGCTTTTACCTACACCAAGCTCTATGGGTTTCTTCCACTTTGCTGGCCAACTCCCCAAGATCTCCTACATGTCTGTCTTAGATACCAAATATGGCAACTTATGCCATATGTGCTTTGGGTCTTTCATGCCTTGATTGAAACATTGTGGAAATCGACATTGAAATCCATGAAGGCTATAAATTTCTCATACAAGTCTGGGGACAACCTTGGCCTCTGATTGATAACCATTTGAAGGTCCATTTCCATCAAGATCCAGAAAATCTTCGACTCCTTGATTCTTTCTGAATCCTTTGTGGCCCATAGCAGAGCGAACTTCGCTGCTTCTGGTAAATCTTGTAGTTGCAGGGGAAATTGACTGTCCTTCGACAATCTCCAACCTACTAAAACTATAGACAGTAACAACAACACATAGTGGAAGGGCTTGCTCTCTTCCTAAGCTTCGCAGAAGTTCGCAAGGAACTCCTTGCAAAGATACTTCGCCCAGTTGTATTGAACTTCCTTCACACACTAGGCATCTAGTGATACCATCGACGCCGGAACTTCATCCGTGCAACATTTCCTCATGATTTTCCCTACAAGTATCTGGGTGGAGAATTGCACCACCTAGTCCTGAATAGAGCTGATAGAATATCCACACAACTCCTTAACGAGCCCATATTCAACCTTCATCTTGTCTACTAACTCTTTCTCTCTAGTTTTCCCTCCAAACTCCTTGGCAGGGTTCGCCCCTTTGTAGGGAAGCTTTGTGATCCAATGAATTAACATGTTTGTAATTGGGATGGGATCCCCAAGCCATAGACACCCATCGTGCACCAACGTGAGGAGCTGGCGCACACACACCATGTTGATATTCAACCTATGAAAATGTGGCACGTAGAGCATGTGTAGCAACCCCGCCTACTCAACACCTTTGACCCACTTCATGGGTTCCAATTGTGTAACCCCAGTTTATTCGTAGTATATTTTCATCATATACTTGCTAGTCACCAAATGTGGGAACTTCTCATGGTTTTCGAGATCCCAATCCTCCATTTTCAGCACTGGAATTCGCGCTAATTTTGTGCCTTCAAATTCCACCTGTTCAGGCAATAGGGGTGTCGAAACTGTAAATTTCCCTCAATCTAGGTCCTTGGTAACTTTGGTTTTTCACTTCTATAGAGGGATATATGTGGGGATCCATGAGATAGGCTTGACTTCTTCGACATCCAATTCCTCTACACCTTGGTATTCTTCCTCCTCCAAATCGGTTGCTTTCTCTAGCTGTTTATCTTTTTTCTCTTTTTGTCGCACCTCTGGGTTCTTCCTCCATGACTGTCTAACTGCCATCAACTTCATCTGTTTCTCTTTGTTAGTAGATTGCTTCGGCCTTGGTGACCTTGGTGCAGTAGGCACAGGGGTTATAGCTTCCATAATTGAAATATTTGAGACCAACGCATCAGAAACGATAGCTTCAGAACTTACAACTTCTATGGGGTTTGTATTAGTCATTCGTTCTATGAACAGATCTTGTGCTTCTGCGGAAAAAATTGCGAATGAGGGGCACATCACGAAATCCTCCGAGAATTGATGACCCATAAGCTTCAAAAAGCAAAGCACCCAGAAAACTCTTAGAATTCAAAGTGTTCTTCGGTGGACCAACATGCTCAATTTATAGAATGTTTTGAATTCAAATCTGATCGTTACCCCCAAATTTTGATCATAAATGCATCCTTGGCAACAGATATCCAAAGATATTTTCCATAAATAACGCCTACCCACTCCTCTTAGCTGATTTTTGGCCATCAAATCATGAATAATAACCCTAATGACTACTAAGTTTGGACCCATCTACGTGACACCATCCTCCATGGCATAGCTCATCCAACACAGCTTCACTTGTCACACTCCTGTTGTCTGTCATGCATCCTTCCTTCCACATTCTTCACTTAGTCAGGAAGCATAGTTTATAGTCCCGCAATCCATTTCAACTACCTGGATTACTAAGACTATCCTGCTTCCATATATTCATTGTGCAGGGGCAGGATCCCCTGTGTACAGTTTCAGCCTACTTCCATTCACTTTTCTAGGGAATGGTTCCCCATTCAACTCCACGAGATGAACTGTGCCACCATCCTTGATCTCCTTAATAACATATTTCCCAAACTAGTGCATTTGAAACTTTCCTAGAAATTTTGTGAACTTGCTGTCATATAACAACACTAAATCATCTATCTTGAACGTGCGCAGCTTAATATGTCGATCATGCCATGCCTTCTCGTGTTCTTTTTCACTTGCTGGTGAAAGCCTACAAGGAAGCAATCTTCTTCTAACTCCATGATCTGTGCCAGACATTCCCCCAAGGTCTCGTGATCCACCATCTTTGTCAATGAAGCAATACATAAACTTGGCACAATATACTCCATAGGCATTAATTCTTCAATTCCATAGACCAACCTAAATGGCTTTTGTCATGTCAAGTTTTCACAGGTAATCCTATAAGCCGATAAAAAAATAGGTACGTGCATGTCCCAGTAATTTCTCTACGCATTGCAGATTTTTGTCAATGCATGCTCCAAAATATTGTTAAAATATTCCACTGTTTTGTTCGCCTATGGGTGATAGGGTGTGCTCTTTTGATGATACACATGGAGTTTTTTAAGCATTGTGTTGATCATTTCATTTAGGAAATGTGTGCACCTATCACTAATCAATATTTTAGGGCATCCAAACCTTGTTAAGACATATTCAAACAAAAAATTTGCAGCAATGGCCGTTGTACAATCCTTCACTACCTGTGCTTCTACCCACCTTATTAAATACTCAGTTGCATTAAAGATATACTGAGCACCATCTTCTTTCTTGGTGGTTGTATTGGACCTATAAAATCAATGGATCATTTTTCAAATACCTGCAACAAAACTTGGTGATGTAAAGGAAATTCATCCCTTTGCAAAGGCTTCCCCATCCTTTGGCAAGCATCATACGCCTTGCAATATGCATTAGAATCCTTGTGTAATGTCGACCATCATAGCTCAGCATGTAAAATCTTCTGAACAATCGCTTTCCCTGCATAGTGACCTCCTACCACTCCTTCATGGGCTTCAGCTAGGATACTAGCACGTTCAAACTTCGAAACATACCTTCACAGTATCTCATTTGTTCCCATCTTATACAAATGACCTGCAATCATTGAAAATTCCACAGTGCGAACTAATAAATCCTTCTTATGTTGAGTGGAATAACCTTTCAAATTTTTTCCCGTTATTAAAAATTGAATGATATCAGCAAAATCATCGACTGTGACATGCACCGCAAAGAGTTTCATATTTGGCAGTGCTTCCTCCGAACTACTTGGTTCTTCACCTATTTCAATCCATGATAGATGGTCAGGACCTTCATTCAGTCTTCTAGGTTTCACAATCACTTTAAAGTCATACTCCTAGAACAATAGTAACCATCCGCATATCTTTCCCCCCAACACAGGCTTATTGACTAGATAATTCAACGCAAAGTGATCTGTATACATTTTAAAGTGTCCACCCAATAAATAATTCCTGAACTTCTACAATGCGTAAACCATCGCCAACCCTTCGCGCTCTGTATTGGAGTAATTCTTCTCAGCTTTGGATAACTTCTTGCTTGTGAAGGCAATCAGATGATCAATCTCTCCCTCTCCTACCTATGTTAATACTGCTTCAAGTGCAATACCAGATGCATCTACATGAAAATGGAACTCCTTCTTCCAGTTCGAAAATAACAAAATAGGATCTACCATCATTTTCTCCTTCAATACATCCAAACTACGCTGACATTCTTCATCCTAGCAAAACATCGCATCTTTCTTCAACAATTTCTCCAATGGCACGGTTATCTAAGATATGATTTGATAAACTTTATATAGTACCCAGTGTGCCCCAATGTCACGCGTAGTTATTTTACATTCCAGGAGCCTCCAAATTAACAATAACAATGATCTTCACAGGGTCTACCATTAATCCCTGCTTAAAGATGATATGGCCAAGAAAAATCCCAAAGGGTATGCAAAATATGCACTTCTTCAAGTTCAGCCTGATCTGATACCTTCGACATGTATCCAGCATGAGGCATAGACTCACATCATGGTGCTTCACCAACCCAAACACAATCCAATCATCAAAATATACCTCCACAAACTTATGAATAAACTCCTTAAACACCGTGATCACTACCAGGGAAACTATTGCAGGTGCGTTCTTCAATCCAAATGGAATAACTTTATATTGGAAGCAACCCCACTTAGTCACAAAGGTTGTTTTTCTTCGATCTTCAGCGTGATATTTATTTGATTATATCCCGAAAAACCATCAGTAAACGAATATGCCTCCTGTACACCCACATTATGTAACACTTCATCAGTAAACGATGTTGGAAACGGATCATGCACATAGGCATCATTTAGCTTCCACAGATCTATGCATATGCAGATCTCACCCTTTTGTTTCTTTTCTTGGACCACCATTGGGCTTACCCAATCTGATTCTTCTATAGGCTCAATAATACCAACATCCAACATCTTATCCAGTTCCTAGTGCACCTTCTCCTTATATTTTGGATTCAACCGATAAGGCCTGTGCTTAACAGGCTTCACATCTGACTTCAAAGTGATCTTCATAATGCCTAAATATCTGATAATCCCTTTCAAATCTAAAAACTTTGTTGGGAATAAGTCCTGGTACTCATGCAGTAGCTCAACTACCTTATCAACCATATCTTCATCCCAATAGTCTCCTATCTTCGCAAACTTAGGTTACTCTTCAGTTCCAATGTTTACTTATCAAGTTTTCAACAACTCAGATATATCTGGGTTTGCCACCTTCGATCCTTCAACCTCACGTTGTCCTTATGTTTCTAGAATGGTAATATTCTACGAATTTTCTTCTTCTTCTTCAACAGTCACATTATAACATTCTAGTGCATGGCGCAGCTGTGTACTCAAATTTGATTGAGTCCATTCTACTGGTTCCTTTGGTGTTTTGAATACAGCGACTTTTATCTCCTGTAGCGCCTCATCAATGCTCTCAAACCCATCCTCAAAGTTGAAAGTTAATATAAAACTCTCCCTTAAAATGTCCCATTCATTCATTCCATGGTGAAGCTCCGTCTCCAGATACCAGTTCATTGGGATCATATCTAATGTATGACATAAAATATGGACCCATTATAGTTGTGGTTATGTTCCCCAGACCCTAGTCCATCATGCCAAATGATTGCACAGATCATCCTTCCCACTGTATTTTTCTATCATTCTGGTATTAGCATACCCAAACCTTAACTTCATCATTCTCTTGTATTCTTTCCAGCTAGCAAAGTTCTCCTTGTGCGTATCCCACCAACGCGAACGTGTAGCACACAGCATCAATTCCAGTGCCTGGAATTGATGCTCCTCCAGTACTTCTCTTCCAAATTGATGCTCCTTCGGTACTTCCCTTCAAAATTCATATAAAAATAGTTCCACATTGGTAAAACCATCATAATGCAGAAGGTTTCGTACCTCAGTCAAGACACCTTAATGATTTAGTTATCATATTGCAACGGAGCGTAGATACTTCATGTAACCGATTCTGCCAGTGTTCAAGCTCCTCATCCGAATTTGAGGTGCAAGAGCTATCTTTGTCCCACACAATTCGTCCATTGGCTATAGTATTGATCCAATCCTCATCTCGTGCTATTATCTTATATATTTTGTCTAGATCATCATCACTTTCTTCATAATCGCAGACAGGTTCAGTATAATGCGCTTCTTCTGTAGGGTCTACTGGCACTACAACCTTGAGCTACTTCCTTTTGAATGTCATCTTCCACTTCTTCAAGTTGATTACCCCATTCATATTAATAGCCCAATTAATCCCTAGTAGTGCGAGGTATGGTTACTATCATCCACTATGTCAATGACCTCAAAGTCAGCCAACGATCTCGCCCCCTAAATTTCCATCGTTACACCATATAAGAACCCCATTGGAATAATATTTTGTTGATTTTCCATGCGCAATTGAATAGGAGACCACTGTAGCGCAGGTCTCCCTATCATTTCCCATGTCTGGTTAGGCAGGACATTTGCATCACACACCAGCTCCAATATTACCCGGTCCATTTCATATTCACTGATTTGTGCAGTTAGCCTCATCTCACGCCCCGTTCATGTTTTATGCTTACCAATATTTTTTATTGTGCGCTATTCAATGGCAGTCTTTTCTTTATTTTCACACTTGTCTGTTAACTCTTGCAACCCTTCTACTACTTTTTTATCATGCATAAGCTTCATACAAGGATTCAGAAAAGTAGCTAGTATTAATGGATCTACTTCTTGTGTTGCATTAGTCTCTGTTATTTTCTCTTGACTTCCTGAGGTGGAGGCCTCATCGAAGTTCTTCTTTACTTCCATGAAGGTCTCTGTAGCATGATTAAGATCAAAATATACTTTCTTCTCAGCAGCCTTGCACACCCATCCGTCTTCCTCAGGCTTCTTACCTTTATCTACACCAGTTTTCATACCACTTCTCAACACGATATTTATGCTCTGATCTTCTTTGAGGGGCTCAACCCTCATCATCTGAATGTTCTACGTAGGATGCTAGGCCAATGCCTTCTTTTATTACATCTTTTCCATAAGTACTGGGCATTCCTTTATGACATGGTCAAACTGTTGATGATACTGACATGATGGATGCGTGGGATTTGTACAATCTTGTGTGAAGTGCCATGCTTCGTCACAGTTATAGTAGATTACCTACCCATGCATTCAACTTGGTCCAGTGCCTCTTCCTCATCCTTAGCCTTGGAACCCTCAGTGCGATGTTCCTGCTCCTTGATCCTAAGGCTAGTTTTTTGTCTGCATCCTGTAGGTAGGGGTTCTATCCATCATCAGCTCATAACTCCTACAGTGCATTCATCATGTCCTACAGACTTAGAGAAATTGCAAAATAACTGCTGAGGGGTCTGTCCAAAATTCTACTATAGATGGAATTTATTAGTAGTGTATTGTAACTTGACAGATAGTGCACCATAGTGCAACTCCTGCGCTCGTCCCAATGTTAGTTTCTAGCTTCAGGGGAACAAGCCCTCCCCATATAATATAATTCTTATAGACCAGGCAATGATACTTATCATGTCCATGGCTCTTACACTTCAGACACGAGACCTCAGCATGCACCTCCAGTTGACCTCCCTTTCCTTTCTTCAGGATCTGTAACTCCAAGTGCAGGCTTTCTAGTTGTGAATGAATTTATTGCACCCCAAGATTCAGCTCCTGGATAGGGTAGGCATCCAGCCTCATTGCAATCTCCAAGGATTCTTCTTGCATTGTTATCTTCTGTTGTGACAAAGGTATTCTTAAATGTGGCAAGAGCGATGCTATAAACCAGTCGCGATGTTGGGAATCTGAGATTATCATATTAGCCTACCTGATCAGGCACTTCAACCTCTGATCAAAGTCCCAAGGTGTCTCATCTATCTTCTATCGGATTTCCTTAAATTCAATTACTGATTGTGCCTCTGACTTAGGCTTACTGAACTCCCTATTCAAAGCTAGCTGAGTATCCGCCAACGCTTTGTTGGGGTTATCAATGCAATACTTGATATACCATGTTAATGCACAATCCTGTAAGGTTGTAACCAACTGTGCTTTCTTAATATTATCATTCATAATCTGTTGGTATGTCCAAATAGCTCCTGCGGCAAACCAAAAATGTTCTAGATCTTCGCTCCCTGTTCCCTTAAAAATCAGCGTCTTGATAACATTTGCGATGTTGAATGAGGGAAATGGAGGTGGAGGGGGTGAAGGTGTAGGTGTATGAGGCAGAGGTGGAGTGGATGGATGAGGTATCCTCAGAATACCCCTCATAATTAACTGAACTACACTTCACGGCCTAGTCAGCACTGTCCCTTCATTATCGATTGAACGGAGTTCAATGAGTGGACAATATTCTAGGTTGGATCCTCCATTTCTTCTAAATAATCTCCTGCTTTGCATAGCCCCAAATAGCAAGGTAACTGCATAATCCTCTTTTCACATAAAATCATTTTAATCCAAGTCTTCAGTGATTTCAAATACTTACCTTGCAGTCCTTTAAAGATCCTTCATTCTGCTTCACTATAGCTGATATTTCTATCGATCACAAAATAAGCCACAAAAATTCCAAATGTGAGATCAATCTAGTGGTCAACAACTGGTGCGATATTTCTTTCTGATGCTTCTAGAAGTCACACCTGTTCAGAAGTCCACACTATAGGGCCTTCGAGCCTCCACATCCCTTGACTATTGGCCAATTTAGACAACCACTCGTATAGTTCTTTAGGGAAGAAACAGAAGAATGCATTAGTCTCGTATGTGTAGAAAAATATCTACAACCACTGCTCCTTGGATAATTTATTGCTCCTATTCTCCTAAGCCCTAAATGCGTGCGATTTTTTATCAGTCCACTTATTAATCTCTTTCTTCATAGGAAACTATTTATCGCACATCTCTCAGATATATCCCGGACCCGACTGTGGAACCATTTGTTGGCTTAAGGGGGCCTAACCCAGGTTCAGATTTGTTCACACCAACCAAAAAAACCCTAACTGTTGGCCCTTTCAGCAACAACCTGCATAATGCAGGCTACAGTCTCACCCGAAGCAGTATTGGGGGATGCTAGAACCAGGTTTTTGCATCCAGAGACAGTGTGATAAGTGGTCTTAGACTCTTACAACTCAGATTTGCCTTCTCGCAGATCGGTATCCTTCTATGGCCTGCTAATGTAACTTGAGTAAATCAGTTTCTAGACCTTTGCGAAGGTATGTGATCAATACTTATAGACCCTAAGGAAGCAGTCTATATAGTTTCGTGCACTAATCAATAACCCTAGATCTGCCTTCATGCAGATCAATCCAATTCATCAGAATTCGTAACAGAATTAACCCTTAACTTCGCAAACATAGATACTCAATTAATTCATGCATAAATATTACAGATTCAATAGGTTCACATATCAATTACATAATATTTCATGGAAAACAAATTAGTAAGCGACATAACATAGCATTAACAGAATTCACAATAATACTCATATGGACAATCTTTCTTCAAAATCAGTCTTTATTAGGCTTCAACATTTAGATTACAAACTCCTTTACCCCACGCACCCAACTATAGGGGTCCGCGCACTCAGCTATGGAATTTCCAAGGCCTCCTTCACACTCAGCAGTAGGAGCCTTCCCCTTGCACCTAAGTACAGGAGGAAGAGCCTTCCTTCCTTAGCACTTTCCAAAAAAAATATCTATCTTGACTCCAAGTTATCAACTACTATTAGTTACCTTCGCTATGACTCAATTATATAGAATTTCCAATACAATACCATGGTTTGCGAACCTTGGTTGAGTCTCAAAACTGACCTATTTACTTATCCAAACAAGGGGCTAAACCCCTTTGAATCCTATCTAGTTGTGCGCTCTACATCCATATTTCATGGATATTTTACATGTTTTTACAAAACTTTTACAAATTTGGGTTAACTAACCCCAAAACTGACCCTAGGGATCCTATCCCAATAGGTCCCCAACACAAATATCATGAATCTCCCTCAAGTCACTTAGCTCATGGCTTGATCTTGCTGTAGAGACCATCTATCTCAACCCATAATACTACAACTTTAGTTGCGCTCTACGCCGCGGCTTGCTACACTTCTTCTACCAACTTCTATATTGTCGGGCCTTCCACTACAAGGCACATTTTCCTTTGTGTTTGTTGCAGCACCTTTAGCTTTTCCTAAAGCAATAAAGTAAGCTGAAAGGATTCCTCTAGCCATGACTGTAGTATAGCCTTTAGAAGGGCCTCTTTTCTCTGTAATTCTTTTGCCTGTGCTTGTAGCTTCTTCCCTTCCTATAACTTTGCTTAGTGTTGCGCTGGTGCCAAAGTGCATGCAATCACTCAGACTTCATCAAGCTTCTTTTTTGTCTCTTTGACATCGATGTTTAGCCTCTACAAGTTCAGGTCCTCCTATAAGTTTGTCCACAACTCCATTGCTTGGACAAACATCATTGCATAATCTGTGACTATGATATCCAACGTGTTCATATTCTCCTTAATTGTTGCTCCCAAACCTCTAGTGGAGTCATTGGATGCAACTTCAATTGAAACTCTGATATCTTCATTTGAAAATCAAAGGTAACCTTGCCGATCCCATCCTTTGATGCTATAACGTAGCAGCTAATTTTCTTACTTTTGCTAA
This sequence comes from Pinus tabuliformis, assembly GCA_031772625.1. Taxonomy (NCBI): domain Eukaryota; kingdom Viridiplantae; phylum Streptophyta; class Pinopsida; order Pinales; family Pinaceae; genus Pinus; species Pinus tabuliformis. Next base: position 328,050,168 of record CM062808.1, read on the forward strand.
AGCTGTGGCATTCTCTGGGATTTTCAATTATAAAACTATCTTGCAAGCCTGCTCTATAGTTGTCTCCAGGGTCTAACTTTGTATCTGTAGCTCCTCCTCCTTCAACACCTGAGATTTCTCTACATCCATCTACTCATTATTGACTTTGAAATCATGACTATGAGTGTGCATTGTGCCTTGATCCTTAGTTCATCTGAAACCCCCTAATGCAATGCATGGAGGATCTAATGCCTTGATCCTTATTACATGTTTATTATGTTGGCCTAGTTATTCGAGATGGATTACGGTAAAGCCTAGTTTATATTGATGAGCGTGAGGTAGTTTAGCCTCGAGATTCCCTAGTTGTTCTTTTGGTTTGAGTCCCACATTCATGCTAGGAATATGGCACGAGGGTGAATGCCTATATAGAGAATTGGCTTAGCCATTCTATGGTTAGGTGGAATGTGGTAGTCCCATCGCGAGTTGGATTTTGCATTCATTAATAAGAGGTTCTTTCCTTAACATTTTATGTGTAAATGTACTATTTATTATGTGTATTCTATGGTTGATGTATCCTTGGTATTTTTGTTGTTATTATGTTGGTTATAAGCATGTATTATGACAATGATGATGTATGTATCTCTTCATGTTTTGATTTGTAAATGAATGAAAAATGTATCTATGACCTAAAAGATGATAATGCAGCTAATGGTATAAGGGCACAATGCTTCTTAGTGATTCTCAGATAGTATGAGACCCTTATGCTCAGCTATGTTGGTTAAACATGTAGATTACATATTTGTGACATGTTTGACGAAATGCGTGTCATGTCTAGTAGGGGTACATATAAGTTCTTGTTAAATTTATTGCATTTGAATCCTTATTCTATTGTTATCTTTCAGTTTTGAAAGTGTCATTGAGTTCTGGGCAACGACCTGGGCTCTAGGCCTGAAAAAGTGGCTCAAATCCCAAACACGTAGGAACAACACTAGGTAGAAAAGTCCCTAGATGCATGCATACCCATGCCGTGGAAGTTTCTGGAGCCTCCTAGACGCATGCTTTTCCATATCAAGTGAGTGTCCGAGGGTTTAATGGTTTAAAACTTCAATTGGTCTCAGGGAATGGTTACATGAGTGGTTAGGTTGGCTCTTGGGAGTTTTGTTGCTGATGTGGAATGTCTATGTGATGTTTTTACATCAATTCCACTTCCTTAAGATGACCTAGGAGTTGAATCCCATTATAGTAGCCTCTCGTCGCATATTTACCCTAGTTGGATGGTTAGTTGGGTAGATGTGGGAGGAGGGTGTTACAAAGTGGTATTTGAGCATGGTTCACCCCTTGGACTAGATGGGCAGTGTGTGTTGGTCATGCATTCATGTCAGTTGCATATGTGTTAATTATCTTGTGGTATATATTCTTGTTGCATATGCATGGTGTCGGTAATGGTTGTAGTGATGTCGCCATGTGAAAGAGGATGTTGTTGTTTTGAAGTGTTTCATCATGAGTGTATGATTGGTTACATGTTGTTTATGCTTTTGTGTTATCATTATACATTGGTATGGTTGTTGTTTTCATGCATGAGGTCATGGTATGTGTAGTTGATATGGTCATGCATTGATGACTAGACTCTAGATAGAATTATGGTTATATGGTTATATGATTATGTATGATATGTATATATGTTGTCATGCATATGTTATAAATGTAGTATGATGATTGGTTGATCTTGCAGATGAGATATACTCCCCGAATTTTGCTAAGGTACATTGGTTTATTGTGATTTGGTTTAGCTGAAATAATATGCCTTGCAAGGAAGAGATCCAAATAACTAGCAAGATGGTAGACTACAAATATTCTCCCTACGAATCAGATGAGTAGCATGGCGTTGGTCACTCTTTTGACTTAGCATATACATTGAGAAACTTGAAGGAAGAAATAAGGAGTTGTAAGGCGGACAATGACAAAATCATGCAGACACAAGAGAAACAAGAATAGCTTAATGCAATACTCCTTCAAATTTTGTCAAAATTGCAGCGACAGTGGCCACTTCGGATCAGCCATGGGCAGGAGGACAAAAATAATGGGGGTATATGGTAATAGATCTCATGGTGGCCACAAGTAAGATAAATATGACATGGTTAGAGATGGAATATTATTGGATACAATAGATAGGAGAGGTGATGGACATAGGTATTATTCTAGTTCTAGTTAGGATAGACATCATGATCATCATCGTTATCACTCTTACAGAAGGAGTGATAGGGGATACTTTCCATATGATTTTGAGAAAGAAAAGCCACCTAATTTTGATGGAGACTTGAAGAAACCAAAATATGCGGAGGCTTGGATACTTGGGATGAGCAAGTTCTTTGAGTTGCATGATTACAAAGAAAACACGAATGCTAGAATTGTTATCTTCAGCCTGGAAGTTAAATCATATATCTGGTGGGAAGATGTGAAGCGGGTCATATACATCAGGATGGAGAACTTGAGTTGACATGAGTTCAAGAGGATTTTAAGGAATAAGTACTTGTCATAAAGGTACTATGATGGTAAGGCCAAAGAATTCTATGAGCTAAAAATTGGTTCGATGACAGATGAAGAGCACATGACTAAATTCTTGAATCTATTGAGGTATGTACCATATCTTAAATATGAGAAGGCTAAAGTTCAATGATTTTTCTGTGGCTTTCCATTAGAATTGAGAGACCAGATTGATTATGAGGAGCCTCAGTCACTTGAGGAGGTTATTGAGAAAATGAAACATTTCTAAGAACAATCAAAGTGTAAGAATGAATCTCAGCAAGGATGGAAAGGGAAATATAAGGATAAAGGTAAGGGTAAATGGAAGAAAAAAAGAGTAATGCTTGAGAATGTAGAAGTAAAAGAAAAATGGCACCACAAAATAAGTTCAATGCATCTACATAGGGACATGGATCACAACACAACATAGAGGTGATGGTACTGGAGAGTTGAAGTGTTGGACATGCAGTAAGGAAAACCTTAAGAGTGATTGTCCAGAAAATCAGGGTGGTAGGAATCAGATATATAGTGCATAGGAGGCACAGAATGTTGGGGATGTTGGTCAGGGTGTTCCTTGTATCTATGCAGCAGTGGATAACAGACATGCATACCATCAGGCATCTATCATCGAGATGGATGGTAAGCTTTGTGATTAAGTTGTTACTATTTTGATTGAACCTGGATCTAACCATAGTTATGTTGGTGGATAAGTGTACTTTGAATAAAGAATTGCATGCATAATCTTGGTTAGTGTAGTTGGCTACAGGTACAAACAAAAGAGTTCATCATTGGGTAAGATCTTGTGCATTTGAGTTGAATGGCATGTCTACAACAACACATTTGAACATATTTCCATTGGGATCATATAGTATGCTATTGCGCATGGAATGGCTATACCTTCACATGACCAAGGTGAATTGTTATGACAAATTGATTGAGTGGTTGGATGACAATGGGGAAACAAGAGTCTTACAGGGAAAGAAGAAGGCCACATCAGTTAGGATGGTGATAGCTATGTAGGCTAAGTGTAGTCATAGGAAAGGGTGTGTGTTATTTAAAATTTACATTTCTAGCGACAAAGGTAGGGAATTTGAGGATGCGGAAGTTTTGAGTAGGTACCCAGTTCTAAAACAGTTTCAAGGTGTATTTCCTGTAGATATTTCAGAGTTTCCACCTCATAGGGATTTTTCTATTGAGTTAGTTCCAAGGGAAACTCCAAAATCAAAATCACCTTACAAGATGAGCACACTAGAGTTGGTAGAGTTAAAGTTGCAGCTAGAAGAGATACTTGACAAAGGATACATTAAGCCAAGTGTATCGCCATGGGGTGCAGTGGTATTGTTTTTGAAGAAGATGGATGGTACTCTCAGATTATGAATTGAATACACGCAATTGAACAAAGTGACCATCAAGAACATGTATCCATTTATGAGGACCGATGACTTGTTTGATTAGCTGGAGGGAGAAGAAGTGTTCTTGAAGATTGATCTGACATCTAGATATCATCAAGTACTCATTAAAGAGGAGGACATTTACAAGACAACTTTTTGGACTAGGTATGGGCATTATGAGTTCAGTGTTTTTCCATTCGGTTTGACTAGTGCTCCAACTACCTTTATGTGTTTGATGAATAGTGTTTTGCATCCCTATTTGGACAAGTTTTTTATTGTGTTCATTGATGACATATTGGTATATTCTAAAAACGAAGAAGAGCATGCTGAGCATTTGGCAGCAGTGTTGTGGTTGTTGAGAGAGCATTAGTTGTGTGCTAAGCCCAATAACTGCAATTTCTTTCAGACTGAGGTACATTACTTGGGACATGATGTCTCCAAGGAGGGAATAACATTGGATCCAGAAAAGTAAAGATCTATCATGGAGTGGGAAGCTCCTAGAAATGTAGATGAGGTGAGATCCTTCATGGTATTGGTAGCTTATTACAAGAGGTTCATTAGGAAATTCTCATAGATTACGTATCATATTATATCATTGGCAAGGAAAGATAAGAAGTTCGAATGGAAAGGGGAGTGTGAGATAAGTTTTGAGCATCTTAAGAAGTTGTTTCACATGCTCTAGTGTTAAATATCACATATCTGGACAAAGAATTTGTACTATGTACAAATTCTTGCAACAGAGGACTTTGTGGAGTCCTTATGTAGGATGGATAGGTGGAATGCTATGGTTGATGGAAACTGAATGAGAATAAGTAGAATGATTTAATGCATGATATTGAGCTAGTAGTGATCATACATGCATTGAATATGTGGAGGCATTATCTTCTTGACAGGAGGTTTGTATTGACGAGTGATCATAGTGAATTGAGGTATCTATTTTACCATTCGAATCTAAAAGCCAGACAAGCTAGATGGTTGGATGTAATCAATGAGTTTCACTTCGAGATCAGGTACCTCAATGGAATGGAAAACAGGGTCAAAGATGCTCTTAGTAGGTGGATACAGGTAAATCACATAATAGCTATGAGTTCCTATGGGAAAAATCTACATGATAGGATCTTGCAGGAAAGTCAGCAGGATGTCGGTATATGAATATTGTGCATAGGTTGTAGTAGAGTACAGGCACAGGTATAGGCACAGGAAGAGGTATAGGCACAAGTGCAGGTATAGGTACAAAGGATGTGGACTATTGTCTCATGACAGATGGATTGGTTAGATTTAGGAACAGGATATATGTGCCAGACAAGAGTGAGCTCAAGAAGGTGATCTTGAGGGAGTTTCATGCAAAACCATATTCAGGTCACCCAAGCTATCAAAAGACGTTGACAATAGTGAATAAATTATATTGTTGGCTAAATTTGAAGAAGGATGTAGCCGAGTTTGTGGCTAGGTGTTTGGATTGTCAGTAGGTGAAGGAAGAGTGTAAGAACCCAAGTCGACTGCTACAATTGATTGCGATTCCAAAATGGAAATGGGAGGTCATTTCCATGGAATTTATCATAGGTTTGTTGAGGATAGTGAGATAACATGATTCCATCATGGTTATTGTGGACAGGTTGACAAAGGTTGCACACTTCATTCCAGTCAAGACTACGTATTCATATAGTGATGTGGCACAGGTGTTCATCAAAGATGTGTTCAGATTGCATGGTGTTCCAAAGAATATTGTGTCAAACAAGGATGCAAAGTCCACTTCCAAGTTTTGGAAGGAGTTGTTTGCGGGATTGGGCACAAAGTTGGCCTTAAGTACAATGTATCATCCATTGAAAAATGGACAAACTGAGGGTCAATAAGATATTGGAGGACATGTTGAGGATGTGTGTGATGCATCCACATAGAATATGGGAGGATTATATTCCATTGGTTGAGTTTTCATACAAAAATGGTTATTAGGAGTCATTTAGGTTGAGTCCTTTCGAGGCATTCTATGGGTGGAGTTGTAGTTCTCCCATTAGTTGGAGTGATCTAGTTAACAGGGTGTTGATTGGAACAAACATGTTTGAAGATATGGAGTGGGAATTGAAGGTAATCAAGAAGAATTTGAAAGCAACACAGGATATTCAAAAGCACTATGTAGATCACAACATGTTGGTCAAGGAGTTCCAAGTTGGGGAACATGTATATTTGCACATCAAACCGAAGAAGATCTCCTTGCGTATTAGATCATGTGCCAAGCTAGCACCACAGTTTTTTGGACCTTCCAAGATTATTGAGAGCATTGGGCAAGTAGCCTATCAACTTGCATTGCCTTCAAAAGTGAAATTCCATAATGTTTTCCATGTGTCATTTCTTAATAATTATGTTAAAGATGTTCATCATGTGATTGAATGGTTTGTATTGTAGGTGGAGCTAGATGGAGAATTCCAACCAGAGCCTTAGTGTATATTGTAGAAAAAGTTGCTCATACTCTAGAACTGAGAAACTGAGCAGGCTAAAGTGCAATGGAAGCACTTTGGTCCCAATGAAGCTACATGGGAGATGGTGGATCAGATGTGAGCTATGTATCCTTCCTTATTCACTGGTTGAGTGGATGTTTTGGTATATGTTTCGGTGCATGTTTTGGTGATGTTTTATATATGTACATATGTATATGGATGTAAATAGCACCATAGTATATATTTTAAAGGTCCAATAAGTGGTATCGTGTCATGCTATTATGATGTTATGTTGTCATTTTAGTTTTCTTTTCATCAGGGTGATCATTGTAAATACTACATCGAGCTATGTTATAAAGCTTCATGGGTAGTATGTTTTATTTTTAGTGTTTTTGTTGAGGTATAGGTGTGGTTGAACACTGAGGATGGTGTCCCCTAAGGGGGAGGGTTTTGTAACATCGTTGGTAAAAATTCCATGTAATAAAAGTTAATAAAGGAAAACATCATAACCACAATTGATGGGACACTTATTCCAAGATGAATGTTGGGCAAGACATCCTAGTATGGGTGTTCATTTGGTTTATTATGGCCAAGGAAATTTGTAAAGAAATTGGATAAAGCTTTGGAAAGGAAAAATGGCATTTTTGGCACATTTATTTATGAAAATAATGGAAATTAGGAGAAAAGGAACGTGAAAGGTCACAAGTTGCATGTGAGGAGGAAAATGAAGGAAAATAATGGAAAATGAACAAAATAAAGGCCTAATTGGTAAAAAGTGTTCTAAGGATCAGTTCAGTTTTAGAGCTCTCTCATTATTCTCTCTCTCTCTCTCTCTCACTCTTGGACACTTATATTTTTCTTGGAGCACTTTGGCATTGGATCAAGAAAGGAAAACAAGGCAAGAGGAAGGAAGGTGCAAGCAAGTAAGAGAACGATCAAGCAGCTAGAACAAAATTCTTTGGAGGTATTGTTTTTCATGTGTGATTTCCTTGCTAGATTTGGCATGCATGCTATTGCATGTGGTTCTTTTCTATTATGGTATGGGTTTTGCTAGGTGTGATAGTGTTTTTAGCTTATCCTTTCGATTTCTAGATAGCCATGGTGTGATGGGGTTCTCATATTTTCGTTGACTAGATTGTCAGATCAATTCAAAGATGAGTGAGGTGGATCTCCGAAAGAAATAACACATGGCCTAGTGATCCCTGAATCGAACTGTCGATTATGGTAAAGGCACTAGCCTAGTGAACCATGAACCAAACTGTGGGTTGCCATAAAGCCATGTATTGTGTGCCTCGGTGGGCCTAGGAATTACTACTGGTGAAGGGCGAGATATATGATAAATCATAGAGGTGGATTACCTTGATTAGGCCTAGGAATCCTTGTCAGTGAATGGAGGGATATATAATAAATCCTAGAGGGTAGAGTCTTGGTTTAGGGCCTAGTGATCCCTGGATTAGACTATGGATTGCGGTAAAGCCTGAGAGACTAGGAGATAGGAAAATTCCTCACAGTGTAGGTGGAGAAATCCGTTAGCATCCATGCTTGTTTTGGCCTAGAAATTTAGTGGAGGTCATGATAAAACCTGTTATTACATGTTTATTGTGTTTTCTTAGTTATCCGGGATGGATTACGGTAAAGCCTAGTTTCTATTGATGACGGTGAGGTGATTTAGCCTCAGGATGCCCTATTTGGTTCTTTTGGTTTGAGTCCCACATTCATGCTTGGAATATGGCATGGGGGTGAATGGCTAAAGAGAGAATTGGCTCAACCATTATATGGTCTGGTGGAATGTGGTAGTCCCATCTTGGGTTGGCTTTTGCATTCATTAATAATAGGTTCTTTCCTTGACAGATTATGTGTAAATGTACTAGTTATTATGTATATTTCATGGCTGATGTATCCTTGGTATTTTTATCGTTATTATTCTGATTATAAGCATGTATTATGACATTGATGATGTATGGCTCTCCTAATTTTTTTATTTGTAAATGAATGAAAAATGTATCTATGACCTAATAGATGTAGCTAATGATATAGGGGAACACTGTGTCTTAGTGATTCTCATATAAGTATGAGAACCCTACGCTCATCTCTATTAGTTAAACTTGTCGATTACATATTTGTGAAATGTTTGATGAAATGCATGCCATGGCTATTAGGGGTCCAGCCAAGTTCTTGTTTAAGTATTTCCATTTGCATCCTTATTTTGTTGTCATCTTTTAGTTCTGAAAGTGTTATTGAGTTCTGAGTAGTGACCTGGGCTCTGGGCCCTAAAAAGTGTCTAAAATCCCGGAGATGCAAGCACAACACGGGGCAGAAAAGCCCCTAGATGCATGCGTACCCATGCTATGGGAGCGTATGGAGCCCCCTGGATGCATGATTATCCATATCAAGGGAGATTTTAGTGGTTTAATGGTCTAAAACTTCATTTGGTCTCAAAGACTAGTTACCTGCATGGTTGGGTTTGCTCCTCGGAGTTTTGTTTCTGATGTGGAAGGTTTTTGTGATGTTCTTTCGTCGATTCCACTTCCTTAAGATCACCTATGAGGTTGAATCCCATTATAGTAACTTCTTGTCACATATTTACCCACGATGGCCAGTTACTTGGGTAAATGTCAGAGGAGCATGTTACATTCACTTCCCAAAATACAAAAGCTACTTCACCAACAAAAAATAATAAGCATGCAACATAGGATCAACTAAAAGTTCAATATTAGCTTTCTCAATTATGAATAACCATTTATTAAAACATATATCGAGTGCACAAATTTGAACTTATTTTGTCCTCGATTCATTTCAGATACTCATATTTTACATCTTGATGTTTACCAATGAAAACCTCTTACTAAAGTAGCCCACCTCCAATTTCATTTTGAATAATTTGGGCTTGATTAAAAATATTCTTTATTGAGGTTTAAATTTGCTATTGAACTTCCAAAAATTCTACATTGCGACAAATTTATAATATAATGCTAGGTGTCTCCATAATGTTAATACATTTTGTAGAGTGTGGAGGAAGAAAGTTTCCTCCGCCCCTTCACACTCTGCACAATGTATCAAATAATCTTATTTTAACTATCTTTAAAACAATAAAAACAATAATATGCATAATTTGTATCATAATCAAATATCATCAACCAAACCAACTCCCATATCTTTAAACACAATAATTTACATGTAATATTCCTTAAATTATCAATACATTTCTCAATAAATGCTTAATAAATAAATATGTAAAATGATTTTTATTCGTATTCACTTCCCATAATACAAAGGCATTATCACCAACACAAAATATTAAGTATGCAACACACAATCAACTAAAAATTTAATAGTAGCTTCCTCTAATATGAATACCCATTTATTACAAGATATATGGGGAAACAATTTTCAACTTCTTTTGTCCTCCAATCATTCTAGATATGAATATTTGGCATATTGATGTCTACCATTGAAAACCACTTGCTAAAGTAGCCCACGTCCAATTTTGTTTTCAATAATTTGTGTGTGACTAAAACATTTCCCTCTATTGTGCTATGAGAATCAACTAAAATGGGACCCTGTAGTCAAAATAATTTGAATTGGAGGTGAAGGAAAAATTGGTGAAAACATACCTCTCTTAATGTAGTTAAGTAATACGCCTAGTTATTTTGAATTTGGCATTACTAGACATGCTAGAAAAGAGACAATCACTATAGGAAATGAATGATGGAGGCTACGTTGAAACCAAAACCAATACAAACCCCTTGCAATTGCAGTCACCATGTCTGGCTACTTCAGATTTATGCAAAACCTATCTAGTGTATACTCGCTCGTATTAAGTATTTTTTCCACTAGTACTACTATGAGCATACCATTATATCACATAGCTACACGAATAAGACTTTTCTTCCAATGTTAATATTTTAGATGTAAATTTTTATTAAAACAACCATGTTGCCATGTCATGTCTGTCCAAAGTGAATATTTGTTTCATCAACGATTTTAATAAAATTATTTATACTACTATTTTAGATCAATACTTCCTTGTGAACTTACTTAAATTTGAAAGGAAAGTGGGATGGATGTGAAAAGGAATTGAGAACTCCCATCAATAATAAAGTGTATGAATGTTTATTGTGGGAAGTGCATGAGAAAGGGTGTGTCAGGGACTTTGTGTCACTTGCTCCATGCGCGCATTCACCACACACACTTTCTTCGTCACTCCCTACACACCATTTCTCTCCACACCAAAACAAATCTCCTACCTTTGAAGAGTTTCCAAATCATAGAATGACACTTGATTTGATGAGATGTATCATTGTGCATCCTCCACACTTTTCACAATGAAATATTCCTCCAAACTTTCAAATTTTTCACAATAAAATATTTCTCCACACCTTAAACTTGATATACTGAAAGATTCCTCCATACCTCATAGTGAATTCAGGGAAAATTTCATAACAATTATAAAGTGTGCAAGGAACATGAAGTGGGGAGTTGTAGCTTTTGGAAACAATTGTGGAAACAAAGCATTCTCAAATAATGAAAAAATGCAGACCCACACAAAGAGATAGGGACTATGCTGCTATGTAGCTGTCACTCTTTTTATACTATAAGTTTGGACTTTAGGGAGTTGTTAAGTAAGTTTGGAAAAATGGATAATAAGTTTTCTAATTTTATTTAAAAAAAAAAAAAAAAAAATAGAGATTTTAAAAAAATGGCCTAGTAGAATTCTTCAAATCTTAAAGATCAAACTCTTTTTCATAAAAATTAGTTTGAGGCAATACAATAATAAATGGAGTAGATCCCTTTCTCCAAGGAGTTCCTGGTGGAGGAAAAATAAGCTTTTTATAAATATCACAAGGCTCTTAGAGAAGAAGAGGAAGAATGGTGACTCAAATCCCATATCTTGTGGCTTCAAGTAGGAGATAAAAATACAAAAAAAAAAATATTATCAGGCCATAAGGAGAACTTGGAAAATGATATCAATTCAATCTATGTGGATGGGAATCGAATTTCACATTTTCCATATATCAAAAAAGAGGTTTTTCATCACTTCTGATCTCTTTATGAATAACCAGTTATCTAGGAGGATAGTGTTGTGTGAGATCTGCTGGAGAATATTCATCATTTGGTCTATTATCAAATTTGATATTAAAAAGCCACGGACAATTTATCAGAAACATAAGAGTTATGGATAACATAGTTCTTGTCCTAGATGATCCATTCAAGTAAATCTTGAGGTGAAAAAGGGATTACTATTAAACTTGACATGGCTAATTCTTTTGACCTAGTATGACATAAGTTTCTTTGTGAAGTAATGAGAATATTTGGGTTTAAAGAACATGTTATTTAGTGATAACATCTTACATTTCAATCCATTGGATCTATCATTAGGTAAATGGGAGATTCGTAGGTATTTCTAGAGCTTTAAGAGGCCTGAGAGAATGTTATCCTCTGTCCCGTTTTTTACTATCATAATGGAAAATTCCTTGAGTAGAAGGTTAGACCTTGAATTGTGAAGAGAAAGGATTCTAGGTATCCACTTTGGTAGGTATTAAAAATATAAATCATGTTCAATTTGTTGATGACACATTATTATTGGGGGGTGCCTCAATTATTATAGCTTCTATATTTCTTTTAGTTTTGGATAAATTTATTCAAGTCTCTAGAGGGAATATTAACAAAGGTAAAAGTCAAATATATTCATGGAATGCCAACAAAGCCCTCTTGACCCAGATAAAATGTATTTTGGGATTTTCAACAATAAACACTTGGTAGGAGTTTAAGTATTTGGGTATTCCTATATGCCTAAATTCCCACTCTTCTAAATCTTGGGCTCCAATTATTTTTAAATTCAAGTATAAATTTGACCAATGGGGAGCTCATTGGCTTAATCTAGATGGACGTGCGGTTTTTATTTAGGACAATTTTTTAGTGTTTCCCTTATTTCAATTATCATCCCTTTTAGCTCCATTTGGAATTCAAAAGCTAATGTCTCAAGAGATCCACAAATTTCTATGGCAAGGAGGAAAATCTAACATCAAAAAATTTCATTTGGTCAAATGGCTCATTATCTACACTCCCAAATTGCATGGTGACTTAGGTATTAGAGATCCATTACTAGTGAACACGATGATTGGGGAAAAATTGGTTTGGAGGTTAATATATTAGTTTGATGATTGGTGGAAGAATGATGTTAATACTAAATACTTCTATGGGTATTGGTTGTGATTTTGGATTTGATGCAAGCTTTTTATTTTCTCCTAATTTTCCTATAGTAGGTTAAATCAAATGTGCCATTTTTTTTTTTTTATTCAGAGTCAAACTAAAACCACTACAACCAAGCTCGGGTAAAATATACAAGCTTTACCATAAAACCATCACAACCAATTTGTAGTAGCTCTAAAAGAAAACATGTCTATCTTTATAAAAGGCATGAACTCCACAGTTTAATATTTTAGCCTTCAATGCTTGTAATAAAACCAATACTTGTAATCAATCCCCACTATCTCTTGTTTGTGTGCATGAATTAAAAAAAGTTATGTTAGCCTGACCTCATGTCACCTCGGTCTTCCACAAAGTGTACAAAGGGGAAATCCCTAGGAGATAGACTTTGGGATTTCTTTGTCTATTGTCATCTTTAGGATCTTTCAGTTGTTGTTCCACTTCTATTATGGCCACGTCATCTCGGGATTATGTCATCCTGATCTTCCTTACAAGCACGCATAAGGGTTGCATCTGGGAGATAGACTCCAAGAATTCTATGTTAACTGTCGGTCCTATACTCTGTCAATTTTCATTCCCACTCATTCCTAAAAAGCACACATGTCTTTTGAATTCAAGATGAGTCAACATCCTTATATAATTATACTTTCTCACTCCATGCTAGCTCGGCTCATCTCTGATTGGATAGGATTCTATATTAGCCCACCTATTTTTGTAAGTGCACTCCTCTTGTCATTGAATAATAAGTAGCATATCTCAACACATTACCATGAGAAAATCAAAGGAAATAAACATATGAGAAACCATCAATAACATCACACATAAGAGACACCAGATGTAAGGTGGAAACCCAAAGGGAGAAAACCACCATCAAATGTTCTGCTTCACTCTTCTTTTATTATTATAAAATTTTTCTTTTAAAAAGTCACTGGCCACCACTAGTGTGTAAGCCACAACTTTCTAATCACATGATATGTTATTCGCTCTAGGCCACTAGTTGTATGAAAGAAGCCACCACTCCCTCAACTTTATAGGCCACCACCTATTGGAAGCCACCACTCCAAATAAATCTCACCCAACCACCATTGGATGGAAGTCACCACTCCTAAGTTCTCAAGCCACTACCTAAAGGGTGTTGTTATCACCAAAAAATTGATCATCTAGCCTAATTTACGATTGAAGTACACCATGTAAAGCCAATTTTACCAAAGTAAAATTGCTTTCAATGGAAAAAATTACTTAATAAACCACCTTTGTTAAGTAATTTATACTTAAACCCATGAAGAATAATTAAATAAATCACTATTTATTTGATTTTCTTCTAGGAATAATTAATTAAACCATTATTCAATTATTATTCCTTATCATATTTGACCCAATCATGAAAAATAAATAGATAAATCATTAATTGTCTTATTTTTCTCTAAGAATAATTAAATAATCACTAATTAATTATTATTCTTTGTCAAATTTGACTAAATCTCTTAGGAATAATTAAATAAATTATTATTTGTTTATTATTCCTTAACTAATTCCTTGAGATGATAAATAAATCATTTATTTATTTATTATTTCTAAATGAAAATTTAAATACTTTTTCCCTCCTAAAAAAATATAATAAAATATTCCAGGTAGTTATTCCAAGAATGGGATCAATAATATTTTAGTATTTGATCAGTAGCTCAAGACCAAGTGTTAAAAAATGCTAAAAAATGAAAGTGCTCAGGATTGGTTCAAACCTAAATGACCGGATAGAGCTCGTCCTCTTCATTCTGACGCCGTGAACGGTTCGAAAAATGGTCTCCGTACGCAGAAGTTATGTCAAAATTAAAATTGCCAAATAACAACTTAATTTTTGAATTTTTTTCAAAAAAATTTAAAACAGAATATTCTTGAGAATATTTCTTAGAGTATTCTAGGAAATATGCCACAAAATATTCCTAAAATATTCCATTCGAGCAACCAATGGAAGGGTGCCATGTGGCAAGCCTGAAGGCCACCACATGGCCCCAAGTGGAATATTCCACAAAATAATATTGGAGTATTCCATTTGGGCAACCAATGCCCTGGAGGCTGCCACATGGCCGAAGGTGGATGAGTTTGGGCATATCAAAAAAAATTGGAGGATCATGGATTGAACCCATGACCTCGCATATATTATCGCAATGGTTTACCATTACAGCAAGGTCAAGGTTCTTGTTATGAATGCGGTTAATTGTTATTTAAAGTTTCAATCATGGTCAGTTTAGCGAAATTTTTGGCAATAGCGCCAAAATTGGCAGTCTGGCCATTATAGCGGACTTAACAGCCCGTTAACTTTAGTTAACTAGAGACAATTCAAGGACAGATAGGCAGTGGAGTAAATGTGTCATAACTTTGGCTAGGAAAGGCCTTTTGAGATGAATTTGTTTTTGATTTTGGTTCTCTTCGACCCTTTGAATCCATTGGCACAGGTTTCACAACGAATAGAGGTCATCTTCAGGTGTTTTTGCTTAGGCAAATTTCCAAGAGCCACTAGGGCCATATCAGTTTGGGAGCTACATTGGGATATGTGCAGCCATTGAAGGTGAAACGAAGGTCTATTATGACTGTTTTCTATGTTCTGAGTCCATTTATATAGCTCATTTCGCCTGTTTAGGCTTTCTTCTCACTATTTAGCTTCAGAGAAGCTTTCAAAGCCATCAAGGCCATTTCAGTGATTGAGTTGTGTTGGGCTAGGTTCATCTGTTTGAGGTGAAACAAAATCCTGCTTCTACTATATTCGACCTTCTGAATTCATTGACAGAGGTTTCAGAACCATTGGAATACTTATATAACTCGAGAAGTTGATATGAAGTCATGGGAAACCCTGGGTAAACCATGGAGGAGAGCCATTTTTGGGGATGATGTGCTTAATGTAAGTAATTAATCAGTTGGTATTTGGTGTTTGATCATTATTGGATACAACAGTAGTGGTTTCAGTGATAGAAACAGGAACTTGAGGGAGTTTGTGCCATTTAGAAGCTCATAGAAGCTTAGTGCATCGACAGAAGGATGTGTATCCATGAGGCCTTAAGCTGTTTGCAGGAATTGGACAGCCATTAAAGGGATTTAAAATGGTATTCCCAACCCTTTGAATCATTTTTGTATTTATTTTGGTTAAGTGTGGATCTTGTAAAAGAATTTAATTACCTTAATCCCAAAGAGTCTAGTCATGTTGATGAAGGTCAAAGGAGATGTAGCCCAAGAGTTGGGGTGAACTCCTATATTATATTGATGTTGTGTTTTTTTATTCTTTATGTTGCTGATATATATGTTAAGTTTCAGAAAAAGCAAATAAACTTAAAACACATAAACAGAAGAAAGGACATACACCTCTTTCAAGCTAGAATTCTGCATAATGTCAAGTTCAAGCAAGGTTTTTTTAATTAAATTTGAGTGTTTACTTCTATTATTTCTTTAGGCAGAGTCTGTAGAGGGATAGGTAGCTTCTGGATCTCATCCTTCCTTTAGAGGTGACATATCCAGTAAATTCCCCTACAGTCTATCTCTGTATTAGAAATAAGAAGTTCTCACATTTTCAGATTTAAACCTGGAGTATTTTTGCACTCATTTACATAAATGAAAATGGATACCTTGCACCCTTTTTCAAGTACCCTCCATTTTCAAATCAGGTTGGTATCAGTGCACTTGGTTTGATTGATTGACATCACAATAGCCTGATTTTATAGCTTCAAAGGTGTTTAAGGCAGTGTAGAAGATTGATTACTTTACTATTTTGCAAATTGCATGTTGTTTGAGTTTGTTGAAGTTTTGGGATAGCTACTGATTAGCTAAGTATTGGAGAAGACAAAAAGGAATAGAAGATATTTTCCTTACCCCAAAGGACCTCAAAACCACTCCAAGATTTTCCCTTGAGTTGGTTTGCTATTGGCTGCTTCAACAAGATTTTCACTTGATTTGTGTGTTGTTGGCTGTTTGAATGTGATGGCTGTAAAGACATTTGGGTGAAAAAGCTTTATCATTTGTTTTGAAAAGCTTTAAGAACATCGTTGAAGTTAATTTTTTCATTGAAATTATAATGACAACTTCATCAAGTGAAGTTTCCTCCTTCACAAGGTTCTTCGATGAGGATATGAAGCGTGAATTCCTTATATTAAAGGATATGGTGGAGATCATATTTGAGGATAGAAGAGAAAGCACTAAGCTTCATGAGAAATTGTTGGCCATGAAGTAGGAGAAGGAAGAAATTATTCAAAGATTGCATGATATGGAGTTGCAGCTTCATCAATCCCAAGAGGCTTTGACCAAGAACATGTGTGAGAAAGAGCTAATCCATTCTGATTTGTCTTCAGTTTCCTCTTTAGAAAGATGTGTTGGATCTTTCGAAAAGCATACAAGGGGAGTAGGATCCAAGTTAATGATTAATATGGGTTATGAAGGCAAAGGGTTAGGAAAGCATGATCAAGGCATGATTGAACCCCTTTCTGTTGAGGAACGACCCAAGAATCTTGAACTTGGTTATGTGCAATCTAATGGCGAAGACTCAAAATCCATGAAGGCATGTGGGGCTAATTCAAAGAGAACTTTTGTTCCAAGTTCCATGAGGAAAATATGTCAAATTTGTTTCAAATATGATTTCCATTGCTTTAAGCCTTTGTTGCAACAAGAAGATGGTAGACATGTAGCTTATGGTAAGCATGCAATTTTAGGCAGTTTTCAAGACAAGAACAATGATGTCAGTCTGAAATTCAAAACTGGAGCCTCTACTAGTTGATCTCCTCATGGAGGCAAAAAGGATGAATATGCAAAGAAACACAAAAGGTATACATCTTCTCATGATCAATTTGATTGTGTTTCTGCAAGGCATGAAAAATTTACATGCTTTAATGGAAGAAAGTTTTCTTGTACATATTGTGATCAATTTAACCATCATGTTTCAAGATGATGGATGAGGAAGAAAGCACACAGGGAACAGATGAAACAAAGAAAACCTTCAAAAAAGGTGCATAAGATTTGTACTTTTTTCCAAAAGAGGGGACATGTTGTCTCTCATTGTTGGACTTTACATCCAACTCGTCGTCCCACACACATGCATCAAGAGGACAAAAATATTGGCAAAGCTGGAATCACGGATTCCATTATTGATGTGGAAAGGGAAGTTTCACATGAGGAAGTATTGCAGCAGCAAAAGTCGCCATGGAGTTTGATTTTCGTACTCATTTTGTACATGCTTAACAATCATGCATTTCAGTTGAAAGGGTGATGCAAGATTGCATGTGAAAGCAATTTCAGTTTGCAGGAATTTTTATGTTGTTGCAAAATTTCACCATGGAGGTAAAAGATGAGTATGGTACTCACTATTATTGCAGCAATGTCTTTCATTTCAGCTCTTTGTCACCCACATGTTGTTTTTGGGTTGATGTACTTGTTGGTCTTTGAAAAAAAAAAGAGTTGAAGTTGCACCTGTACATAGAGGTTGTAGGTGTATTTGTCAAACTGTATATAGTTCATTGTTCATGATACATGCATATGTGTTTGTAAATGTATCTTGTTGTTGGTCGACTAGTGTCACTTGTGAGCACACTTTTTACATTGTCGATTGTGTCACACAATGCTTATCGACTTGTGTCGATTGTGTCGCACCTTGATTATCAACTTGTGTCGATTGTGTTGCATATGTTTTGTCGACTTGTGTCAGTTGTGTACACACTTGCTACATTTATGGTTGAGTCCATTGTTCAGCACATTTCAGGTCAACTTGTCATTGATGATTATCTTGTTGCACAAGGTACCTTTGGTGTCATTTGTTGCAGGGAACAGAATTGGTGCAAAGCAGTGTATAATTCCATGAGCTGGGAAAAGCATGCAAGCAAAGAGGGCTCAAATTTCAGCATGGGTCTCTGTTGGATACCTATAGTAATAGGTTTCATATTTCATGATTGACAAGAGAAAAGCCAAATATGCTCTGCTTTGGTATCCCAAAGATCCCATATTTCCTAGAAAGCAAGAGCTGGGTAAGTATTTCAAGCATTGAGGGCCTTATTTCAATTTTTGTGGATGATTCAACAGTCTAATCTGGATCATGCCATGTTTCAATTTTGAGTTGTAGAATAGAGAAAGAGGTCTGTCCAAACAGCTTAATTTTGGCAGACAAGTGGCTCAGGTAGAGAAGCAAAGGTTCCCAAAAGTTTAATCTGGGACCTTGGAAGACATAAGGGTAGAAGTAGATAGAGAAAAAGAGGAAAAAGCCAAAGAAAAGAAAAGGCAATTGAGGGTTGCAAGTTCAAGTGCCCCTCCAAGAAGAAACAAAAAATGCTAGGCAAAATAGTTGGGTAGGCAGTTGTGGTTGCAGAAAGAATATGATCACCATTACACAAGTATCCATAGGTCTCTTGCCAAGGCAGTCGATCTGTCAGCAAGCAAAGTGGTGAAGTTCATGAAATTACAGCAAAGAGCATCACTAACTTCCTCTCTTTCCCTCTCTACTCCATCACTAACACCCCCTTTCTAAATTCCCCTCATTCATTCATATTAACTCCTAATTCTACTGTATAACCTCCATTATCTTACCCCACCCCTAATATTATTAACACTAAGGTGTATAAAACCCCAAATCTTATCTATATTCCCTCCCATAGGCATAATAGCCGTGTATTTTTAAAAAGGGGCCAAATGGCATCTGGCCACTTTGGTGAACCTATTCCACCCATTTCCCTTTTGCTGCAAGACAATTTGCCTTCAAATCACCTCTGCATTGCTAAAACCCACTTTCCAAACCCATTTTGCCTATAAAACCTTTGCAAAGGTCAAATGCCCGCCTCTGGCACGTTTCCCAATCCTACCGCATTGTGGTTTAATCAAAACATTTGAAAAAACCCACATAAAACCCACAAATTTTGATTTTTCCGCCCATAATATCAAAGGCGCATGTTACCCCTCCGCCAGCCGTCGGATCAAGCCCACCAGATCCGACGGCTTACAGCAATATCGGAGCGCCTCCCGTGACCGCACGTTAACTTCCGGGGAAGTGACGTTGCGCCTTGTCACGCCTCCTCCACGCGTCGGGCGTTAAACCATCTCGGAGCCCGCTCTGACATCCTCCGCGCCGTACCTTAACCGCCCCGGGAGACTGCGACGGTTAAGGCCTTAACCGTGACCGTTGCACGTTAACCGCCACCTACCCGCCGCTAATTCACCGCCACGTCGTTGCCTGCCTGTACCCGCTTATGTTATTGGCCCACCTCACTGCTGACTGGGCTTCCACCTCGCCTCACCTTTGACCAGTCGCCCACTGCCACGTCGCCCGATGACGTCAGCTGACGTCACCTCACCATGACCCACCAATGACGTCATGCTGACGTCAGCAGAAAAAAGCGCCAAATGGTAAAATGACCCATATTTACCAAATTTTCCTGTGTTTTTACCATTTTCACTGTGTTTTTACTGAGCGCTCTGCTTGACCGTTTGAGCTCGAATTTTCGCCAACCAGTCGATTAGCTCGGGCGACCTCCTCAGAAAGCACCTGTGCACCTATGTCTCAACCTCTGCTCGTCGAATTACAGGTATTTAGACCATTTCGCCCTCCATACGACCTTCATTAAGCTCAAAATTGCTCACAGGGATAATAGAACCACAAAGACTAGATTTACACCGTTCATTCCCCTTCATTCATCCAGCATTGTCACTGTGAGGGCCAAGAAACACTGGCAGAGCCCTATAAAACCTGCAATTCCCATTAAACCTCTGTAATTCTATGTTTTCCCGGCAGAATTGCTAATAGACATATTTCACCCTGTTAGAGAGTTCAGTCACACCACAGAGAGGTTCTATCACTAGACTCCAGTAGTATTTCAATTGCTACTGAGAGAATTCCCCTTGAATACTCAAAACCTCAACTGTTTCCACAGAAGACTGTCTCCAGACTGTGTTTTCACCATTCCACCTGTCTATTTGCAATTTTGGTACCCTTAACAGCTATGGAGACCCCTATTGCACTAAACATTAAGCCCATCAATGCACCTCACCAGGAACTAGCATGGAAAGCCCTGGGAGACATGGACTACCAAATGCTGGATTGGTTTCCCATGGGAACCAAGTATAATGTGTTAATGCTGAATGAACTAAGAGCCCAGCACCTCAGTGGAGCAGATATCTTGGGGATTTGGGAGTCAAATTTGCCCATATACAACCTTCCCCAAGTCAATCCAATGCCAGAGCTCATTTACAGCTGCCAGGAATGCTATGACCCCAGCCAAAGGGCAGTCATAAGCCCCACAGGCCTAGTCCTGTTCCAGATAACCCCAGAGAGCATAAACCAGATGCTGCACTTCAATACAGCCAAGAAATTGACCCCTCTGTCCATGCAGAATCTGATTAACACAGGGATCAAGCTGTCCAGTGACCAGATTATCAAAATCAACCAACTGTTTGTCATATCAGGCTCTGAAACAGTCAGAACCCCTCCTATTGGGTACCATTGTCTGAATGAGTTGGGCAGAATGTTGGTGGACCTAATTAGCTATGTCCTAGGGTTCAGGGGGCTGGAAGATGTAGATGAAAGTATAATGGCAATGCTGTCCATGTTTGCCCCTGGTAAGCCTCCAGCTATGCAGTATGATTATGCAACTTACATAGCAGAGAAAATCCATGATCAGTTCATGAATTTGAAAAGGGAGAGACTGTTTAGATACTCCTCATATATCTATCATTTATTTCTTTTCTATCAGCCAGCTACCTTCTCAGTTCCTTTGAGGCCACTCAATGCCCAAGGAAGCCCAAGATCAGTTGTTTTCTGGACCTCTGTGTTTCATTTTACCTCAGTATCACCCTATACATACTGTGAGTTCATTGATCTATTTGTTCATCCAGCCCTAACAGTTCTGCAAGGTACTCCTCCTCCTAGATTAACCGATGAAATGAGGAGGATTCTACATCTGAACAAATCCTACAATATTGGCAACTGGTACTTCTACCAGAACCACACAGTCATTAGGATATATGGCTGTGAATTGAACCCATTTAGATTGCCAAGGTATGTCCCCATGAGGCTTTTTGCCCTGGAGTATTTCAGGCAGTTTGGGAACTCAGATTACCTTCACTTTCAGAGTAGAAACAAGAAGTCACAATTGAAGGTAAGAAGTCAGCTAGGTTCCTTCCTGTATAACAAGAAAGAGGAAGGATGGAAAGAGGCACACAGCATGCTGGAAGGCCTCAGATTGCAGACCAATTTTGAGTGGATTCCTTATGACCCCAATCATAGTATTTCCCTCAGGAGAATTAGATACAGACTGGGCAACTATGCACATAAAAGACAACCGGAAATAGAAAAGTATGCCAATTCACTAGATTGGGAAGAGGGTACACTAATAGAACAACTCACTGAGGTAGAATTGCTTGAGAAAGAAGCCAGGAATGTACAAAAGGAAACTAACTTGGAAACTTGTGCACAGGTGCCCCACTCCTACAGAAAGCAAAGTGGAACAGCTGCTGGATCTTCAGCAGCACAGCAGCAAACCACTGAGAAGACATCCCAGGCAGCAAGCAAAGACAAAGGTAAACAGGTGGAACAGCCACCTGTATTGACAGAGGAACAAGTGGACACCTTGCTACAGCAGCAAGAAGAAATGGAACAGCAGGAACTGGGGCAGCAACAAGAAAAGGCACAGTCCAGTGAACAGCCCTTGCAGCAGGAGAAGGGGACAGATCAACCTGGCAATACTGAGCAGCAGCCTCAAACAAATGTGTCTCCCAGGACAGACACCAATATAGACACATCAGTCCTCCAAACACCACAAAAGGAGGATGTGACAAGGAAAAGAGAGAGAGAGACCCCCCACACCTCATCTTTCATCAGGGGTGAGAAGAGACAGAGACTGAATGACTCCCAAGAGGAGGACATAGCAGTAAGGCAAGCCATGGGCATGGGCCCACCCAGTGGAGAACTTTCGGCCAGCTCATCCCAGCGAGGACATGACATGACAATGGGAGGAGAGGTCAGCTCCTCCGGTCAAACGAGAAAGGGGCAGTCAAGTATAAAACAGCAATTCATTGACATAAAAAGGAGGAGTGATCCAATAAAAGTGCAGCTGTACGATCACTTGTTGAACCTAGCTCCTAGCAACCAGCAGAGACTCATGTCTGCTTTCGATGTGAGCGAAGGCAAAATGATAATGAGCCACTTCATGCCTACAACTTTGCAGCCTCAGTCCACCTCAGACTATCTAAGAACCAACATGGAGGTTCTTGCCAAAGACATACACCCCATGGACAAGATTGAACTACATAAGCAGACTGGTGAAATGGTGTATGCCTCCCTGGCAGATGAGACATTGGAGAATTATAAATTAAAGAGCAGCCTGGACAACACAGCTTCTCAGCTGGAGTTAGAAAGAGCTTCATCACAAGCCAAGGACAATAGGATCAAGTCCTTGGAAGAGGTAATTATAGAGATAGGGCATGATCCTAAAGATGTCAAAGGCATCCAAGAGCTCCTGAAGATAAGGGATGCAGACATGGCAGCCCTAAGAAAGAAAATCAAACTCCCGGCCACCATCCATCCACAAACAGATGAAGTTTCCCAGCAAAGGCAAGAAAAGGATGCTACAGATCTGTTGGTATCCCTATACAAAGAGCTGGTCAGGACTCAGGACCAGCTAGGACAAACTGAAGCTACAAAGGCAGCACTACAGGAAACACTGAAGCAAAGAGAAGAGGGCCAACCCTCCCAGCCTCCTCCTGTCATAATAAATCTTGAGGAAATCCCTCCAAAGACTACTCCTCCTCCTCAGCAAACAGAAACTACAGCACCAACCACAGCAGCAACAACTATAACATCAGAACAGGCTGCTAGCTTAGACATGCAAAAGCTGCAAGCTGAGATCCAAGCCATGGAATCTCAAATCAAAGAGCTGGATGAGCTTAAGAAAACCTTGACTAAGGTAAATGAAAGGTTTGACAAGAGCAAACAGAATGAGGCAGCCAAGGACAGAGAGGTAAAAGCTCTTAAGAGAAGAATTGCTGAACTAGAGAAGGAGCTTGCACTGGAAAAGGTGACAGCTGAAATGAAAGCAGTGCTATGGAGCAACATTGGAAGGTCCATTGCCAAACAGTGGCAATATATTGAGACCATGGATGAGCAAATGGTGCTCATCACTAAAGCAAACAAAGAAATACAGAGAGCCAGGGCGAGCCTTGGACACATGCCAGAAGCTGCTACAAGGATAATCAACACTCTGAACTATAAGACTAGCTCTCAATTAGCTGTCATGGGAATCACTAACAGGACAGAAGCAATTGCTGTAGCAAAGAGAGTCGTTACATTGAGGAACTTGGTTGGAACACTGGAGAGGAGGACACAGGATATGCAAACTGAAATCAACAGATTCCTGGAGAAATTCGTGGCACTACAGAACAGAGGCCTCCCCAGCATTTTAAGCAGTGTAGGAAGACTGCTCACCCTAGAGAATTACAACAAGAGAATTGATGCCCAGGCAGTAGCAGAGATTGCACAACCGCCCAGCACTTCAGCAGAACCAGGGCCAGCCACCGGGCAGAGTATGTATGACAGAGTGGAGAACCTGTTTTTCCTCATGAATGAAGTTGACCATCTGTTTGATACACCACCTAACTTCTTCAAATTTACAGAAGCAGATGAAACTCTGGGTGCAATCTTAGCACACCAGCTGCCCACACAGGATGCCTGGAGAAATTTGACACAAACAGTTCTGTCAGGCCAGAATCAGTAGCGCTATTTCTACAGGCAAATAAGCATACATGCGCAGGCACAGTTTTGAGGAAAGATAGATACAGGGAAGAAGCAGAGGCTAAGCCAACTCAGCTGGACCATTGACTCACCACAAGCAACAGTCACAGTCACAGGTGACAAGTCCAAAGCACAGCGTACAAAGCATTAAAGACAGATGTTCCAGCATTTACTCAGAATATTTCGACCGACTTAGCTGTCTCCAAAGGCTAAAATATCTTCTGACAGAGCATTAAAATGCCTGTACTCTGTAATCAATGCTGCATTAAATTGTGGCCATAATATCTTAAGTAGTTGGTAAGAAAGTAAAGTCTGAGATAACTCATGACTCAGATATTTTGTAAATGACCGCAAGTATATATTCACCCTTCACAGCAGTGAAATAGGTTGTTGTTATTTTCTTTGAAAAGAGCTCTAGCTCATTGTAATATTTTCAGAGAATTAATACAAAGGAAGAATGGAATTTCCAAGGCTTGGTGTTCTTTGATGTATGGTGGTGAAAGATGAATGTTACAGGATTCCAGGGTGTTGCATAAAACAACAAGTATTCTCAAATCTCTTTGTTATGTGTTTTTGAGTCTTTTGTTCTCTTTTGTTGCTCAAATGTTTTTACACTTGATAGCAAGGTGAAAGGATAGTCCCAGGATTTAACAATGTTTACCCTAGACTCAAACTGAGCTATTATACATGTTTTCCTCAGATACAGTGACAGAATTGTAATTCTTAATTGCTGCATTTCAAAACTGTGTCTTTTACTGTGACAGTCATTCTTAGGGATTCAATTTTGCCCCTAAGACCTCTGTTTTCTCCTCTTAAAGCTGTCTGTTGGGAAAATATAGATAACAAGTGAAAATTCTTAAATGCTTTCACTGTTGTATTACCTGTTTCCAGTAATTTAATCAAAAAACCTGTTCTATTAAAGCACTCTAATGGCCCTGTAAGTTCCATCTTTCATCTCAAAGTCTCAAACACTTATAGCCACAAACTCCATTGCCCAATGGTACTCAACCTCTCTGAAAACTACATCAATAGAATCTAAAAGGAGTTTCATCAACCAAAACATAAACAAAGAATCAGTACATAATAGCTAGCCTAAAACCCTATTACAAACAGTTGCAAATCAAAAAGAGAGAGCCCTCTCTGATCACAGTTTGGCTAGGAACAGTGATCCAAAGATTGGTTAGTGGTTACCCCGGCCGTATTCCCTTGGGAGTCATAGGGAACAACCTGGGTGTTAACATAAATGGCGACTCCGCTGGGGACTTAAGATTTCTTCAATTACTATCTATTTCCAAAAGCTACCATCAAGCCTGAAACTAGCCAAGAGGCCTCAGGACTGTTTCTGTAAACACAGGGACAGCTTTAGGGAAGAGCTAACCAGGGAAACTTCATACTAGCTTTGAGAAATATATAGTCATTCCAGAATTCTTACCTAGTCCTTGTACATACAAAACTTTCTGTATAAAGTTCTAAAGAATACTTAGAAGCTGGCTCCCAAAAGAAACCCAAGGCACACTAGAGCAAACCCTGACCCTAATCAACCCATCATCGTCGATAACCCAAATATCATACCAAAGAATATAAGGAGGCAGCAACAGCAGGAGAAGCTTGCTGATTCAGATATAAGTTTAGACCAACCTATCCTCATTCCAACTCCTTGTAAAGTCCTTTTCCGTTCCACACCTAATTCCCCTAGCTCATCATCAACACCTCACAGCCCTTCTCTCCCATCTTCACCATCTGCACACACTCCCTCAACCAGTTCCCCACTTATTACCCATCCTCTTAACCCGGTTACACCTGTAATCCCTGTTGTCCCATTTGTTCCTATTAACCCTATAAATCCCATAAACATGGCTAACAGATATGCACCGCTGCAGATACCAGCCAATGCTCCAGCTCTACCCCAAGACTACCAAACTAGACTCTCATTTTTTGACTCCCATGGCCCTTTGACAGCCATCCAGCATGCTAAAAAGATGCAAGACCACTTTGAGACCTATGAAATAGATGATGATAGTGTTAGGATGAGAATTTTTGTTCAAAGCTTAACTGGGGATGTTAGAACTTGGTTTAGATCCTTAAATGCAAATTCCATTGCAACCCCTGAAGTTCTATACCAGGAATTCACCAACAGATGGGAGAAAAAGAGAGATCCGCACCATATACTTGGTGAATATAACACTATTAAAAGAGGTCCCCAAGAAACGGTGTTGGAGTATTGTGCTAGATTTAACAACATATACAATGCTATTCCCCAGAACTTAAGGCCCCCTCCTGATTTGGCCCTTTATAACTTCCCTGATGGTTTTGATTCTGATATGGCCTATCAGTTGAGAGAAAGAGACCCTCCAACCCTTGCAGAAGCCCAAAGAGTTGCAGTCACTGTAGAGGCCAACCTAATTGCCAAAAGAAACAGGGCAAAGCTGGAAAAGAAGGTTGGTTCCAAAGAAGAGCCCTCAGGTTTTGATCAAAAGTTGGATGCAATACTAAACAGCATGAAGAGACTAGGTGAAAGAGTGGAATCAGTTGAAAGAAAGTCATCATGGGAGGCACCACAAAACAATCCTCCTAGAAACCCAAATTTTAGGAGAACACAGAACCCCAATATAGGGAAGACAGGTGCTGACCAAGATATCAGACCCCCTTTTCAAGAAAATTATGCAGAAACTTCTTCAGCTAATCAGCTCAATGAAGATCCTGACATCAACTTAATAGGTCTGGATGGTAAAAGCCATGTTTTCTTAACACAAGAAGACCATGAGGAGGATAAAAACAAAACATTCCAAACACAATCAGGAGAGTCTTTTGACTTTAAACAAGGGTATGATACTGCTGTCTATGAAGTCCATAAACAATACAAACTAAGAAGTCGGACTGTAAATGCAAATCAGCCTGAGAAGGTAAAGGAGAAACAGCAATCTAAAGAAACCTTAGTCACTGAACCTAATGACAAAACAAACTTACCTACAAAAGAAGTAGTGGTTGAGGAGGTCACTGAAATACTGTCCACACCACAACAACCCTTGGCAACCTCATCATCCCACCCAAGTCCGAACATTACCCCTCAAGACATCAACATGAGGAGCAGGCTCCAAAATCAAGATGAAATCCAACAAGAAGATTCAATGAACAGAGAAAGGACTGCTATCCGTGACTCTAAAATTCAGGTGGATAAACCCTTTGACCTAGGAACAGAAATTGGAAAGTTAAAGATAGCAATTCCCCTTTCAGAGCTAGCCAAGCATGACATATATAAGCAACAGATCAAAAAATCCCTTCAGCTCACCAACAACAAAGATGATGTAAATGTGCTAGATGACACTCCAGAATTACTGTTTGGCCCAGAGGTAGATGGAAAAATAGTAGTCACAAGAGTTTTGCCTTTTTATGTCAGCTTGCATGTTCATGATAAAATACTGCATAATGCAATGTTTGACTCAGGTGCATCTCACAACCTTATGCCAAAAGCAGTCATGGAACGATTAAACTTGGATATAACAAGACCATACAAAGACCTGTTTTCTTTTGATTCTAGTCAAGTCAAATGCTTGGGCCTAATTAAGGATTTATGTGTGTCCCTGGTTCAATTCCCCAACAAAACCATTCTAATGGATGTTGTTGTTGCTGATATCCCACCCAAATATGGAATGCTCCTATCAAGATCCTGGGGAGCCAAGCTCCAAGGCTCCCTGCAATTAGACATGTCATATGCAACCATCTCTGTCTTTGGACAACCCAAGAGACTTTATAGGGAAACACTCATGAAATATATGGTCAGCAGTGAAGAAAAGCCTCAAAATTTTCCAATATATGCTGTCCACTCGGACATAGACTCCTTCATCCTTTTCAATGATAGCACAAGTTCCTTAAGCAATGACATTAAGATCGAAACACCCATACAAGAACAAAACATCGATCAAACAAGTGGCACTTGCCAAATTTTAATCAGCCCAACAGCACCCATTCACCCTCCTTTAGCTGTCAAAAATTGTCAAAAAAATGATGAAGTTATCCTAGGAGACAAATGGGAAAAGAAACCTCAACTCATGCTCACATGGCCATCCCATGAAAAGAATTTAAGATCTCCTGACCAGCAAGATAGTCTGTGGGTCCTAGAGTTTGATGGCTCAGTTAACAAATTAGGGGCAGGAGCTGGAGTATGGATACATAACAAAGAGAAAGCCTGTGCACAAGGCCGGGCTTATAGATTGAACTTTAAATGCACTAACAATATGGCAGAATATGAAGCTCTGCTACTAGGCCTCAAGATTGCAAAATCATTACAAGCACATAGCCTCTCAATCATGGGGGACTCTGATCTAGTAATTCAACAAGTAAAAGGGGATTTTGTCACTAATGACAAAAGATTAAGGTCCTATAGGTCTGCTGTAATTGAAATATTAGAAACTTTCT
Organism: Pinus tabuliformis; assembly: GCA_031772625.1. Taxonomy (NCBI): domain Eukaryota; kingdom Viridiplantae; phylum Streptophyta; class Pinopsida; order Pinales; family Pinaceae; genus Pinus; species Pinus tabuliformis. The sequence continues at coordinate 328,078,865 of CM062808.1, forward strand.
CCGAGTTTATTATCACAAAGATTCCTAGGGGCCACAATCTCCATGCTCACAGCTTGGCAACATTTGCCAGCACCTTCAAATTCCCACTACAACCCAACAATTGTTTCACAGCAGAAGTCAAATATAGGCCTTCTATCCCAAACAATGTCAAAGAGTGGCAAGTATTTGAGAATGATAGGCAAATAAACAACTTTTTAACTTTGCAACAAGAGTTTACAGGATTAAATATTGACCTTGAGACAGCAAGTCAATCTCAAACAGTTGATGGAGCAAGTCAATCACAATTACAGTTTCAACAGTATGCCCACCCAATGTCACCTAGGACAGCAAAACAACTACTCAGTCCAACCATTTTCAACAAAGTAAACATTCAGCAAATTCACCAAATTGACTGTGAAGAGCTGAGCAACGCTGAAGATGAAATCATACAACTCAAAGACAATCTTCTTCCAGCAGGCCTTACCCCACTAGAGGACATTTTTGACTCAAATGATGTCCCCAGAAAACCAAAGATGCAGCCATTAGATGCAACAATTGAAGAATGTAACATTGGTACCACTGACAAGCCTAAAATAATAAAGCTATCTGCTGCTTTACCCCCTGATCAAAAACCCAAATATGTTGATCTCTTTAAAGAGTTCCAAGATGTCTTTGCCTGGGGTTATGAAGACTTGAAGTCTTATGATACCTCTGTTATCCAGCACACCATTCCCCTCAAGCCTGATCAAAAACCATTCAAACAGAAATTGAGAAGAATCAATCCTGTGCTTCTTCCTTCCATTGAAAAGGAGTTACAAAAAATGTTCAAAGCTGGGATCATAACACCAATCAGGTTTTCTGAGTGGATTTCAAATTTGGTCCCTACAAGAAAGAAAACTGGTGAGATTAGACTTTGTGTAGACTTAAGAAATTTGAACCTAGTATCACTCAAAGACAATTATCCCTTACCCAAAATGGACCACATCCTTCAAAGAGTAGTAGGAGCCTCAAGAATATCATTGTTGGATGGCTTCTCAGGTTTCAATCAAATCCTGGTACACCCTGATGATCAAGACAAGACTGCATTTACTACCCCATGGGGTACTTTCAAGTATGTGAAGATGCCCTTTGGATTGAAAAATGCAGGGGCAACATTTCAAAGAGCAATGGACATTGCTTTTGCAAAGGAAATTCATGATTTCTTGGTCATTTACTTAGATGATCTTACACCCTTTTCAAAATCTGACCAAGAACACTTGAAACATCTGAGACAAATCTTCATAACATGCAGGAAATATGGTATTTCCTTAAACCCCAAGAAGTCTTTATTTGGCTTAGAAGAAGGGAAACTTCTAGGACACATCATTTCGAAAGATGGCATAAGAATTGATCCAGATAGGATACAAGCTATCCTACAAATGCCTCACCCAAGGAATGTCAAAGAGCTGCAAGGATTCTTGGGAAAAATCAACTTTTTGAGAAGGTTTATCCCAAATTTAGCAGAGTTAATCAGATTATTAAACAATATGCTAAAGAAAGATTCAAAGGTCAAGTGGACTGTTGAAGCAAAACAAGCTTTTGAAAGTATAAAATTGGCCCTGACTCAAACCCCAGTGTTGACTAACCCTCAGTTTGACAGAGACTTCATCATTTTCTCCTTTGCCTCCCAACACACTATTGCTGCTGTTTTATTACAGAAAGATGACCAAGGGAATGAAAAGCCCATTGCTTTTTTCAGCAGAGCTCTTAGAGATGCCCCCCTAAAGTACCAAATAATGGAGAAACAAGCCTATGCCTTGATCAAAGCCATCAAAGACTTTAGGATTTACATCCTTTACTCCCATGTTGTAGCTTATGTACCAAGTCCTATTGTCAAAGACATCCTCACACAAGAAAACTTAGAGGGAAGAAGAGGAAAATGGATTGCAAACATACTTGAATTTGACATTGAAATAAAGCCTACAAAGTTGATAAGAGGGCAAGGTTTGGCCAAGTTAATGACAGAAGCAAATTTCCAAGCTTTAGATATCAACCAAATGGACAGTGAAACAGAGCTGGCGACTCCAAAGATCAATGTAGCCTTTGAACAATCTCCATGGTACTCTGATATCTGTTATGTGTTACAAAACCTGTGTGCTCCCCCAGGACTGTCCAGAACTAAGTCTAGGTTCCTAAAAATGAAAATATCTAAATTTTGTGTGATTGATGAGAATCTACTCTGGAAAAACCATGAAGGTATTTTGCTGCACTGTCTTCTTGAGAGTGAAACTGACAATATCATGCAAGAATTCCATGCTGGAGACTGTGGTGGACATCTGTACTGGAAGTCCACTGTGGACAAGATATTAAGGGCTGGTTATTACTGGCCCACTATGTTCTCGGATATGAAGAAATTCACAACATCATGCCACAAGTGCCAACTGTTTGAAGGCAAAAGACAGTTGCTGCCACTCCCTTTGAGGCCCATTGCAACAGAGAGACCTTTTCAACAATGGGGCTTGGATTTCATTGGAGAAATTCACCCCTCATCTTCAGGGCAACACAGATGGATTCTAACAGCAACAGACTACTTCACCAAGTGGATTGAAGCTGCCCCATGCAGACAAGCAAATGATTCAGTAATCATTCAATTTTTGGAGAACAATATACTGGCTAGATTTGGCTGCCCAGACAAGATAATAACAGACAATGCTGCTGCCTTCAGATCCAAGAAGATGGTAAACTTTTGCCATAAATTTCACATTACTTTGGGCCATTCTACAGCTTACTATCCTCAAGGAAATGGTCTCGCTGAATCATCAAACAAAAGCCTGATAAACATCATAAAGAAAGTGCTGGAAGAGAACAAAAAGAACTGGCATAAGAAACTAGTAAATGCTTTATGGGCAGACAGATTAACCACCAAAAGATCAATTGGGACCAGCCCATATGAATTAGTCTATGGATTAGAGGCCAGATTTCCCTCATCACTAGGAGTGCCAGTTATGAAACTTCTACAAGAAAGCCAAGTAGAGCCAAATGACATGCAAAGAAGGATTAACTAGATAATTTGTCTACAGCAGACCAGAGAACAAGTTTTCAGCAGAGTGCAGATACTACAAGAGAAACTGAAAAAGGCCTTTGACAGAAGAACTAAAGCTGAAGATTTCAATGTGGGGGACAAAGTTTTAAAGTGGGATGCAAGAAGAGAAGAGAAAGGAAAACATGGGAAGTTTGATTCTTTATGGAAAGGACCATTTGCTGTCCAAGCAGTACAAGGTAATAACACCTACTTCCTAAAAAGCTTGACTATGACTGAGCTGGATGAGGGTCCTGTCAATGGCAGGATGCTCAAACACTATTTTGACTGTTCACTATGATAGAAATTCAGAGGTTCATTGTATATATGCAATTGTACATATTCTCTTGTGATTTAAATTGTATAAAGAGGTTTTCCCAAATGCTGCACCTAGCAGCAACAGGCAGATAGAATCAAAGGTTCTCCAAGAAAGAAGCACACTATCTTGACAGATTATATGCAGCAGATTTTAAAGACAAAGATGGGCAGTCATGCAACAAGGCAATCTGACCTGCTGTTCTTGGTCTTTCAAAAGAAAAACCATCCCCATGTGGAGCCACTGTTGGATACCTATAGTAATAGGTTTCATATTTCATGATTGACAAGAGAAAAGCCAAATATGCTCTGCTTTGGTATCCCAAAGATCCCATATTTCCTAGAAAGCAAGAGCTGGGTAAGTATTTCAAGCATTGAGGGCCTTATTTCAATTTTTGTGGATGATTCAACAGTCTAATCTGGATCATGCCATGTTTCAATTTTGAGTTGTAGAATAGAGAAAGAGGTCTGTCCAAACAGCTTAATTTTGGCAGACAAGTGGCTCAGGTAGAGAAGCAAAGGTTCCCAAAAGTTTAATCTGGGACCTTGGAAGACATAAGGGTAGAAGTAGATAGAGAAAAAGAGGAAAAAGCCAAAGAAAAGAAAAGGCAATTGAGGGTTGCAAGTTCAAGTGCCCCTCCAAGAAGAAACAAAAAATGCTAGGCAAAATAGTTGGGTAGGCAGTTGTGGTTGCAGAAAGAATATGATCACCATTACACAAGTATCCATAGGTCTCTTGCCAAGGCAGTCGATCTGTCAGCAAGCAAAGTGGTGAAGTTCATGAAATTACAGCAAAAGAGCATCACTAACTTCCTCTCTTTCCCTCTCTACTCCATCACTAACACCCCCTTTCTAAATTCCCCTCATTCATTCATATTAACTCCTAATTCTACTGTATAACCTCCCTTATCTTACCCCACCCCTAATATTATTAACACTAAGGTGTATAAAACCCCAAATCTTATCTATATTCCCTCCCATAGGCATAATAGCCGTGTAGTTTTCAAAAAAAGGGGCCAAATGGCATCTGGCCACTTTGGTGAACCTATTCCACCCATTTCCCTTTTGCTGCAAGACAATTTGCCTTCAAATCACCCTGCATTGCTAAAACCCACTTTCCAAACCCATTTTGCCTATAAAACCTTTGCAAAGGTCAAATGCCCGCCTCTGGCACGTTTCCCAATCCTACCGCATTGTGGTTTAATCAAAACATTTGAAAAAACCCACATAAAACCCACAAATTTTGATTTTTCCGCCCATAATATCAAAGGCGCATGTTACCCCTCCGCCAGCCGTCGGATCAAGCCCACCAGATCCGACGGCTTACAGCAATATCGGAGCGCCTCCCGTGACCGCACGTTAACTTCCGGGGAAGTGACGTTGCGCCTTGTCACGCCTCCTCCACGCGTCGGGCGTTAAACCATCTCGGAGCCCGCTCTGACATCCTCCGTGCCGTACCTTAACCGCCCCGGGAGACTGCGACGGTTAAGGCCTTAACCGTGACCGTTGCACGTTAACCGCCACCTACCCGCCGCTAATTCACCGCCACGTCGTTGCCTGCCTGTACCCGCTTATGTTATTGGCCCACCTCACTGCTGACTGGGCTTCCACCTCGCCTCACCTTTGACCAGTCGCCCACTGCCACGTCGCCCGATGACGTCAGCTGACGTCACCTCACCATGACCCACCAATGACGTCATGCTGACGTCAGCAGAAAAAAGCACCAAATGGTAAAATGACCCATATTTACCAAATTTTCCCGTGTTTTTACCATTTTCACTGTGTTTTTACTGAGCGCTCTGCTTGACCGTTTGAGCTCGAATTTTCGCCAACCAGTCGATTAGCCCGGGCGACCTCCTCAGAAAGCACCTGTGCACCTGTGTCTCAACCTCTGCTCGTCGAATTACAGGTATTTAGACCATTTCGCCCTCCATACGACCTTCATTAAGCTCAAAATTGCTCACAGGGATAATAGAACCACAAAGACTAGATTTACACCGTTCATTCCCCTTCATTCATCCAGCATTGTCACTGTGAGGGCCAAGAAACACTGGCAGAGCCCTATAAAACCTGCAATTCCCATTAAACCTCTGTAATTCTGTGTTTTCCCGGCAGAATTGCTAATAGACATATTTCACCCTGTTAGAGAGTTCAGTCACACCACAGAGAGGTTCTATCACTAGACTCCAGTAGTATTTCAATTGCTACTGAGAGAATTCCCCTTGAATACTCAAAACCTCAACTGTTTCCACAGAAGACTGTCTCCAGACTGTGTTTTCACCATTCCACCTGTCTATTTGCAATTTTGGTACCCTTAACAGCTATGGAGACCCCTATTGCACTAAACATTAAGCCCATCAATGCACCTCACCAGGAACTAGCATGGAAAGCCCTGGGAGACATGGACTACCAAATGCTGGATTGGTTTCCCATGGGAACCAAGTATAATGTGTTAATGCTGAATGAACTAAGAGCCCAGCACCTCAGTGGAGCAGATATCTTGGGGATTTGGGAGTCAAATTTGCCCATATACAACCTTCCCCAAGTCAATCCAATGCCAGAGCTCATTTACAGCTGCCAGGAATGCTATGACCCCAGCCAAAGGGCAGTCATAAGCCCCACAGGCCTAGTCCTGTTCCAGATAACCCCAGAGAGCATAAACCAGATGCTGCACTTCAATACAGCCAAGAAATTGACCCCTCTGTCCATGCAGAATCTGATTAACACAGGGATCAAGCTGTCCAGTGACCAGATTATCAAAATCAACCAACTGTTTGTCATATCAGGCTCTGAAACAGTCAGAACCCCTCCTATTGGGTACCATTGTCTGAATGAGTTGGGCAGAATGCTGGTGGACCTAATTAGCTATGTCCTAGGGTTCAGGGGGCTGGAAGATGTAGATGAAAGTATAATGGCAATGCTGTCCATGTTTGCCCCTGGTAAGCCTCCAGCTGTGCAGTATGATTATGCAACTTACATAGCAGAGAAAATCCATGATCAGTTCATGAATTTGAAAAGGGAGAGACTGTTTAGATACTCCTCATATATCTATCATTTATTTCTTTTCTATCAGCCAGCTACCTTCTCAGTTCCTTTGAGGCCACTCAATGCCCAAGGAAGCCCAAGATCAGTTGTTTTCTGGACCTCTGTGTTTCATTTTACCTCAGTATCACCCTATACATACTGTGAGTTCATTGATCTATTTGTTCATCCAGCCCTAACAGTTCTGCAAGGTACTCCTCCTCCTAGATTAACCGATGAAATGAGGAGGATTCTACATCTGAACAAATCCTACAATATTGGCAACTGGTACTTCTACCAGAACCACACAGTCATTAGGATATATGGCTGTGAATTGAACCCATTTAGATTGCCAAGGTATGTCCCCATGAGGCTTTTTGCCCTGGAGTATTTCAGGCAGTTTGGGAACTCAGATTACCTTCACTTTCAGAGTAGAAACAAGAAGTCACAATTGAAGGTAAGAAGTCAGCTAGGTTCCTTCCTGTATAACAAGAAAGAGGAAGGATGGAAAGAGGCACACAGCATGCTGGAAGGCCTCAGATTGCAGACCAGTTTTGAGTGGATTCCTTATGACCCCAATCATAGTATTTCCCTCAGGAGAATTAGATACAGACTGGGCAACTATGCACATAAAAGACAACCGGAAATAGAAAAGTATGCCAATGCACTAGATTGGGAAGAGGGTACACTAATAGAACAACTCACTGAGGTAGAATTGCTTGAGAAAGAAGCCAGGAATGTACAAAAGGAAACTGACTTGGAAACTTGTGCACAGGTGCCCCACTCCTACAGAAAGCAAAGTGGAACAGCTGCTGGATCTTCAGCAGCACAGCAGCAAACCACTGAGAAGACATCCCAGGCAGCAAGCAAAGACAAAGGTAAACAGGTGGAACAGCCACCTGTATTGACAGAGGAACAAGTGGACACCTTGCTACAGCAGCAAGAAGAAATGGAACAGCAGGAACTGGGGCAGCAACAAGAAAAGGCACAGTCCAGTGAACAGCCCTTGCAGCAGGAGAAGGGGACAGATCAACCTGGCAATACTGAGCAGCAGCCTCAAACAAATGTGCCTCCCAGGACAGACACCAATATAGACACATCAGTCCTCCAAACACCACAAAAGGAGGATGTGACAAGGAAAAGAGAGAGAGAGACCCCCCACACCTCATCTTTCATCAGGGGTGAGAAGAGACAGAGACTGAATGACTCCCAAGAGGAGGACATAGCAGTAAGGCAAGCCATGGGCATGGGCCCACCCAGTGGAGAACTTTCGGCCAGCTCATCCCAGCGAGGACATGACATGACAATGGGAGGAGAGGTCAGCTCCTCCGGTCAAACAAGAAAGGGGCAGTCAAGTATAAAACAGCAATTCATTGACATAAAAAGGAGGAGTGATCCAATAAAAGTGCAGCTGTACGATCACTTGTTGAACCTAGCTCCTAGCAACCAGCAGAGACTCATGTCTGCTTTCGATGTGAGCGAAGGCAAAATGATAATGAGCCACTTCATGCCTACAACTTTGCAGCCTCAGTCCACCTCAGACTATCTAAGAACCAACATGGAGGTTCTTGCCAAAGACATACACCCCATGGACAAGATTGAACTACATAAGCAGACTGGTGAAATGGTGTATGCCTCCCTGGCAGATGAGACATTGGAGAATTATAAATTAAAGAGCAGCCTGGACAACACAACTTCTCAGCTGGAGTTAGAAAGAGCTTCATCACAAGCCAAGGACAATAGGATCAAGTCCTTGGAAGAGGTAATTATAGAGATAGGGCATGATCCTAAAGATGTCAAAGGCATCCAAGAGCTCCTGAAGATAAGGGATGCAGACATGGCAGCCCTAAGAAAGAAAATCAAACTCCCGGCCACCATCCATCCACAAACAGATGAAGTTGCCCAGCAAAGGCAAGAAAAGGATGCTACAGATCTGTTGGTATCCCTATACAAAGAGCTGGTCAGGACTCAGGACCAGCTAGGACAAACTGAAGCTGCAAAGGCAGCACTACAGGAAACACTGAAGCAAAGAGAAGAGGGCCAACCCTCCCAGCCTCCTCCTGTCATAATAAATCTTGAGGGAATCCCTCCAAAGACTACTCCTCCTCCTCAGCAAACAGAAACTACAGCACCAACCACAGCAGCAACAACTATAACATCAGAACAGGCTGCTAGCTTAGACATGCAAAAGCTGCAAGCTGAGATCCAAGCCATGGAATCTCAAATCAAAGAGCTGGATGAGCTTAAGAAAACCTTGACTAAGGTAAATGAAAGGTTTGACAAGAGCAAATAGAATGAGGCAGCCAAGGACAGAGAGGTAAAAGCTCTTAAGAGAAGAATTGCTGAACTAGAGAAGGAGCTTGCACTGGAAAAGGTGACAGCTGAAATGAAAGCAGTGCTATGGAGCAACATTGGAAGGTCCATTGCCAAACAGTGGCAATATATTGAGACCATGGATGAGCAAATGGTGCTCATCACTAAAGCAAACAAAGAAATACAGAGAGCCAGGGCGAGCCTTGGACACATGCCAGAAGCTGCTACAAGGATAATCAACACTCTGAACTATAAGACTAGCTCTCAATTAGCTGTCATGGGAATCACTAACAGGACAGAAGCAATTGCTGTAGCAAAGAGAGTCGTTACATTGAGGAACTTGGTTGGAACACTGGAGAGGAGGACACAGGATATGCAAACTGAAATCAACAGATTCCTGGAGAAATTCGTGGCACTACAGAACAGAGGCCTCCCCAGCATTTTAAGCAGTGTAGGAAGACTGCTCACCCTAGAGAATTACAACAAGAGAATTGATGCCCAGGCAGTAGCAGAGATTGCACAACCGCCCAGCACTTCAGCAGAACCAGGGCCAGCCACCGGGCAGAGTATGTATGACAGAGTGGAGAACCTGTTTTTCCTCATGAATGAAGTTGACCATCTGTTTGATACACCACCTAACTTCTTCAAATTTACAGAAGCAGATGAAACTCTGGGTGCAATCTTAGCACACCAGCTGCCCACACAGGATGCCTAGAGAAATTTGACACAAACAGTTCTGTCAGGCCAGAATCAGTAGCGCTATTTCTACAGGCAAATAAGCATACATGCGCAGGCACAGTTTTGAGGAAAGATAGATACAGGGAAGAAGCAGAGGCTAAGCCAACTCAGCTGGACCATTGACTCACCACAAGCAACAGTCACAGTCACAGGTGACAAGTCCAAAGCACAGCGTACAAAGCATTAAAGACAGATGTTCCAGCATTTACTCAGAATATTTCGACCGACTTAGCTGTCTCCAAAGGCTAAAATATCTTCTGACAGAGCATTAAAATGCCTGTACTCTGTAATCAATGCTGCATTAAATTGTGGCCATAATATCTTAAGTAGTTGGTAAGAAAGTAAAATCTGAGATAACTCATGACTCAGATATTTTGTAAATGACCGCAAGTATATATTCACCCTTCACAGCAGTGAAAGAGGTTGTTGTTATTTTCTTTGAAAAGAGCTCTAGCTCATTGTAATATTTTCAGAGAATTAATACAAAGGAAGAATGGAATTTCCAAGGCTTGGTGTTCTTTGATGTATGGTGGTGAAAGATGAATGTTACAGGATTCCAGGGTGTTGCATAAAACAACAAGTATTCTCAAATCTCTTTGTTATGTGTTTTTGAGTCTTTTGTTCTCTTTTGTTGCTCAAATGTTTTTACACTTGATAGCAAGGTGAAAGGATAGTCCCAGGATTTAACAATGTTTACCCTGGACTCAAACTGAGCTATTATACATGTTTTCCTCAGATACAGTGACAGAATTGTAATTCTTAATTGCTGCATTTCAAAACTGTGTCTTTTACTGTGACAGTCATTCTCAGGGATTCAATTTTGCCCCTAAGACCTCTGTTTTCTCCTCTTAAAGCTGTCTGTTGGGAAAATATAGATAACAAGTGAAAATTCTTAAATGCTTTCACTGTTGTATTACCTGTTTCCAGTAATTTAATCAAAAAACCTGTTCTATTAAAGCACTCTAATGGCCCTGTAAGTTCCATCTTTCATCTCAAAGTCTCAAACACTTATAGCCACAGACTCCATTGCCCAATGGTACTCAACCTCTCTGAAAACTACATCAATAGAATCTAAAAGGAGTTTCATCAACCAAAACATAAACAAAGAATCAGTACATAATAGCTAGCCTAAAACCCTATTACAAACAGTTGCAAATCAAAAAGAGAGAGCCCTCTCTGATCACAGTTTGGCTAGGAACAGTGATCCAAAGATTGGTTAGTGGTTACCCCGGCCGTATTCCCTTGGGAGTCATAGGGAACAACCTGGGTGTTAACAGTCTCTACTTGGTTCATTATGGTTTGCTTACTTTTATTGTTCATGAATAAAACCATTGTACTTCTTTTTGAGAATTTTTTTCAGCACATATCCCAAGATTTTGGGATGAAAATTTTCATTACTTTCTGCATGCTACAGCCAGTACAAGCATTCTTCTACAGCTACTTCATTGGAAGTTTGTTGTGGGTATTGGTCTAAGTCACATTCAGATTTCTTTTTGGAGAAAGAGGTTGCCATTGATGGGCATAGTGAAATTGGAAAGCTTGCATATTCAATGGTAGAATTCAACTCATACATCAGCAAGTGTCATTGCTTGTTTATGCAATTTTCACATTTGTCTGGCGAAAACATGGTCAGGATTCTACAAGTACTTGGCTTATTCAGCAAAAATTCGCCATGACAACAGTTGGAAAGGTAGGATATTTTGGTTATCTTTCTACTCATTTGGATGAATGGAAGAGGATATTTTTGTTCTCTCATTTGCTGTACAATTCAGTTCAAAGTTTTCAGTAAGCTTTTGGGGTCCAAAAGCCTCTCATTTGGGAGGTGTGATCAGGAGCTCAAGACCAAGTGTCGAAAAATGCTCAAAAATGAAAGTGCTTAGAATTGGTTCGAACCTAAACAACCGGATAGAGCTCATCCTCCTAATTCTAGTGCCACAAATGGTTCGAAAAATGGTCTCCGTATGCAGAGGTTATGTCAAAATGAAAATCACCCAATAACCCTTAATTTTTGAATTTTTTTCAAAAAAATTTAAAAACAAAATATTCCTCAGAATATTGCACAAAATATTCCTAGAATATTCCATTTGGGCAACCAATGGAAGGGTGCCACGTGGCAAGCTCAGAGGCCGCCACGTGGCCCCAAGGTGGACGAGTTTGGGCATATCAAAAAATTTTGGAGGATCAAGGATTGAACCCGCGACCTCACATATATTATCGCCATGACTTACCATTACCCCAAGCAGGCCGTTCTTGTTAAAGGTTTTGGAAAAACGTCATTTAAGGTTTGAATATGGTTATGGCGGGCCCAAAAGGGGGCCAGCCCCCTCTCCACAAGACCAGAACTCAAAAATCGGGGGCTAATACCTAAAGGTCAGCGATAACCATTAAGTGGTTTAAGGGTGGTCACATTCAACGTCGGCGGTTATGGTAACTGCCCCTTCCCAACGGTCTACCTGGCACGCAATCTAAGGCATGAAAACTGGCGCATGTGACCAGCACTTAAGTGAACTGACAGTCATCCAGCAGTCACGGTCAAGTTAGCAAAATTTTTGGCGATAGTGCCAAAATTGGCGATCCGACCATTTTTGCAGACTTAACTGCTCTCTAACTTTAGTTAACTGGAGTCATTTCAGGGACAGACATTAAATGGAGTAAATGTGCCATAACTTTGGCTAGGAAAGGCATTTTGAGACGAATTTTTTATTTATTTTTGGTGTCTTAGACCTTCTGAATCCATTGCTAGAGGTATCATAGTGAACAGAGGTCATCTTCAGGTCTTTTCGCTTCGTGAAAGTTCTAGGAGCCACTAGGGCCATATCAGTTTGGGAGCTTCATTGGGATGTGCACAGACATTGAAGGTGAAACAAAGGTCTATTATTACTGTTTTCTATGCTCTGAGTCCATTTCTACAGCTCGTTTCACTTGTTTACGCTTTCTTCTCATTATTTAGCTTCAGGAAAGCTTTCAGGGCCACTAGGGCCATTTCCGTGATTGAGTTGTGTTGCACTAGGTTCATCTATTTGAGGTGAAAAAAAAGCCTATTTCTGTTGTATTTGATCTTCTAAATTCATTGGAAAAGGTTTCAAAACAATTGGAGTACTTCTACAGCTCGAGAAGTTGATACGAAGTCGTGGGCAGCCCAGGGTAAACTATGGAGGAGAGCCATTTTTGGGGATGTTGTGCTTGATGTAAGAAATTAATTAATTGGTATTTGGTGTTTGATCATTATTGGATACAGTAGTAGTGGTTTCAGTGACAAAAATAGGAATCTGTGGGAGTTTGTGCCATTTAGAAGCTTATAGAAGCTTAGTGCACCGACAGAAGGATGTGTATCCATGAAACCTTAAGTTGTTTGCAGGAATTGGACAACCATTAAAGGGATTTAAAATCATATTCTCAACCCTTTGAATCATTTTTTGTATTCATTGTGGTTATGTGTGGATCTTGTAAAAGAATTTAATTACCTTAATCCCAAAGAGTCTAGTCATGTTGGCGAAGCTCAAAGGAGATGTAGCCCAAGAGTTGGGGTGAACTCCTATATTATATTGCTGTTGTGTTTCTTTATTCTATGGCTGAATTATGTTTCTGATATATATGTTAAGTTTCAGCAAAAACAAATAAACTTAAAACACATAAAGAGAAGAAAAGACATACACCTCTTTCAATCTAGAATTCCGCATAACGTCAAGTTCAAGCAAGTTTTTTTTTAATTAAATCTGAGTGTTTACTTCTATTATTTCTTTAGCCAGAGTCTATAGAGGGCCAGGTAGCTTCTAGATCTCATCCTCTCTTTAGAGATGACATATCCTGTAAATGCCCCTACAGTCTATCTCTGTATTAGAAATAAGAAGTTCTCACATTTTCAGATTTAAATTGGAGTTTTTTTGCACTCATTTACATAAATGAAAATGGATGCCTTGTACCCTTTTTCAGGTACCCTCCATTTTCAAATCATTATTTCTCATTATTCGAGGATAGATCAATATTTTTTTATAAATAGAAGGATTTTCCATTCATTATTCACTTTTGATTATTTTCATTGTTGCACTGATTGTTGTAACTCTGATTATTTTCATTGTCACACACCATACTTTTGTTTGGTTTACACATTATAGAGGAGAGAGACTCTACACAAGCTGAAGACGTTTGAGGATAGCTAAGAACGCATCCCATAGAGGGGGACTGGTAACATCTATTTGTTCCCTTCACGGGTTTTATAATAAAACTAATCTTTGTATATCTGGTTTCCATTGGATGATTGGAGTTATTACTCTTTCCTTTTCTTGTTTAACTATGATTGTGGCATAGATCTAGACTTTGGAAAATTTTGTTTCTATCAGTTGTTGCAAATCTACAATTTTTAGTAGCCATTTATATTATTGAGATTGTTTGTCATCTACAATCTTCAGTGGGTTCCTTTCTTACATATTTGAGAAGAAAACACTACAACAAAATTGGCAACTACACTAGGTTTTATACTTCAGATCCAGAAACCGGGGTGACCTTCGATTTTCATCTGACGGTTTCTTATTTTTTCAGTTCTCTTAATGTTTCCTAGTTTTTTAACCCTAGATCTATTAAATGTTTTATTTCTGCAAGATTTCTGGTCGTTTCGCAGGTCATAAGAACTAATCGTGACAAAGGCGACACTTTTTTCCGAGATTTTCCTACCGGGATCCATGGAGTAGAAATCACACTTTTTGGCCCAAAAAGTGTGATTTGGAGACCAGAGTGCACTTATAAGCCCAAAAAGTGTGATCCCTACAGGAAAATAGGTCAATACTTGCGATTTCTAGGTTTTAGGGTTTTTCTCATATATGTTTCTCGGTTTTGTAGAGAGCTACCTATTGGGTTGTTTGACATTTTTCTTATCCTACTTAGGCCTTGATCCACCTTGATTTACTTGTCAAAGTCAAATTAAGCCTCCCCTAGGGCTTCTAGTATGCTTCCACCTTCCTAGGAGGAGTTTAGCTAAGTGAGTAGTCTGAGTTTCTGCAGCACTTTCAGCCAATTTTTCAGATATATACCCTTCTATTTCAGATCTATTAAGATATGTTGTTATCATCCATAGTTTCACATTTAAACTTGTTTGTTCAATGGCCTTAGGGTCCCATCGGCTTCCATAGGTGTTTCACCCATCTCCCTATCATTTTGCAGCGATCTTCCTCTCTAGTTTTTTGTTGTTGCTGCACCACTTTCCGGCAGCTTAGTATCACTTGATCCCAGTCACACTGACATTTATATCTCTTGACTGTTTCAGTGTATTTTCCATCGATTTAGCCACCAATAATCATAGTGTTTGCAAACCGAGTTTGGGTGGGGTTTATTTAATTGTTTTGTTTTTCGTTTTATGTTATTAATTTCAGTTCATTTTCAGAAAGATTTTTTCTTTTTTACAAACACGATATGGGCTTAATAAATTAATACACTTGCCCACACAAGCACACCTTAAGTGAAGGGCATTTGGTTTACACCGCTAAGCCACGACTTAACATAATAAATTTATCTCCCATCATTGGGACAAAGGCATATTGTTGATCTCCCTTCACCATTTCTGTGTCACATGTGTCCTACCACCATTGTGCCACCAAGGGATTTGTCGCGGAGACTATTAGGCCTTCACCCCTAGTTTCCGCTTGGGCATATTACCCCTCCCCATCGAGTTTGATTTCATAGCCCTCTAATTCTCCACACATACGCTTCTATTGTTTCACCCAGTTCCTCATTTGAGTCTGAACCTCGTTCACCGCATATCATCACCATGTCTGGACCCACAGCTGGTGAAAGAAGCCACCTAGTGTTGGCTCTGATTTTATCCCGATGGTCACATCAAGTGAAACGGTCTCAGGAACCGTTTTGGTATCCTCCGTGCTCCCGTTTATGGCTAGGTTAAGTCCAACGGATTTTAACCAGTTGATAAATGACCCCATACACCATGATTCTCGTTGGCCTTCTATGCTGATGTAGCTTCCCTTAGACATCCCAAAGTTTGAGGGTAATGCTGGAGAGGATCCTACTAACCATCTCCAATCCTTCCACATGTCTTGTTTGTCCAACTCCATAACCAATGACTCCATTTGTCTTCAGCTATTCCAATGCACACTCACTGGAGACACTGCAAAATGGTATGTAGACCAGCCCTCCACATCTCATTTCATTTTCATGATGCTTTCTAAAGTGTTCCTTTCATACTTCCAATTACCTCTCCCGTATGACACTGGTATGGAGCGATTGACCTGAGTTTGTCAGACCTCTGCTACTCGTCTTTCTGACCGTGATCAAGAGTGGTATCGAAGGAGGATCACATGTCGTGCCCTACCTTTTGAAGACCGTGTCTATCTAGATTGGTTTCTTAGGAGCCTTTTAGCACCCATTGGAAAATATGTTGCGTCCAATTTTCCTCATACCAAGGAAGAATCTCTACAAACTGCTCTGAGATATGATCTGATTTATGCATAGTCCAGTTATGTCTATACCTTCATTTTAGACCTCCCTCATCCTGGAAGTTCCAATGCACCGAGGGCATCCCACGCCGCCGACGGTATTGTTGGAACCCTTTCACACCCTTCACCATATACTCAGCAGAGTTATGGCTATCTGCAAGGGGGCACCAATTCCTCTAACACTTATGCCCTTCCTGCTAGCAACATGTTTCCAGGGCCCCAACCCTTCTACCAAATTGTTTCTCCTCCTTATGCATATTTGAGTGCTTTCACCCCTCAAGCATTAGTGTTATAGCCTCCCATGCATCCTCAGCCCTAAAAGCCACCACCCCTTTAGGGTTAAGTGTTTACACAACATAGTGTGACCAATCCCCAAAAATCTAAGAAAAAGAATAAGGGGAAGGGTAACTAGGGTAATCAAGGTAACTAGCCTAGTGAACCCAAGGGGAACCAGCCTAACACTAACAGGTAGAAATAGGGCATCCAGCCCAAGCAAAACAAGTCTATTCATACAAATAAGCCTTGTGCATGTTGTGGTGTACATGGCCATTATAACATGAGTGTCCTCTCTTACCCCAGATGTGCCAAATGTGGGAATCTCAAGCAGCTTATAGAGGTCAACAATTGCCTCAGAATCTTGTGCCATCTTAATTGGTAGTGCTCACAAATCCTTTCCCTCAATAAGGATTTGTCGCCGCTCAACCTCAGCTAGGTCAAGCAGCCCATCCGCCCCCAACCATCTAATCCTGGTGACTACCAGATCCTTATGATGAACTCTGATGAGGTTAACCCCTCCAATATCAACATGCAAACTTAGTCACGTCAATATGACAAGCCATCTACTTTGTCTGCCACTGAGTCCAAAACCAAAGCATCTGCTAAGCCTCTTACGACACCAAATGTTATGTTACAGATCCCTCAACCTAAAGTTGAGGCCATTGCCAAGATCCCAAAGGGACCAGTGTGCCATAATGCAGCTTCTAATCGAGCTACCCATACATACAATATAGTAAACGACTACGCACAATCACCTACTTCCATGTCGATGCTGGAAATTCCTCAGTCATGTCCATCTCAAAAGAAAGCTCTACTAACTTCCTCGGGTGTAGTATATCCTTCTAACAATTTTTTGATTGTCTTCCCTATTGATACATCAAAACATCCCCCATTGCCTTCATACATTTCTTTCCAGATACCAGCCTGAGTTCATAAAGCCATCATCTCCCAATGCATTATTGACGAAGGTGCATCCACCTATGTGATGTCTGCCTGCCACTGTTTGGAAACAAGTTAAGTCACTTGAGTTGTCCTCTTCCACCATCACTTTGTGTGCTTGGAATGGACACTCTTCCCAACCCCTTGGCATGTACCGCAACTGTCCAGTGACCCTTTCTAGCAAGACTGTCCACATAAAAATTGAAGTCATTGATGCCCCTTTGGATTATAACATTCTCTTAGATCATAGCTACACATATTCCATGTCAACCGTCACATCTGCAGTGTTCTGTAAGATGTGCTTCCCCCATGAAGGGAAGATTGTTACCATTGATCAATTGACTTACTATGATCCAGCTTCCGCGACCTCCCTCGAGTCCACTATCTCATCGATGTCCTATAAATAGTCTTCAACTCCTCTCACCATTGTTTCACCCGAAGTCTATAAATATTCCTCATTGTTTGGTGCTTTCCCTAGTGGCCCCCCTACCATCTCAGAGCCTAACTCTATGAGTGTTTGCATGTTACAAGCATCACAGGCTACCCTTAAGCAGTCCAGTACACCTGATCAATAGCCATCTCCTCAGCACCCCGTTATTTCCATTCTAGCCGAGCCCTCTAGAGACACCCCCCCAAGACCTCCTTCGTTTGTGGGTGCCTCTCCTATGTTTCCACTAGGAACTATTCCTCGAGGTCTCAACCATCTAGGAGCTATTCCACTAGGACATTATCCTGTAGGCCAGATACCTTTCTTATTCCCCCCTCCGAGAGTATTTTATGTCCCTATCATGGCTTTGTTGGTCCTTCCTAACATGACTTTGGGGATCCTAGTATGGTACATTGATCCCCCAGCAAACATTCTACCTGGTCAATTAAGACCTTATCATGCTTGGACCCTGATTAAACCAGTCCCTACGGCCTCTGTCGCTGCTTCAGTTCCATCACAACCTCAATAGGAACCCACTCCTGTTGTGAAAGCATCTGGACAGGGGGGAAAATCTAAGAGGAAAGAACCTAAGGACAAGGCTCCCCAAGCTCTTCCAGCCCTAAGGCCCCAAAGCTATCACCCCCATGCGCTTTGTGTAAAGTTGTTGAGCACACCACCAATAATTGTCCTGAACTTCCTCAACTTAAACCTTTGGTTCATGGAGCATTCCCTAAGTCAAATATCCCATAAGTCCATGTCAACTTGGAAGGCCCACCCAAGAAACTCAAATCATTGCACATAAATCACCCTTGTGCCCTGTGTTATCATCATGGTCACTATTCCAATTGTTTCCCTCATCTCGATGAATTTCACGATTTCCTTGGGGTGCTTCCCGAATACGAGGCCACTCGTAGTGTATCATCTGCTCCTCTACCTATGGATTCTTGTACCACTAGTCAATGATAACAGGGGGACTCTGGTCCCACCATTATGATCCCTCCCCCTAATGTCGAGATGACGAACACCACAAACCACATCCTTTACCTGTCATCATCCTTGAGTTCCTGGCAAGAAAACCTTTCTAAGGTTTCTATGTGCTTCTATCAAACCTCTTTTGACATAATCCTAGGTCTCAACATCTGTAGATCCTCCATGTACTAGGCCATTGTCTACCATTCAAGATGATGCATATGTGAATCTCATTTCTCAGGTTGATGCATCAGGTAACGCCGCCACATCATGTAGTCAGTCTTCCTCCAGTTTTCCCATCTCCCAACCTAATGAGGACACCATGGAAGCTATGTCTACCCCTTATTAACCTTGCACTTAGGCAAGGAGGAATTTATGTGGAGGATTTTGAAGGCCATTTCCTTCCTAATTCTCCCCATGTGCTCTACCTCAAGAATTTTCTCTCATAGCACATCCCTTTGATTTGTGTGTCTTTATTTTTGCCATGAAGTTGGGTAGATTGTATCATCTCATCTATTGTCTTTTGCACCTTTCAAATGGATCCATCATCCACACCGTATATCGGTCATGCCGACGGTGCCAGTCGCTTCTCCTAGAATCTAGCCTCAACAGCCTGGGCCATTTTTACCCGCTTCCATATGTTATTCCTTTCAAACAGTGTGTGCATTGGATTTTCCACCAATAACCAGGAAGAATATGGTGTAATGATAGGTTTGTTAGTTGATGCCCTTGCTCATCGCATCCTTCGTCTTCATGTTCATTTAGATTCCTTGCTACTTATCATGCAATTGGGTGGTTTGTATTATGTGCATAACCAAATCCTATTTAGAAAATATCGATGAGTTAAGTTGTTGGTACATGAATTCAGAACCATTACTTTCAGTCATGTTACTAGAGCCCAAAATAACTATGTAGATACCATTGCAAACAACACTCTAGATTGGCATTTATCACATGTCTACCATAGAAAACAACCATAAACAAAACACATGGTGAACCATCATTGTGATATAAATATGCATAGTCATATTATGTATCATGTAAGTGTTTGGAGCCCACCACCCTAAATACATTTGGTATGCCCATAGCATATTGGGAGGGCATATAGGCCCCTACATCTCCTTATCATCCTTTGGAGGATCTCATGTCAAGTCCAGCCAAGATGTTTGTATCCCTTTTTCAAGCACTCGACACACAATGGCGTTCCACAAATTCCTCCTACTAGGGGGAATCATTCCCACCTTTGCATGCCAAATCAGTCCCCTCCATCACATATGTTTGTAGGCAGTATCCCATGCTCGGGGGCATGATGGTTTTCCCCTAGCCATCTTCTCAAGTTAAGTCTCGGCCTAGATCCCACTGGATCTAGGTATGGTTGATTATCCTCCCATTCCTTGGATAGTTTGTCCTATAGGCCTCTCTAGTGAGCTATCATAGACGTTTGATACCATATCTTCAAATATTCTACTCTATGTTCACATAGTCCCCATGTTTGACTTAGTGGGTGAGAATGATTCTATACCTCCTCTAGTAGTTCATTCATGTTTTCCTCTTCCCTGAATTCTTCACTAGGAACCATCGTTCCAAGAAGCATTAAGGCCATATTTAGACAAGTAAGGCCACTTGCCTAAATTCATCGATCCTGATTTTGATGGTCAATTTTTCCACTACAATCTCCACAAGATTTAGGGCCTTATCCTCCTCTTAAATTGGAGGTAAAACACCCTTTTATAAGAAAACCCACAGTTTTTCTGTCGCACATTGCAACTAGACCATAACCTCCTTTGATGAACCATTAGCACCATTGGAAATATCTCATCGAGCTCTATAATGGGTCTTCCTTAGTTTTTTCTGATCTGACAATTCACTAGGAAGTCATTTTCCCAATAAGGGTCACTTCGTCACCTCTCATAATCGAAATTATTCATAAAGCGACACTTTTACTTTGAGATCCACCTCCTCTTAATATGTTTTGTACCATATGCCAATTTTCGTCATGAGTAACCATAATTTACTCATGTTTTAATGGTCCCCACTGGGCCTAGGCTATGTGGCAGTGTCATCGAGTCACCCTTATTTAGAGCATTTGCGATGAGTCACCCTTGCAATCTTAGAGTCTATTTCATGTCCCATTATATTATGTCACATTATTCCATCCATATTTGCATACCGTTCATCCTGTGTTGCCCATTTTGACCTCTAGTCATAATATCCCCATCCCCTTCGGAGTTGAGTCAGTTCCTATCGGGTCAACCATGCACTTTATGCTCTCACAAGGGTAGTCATCTGTTTGTCCCTCACTCCCACTTTTACGCATTATCCCTAGTGCGAGTCCATCAGTCACATTACTATTTTCCATCGTGCTTTAGTTGAGGATTCTCATTACCTCATCTATTGTGGACCCTATGATGTCGACGTCAACTCATTTATTCTAGAAGAACAACCTAGAGGGTGGTGTATCTTGGTTCCAACTTCCATTTTTGTTTGGCATCTCGGATCGAGGAGAGGATCTCATTATTTCCCTTTGACTTGGTTGTTTCATGTTCGTGGTTGATACACTCGATGGTCCAGTGATGCAACATATTGTACTAGTTATTCTTGGGTGTGTGTGAGATGTTTCAGACCTCATGAGGGGGTGGACCTTCAAGTAGCCCCCCACATGCCCGAATGCATACCTATTATGCTACAACCTCAAATTTAGTTTCGCAGAGTTGATGGGTTTGGTTCCTATCGATTGTAGTGTTCATAGCATACGTGTCTCCTCCAAATGATCCATTCAGTTTTGCAAATCCCTTGTTTAGCACGGCTTGTTCGGTCGTTCTACCCTCCCTCCTACCCATTTTTTGAGGGAAGTGGATTTGTATCTCATGTACTCAGATATTATTATATTCAGTCTTGGCTCAAGTTTTTCCAGGTGCATTATGTATATGGGACACATTGTATTATTTTCTAGCTTTGTTATGCCAGCATGTCATGTAGCATTCAACATGTACTTCATTGCTCAATTTTATATTTATGGGCGAACCATTATTTTTTACTAAGTTATCTCGATGGGTATGGGTATGCCTCCCCCACCTCATTGAGGTCCGGTACCACAACATAAAAGGAGACTTGCATTAGTCTCACCCCCTCTGTCCCTATCCTCTTTCACTTCAGCTTTATTGATCTCTCTCTCTCTCTCTCTCTCTCTTTATGACTCCCCTATGTTGTCTAGTGATTGTGTCTTTACAATGTACTTCAATCATACGTTTTTCTCCTAACACTCGTACGTTTGGGGGAAATGTTTTATCACCAAAAAATTGACCATCTAGTGTAATTTACTAGATGGATCGAGGTACACCATGTAAAGCCAATTTTACCATAGTAAAATTGCTTTCACTGTGAGAAATTAATTAATAAACCACCTTTGTTAAGTAATTTAGCCTTAAACCCATGATGAATAATCAAATAAATCATTATTTATTTGATTTTCTTCTAGGAATAATTAATTAAACCATTGTTCAATTATTATTCCTTATCATATTTGACCCAATCATGAAAAATAAATAGATAAATCATTAATTATCTTATTTTTCCCTAAGAATAATTAATTAATCACTAACTAATTATTATTCTTTTTCAAATTTGACTAAATCCCTTAGGAATAATTAAATAAATCATTATTTGTTTATTATTCCTTAACTAATTCCTTGAGATGATAAAAAGATCATTTATTTATTTATTATTTCTAAATGAAAGTTTAAATATTTTTTTCCCTCCTAAAAAAATATAATAAAATATTCCAGGTGGTTATTCCAAAAATGGGATCAATAATATTTTATTATTGCTCATTATTCGAGGATAACTCAATATTTTTTTATAAATAGAAGGGTTTTCCATTCATTATTCACTTTTGATTATTTTCATTGTTGCACTCACTATTGTAACTCTGATTATTTTCATTATTGCACACCATATTTTTGCCGGGTTTACACATTATAGAGGAGAGAGACTCTACACATGCTGAAGACATTTGAGGATAGCCAAGAACCCATCCCATAGAAGGGGACTGGTAACATCTATTTGTTCCCTTCACAAGTGTTATAATAAAACTATTCTTTGTATATCTGGTTTCCATTGGATGATTGGAGTTATTACTCTTTCCTTTTGCTGTCTAACTATGATTGTGGCATAAATCCGAAATTTGGTAGTTTTTGTTTCTTTCAGTTGCTGCAGATCTACAATTTTTAGCGGCCATTTATATTGTTGAGATTTTTTGTCATCCACAATCTTAAGTGGGTTCTTTTTGTACATCTTTGAGAAGAAAACACTACAACAAGTGTCACTACACCCTTAGTATGCAAGCCACCACTTGCTCACTTAAGGCATCAACCTTCAATCTCTCCTATGGACCATGTTTCATAATGTTTCATACAGGATCCACTACTCTCTATAATCAAACACTTGTGAGCCATATTTCATCCATTTACATACTAGACTCACAATATCCTCTATGCTCATACCACTGAATACAAATTCTAGCATAACAAAAAATATGCATACAACACAGTCAATCTTCCCTCATACAATCAATCCACTCATCAAAATAAATAAGCCAATAAAAAAAAAACAATAGAAATCTCAACACCATACTTAGCAATCACTAACTATAACTATTGCATCATACATAGATCATATCATGCACGACAATACATAAAAGATACAACAATTAGCTCTCCAATAAAACCCTTACAACAATACTCACATCAACAACACAACCTGTCATAAATATCAGTAATTACTAGAAGTAGTATGATATGAAACACAAGTATATTAGACATAATATGCATAATAGCTTCATCATCCTCTAACACATGCTCCGAATCTTATATTTTATGTAAACACAATATTTGCATTCCCATAGCTTACTCTCTTATACTCTCTAACACCTTCTATTGTACAGTCTAGCATTTTTATCAATGATGAAACATATGATCAATAAAAATCACTACGACTAATCACTTTTGACTTGATCACCTTCTACAATGAATTCTGACTCAATTCAACACTAACCACCAAATTACATGCACAAATTCCCTAGAAAATGCCCCTGGAATTCACTAGAGTGCACATAGAATATGGGAAAGTCACTCTACAAGGTATAACACACCTTCTAAACTTGGGAAGTGAGTTAAAATGCAAGTAACAAGCCTACTAGGGTGATAGATGATGTAGGTTTTCCTCCTCTTACCTGTGTACCCTATATTCTCAAGACAAACCTCTTGCAAACTACTCCAAACTTCCTAAACATGATCATGTTCTTATGTAAGCATCTCTAAAATATGCAGCACTTCTAAAAACATTAGAAGCATCTTAGTAGCATGTAGTTAAACCTTTTATCATCATGAAAAATCATCCTAGTTTTTTTACATCAATTCCAACACGATCAACTCCTCAACTAACTCCTCATGTAGACATCCTAGGTTGAATGCCAAAAACAAGTAACTCTAAAGCTAACTCATAAGGTATACATCCTAGGTTGAATTCTGACAACATTGACTCAACAGCTAACTCCTTAGGAAAACATCCTAGGTTGACATGAATTCCAACACCACGAGGCCAACGTGTCCAACAGGAAATAAGTACATTGTAAAATGTAATCACAGATTTTATGATAATTTGCAATTCATCGTTCATTGTTATATTTCCAGGAAATCTGGGTGAAAATGGAAACATGGGTTCTTCTCCCAAGTATTCCAAGATGGTAAAAGGCATGTTCAACTGAGCCAAAGTTGTCTCATATTACCTAGACAATGCACAGCCAATGTGGCCAGTCAAATTGCTAAAACATAGAAAAACAAGCCAAAAATGCCAAAAATGCCAATATTTTCATTTTTGGATTGAATCCATGATCTGAGCAATTTGAAGATATATTAGGATCATACCTAAGTACTAGAATAGGTAGAAATTAATTATGAGCAAGATTTATGTGTATTATGTTAAGAATATGATTATAAAAGAAAGAAACTAAACTTGCTAAAGCATGTACTATTTTTCTATTTTGATTACAAACTTTGATTTTAACCTAAGGAATTAGAATCAAGATTAAAACTTTTTTATGATGATTTTTTTAAAGTAATAAAGTGGTGATTAAACTTTAGCTCCTAAATTCCACTTTTTATGCTTGCTTGAGCATGAAGGGCTCCCATAACTCAAGTCAATGCACTGTATTTTTTTTGTACATTCAAAATGTAAACACTTGTTATTTCTTGTTGATATCCATGTTTATATATCTTATTCATGTCTTTATACAGTCAAGTTTCAATTAGCTTACAAACTAGTTCATTTGGTAGTGTAAAGAAAGGTTGGTCAGCTAGTTTCTAAGTTTCAGTTTGCATATGTTTTTATTTCTTATTTTGTGACTCTAATTTTTATTTCTTGAAGCTTCTAATACTATCCTGACATATTTTGATCATGTGATAATTTGATAGATTAGATAGAAAAGAAACCTTAATTTCTTTAGCTTTAAAATAACAAGTATACTTGTTTAATTTTGTTTTTCTGAAATGTGTCACTTGTTGTAGTTAAATATATCTAAGATTCATTTGTTAAGTAACTAAAGCATTTGATAAATATGGAAAAAATATTTTCTAATTAATAAATATTTAATAGGAATTTCATACTAGCTTTTAAGAACAACTTACTAGTAACTATTTGTACTAGTTATTAGTTTCTAGTCCTTAAATATTTTAATCCTTGAATGGAAATTAGATATCATATTGTATAAATCATTCTCAGATTTAACTGAGTATATTTTATAAGTAAAAGAATTATTAGCTTAATATATTTTTTCTTATAGGTTTGGTTTTCTTTATAAAGCATATCATAGCCATCTTATTTGCATTAAAAGCTAAGTGACAATTTCATTACATCACTGAATTAGTATTACTACCCATAGTTTTATATTTCCATGTCATTTTTTAATGTTGAATATCATAGGTTAATCATTGTTTGCAAATCAACTTAAGTGGTAAAGGTAACCAAGAAAGTGGGATTTTCATTCCCAACTAGTTAGGAAGAGAAGGCCCCAACCCCTTAAGGACCTTAACTTTTTTACCTAAACCTTCAAACACCATAGTTCCCTATATTCATTTACTGCTTTCCTAGAATTGAATGATAATTCAAGTATATATGAGTAGAAGAGATGAGTAAAATAATATGAGTGATATTGTTCATCTTCACTCTCATAGATGGGGAATTTCATAGTGAATTCTCATCGCTACAACTAGTATTAAGTCTAGATAGCCTAGGTTGATTAAATTATTAATAGAGTTTCTTATTTGCTCCACAAGCAAGAAATGCCCTAGTGCATTAGTCACCCCTTTTTATTGAAAACTCATTTATCATCTTTTCACCTTTAGAGTGAAGACTTGACATTATGGATATCATTTTGTAGAGAACTTAGATTTGTGTGAGAGATCCAAGTATATTCCAGTCTAAAGTATTCATAAAGTCAAGTACGAGTGATTTTATTTCAATTTTGTATCCATAGTTTAAGAGTTTTATTCAATTCTTATGGAATTTACTAGTTCATTTTGACTTAGTGATTTATATTTATGATGGAACGAAATGAAATATAAATTTAAACCATGACATAGAGATACAACATGTTATCCATGATAACCACTATAAATATTTTTTAGTTTTATTAGTCAAGGTTTTCCACCACTGTTCTTTGCATCTATCTAATGTTTTTCTAAAAGCGGTTGATGTGATTTATATTTGAAGATTTAAGGAGGAAGAAAAAGTTCAGTTTATTTTGTTTTGGAGAAATTCCCCTGTTCTCTAAAACCCATTTCTTTCACTAATCCCATTTCATCCTTTAGCCACATCTCATATTTAAACTCTAGTCGTAACCCATATTTAAAAATACAGCCGCATCCATTTTTAAAAAACTTTAGTTGCAGTTATTTTTAAAAGGCTTGACCCGCAAATCATATCGTTATCGGCCCTTACGTTTTCCTTTGCAATACATCTCCACCCATCCCCCTTCTCAATTGCGATTTCAATATCGCATATCGAAAATTCTCCAACCCTTCGATATCACAGAACCCTTTCACTCGGCAATTGCGATATCGTCCCGCTCGCTGATTGGCCCCCTCCACCGATATCACATATCGCAAAACCCTCTGTCGATATCACATATCACAACATCCTCCACTGATTGTGATATCACAAGTATTTCCTCTGCCTCACTGATTGCGATATCTATTCCGTTGTTGATTACGATATCCCTCCTCACTGATTGTGATATTTTTTCCGTTGTGATTTTGATTGTCATAAGTTCCTGCTCCCTGAAATCCTTTCTTACTTGCGGTTGCGGTGTGTGAGAACCCTCCTAGATGCGATATTTTATGTGATGCGTTCTATAAACCATCACGTCTGGAAAATCGAGGAATTACCATGAATCAGTGTTAAAAGTACCTTCTCCTGTGTTGTGATTGCGATGTAAAAAGGCTCAGATCAACGGCCCAGGTTAAATCAGCTTGGATCAATGACCCAGATCATGAATATTAAAATATCTATTCCGCTTCTACTCTGTGAGACAGTGAGGGTGTTTTTCAGCATTTCTTTAGTAGCATGGTCATTAAACGAAATGCAAGAAAAGAGGGTAGCAAAACACATAGGACAACAAGGCACTCCCATCACGTTTTACCAAAAATAACACATCAAGATTTCGAAGAGCTAGATGTTCATGTTTCCACAAATACATTTCCACGCTACAACAATTTGTTTTTCCTAAATAATTGTAACTGTTAGATAGGTTTTGCTCATAGGAATCCCATTTGTATTCAAACACTATTGTAATAGAAATTCCTATGAAGGCTCAAATTTTTATTAATCAAATATATTTAAATCTCATAGATATTGATGGAATCTAACCTAGGTGACAGATTTTGTAGAAGAGATCTTTCTCTATAAATATGTAGATTCTCAACTCTGCAACAGGGGGATTGATGTAGTGAGAAAACAACTGTTGTATTCTTTTCAATTAATAGAAAATACAATTGTAGCATACTCTGTTTTAACCTAATATTCATTCTGGTTTCAGTCCTATCCTATCATGCTCCTTTTGTTATTAGTTTTCAGAGCTTATTTGATTACTTGGAATTCAATGTTTCCTTGCTCCAACTTCCTTCAATTTTATTTTATTACTATAAATGTCCATTTCCACATAAGTAAACCAAATATGCCTCAGCTTCCATAAATCAATGTTGTTTATTGTTGTTTCTCTTTAATTGACTCCATGAATCGTGGCTTTCCTCGCACTCTTTCACCTGAAAAATCACATAGAAAACCAGAGTTAGCCATCTGTATTTTTTAAAAATATTAAGAGAGCCCTCTCATATTGGAAGGGCTAACTTCCAATAAAAATTTGGTTTGCAATAGTTACACTGGGTTGAAGGGTTGACATAGCCCAACCCCCACCAGCCGAGTGATAACATTTTGGTGCATCTTCTGGGAGTTAAAAACCTCCTTTTCCGGGATTCTTTCTGAGTCTCTTGATTCTGATTCCTAAGGGTAACATGACATCATAAGTTCTGAAGGTTGTGATATTACCCTAGCGACTCCACTCTTAAAAGATACTGAAGATTGAAGTTTCATGGTGGATCCACTACTTGCAGATCAACAGCTTGAAGAATTTTCAAGATGAGTTCTACCGCAAGTCTATTCCAGTCATCATTGAAGGTGAATTTTCTTCCATTTACAAGCTCAAGTGATGGATTTAGTTTTATTTCTGAGTTGCCAATATATGATCCACTACTGATTTTTTTCAAGCATAGTCAAGGAGCCCAGGTGTTGGATCAACTCTTTGTCTAGTTATACTGGAGATTTTATATTTCTTGAATTAAACAAGTAGATTTTCAGATATTAGAGTAGGTACATAAATAAACTTTTTGGGAAAGTATTTCCTTCAGCTTTAGATTACATTTTGCAGTTTTCTTTTTAGTTTGGTGAAGTGGGTTTGAATGTAGTCTTCAAATGGGATCATGCCCAATGGTCAGGAAACTAGTTTGTTGGTTCTTTGCTACACCATAGGGGTGAAGCATCCCCATTGGAGCCAATTTTATCCATGATAACCGCTAGAAATAATTTTTAGTTTTATTAGTCAAGGTTTTCCACCACTGATCTTTGCATCTATCTGTTTTTCTTCTGAAAGAGGTTGATCTGCTTTATATTTGAAGATTTAAGGAGGAAGAACAAGTCTAGTTTAATTTGTTTTTAAGAAATTCCCTTGTTCTCTAAAGCCCATTTCTTTAACTAATCTAATTTTATCCTTACATCTCATATTTTAACTCTAGTCATAACCTGCATTTAAAACTTTACCCACATCTCATATTTCAACTCTAATCGTAACCCATATTTAAAACTCTAGACACATCCCTTTTTTAAAAAGTCAAGTCACAGTTCCTTTTAAAAGGCTTGGCCCGCATATCATATCATTATCAACCCTTCCCTTTTTGTTTGCAATACATCTCTGACTGTCCCCCTTCCCAATTGTGATTGCGATATCACATACCGCAAATTCTCCAAACTTTTGATATCGCAGAACCCTTCCACTCGCCGATTGTGATATCTTCATGCTCGTTGATTGGCCCCTCTGCCGATATCACATATCGCAAAACCCTCTACTGATATTGCATGTCGCAACGTCCTTCGCCAATAGTTATATCACAAGTCTTTCCTTTGCCTCACTGATTGGGATAATCACTTCCGATTGCAATATCCCTCCTCCTCATTGGTTGCGATATCACAATCGAGCATTGCACAGTCATAAGTTCCTCCTCCCTGAAGTCCTTTCCGACTTGCGATTGTGATGTGTGAGAACCCTCCTGGATGCAATATTTTATGTGATGCATTCTATAAACCATCACATCCATAAAATCATGGATTTACCATGAATCAGTGTTGAAAGACCTTCTCCTATGTTGCGATTGCGATATAAAAAGGCCCGGATCAACGACCCAAGTTAAATCAACTTGGATCAAAAACCCAGATCATGAATATTAAAATATCTATTTCGCTTCCACTCTGTGAGACAGCGAGGGTGTTTTTCAACGTTTCTTCAGCAACATGGTCATTAAATGGAATACGAGAAAAGAGGGCAACAAAACACAGAGGGCAGTGAAACACAAAGGATAGCAAGGCACTCTCAACACGTTTTACTAGAAACAACACAACAAGATTTCGAAGAGCCAAATATTCGAGTTTCCAAAAATACAGTGCTATGCTACAAAAAATTTATTTTCCTAAATAATTGTAATTGTTAGAGAGGTTATGTTCACACGACTCCCATTTGTATTCAAACTATGTTGTAACCACAATTCCTATGAAGGCTCAAAGTTTTATTAATTAGATGGAATCTAACCCAGGTGGCATATTTTGTAAAAGATATCTTTCTCTATAAATATCTAGATTCTCCACTCTATAGCAGGGGGATTGATGTAGTGAGAAAATCATTGTTGTATTGTTTTCAATTAATAGAAAATATAGTTGTAACATACTCTATTTTAACCTAAGGTTCATTCCAGTTTTAGTCCTATCCTATCATGCTCCTTTGTTATTAGTTTTCAGAGGTTATTTGATTAGTAAACCAAATATGCCATAGCTTCCATAGATCAGTGTTGTTTGTTGTTGTTTTTATTTAATTGAATCAACGCCCAATGGTGGTTATCCTTACACTCTTTCACCTGAAAAATAACATAGAAAGCTAGAGTTAACCATCTGTATTTTTAAAAAATATTGAGAGAGTCATCTCAGATTGCAAGGCTAACTTCCAATCAAAAGTTGGTTTGAAATAGTTACGTTGGGTTGAAGTGTTGACATAGGCCAACCCCCACCAACTGAGTGATAACACAACAAAATTAAACTTATATTAATAAATAACAACTGCTAAAAATTGTTTCCGTTCAGAAAAGAAACAAACTAGCTCAATAAATGGTAGCTTATCTCTGAGAAACAATGGAATACCCTAAAAATCCAAAAACCTAACCCAAGGAGATGAAGTTTCAAAATTTTGTGGGCCCCATTGTGATTAGTTGGAAAGCCAACTTCCTATGGT
The DNA here is from genome assembly GCA_031772625.1 of Pinus tabuliformis. NCBI lineage: Eukaryota > Viridiplantae > Streptophyta > Pinopsida > Pinales > Pinaceae > Pinus > Pinus tabuliformis. Next base: position 328,109,446 of record CM062808.1, read on the forward strand.
TGTGATTTGAGAATATTATCTCCGTTTGGCATGTACGATACCTTGTTAGAAAGATCCATCGAAGGATAAAAAAACATCTTGGAAATCGCCTACATAATGGGCAATGGGATTGGAGCACTTTCCAAAACGAATGCAGTTTCGGGCCTCAAAACAACTTCATAAGTTTAGGACCTCAAAATTTACCAAAAATAGAAAAATGTGCTAGAATTAAAGAAACTGAAAGAAAACAGTGCTGGGTGTCTAAGTGGAATAGGCAGGTGGCCACTAATATCCACCTAGATCATTCCTCCCCCCCAAGGAAACAATGGTCCCCATTGTGTTGAGTTCCTCCATGAGATGGGGAAACATATTCTAAACTTGGTCCCTGGTGAGCTACTTGCCTTGGTGCAAGAGCTGGCCAACTTTGACAATCCAATATAGTTGGATCCTCTATTGGTGAGTGCTCTTGATATATGTTTCATTGATTTGATTAGTTGTGTCTTGTTTGATGTAGTATGGGTTGAGCTCTATTGATTTAAGATTCATAGTAATGTCTCATGTGTCCAACAATGGTGGAAAGTATTGGCAAAGGTAATCCACATTGAATACAAGACACAAACTAAGGAATTGGGGGGTATCGAGCTCGAAATCATTGTCTCTCACATCCTTGGTGATGGTGTAAAGAAAATTGGAGTAGTTGAAGCTTCTGATGGGCTTCAGCAAGAAGTTCTTTCTAAAAATGTAACCAAACTTTGTCACCCACCTAAAACTTATGTGGCACCCAATGTTGATCATGTCATTTTTTTCACTTGGCATTGGCTTTATCCAAGATGTCATGAACCTGCAGGTAGATGTAATGAATACATTCAATAAGTTGGGTGGCTTTATCAACTTTAGACTAAACACGGGAAAATTATTCCTATGTAGTTGCAAGAGATAGTGCAACATCAATGGGACACAATGGTTAAAATCCCTAGCCCACTTGAAAGGGGTTGTGGCCAATCGAGCTATGGAGAGGTTTGTTTGTTAAGGTCCAACCCTAACCACTTTATTTATGTAATAAGCCTAAGGGGCCAAGTCAGATTCATAGCTAGTTAAAGAGTCAATAAATCTCGCATTAATAATTGTAAGTGGTTGACCCGCATTATAGAAAAGGGACCACAATTAGTTGTAAATGGGCCATAGTTAATAAATAAAGTGGTTAACTCGTTTTATACAAGGGACCACTAGTAGTTAAGGTTTTGGATGTCATTAAGCTATAAATAGTCTTATTTAGTAAGAGAAAGATCATCGAGTCTTATTGTAATTGAGCTCTGCTCTATTAGAGGTTTCCCCCTCAAGGAGGTAAGTGAACATTTTAATCTTCTTCTGAATAATAAAATATATTACAATTTTTCTCATTTTAGGTGATAATTCTATGTTTTAGGCTATATTTGTTCAAATTTTTGGTATTTTGGATTTCTCACAGGTTAAGAGTATAACAAATGGTATCAAAGCACTTTCCAGGGCCAGTTGTACCTCCAATTTTCGTATAATTTTTTTTAGGCTGGAGACGTGTTCCAGCATCTTTAAACCACAGAATCTGTCTTTGAGTGCATAAAACTATGGATTTGGGGAGGCATGCATGCAAGAACTACAAGAGGTAGTCATGCTTGTTGGACTCACTTGTAACCCCTATGGGTAACCCTTCAAGTAGTAGCACAATAGAAATAACTGCACACAGACTATACCCTTGGGTATATTGGAAGCCCCTTAGGATAACTTGAAACCTAACCTTAGATAATTCGTTGATCGTCTTTTTGCTACAATACACAAGAACAACACTCGGCGAGATCACTCACACATATAATAGGGTAGTCGTGTAGTGTGGCTAAGGGTACGGTTGATCCTCCTTAGTTAGTGCCCTGAAAGATTAGGTTGAGTACTATTGTTGGACCCCTACGTATATTGCGATCTGTAGCACTTAACACTCCTTTGTGACCATATTTCCCTCCGTTATTTGAAGATCGCCTTCTACCTTGTCTTCTAGATCATATCTAGTTGTTGGGGTTCGACTTCCGTCATCTAGATTAGATCCAACAATTGGGGTTTTGTCATCATCATATAGATCAAATTTAGTAGTTGGCGTTTTCATAGTGCAGATCAGACTCTTTATGAAATGAAGATTTTGGCCACCATAGTCCAGATTAGATTTTCGTAGCACATTTTGTAGTACCAAGACCTTGGGGTTTTTCATTAGGGGAATTTTGAGGTCTAAAATGGGCCTCCTAAGGAAATTATAAATAATAGTGGCAATAATAAAATAATATTAGACTGCATCATCAAATTTTAGAGGAAAAAAGAAAAAAACTATTTTTTCAACTCGTATTTTCAACTTATCTCCCAATGGGTTTACTCAAATTTCGAGTGGAAACACTCATTGGATGCATAATTTGATTCCTCATTCAAGGCGTACCCATGTTGGATAATTTCAATGAACTCCGCTACACGAAAACTAAGAAATACATGAAAAACGTGATTGCAATCACAATTTTCATGTATTTCTTATTTTTTGTGTAGCATGGTCCATCGAAAGTATGCAACATGGATGCTCCTTGGATGAGGAATTAAATTTTGCATCCAACAAGTACTCCCACTTGAAATTTGAGTAAAACGTTAGGGAGATAAGTTGAAAATATGAGTTGAAAAAGTGGTTTTATAATTTTATTATCTTTTAATCTTTTTACTTTTTTACTCCAAAAATGGCGAATCACCCCCCATGGTTGACATCATCATCTTGAATCCTATTGGTTCTTATAAAGTTTATTTTGGTTGTACATTTTTCTTAGGAGGCCCTTTTTCTTACCTCAAAATGCCCCTAATGGTTACTACAGTCCAAGCCTAATTTTCGCAAGATATTGGGCAATATCAAGCTTTTTGGAATTTGGCCATTGCAATATTTATCAGTTGGGAGTAAAACTCCTTTCTGAGTAAAAACACTTATGAGGCTATCCTGGGACACTTGGAATAGACTTAGCCCATAAGCTTCAGGAGAATGAGCTGGTCACAGTGGTACCATTCACTTGTAAGCCCCTAATTTTTCGATGCTCACAAAAATTTTCCCGGTGCGGCTTTGAGTGACCCACTCCATTAGAATCCCAAGCTTGCCCTCTTTCTAAGAACACTACTCTTAAGTAAGATAAAAAAATTTACTGGGGATGGTGTATGCTAGGTACTAGATCTCAAGTTATGTCTATGGAAAGGGCAGTCGAGAAGGTCAACAAACTTGAGAAAAAAATTGAAGAAATTTGAGGCGACAATTACTACTCTAATCTAACAACTAGTAGACCTTATAAAAATGTCTGATAGGGAGGAGCCTAGTGTTGATGCACATGTAGAAGGAGAATCCAACCATCACATTCACTTCCATGTAAATCACCACTCTTCAATCCATCTGAAACCCAAGTTGGACATGTACAAATTTGATGGTTGTAACCCTACAGTATGGGTAGCACAAATGGAACAATACAAATGGAACAATTTTTCTCCCTTAATGATATCTGCAAAGATGGAACTAAACTAAATGTGGGATCCCTTTACTTGGACCAAGAGAAATGGAAGTGGTGGAAATGACATTAGAAATGTTATCCAGGAAGAGAAACTTGGAACATCTTCTCAAAACCCATATGTGATTGCTTTGACCCGAAATCTAATTTTTTGGGTCATCTCACTAAGCTCCAACAAATAGGTACAATAAAGGACTACATTGCAACCTTTTAACAATTATCCATCGAAACAGATGGCCTAGGAGATGAGTTTTACTTGGAATGTTTCATTAATGACCTAAAGGAATCCATCCAATCCCATGTTCGGATGCACCACCCAGCTACTTGGTTGGATGCATTCCACAAGGCCTTAGATGTGAAAAGCACCTTAAATTCCTAGTTCAATCATCCAAATTTCATCTCCAAGGCACATCCCACCCAGGCTCAAGGCCCCACCAAAACACTTAAGGTTCAAAAGGTGTCATCGGTGGAAATGGACGAAAGAAGGAAACAAGGATTGTGCTACTACTGTGATGACAAGTACTCCCCTGGACATAAATTCAAGGAACCAAAATTCTTTCAAATTGATGAAAATGATAACAACTCAGTAGATGAAGCTCCATCCTTAAAGCTTCCTGAGGAAGAAGCAAGTGAAACCCAAACCGAAAATGATCTCACAACTATGCCTGATAAGTCGGTTATATCACTACATTCCTTGGCTAGAAATTCTTTTCCTTAGACTCTCAAAATCTGAGGCTTTATTAAACATCGATCACTATTGGTATTGATTGATAGTGGAAACACTCATAAATTTATCCATAAGAGAGTCTCACAAGTTGTTCATTTCTTTGTGTGGGCAGTATCTAATTTTCAATTCCTTATCACTGATGGGGGACCATGAAATGTGAAGGTAATTGTGAAAATATAAAGCTTCAGATGGGAGACTACCACCTAAAGACCCACATGTTTTCTATTGAAATGAGTGGTTGCAACATTGTCCATGGTGTTGAATGGCTTCGCACACTCAGCCCTATTAGAATATATTTTCAGGAGTTATATATTAGATTTAAGCAGAACGACCACATTCATACATTGAGGGGACTCCGGATAGGTGCTCCTACTATCATTAGATCACATCGAATGGAGAAGATTTTAAAAAAGGACAATCATGGAGTAGTCAGCCAATTTAATGTCATCTAGTTCATTGAATCCACTACTCCTCATATCCATCCTAAGATGAAACAAGTATAGATCACCCCCAGTGGGTCTTTGACAAAACTAAAGAGCTTGCATCCCTCTAGGGGTGAACATGATCATAACATCCCTTTAGTCCCGGGTTTTCATCTGCCTATTGTCTTCCCATATCGATATCATTTTGCCCAAAAGAATGAAATTGAAAAAATCATCAAGGAACTCCTCGAATCCAATGTTATTCATCCCAACATTAACCCTTATTCATCTCCATTGGTCATGGTTCTAAAGAAATATGGAGAATGGCGCATGTGTTTAGAATTTCAAGTCCTTAACAAGCTTACTATCAAAGACAAATTTCCTATTCTGGTTGTTGACGATCTTCTTTATGAACTGCATGATGCTAAATTCTTCACCAAGCTAGACCTTTGCTTGGGCTATAACCAAATATGCATGAAGGAAGAGGACATTCCCAAGACTTCCTTCCAAACTAATGAAGGTCATTATGACTTCTTGGTCATACCATTTAGTCTCTATAATGCTCCATCTACTTTTCAGAGCCTCATGAACCACCTTCTGAAACCATATCTCCAAAAATGTGTCTTGGTCTTCTTTGGTGACATTCTCATCTACAACATAACCTGGGGAAAATATCTTCAACATGTAGATCAAATATGACAACTGCTCCAAGATCTCAAATTATTTGTCAAAATATCCAAGTGCTTCTTTGGTGTGGAAGAAGTAGAGCATTTAGGACACATTGTGGGTCGTGGAGTGAGGGTTGATCTGAAAAAGATTCAAGAAATGCAAGATTGGCCCCAACCAAAAACTTTGAAGAGTTTAAGGGAATTCTTGGGTCTCACTAACTACTATAGCAGTTTTTCCTACAATTATGGACACATTTCTAGACCCCTCACTGATCTTCTCAATAAAAAATTATTTCTCTAGACTGATGCAACTTAGCAGGCCTTCTTGGCTCTCAACTAGGCCATGTTCTCCACTCTCGTATTGGCCTTACCCATCTTCACCAAATATTTTGTGATTGAATGTGATGCTTTAGGTACGAGTATTAGCACTCTATTAATGTAAAAAGGTAGATCATTGGCTTTCACCAGGCAAAAACTTAGTATCAAAAATCTGGGTCAATCTACTTATGAGAAAGAAATAATGGCAATCTTACATGTAGTACACACCTAGTGACCATACTTATTGGGGCAACGTTTCCAAATTTGCATAAACCATCATAGCCTAAAATATTTTCTAGAGCAGTGTCTATTGTCACCACAGCAAAATAAATGGCTTTCCAAATGTTGGGCTATAATTATGAGATAATTTACAAGAAGGGGCATGAAAATGCAGTGGTTGATGTTTTATCAAACTAATTTGAGGATGAGAGCACCCTTTTATCACTCTCTTTACCCATCCCAAATTTGATTGAAGAGGCCCGCAATGAATGGTTATCCCACCCCTCTCTGTCCCAACTTATTAATAACTTAAGAGAAGATCCTAATTCCTCAGTAGACTATTCTTGGAAGGATGAGATTCTTCACTGCAAGGATTGTGTAGTGCTATCTCTGGCCTGCACCCTCAAAACCCGTATCTTGGATGAGTTGCACTCATCTCCAATTGTAGGACATTTAGGCTTTCAGAATACTTATGCTCAAGCATGTTTTTCTTTCTTTTGGACTGGCATGAAGAATGGCATTCCTACTTTTGTAGCTAAATGTGATGTGTGCCAATGTAACAAAGGGGAAACAATCAAGTTACCAAGAACCTTACAACCATTTCCACTCCCTGCTTCTGTCTAGATGGATGTTTCCATGGATCTCATCCCCTATCTCCCAAAGTCAGGGAAAAAAATTCTTCATCATGGTAGTTGTTGACATAATTTCTAAATATACTCATTTTTGCGCTCTACCACACCCATTTACCCCCACTTTGGTGGCACAAGTTTTCTTGGACCGGGTATTCAAACAACATGGCATGTCGACTTCCATTGTGTCTGATCGAGACCCCACTTTAACCATCAAATTTTAGTAGGAAATTTCAAGCTACAAGGCACACAACTCCAACTAAGTATCGCATATCATCCTCAAACCGATGGTCAAATAGAAGCGGTCAACAAATGTTTGGAGACCTATCTGAGGTGCTTCACTTTAGACAAGAAACATCAATGGGTAAAGTGGCTATCTTTAGCTGAATGGTGGTATAATACTAACTATCTTGAAGCCACCAAGATGAATCCATATGAGGCAGTGTATGGCCAACTCCCACCTTCACTAGTTTATTATATCCCTGGAAGTTCTAAAGTATAGGCAGTTGATCAACTCCTACAGAACCATTCTTCCATGCTTGCTCATTTCAAAGATAATCTACATCAAGCTCAAAATAGAATGAAGCAATAGGCTAACCAACATCGTTTTGAGTGCTCATTTAAAGAAGGGGATCAAGGATTCCTGTGAATCCAACCATATAAGAAAACATATCTCAAAGAAAAGGGCTACCAGAAACTAGCACCAAAATTTTGTGAGCCTTATCACATACTTCAGTGCATAGGAGCAGTCACTTACAAACTAGCCTTACCACCTACTTCAAAAATCCATTCAGTCTTCCATGTATCATGCCTCAAGAAAGTGGTGGGGAACAATTGTAGGGTCCAAACAAGTCTACCTAAATTGGATGAGGAAGGCTTACTTTGGCTCCGACTAGAACAGGTCCTTGATATTTGTGAAAAAAATCTTTGTAGTTGCACGATCAATGAAGTCCTCATCAAGTGGAAAGACATCTCTCCAAAAGATGCGACATGGGAACCAACCACTATTATTTAATAATTTTCGCAGCTTTAGCCTTGAGGACAAGGTTTCTTTTGATGGGGGTGGCATGTTAGGGTCCAACCTTAAACCCTTTATTTATGTAATAAGCCCAAGGGGCCGAGTCAAAGACATAGTTAGTTAAAGAGTTAATAAAGCCCACATTAATAATTGTAAGTGGTTGACCCACATTATAGAAAAGGGACCACATTTAGTTGTAAATAGGCCGTAGTTAGTAAATAAAGTGGTTAACTTGTGTTATGCAAGGGACCACTATTTGTTACGGTTTTGGATGTCATTAAGCTATAAATACCCTTAGTTAGTAAGGGAAAGATCATCAAGTCTTATTGTAATTGAGATCTTCTCTGTTGTAGGTTTCCCTCTCGAAGAGGCAAGTGAACATTGTAATATTCTTCTAAATAATAAAATATCTTGCATTTTTTCTCATTTCAGGTGATAATTCTGTGTTTTGGGCTATATTTAATTGTATTTGTGGTATTACGGATTTCTCGCGAGTCAAGGGTATAACAATGTTATAACTTTGCTGCACACAGGTAAGACTCTCATCCCATGTTCATGGATTCTTAGAGTTGTACATGTGTAGTAAGTGCTTAGTCATCCAATTGACAACCTTTATCTGGCCATCAGTATGGGGGTGGAATGCACTCGACTTGGGCAGCTTGGTGTCCAACAATGACTAGAGGCTCGACTAAAATGTGCTTAGGAAATTGATATCTTAATATGATATAATGTTTTCCGGGCTACTGAAATGTACCCACACTCGTTCAAATAAGATTTTGGTAGTGGATTTTACTATGATACTCTTCTTGCAGGAAGCCAATATCGCCATCTTAGAAAACATTTTGACGACCACAAATACACAGTCATTTCCATGCTTGGTAGAAGGAAGGACAGATATATAGTCCATGGATTTGGATTCCTAGGGCCAACAAAAAGTAGGCAGAGGAGTATACAAACCTTGTTTCTTAATGGTTGGTGTAGCGATGGCATAGGCAGTGCATGATCTGATATATTTTCTAGCATCCTATAAGAGATTTGGCCAATAAAAATACTTCTATAGTACTACCACTATCTTATCTACACCAAACTGTCTTGTGACCATACTGTAGTGTGCCTACCAAATCATCTTGGCACACTCTCTTGAAGGAACAAAAAAGTTTCCTAGGTGACATAACAATGCATCGTGGAGGTGGAAGTCTGGAATTTTCTTGCCATTCATCAACAACTGGTGAATTATATATCTTTTTTGTAAATTTAAGGTCATCGAGAAGTTTTGTGCCCATAAGGGTTGACGAAAGTGGTCGGCACCACAATCGATGGATAACTAAGGAAATCAATAAGATTATTGGTGTTTCCCTTCTTGTACTTAATGTTCAAATGAAATTTTCGTAGATATGTGGAAAATTTCTGATGGTCGTCTTTCTACAACTTCACTTATGTTTGTATAAATTGAAAAGGTCGGTGATCTGTGTGGATGATTATCTCCTTGCCCAGAATGTAACGTTTCCACTGTCAGTTAGCCTACAGTTGGAATATTGGCTTGAGGGGGCTTGGACCCATGTTCAAAGTTAGCTACGCTAACCACAAAAACCCTACACTACTAGCTCATCCAGCAACAATCCACTTAGCACAGACTGCAGTCTAACCCGAGGCAGTATTGGGGGATGCTAGAACCAGGTTTTTGCATCCAAAAGGCTATGTGATGTAGCAATAAGGTGTTTCTTCAATCTAAGGCCCATGTAGGTTTTAACCCTGTACAGAAATTACCTGCATACGAATTCTTAAACAAAGAAGATAAACAATGCGAGAGCATAACCCATAAAACACATATGCACAGAGATTTTTCCCTGGATCCCAAAACCGGGACTACCAGCTTGATTTTTCATTATTTTCCTTTCAATGTTACAATACATATTTATACATGTCAAAGCGGCCAATACCATGGACCGAAAACCATCGCGTCCAAAAAACATGTGCGAAAATCATGCACAAAACCATAGGTGGGTCCGCCCAACCTAACATATGGTCCAAAACCAAAATTTTCCGGGGCGCTGCCTCGGACCCCATAAAGTGGGGTTACGGGTGCCCTTCAAACCCCCTATTAACTACGTGGAAAGAATATAACACAACCCAACAGCCCAATGTGACCTTCGCAAACACTCATCTTCAGAATCACAGACTTAAAATGATTTCTACTTAAAATGATTTCTACTTAAATGGATCTATGAGCTTCACCTAATTATTCTAACATGCATAAATTAACATACAGAAGTAGATTTGAACCTTCATAATGCACTTAAGACAATATTACAAAGAATCAAATATTACTGAGCATAAACCACATAAATATATAAACACACAAAGAACACATAGATTGGCTTCAATTATGCTTTATTACTTCAGATCTTTAATACATACACTTCTTCTGGCCCTGCACACACAGCTGCAGGGGCCTGCACTAAGTTGTGGACTTACCAATCTCTTTGCACAACCAGCTACAGGAGCATTCCCCTTCACCAAAATATAGAATTATAGACTCAAAATCTTATTCATCAATTGTCCATAAGAATATAATTGAACTACCTAATGACTATTAGATGACTCCCTTTTATATCTTTTACATTACATTACCATGGTCTTCGAACCATGGGCGAAGTTCATTGTTTACTCAAAATAGCCCATCCCTTTACAATATAAGGGACTTTGACCTTCCTAAAAGCCCCTTTGACTCTTGATGTTTTGCATGCTTTTCTCCTCAAAATGTGAAGACTTTACAATCTTACATCAAAATTGACCCAAAACTTATACAAAATTAGACATGGGGGTACCCATCCCAATAGGCCCCCAACACAAAGATTTGACTCATCTCGAGTCACTCTACGGGTACATCCTCAATGTTCACTTTAAGGTCATTGAAATCTACCTTCAATACTTGAAGCTATGTTGTGCACTACACGGCAGCCTGCCGAACCTCCTCGACCAACTTCTTAGTAGTTAGCCCCTCTACTGCTAAGCCAATGGTCCTCTGTGTCTGTTGCATTCATTTCATTTTAATTTTGATAGACTGAGAGAGTTGACTAGCTTCATCGGCTGAAGACTGCATTCTTTCTGAAATGATTGAGGCTTTTCATCGCAGCTCGTCTATCTGAGCCTAAATGGTCTTTCCTTCCTGTAGTCTAGTGAACCATTGCATAGGTGCTAAGGTCCACGTTGTTGCCCTAATTTCATGGAACTACAACTATTTTTCCTTGATGTCCACTTCAATCTTTCGTACATGTGAGTCCTCCTGCCGCAAGGTCCACATCTCCATGGTGTTCTAAAAAATCTGGCTGTAGTTCTTAACTGTAGCTTCTAGTACTTCCATGTCGACCTTAATAGAAGCCTTGCACTGCTCTCAAAATTCTGGACATGTTGTTGGTTCTAACTTCATCTACAACTCTGCAACCTACATCTACATCTCAAACTTCACACGTTCAACCTCCAAATTAGATTCCTTCCCCATGGTTGCCAGCCTGTGGAGCTTCTCTTCGAAAGCTACTTCAATCTGTATGAAGAGCTCTAGCACCTCAATGCAAGTCTGAGTAATGGCGTCCTACAACTCCTTGCTACACACAATGGCTTCATTTGTATCCTAAATTGCCCTTGCAACTTCCTTAGCCAACTTCTCATTGTGGCTCTTGATGTCCTTAATCACGAAGAGTTCCCACTCTTCTCGAATTTTTCATTCAGTAGAGACTCCCTGGTGGAGTTCTTGTAATGCTTGGATGGGAAGCGCTGCTAAGTTAATCTTTAAGTTCCTCCCATATGGCATTTCTTCCTGATCTTCCATGGTAGGAAATCACAACGACCCTTCCTAGAATGGACACTGTCCAGACCTTTGTGGTTACCAACGTTGAAGGCAATGTTAGTGACACACTTATCATTTCCATGCTCGCTTGATTCTCAATCGCCTAAACCACACTCGCTTTCGCTTGTAACTCTTTGAGGCCCTGTTGGACTTGTGTTAGTATGAACTTGTACTAATCTTCGATGTGTCCCCACATATCCTCAGCATAACGTCAATTGGGATCCTCTCCCTAAGAAATAAGGCTCCATCATGCACCAAAGTCAGCAACTTGTGCAAATATTTTTTTTTGATGTTGCTATGCCAAAAGTGAGGCACAGTCAACATGTTTAGTAACCCAATGCATTGAATCCCATCTGTCTACATCATTGGTTCTGCTCACATTACACCAACCCCCTCATAGTATACTGTTGGCCCTCAGTTTTGGTCTATTTTTGCTTAGGGAAACCTACTTAATCCTTATATTTTCCGTCCATTTTCCATCACATCCATCTCATTTTGATGTATTTTAAGCATATTCAGGTGTTTAATTTTAATTTTGCAATTTCTAGAAGTTTTTATGAAAACTGAGTTTCAAGTGCAATTTTGGACTGAATCAGAAATTCCCATAATAACTATGTGGATGACATGTTTGAAAGACACTCGGGCTCGATTTTGATGCATGGATGGACAGCTTGGGAACTAGGACTAAGCTAACTCCACTTGGTTCGGCCAGAACAAGCTTTATTAGGCCCGGTCAAGGCTGGTCAAACATGACTAGTCACCAGAAAATCCCTAGGAAATAGGGCAGTTTTGAGTTTTTATGGGATTGACCATATTCTTGGGATGAATTGGACGAGTTTGACTTAGATAGGTGGATATGAGTAGATATGATTGTTAGAGATAATATATATCAGTTTGTTTCATTAAACATCTATTTAAAGCCAAGACTTTGATGGCTTTTGTAATGGAATTTATATGTAACTTTTGTATAATTTGAGTTGGAAGCTAATTTGAAGAACCTGTTTCATTTCAATTTGTTGTTCATGCTTGGTTGATTTACTGAAGTTGCTGTAGCTGAGATTTCTTCAAGTGTGCAAGGCAAGGGTGGAGGGCCCCCATACCAAGCTAAGTACACTTCTTGGTTCAATTTTCATAGTTTTCATAGACTAGTTTTTGTTTCAAATGTATTTAGATGTGTGATGATTGTTGAATGAATATTGTTTTAATTCTAATCTACATATGAAGGGACACAAAGGAATTTAAGTTAAATTCCCCTTCTATTTGATCTTGAACTAAAACTGAATTTCATTCTCTATTTCTCATTTGAAGTTATTTCTGCAATTCTGGTTTGAAGAAATGGTGATTGTGATATAGTAGGATTGTGAAGAAGGACAATCTTGACCTCCTTAGTTAGGAGCCTCTTCTTTTACATCTTCTGCATCATAAGCCATTGTTAATTAGTTCTCTTAGATTTATCTTCATGAAAGTAGTATTGTAGGGAAGGACAACCTGGTTCTCCTAAGTTAGGAGCCTCTTCCCTCATATATTACATAAGTGAATTAGAAATTGTTAAAATAGGTTTATATTTGTAATATGTACTTCCTTAATTCTTCAAATTTTATCTTCTAAACTTGATTATATCTGATGTCCATATACAGTGGATTTGCCTCCAAGTTTTACAAACTCGAATTGATAATTAAATACTTGTGTTAATTTAGTCAATAAATTAGCTCAACATTTTGGCGTCGTTGCTGGGGAGGTAATTATCAGCATAGTCAAATAGAAGATAAACAAAAACACTAAAAAATTTAGCTAGTATACATTTCTCTTAGTTATGTTTCTTTATGCCTAGAAATAGAGATCCTAAAATTAGGTTTCCAAAACAAAACCCCCCACAAAAACATAAAATAGAAAAAAAAAAACAAAACTACAAAATCCATTTACACGACAAGATCTAAAAATGATGTTAAAGAATAGGTTACAACACTACTCCATTCTTCAACATTCTTTCTCATCATATCTTTATGATCAAATAAATTTTCATGTCCAAACATTCATTAAAGTATATTTTTCAAATTTGAATATGAGTTTACTTATGATCTTGTTACGAAAATGGATGCACTGGAAATTCTCTTATACTTGAGAGAATGAATTATTTTTCTAAAATAGAATAGGATAGAATAGAATAAATAAACAAGTAGAATGAAATCACAATAATACTTCTATAATAAATTTGTTTCAAACTATTTCTTCAAATCATTGATCAATATTCATTTGAAAGGACTACATGGCAAAATGCAGTAAGAACAAGCCTATTTTGGGTAACCATATAGGATCATTTTGAAATCATGTTGTTTTTTTTACATATCTCTTGAAATCTAGTTTTGGAATCCATTTTGAAGTTCTAAATTTATATCACAAATAAAAATGTGATCAAAATCAAAACTAGGTCTCAAGTTAAATGCTGAGGACAGAGTTAGTACAGCCTATATTTGAAGTGTCTAATGGAAACACTTTTATCTTAAATTCATATGGAAGATAGCCCTTGGAATCTAGTTTCCAAATCAATTTGAATCACTTCAATCAGGTATCATATGAAAAATTTATTCTTGAAATACTAACTACTTGTCGAAAATCTGCATGGTGACAATTCTAGGTCTTGACTGTTCATTGGCATATTTGACATACCAAATCATCTTCTTTTCAAAACCTGTTTATATGGGAGATATATTTTCAAGTCTAGTTTAAGACACAATTTGAATCATCCCATTTGGAGGTGAGATGAAAAAGTTATGCCACATTTATTGACTGCATGTCTTCAAAACAATATAGTAAAACTCTGCCTCCTAGGCCTGTTCATCACCAATTTTGTGATATCAAGCCTAAGAATTTTTAAAACCTGTTTCTAATAGAAATAAAAAAATGAATCTAGTTCAATATCCAAGTGGAATCACATTGATTTGATCTTTATCAAAGAAGTTACGCTTCAAATAATGACTGTTGGTCTAGTTAAAAATTAACAAGCAGCTCTATCAAACATCGCACTCCTTATAATATTTACCATATCACTTTAAAAAAATTTGAAAACCTATTTATACTAGAGGTATCCATATGAATTCAATTCAACTTGGCCTTGGAATCACTCTAATAGGATATCAAACAAATATTTTGTAAACAAAATACCGCTAGGAGGTCTAGGCTAGCCACCATTCCTCAAGGGGTAAATAAATGCATTATGTTTGTCTATAATATTTGGACTTGTTTTCTAAGCAATGCTTGTAATGATTTACATATATATTGGAAGAAGAGAGACTGTACACCTCTCTTCCTCCATCATCTAATGTTGTATTGCAGGCAAGTGCTATGTTTTTGCAGGTCATAGGAAGAATGAAGGAGTGAACTCCATGGATGAAGTAATTTTCAAAGTCAAATTCATATTCTAGAATATGAATACAAATGTTCAAGTCAAAGAAAAGTGAAAATTCACCTGATTTTGAGTTCATTCAATGAAACTAAAACTCTTGAAGCTTGCTCTTAGATGTTGACCACCAACATCAACAAACCCTACAACATGATTGAGGTCAAGGCAAAAAGACATGAAGCTAATCATTAGAAGAAGCAATCAAGTTCAGTACCATGTCAAGTCACATCAATCTTCAAAGAAGCCTTTCATATTGAATTCATATTGTTCATGATTTGATCCATCATCCATACTATATGTTAAGCTCCACGACCATGCATGTTGAAGTCCAGATTTACTACTATATCATGACTTCGATATAATCTATTTCCATAAGCTTTTCATACTTCCCAACTCCATTACACCCCACCTCCATCGGACAGAAAAAATAATAATAATAATAATAAAGGAGTTTGGTTGTGAAAATCCACGAAAGTGGTACAATACAAACTCGAATTCATATTGGAAAACCAACCAGCTTGGCCAATATGAATTCTCTATTTTGTTTTACCATTTCTTCAGTTTGAGTTTGCAGGAATCATCCTCCACAATAAACAAGACTTGAGGACAAGTCTTCCCATTAGCAAAGGGGAAGGTTCGCAAAAAAAGAAGGAAACTTAGTTGTGCAGTTGAATTGACGACGGAACTTGTATTGTTGGCAGTTGGGACCTGAAATATTTTTGAAATCAATTGCAGAGGGACCTGAAATGTTAGCAAAAACATGTACATGACAAAAGGGACCTGAGTTATCATGAATCAATTGCAGAGGGACTTGAACGACATCAACAAGCAATGGACCAGAATCAATGAAGGATGCTAGAATAGAATGCATAAATAAGCTCTATCTATCTACAATATTCAATCAAGACAACTTCATCCAATATTGTTAAAGAACAACAACATTCATCCAATACTACAGGGAAGTACAAGAACAGTAAGTGCACAATTTTGCTCTTGTAAATTTAAATTTTTGTAGAAATTTTTAGACGTTGTTAAAATTGAGTTAATACCTGAATGCATATTTTATATTCATCACATTTTCCTCATTCTATACCCATTAGCCTATGTCCATCCTACTGCATTTACCCTATACCTAATCCAATGTACATATGTACATATTTTTCATTCCATAACCCTTATATTCTACATTCCCTTCATATATTCCATATTCATTTCATAACCCTAACCCTAAGTATTTTTCCATAAAGCAAAAGGGATCAAAGTGAGGATTTAAAAAGTTGAACCTGCACAAACAAAGCAAGCATTAGTCCTATGGAAACAATTTTAAACATGACCTAAAAATGGTCATTTTAAAATTAAGGAAATCATTGCAATACATATGGAATATCAAACAAACAAAATTGAAATGATATGATGCAATAAGGTGAAGTTATAATGGCAAATTGAATACAATATGATGGAAAACCTTATGGAACTATGCAATGATATCAAGCATATGGTAAAGGGTAAGAAAAATCAAACATGTGCATGGAGGTATAAGGTAGGCAGGCTTGCGATCATATGGCAATATAATATGATTTCATAGTATTGCGCATAAAAAATAATACTATTGGCAATGTGATAATACGATGGTGTAAGATTTTTATGGTAAGCCAATGGTAATACATTGAAATACGATGGAGATAGTCACGGCATATCAATGAAACAATAAGGTGAGATTGGTCAAAAGAACCGACAATTAGCTAATAAGATTTGAAAACAGTCAAGCAATTGAGAACAAATCCTCTGCTCCTCTCAGAAATATTTTGTTGGTTGCTAATCACATTTTTTTTGACAGAATAGAAGGATGCCTTCAAAGGTGAATGCAAATAATAAAAACAACATGGTATAAACAACACGGTATAAACGGTCCTATTCAGCAGTCAAATGGAGACTATACACGGCATAATGGACAAAACAGTGAAAAGGTCAAAACGTTTTGAACAAGCAGAAAAACCCTGTGCGTATTAACAGAGAAGAAAAACGTTTGATGCTCAGAACCCTCTGCGTATTAACAGCTCTGCCACTGTTGCAGCTCAGAATCATAAATTTGCTGCCATCACAGCCATTGAGAGGCTCAGGAAAATAGTAGATGCCATTAGCATATGGCTGAAAGAAGTGAAACGTTTTGACAAGAGCAACAACGTAGAATATATAAGCACACTATGAGAAGAATAATGCATTGGTTCAAAGAGATAGGAGAGCTTAATTCTCTCAATGTTAGCAACGCTCCACGAGACTCCAGAAATCCCGTGAAATAAGGTAAGATATTACCTCCAGTTGTTAGCATATTTCAAGGAAAAATACTTGTGTTAGGCATTGCATTGTGAGCTAAAACTTCAGTTAAGGATTTATCACAATAACGCTGGCCACCTGTAGATTTTGAGATACACGCTGCCACAACCATTTCCCAGAAATTCCTCATGCTTATTTCGTTTTCATTAATATTTTTGAGGAAATCTCGGGATATTTTAATAAAAACATTAGTTATAAGATAATGCATTTACCAGTGTCACCACTGTCATTCATTGAGACTCTTCCATCAGCAAAGCCATAGGGTGTTTAAATGCAGTTTAACAATGGAAAACACAGTCATTGGGCCACGTTGCAGAGGAATCACGATAGTTCATCACAGCCAGTGAGTTTTCTTGCACAAATAAGGCACGGGGAATGCATTGTTAGCTGTAAGGTGAAAAAAATCAAAATAAATCATTTGACAGATCCTGGTTCTCCATGAAATAAAATGTTTATTATGGGTTGACTGCATGCTGAAGTAATGAATAAAAAGTTTGAGTGAAATCTTGAAAACATGTAGTTCGTTGAGCCTAAACTACACCTGTACATGCATTTCTATGATCAAACAGGCAAGTTTCAGCTTCGATACGTGAAGGAATGGGTCTTTAAAAACAAAGTGTGGGCTGATGTTTAAAGATTTGCGTTCATATTTGCTAACGCAAAGCCAAATTTATATTGATTATCATATTTTGATTGAATTAAATAGTGCAGTGGTGTATATAGGTCATGGAGCAATGAAATGACATATGACGATTGTATAAACAATGCAATGTTTTATATTGGTCATTGAATGATGAAGGGTCATAGTTATATACAATGCTGAAGATTGATTTATACAGAGAACAGAATTTATAGTGGGAAAAATGCGTTTCATCCATGTATGGTTTGGGCAAATCCATTTCATCTATGTGCACAGTGAAAAAAATTCGAACCAGAGAGGGGATTTTGAGTTAAGAAGCAATGAAAACATGTTCAAAATGTTTTCAAGATCTTTGTATACAAAGAGAAAATTTATTTTTTTGTTTTTATCAGAGCAATAGACTCCTTTTTACAATAGAAGACAGAATAAAAAAATTTAAGGCAAAGAAAAATTGATTTCATTGCTAGAGATGGATTGTTGGTATTTCCTCTAAGATTTTGATTTCTCACGAAGAAGCAAACACATGTGCAATCAAAGATAGAAGGAAACGAGTCAACTGCTAGTGGAGGTAACAAATAAGGAATTAGGGACCATATCTTCTACAAAATTCGAAATTGCTAAGAAGCCATTATTTTTCGTTGTTTTTCTAAAGCAAACTAGAATGAAATTTGAAAACGAAAACATGGGTTTTCTTTAGAACGAGCCTAATTAGGCTCAATATGGGCAGGTTTTTCAAATTCATTTCTGTTTGGGATATTTTTATAGTTCTTCCAACCCATAGTTTGCAGATTGCATGGGTAAATCAGTGGCTAAATTGAGAGTGAATGCCTAGACATAAAAAAAAGTTTGCTTCTTTTAGTGAGATGTAAGGGAAACTGGATATTGGATCCTTTGAGTAAAATTGTTGATTTGAGAGGGACATGAATCCTGTGTCGGAATGTATTTCAAAATTCAAGTTTTATTTGTCGTCTGAAGCTACTCATCTAGAATGATATATTGGTAAAGAAAGTCATCCACAAGAAAAGAGAAGAAGTACATGAAAGCATAGATATCCTTTTATAGGTAGCTCAAGAGAAAGCTTCATCTTCAAGGGACAGAGCCATCGGTAGAAAAACAAGGGAGGTCAACATACAGAGGCAGAAGATCAATGAGACAAAGACAAGCATGAGGACATGCTTGAAGATCAGCAAGGGGGAGATGTTGGCCCTCAGTTTTGGTCTATTTTTGCTTAGGGAAACCTACTTAATCCTTATATTTTCCATCCATTTTCCATCACATCCATCTCATTTTGATGTATTTTATGTATATTCAAGTGTTTAATTTTAATTTTACAATTTCTAGAAGTGTTTATGAAAATTGAGTTTCAAGTGCAATTTTGGATTGAATTAGAAATTCCCATAATAGCTATGTGGATGACATGTTTGCAGGACACTTGGGCTCGATTTTGATGCATGGATGGATAGCTTGGGAACTAGGACTAAGCTAACTCCACTTGGCTCGACCAGAACAAGCTTTATCAGGCCCGGTCAAGGCTGGTCAAACATGACTAGTCACTAGAAAATCCCTAGGAAATAGGGCAGTTTTGAGATTTTATGGGATTGACCATATTTCATGGGATGAATTGGATGAGTTCGACTTAGATAGGTGGATATGAGTAGACATGAGTGTTAGAGATAATATAGATCAGTTTGTTTCATTAAACCTCTATTTAAAGCCAAGACTTTGATGGCTTTTGTAATGGAATTTATATGTAACTTTTGTATAATTTGAGTTGGAAGCTAATTTGAAGAACCTGTTTCATTTCAATTTGTTGTTCATGCTTTGTTGATTTACTGAAGTTGCTGTAGCTGAGATTTCTTCAAGTGTGCAAGGCAAGGGTGGAGGGCCCCCACACCAAGCTAAGTACACTTCTTGGCTCAATTTTCATAGTTTTCATAGACTAGTTTTTGTTTCAAATGTATTTAGATGTGTGATGATTGCTGAATGAATATTGGTTTAATTCTAATCTACATATGAAGGGACACAAAGGAATTTAAGTTAAATTCCCCTTCTATTTGATCTTGAGCTAAAACTGAATTTCATTCTCTATTTCTCATTTGAAGTTATTTCTGCATTTCTGGTTTGAAGCAATGGTGATTGTGATATAGTAGGATTGTGAAGAAGGACAATCTTGACCTCCTTAGTTAGGAGCCTCTTCTTTTACATCTTCTACATCATAAGCCATTGTTAATTAGTGCTCTTAGATTTATCTTCATGAAAGTAGTATTGTAGGGAAGGGCAACCTAGTTCTCCTAAGTTAGGAGCCTCTTCCCTCATATATTACATAAGTGAATTAGAAATTGTTAAAATAGGTTTATATTTGTAATATGTACTTCCTTAATTCTTCAAATTTTATCTTCTAAACTTGATTATATATGATGTCCATATACAGTGGATTTGCCTCCAAGTTTTACAAACCCAAATTGATAATTAAATACTTGTGTTAATTTAGTCAATAAATTAGCTCAACATATACTATGTTCAGGTATTTTTTCAGCTCAAAATGAGGGAATTTGGCCCTATCCGCAAAATCCCAATCCTCCATGCGCAGTTGTGGTACTTATGCCAACAATGCTCCTTCAAAGGGCACATCTTTGGGCAGAAAAGGTGTACAAAAGGAAAATTTCACTACGTCAAGGTCCTTTATCACCTTAGCAGTCAGCTTTGTCGGTGGCATACATGGAGGTAACCATGAAATTGGCTCGAGCTTGTCAACATTTACGTCCTTAACTATTATCTCAAGTTCTTCCTCCTCTAAGTCAATGAGTTCCATTGGTTACTTCTTTTTCTCTTTGTCCATCTTTTCCTTGCTCAACTAGTTAGTGGTAATATTCTTAGGTGACTGTCTTAGTTGTGGCTTCTACGGTTTCTTCTGCTTCTTCACTGTTGTTCCTTCTGTTGGTTCTACCATTGTTGCTATCGCTCTTCTAGTTATGGGATTTCGCTTTGGAAATCTAGGAGATGTGCTGTGTTTAGGAGGGGTATCATTCATTATGTTTTTTAAACCACGTTCTAGAAATTCCCAGTAGACATCCTGCCAATCCTCACCATACATGAAACAATTATCTTGGCTCAAACTTAGGTGCAAAAGCTCACAATATTTCTTCAAGAGGAAAAATGTCCAAATGTAGAGAAGGATGCCATATTTATAACCAAATTCAAATTCAAATGCCTTGAATTCCTTCAGATCCTCCTCATAAATGCAAATTTGGTGGCACATTTTCATAGATATGCTCCTTAAATGCACTTACCCCACTCCCTTTAACAACAAAATTACCGTCAAATCAACTATAGATCTTCCAACATAAACTTTTTGGGAAAGATGCATTGGACCCTCCCTTATCACACAGCTACATTGTCACAACTTTCTCCACCTACGCCATCTCCCTAAACATTGTGCAATTCTCCTTCTTCGATGGAACCATTTATCGGCAGAGTAGTTTATAGTCCTATGCTTCCTCTCAGTTGTTTAAAGCACTAAGACTTTCCTATTGTCTTATAGTCATTTCATCCTTGCATGGGTGGGCTCATCCATGTATATCTTCAATCTTCTCCCATTGATCCTTCTAGGAAAAACTTCCTCGTTCAACTTTGTGAGTTGAACTACGACACCTTCGAAAATATCCTGGATCACATAGGGTCCCAAACAATGCATCTAAAACTTCCCTTGAAATTTTATGAACTTGTTGTCATACATTAGGACCAAATCTCCATTCTTAAAAGTGTGATTCTTAATGTGGCAATCGTGCCCTGCCCTTTCCCTAGCTTTCTTCACTTTTTGATGAAAAATAGCCAAAAAGAGGTCCTCCTCCAGCGTAAGTAGCTGTGATAAGCATTCCTCCATGCAGTCACGATCTGCCATCTCAATTACTGCTAGGATCCTTAAGCTGGGCACTATATACTCCATTGGCATCATTGCTTCTTGTACCTATATCAGTCAAAACAATGTTTTCCCTATCAATTTCTTACAAGTCATCCTTTATGCCCATAGAACCATTGGTATGTGCACATCCCAGTCATTCCTATTAACATGGAAGATCTTCGTTAAGGCATTCTACAATATTTTGTTAAAAGCTTTGACAGTTCCATTCACCCAAGGATGATACGACGTACTCTTCTGATGGTGCATTTGGAACTCTTTTGTCAACTCCTAAATTATTTCCTTCAAGAAGTGCGAAACTCAGTCACTCATCAGGTCCTTTGGGCATCCAAACCATGATAGAATATACTCGAATATAAAATTCGTTGAATCTTCTGCACTACAATCCTTTATGGGCTATGCGTCGACCCATCTGGTCAAGTAACCTGTCACAGTGATAATATAATGTGCACCCATCCTCTTCCCTGGTGGATTAATTGTTCCAACGAAGTCAATTTCCCATTTTTCAAATTCTTGTAGTGTGACCTATGGATTTAAGGGAAATTCATCCCTTCACGATGGTCTTCCATTGTTTTGGATTACACCACATGCACTGTAGTACTCCTTAGAATATTTGTGTATCGTAGGCCACCATAATCCTGCTCGTAGAATCTTCTGCACAGTTGCCTTACCTACATAGTGTCCTCCTGTAACACCACCATGCACTTAAGCTAGAATATTGTGTCATTCATATTCAGTTACATACCGGTGTAGAACTTCATTCAGTCCCATCTTATATATGTGTCCTGCAATCCCTGAAAAATATGCAGCCCAGACTACTAGTTCCTTCTTTTGATGCATTGTGTATCTTTCTGTATCTATGCCAGTAGAAAAAAAAATGTCCACAAAAGGTTCATCAGAAACTCTGACAACGAAGAGTTGTGTGTCAGGTATCCTTCATCAATATTAGTGGGTTCTTCGTCATTCTCGATCCTAGAGAGGTGATCAAGTCCAGAATTTAACCTCCCTGGATTGACTATCACTTCAAAATAATACTCCTAGAAGAGAAGCAACCATCTATATATCTTCCCTCCCAACAAAGTCTTATTGAGCTAGAATTTCAATGCAGAATGATCCGTGTACATTTTAAAGTGCACGCCTAGCAGATAATGCCTAAATCTTTTTAGCGCATATACCATGACTAATTCTTCTTGTTCTATGGTTGAATAGTTTCGGTCCACCTTAGATAGTTTCCTAATTGCAAAGGCAATCAGATGGTCAATCTCTCCTTCACCTAGTTGAGTTAAAACAACTCCCAACGCTATATAAGATGCATCCACATGCACATGAAATTCTTTGTTCTAATCTGGGAATACTAGGATTGGTGCAGTAACCATCTTCTCCTTAAGAACATCCAAGCTCTTATGACAGTCATCATCCTAGCAAAACGTAGCATCCTTCTTCAACAACTGCTCCATTGGTACAATGATTTGCACATATGCCTTTATAAACTTCCTGTAATACCCTGTATGACCCAAAGTTGCACATAGCTATTTTACATTCCTGGGTGGATCCAGGTTAATAATTACAATGATCTTGGTAGGGTCGACCATCAATCCATGCTTACATACGACATGTCCCAACAATATTCCATAAGGTACACATAAAATACATTTCTTCAAATTCAAGGAAATATGATACTTTCTGCATGTATCCAACATTAGGCGCACACTAGAAACATGTTTCTTAGGTAGCCCAAATATTGTTCATTCATCAAAGTATGCCTCCAAAAACTTGTGAATAAATTCCTTGAATATGCGACTACCACCCTTGAAAATATTGTAGAAGAATTTTTTAGTTCGAAAGGCTTAACTGTATATTGGAATGAACCCCACTAAGTGGTAAATGTAGTCTTTCTTCTATCCTTCGTCACAATCTTAATTTGGTGATATCTCGAAAATCCATCTGTGGACGAATAAGCCTCCTGTCCATGAATGTTTTCTAGAACTTCATTTGTAAAAGGCATAGGAAAGGGGTCATGCATGCATGCATCATTTAACTTCCATAGATCTATTCAAATCCTTATATCACCCTCTGTTTTATTTTCCTAGACCACCATCGGACCGACCCATTCTGACTCTTCTACTGGCTCAAATATACCTACCACGAGCATCTTGTCTAACTCTTCTCTTACCTTTTCCTTGTACTTGGGGTTCAGTCGATATGGATGCTACTTAACCAACTTCACATTTGGCTTTAAATTGCTCTTCATCACACCCAAATCACCTACTATACCCTTCAATTCAAAGAACTTTTTTGGAAAGAATTCTTGATATTCATGTAGTAATTCAACAACCTTACCTATCGTGTCTTCATCCCAATAGTCACCAATATGCGTGAACTTTGGTTTTGCTTCCAAAACAATATTTACTTGTTTTTTCTTTGCTGGTTTTGATATATTAGGGATATTTTCATCAAGTCCTACAACTTTGCACAAACCCTCTAACTCAGGAATATTGATATTTTGTGGATCCTCGTCGCCTCCTTCTATAGTAACATTGCAGCATTCCAACGCATGTTGTAGCTGCGCACTCCAATCAGACTACATCCAAGTTATAGGTTCTATTGGCATTTAGAATATCAGTGTCTTAATCACATGGAGCGCCCCATGAATGCATTCGAACCCATCTTCAAAGCTAAATGTCAGCAGAAAATGCTCCTTCATTTCATCCTAATTAGTAGTTCCATGTCGCAGCTCTGTCTCCAAATACCAGTTCATCGGTATAACATCTAATGTATGAATAAATATATGTACCCACTCTGGTTGACGTACCTCACCCCAAGATTTAGTCCATCGAGCTAGATGTTCACATGGGTCATCCTTATCTATGTACTTTTCGCTGAACCACATTGTTGCAGAGCCAAATCTTAGTCTCATCAGTCTACAATATTCCTTCCAATCAGCAATATTATCCTTGTGGGTTCCCCACCATCTCGCAAGCGTAGTTCTTAAAGCCAAATCTAGATCTTGGAACCTATTCTCCTCTGGTACATCTCGTTCAAAGTGGTCAAGAAAAATATTGACATCATCTATACCATCATAATAAGGAAGTTTATGTACCTCAGTTGATATACATCATAGAGACTTTGTAAGCCTATTCCATCATAGTGTAGAGACCTCATGCAACCAATTCTGCTAGTTTTCTAATTCTTCATCTGAGTCTGATTAAAACAAGTTATCCTTCTGCCAATTGATCTGTCCATCTGCAGTGGGATTAATCTAGTCCTTGTCTTACACACT
This sequence comes from Pinus tabuliformis, assembly GCA_031772625.1. Taxonomy (NCBI): domain Eukaryota; kingdom Viridiplantae; phylum Streptophyta; class Pinopsida; order Pinales; family Pinaceae; genus Pinus; species Pinus tabuliformis. The sequence goes on from CM062808.1 coordinate 328,134,391, forward strand.
GGGCTTATATATGTGATCAATGTCTTTTTCATCATAGTCATCATGGAATAGCTCTATGTATCGCGTGCCTTTAGTTGGGTCAATGGAACAACCACTCTAAGGCAATTATTTTCAAACACCATGCTTCGCTTCTTAAAATTATTAATAGCATATATTCATGTCAAAAGCCCAATCAATCATGAGCAATGTTGGGTATGGATTATTGTCATCTACTATTTCAATAACTTCAAAATTTATGAGCACACTGGCTCCCTCAATATCTACATTCATGCCATACAGGCGACCCATTGGAATTATCTTTTGTTGGTTCGTCGTGCATAGCTGGATTGGTGACCACTACAACTTAGGTTTCCCCATACATTCCCAAGTCCTTTTTGGTAGTACATTAGCATCAGATCCTAAGTCTAGAATTATTTAGTCTTTGTCAAAATCATCAATTTGTGTTTTCCACCGCATTTCCCTACTAGTCCTCTTCTTGCTTCTGTTCACCTTATTTACTTTGTGTTGTTCTAATAACAAATTGTCCTTGCTAGCACAATTATCTATCAGTTATTGTAGTCCTTCAACTTCCTTCTGATCCCTCAACAACTTCATGCATTTTTGTAAAAATGATTTCAGCATCATGGGATAAGAGTTCTCTATCGCAGTACTTTCTTCAAATTTCCCTTATCGTGGGACTATTGGTATCTAAGTTTTAGATGTAGAAACACCCAAATCAATAAAAAAAATCTTACCTCCATAATCGTCCCCGTATATTAGATTTTCCTTCTACCTTATCTTCACCAGCGGCTATACCACTTCATGTGACTATATTGACACTAGGATTGTCTTCACATAGTTCAAATCTCATCATTTGTATGTTTTGTGTTGGTTGTTGGTTCTTCTTTTCCTGCATCTTTGCTATTAATACAAGACAATCTTCTATAACATGATCAAATTTCTTACAATATTGACAAGAAGGATGAGTTTGATTCTGACAGTCGAGCCCAAAATTTCGTGGTTCTCCATAGTTGTAGCAGATGATCTAGCCCCAACCCCTTCCAATGCATCCTCCTTGGCCTCTTCCATTTCCTTGGAATCCTCCGTGAGCCATAGGCAAGCCTTAGTCATTTTTTTGGCAAGTTTTATCCTGCATCCTATACATTGGGGTTTTTTCTATCATCAAGTCATAACTTTAGCAATCTCTTTCATCATGGCCAACCAATTTACAAAACTTGCAAAATAATTTCTTTGGTGATTGTACAAACTTTTGCAACAGATAACAATTGTCTATCGTATTCATTCCTGACACTTGGTAGATACTACACCATATGCTTGAATTGGCGCTTGATCCAGTAGGATACTCTGGCTTCAGCGAGTTTGGACCTCCCATAATTATATAGTCCTGGTACATAGGGCACTGATCCTTATAATGGCCTACGAATTTTCATTTCGTGCACCAAAGTTCAGGGTGCAATCATGACTGAACCTCCTTTCCCTTCTTCGAATCTTGCAATTCCATATGCAGGATTGCTAACTGTGATTGGATATGTTGGAATCCTATATTCATAACTTGGATTGGTGAAGCCTCCAGCTTCATCGCGATCTCTAATGCTTCGGCATAAGATCTGATCTTCTATTGAGACAACAACAATATTAAATGTGGCAATAGCAAAGCTATGTACCATTCCTTATTTTGTTCACATGAAATCTGAAGATTAGCTTGTCTCAGTAAGCACATCAACCTCTAATCCATATCCCACACAGACTTGTTAGTCATCTTCTTGATCTCCTTCATCTCAATAACACAATGAGCTTCTGATTTCGGCTTTCTAAATTGTGTGTTCAACACAGTCTTTTTCGTATCCACCATGGCATTCACATTGGTTGTATTATATTTGATATACCATGCAAGCGCTCCATCCTGTAGCACTCTAACTAGTTGTGCTTTCCTCATTTCATTATCATTGATCTACTATGCCTTCCACATAGCTTTTGTTATGAAACCAGCTCAAGAAAAGATAGAAAAGATAGATTAATGCCTTAGAATTCAGCCTCTTCAAGGGGGAAACCTCCTTTACATTACATAAATGAACAATTCTTCGATGATTCAAATGACAAAACCTCCTTTCTATATATAGGAGTCTAAGGAGTCACAATATAATCCAGTCGACCTAACAATAATAATATAAAGCCACAAAAATAACAATAGAGGGATTCTATGGGGCACAGTAATAACAATATGGGGGCAATAGGGGCACAACAATATTAATAAGGGGTATAACTACAATAGTAATCGCATAATCACTAGTATTATAGGGACCCAACATGCCCCTCTCCTTCAAAAAAGTGTTGTTCTCAACGCTTGAGTAGTTCTTGATACTTCTGCATAAAATTCTCATCCTCCCATGTGGAATCTTCAGCGGATAAGTTCTTCCACTTGATAAGATACTCTGAAATTGAACGATTTCGTAGCTGTCGAGTTCTTGTTTCTGTGACTGCTTCCGGTTCCAATATAATTTTTCCTTCCTCGTCAAGTTTTGGCAATACTGTTTGAACTGGGAGCTTGTCGCCTATAACCTTCTTTAAACATGAAACATGGAAAATTGGGTGCAATCGAGAAGCTACAGGAAGCTCCAATTTGTATGCCATAGTACCAATCTTTTGCAACACCTTGTATGGACCATAATACTTTGGTGATAATTTATTATCCTTCTTAGCTTGCTTGAGGGACATTTGCTTATATGGTTGTAGCTGTAGGAATACCCAATCACCTACATCAAAACTTCTTTCACTGCGATGTTGATCTGCCTGTTGTTTCATTCTATTCTGTGCCAACACGAGGTTATCCTTTAAGAGTTGGAGGACTTGTTGTTGATGTTCGATGTGATGTTCGACTGCCTGAACCTTATAATTTTCTCTTAAATATGATGTGATGGATGGTGGTTGATACCCATAAAGTGCCATAAATGGGGTCATTTTTGTTACTGTATGGAAGGCAGTGTTATACCACCATTCAACCAGACACAACCATTTGACCCATTGTGTCTGTTTATTAGATACAAAGCAACAAAGATATCCTTCCAAACATTTGTTTACTATCTTAGTTTTCCCATCAGATTGAGGATGATAAGATGAGCTATGAGCTAATTGAGTACCAAGACAAGAAAATAAATTTGTCCAAAAATTTCCAGTGAAAATGGGATCTTTGTCACTTACAATAATCTTTAGGTTTCCATGTAGCTTTTGAATTGTTTCCATAAATGAAGTAGAAACTGTACTAGCTTTAAATGGATGTGATAATGCACAAATGTGTGCATACTTGGTAAGTCTATCAACTACCACCATGATGACACTCTTTCCCTCAGACTTGGGAAAACCTGTGATAAAATCCTTTGAAACCTCCTCCCAACATTAGCTTGGAATGGATAAAGGTTGTAATAGACCCGGTGTCTTAATTGTTTCAACTTTATTTTGTTGGAAAACCAAACATTCAGCCACAAACTTTTGAATATCTGATTTAAGGCCATCCCAAAAAAATTCCTTCTTAACCCTGTGGTAAGTTTTTAAAAATCTTGAGTGCCCTCCTAAGGGAGAAGTGTGCAATTCCATAAGAATCTTTTGTTTTATCTAGGAATTATTACAGAGGTATAAGTGATCTTTGTACCATAACGAATCATTTTTCCAGCTAAATGTACCAGACGTACTGGAATCTTGTTGTAACTTTCGAATAAGTTTCCACACTTCTTCGTCATTCTTCCATTCCTCCCTTGCTTCGTTTATCCAATCTGGTTGGATAATAGAAATGGCGGACAACAATGCTTCCACATCCTCATCCTTTCTTGAGAGTGCATCTGCCACCACATTTTGCTTCCCTTTTTTGTAGATGATTTCAAAGTCATAACCCAACATCGTTGTGACCCACTTTTTTTGCTCTTCAAAGGATAATCTTTGTTGTAAAAAGTATTTAAGGCTATCATGATTCATTTTTACCTTGATGTGTCTACCCATTAGGTAGGGTCGCCATTTCTTAAGTGCATGGAGTATTTCCAACATTTCCTTCTCATAAATAGCTTTGCTTAAAAACTTTCCCTTGATTGGACGACTTTCAAAAGCAAAGGGTCTTTCATCTTGCATTAGAACAACACCAATTCCATTTCCTGAAGCATGACATTCCACAATAAAGGTTTTTGTGAAGTCCGGTGTAGCTAAGACCGGTGCTTGGCACATTGCTTCTTTAAGATGTTCAAAGGCCTTTGTTGCTTCCGGAGTCCATGAAAATGCATCTTTCTTCAATAATGTTGTTAGAGGTGCTGCTATTCTCCCATAATTCTGAACAAACTTGCGATAATACCCTGTCAACCCAAGATATCCGCGCAAATGCTTTATGGATGTGGGGATTTTCCATTCCTTAATGGCTTTAATTTTGGTAGGGTGTACCTTAACTCCTTCATGAGATGCAATATGACCCAAATATTCCACCTCCTAGACTCCAAAGAAGCATTTGGATCTTTTTGCATATAATTGTTTCTCCTTCAATAGTTGTAGCACCTTGTCAACATGTTCAATATGATCCTTCCAAGACTTGTTGTAGATTAGTATATCATCAAAAAATACCAACACAAATTTTCTAAGGAATGGTTTGAAAATTGAGTTCATCAAACCTTGAAATGTTGAAGGTGCATTGGTAGGGCCAAAAGGCATGACCAAAATTCATAATGACCCTCATGAGTTCTAAATGTTGTTTTCGGAATGTCTTCAGTCATCATTCTGATTTGATGATATCCTGAACGAACATCCAACTTGGTGAAGTAAATTGATCCATGCAATTCATCCAGTAATTCATCAATGACAGGAATGGGGAACTTATCTTTAATAGTGAGCTTGTTTAGCTCCCTATAATCTGGACACATGCGCCATGATCCATCCTTCTTGTGCACCAATACTACTGGAGCAGAGAAAGAACTTTGACTCGGTTGAATTATACCAGCCTCTAGCATTTCTGCAACCATACGTTCAATTTCACTCTTTTGGACATAGGGATATCTGTACGGCCTAATGTTTGGAGGAAGACTTCCTAGAATCAGATGAATAGCATGATCCTGATCATGCATACGTGGGAGACCTTTGGGAGTCTCAAATACCTTGGAATGATTGTCTAGGACTTTTTGGAGATCTGGAGAAATAGATGATTCTGATGTGGAAACATCTAGCGAGCATAATTGTGCAATTACACTTCTTTGCTCCTTTTTTAGAAGCTTTGTCGTACTATTAGAGCTGATTATCTTTCCTGGTTTCCTTGTAATACCCCTTAATTCAACTTCCTTTCCTTCCATAGAAAATTTGATGAAAAGTTCTTGAAAATTAAAAGCTATTGTACCCAGGGATTGTAGCCACTGGACTCCTAGTACAACATCAGCACATCCCATAGGAATGGAAAGCATTGGGCTAGTCAATACATATTCTCCCATGGATAGCTTGATATTATGACACTTTCTAGAGCAATTTATTGTTCCTCCATTTGCAATCATCACTTGACACTCTGGTGCTGGATATAGGAAGCAATTTAATTCTTTTGCTACCTTACAATGAATAAAATTGTGGGTGCTTCCTGAATCAATCAACACTATTACCTTTTTCTTCTTGATTTGTCCTTCTATCTTGATGGTTTGAGGAGTGGTAATTCCCGCCAATGCATTACAAGATATGGTCGGATTTATTTGTTCTTCATCTAGGCTTTGTTCCTGGAATATATCCTCTTCTTTTGACCTTTCTTGCTCCTTTTCTTCTTCCTCTTCACAATCTATGTAGAATAATTTATTCTTAGCACACTTATGACCTTTAGTGTATTTGCTATCACAACGGTAACAAAGCCCTTTTGCTCTTTTTTCTTCCAATTGTTGTGGTGTCAACCTTATAGGTTGTGGAAGACTAGGGGCAACAACACTTCCGTCTTTATAGTTGTGAGTGGTATGCTTCCTGGTTGCCATAATTTTGCTTTCCATTTTTCTTGCTAACCTGAATACCTTATCTAATGAATCAGGTTCCCAAAGGTGAACATCATGTTGGATATTATCCTTTAAAGACCCTATGAACACATCAATCCTATTCTCGTCTGGAATATCTTTTACTCTTATGTTCAATTTTTTGAACTCCTCAATGTGCTCCATTATTGAACCCTTTTTTTTGAGACTTATCAATTGGCTAAAAAGGGTGTTGCTTTTTGTATCCTCATAATGTGCTATCAATTCTTCCGTAAAAATTTCCCAAGTGATAAATGGTTTACGAGAGAAAAGCCATTGATACCATACAAACTAATTTGGTTCCAAATATAAAGTTGCCATACATGCCTTTTGTGTGTTTTACACATTATTGAGATCGAAGAATTTCTCCATCTGTAATATCCATGTGGCAGGATCCTTGCCATCAAACTTCCTCATATCGATTTTTGGAATATGGTGAGTCTTTTATCCAACATTAGCATCTATGGAATCATGATTAACATTTCTTTTATTCTCATCATGAGTTTCCTTTAGTACCCTTTCACCCTCAGGGACCATTTCTTGTAGCAACTTATTCATATTTATCTTCAATTCGTCCATGTCTGTCTTCAAATCATCCATCTTAGCTTCCACGTCAATCATATTAGCTTCTACGTCTTTCTTTAAACAGTCCATCTTAGCTTCTACACCTTTCTTTAAACCATCCATCTTAGCTTCTACATCTTTCTTTAAACCATCCATCTTAGATTCTGTTCCTTTTTGTGCAAGGGACAGTTGTTGCACTTGGCCTTGTAATTTTGATATATCATGTTGCATTTCTTCCTCTTCTTCATGAGTCATGCTAGAGCTTTCAGGTTCCTTACTAGGTGTTTGCATTTTCTTTCCTTGAGGCATCAGTTACCAATAATAATGCTCTACTATGCCCTTTGAATTCCTTCAAAATAAATTTTCAAACCAAGCTTAAGAAAAAAATTAAGAAAATCTACACACCTTTTTTCACTTTGTAGGAGCTCGATATTGCCTCTTGTTAGCCTCCTGTTGCAATAGGTGTTCATTTTTCATGATTGACATTTTTACAGGCCAAATATGTCATACTTTGCAATCTGCAGTGTTCCATATTTCCAGAAGAGACCAAAGAAGAAAGCCATGAAGTGTGCCAGTCCAAATGCCACTGCTGTATTCCTGTTTTGATGAATTGTTCCAGTTTTGAAAAGTTTTTAAAGGGAGGTCCAAACAGTCTAATCTGGGTCTCCCTAGGTTTCAATTTTTTGTTTTAGAATATAGAGAATGTATCTGTCCAAATAGTTTAATCTTGGCAGAGTTGTAGATAGGTAAAGAATCAAAGGGACCCAACTGCTTAATCTGGGCCCTGGCAAAAATAAGTGTAGATTTAGATAGCAAACGTTCAAAAGAAAAATTGTAAAGCTAGGTCTGCAAGTCTAAGTGCACCAAAACCAAAAAGAAGAAAAAATGTTAGGTGAGTAGGCTGGGTAAGTAGCTGTGTGGTTGCATAATGATTCATGATCAAACTTTGTGTTTCTAAGTGTATATTTTTCCAGATCACAGTTATCAGGCAATTTTCATCTGGAGAAGCTCAAGCTGGACATCACTAACTGCCCCTTCTTCTAATTCCCCAAGTCACTTACTAATTTCCCCAAAGAGGTCAAGATCTACTTGATTCCTCTTAGTTTCATCATTCTCCATGTCATTTGCCTTGGTGAAGATTTCCTTCACTCAAGGATCCTTTATTTCTCATTTACAAGTTCTTTTCCCCAAAATTGGCCTAAGGTCCCCTACCTTGGCGCCTGCTGATCATCTCCATATTAACTACTAACTCTAGTATATAACTCCCTATCAGTTTTCCCCTTTGCCCTACTAAAAATATGTATATAAAACTCCCCTATATAAATATCCCCTCCCTCGCAATATAGCCATATCTCTTTTAAGTTAGGGAAAGAACAGTCTATCTGGGGTTGTTTTTAGCCCATCCGAGTCACAACAGGAGTTAGATGACACCTGGTCATGCTAACAACCTCTCCCCTAGCCCTAAAACCCTCTAAAAACCCGCTTTGGCGCCCTTATACCAAAGTTTCATTCACAAAAACATATCCTGCCCGCTAATTAACCCCCCAAACCCACAAAACCTAAGTTCAAATCCCGTCGCGCTTTATTTAAATGTGAATATTCCTCAAAAACCCACCCTTATACCTCCGTCGTTCCACATTTTCCGCCAACCATTAGATCGCCCGCCCCGCATATCTACGGTGGGCGGGCCTTCCCGTACCCCAACGCACCCGAAGGTTAGCGTCTGGGAGATGGGTGGTATTGCCGCCGTACTCCCGCGATGCGTCACCTTCCCGGGTGCGGCGGAGCCCACACCCCCGAAACCACCTCTGTCCAAAGGCAGTGCGCCCCAAAACCAGAAACCACCTCCTGCCCAGTGACATCACCCGCTTGCGTCACCCCCATCTACCCAGTCACCATGACACATCATCCGCCGACGTGGCCTCCTGCCACTGTACCGCCGAGTCACCCTGCCACATCTCCTGCCACTGTGTCCCCCGCCATACTGCCACGTCACCTCCGTACGTGATGACGTGATCATGCTGATGTCATCCCGCCATGTCATCATGCTGACATCATCACTGATGTCACCTGCCGTACAAGGTCCCACCATGCTGACGTCATGCTGATGTCATCAACAATTTTAGCGCGAAGGGTGAAAATCTCACTCGGATAAAGTAGGCCTGAATGGGGAATCTTTTCATCATGCAGCCCCCAGCAAGCCCGAAAGGCGCCGAATGACCCGTTTTTCTTCACAAAGCATGCAGAAAGGAGAAGAAGACAGTTTTAAAGGAAACAGAGGCCAAACAGTGGCCATTAATTTTTTATTAGACCCACAGCAAAGGAGAGAAGCGACCCAATTCATTTGTCAGAGAGTATTAGAGGAAATAGAAGCAGCAAAGTGTACCAGTTAAATTGTTTAAAAGAAACCTTCAGTTCCCAAAGCAGGTTAACATTTAATGGCCGCCAGCAAAGTCAAATCAGGTGATGAAAGCCCATCCCTCCTCTCAAATCACAGTTGAAGCATTTAAGGACACCAAACTACAATGGAACAGATACCCATGCACAGTTATTGCAGAAACAACTGCACAAAGCCACCTAGGACAACACATTTACTCAGTCCCCAGACGACGGCCCTCAGCGCAGCTCAAGATATTTTATGCATTTATTTCTAGATGGGATTAGGTTAAGGTAATCATCTTTCCTCCAGACCTGTTTAGCTCAAATTGTAAATAAGAAATTTTGAAGAGTTTCCCTATATATACCACCCTCTACACTGTTTTAAGGGTTGGTCGATTAATAATTCCCACTAGAGACCCATAGTGTATGCCTGAGAATTTTTCTATAATCAAAGACTGCTGAAGAGTTTGGAGTATGATTGTCTGATGTGTTGATTTCTGAAGACTGAATGTGGAATTCCTGTGCTGCAGCCTGGAACAATAAGTGCATCTTACCTCTGTTTTATTGTTAGCCACTATCTAAATAGCAGGAAGAAAGATTAGCTTAGAATTTGTTTACAGCACTCTATGCTCAATTTTTGTTGTTTCTGTATGTTTTCATCTGAATGAATTGGTAATGAATATGAATTCCTTTTGGCTCATATTTACCCTAATTCACCTGTGTTCGCTAAATATCTAGGGATTCTTTACTGCCCCTAGGTAGAGCTCTGTTATCTCCTTCTGTTAAGTTGAATGAGAGATTCTTGATTGCCTCTCATTGCTTAGCATTCATTCCATCCTTTAAACCTGAAACGTTGTTTCATGTGCAGCTACCTTGCTCCATATATCTTTCATGTGATCAATAAAACACACCACCAGTCTTCCTCCTCGACTCCATGCCCAATAGTTTGAAACTTATCAGACTATGCTTTGCCTCTCTACCTGAAGACATCAATTTTCCCACCAAAATAAAAACAAAAACCCTCAAGCCCAATACCTAGCCCCTAATCAATTTCAACAAATCTGAATCAGAAAGAGAGAGCCCTCTCTGATTGCAGGTGGGCTAGAACCTGCAATCCAAAGTTGGTTTGTGGTTACCTCGGCCGTATCCCTTTACTACAACCTGAGGGACAACCTGAGTGATAACATAATGGCGACTCCACTGGCGATTCTCCTCAGTTAAATTCACAAAGAAGGTTGTAAAGATCCATAGGAAAAATCGATTTTCTAATTGCTGTATATCCCTTAAAACTACAGATGAAGCCTGAATGTCATCCAGGAAGCCTTTGAAACTATTTTTGTTTTACATTTACAGGAATAGATAAAAGCTGCTTCAGACAATCTTCATGTTAGTCTTAAGCTATACACAACCATTCCAAAATCTGATCAGTTCCTTGCTAATCACAAAAAAATTCCAAAGAGAAATACCAAAAAACAAATTCGGAAGCTGGCTCCCAAGAAAAATCCATGATACACAAGGTCAAATCCAGACCCGAATCCCCCGACTGTTTTTGAGAACCCTAACATAATACAAAAAATCCTTAGGAAGCAAGGAAGACAGGAAAATTTTGTTGATTCGAGTCCTCAAACCGCTTACCCTGGCTCTATTCCGACTCCTGTCAAGGTTTTATTTCGTTCAACCCCTGTTTCCCCTAATTCATCATCCACATCTCATAGCACTCCTTCCACACCTCCATTCACTGCACATACTACAACTACCACTACTGTCGTTCCTATTATCCCAGTTATCCCTATTATCTCGGTTGTTCCACTTATTCCTGCCAATATGGCCAATAGATATGCACCCTTGCAACTACCTGCTAATCTTGGGGCTTTACCTCAAGAGTACCAATCGAAGATCACATATTTTGATAGTACTGGTCCTTTTACTACCCTTCAGCATACCAAAAAGATGCAAGATTATTTTGAAAACTACGAAATAGATGATGATAGCGTGAGAATGAGAATTTTTGTTCAGAGTTTAACAGCTGATGTAAGAACTTGGTTCAGATCACTTGCTGCAAACTCCATAACCACCCCAGATGAGCTTTACCAATCGTTTACCAACAGATGGGAGAAAAAGAAAGACCCCTTGCACATACTAGCTGAATATGATACGATTAAACGAGGTCCTCAAGAGACTGTTTTGGAGTACTGTGCAAGATTCAATAATGTATATAATGCAATACCACAGAACTTAAGGCCTCCACCTGACCTTGCCTTGTACAAATTTCCGGACAGTTTTGACCCTGATATGGCATACCAGTTAAAAGAAAGAGCTCCTCAAACCCTTGCAGACTTGCAAAACGTTGCTGTCAGTGTTGAAGCCAACTTAATTGCCAAAAGAAACAGAGCTAGAATGGAAAGAATAACCACTTTTAAGGAAGAACCCTCAGCCTTTGACCAGAAGCTTGATGCTATTATCAGTGGCCTACAAAGGCCGGGAGAAAGAGTAGAAAATGTCGAAAGGAAAGCATCATGGGAAGGACAACAGTCTAATACCATAAGGAACCAAAATTTTAGGAAAACGCAGAACACAAATGTTGGTAGGTCTAACCATGACCATGACATAAGACCCCCTTTTCAAGACAACTATGTTGAAGGATCTACTTCTAGTGAAACCATAGAGGACACTCACATGAACCTGATGGATCTAAAGGGTGAGCACAAAACGTTTTTAGGCCAAGAAGACCAAAATGAACTCGACTACAATCAGTTTCAAACTAAGTCTGGCGACTCTTTTGATTTTAAATAAGGCTACTATACTGCTGTGTATGAAGTACACAAACAATATAAGCTGAGAACTAGGACCATTGACATTTCCGAACCTAGCAAAACAAAGGATGGCAAACAGCCCAACAAGATTAAAGGCAAAGCTGTTGCAACAGAACCAGCTGATCCAACTGTCCCGCAACCGCAACATGTCACTACAGAAGACATAATAGACCTGCAGCCTTCCAAAGATCAGCCTTTGCCACCTTCTTTCTTGAAAGAAAGCTTGTACAGTGTTCCAAAAAGTCCTCCTGAAACTGTAAAACCGCAAGTAGCCAATCCCCACAACGCTGAAAAACAAGAGCAAATTGCTCATATTTCAAATGAAACAAGAAAAACTTCCCTCATCAATACCAAGACTCCATTAGAAAAGCCATTTGATTTAGAGGCAGAAATAGCTAAGCTGAAGATATCCATTCCCCTCTCAGAACTTGCCAAACACGATGTATATAGGCAACAGATTCAGAGATCACTTCAAATGCCAGAGGTTAAGGATGATGTAAATGTTTTAGATGACACCCCAGAACTGCTTGTTTGGCCTAGAGGTTAATGAAAGATCAACACATGGACCTGTCCCACCCTTTTATGTCAGTTTGCATATACATGACCAGATTTTGCACAACGCTATGTTTGACTCAGGGGCATCTCACAATCTTATGCCCAAAGCAATTATGGAAAAACTGAATCTTGATGTTACAAGACCTTACAAAGATTTATACTCATTTGACTCAAGTCAAGTGAAATGTTTAGGCCTCATCAAAGACCTGTGTGTCTCCTTAGTCCAATATCAGAACAAGACCATCCTCATGGATGTAGTGGTTTCTGACATTCCACCAAAATACGGTATGCTCCTGTCAAGATCATGGGGAGCAAAGTTGCAAGGATCCCTTCAATTAGACCTCTCCTATGCCACCATTTCAGTCTTTGGGCAACCAAAGAGACTGTACAGAGAAACGTTGATGAAATATGTGGTGAGTAGTGAGAGCAAGCCTGAAAATTTTCCCATTTACTCAATCCACTCTGATATGGATTCCTTTATTTTGTTTAATGATAACACGAATTCTCCAACTGAGGATGAGCCTTTGACTCTAGAAAAACAAGCACAAATCAATGAAGAATCGGCTGCACACACTGATGGAACTGTCACAACAGATAATGCAACCAGCATACAAGAAGAAACTCAAATGGAAATTTCAAATCTACCCGCTGCAAGAATGGCTGACACTTTAGACATCAACCACAAGCAAGAAATCACATGGTATCTAGAGTTTGATGGCTCTGTTAACAAGTTAGGAGTAGGGGCAGGTGTCTGGATTCACAATATGTATAAAAACCATGCAGAAGGTCATGCCTACAGACTGAATTTCAAATGCACAAACAACATGGCAGAGTATGAGGCTCTGTTGTTAGGCCTTAAACTCCTCAAAGCTCTAGGAGCTACAAAGGTGTCTATTTTAGGTGACTCTGATTTAATTATACAATAGATGAAAGGTAACTTTGTTACCAATGACAATAGAATGAGAGCCTATAGGACTGTTGCCACTAATATACTCAATGCATTCACTGAATTCAAGCTGGCCAAAATTTCAAGAGAACATAACATTCATGCACACAGCCTAGCCACCTTTGCTAGTACATGCAAGCTTCCTTTTGACCCAAACCATCATTTCACAGCTGAAATAAAACATAGGCCCATTGTCCCAAATAACGTTAAGGATTGGCAAGTGTTCGAAAATGATACCCAGATTAATAATTTTCTTACCCTTGAGCATGAATTTTCAAATATCAACATTGACTTAGATGCTATGACAGATTCAGAACAGCAAACAACTGAAAATCTGCAAGATGTAACAGCTGCAACAGCCAAGCAAATCCTGAAACCAACTATTTTTGACAACGAAAACATAGAACAGCTGAAACAAATGCCAAAACAGAGACAGAGATCATTGACTTAAAGGATAACTTTCTTCCTGCTGGCCTAACCCCATTAGAAGACATGTTTGACGCCAATGATGTGCCCAGAAAGCCAAAATTGCAACCCATTAACACTGAAATAGAAGAACACAACATTGGAACAAAAGAAAATCCCAAAATGATCAAACTGTCCAAAAATTTACCTCTTGATCAAAAGCCCAAGTACATTGATTTGTTCAAAGAGTTCCAAGATGTATTTGCTTGGAGTTATGAGGATTTGAAATCCTATGACACCTCGGTGATCCAGCATACAATTCCCTTAAAACCAAACCAGAAACCCTTCAAACAGAAACTTAGAAGAATTAACCCTATGCTCCTTCCACCGATTGAGAAGGAAGTAAAAAGGATGTTTGAAGCAGGCATCATAGCACCCATCAGATTTTCTGAATGGGTATCCAATCTTGTTCCTACAAGAAAAAAGACAGGTGAGATTAGACTTTGTGTAGATCTCAGAAATTTAAACCAAGTCTCCTTAAAAGACCACTATCCTTTGCCCAAAATGGACCACATCCTGCAAAGAGTAGTGGGGTCATCTAGAATCTCCTTGCTAGATGGCTTTTCAGGTTTCAACCAAATACTTGTTCACCCGAACGACCAGGACAAGACAACCTTTACCACACCGTGGGGAACATTTAAGTATGTGAAGATGCCATTCGGCCTTAAAAACGCTGGTGTCACCTTTCAAAGAGCAATGGATATTGCTTTTGCCAAAGAAATACATGACTTCCTAGTAGTCTATCTTGATGACTTGACCCCATTTTCCAAATCTGATGAAGAGCACCTCAAGCATCTTAGGCAAATTTTCATGACATGTAGGAAATATGGCATTTCCTTGAATCCCAAAAAGTCTCTCTTTGGCCTTGAAGAAGGCAAATTACTTGGCCACATCATATCAAAAGATGGGATCAGAATTGACCCTGAAAGAATCCAAGCCATCCTCCAAATTCCATATCCAAGAAACATAAAAGAGCTGCAAGCATTCCTTGGAAAAATCAACTTCCTAAGAAGATTTATTCCAAATCTAGCTGAACTAATAAGACTGTTAAGCAACATGTTAAAGAAGGATGCCAAGGTAAAATGTTCTCTTGAAACCAAACAAGCATTTGAGAGTATCAAGTCTGCCTTAACCCAAACCCCTGTCCTAACCAACCCACAGTTTGACAAAGATTCCATCATTTTTTCGTTTGCATCTGACCACACGATAGCAGCCGTCCTGCTGCAAAAGGATGAACAAGGGACTGAAAAGCCAATCTCTTTTTTCGTCCGAGCCTTAAGAGACGCCCCTTTGAAGTACCCAATCATGGAAAAACAGGCCTACGCTCTTGTTAAGGCCATCAAGGATTTCAGAGTCTACATTTTGTATTCACACATGATTGCCTATGTTCCACACGCTGCTGTAAAAGACATATTGACCCAAGAAGGATTAGAAGGCAAAAGAGGCAAGTTGATTGCAAACATCCTTGAATATGACATAGAAATAAAACCAACCAAGCTGATAAAGGGACAAGGTTTGGCTAAACTGATGTCCGAAACAAACTTTCAAGCCCCAGACATTGACCAACTGGACAATGAACCGGAGCTGGAGACTCCACAGATCAGTGAAATATTTCTGCAATGCCCTTGGTACACTGATATTTCCTTTGTATTGTTAAACCTGTGTGCTCCCCCAGGATTGTCCAGGACTAAGAAAAGATTTTTGAAAATGAAGGCTTTAAAGTTTTGTGTTATAGATGGTGCATTATTTTGGAGAAATCATCAAGGCATATTGCTTAATTGTTTAACCACGAATGAAACTAACAATGTCATGAAATAATTCCATGCAGGTGACTGTGGAGGACATCTATATTGGAAGTCCACTGCTGATAAAATTCTAAGGGCTGGTTTCTATTGGCCCTCTCTTTTTGCAGATGTAAATAAGTTTGCCATGTCATGTCACAAATGCCAAATCTTTGAGGGAAAGAGAAAGTTGTTGCCCCTGTCCCTTAAACCTATCTCAACAGAAAAACCTTTTCAACAATGGGGCCTTGACTTCATTGGAGAAATCCATCCCTCTTCCTTAGGCTAGCACAAATGGATCCTAACAGCCACTGACTATTTCACTAAGTGGGTTGAAGCCATTCCCTGTAGACAAGCCAATGACACTATCATTATCCAATTCCTTGAATGCAATATCCTTTCTAGATTTGGCTGCCCTGAGAAAATCATCACTGACAATGCCGCTGTCTTTAAGTCCAAAAAGATGATCAATTTCTACCACAGATTTCATATTACCTTGTGCCACTCTACAGCCTATTACCCTCAAGATAATGGCTTGGCCGAATCATCTAAGAAAAGCCTCATCAACATCATAAAGAAAGTGCTAGAATAAAATAAGAAGAACTGGCACAAAAAGCTGGTAAATGCCCTGTGGGCAGACAGACTTTCAAGCAAGAAATCCATTGGAATGAGCCCTTATGAGCTAGTGTATGGCATTGAGGCCAGATTTCCTTCATCCCTGGGCATTCCTTCTATCAAGCTGTTACAAGAAATCTAGGCTGAACCAAATGACATTCAGAGAAGAATCAATCAGACCATTCATCTTCAGCAAACCAAAGAACAAGTTTATGATAGAGCTCAAATTTTGCAAGAAAAGCTTAAAAAGATGTTTGATAAGAGATCTAAGGCTAAAGATTTCAGTGTTGGTGACAAAGTTCTAAGATGGGACTCAAGAAGGGAAGACAAAGGAAAACATGCCAAGTTTGATTTCCTATGGAAAGGACCATTTGTTGTTTCTGTTGTTCAGGGAAATAACACTTATTTTCTCAGATCTGTAGAGGACGGAACTGCTGAAGAAGGCCCTGTGAATGACCGTATGCTGAAACGTTACCATGATCCCTTTTAAGGGATACGGTGCAGCTTTGTATATATCTTTGTACAGTCTTATTTGTATATATCAGCACTCTGTTTTTATTTATAAGCAGGCCGATTGTTTAAGGAACAACAGTAAGTTTTGTAAAGATACAGTCGATGCAAGTAGTCCAGCTCTAAAAGCTCTGTCTCTACACCAATTTCAGCAAAACAGCAAGAGGAAATTTGTCGCATTACAAGCAAATCATGGTAGAAAAGAACTATTTGCAGTCATTGTACATAATTATCAAGCACACAGAAGAAGGCAGGCAATGCTACACAGTTCACAGCAATTCAGTTGAGGAGGAGGTTGTTCATAGTTCAAAGTTTTACATTTTTAGCAGCCAGAACAAAGAAATGTTTCCAGTCTACAGCAACAAATAGAGAATCAAGGCAGTTTGACCTGTTGTTCTTGGCTTTTCACAAGGAAAAGTCATCCCCAAGTGGAGCCACTGTTAGCCTCCTGTTGCAACAGGTGTTCATTTTTCATGATTGACATTTTTACAGGCCGAATATGTCATACTTTGCAATCTGCAGTGTTCCATATTTCCAAAAGAGACCAAAGAAGAAAGCCATGAAGTGTGCCAGTCCAAATGCCATTGCTGTATTCCAATTTTGATGAATTGTTCCAGTTTTGAAAAGTTTTTAAAGGGAGGTCCAAACAGTCTAATCTTGGTCTCCCTAGGTTTCAATTTCCTGTTTTAGAATATAGAGAATGTATCTGTCCAAACAGTTTAATCTTGGCAGAGTTGTAGATAGGTAGAGAATCAAAGGGACCCAACTGCTTAATCTGGGCCCTGGCAGAAATAAGTGTAGATTTAGATAGCAAACATTCAAAAGAAAAATTGTAAAGCTGGGTCTGCAAGTCTAAGTGCACCCAAACCAAAAAGAAGAAAAAATGTTAGGTGAGTAGGCGGGGTAAGTAGCTGTGTGGTTGCAGAATGATTCATGATCAAACTTTGTGTTTCTAAGTGTATATTTTTCCAGATCACAGTTATCAGGCAATTTTCATCTAGAGAAGCTCAAGTTGGACATCACTAACTGCCCCTTCTTCTAATTCCCTAAGTCACATACTAATTTCCCCAAAGAGGTCAAGATCTACTTGATTCCTCTTAGTTTCATCATTCTCCATGTCATTTGCCTTGGTGAAGATTTCCTTCACTCAAGGATCCTTTATTTCTCATTTCCAAGTTCTTTTCCCCAAAATTGGCCTAAGGTCCCCTACCTTGGCGCTTGCTGATCATCTCCATATTAACTATTAACTCTAGTATATAACTCCCTATCAGTTTTCCCCTTTGCCCTACTAAAAATATGTATATAAAACTCCCCTATATAAATATCCCCTCCCTAGCAATATAGCCATATCTCTTTTAAGTTAGGGAAAGAACAGTCTATCTGGGGTTGTTTTTAGCCCATCCGAGTCACAACAGGAGTTAGATGACACCTGGTCATGCTAACAACCTCTCCCCTAGCCCTAAAACCCTCTAAAAACCTGGTTTGGCGCCCTTATACCAAAGTTTCATTCACAAAAACATATCCCGCCCGCTAATTAACCCCCCAAACCCACAAAACCTAAGTTTAAACCCCGTCGTGCTTTATTTAAATGGGAATATTCCCCGGAATCTCGCCCTTATACCTCTGCCGTTCCACATTCGGCCCCAACCGTTAGATCGCCCGCCCCGCAGATCTACGGTGGGTGGGCCTTCCCGTCCCCCAACGCGCCCGAAGGTTAGCGTCCAGGAGATGGGCGGTATTGCCGCCGTACTCCTACCACGTGTCACCTTCCCGGGTGTGGCGGAGCCCCCTCCCCAAAAACCACCTCTGTCCAAAGGCGGTGCGCCCCAAAACCGGAAACCGCCTCTTGCCCAGTGACGTCACCCGCTTGCATCATCCCCATCTGCCCAGTCACCATGACACATCATCCGCCTGCGTGACCTCCTGCCACTGTACCGCCGAGTCACCCTGTCACGTCTCCTGCCACCATGTCCCCTGCCGTACTGCCATGTCACCTCTATACGTGATGACATCATCATGTTGACGTCATCCTGCCACGTCATCATGCTGATGTCATCGTTGACGTCACCCGCCGTACAAGGTCCCACCATGCTGATGTCATGCTAACGTCATCAGCAATTTTAGCGCGAAGGGCGAAAATCGCACTCTGGAGCCCCGGAATCAGTTTCTGAGGCAGTTTTTGATGCGCGATTTGCGCCTAGTGCAAATCGCACATCGCTGGATAAAATAGGCCTAAATGGGGAATCTTTTCATCATGCAGCCCCCAGCATGCAGAAAGGAGCAGAAGACAGTTTTAAAGGAAATAGAGGCCAAACAATGGCCATTAATTTTTTATTAGACACACAACAAAGGAGAGAAGCGACCCAATTCATTTTTCAGAGAGTATCAGAGGAAAGAGAAGCAGCAAAGTGTACCAGTTAAATTGTTTAAAAGAAACCTTCAGTTCCCAAAGCAGGTTAACATTTAATGGCCGCCAGCAAAGTCAAATCAGGTGATGAAAGCCCATCCCTCCTCTCAAATCATAGTTGAAGCATTTAAGGACACTGAACTACAATGGAACAGATACCCATGCACAGTTATTGTAGAAACAACTACACCAAGCCACCAAGGACAACACATTTACTCAGTCCCCATACGGTGGCCCTCAGCGCAGCTGAAGATATTTTATGCATTTATTTCTAGATGGGATTAGGTTAAAGTAATCATCTTTCCTCCAGACCTGTTTAGGTCAAATTGTAAATAAGCAATTTTGAAGAGTTTCCCTATATATACCACCCTCTGCACTGTTTTAAGGGTTGGTCGATTGATAATTCTCACTAGAGACCCGCAATGTATGCCTGAGAATTTTTCTATAATCAAAGACTGCTGAAGAGTTTGGAGTATGACTGTCTGATGTGTTGATTTCTGAAGACTGAATGTGGAATTCCTGTGCTGCAGCCTGGAACAATAAGTGCATCTTACCTCTGTTTTATTGTTAGCCACTATCTAAATAACAGGAAGAAAGATTAGCTTAGAATTTGTTTATAGCACTCTATGCTCAATTTCTGTTGTTTTTGTATGTTTTCATCTGAATGAATTGGTAATGAATATGAATTCCTTCTGACTCATATTTAACCTAATTCACCTGTGTTCGCTAAATATCTAGGGATTCCTTACTACCCCTGGGTAGAGCTCTGTTATCTCCTTCTGTTAAGTTGAATGAGAGATTCTTGATTGCCTCTCATTGCTTAGCATTCATTCCATCCTTTAAACCTGAAACGTCGTTTCATGTGCAGCTACCTTGCTCCATATATCTCTCATGTGATCAATAAAATGCACCACCAGTCTTCCTCCTCGACTCCATGCCCAATGGTTTGAAACTTATCAAACTATGCTTTGCCTCTCTACCCAAAGACATCAATTTTCCCACCAAAATCAAAACAAAAACCCTCAAGCCCAATACCTAGCCTAAAATCAATTTCAACAAATCTAAATCAGAAAGAGAGAGTCCTCTCTGATTGCAGGTGGGATAGAACCTGCAATCCAAAGTTGGTTTGTGGTTACCTCGACCGTATCCCTTTACTACAACCTGAGGGAGAACCTGAGTGATAACACCTCTGATGTATCTCTATACTTTCCAATCATCTAGTTCTAAATTTGTGAGCTGTAGTAGCCCTCTATGTCCTCTTTCCAATGCCACAAGTCTAACCCAAATTGGATTCTCCAAGGAAGAGTTATGTGTAATCTCCCACAGTGACTTTGTTATAAATTAGTTCAGTAGAGCGAACTTGTACGACGTGCCACGAGTCACTGTTTCAACCTTTGGATCTGAAACATGCATACAAGAAACTAAAGTCTGTCCTCTTTCTGTACCTTCTTACGAAATTTCAATCTGATCTTCAGAGAGAAAGTTATGACGATTTTCCCCAGGTCACCTGTTTTGAATGTAATTAAGGAGTCTGCAAAAAGACCAACTTCCTCAGATCATATCTCCCCAAATATGGCGTGAAAAGATCTGAAATTTGGACCCAAGGTTCAGCGCGATTTCTTCTCAAATGGGTTTTTTTTGCGACTTCTGAAACGTCACAGAAAAAAATTTATAGAAAAAAGTCCACGATGACCTGTTTGGAGCAGCAAAACCCTAGAATCCAAAGCTCTGATACCAAATGTTATGAAACCAGCTCAAGAAAAGATAGAAAAGATATATCAACGCCTTAGAATTCAGCCTCTTCAAGGGGGAAACCTCCTTTACATTACATAAATGGACAATTCTTGGATGATTCAAATGACACAACCTCCTTTCTATATATAGGAGTCTAAGGAGTCACAATATAATCCAGCAGACCTAACAATAATAATATAAAGCCACAAAAATAACAATAGAGGGATTCTATGGGACACAGTAATAACAATATGGGGGAAATAGGGGCACAACAATATTAATATGGGGTAATCACTAGTATTATAGGGACCTAACAGCTTCTGCTATGAACCAAAACTTTGATCCCTAACCCTTGAATAAAAGAATTTTCATTGTATTCGCCATACTGAAAAATGAAGGTGGAGGCGGAGGTGGAGGTGGAGGCATAGATGTATGAGGTTGTCATGAAGGAAGAGATGGGGTGGATGGATGCGGAACCCCAGAAGTGCCTTGACCTTCTTCCTGTGGTGCACCTCCAGGTGAGTTAGGGTTGGTCCTTTCTCCTTCACTGTCTGATTCTCCCAATAATGGACTATATGCGCCCTCATTATAGGAGTCTAAGGAGTCACAATATAATCTAGCCGACCTAACAATAATAATATAAAGCCACAAAAATAACAATAGATGGATTCTATGGGGCACAATAATAATAATATGAGGGCAATAGGGGCACAACAATATTAATAAGGGGTATAACTACAATAGTAATGGGGTAATCACTAGTATTATAGGGACCCAACAGCTTCTGCTATGAACCAAAACTGATTAGGATCCTTTGATCCCTAACCCTTGAATAAAAGAATTTTCATTGTATTCGCCATACTGAAAAATGAAGGTGGAGGCGGAGGTGGAGGTGGAGGTGGAGGCGTAGATGTATGAGGTTGTCATGAAGGAAGAGATGGGGTGGATGGATGCGGAACCCCAGAAGTGCCTTGACCTTCTTCCTGTGGCGCACCTCCAGGTGAGTTAGGGTTGGTCCTTTCTCCTTCACTGTCTGATTCTCCCAATAATGGACTGTATGCGCCCTCATTATATTTGTCCCAGTTGGATCTAAATGTTTTTCCACCTCGTGTAGATCTAGTCTGACCTCTTTTAAACATCAATTCAAAGGTATAACACCTTTTTCACATAACAACATTTTAATCCAAATTTTTAGCAATCTCATGTACTTACATCTTGAACCCTTAAAGAATTAGCATTCAGCTTCACTATAAGATGAAAACATGTTAATTGCAATTTTAGTGATGAAACCGCCCAAAATACTATCGATCCAATAGTAAAAAACCCTTGCAACCTTATAATCAAACTCTTCAAGATGCTTGATAAGTTCCAGAGTCCACACAATAGGATCTTCATGTTTCTAGGTAGGTTCAATGTCCGCTAACTTTGAAATCCACTTGTGCAGATCATTAGGGAATAATGCAAAAAATATTTCATGCTCTTCTATATAGAGATATCTCAGTAACCGCCTCTCTTTTGACCATTGCAGATTTCGATTTTCCTGAGCTACCAACTCATGCAACTTCTAATCTATCCACTTCTCCATTTCTTCCTTAGTTAGTATCCACAGATGCCACATCACACATCCCTCAGATAGATCCAAGTCCCGACAATGGAACCATTTTTTGGCTTGACGGGGCTTGGACAAAGGTTCAGATTTAGCAACACTAACCAGCAAAATCCTACACTACCGGCCCTTTTGAAAGCAATCCTGTTAGTGCAAACTGAAGTCTCACCCGAGGTAGTATTGGGGGATGCTAGAACCAGGTTCCTGCATCCAAAAGGTTATGTGATGTAGCAACGAGGTGTTTCATCAATCTAAGGCCCAATCTGACCTTCCCAAACCCTTATCTTCAAAATCACAGACTTAAAAAGATTTCTACTTAAATAGATCTATGAGCTTCGCTTAAGTATTCAAACATGCATAAATTAACATACAGAAGTAGATCTAAACCTTCATGATGCACTTAAGAAAATATTACAAAGAATCGAATCATACTGAGCATAATCCACAGAAACATATAAACACATAGAGAATTCATAGATTGGCTTCAATTATGCTTTATTACTTCAAATATTCAGTACATACACTTCTTCTAACCTTGTGCACACAACTGCAGGGGCTCGCACATTCAGTTGTAGACTTACCAAGGTCTTTGAGCACTAATTTGCAGGAGCCTTCCCCTTCACCGGAATAGAGAATTATAGACTCAAAATCTTATTCATCATCTATCCATAAGCATAGAATTGAACTACCTAATGACTCCTAGATGAATCCCATTTATATCTTTTACATTACATTACCATGGTCTGTGAACCATGGGTGGAGTTCATTGTTTACTCAAAATAACCAATCCATTTACAAAATAAGGGGCTTTGACCTTCCTAAAATCCCCTTTTAATCTTAACATTTTCTTGCTCTGCTCCTCAAAATTCAAATACTTTACAATATTACATCAAAATTGGCTCAAAACTTAGACAAAATTAGACCTGGGGGTCCCCATGTCAACATGGAATACATCTCTTTATGATAGTTTGGGTATTTCAAATTGTACCATAGAGTGTCTCACTTTTATAGGTCATCGGATTCCCTTGTTGTGTTAAAAATGCACCAATAGCATAGTGAGAGGCATCTATCTCAATTTCAAATGGTTTTTGCAAGTCTAGAAATTTGAGTACTGGTGTAGAACAAAGACGGTGCTTCAACTCAATGAATGCCTTCTATTGGGACTCAGACCAGAGAAACTTTGCTTTAACTCCACAAAGAAAAATCAACATGAAACTTGAATATAAATTTGCAAGCCCCAAAAAGTTTCGAAGGTCTATTAAAGTGGTCGGGGTTGGGCAATCCCAAATGACTTGGATATTAGTTGGATCCACATGCATTCCTTTCTCATCCATGATGTAACCTATCTATTAGACGTAGTTCATGCCAAAGGTGCATCACTCCAAGTTGGCACAATTTTTGTTATCGTAGGGTTTGAAGGACTATCGAATATGTTGTAAGTTCTCTTTCCAAATCTTACTAAATATGAAGATGTCATCTAGATATACAACCATGAATGAGCTAGTGAAGGTTACAAGATGTCATCCATCTTTCTCATAAAATTTGTACGGGAATTTTCCAACCTGAAGGGCATGACCAAGCACTCAAAAATGACATTCTTAGATTTGAAGGTAGTATTCCATACATCTATGGGTTCTATTAAAACCTAGTTATAGCAATATTTCAAATCAATCTTGTTCAAGTAACTGGACCCTTCAGTTGGTCAAGAAGGTCATCAATCTATGGGATTAGATACCTATTCCTGACAATCATTTTATTTAGTTCCCTATAATCAATGCAAAGTCTCCAGGTCCAATCCTTCTTTTGCACAAGTACAATTGGTCTCCCACAAGGTGAGGAACTTGGTTAGATGTGCCCTTTTTGTAGCAACTCCTAGATTTTCTAGTTAATTTTGCAGAGGAGAGAATATGTATATTATCCCATTAGGTAGAGGTGCTTCGAGAGTCAATTCAATCGAATGCTTGACCTAACAGTGCAAAGGTACCCTCTTTGGGTGAGGAGAAGATTTCCCTGTATTCTTCCATGGCCTTATCCACCTACTTCTACTACATCGAGGAGCCCTTTCTGGGGGCCATGGATGTGGCCATGATATTCCCCTTAAGTTGGGATCGAATCATAAAGAAAATAAATTTTCCAGTCTGGGAAATAATATTACTACATTTTTTAGCAGAGATCAAAGAAATGATGGTAAGCAGAGCTACCTTTGATATCATGTATAGTTTTATGCCAAAATTAATAATTAAAATATAAGTTTTGGACTCATAAACAACATGACACTCCTACAAGTATGTTTTTCATAATAAAATATCATTGTCTTCAAGAGGAGAAACATCACATTGTACCTCATCTGTGAAGGGTATGATGTTGTAGGGAGGAAAAAACTGTTAGCTAACATGGATATCTCATCCTTGGTGAAGCCAAACAATGGTGTATGGATGCAAGTATGGTGAGGTTGGTAGAACCAACCACTTAATGACCTATACTAAGATAAGGTTCTTTTGGATCCCACTTTCGACAATGAACTGCAAAGGAGAACCCTTCACCCACATATGTGAGCGGAAGAGACGCTCCCCCTTATTCAGATCTTTGCGCTCAAAATTTTAGACCCTGGTGGTGGAAAATGTGGTACTAGGTTCTACATCAATAATCTACTTCCTCTTATCATTTTTCTTGTTGGCTTCTAGCTCAAAGTTGGAACCTACGTCAAAATCTAAACCTTTCACCTCGACCACCAGTGGCTGGTTGGTGTGACACTCATTTTTGTTGTGGATGAGGATCTTGTGGAACTCACACCACCTTCTGGTGTCATTCTTTGTCATCATGTTATTATTATGTGCTTGTGGCTTTGAAGGATTGTCCAGGTTCGCTCCAACTTGGATTTCTCCTCTGTTCTATGGTTTGGAGGTGCCTTTTCCCTTCTTTGGATTCACAGATCCAAAGTCTTGCTTCTTTTGTTTGAATTTTTACTTGATCCTCATAGCATATCAGTATGTCATGCTAAGCAATGATATATCTACGAGCTCCATTTCTTCCTCAATGTATTTGTATAAATATCCATAGTACTTGATTATCATATGCCACTTAGAATCCTTGATACCCAACTTTGTGCATAGGGTATGGAAAATTTTCATTAACTCTAGCACATCTTGGTCTCTTTCCAGCTATAGCGAGGTCCAATTTATGTACATATCTTCATAGCTCTAGAAAGGGTTATATTGTTCCTTGATGACATCTCAAAGAGAGTTCAAGAAGATGTGGCTGAAAATAGTGAGGTTTCCTCCTCGTCCATCTACTTAGAGTAAGTCTCGCACTAGTCCTTGACATGGGGGGCACCTTTGAGGAGTGCAAAAGTAATCATTTATCTATCAAAATAATTATGGACAAAAAAATATCCTTCCATCATATGTAACCCTCTATATAGAACATATATTTATATTTAACTTCAAATATAGGAATTTCAAAGTTAACATGTACCTTAAAGGGGGTGGCTCCTCCAAAGTGACTACTAGATGAAGATGCTTCGCCTGTTGATACCCACCTAAGGATCTGGGAAAAATTGTCCATCATCTCATTCCTTTGTCTCTTGAGTGCCTCTTTGAGAAATATTTTGAAATTATATCCTACTCCCTTGCCTTTATTTTCTTCTTCCATGGGAATTCATTGATATCATCGAGGCTAGTCTTGAAAGGGTTCAACCAATTCAAGTCCCAACTCCTTATACCCAACCTCATTAGGGACATGCATAGAAAAATAGAGAAAGAGAAGATCTCTTTGATACCACTAATCCATATTTATGATGAAATGAAATGAAATATAGATTTAAACCATGACACAAAGATACAACGAAACAAAACTTCAATTGATAAATAACAACCGTTGAAAATTGTTTACATGAAAAAAAGAAACAAACTAGTTTAGGCAATGATAACTTATCTCTAAGAAGAGATTTGACAGCTACATGCCTTCTGAATTGTGTTACAATGAGGCTTGGAGACCTTTTTTGTTATTTATAAATAATGGAAAACCCTAAACATCCAATAACCTAACCCTAGGAGATGAAGCACCAAAAGTTTGTGGGCCCCATTAGAATTACTTGGAATTCCAACTTCCCAATGTCGTAATTTGGGCATATGATGTTTGTTTTGTGCGCATAATATCTCTTTAGAGATATATATTCGAGAAAACCAAAACTTCTTGGCTATTGCCTTGCCATTTTTTTCAAAAAAATGTCGTTTAGGGCCTAAAAATGGCTACAGAAGTTTAGGACTTGAAAAACTACCAAAAATAGAAAACTTAGCTAGAATTAAAGAAAAAAAAGGGAAACAGTGTTGCGGTTCCAAGTGGAATAAGCGGGTGGCCACTAATATCCACCTAGATCAATGCCCTCCCCCCTTAGGAATAAATTGTCCCCAGTGCATTGAATTTCTCCATGACATGGAAAACATTCTGTTGAACTTCGTCCCTGGTGAGCCACTTTTCTTGGTGCAAGAGCTGGCCAACTTTGAAAACCCAATATAGTTGCATCCTCTATTGACAAGTGTTCTTGATATGTGTGTCCATGATCCAATCAGTTGTGGCCTATTCCATGTAGTTTGGGTTGAGCATTTTTGGTTTCAACTACTCAACGTTGTCTGATGTGTCGAGAAGTGGTGGAAAGTATGGCCAAAGGTAGTCCACATTGAATATGGGGTGCAATCCAAGGAATGGGGGGGTACATAGCTTGAAATTTTTGTCTCCCATAGCCCTAGTGATGGTGTAAGGCCCATATCAGAGTGGTCGAAGATTTTGATGGGTTCTGACAAAGCATTATTTCTACAATGAAACCAAACTTTTTCGCCCACCTGAAACTTATGTGGCACCCGAGGTTGATCATGTTTTTGTGTGTACTTAACATTGGATTTATCCAAGATGTCATAAACCTGCTGGAAAATGTGATGAATGTGTTCAATAAACCTAGAAACTTTATTAGCTTCAGACTGAACATGGGCAGATTCTTCATCTGTAGTTGCAAGAGGTAGTGAACCATCAATGGGACACAATGGTTTAAATCCCATACCCACTTGAAAGGGGTCTTTCCCAGTTGATATATGGAGATATATACTATAATTGTGTTGCACATAGTTAAGACTCTCATCCCATGTTCGCAGATGCTTAGATTTGTACATGAGTGGTATGTGCGCAATCATCTTGTTTATGACCTTGGTCTAGCCATTAGTCTGGGGGTGGAATTCAGTTGACTTGGTGAGCTTGGCTTCCAACGATGACAAAAGGACCAACCAAAATGCACTTAGGAAACTACTATCTTGATCTGATATAATGGACACCAATATCTGATACTCATCCTATAGGAAGCCAATATGACCATCTTAGAAAATTTGTCAATGACCACAAATACATTGTCATTTCCATTCTTGGTAGAAGGAAGGTTAGACATATAGTCAATGGAGGTGGATTCTAGGGTCGGCTAAGAGTAGGCAGAGGAGTATACATGCCTTGCTTCTTAATGGTTGGCTTGGCGATAGCACAAACATGTCCTCTACACCAAAGTGTCTTGCAACCCAATTGCAATGCACCTCCAAAATCATTGTAGCACGCTTGATTGAAGGAACACAAAGGTATCTTAGGTGGCATAACATTGCATCTTGGAGATGGAATTATGGAACTTTCTCAACATAAATTAATATCTGGTATGTGCGAGAAAGTTTTGGACCATTTTTGTAAAGTTGTAGCCATCCAAAAGTCTTGTTCCCACAATATTTGAGGACTGTGGTCATCACCACAACCAGTTGCTGACTGAGGAAATCAACAACATTATTGGTGCTACCCTTCTTGTAATTAATGTTTATATGAAATTTTTGCAGATATATGGACCAATTCTAATTTTAATTATTTTGAAACTTACCTTGTGTATGTATAAACTGAAGAGTTTTGTGATCTGTGTGGATGATCATCTCCTTGCGAAGAATGTAATGTTTCCACTATTGGCAAGCATGCATGATGGAATACATCTCTTTATCATAGGTGGGGTATTTTCAAATTGTATCAGAGAGTGTCTCACTGTTATAGGTCATCAGATGCCATTGTTGGGTGAGAAATGCACTAATAGCATAGTTGGGGGTATCTATCTCAATTTCAAATAGTTGTTTAAGGTCTATCAATGTGAGTATTGGTGCAGAACAAAGGCAGTGATTTAGCTAAATGAATGCCTTCTGTTGGGACTCAGACTAGAAACAATTTTCTTTTTCTCTTCCCTTGGTGGCTTGACTCAAAGGCTAAGTGATATGAGAGAATCCCAACATGAATCTTTCATAGAAATTCACAAGTCCCAAAAAGTTGCAAATATATGTTAAAGTGGCCAGGGGTGGCCAATCCTAAATGACTTGGATCTTAGTTGGATCCACCTGCATGCCTTTCTCATCAATGATGTAACCTAGATATTAGACCTCATTCATGCCAAAGGTGTATTTCTCTAACTTGGCACACAATTTGTGTTGTAGTAGGGTTTGAAGGACCCATCGAATATGTTGCAAGTGATCTTCCCAACTCTTGCTGAAGATGAGGATGTCGTATAGATATACAACCATGAACAAGTTGGTGAAGGGCCACAATATGTCATCCATAAATATCATAAAAATTTTGGGTGTATTTTTAACATGAAGGGCATGAACAAGCACTCAAAAAGGCCATCCTTTGATTTGAAGATGGTATTCAATACATTTTTGGGTTCTATTGGAACCTGGTGATAGCCATAATTTAAATAAATCTTGTTGAAGTACATGGCCTCATTAAGCTGGCCAAGAAGGTCATCAATCTATGGGATTAGATACTTTTTCCTAATAATTCTTTTATTTAGTGCTCAATAATCAATGCAAAGTCTCCAAGTCCCATCCTTCTTCTGCATGAGTACAATTGGACTCCCACATGGTGAGGAACTTGGTCAGATGTGCCCATTTTGTAACAACTCCTAGATATATCTCTTGATTTATTCATTTTCCAAAAGAGAGTGACAGTATATTAGCCCATTGGGTAGAGATTCTTTGGGAATCATAACAATCGAATTCTTGACCTGATAGTGACAAGGTAGCCCTATGGGTGACGAGAAGATGTCCCTGTATTCTTCCATGATCTTATCCACCTACTTCTACTGCATGAGAACCCTTTCTAGGGGCCATGGATGTGGTAATGATATTTCCCTTTCTTTGAGATAAAATCAGAAAGAAAACAAATTGCCCAGTCTCAGAGATGATATTACTACATTCCTTAGTAGAGATAAAAAAAATGGTGGTAGGCAGGGCTACCTCCGGTATCCTGTATATATTTTTTCCCAAAGTAATAATAACAGTGTGAGGTATATATTCATACACAACATGACACTTCCACAAGTATGGTTGGCCTAATAAAACATCACATACTTCAAGAGGAGAAACATCACATAATAACTATTTTATGAAGGGTTTGATGTTGTAGTGAAGGTAACACTCTTGGCTAACATGGAGATATCATACTTGGTGAATCCAATTGATGGTGTATTATTATGGTTGTGGTGTGATTGTCAGGCCCAACCACTTAACGAACTCTAGTGAGATGAGGTTTTTTTGGCTCCTACTATCGATAATGAACTATAGTGGAGAACCATTAACCCACATATCTGAGTGGAAGAGATGCTCCCCCTCCTCTGGATCTTCGGGCTCAATCTTTTGTACCTTGGTGGTGGAAACCGTGGCACTAGGTTTTGCATTAAAAATATGCTTCCCCATGTCATTCCCCTTGTCAAGTTTTGCCCCAGAGTCAGAAAACACATCAAACTCTGAAGCTTTCAACTCGACCACCATTGACTACTTAGTATGACACTCATTTTTTATGGGTGGGGCTCTTATGTAACTCACACCACTTTTGGGTGTCCTTCTTCATTTTCGTGGTGTTATTATTTTCTTGGGTCTTTGTGGGGTTGTCCTAGGTCATTACACCTTATCTTTGTCCTTTTTTCTACCGTTTGGAGGTGCCTTTTCCCTTCTTCGAATTCATATATCCAAAGTCTCTCTTCTTCTATTTAAATTTCTTCTCAACCCTCACATCATATCGGTACACTGTGCCAAGCAAGGAGATGTCGAGGAACTCTATTTCTACCTAGATGTATTTGTGCAGACAACCATGATACTTGAGTATTAGATGCTTCTTAGAATCCTTGATACCCAACTTCGTGTGCATGCTATGGAAAATGTTTGCGAACTATGGCATGTATTAGTACCTTTCCTTATGTAGCAAGGTCCACTTTATGTACTTATCTTCATAGCTCTTGATAGGGTAATATTGTTCCTTGATGGAATTTTAGAAAGAATTCCAAGAGGGTGCAACTAAAAATAGTGAGATTTCCTCTTCATCCCTCTACTCAGAGAAATTTTCCCACCAATCCTTGACATGGGGAGTGGCTTTGAGGATTGTAAAAGTAATATTTTCCCTATCCACAAAATTATTGACCGAAAAAAATCCTTCCAATAAATTTAACCATTTTTCTCGGGCATATGCATCTATTTGACCTTAAAATATAAGAATGTCAAAGTTAATTTGTACCTTAAAGGGGGTGGTGCCTCTGAAGTGACTACTGGATGAAGATACTTCTCTCGTTGATACCTGTTGAAGGATCTGGGAAAATTTATCCATCATCATTCATTTTTTTCTCGAGGGCTTATTCGAGGAATATTTTGAAAGGATTTCCTGCTTCCTCATCTTTCTTCTTTTCCGCCATGGGAGGTTGTCGGGGTCGGCGAGGCTAGTTTTGTAAGGCTTCAACTCGTTCAAGTCCCAACTCCTTATACCCCGACTTCATTGGGGACATACACAAAAACATAGAGAAAGGGTAGACCTATATAATACCACTAATCCATATTTATGATGAAACGAAATGAAATACAGATTTAAAACACGACATAGAGATACAATGAAACATAACTTCAATTCATAAATAAAAACTACTAAAAATTGTTTACATGCAGAAAAGAAACAAACTCGCTCAGGCAATGGTTTCTTATCTCTGAGAAGAGACGCGATGGATACATGCCTTTTGAAAAATTTTGATGAGGCTCGAAAGCCTTTTGTATTATTGAGAAAAGATGGAAAACCCTAAACATCCAAAACTTAACCCTCGGAGATGAAGCACCAAAAGTTTGTGGGCCATGTTGGGATTAGTTGGAACACTAACTTCTTGGGGTTGTAATTTGGGCCTATGATATATGATTGGTGTGCATGATACCTCATCATAAATTTCTATACAAGGAAAAAAACTCACATCAAGCCTTTGTCCTATGGGCCATGGCTTAGTGTGTTTTCCAAAAAAACATTGTTTAGGGCCTCAAGACGACTCCAAAAGTTCAAGACCTGAAAAATTTCCAAAAATAGAATATTGTTCTAGAAATAAAGAAACTAAATGGAAACAGTATTGGGGGACCAAGTGGAATAGGAAGGTGGCCACCAATATCCACCTTAATTACTTAGATGTGACAATACATCTAACTTGACTCATATTACTAACTATAGTGTGCTTCAAACTTTACAAATTTCTAGATTGACATAAAATCATGTCCTAGTTTGGAATTTCTAAATTGGACTTGACATTTTTGGAATTGTAATTGGCGAAGTGAATTATGAGTTAACTATATTTATAATTTTCTTGTAGAATCTTGCTACAGATACAAACATTTAGGATTTGGAGGAGTGGAGGCAGTAAGATGAGAGGGAAAAAACCGTACATTCACTTTAGATGAGTATATGCAATTATAAATCATGTTTATATTTTCTTAATTTATTTATAAATAATATTTATTTATGCATATACCTAGATATGAAAAGGGTCGGTATGTTAGGAAAAAAAACCCACTACTAATCAACCCTCAGTGGTAGCTAGAACATAAAAAAAAAAAATCAAGTGTTGAACAAGTTACCCAAGTTGTTGGAAAAAATAATATTAAACATATTTAACAAAAAGTATCAGAAGGAAAAATATTAACACTTATAGAAAGACAACTACTATTAGCACATCAAACCAAACAAAAGAAACAAGGAATATTCTCAATGAAAAGGTCAATAAAAGAAATTCCTCAATCAAAAATCAAAGTTCAAAGAGAGGAAAAACTTAAAACTATTCAACCAATCCCTCAAATAGTCTTTGAAGAAGTTGAAAGAGTTAACTAATGAACTGATACAAGGATTTTTTTATTATACTAATAATTTTTCAATTTTGTTTGAAGAAAATATGGTAGACGTAGAATGAGAGCTAAGAGAAAAGGAAAATATGGAGAGATGAGAACATGAATGACAAGTACTCAAAGCATAAATAAAAAGAATAGAAGAATGGGAAATAATCAAAAGAGAAATAAAAGAAAAAGTAGAACATGATGAAGGTGGAGCATCAACTGCAAAAAGAAAGATACCTACAATTCAAAAAGAAGATCAATAATATGATGTTACCTGTTGATTCCCTATTCTAGATAAGCTAACATTTCCAAGAACAAAGGTAAAAAAGTAAAGTATTCCTCCTTTTGTTCTTCGAGCTTTTATGGTGTACCTACTGAAGGCCTTGATGCTTTCCTATTTGAATTTGATATTTTATGTCGTACATATGGATACACTCACAATGCTAGAAAAAAATTCTATTTCCTGCTACCTTAAAAGGATTTTCATTAAAATGGTTTATGGGGATAGGAGAGCCAATAATATTATACTCAGAAAATATGAGAAAAATATTTTAAAATAAATATCAACATTATTTCAATCCCAGAGTGATAAAGAAGATATTTTTAAAATGAGTCAGAAAGAGGATGAAATTTTGGAGGATTACTTAGATTTATTCTTATAATTTTCAACATACTAAGATGATCTAAGTCATGAACTTATCCAAACACTTTTATTAAAAGGGATCCGAGATGAACATATATATGTCCTCAATCTTATGGGGGCAAGGGATATTTCTTAATTACCTTATGACAAAATCATTGAATTAAGAAGAAAATATTCCAAACGAAGAACAAAGTATGGTAAGGGACAAAGATATGCACTTTTAAAGGTAACTAAGTCATCTTCTGGAGGATTCACTAGAGATGAACTTTGCAACTTATTATAAAATTTCAAAAACTGATCTTCTAAGTACTCTTGGTTTTCAAATTGATATATTAAAATCTAAAGAACAAAATGAAGTATTGTTTATCTTTTATCAAAAATTCATAAAGAAACATCCATTACAATAATGTGCTTTGGATATTATTGATGTTTGTGGTATTTGTGTAGAAACACATTTATCGAAAAAATTCCAACAATAATAAAGCTAAAGGAAACAAATAAGAAGGAAAGTTAACTAGTAGAATCAATTTAATATGTTTCACCTCAAAGAAGACATTTGAAACCTCAATTAATAGGTATGTATTTAGATCCAAATCAACAATTTCCATATTATCAAAGTCTTGTTCAAAATACATATACTACTCCTATGCCAGGGCAGGCTTGGATGCCTTTGCAATCTCCAAACCGACCTTTTCAAAAAGCGTATCCACCATGTTTCCAATAGCCACCATTTCAACAATTCCAACCATCTCAAAATGTTCAACAACAACCTCTTGTACCACAAATAACCCAGCCTCAGTAGCTTTAGCTTCTCTCTAATCAACCTCAACCTATACCTACTCAATTACTAGCCCAACCAATGGAAAATTCTAATGTAAAAGTGGATAAACCTATTTATAATCCATAGTAAAAATTCCCATATATGAAATTGTTTATATTTATGATATTCAAATAAGGTTAGGAAAGGTTTTGCAAAAAGAATCTCCTATAATTATTAAAGAACAAGAAGGGATTAAAGAAATTACAAGAATAACTAGCACACCAACAAAAATCATGGAAACATCTAAAAATAAAAAATCTCGTTAGAATTAATATTTAGCTACTAAAGTACCTCATTTTCTAGAGAGGTTAGTCATAGAAAAATCAATGGTTCCTTATTGAGTAAGATTTCTTAAATTAGTTGAAAATTTTGTTTGTCAAAATTTCTTTATTGCAGGTTATCAAAGAAATTCGAATTTACACTAAAGAAATTAAGGAATATTGTTTTAAATACAAGAGAAAGAAGAAATATCTTACTATAATATATTTCATTGGTCATTTAGATAGCCTAGTGTCAAATTCAATTGACACTGTAACATATATGGATCCAGGGATCCTAATGGTTACTATTACAATTGACTATTTGTTAATTCCAAATTCTTTAATTGATTTAGGTGTAACAATCAATGTTATGATAATGGACATAATGCAAATGTTAAATCTAAACCATATTCGACCAATATGTACAACAATTGAATTAGATGATATATCAAGAATCAAACTGGAAGGTGTAATTGAGGATTTAATATCCTTCTTGGATTATTTGGAATATCTTGTAGACTTTTTAGTTCTACAACCCAAAGCAATCTTGGGTGGACATACACTTATCCCCATAAGACCATGGATGGCTATGGTTGATGTATTCATTGGCTATAGATTAGACCAAATGACGATTTCTAAAGGAAATGAAGGTAACCAAATAAAACTATATATGTAACAAACCTTCCCACCCCCTTGGGTATTTCTAAAGTTGTGGAAGGTGTTACATCAAAATTGATTTGATCTTCAAGGTCCATTACAAAAATAGCACCATAAAATCCTCTTTTTCCAACCTCACCAAAACTAAAAAGAAATGCCACCATCACATTTGGCTTGTGAGAGCTTTCCAGTGATATAAATATTTTCTCAATCTGAGCTCAAGATTGAAAGTTATGACCATTTGAAACTTCAACTCTTTAAACACTGCCACATCAACATGCCCCACCATGTTGCACGTGTGGCTCAACACAATTTTTCATAAAATAGCATGGCTCCCACCACTCTAGTGTGCCCAATGCCATCACACCATGGGAACAAGGTGAGAGGTGAATACCATTCCAAATTAGTGCAACAAAATAGATATTTTAATATTATTTGTTGGAGGGTTTCCCATCTAGCTCTTTTTCAAGTGCTAGAAGGAAGGTGCTAATGAGAACCTTCCCATCTCGTAATTCCAATAATTGACGTCATGCCTTTTGTTCCCTTCAACGTGGCATGACCCATGGCACCACCTGGAAGCCGCATCATCTAGATCCATGTCACTTTTCTCATTTTCTTATTGTTGATGTCATGCTGACATCACGATTATGTCACCTTTCCATGTGGCATCCTTTGGAAATGCCACGTGTCATCCAAAAATGGATTCTTTGGCCATCCAACATGATTAATTTTACCTACCACATGTCATACCACAAAGGTTCTATGTAAGCAATATTCAACGTCACTATCCCTCGTGGAATCCAACCAAACCTACCCAACCTACATGGCACCTACCACCTCAGCCTACGTTGGACGGTCCAACAAGGCCAAACCTTTTTATGAAAAACCACATTTTTACGTTATATGAAGTTTGGGGCCCAAGGAACGAGTTCTCTATTATGAACCATTCTTTATTTCCATTTCCTAGGATGGAAATATTCTTGTCCCACCATCATGCCACAACTCCTCCATACATTAGGGGCTTGTGCCAATTTGGGTGTAGTGTAAGGTGAACTTTCATGTTGGTAATGGGATTATTTCCCATTTCACGCCCTGTCAATAGTGCCTAAGCTGGAATGGGCGATATATACACATGCAGATGGAGGTGAGGTGTGACACGATTTTTTATGCTAAGGAATGGGGAAAAAATTGTCCCACACTCTCTGCCTAAAGTTCCCATTTCCAAGGAAACCAATGCATACAACTTGGCAAGGAGGGCACACACAACATCAAGTTTCATGTTGTAAAATTCTTGTCTTGTACCACTATCAATAGCACCAACACCAAGGTTAATTTATATACATTGATTCAAAGGCTTATTCAACCAAATTCAAGCATGTTTCTTCTGATACATATAATTAGAGACTCCAAGGAATTTCCTTAACTTTGTCAAGATTTCCTTAGATCCAATTTTCACTCAGAGCATACCCACGATGTGAATGAAGCCTTCATTCATAACAATACCATTACAAACATCATATAATTAGCTATGGTGATAACAATGGTCTGTCAAAAATTATACTATTATGTTTGGATACCAACTAAATCATAGTTGTTACTGCTCTATAAACATAGCTAAATAGCATTTAAATTAAACATTTACATATGTCATGTCGTGCACAACATACACACACACACACAATAAATTTCAATATTAAGTAAGAATGTGAGCCTTTCATGCCATAAGCATGCCAACCATCAGAGTGTTTGTAATAGTAATAAATGTGTATCTTCATGCAACCATTCATAATTGCATATAAATTCAATAAACATTCATATCCAACTATATAAATAGCTTTGTACACCAGAAAATGTCATCAAACATAGAGATTTCCAAGCCCCTATTAGTAACCACATAGACCTCCAAATCCTTCATAACCATGAAAACACTCACATACATCACTTCATCAAAATACTCTCATAACATATGTAACACCCTCCTCCCACATTTACCCAAGTTAACCAGTTTGCTAGGGTAAACATGTGATGAGAGGCTATTATGATCTTATCTAAATCCCATGTATAGTTAAGGAAGTGTAATCAACAAAATGCAACCAATCTGACCTTCTACACATGCTACAAAACCTCGAGGAGCCAACCAACCTTTCCAGGTGACCAACCCCTGAGGAAACTTAACATTTTCTTAAACTAGGGCCTCAGTCAGTCCCATGACATGGGCATGCATGTGACTGGGACCTTCCAGTCGCTCTCACAGTAAGGGTATGCAAGGGACTGGGGTCTTTTTCAACCAGTTCTAAGCCTACGAACCCAAATTATGTGCCACTTTTTCAGGGCCAGCACTCAGGTCACTTCCCAGAACTCTATGAAACTTCCAGAAATGAAAAATAACTTCGAAACAATGATACAAAAGAAAGTACTTGAACAAAAACTTGACTAAACCCCTAGTAGCCATGACATGAGCTTTTTCAAACATGTCACAAATATGCATTCTACAGTTCATAAAAATAAATCTAAGCATAAGGATCTCATACTTATTTCAGAATCTCTAAGAAGCATTGATGCCTTATCACATTAGCTGCATTATCATCTATTAGCTCATATATTCATTGTTCATTCATTTACAAATCAAAACATGATGAGAGCCATAAATTATCACAGTCATAAAACATACTCATAACCAACATATAAACAACAAAAATAATAAGGATACAACAGCCATAGAATCCGCATATAAACTAGTACAATTACACATGAAATACCAAGGAGAAGGAACTCTTATTAATGAATGCATAAGCCAACCAGGTTTGAGACTTCTACGAACCACTCAGCCATAGATTGGTTGAACCAAATATTTCTTTCATCCAATCACCCCTGTGACATATTCTAAGCATAAATGTGGGACTCATAACCAAAACTAAACCAGGGCTTCCCGAGGCTACACCACCTCACGCTCATCAATAGAACCAGGTTTTATCACAATCCACACCAGATCAGTAGGCCGTAAACAAGCATGGATGCCACCAGATTTCTCCACCACTATATCCTAGTCTTTAGGCTTTACCACAATCTGTAGTATGATTTATGGATCACTAGGCCATAATTGAGAATCCACCCTCCAGGCTTTACCATTTATCTTGCCATTCACTGGCCATGGATTCCTAAGCCTGATCAAGGGAACCCATGTCTAGGCTCTACCTTATATCCTTCCATTCATCGGTCAAGGATTCCTAGGCCTACCGAGGCAACACAAAATACATCTTTACTCCAACCCACAATTCATTTAGGGGTTACTAGGCCAAGGCTTTACCAAAATCCATAATTCATTCAGGGATCACTAGGTCATGTGTTATTTCTTTCAGTGATCCACCTCACTTAGTTTCAAATCCATCCGGAAATGCAGCTCAACCAAAACATGAGTACCCATCACACCATGGCTAACCAAAAATGGCAAAGCAAGGATGAAGAACACTATCACACTTGGAAAAACCCATGTCAACGATAGCAAGAGAACCAAGAAAAAACATGCATAACCACTCATGCCAAAACTAGAAAAGAAATCATACAATGTACATGCAAATTGATACCTTTAATTAATCCCGTTGTAGTTGTTTGATCCTCCTCTTCCTTACTTGATCCATGCTTTCCTTTGCCTTATTTTCTTTCTTGATCTAATGCTGAAGTGGTCCAAGAAAACTCTAAGTGTCTAGGAGTGAGAGAGAGAGAGATAATAGAGAAATATCTCCAAAACTAAACTGAAAAAAGGTACCAACTGATCCTCAATATCCTTTTAATTAATGAGGCCTCTATTTTCTTCATTTTCCATTTTTTCCTTCATATTCCTCCTCACATGAAGCCTATGACCCTTCACCTTACTTTTCTCCTAATTTCCATTATTTTCATAAATAAAATTCCAATTAATGCCTCATGCCTTTCCAAAGCCTTTTCCATTGCCTTTTCCAATTTATTTATCCATAATAAATCAAATGAAAACCCACATTAGGATGCTTTTCCCAACATTTTTCTTGGAATAAGTGTCCCATAATTGTGTTTATTATTTTTCTTTTATTAAATTTATTTACATGTAATTTTCACCAGGGTTGTTACAGAACCCTCCCCCATGGGGGAAAACCATCATTGGTGTTCAGTGACACCTGCAATCAACAAGATTTCTATAAGAAAAACATATTGCCCATGGAGATTTATAACTTAGCTCAATGCAATATTTACAATGGTCATCCTACTAAGCAAAAAAACAACATGAAAATGTGAAAACCATAATGACATGACATCCATACCACTTATTGGGGCTGTATAACACAGACCATGGTAGTATTTACATCCATATACATATGTACATAAACCAAAACATCACACCAAAACATATACCAGAAACATTCACTCAACCAGTGAATAGAGAAGGATACATAGCCTGCATTTTATCTTCCATCTCCCATGTAGCTTCATCGGGCCCAAAGTGCTTCCACTACACTTTAACCTACTCGATTGCTCAATTCTGGAGCATGAGAATCATTCTCTGCAATATACACTGAAGTTTTAGCTGAAATTCTCCATCTAGCTCCACCTACAATATAGATTGATCAATCACATGATCAACATCTTTATCATACTTCTTAATAAATGACACATGGAAAACATCATGGAATTTCACTATCGAAGGTAGTGCAAGTCCATAGGCTACTAGCCCAATCCTTTCAATAATAGTGAAAGGCCCACACAACCAAGGTGTCAGCTTGGCACATGATCCAATTCACAAGGAGCTCTTCTTCGGCTTGAGGTGTAACTACACCTATTCCCCAACCTGAAACTCCTTAAACAACAAGTTCTGATCTACATAGGTTTTTTGTCTATCATGTGTTGTCTTTAGATTCTTC
This sequence comes from Pinus tabuliformis, assembly GCA_031772625.1. Taxonomy (NCBI): domain Eukaryota; kingdom Viridiplantae; phylum Streptophyta; class Pinopsida; order Pinales; family Pinaceae; genus Pinus; species Pinus tabuliformis. The sequence continues at coordinate 328,174,230 of CM062808.1, forward strand.
TTGATTACCTCCATTTCTTGTTCCATCTCTTCCAACATATCTCATCAAATCAAAACCTTGTTAACTGCATCACTCCAATTGATGGGAGTATTACAACTCTATCCATATAATGCCTCAAATAAAATCATCCTCAAAGATTACTTGATACCCATTTTTGTAAGTGAAGACAACCAATGGAAGATAATCTTCCCGCTTCCATTGTTGATGCATCACATATATCCTCAACATGTCCTCAAAATTTTTGTTAACCCTCTTTGTTTGTCTTTGAATGGTAAGTTGTACTAAAGGCCAACTCTGTCCCTAAACTTGCAAACAACTCCTTCCAAAACTTGTAAGTGAACTTAACACGCCTATCTAACACAATATTCTTCAGAACACCATGCAGTCTCACTACATATATGATGAAGACCTGTGCCACATCACTAGTTGAATAAGTAGACTTCACTGGAATTAAGTGCACTACCCTTTTCAACCTGTCCACCAAAACCTTGATGGAATAATGTTGTCTAGATGTCCTTGGAAAACTTGTGATGAAATCCATGGAAATTGACCTCCCATTTCCATTGTGGAAATTCAATTGACTATAACAGTCCACCTAGATGCTTACATTCAGCTTTCACCTACTAACATTCCAAAAATCTAGCCGCAAACTCTGCTACATCCTTCTTCATATTTTGCCAATAATAAAACTTCTTCACTATTGTCAATGTCTTTTGATATCCTGGGTGACCTAAATATGGTCTCGCATGAAACTCTCTCATGATTTTCTTCTTGAGATCACTACTACCTAGCACATATATCCTGTCCCTAAATCTGATCAAGCCATCTACTGTAAGATGATATTCCACATCCTCACCACTTGTACCATGTTGTAGCATGTGCATAAGCTCCATGTACCATCATCCTATTGACCTACCTTTAAGATCTGATCATGTAAGTCTATCCCATAAGAACTCATAGCCTCTATATGATTCACATGTATCTGCCTGCTAAGAGCACATGCAACATTGTTCTCCTTGCCCTTGATGTACCTGATCTCAAAGTCGAACTCACTGATTGTGGCCAATCATGTAGCTTGTCTATCATTCAATTTCAGCTAATCAAACAAGTATCTCAACCCATTGTGATCACTCATCAATACACACCTCTTGCCAAGAATATAGTGCCTCCACATCTTCAATGCATGGATGATCTCTGCCAAATCAAGATCATGTGTCGGTGAATTCTGCTCATGCTCATTTAGTTTCCATGACTCATAGAACACTACCTATCCTTCTTGCATAATAACTCCACCAAGTCCTCTCTTGCAAGCATCTGTGAATACCAAAAATTGTTTTCTTGGATCTACAATCTTTAACAATGGAGCATTTGTCAACAACTGCTTCAATTTCTCAAAACTAGTTGCACGTTCCTCTATCCATTCAAAATTATTACATTTCCTATGCAGTGACGTAATTAGATATGCAATGTGAGAAAATTTCCTGATGAACCTCCTATAGTAACCTGCTAACCCCATAAATGATCTTACCTCATCCACATTTCTAGGAGTTGCCTATTCCATGATAACTCTTATCTTCTATGGATCCATTGTTATGCCTTCCTTTAAGACTACATGCCCCAAGGAATGTACCTTTATCTAAAAGAAACCATATTTTCTAATCTTAGCATACAACTGATGCTCCCTCAATAATATCAACATTAACGATAAATTCTCAACATGCCCTTCCTCATTTTTAGAATATATCAAGATGTCATCAATGAATACAATAACAAACTTGTCCAAATAAGGACACAACACACTATTCATCAAGCACACAAAGGTAGCTTGAGCATTAGTCAAACCAAATGCAACTACAACAAACTCATAATGTTTGTATTTGGTCCATAAATATGTCTTGTATATTTAATCTTCCTTAATGTGTACCTTATGATATCCTGATCTTGTATCAATTTTTGAGAACACTACTGCTCCCTTCAACTGATCGAACAAGTTGTCAATCCTCGGCAACATATACATATTCTTGATGGTGAGTTTGTTCAGTTTCCTCTAATCAATGCATAACCTAAGAGTACCATCCTTCTTCTTAAAAAATAATACCAATCCACCCTAAGGTGATACAATTGGCCTAATGTAACCCTTGTCAAGAATTTCCTTCAATTGCAACTGTAGCTCTACTAACTATGGTGTGCTCATTCTGTATGGTGCCTTTGATGCTGGTGTTGCCCCTAGTGTCAACTCAATAAAAAATTATACTTCTCTGTGAGGCAACAACTGTGAAATATCAGTGGGAAATACATCTTGAAACCATTGTAAGTGTTTTCTCTCCTAGAGACAACCTTGGATTGCTTACAAGGCTAGTGCCTGGGCACATCTAAACTATGTATCTCATATGATCCTCAAGAAACCGAAGGTATCATATGCATATTCTACACAAAGTAATTACAAATATACAAATATACAGATAAAAACATGGGTTGGTTCCTTCATCCAAGGATATAAGCCATGTCTTTCTGGTATCCTTTCACACATACAACTCACAAGAATAAGGAAAAAACAAGTGGAGGCCAAGTAATCAAGGACTTATAATTTAATTAAATTTTGCAGCATAATGAAAGAAGAGAAAGAGAATATTAACTCATAACATAGAGATTAAAACATCAAGAGCTCTATACTTATCTGAGCTAAATATAGATAGGTGGATGTAAGAAGAGTGAATGCTATGATTTCAGGAAGCGCACATTTAAATATATAATATCAAGCTTGCATACAGGCATATGTATTAACTAGTTAGCACTAATGAATCTGTAAGAATATAAGAGATATTTATGGTAGCTACAATTGCTTGAAACCAAAGAGGAAGTGCTATCATAATGGAATTTTAACAAAGAAACAATGTACTGTAATACTCGAGTATGGGAATCACTATCTTTCATTCATATTCAGAAATATGTAGATATAGAATCCATACAACTTCAGAAGCACTTGCAGTTTTTTCTTAGAATTCAGAGCCTTTCTTCAATGTTTATTCCTCCCTTTTATAATGGGAGGGAGGACAAGAAAATCAGTTACAAAAAATATCTTTTAGGTTGAAGTTACAGTTGTCTCCATGAATCAGTGTCTCAACGTGAATCCTCTAACTATTACAATAGGGGGATTCCTTTCCTAAAATAAAAACAAAATAACAATACAATGATCACAACAACAAAACATAATTAGTCCATCGAAACTGAAATCATGGTTTTTGGAAATATCTTAATGCCACTCCTCTTTGCTGGCTTTTGGTCCTAGCATGTTCCTGCTAAGTCATGACTGATCCTCTCTTGGTCAGTTCTTGGTCACTGTCTATCTTAACCGCTGACCCATCATGCCCTTTTTCCCTCTATTCTACGCTATCAATGCCTTGCTGAAGTGTGACAACTAATTCTCTCAACCGCTGGCTTTTTAACGTTAAAAAATTGGATGAAACATGCGTGCATCTTTAATTTTCCCCTTAGTCTCTATGATTTAATCCCATTTTATGAATTTCCCCATTGGACCATAGGAGGAGATTGGGGGCTTTTCTTTGAAGTGCTTAAGGCCCTCATTAGATGTATGGGGGCCTTTTTCTTTATATCGCAATATCCTTCACCGACCGATTTCCCGGACCCGAAACTTTTATAAGCTACATCTCATGAAATATCACATCCGGGGCCTTCCTTATCGCATCAAAATCATCAATAAGCCCGAGGCTCAGAGCTGTCGATCATTGACAACCTCCTAACATCATTGATGACATCATCACTACCACGTGTCACCTTGTGAGTGCTGCCATGTGGCACCTAGAAATGCCCCATAGGACCTCTAAAAATGCCAAAAATGACTGACACATGTCCACCTCCATGTCGCTATCTGTACTCACCACGTCATCTGCCACATCATCTCAGTGGACCAATCAGAGGCCACCATGTGGCCCCTTGGAGGAGAGAGAAAAAGGTCGGTCAGGCCTTGGTTTTGCAGGGAATTCCTTTGTATTTGATTTTCTCGGCCCCCCTGTGATGCAACACTTTACTATTGTATCGGAAGTTGGTAGGTTGCTTTAAGTTGACACTCCTCCAAATCGCCAATCGTTGATCACTAATGGAGAAGAGAGAAAAGGGAGGCCCAACCCTTGGTTTTTTCATGTTTTTCTTTGTTAATACTTTCTGGCCCCTCCCTGGCGGTACAACCTTATATCACAAATCGGCCCCCACAATGGTCCTTTAAATCAAAGGTCCTTTAAAAGGTACTATTATTTTTTTGTAACAATACATCAACAATGGTATGTGGAAAGGCGAAAGAAAAGATGTAGAAAGGCATTGAATAATCGAGGTTGACTAGCATTGGAGCCTTAGCCAAAGCTTCTTTGCTCCTAATGAAATAATCACAGGGAACAGAACTCCACTTGACTTCATTCTCCTTCTTGAGAATTTTTGTGATACCTTTAACTATCTCAGCATAGTTGGGTATGAATTGCCTTAAGAAAATTATCCTCCCTAAAATGGCTTGGAATTCTTTCTTGTTTCTAGGAAAATGAATAAGGTTGATGGCTTTGACTCATTCTGGATCAATATTTACTCCTTCTTGGGCCACTATGTACCCAAGCAACATTCCCTCACTCAAGGCGAACTAAGATTTATTCAGATTCAAAGAGAGGCCATACCTTCTGCACTTCTCGAAAGTGAGCTTTAAATGGAGGATATGATCTTCATCAGTCTTAGATAAGACTATGATGTCATCTAAGTAGACTACCACAAATTTATCTTGCTCACCCATGAAATCTATGTCCACATCTCTCTGGAAAGTGACCCTTGCATTTATCAACCCAAATTCCATGCAGGCATACATGAAGGTTCCACACAGGGTGGTGAAAGGAGTATTTTTCTGGTCTTCAGGGTGGACCACCACTTAGTTATATCCTGAGAATCCTTCCATCATGGAAACTATGGTTGCATCCACTACCTTCTGCAATATATTATCCATCTTGGGCAGAGGGTAGTTATCTTTTAGAGACACACTGTTTAAATTTCAGAAGTTGACGCATAGCCTTATCTCTTTGCTCTTTTTATGGACAGGGACCATATTAGCTACCCACTCAAAGTATCTTAGAGGGACTATGATCTTGGCCTACAGCAACTTCCTTACCTCCTTTTCATTGGAGGGGAGTAAGAGTGGGTTTATTTGTTTGAGTTTTTGTTTGCATGTATTTATCCCACCTTTCAAAGGAACTTTATGTTGAATAATATTTGTATCAAATGATTTCAAATCACCATAAGACCAAGCAAATATATCTTTGTAAGTTTTGAATAGATCTAAATACCTATGTCTATATTGCAAGGGGATTCCTTTGGACAACCTGATCATCTGGGGTTTCTCCTCTGATCCGATGTTGTAGTCCTCCACTTGCTCATCCTTCTCTAGAGCCATTTGTTTGGATGATATGTCGTATTCATTGAAAAGCCTTTCAAGTGGAACAATCCCACGAGGGATGGTGTTCCCTTTTAGTGGCAATTTTTTTTTTTCTGAGCCACTGTGTCTTTCTAGGGAGTAGCTTCTTGTTTTGCTTCTTCTTCTTCTTGATCGACGGTGTAGTGGGAAAACTCCCCAAAAACTTCTATGACTCTTTTGACCTAATTTTCATCTTCGAATACCTGCCAGTGTTTAACATTATCAGGTATTGAATGCCTGTGTCTAACTTCTATCTCATATCTGAGGAGTGGATTATGTGGGAACCTGAAAGTGCTTATAGCTACCACAAGAGAGTCACCCATCCTATTTTCTTCCCTGGGAAAAAACTAGATGTTAAAGGATAGGAAGAAATTATCAATTAAGTCCCACAATTCATTTCAGTATGTCCTCAGTCTAGGGTGCTTGTCCTGGCATTGATCCGGGATTTTCCTTACGGCTAGCTTAGAGTCTCGGTAGATTGTAAGGCATTCAATATTCATCTTTTTTGTTGTTTGTATCCCAAGGATCAACGCTTTGTATTCTACCACATTGTTGGTCGCTTCAAACTCCAGTTTGAATGAGAGGGGTATTAGGTTGCCCTAAGGAGATACCAACAATATTCCAACTCCATTTCCATATTTTGAGTTTTCTCCATCGAAGTATAATTTCCATATTGTATTTTCACTTGGTCACAAGTGCTTTTACTACCTTGTTAAGTGCATTGATTTTTCCTCTAAGAAGGTCTCATCCTCTTCTAGGAACATACAGGAGATTTCGTTATCTTTCCCATGCCTTGGGTATTTCTCCGAGCCTTTAACTGGGGTCATGGTTTTCACAAACCAGAATTCTTTGTACAACCTTCCTTTCTCACCTCCAAAAGTGGTAATGGTGGCATAAGTCAGATCCATCTTTATAGAGCCAGCTACCTTTGAACCCCAAGATCTGGATAATTGCATTCCAAAACGAGGAGGTATATCAACCACCACTATATCCATTACCACACTTTTCACCAGGATCTGAGCCAAGTTTACCACCAGATCCTTTATCATGCCTAAGCACTTGACTCTCTTGGAGTCAAAGGAGTATAAATCCTTGTATGATCTAGTGATTTCCAATCCTAGTTGTTCCATTATTGATAATGGTATGAGGTTGTGTGAGGCTACTTAATCCAACATGCAATTATGCAACAAAAGGTCATGGATCACTAAAGTCACATAAAAAGGTGCAATAGAAGGATCCAACTCTTCCACATGTGGCCAAAAAATGACCATTGGCCTCTCCTCCTAAAGGTTTAAACTATCATGCGTTGGTGTTGAGATAGAGGGATACATAAATTGAGAGACCTAAGCTTTATAAATAAGATGCTTCAAGAGCTCAGTCAAGGGAACAGAAATTTTTACCTTCTCAAGCTCCTTCTGGAGATTGAATGCAGGTTGGACGTTTTCTATACCTCCTAGCATTGTTCCTTCTACCTTAACACTCGTATATTTCGGCAGAATAGGTGTCCCTTTTTCTACATGTCCCTCTGAACTAGTTCTTCCCCACTAGAGGATACTTTTATCTTGGAAGGGACAGGATTCAGCTTACCCTTCCCTTTACTCAGTATTGGAGGAACAACTTGGGGAGCAGTTTCCCCTTGTTGTTCTAGTTCTCTCATCCTCTTCTCTGAAGATATTAGATCATACTTACATTGTGGTTGTGCTTGTATGAACTCTGCAAAATGTTTGCAATAATAATCCCTATCTTCCTGGCTGGCCTCTTGGTGAGCCATATTCTCTTATTCTTCTTCGGTAAAGTCAGAATACATATTTCCTTGCATCGCTTGTGTGTCTAATGATTGTTCATCATGACCATCTTCCAAGTATAACGGATGGGGGATATCATCAAGTTTTTCCTTTCTTTCCCTTGGAAGTAGTTGCAGTGGAGGCCTTCTATATTGAGGGTTATAGCCTCGATTATTGACTTGAGTGTTCTGTCTGGAAAGGTTCTTGTTCTCAATTTCAAGATTTCCAACATTTTGTGTTAAACTATTGATTAGTTTGTACAAATCGTCCACCTTCGGGTCTAATGATTCTCTATCTTGACCATAGAAGAATGCCTCATCTTTCCCTCTTTTGGGTTCAGTAGTTTCTTGCTTTACCCTTGACTTTCTTGCTGAGACCAAATTGGCTTCGACTTCAAGAGCATTGGTCTGAAGTTGGTCTAGAGTGAGAGACTTCTTCTCTCTTAGGGAAAAACCAACATGAGACTCAAAATCTCCCAGGAAAACCACATGAACCACAGTTGGAGGAGGCTTCATGTTAGTAAGAAGGTTATTGTACTACCTATTGAATCTTTTGATAAATTCTAAAGTATCCTCCTTCATCTTTTTTCTTAGGGAATTAAACTCAGTGAGGATGTACTCATGACTCCTCTTTTCTCCCCATTTATGGGTGAAAGCATTTTCTGGCTCCTCCCAGGTAGCGATGGAGGCATTGGGTCAGTCTTTGAACCACTTTTTGGCTTCTCCCTCAAGACTTTGTACAAAAAGTCTCATGACCACATCCAACTGATCCACATCTAGGATGTGAACAAAAGAACTGAAGGCTTCAATGTGAGTTTGAGTCATGTTATTGTCTTCCCCATTGAACCTAGGAGGTTTCTTTACGTGGTTCTGGGGCATTACATTCATAGGATGAGCTAAATTAAGAGGTGCATACTTATTTGGCAAAAATCCCGGAAGAGCCATCTAGATTGGAGGAGGGGGTTTAAAATTTTCCTGATGAACTGGGGTCAAGACCATAGTGGTTGGAGGAGAAGCAGGGTATGTCAAGGTCTTAGGAGTAAGTCCTGAGTAGTGAGCAACAATGGGCTGAGAATTGGAGGCAGAGGTGGCAAAGGCTGATGAGATGGTAGTACAAGCAGGGGGGGTTTTGTCTTCCATAACTTTCTTAGACATTAACTTTTCTGGATCATATACAAATGGGGCTTTATTTTGGGATGTATTTGAGCAAGTATGAGTCCTTTTAAAATACAGGGTTATAAATGATAATTAGGGGGTGCAGAGTCACCAAGGTGATATGAATGCATCAAAATAGACTTCACCCACCTACACAAATGGTGTTCAATTTTTTGTATCCCGAGGGAAAAATACTTCAATAAGCTCCCCAGAAACGGCACCAAAATATGTTGTCTCTCCTAGATACAACCTTGGATTTCTTACAAGACCAACGCCTAGGCACATCCAAATTCTATGTATCTCATATGATCCTCAAGAAACTGAAGGTATCATATGCATCTTCTACACAAAGTAATTACAAATATACACATAGAAACATGGGTTGGTTCCTTCATCCAAGGATATAAGCCATGTATTTCTAGTATCCTTTCACATATACAACTCACAAGAATAAGGCAAAAATAACTGGAGGCAGAGTAATTAAGGACTTACAGTTTAATTAGATTTTGCAAAATAATGAAAGAAGAGAAAGATAATACTAACTCGTCACATAGATCTTGAAACATCAAGAGTTCTATACTTATCTAAGTTAAAGATAGATAGATGGATGTAAGAAGAGTGAATGTTATGATTTCAGGAAGCGCACATTTAAAGATATAATCTCAAACTTGCATACAGGCATATGTATTAACTAGTTAACAGCAATGAATCTGTAAGAATATAAGAGATATTTATGGCAACTACAATTGCTTGAAATTAGAGAGGAAGTGCGAACATAATGGAAGTTTAACAAAGAAACAACGTACTATAATATGGGAATCACCATTGTTTCATTCATATTCAGAAAGATGTAGATCTGGAATCCATACAACATCAGAAGGACATGTAGTTTTTTCCTAGAATTCATAACCTTTCTTCATTGTTTCTTCCTCCATTTTATAATGAGAGGGAGGACAAGAGACATACTTACAGAAATTATCTTTCAGGCTAAAGTTACAACTATCTCTATGAATCTGTGTCTCAGCGTGAATCCTCTAACTATTACAACAAGGGGATTCCTTTCTTGAAATAAAAATAGAATAACAATACAATGATCACAACAACAAAACAGAATTAATCCAGCAAAACTAAAATGATGGTTTTGGGAAATATCTTGATGCCACTCCTCTTTGTTGGCCTTTGGTCATGGTGTGTTCTTACTAAGTCATGATTGATCCTCTCTCAGCTAGTTCGTGGTCATTATCTGCCTTAACCACCAACCCATCATGCTATTTTCCCCTCTGTTCTATGCTATTGGAACCTCGCTGAAGTGTGATAGCTAATTCTCTCAGTCGCAGGCCTTTAAATGTTAAAAATGGTTGAAATAGGCGGGTACCTTTAATTTCCCCTTAGCCTCTATGCTTTTAGCCCTTTTATGAATTTCCCCATAGGACCACAGGCAGAGACTGGGGGATTTTCTTTGAAGTGCTTAAGGCCCTCAATAGATGCATGGGGGCCTTTTTCTTTATATTGCAATATCCCTCACTGGCTTCTTTCCCAACCCGAAACTTTTATAAACTGCAGCTCATGAAATATCACATCTCAGGCCTTCCTTATCGCATCGCAATCATCGACAGGCCCAAGGCTCAGAACCATCAATCGCCAATCGCTGATAACCTACTGACGTCATTGCTAACATCATCACTGCCACGTGTCACACTATGAGTGGTGCCACGTGGAACCCTAAAACAGCCCCATAGGACCCCTAAAAATGGCAAAATCGAGTGACACATGTCCACCACCACGTCATCATCTGTAGTCACCACGTCATCTACCACATCAACTCAGTGGACCAATCAGATGCTGCGACATCGTCCCCTGGAGGAGAGAGAAATTGTTGACCAGCCCTTGGTTTTGTAGGGAATTCCTTTGTATTTGATTTTCTTGGCCCCCGAGCTATACAACATTTTATTGTCGTATCAGTGGTTGGCATGTCACTTTAAGTTGAAACTTCATTGAATCATCAATCACTGATCGCTAATGGAGGAGAGAGAAAAGGGAGGCCCAACCCTTGGTTTTTTCATGTTTTTCTTTGTTAACACTTTCCAGCCCCTCCTTGGCAGTACAACCTTATATCACAAATCATCCCCCGCAAAGGTCCTTTAAATCAAAACCCCACCAATAAATATTGGGCCCTAACCCGCCGATAGCCAATTACCGACGCCACGTTGAGGAGAGAGAAGGGGAGGCCCAACCCTTGGTTTTGCAAGCCATTCCTATTTTACACTATTTTAACCCTCCCCCGACGGTTCAATGTTATAACGCAAATCGACCCCCACACTGATAACAGTTGGTTTGTGACCCGGGAATCCTACCGATGGTTGATTGAAATCTACCTGGGACCCCAATTGTGCTTCATCTCCATAATTAGCCACTTTTTTTGTGTTTCCTGAGCTTTCCAAGGCAACTAGCTTCAACATGATCTAACTTTTAATCCAGAAGTCCATTTTCGGACTTCCATATACCATTGGAAAAAAATTCTAAGCACTTGGCAATGGAGAGGGTCTGGTTAAGCTCTGATAGCTTATGTGGCCTGAAATATTTCTTTAAATTCACTTCTCTCAGACAACCTTGACCAATGAAACCCATAATGTGGTGAGTGACAATAGTAAGATCGAGTACCTTCTCAATACCTCTGCATCCTCAACATCCTTAATTTTATAACTAGAAGTATGCACTGCAAACATCACACGCCCTTTTCTATGACTGCAATTTTCCTGCATAGCTATCACCATCTTAACTGATGTTGCTTTCTTCTTACCCTACAAGATTCTTTGTTCTCTATTGTCATCCAGGCATTAATGGCTTTGTCGGAATAATCTACCTTGGTCATATGAAGATATAGCCAGTCCATACCCAATAGCATACTATACGACCCCAATGGAAATACATTCAAATGTGTTGATGTACGCATACCATTCAACTCAAAATAACAATATCTTACCCAAGGATGCATTCTATTCTTTGTACCTGTAGCCAACTGCACTAACCAAGATTTTTCATGCACTTCTTTATTCAAACCATGCTTATCCACCAAGTCAGGGGCTTGACCCAGGTTCGAAGTTAATTAGCCAAACAATTCCCTACACTATTGGCCCTTTCGGCATCATCCCGTGGAGCGGGGATTGAAGTCTCACCTAAAGCAGTATGGGGGGATGCTGGAACCAAGTTTCCGCACCCTTGAGATGTCTGAAGTGTCGATTTAGTTCAACTATGCCTACCTTCGCGCAAGTCACTTCGCGCACTATCCTAACCTTCAATACCTTCGTGATTTGTTATAATCGCTTTTCGCACAGCCCTAACCAGGGGCTGAGATGATTTCGCACTGCTATAGCAGCGTCCTTACCATTTCCCCAAATTACACCATGTATCTTACTTATCTTCTGAAAGATCTTAGTTAACTTCACGTAAACATATGTTCTATCTTGCATTCACTTATTCAACACATTCATACATATCCACGCATCATATAAAGCATTAAAAGTGAAAATTATATTCAATGTAACAGATGCATAAAACAAGAAATAAATACATAGAATGGATATGAAGCTTCTCTTTATTAATGCTTCAACTGTTATAGACATGACTTGCCCTGCGCACTCAGCTACAGGAGTCCGCACACTCAGCTGCAAATCCTTCTCCTACTCTATAACCCAAACTAGACTTTACACTTCAAATACGACTCAACTCTTCATCCTTATCATTATTATTCCATGATCTGATGATGTCTTTATCTACTTAGAGCCTCACTCTATTTATACAATCCCATGGTTTGCGGACCATGGGTAGATCTCGACAGCCGACATTACATTACAAAATTTAGGGTCAACAACCCTATGAATCTTTTACAAACTACACACTCCGCACCCACAAAACGCAGAGTCTTTACAACGTGGTTACAACTTTTGACCAAAATCTGGGCTCTAAGCCCCAAAAATTCCCTTGTGGGATCTCGCGCCCAATGGGCCCCCAAAAAAAACATCGTGAATCATCTTCGAGTCACTCTATCAGTGTGGAGATCTTTGCGCGAAGACCTCCCAACTATGCCTGGATCGCTGCAATATTGGCAATGCACTAAGCAATTTCCTGCTGCACTTCTTGGATGCGATGTTCAGAGACCACTATAGTTGAACTACCTCCGTGAACTTGTTCTTGTGTTCCTTGCATCTGTGTGAGATTTTCTTCAATAGAGGCTATAATGATATACACCTCATCAATCCACAGCTGTAAGCACACCTTCAAAAATGTTTCCCTATGTTGAGCAGCATCCACCTGCTCCTTGAATGCTTTCACCTGCTGAATCTGCACAAGCTGCTGTGTAAGGGCAACTGTATGCGTGGTCCCTTTTACTTCATCATATTTTTATTGTAGCTCACACACCTCTGTTTCTAGGAGTTGTATGTTCGGGTCCTCCTACAGAGTGGTGAGAACCTTGAACATCTTTGTGCAGTCTTTCACTGCATAGTTGACCTTCACTATTGTTGTTGTAATCGCGCTGACACACTATTACTTAACCTCCGGCCGGAGTTGAAGGTTGCGCCTTCAATTTTAGTTTAGCTATCTAAAGGTTCAGCTCTAGCTGAACCTTAACCATCTCTTCCTTTTCCTCACGCACCTTTGCTGCTAGTTTCCAGATACGTGCCTTTGCTAGTTCCTCTACTTGGGTGGCTAGCTCTGAGGCCATCTGCCAGGCTTCCTTGACCACCTGCACTAGCTGTCAATTTTGTGCCACTACCTTCTCTCGCTACAGGCTCAACTATTCAATGTTGATGCATTGCTCACTCATGACTTGGAGCGCGTGACCCTCCCTGGCTTGCAGTTCTACAGTAACTCCATCCTACAAAACATAGAGCGTCTCCTGAGGGAGCGCAACCATATTTATCCTGATTCCCTTCAGCCCGCTAACCATAGGCCCGTCAGCCTCATTTTATATAACAAGTGCTTCCTCTGGCATCACTATAGTGTTGATTATTTGCGCATGCATCATTTCCTCAACCGCAAACATGCCTACTACGAGACTGGTTACCATAGTGCCAGCCTGTGGAGTGTGCACCTACAACTCCTGTATCTGTGCTCAGGCTGCCCCCAACACCATCTGGTGTTCCTCCACAAACTTCTGGAGGGTATCTGTGATGACATCCCTCACCCTCTCCCCAAAAGTCATGTAGATCCCCCTTAGTGAGGGTGATCGGGTCGAAAGAAGTCTTTGAAGCCTTTTACTTCTTTCGTGGCCCTACTTGCTCTCTTGGGCACTGTCGTTTCAACTGTGTGGACACTGTCTGCAGGTTTGTGCCACCTTACTCTATATGTGTTTCCTGTTCGAGCGAAGGTGACTTCTAGCCTTCATGCTCCCCCTCTGTTGCCTTCTACTACTCTTTTGCCACCTTCGCAGCGTCGCGCGCCTCCTGGGCATTGGCTGCGGCTGCTTCGTTCTTTTGCTTCTCTGCTAATTGTGCCATCTGCAATTTTTCCTCATCCTTTTTCCTCTGCGTGGAAGACTTCTCTTCTTCCACTGTGGATCTAGCTCGAGTGTGCCACTATGGTAGCCACAACTCAAGGACGAAAAATATGAAATCGTTCATCACCAGATAAGGGAGCTCGTGCCAGGTCTTCGCGGGGTCCTTCCTTGCCCTAATATATACATGGTGGAAATCTACCTTGAACTCCGTGAAGCTCTACAGACTGTTATAGACTGTGGGTGATAACACAGCTTGCGATTAATCCTTATTTTGATGTTCAACTCCATGAACACCCAGAATATCTTACTGCCCCTGATTCTCTGCACATCTCGAGTTTCCCACAACGAAGCGTATTTCATTGCCATTGGAAGGTCCTGCACAATGGTCAGGAACTGGCTATCCTCAAGCAATTCCCATGCCACAAACACGATGGACAACAGCAACCATGCATAATGAAAAGTCTTCCCCTACTCCTATACCTCGCGGCAGTTCTCAAGGAACTCTCTGCACAAGTAGTCCGCCCAATTAAACTGGACCCCTTCTGCACATTGCACGGCAAGTGCAACCTCTAGTACAGGTACCTCATCCATGCGACACTTCCGTATAACCTTTCCAACCAATATATACATCACAACTTTGATCGCAGCATTGTTGATGCTGGAAATCACGTACCCTCTCTTCTTCTTCTCCAGCTTGAACTTCTTCATCATGGCCTTCGTGATGGACAAATAATCACTTTTACCCTTCGAGATGTTCGTTGGGTCCTCCCCTTTGCAAGGGATCTGGGTAATTCTATGAATTAAGTGGTCCATGATGTGGATGGGCTCCTCCAACCACAAGCACCCATCATGCACCAGGTAGAGCAGCTGCTTGATGAAGGAAATAGTCATTGGAGAGCGATGGTAATGCAGCACCCAGAGTAGGTTTAAAAATCCTACCTTTTCTACACTTCTCAGCCACTTGTGTGGCTCCAACTCTATAACTCCCATCGGTGCGTCTTTCCTCTGGTGCATGAGCTATGTGGTTGCCAAATGTGGGAACTTCTCGTGGTCTGCAAGATCCCAGTATTCAAATTTTAGTGCAGGCACTCACCCCAAGTGCACTCCTTCAAAAATTATGTCGTTAGGGAGTAGTGGAGTCTGCAGAGAGCTTTTTCTCTCGCCGAGATCTTTGGGCACCCTTGCTTTTCCCTTCTGCGGAGGAACATATGCAGGCAGCCTATTCAAAGGGTCTGCACCCTAGGTTTCTACCTCCATATCTACATCCTCCTCCTCCTCTACCAAGATTTCTTGAAATTCTTCCTCCTCATCAGCTTCCAAATTGATCGCCTTCCCCTTTTCTTCCATGGTAAGCCTAGTCCTTAATGGATTCCTAGGGGACACGTGCACCGATACCATAGGCTGCTTGTCTTTCTTGGCTCTCGGTGTTCATGGTAATTTATGGATTTCTGTGACTATCCTGGCACTTTCTGGGGCTTCTCCCAATGTCATGTCATGTGCGGCCTCCTCAATAGTCATTTCTCCAGTATCCATGGCTTCCTCAAGCACTACCATAGTGTTATTCCATAATTCTCTCAACGGCTCGGGTAAGTTCTCAAACAATGAATTCACCTTCAACAAATTGAACAAGTTTGGGTTCATGAATGTCTAGGCGTGCAACAACTTAGTTCTGAAATTTTCAAGTGTTGTTTGCTAGACACCCCTTTGTAATTTATAACACCTTTTGAATTTGAATTTCACTTTTCCCCCCTCATTTGGTCCATTAATGCTCACTTGGCTGCAGATTTTCAAGAATCTAGCCCATAAATTTCGCCTTAAATGCCTGTCACCCACTCCATTTGGTCTCAAACCAAGCATCACATCATGAATAGCGACTGTAATGGTCACTTTCCAGTTGACCTGCACGGCAGCGCAACTACCCTCGTGCTGTCACGGACCCTGCGACACTTCTCTACTGTGCACAGACCTGACATTGCGTAGCTCCTGGGCAAAGTAGTTTATAGTCCTGCGCCTCCTTTCAACTGCATGGAGCACTAAGACTATGTTTTTATCGGCTAGTTAGATGACCGAGCCCCTTGTGTACACCTTCAAATTACTGCCATTGACTTTTCCTGGGAAGATTTCTCCATTTAACTTTACCAACTGCACCACGCCACCATCTATGATCTCTTTACTAACATATGGTCCTAGCCAATGCATTCTGAGCTTCCCTGGGAATTTATTGAACTTACTATCATACAACAACACCAAATCATTCGCCTTGAAGGTGCACAACTTAATATGTCGATCGTGCCATGCCTTTTCGCGCTGCTTTTGGACCTGCTGGTGAAATCTAGACAAAAATCATTCTTACTCGAGCTCCTCCAACTGCGCGAGCCTGTCCTCAAGGGCTCCACAATCCATCATACCTATGCGCACTACTATTCGCAGACGAGGCATGATGTATTCCATAGAAATTATAGCTTCTACTCCATAGACAAGCCTAAAAGGTGTCTGTCCTGTCAGTTTCTTGCATGTCGTCCTATAAGCCCATAATATTGCGGGTATACGCAAGTCCCAATCAGTTCACTGCACATTGCATACCTTGTTCAATGTGTTTCTCACCTTGGTGAATGCTTCCGCATGGATAACCTTATGCGCGATTGTTCTTCCTACATAATGTTTCCCCAACATTAAGAGCCATTTGCTCATTTTCCTCCCTAACACATGCTTATTGACCATACCTCTCAGTGTGGAGTTCATGTGCATTCGTGTAGGTTGTTTTCCCCATGCCTATGCCCACCTGGCCAGACTCACACACAGATCATCCCGTCCATTGTATTTGTCTATCAATCGCATCCTAGGTTTCCCAAATTGCGTGCACATCATTCTCCTACATTCACACCAGTCATCAAAGCTCCCCTTGTGCGTACCCCACTACCTCGTGAGTGTAGCACGTAGTACCCAGTACAAGGCCTGGAAGCGTTGCTTTTCCAGCATCTCCCTTTCAAATTAATTCAAGAAGGTATCTACCTGACTTAGGCCATCATAAGTAGGCAAGTCTCTTACTTCTATCGAGATGCAGCGCAGCGACCTTGTCATCATAGTACAATTCGGTGTAGTTACCTCATGTAACTGATTCTACCATCGCTCTATTTCCTTGTCTGAATTCGAAGTACAAGAGATTTTGCGCTCCCACATAATCTACCCATTTACAATGGGATTCACCCAGTCCTGGTTTCGCGCTGTTATCTTATAGATGCAATCAAAATCATCATCACTTTCATAGTCATGCACCAGCTCTGTATAGCGTCATCCTTAAGTAGGGTCCAGGTTTATAATTCACGTAGTGACTTCTTTTCAAAAATCATTTTCCACTTTTTCAGATTAATCACCCCGTTCATGTCATTGAACCAATCAATTTCCAAGAGCACGGGGTAGGGGTTGCTATCATCAACAATCTCTATCACTTCAAAGTCTACTAGCATGCTCGCTCCCTCAATGTCCATGGTTATTCCCTAAAATTGCCCCATGGGTATTATTTTCTATTGGTTCGCCATTCGCAACTGAATTGGAGACCACTGCAGTGCAAGTCGCCCCATCCACTCCCATGTCTACTTTGGCAGAACATTCGCATTTGATCGTAAATCTAGGATAACTTGATTCATCTCATATTCTTCGATCTATGTAGTTAGTCTCATTCCTCTTCCTGTTCTTGTCTTGTGTTTTCCAATATTCCTGACTACACACGGTTCTCATGGTGCGGCCCTAACGCATCTATTAATGAGTTCCTATAACCCTTTTACAGCTTTACTGTCACGCAGTAACTTCGTACATGTTTCCAAGAACGTTGTGAGCATGGATGGGTCCATCTTTGACTCTGGTCTATCTTTGCTTCCTGAAGTGGAGACATCAATGAAGCTCTTCTTAGCTTCCATGAAGGTTTCCCAAGTGCACTCCAAATCAAACTTCGCTTCCTTCGCTAAAGCTTTGCGAACCCAAGTACTATCTTATGGTTGTTTTCCTTTGTCATCTCCCATCACGATTCCACTTTGGAGCACAATGTTTAAACTCGGATCTTCCTTGCGCGGCTCAGACCTCATCATCTGCAAGTTTTGAGTTGGGGGAGGTGGTAGTGCTCCTTTATCGCCTATCCAAGCTATCAATGTAGGACAATATTCTGTCTCATGATCAAACAAGTTGCAATACAAACATGATGAGCATGTTGGATTTGTACAATCGTGGGAATAATGTCCTGGCCCTTTACAATTGTAGCATATCAACTGTCAGCAACCACTTCCGGGTACTTCTCTACCTCGGCCTCGTCCGCACCCCTGAAATCCTATTCGCACCATTCCTTCATTTTGATCAAAAGGTCGCATCTCAACTTGAACTCTATAGGTGGGAGTTCTATCCATCATTAGCTCATAGCTTCTACAAGTGTGCTCATCATATCCCACTGACCTACAAAATTTGCAGAAAAACTATTGCGAATTTTGTGTATACTTCTGTAACAAGTGACAATTGTCTATGGCATGTTTTCCAGCTATTTGACAAATCGTGCATCAAAAAGCAGGCATCGCGCTAGGTCCTGCTTGTGCTTTTGGCCTTAACGACATCAATCCTCCTCCTACGAGGTAATTGGTGAAAACCGAGCAATGGTCCTTATCATGACCCTGACCCTTGCATTTTATGCACCACACCTCTTCGCACAGTTCTGGTCAAGTTGTCCTGTCCTATTTCAAACTCTACATCTCAAGGCATAAATTCTTCAGCTATGTGTGGATCTGTTGAACTCCCAAGTTAGGATCCTACATCAAGGTCTCATGCAACATCATCGCAATCTCTAAGGCCTTTACCTGAGTCATTAATTTTTGTTACGATAGCGCATTCCTTAGATGTGGCGTTAGCAAAGCTACAAACCATTCGCGATGTTGTCCATCCGTTAGATTCATATTAGCTTCACGAATCGTACATTTCAGCCTCTGATCCAGCTCCCAAGGAGTCTCACCTAGTAGCATCGTGATCTCTTTGAATCCAATGATCGATTGTGCTTCAGACTTTGGTCTGCTAAATTCTCTATTTAGCACTACTTGGATATTCATGATTCCCGCATTTGGATTATCATTGGAGTGCTTAATATACCAGGTTAGTGTGTGGTCCTGCATAGCGCTAACCAATGTCACTTTCTTTATATTGTCATATGTAACTAATTGTGCTTCCCATACAACCCTTACCACGAACCAGAATTGGTCTAGATCATTCCCAAACCCTTGAACACAGGCACCTTCATTGTGCTTTCCATATTGAATCGCAGTGGTGGAGGAGGTGGTACTAGTGAAGATGGAGGTGATGGTAGTGAAGCTAGTGGCAATGTGGGTGGGGGTGGTATTCACAGAATCATTTTCCTTATCAGATGGATCACACTTCGTGGCGAGACCTTCGCGAGCTTTTCCTCATCCCCTCTCAGAGGTGAAATCAAGGGGCAAGTTTTGGGTTTCTTACTTCCCTCGTTCTTGTAAGATTTTCCACTTTGCATAGCCTCAAACATCAAGGTAACTGCATAACCCTATTTTCACACAATAGCATTTTAATCCAAGTATCCAAAGACTTTATGCACTTACCTTGTTGTCCCTTGGGAAAGCGTTGCTCTGCCTCGCTATAGTTAACTGAGGTGTTAGCCACGAACTCAGTAACGAATCCTACTATAATCTGATCAAACCAATGATCAACGACGTGCACGATCTTATCCTCTGATGCTTCCAACCTTTGCACTAACTCTCTGGTCCACACAATAGGATTGGCAAGTTTCCACCTTCCTTGCCTATCTGCTAGCTTCGTGATCCACTCATACAACTCAGTAGGGAAAGATGCGAAGAAGATTTCATGGATCTCTACGTGTAGGTAGTAGTCTAACTACTCTTCTTTTGAAAGTCGTGGGTTCCTATTCTCCTGTGCCGTGAATTCATGACTTCTTCTATCCAACCAACCTTCAATTTACTTCTTAGTTGGATTCCAATGATATGACATCATACATCTCTATGAAGATTCCGGTCCCGGCAATGGAACCATTTGTTGGCTTGAGGGGGCCTGACCTAGGTTTGGAGTTGATTAGCCAAACAAATCCCTGCACTACTAGCCCTTTCGGCATCAGCCTGTGTAGTGTGGACCAAAGTCTCACCCGAAGCAGTATGGGGGGATGCTGGAACCAAGTTTTCGCACTCTTGTGATGTCTGAGGTTCCGATTTATTCCAACTTTGCCTACCTTCACACAGGTCACTTTGCACACTATCCTAACCTTCAATACCTTCGTGATCTGTTATAATTTCCTTTCGCGTAGCCCTAACTAGGGGCTGAGATGCTTTCATGCTGCTCTGGCAGCATCCTGTGCTATTTCCCCAAATTACACCATGTATCTTACTTATCTTCTTAAATACTTTAGTTAACTTCGCGTAAACAGATGTTCTATCATGCATTCACTTATTCAACATATTCATACATATTTGCGCATCATATAATCATTAAAAGTGCAAAGTACATTCAATGTAATAGATGCATAAAACAGGAAATAAATATGTAGAATGGATATGAAACTTCTCTTTATTAATGCTTTAATTGTTACAGACTTGACTTGCCCTACGCACTCAACTATAGAAGTCCACGCACTCAGCTCCGGACTACTAGGCCTCTGCGCACTCAGCTACAAATCCTTCTCCTACTCTACGACCCAAACTAGACTTTACACTTCAGATACGACTCAACTCTTCATCCTTATCATTATTATTCCATGATCTGATGATGTCTTTATCTACTTAGAGCCTCACTCTATTTATACAATCCCATGGTCTACGGACCATGGGTAGATCTCTACAGCTGACATTACATTACAAAATTGAGGACGGACAACCCTATGACTATTTTACAAACTATGCACTCCATGCCCACAAAATGCGGAGTCTTTACATGAAGGTTACAACTTTTGACCAAAATCCGGGCTCTAAGCCCCAAAACTTCCCTTGGGGGATCCTGTGCCAAACAGATACGAGGAATACTCTACCCAATATCCCCAACAATCTGTGCCTCCTTTGCACTTTACATCATAGGCCTACCACCCTAATTATGTAGACAATCCCTCCTAAGATTCTCCTTACCACATGTCCAACACTGCAACCATCCTGTACAATCACCTTTATTCTACTGATATGACCCATGTCCTTGTCTAGCTACGGTAAAATTCTTGTATAGTGCAACATTCTCTTTCTCTTCTGCATTCTAAGGCCATGTCCTTTTCGTCTGGCATTTACCTTTACCTTTATATTTTCCTTTACATCCTTGCTGATATTCACTCTTATGCTTTGACTACTCGTAATAGTGTTTCAACTTCCTCAAGTGACTGAGGCTTATCATACTCAATTTTACCTTTAAAGGATAATGGAAATCCACTGACAAATCTCTAAACTTTAGCTTTCACATCTTTAAGATATAGTACATACCTAAAAATATCTAAGAACTTGGTCATATACTCCTTATTTTTCATCGATCTCGTTTTGAGCTCATAGAATTCCTTGGCTATGCTATCGTAGTGCCTTTCTAAAAAGTATTTATCCTTGGAGAGTCTCTTGAATTCATGCAAACTCAATTATTCTATGCTTATTTCTCTGACCCATTTTAAATCTTCCCACCAGATGTCTACTTTCCCTTTGATGTTGAAGATAGCTACTCTGTCCTTCATATTCTCTATATACTCATGCAGTTTAAACAAATTCTTCATCCCAAGTAATGAAGCCTCTACATCCTCTGACTTCTTCAAATCTCCATCCAAGGTAGGTGGCTTAGCTTTCTTAAATTCATCCAGCAAATATCCCCTATCACTCCTCCTATAAGGGTGATAAAGATGACGATCATAGTGCTTGTCAAAACCAGAACTGGAATAGTACCTGCATCCATCACTTCTCTTATCCAGAGTGTCCAAGAACCTGCCATCCCTGATCATGTCATCTTTATCCATCATATTCCCACCATGAGATCTATTGCCATATTCCCCATTTTTTATGTCCTCCTACCCATGTTTGATCTGAGGTGATCTTGTCTCTGCAATTATGACAAACTCTGAAGGATTATTGCATTTACTTCTACTTGTTCCTCCTAAGAATGCATGATTATGTCATTATTTGCCTTGAAAATCCTTAATTCTTCCTTCAATATTTTCAATGTTTCATCTAAGTAAGAAGAATGTCCAATATCACACTACTCATACGATCCACAGGGAGATTCTCGGGAACTGTAGTCTACCACATTGCTACTCATCTTTGATATTTTTCCTACAATGCATACCATGTCAGCTAAACCAAAATATAAACATAATCAATATACCTTAGTACTATTCGGGGAGGTTATCTCATATGAAATATCAACCAAATTAGCACGATAAATGCATAAACATAATCATAACAACATATAGATATCATCCTAACCATAGTCCAATCATCAATGCATTACCATATCAACCACACATCATGACCTCATGCATCAAAACTACAACCATGTCAATGTATGCATTATCAACATATGTATGACATGCATGAATACATGATACATACAAACATTGAAATTCATAATTGTCATAACTCATGACAACACATTCCAAAACAAAACCATCAACTTTCACATGGGGACACAATTGTGACCATGACCACCACCATGCGTATGCAACAAGCACATAAACCACAATCATAGAGAACACATATGTGAAACTGACATGAATGCATGACCAAAACACTGCCCATCTATTCCAAGGGGTGAACCATGCTTTCATACCACTATGCAACACCGTCCTCCCAGATTTACCCAAGTTAACCAACCTGCTAGGGTAAGCATGTGATGAGAGGCTACTATGCTCTGATTCAGCTCCCCATGTATATTTAAGGAAGTGGAACTGACAAAACATAACCAATTTGACCTTCTGCACATGCTATAGAACCTACGGAAAACAACCAACCTTTCCAGGTGACCAACCTATGAGGAAACTTAACATTTTCCTAACCTATGGCTTCAGTCGCTCCCATGACATGGGAATGAATACCACTGGGACCCTCCATTCGCTATCACAATAAGGTCATGCAAGTGATTGGGGTTTTTTTCAAAGAGTTCTAAGTATGTGGCCCCAAATTTTGTACCACTTTTTCAGGGCCAAGACTGAGGCCACTTCCCAAAACTATATGAAAATTCCATAAATTAAACTATGCCAAAAAACTATATGAAAAAACTATGCCAATGACAACAAGAGAACCAAGAACACACATGCATAACCATGCATGCCAAAACTAGCAAGGAAATCATACCTTCAAATTCATACCTACAAATAATCGCGTTGTAGCTACTTGATCTTGCTTGATCCTTGCTTTCCTTTGCCTTCTTTGCTTTCTTGATCCAATGTTGAATTGCTCCAAGAAAACTCTAAGTGTCCAAGAGTGAGAGAGAGAGAGAGAGAGAGAGAGAGAATAGAGAGAGAGCTCCAAACCTGAACAGAAAAAAGGTACCAACTTATCCATAGAAGCCTTTTTATTAACTAGGCCTCTATTTTCTTCACTTTCCATTATTTTCCTTCATTTTCCTCTTCACATGAAACCTATGACCTTTCACCTTCATTTTCTCCTAATTTCCATTATTTTCATAAATAAAATTCCAAGTAATGCCTCATGCCTTTCCAAAGCCTTTGCCATTTCTTTTGCCAATTTCCTTAGCCATAATAAACCAAATGAACACCCATATTAGGATGTTTTTCCCACCATTCAACTTGGAATAAATGTCCCATAATCGTGGTTATTGATTTTCCTTTATTAACTTTATTTACATGGAATTTTCACCAGGGTTGTTCCAACATACTTCATCTATAAAGCTCAATATGATGCAACATTATACAGGTGTGTGAATCCACAAAGTTCTATTATTAATGGTAAATAATAATCAGGTTTGTTGAAATCTAAATAGAAGATAGGACATGGATAATCTTCATAAGCTATAAAGTAACTTACAGTCTAAAATAAGTAAAAGAATCATCAAATTCATAATCATATTAGATGAATGCAAGCACATGTTATATCATATTATCTAAAGGACTTCAAGCATCCATGCAATAAACTACTCCATACTCTAATGAGGGAGTATGCAACCTCTAACATGGAAATGAACTGTGATATTTTCAAAGTGTTAGATTATAAAAATCGCATACCAAAAAAGGTTAGGTAAACCATATTGAGCAAACATACATACTTGTGGAAGTAACTTTGTAATTCATGGGAATATCAATGAATATATAGATCCATTAGTTAAGTCATAACCATATAGACATTTAAAGAAAATCCTACACCATGATCATACAAAGATCTTAGAAACTTCCTAAGATAGAGTTATTCTATGCACTCAACACATAAAATTTCACTCCAAATAGGGTAACCCACCATTATGATTATGGCAATGAGTTGCCGAACCTTGAAAACATATAATCTGGCTTAAACTCATGAAATAACATATCAATCATGATATACCAAACAACCTACTCATAAATAAGAGAGATTCAACAACATAACTCAAAAAACTCATAATCACCATAGGTATACAAGTTAGTTAGTTAATCATGAATAAATAGTGAATTATGCATCGTTATATAAACATCACGGGATTAATCAGTAGTCATAAATCCAATAAGGAATATTAAAATATATGGGATAACATGCACAATCCAAGAATACTTATTTTAATTATCCTAAGATGTTTGAAAACTGAAGGATATATTTCCATTCTCCTCTCAACCATGGGCCAACTACATTGCAACCTTTCTTGCAGTTGACCACCCCTAAGCCAAATCCAAGGTCTGAGGAATTTCTTATAGAACGAAAGTTTACACCAATGGTTTTTTCATTTACAGAACTTCATACTACTCACACAAGATAAGATATACAGGGTATCAAACACAATCAGGGGAAATGTTGCCCAAAGTCATGGAGCATAAAATCAAGGTCACCAAGCAACAAATCTAGGTTCTAACTCGATAATCAACTCCAACCCTACCCCCAATCAGCTATTTCATGCCTCCACCACTATGCATGTTGCCTCACATTAGCCTTGAATTCCATATGATAGTATATGCAAAAAATGTATTCCACTGAGCTAGGACTCAGAACTAGTCCACAAAATGTCCCAAAGAACCTGTCTTTCTTTTCCCAATGCGAGTTATTTGTCTCAATCTACATTTGTGTTTCCTTTGGGTCCTTCCATATCCTCTTGCGAGTGCATCCCTTCCTTATCCTCACTTTCCAACATGAAACTTCCATGCTTTCCTCTATCCAATCCCATATTTTCCAAGTTTCAGGTGGTGGCTTCCCACTTCATCCCTCTTTAGGTGTGTATGGACCTATTCACAATGCACAATAGGTACCTAATAGGAAAGCACTAGGTGTAACTAACTAAACCACCATCAGTAACTGTGTCTTTTAATTTAGTTGTTAGGGATCATGGATTTAAGAAAAACAGATGGGAAGCAGGATTCTCTTACACCAAGGATCCATAAGGCTATCCAACCTTCAACTTTTTAAATTTATTAATAGTAATTATCACATATTTAATCATAGATTCGACCAGTCATGGTCCTTCGATGTTGGCATTACAATCAAGACCATCATTACAATAAATAGGGGTAGAACAATGGGATGCTACGAAACCCATCCCCTTAAAGAAACATCATCCTAGGTGTTATGAAAATATAAAGGATGTAAAAAAAATAAGCTCTATCTTTATATCTATTTATCTCAGAAACATTTCCCATGTCCTAAATGGTCATGTCTAGCCATGCTATTCACTATGCTCAAGGCTCCTTCAGGGAGAAAATTCAACTCATTGCTTCCTGGGACACATCTAATGTATGCTTTATCCCACTGAGTATACACATGACCTTTTTGAAATTTACTTGATTTGGTTTCCTCTTCCTTTCAGTCACACACCTTCTAAGTCCATGCATCCTCTTGTAACTTATTTTTACCCTTGGAATTGTTTTACAAATTTCTATTTATTTCAAAAAGTAGAAAAGTGAATTAAAAAATTAGAATAAAGAAAGAGGAAAGAGAAAAAAGAAATAAAATAAAAAATAGAGAAAAATAAAAATAAAATATTATAAAATAACAAAGAAAAGTATTATTATGCATGAGAATAAGCGAGCAAATTTAAATGCCACTCATTGTATTTTTAATTTGGAAATTGAATATTATTTTTCAATAATTTATTGTAAATTATGAGTTCATTTGACTTGTCACCGAAGACAATAACCGTCATCCAGATTTCAATGGTCTGGATTGCATGCACCCAGATCAATAGCAAAAAATTGATTGTGGGACCCCCCACACTCTTGATAGTTAACGGGGGGGGTCCGCAAAGTGGTTTCCCCTATCCTGCTCTAGAATATGTGTCACACTCCTATTGATTGTGGGACCCCCCTTACCTCAAACCACATACTACCCCTGCCGCCCCCCCAAAAACTTCTTTTCCCCTCCACCAACCTTCCCACTATTTTCTAGCCTCTGCCAACTCTCTGTTATTTCTAGTCATAACTATCCCTCCTGACAAATTAACCAAATGATCATTATCTCATTAATCTCCCACCAATTTCTAATTCATTTAATTCCCTGTGCCATTAACATTTAACTCGAAAATAGAATACATGGGATGATGGTGGCTAGGGTTTCAAGGGATCCATGTTAGGGTTGCCTCTAGGGGAGGCCCTAGGCACCTGCATGGAATGCGTGGTAGATTCCCTGACAGCAAAGGATGGTACGCGGCAGGAAAATGGAGGGGCGGGTAAACCACATCGAAGTATCTACTGAATGTACTATATTCTCGCTAGGAGGAAGGAGTCGATTGGAATCTTAGGCGATCTGGGAAGTTGATAGCACACACCTAGTGCAAGAGGTAACAACTGCAAAGGGTTTTTGTTGCATATTGGTCTACATTCTTCTACCAGCTAGCGACGATGGTCAGCCCAAAGGACTATGTGGACTTGGAGCTAGAACTAGAGGATATTATATCTATGTGGGGGTTAGAGCCAACTTAGAAAAACCTAGATAAGTTCAGGCCTCCACATCAGTTGCCAGCTGGAAAGAAGGGTGTTACAGGGTTTGAATGGAGTTTAGGGGATGGTTTTGGCTTTACAGTTTTAGGGAAGCCAAACAGTGCATCAAAGGGGTTTTGAAGCCCTAACAATGGTTTGTGGGAGGTTTTCAAGTCTTCAGTGCTGTTGGGGGTCCAAGTAACAGAGGTGTCAGTGGGGAATCAAGTTACTTCAACAGTCTCTAGACACTGTTAACCCATTTTCCTCTCGGGAGGCCTGGAAGATATAGTTCGAAGTAGTGGCCTGTGTGGGAATGAAGGAATAATATCATGCTTAGTATCAAGAAATATGGGGCTAAGGAAGGGGGTTCAGCTCAAAGGATTGAGAGAGTGGTGACATGGAATTTAGTCCCTCAGATAAGGGAGGAGGAGGCACAAATCATGTCAAAAACTCCAGCTCTATTAGAGGGTGTACATGAGGCCATTGGTGGTGAGTGGAAGTCGATGGAGAGCCATGAATCTCCATGGAAATCATGGGAGGGAAGTGGTGGTGACTGTATGCATGAAAAGTAGGGAAATGGGTCTGGGGAAGAACAAGAATCCAACCTCTTGGGAACTAGAGGGAGGGGCACAACTCATGGATCTGAAGCGAATGGAGTATCAACCAATTTAGGGGAATTCTTCTTCCATTCAGTACTGGTAGAGGAGAGATTAGATAGGATTTTTGAAGCTCTGGAATATGTGGGGGAAGAGAAGGAAAACTTGGCATCAGGGGAGGGAAGAAATGGCCAAAGCACATGAGAAAAGAGAAAAAAGGGGAAATTAATAAGGAAAAAGGTAGAATTTCCCAACCTGGTTCTTGGAGCTGATATTTAGTTGGACAAGGCCATGGAAGCCTCAGAGTTAATCTAAGTTGGAAGAGTTAAAGGAAGACGTTATTTAGGTCAATATATACTTGAATGGATTGAAAAGGAATGGAAAAGAGCAATGGAGGCCCAGGTAGAAGTGGCCATATAAGCTAGAGGTTGGTTCATGGTTCGCTTTAGCAAAGGTGAGATGCTTGAATGGGTGCTCGAGTGAAATTGGTGTTTCGGGATTTCTCCCATATTTTTCAAAATATGGACACCATTTTTTGATGCACAAAGGGAGAAACTAGAGAAGATTCCAATTTGGATATGGCTCCCAGCACTGCCTCTTCAGTTAAGGATAGAGGATGTATTCAGGCCCATCCGAAATGAACTAGGAACATTTCTAGAAGTAGACATGACATTTCTAGAAATAAATAATATAATTGTGGCTCTCTTACTATTAAAATTGAACCCAAGGGAGGGTTTAGCGGAAAAATCAACCTCCAGCTCCAGGGGTATACACATTTTCATACAATTTATTATGAATAATTTCCTTTCCGATGCCACTGTTGTCATAAACATGGTCATCTGGAGAGGGATTTTCCATTTGGTTTCATCGGAGAAGGCGTCAGAAGGGAAATTTGAGGACTGATGAGCAGGGGGCAGTGGAGGGGGAGGAAGTAGGACAAGCAGTGATTGAGGGTGTTCAGAGGAATCTTGATCCAACTGAAATGGAGATTGAGGAAGCACGACCTAGTCTTCAGGGGAATCAAGATAGGTCAGGAAGTGAGCGACATCAAGAGGCTCAGAACGAAGTGATACATACCGAACCAACATATCATTCAACCAATATTACTTTACCTTCCATTACCTCTCAATCTGAATCACTATTTTCTTTTTATGATGTTGTATCATGGCTTGGTTCCTCTAGGCCTCTATTATCCTCTATGAATTCCAAGTGTGAAATCTCCAATTTTCTAGATAGCATCATTACTTCAATCCTTGTCCTTAGCATGGAGGTGCCCTCCTCCTCCGCATTACCCAACCAACTACCTGTGCCCTCATTTTCGGCGGGACCCCACTATAACCTTTGACCTAGGGACAAAAAATAACACATGCCTCCCTCCATGGGTGGGTTGGGGAGTCCTCAAGAACCCTTTGTGTCCGAAAAGCTAGATAAAAAAAATTAATATATTGAAAGCCTAGCTAAAAGCAAAGTTGGACATAGCGGATGGGAAACAAGTTTATTTACGAGGGGTGCATAGAGAAGTAGAGTCCCCTAAGGTAGTTTCTAAATGATCATCCTTTCCTTCAATCGCAAAGGTTTTGCTAGCAGCCATAAAAAGCTATCCCTTAAGGAATTATTCAAATCTCTTTGTTTAAATGTTATTTTGTTACAAGAAACCCTGGGGGATAGGGATGTGGTGAAGGAATATCTATGTAAAATGATGTCTGGATGGTCAAAATTCTGGAGGTGGATAGATATGAGATAGAAGAGAAAAAGGAAATATTCAAACAACTGGAAATTTCAAAAGGGAAGATACTGAGTGGAATGGAGTAGTGGAGACTCAAAAGTGGAGAGGAATTAGGGATTGATTCTGTGCAAATCTTTGGAGATTCCTTAAACGTTATTAATTGGTTTAATGAGAGTCAGAGATGTCAAAACCACATTTTGTTCTCAATTACTAAAGAAATTTTAGGAATTAAAATGATTTTTTATTACATATCTGTTTGTCACATCTACAAGGAGTAGAACGCCGCAACAGATTTCCTTTCTAAGGAAGGTCTGCAACAGGATCTGGGCACTTGGAGAGTATTAGCATATGAGGATGGTTTGATCCATGTGTCAGATCAACCACCCTATATTAGATGAGATGGTATATTTTATCTTCTATAGGGACCTGACAGTACCATGAAAACTTTACGTTTATGTTTCTATTTTTTTTATTATGGTTATGATATACTTTTTGCATTTTTGTATGGATATTGGATCTATTTCATCAAACAATGATGTAAAACTTATTTACAGGAGGGTTTTTTTCTCCAATGTTGGGGAGGCTCTACTTGTTATTTCTCTTATGGTTTTTTGATACTATGATGATGATAGAGAAACAACTTAGTCCCTTTGGGGAGGGTTTGTTTTATGTGTCCTCATAGAGATTCTGGGTTTTTGCAACAAAGTGAACAATAGACTTCAGGAATGCTTATAACATCTACAGATGTAACTTTTTATTTTCTTAATAAAAAGTTCAATTTTTCCTCTAGAAAAAAATTTAATGTTTAACCCGACAAAAAATTCGTTATGAGCATCATAATAAAACCATTATCCCCGCTAAACTAAATTCTTTTACCTTCCACCTACAACCAGAGCATTATGAACGTGATCTAAGCAAACTCCAGTGACCATCAACTATTAGTTGCCATCACTCCCAGGTAAAATTCTCAACTATTTCCTGTGATTTTATTCTTTCCAAAATGGCCAGCCATAAGGAAAAATCCAAGGTATTTGTCGAGCGTCCCCTACTACCCCCTATAATTAACCTAGATGAACTACCTCTCATCAATACCTAGTTCAAAATCATAGAAAACCACTCTGAATTTGATCTGTACAAGCTTCATAATTGGGCATTCCAAAAGTATAAGGACACCAGCGATGAATTCTCCTTATAGGAATCCTCTCTCCCTTAGTTTTGTTTCCCCCAGACCCATCATTTGCCATAATTTGTCACTTGGTGTGAAGCACGATACCTCCCAAGTCAAAGAGTTATAGTTGCTCAAAATAATGAAACTCTTTTCTCTATAACCTCTGAATCAATTTTTCAAGCCCTGCAATTAAATCCATAGGAATCCCTCCACCCTTTTTCTACCGATGCACTTATGGAGATTTATAATAAGCTTACTTTCCCATAGAGAGCTCAATTTTTTAGTCATTTCCTAAGACAAATCCACCCTATTCCTCTGCAATATTTCCTAATATGTCTAGGCAAGTAATTTCCATAGTTTCTTTTTTGTTAGGGTATCCCAATGATTAGTGGGTAGATGAAGTTATCTTAGGGTTTTTATTAGTGTTTTCATCCATAAAGAAACCCTCAATTATATTCAATTTTAGGCAATTCTTGTCAGATATAATTCATGATCAATTTCTCAAGTTCAGTGTTGAAGGATAATTCAAGCACCAATCAATTTTGGTCTATTTGTTTTATATCATCAATAAAAAAGATTGAAGTTCCCTCTATAGAAATTACATGCTGAAGGAAAGCCACAATTAGTAATTCATTAGACCTCATTAGTGAGGAAAAATTCTGAAGACTTCTCTTTCAGTGACTTTTTCAACCAATTCTTGCATATGGCGCTTTGTCTGTTGAGAAGTGATGCAATTCCCAGGATTTCTGTGTTGAAAATAGCAACAAGAAATGCTAAAAATAGAAGTGCTGAAATTAGCACTGCTATAAATAGCATTTTGGGATACCTTCCTATTTTAGTTAGTCCCTGAACTAAAATAGAGAAGTAGAATTCGAATTTGATCTTAGCAGCTGTTTGTAAAATAATTAATTAATTCATCTTGAGTTAATTAGTTGTAGAAAATCAAACATGAAGTCTATGTAAGGACATGCAACAGTTATCCCATTGATTGAGGAATTTATCCCTTAGTTAAAGAGATAAGGATGAGTTGTAATTTGAGTTGTAATTAGTTAGCTCAGTTAACTGAGCTAAGTCCAGTTAGATTAGTTCAAATAGTTTGTTAAACTAATTGTGAGTTTAGTTATTTAATGCATGCATGCATGTAACTATTGCACTTTAGATAAATGAATATTCTCTCATAAATAATTCATGCATGTCAGTTCAGACAGAGACCTAGTTGAGATCAGATGATGGGACAATGTACTATCAGTTGCAGGAATATTCTATGGAGGATATCTCTTGCATGCAGAAGGAATTCATTCCTTAGAGATTGCGCAATTACTTCTTCAGTCTAGTGAGTGTGTGATGAGACCAATCACATAGGTGGCATCATTGGACCCCAAGAAAAACTGCGCAAGGAAATAGGAGGCTTGGAGGGCTAAGGGAAGGCATATCTTGTGTTTATTCAGTCTATGAGATGTATTGTTTTGATTGCAGATAGAGCAGGATAGCTTGTGAGTTGATTCTTTTTGTAATCTAAACATATTTCCACTTGTATGATAATACAGAGGTTGGGGTTTTAGGTTGAGGCTTTCCCTGGGTTATTCTTCTTTGTTCATGTGTGATTGATTTCTCATTCTCAGTTATATGTGTTCTAATTGATCTTGCTCATATTTTATTAAGCTTCCGCAAGTTTGTTGTAGAGGTAGATCTTGTATTTTGCTTTAGTATATTGCATAATCTGTTGATCTATAGTGGGAATTTCTACATGGTATCGGAGAAAATGTGATCAAAGCGAATAATAGTATACAAAGAAGGGAGATGTTTGAAGTTTCAAGTTCCTGAATATAGAAATCGAGTTCTTATCACATCTCAATTTCACCAATGGAGTTCAGCACTTTAAGACTCGAGTATGCCCTTGATGGTAGCTCAAATTATATAGCCTGGAAGGATCATATCGAAGCAGTATTAGAGGACAATGGTCTAAAGGACTTCATTGATCAAGAATTCCCCAAGCCAGCAGCAGCTAATGCTACAGAATTGGCAGAATGGAAGAAATGTGTGGCTAGATCAAGGAGAATCCTCTCGGAGGGAGTTCAAGACCACATTTTCTCGAGCCTCCATGGGAAGGAGACATCATTTTCAATGTGGAAAACATTGAAATATCTATATCAGAACAACAGTGATCAAAGGAAGTTGGCATTGAAAGAAAAGCTTTGGAAAATCAAGTGTGAAAAGGGTGACACAATCTCTACATATCTGAACAAGCTCACCACTTGTAGGGATGAGCTTGGAAGTGTAGGGATCACGACAGTCAATGATGACATGGTGAGTCTTACACTCCTTAGTATTCCTAAGAGTTGGCATAGCTACCAAGATTCAGTAGATGGAAGAGAAAAATTGCTGAATTAGGAACGCCTTTGGTCGGATCTGATGCAGGAGGAGATAATAAGAAGCACCAGAGATGGATCCTCATCAAAACAAGATGATGAGGAAAATATTGCCTTGGCAAGTAAGGCAAGGAAAGGGAAAGGGAAGGCGTCCCATCCCAAATCTGGTTCTTCCCATGGTGGGAAGAAGTTTGACAAATCAAAAGTGTGATGCTTTCATTGTCATGAAGTGGGCCATTATGCTACGAATTGTCCACAGAAGAAATCCAAGAAGGGATCCTCGAAGGGATTTGATGGTGAGGCAATGGCCTCACAGTTCGAGTTGGATTTCTCTCTTATCGCATGCATGGTTTCACCCATGGTGGGATGTGTGTGGTACCTGGAAAATGGAGCTTCATTCCACATGTCAGGTGACAAGAATATTTTCAGTACCTTGGAGGAGAAGGATCTCCATATGTAGATCGAGATGGGCGATGATGGAAAGTACTGTGTTTCAGGTGAAGGTACAATTGTGTTTTAGAAGGAGCATGGAGCTCCTCTCACCCTGACTGATGTAAAGCATGTACCAAGTCTGAAGAAGAATCTTTTGTCCATTGCTATGCTAGAAGATAAAGGCTATGATGTAGTCTTTAGTAAAGGAAAGGTATTCCTAAGGCATATCGGCACTGGATAGACCAAGCGAATTGGGATTCAAGTAAAGAAGCTCTACAAGCTGGAGGTAGACGACTATGTTGCATTAAGTTCCAAAGATGAGATAGTGTAGAGCCAAGATGTTGGCGAGCTATGGCATATAAGATTGGGCCACTTTCACCATGGAGCCCTGAAGATCATGCAACAGATTTCTATCGGACTTCCCAAGGAAAAACTGGAGCAGACGGATACATTCAAAGGTTGTACCTTGGGTACGTATAGGAAATCTTCCTTTTCGGATCAAGATAGTAGAGCTAGAGCAATCCTGGAGCGAGTTCACTCAGATGTTTGTGGACCATTCTCTAAAGCCTCCACTATTAAACAAAGGTACTATGTTATTTTTATTGATGATTTTTCTCGTAGATGCTGGATCTACTTCATGAAAAAGAAGGATCAGACCTTCTTGAGGTTTTGTGAGTTTAAAGCCTTGGCAGAGAAAGAATCTGGAAAGAAAATAAAAGCCTTGCATAGCGACAATGGTGGAGAGTATGTCTCCCAATAGTCTAAGGACTTTTGTGTTGCAGAAGGAATTAAATAGGAGTTGACAACACCCCATAACCCGCAGCAGAATGGGGTTGCTGAAAGGAAGAACAGATTGATTGTGGGAGCAGCTTGAGCGATGTTACATGACCAAAGCCTACCACTCCATTTGTGGGCTGAGGCATGCAATATAGCCGTATACTTGCAAAACAGAAGGCCACACCATATATGGGGAATGAAGACACCTATGGAGGCCTTTTTAAGGAAGCAATGAGATGTGAGTCACTTCTGAATCTTTAGATCATCAGTTTACTATCATGTGACCGAAGATGCCCGGAAGAAGCTAGATCTGATAGCTGAGTTGGGAATACTTGTGGGGTACACTGATACACCCCAGAACCATCGAGTGTACCTGCCTACCAGTCAGAGGACAATGGTACACAGGGATCTAAAGTTTGACAAGAAGAAAGCCATGAAATTATCACTCGTGAGGGAGCTCAAGTTGCATGTAGAGGAGGAACTTTCAGTTCCTAAGGAGGAGGAGCCTTAGATTGATGTGGAGAAACCACATGCAAAGGATCTGGGAGTGGAGACATCCACTCATGCTGAGACTTCAAGGGATGGGCAAAAACGCTCAAGGGAAGCTGACAGGTTGATGTTGGATGCACAGAAGAATGTGGGACAGCCATCTTCTCAATGCAGATAGAGGAGGTCGCCCGAGTAGTACACTGGGTACATGGCCCTGGTTGGGGAGTGTGTAGAGTCTCAACCTTCTTCATTCAAGAAGGCAGTGCAGCAACCAGTCTGGGTTGATGCAATGGTATAAGAGTATGACTCTATCATTCGGAATAATGTGTGGGATGTTGTCCCAAGACCTCAGGACAAGTCAATGGTTAGTTCTAGATGGCTTTACAAGGTAAAGCAGGCAGCTGATGACAGTTTTGAGAAACATAAGGTAGGGTTTGTTGCCCATGGTTTCTCTTAGGTCGAGGGGATCAACTACGATGAGACCTTTGCTCCATTAGCAAGGTACTGATCTATCAGATCGATGTTGGCACTATTAGCTCAGATGGGTTGGAAGATCTATTAGATGGATGTGAAGACAACATTTCTCAATGGGAAGATTAAGGAGGAGGTGTAAATTGAGTAGCCAGAGGATTTTGAGACCTTTGATTGTGAGTCGCATGTGTGTCGACTCAAGAGGGCTTTGTATGGGCTGAAGCAAGCATCCCATGCTTGGTGCACTAGGATCGACAACTATTTCAATGGGTTGGGCTTCACCATGAGTGAAGCAGATGTGAGCATTTACCACATCATGGTAGAAGGTAAGCCATTGATCATTGTTCTTTATGTCGATGATCTGATTTTGACAGGTGATGATCAACTGATCTAGTCTTACAAGGAGGACCTTGCAAGAGAGTTTGAAATGAAAGACATGGGTATTATGCACTACTTTCTAGGCATGGAGGTGTGGCTGAAAGATGGTGAAGTATTTGTGTCTCAAGGCAAGTATGCCAATGAGATACTCAGGTGCTTTCACATGGAGAAGTTCAAGCCCATGCAGACTCCTCTAGCTGGGAACTGGAGGAAGGAGGATGCTACTTCTGGTGAGGTAGTAGCTGCTACTGTTTATCGACAGCTTGTGGGTTCATTTATGTATCTAGTGAACACATGACCAGAGTTATGCTTTGCGGTGAACCAACTGAGTCAAGCTATGGTTCAACCCACCAAGCTGTTTTGGAAGGCATCGAAGCATGTGTTGAGATACCTCAGACGCACATCTCAGTTTGGATTGTTGTACAGATGGATAGAGGGAGTGAAGCTTCAGGGACTCACAGATGCGGATTGGGCAGGGAGTACATCAGACCAGAAGAGCACTTCTGGAGGAATCTTCAACCTTGGTTCAATTGCAGTTTCCTGGCACAGTAGGAAATAGAGGTCAATTGCACTTAGCTCAACAGAGGCTGAAAACATGGCTGCTAGTCAAGTTGCATGTGAGGCCATTTGGATGCGAAAGATTCTAGTGGGATTGTTTGGTCAGAGGATGGATCCAACTGTGATCTATTGCAATAATCATAGTTGTATCAAACTCTCTGAGAATCTAGTTTTTCATGGCAGGTCCAAGAACATTGATATCCAGTATCACCA
This sequence comes from Pinus tabuliformis, assembly GCA_031772625.1. NCBI lineage: Eukaryota > Viridiplantae > Streptophyta > Pinopsida > Pinales > Pinaceae > Pinus > Pinus tabuliformis. The sequence goes on from CM062808.1 coordinate 328,210,384, forward strand.
TCTTCAAGACTGTGTGGTCAAGAGGATCATGTTGTTGTTATATGTTTTGACCGAGGAATAGGATGCAGATATTTTGACTAAGGTATTGTGAAAATGCAAGTTCAAGTTTCACAGAGATAGGATTGGGGTTACTGATAATCCCTTTCTTGTTGACATGGAGTGTTGAAAATAGAAACAAGAAATGCTAAAAATAGAAGTGCTAAAATTAGCATTGCTATAAATAGCATTTTGGGATACCTTACTATTTTAGTTAGTCCCTGAACTAAAATAGAGAAGTAAAATTCGAATTTGATCTTAGCAGCTGTTTGTAAAATAATTAATTAATTCATCTTAAGTTAATTAGTTGTAGAAAATCAAACATGAAGTCTGTGTGAGGACATGCAACAGTTATCCCATTGATTGAGGAATTTATCCCTTAGTTAAAGAGATAAGGATGAGTTGTAATTTGAGTAGTAATTAGTTAGCTTAGTTAACTGAGTTAAGTCTAGTTAGATTAGTTCAAATAGTTTGTTGAACTAATTGTGAGTTCAGTTAGTTAATGCATGCATGCATGTAACTGCTGCACTTCAGATAACTAAATATTCTCTCATAAATAAATCATGCATGTCATTTCAGACAGAGACCCAGTTGAGATCAGATGACGGGACAGTGTACTATCGGTTGCAGGAATAGTCCATGGAGGATATCTCTTGCATGTAAAAGGAATTCATTCCTTGGAGATTGCACAGTTACTTCTTCAGTTTAGTGAGTGTGTGATGAGGCCAATCACACAGGTGGCATCCTTGGACCCCAAGAAAAACTGTGCAAGGAAATAGGAGGCTCGGAGGGCTAAGGGAAGGCATATCTTGTGTTTATTTAGTCTGTGAGTTGTATTGTTTTGATTGCAGAGAGAGTAGGATAGCTTGTGAGCTGATTATTTTTGTAATATGAACATATTTCCACTTGTATGATAATACAGAGATTGGGGTTTTAGGCTGAGGCTTTCCCCATGTTATTCTTCTATGTTCATGTGTGATTGATTTCTCATTCTCAATTATATGTGTTCTAATTGATCTTTCTCATATTCGATTAAGTTTCCACAGGTTTGTTGTAGAAGTAGATCTTTTATTTTTCTTTAGTATATTGCATAATCTGTTGATCTACAGTGGGAATTTCTACATTCTATATAGATAAAAAGGATTCTAAATCTAAGTGAGAAGTCCAAAGTTGGAGACTAGTATCTATGCCAGAGCCTTTCAGAGATTAGAATCTACGGTTGTGAGCTGCCACCTTATAAATTACCAATTTTCCTCCCCACGAGGAATTTTGCATAGAATTTATTAGGAAAATAATGAATATGGATGATATACATTTTGTGTCAAGAAAACAGAAAGATTAGTTTAAATTAAAGGCACATATTGGTCCATTTATTGTTAACACCGAGGTAGTGGAAAATGAAGTAGACATTCTACTTAAACAGATGAAATTCATACTCAGTTTCAGTTGGCCTTATGACCCCCTTGGAGTGATTTCAAAGATAAGGATTGAGAAAAAGTCAGCACCTTATGTACACACATCAAAGCCATAGATTGAACAATTTGAAAATAGAGAAGAATGGGAAGAAAACACTTTGCAAGAAATTGAAGAGCAGACCTCTAGTCAGACAACATTGGAGACTCCAAGACTGAAAGAAAAAGAGCTTAAATGACCAAGAGAAAGTGTGTCACCTAAAATTTCAGCACCTACAGGATTTGGTTTCAAAGTTTTCAAAAGAAGAAAATCAATAAATATAGAAGACAAGGGATCAGAAGTTAGAAATTTAGAAGAACAAACTGCAATGGTGTTATTAGGCTAACCTGCTTTTCCATTCCAGTAATATGAATAAATAGTTATTAATTCTCCTACTTCTCCTATTTCTCCATCTTCAAGGACAACAAAACTATATTTTCTACATTTAGGGAGATGAGGAGAAATAATGAAGCACTCAAAACCTCCAATTATGTTGATTTTGGGAAACAATATTCCACTACTCAACACAGACTTTTATTTGCACTAGACCCTGATAAAGGGAAATTCCAGTTGGCATTCCTTGAGCCAAAAGTACTAATTCCTAAGGGTGCAAATGGTAATAAATCTTATGTGTTTTATTTTGATATTAAGCAGATACGCCCTATAAATCAATTTGATCTCCAAAAATAGGAAGGAGAAATGATTTATTCTACATTGACAAGGTCAACCATGACAACTTATAAGCTACAAGCCTCCTCAAATAATATTCATTCACAACTTAAATTGGAAAGAATGTCTTCCCTAGCCAAGGATACCAAAATAAAGGGGCTGGAATATCTGGTGATAAAGCTAGGAGTGGATCCTAGTGATGTCCATGTTGTTGAAGAAATAATCAAAAGAAGAAATGCAGATATTCAAGAACTTAGAAAGCAGCTAAAACTTCCTACAACAGAAAATCCACAGGAAAAATAAGTAGGACAGTTAGAAAAAGAGAAAGAGAACATGTTGAAAATGATTGTGGAACAAAACATCCAAATTCAGAAAATGGAGGCCGACATGGAAATCCTGCTAAAGGAAAAAGAATAGAAAACAAGTGTACGAATTTACAATGCAGATAGAGATAGACAATGAGGAAACAATAGAAAAAATATCAAAGGCCATGGGAGATTTATCCTTAAGGAATGTGGAGATTGAGAAGCTAAAAGCAGCATTGCAGAGAATGGAGGAAAACAAGATCAAATCAGATAATGCATATATATCTGAAATACAGAAAAACTTCAAGCTAACCAAACAACTTGAAAAATATGAAGATGAATCACTGACAACGCAGACATTATCTGAAGCAAAGGAAAAAATATGGGTTGATATCAATTCAACCATAATAGAACTTTGGACATCTATTGAGATAAAATTTGAAAAAGAAGAACTAATGACAAGATCAAACACAGTCATAATATAAATCAAAGAAGACTTAGATCACAAGCCAGGAGAAGCAACCAGGATAATCAAAGTGTTGAATTCCAAGACTAAAGAAGAATTGGAGGAATTAGGAATTGAAGATAGGACTGATACAATCCTAGAAGTAAGAAGAGTTTTGACTAAAAGAAATTTAATGTTGCAATTAGAAAATAAATGTCAAAACTTAGAAGTGCAGGTAAAGAAATTCCACAAAAAAATTAATGTCCTACGATAGAAGGGACTTCCACCTCTAAGAGATTCTAGTGGCCAATTGACTCCACTAGAAAATTATCAGCATAGATTACATGAATTAGCAGTGGATAGATCAAAATTTTCTAAAGTGAAAGGAATCATAAGTGGTAAAGCATTCATTGAAGGCCTCGAATATGATCTATTTATCCAACATGAAATTCAAAATTTATTATCACTAGGCCAACTTTTGAAACGTATACAGACATGGATGAGGCACACAAAAAGGTAATTAAATTTTCCATTCAAGATTAAAAAGATTGGGACAAATTACTCAAGCCCATCGAGTAAAACTGAATGCATATTTTTCAGGGTACCAACACAGAACAATAGAAGTTGAATGCACATTTTTAGGGCCAACATAACGAAATAAGGAGCATAAAGAGAAGAAACATATTGTTAAGCAATAGTTACCAACAACACCCTTGAATAAAGTGTTGAATATGCAATTAGTTTCAGAAAAGTTTATTTTTATATTGTATTTGTTTGATATATCCAAATCATTTTGGATAAAGATTGTATTTTGTAAAAGGATTGTATTAGATTTAGATATTTTTCAATTACACTCTATAAATATTCTTTAATCGAAATAAGAGGGGTGGAACCCTTGTGATGATCTAGTGACACTATTGTACTCTTCTAAAAGTTTTTTGAAGATAATGAAAGTATTTTGACTTCACTCTTAACAACATTTGTGTTCATGTGAGTCTTTCTAGTTTATTCATCTCTGTTTTTCATCATATATTAAAGGTAACATAGGAGATAGGGTAAGGCCAAGTTAAGTATTAACTTCACCAACAGCCCACTACAAATTTATCATCTTTATGGAGATTAAGTAATTGAACAGTCTGTTTAAATTAGTTCCTCTAAATCTTTAAATTGTTTCATTTCGTCATGTCTTGAATATATGTTGTTTGGCTATAGAATTCTTCTACATGCATCAACTGTATTTGATTAATTAAGTATTCAATATGAATGTTTGATTATCACATATCTTCTCCCTTTCCACTTTCAAAATCAAGTTCAAAGATTTTACGCTATTATGAATAAAAATCATCCCTTTGAACTTCTCAGAAATATTTGGATTAAACAAGTGAAGGTTAAATGCATTGGTCATCCAACTCAATTAAAACCCTTACTTAGATGCTTTAGCATAGTTCCCCAACCTAGAACTCTCTACAAAGATACAACACATCCTCTTCTCTATTTCCCTAGTTCCTTGAGTGATTTGTCCCTTGGTAAGGATCCCTTACATAAGAAGAGCCTTCACACCCAAGCCATCTCTCTATGTTGCTTTATTAGCACAACATATTAGTCATGAAGTCTCTCATGGTGAATAAATACTCTTGTAAGCTAGTTCATTCATTTTTCCACTTGAAAGCATTGATATGGATTATAAGTTATATGGTGATCCAATCTAGATCAACCACTTGGAGGAAAAGAGGTTCCATTCATTTCGACTGTATCTTGTTTCATAAGAGATAAGAACAACTTGGGAGTGGGACTGTGAGATAAAAATAAAGGGGGTTTAATTTTTGTAATAACCTATCAGGCCATAGATTTTAGGTAAATCCATATAAAGTTCTTTCTCCTTTGTACTTGCATAACTTCCATTCCAGAAAAAAGAGAGTGGAGAAACCTCACATTCCTACTAGGTTTTCTCTCATGTAAGGGTTTCCCAAAGCATATCTTGTGTTCATTTTGATAGATGCATTATTGTATTTTATTGTTCTCTATCTTTTTTGTTTTTTTTCCTATTACATGCATAGGAAGAAAATAATAATTAATAAATCTAGAATTTAAGGAAATTAATCTTCATAATATATATTTTCAATTTAATTTTATCAAATTTCTTACACCAAAATATCTAGTGGAATATTAATGGAAATTTATAGAGCATTTAAGGAGATGCTCATGCTACTTTAACCTAGGAATCTATGTTTACTACTTTAAGTCAATATTTCCCTCCCTTAACTATGATTAAGGGATGCAAGCTATTACTTTTGTACCATGGTCATGTTCAAAGCTCTGAGACTATGTAGTGCACAAATCATCTTAATGGTGCCTATATATAGTTCCATTATTCCATAGATCCTCTAGTGAGGGCTTATTTTGTGGTTTCTAGGTTTTTTTTTATATGCTTGACCTCAAGAAGGTTCAATTAGGGAGTAAGGCCCTTGCTTCCTTTTTTGAGCATGTTTAGGCCACACAATATATTTATAGTGCCAAAAACATACTCATCGTGCCTATATCACAAATGGAGCTACAAAGATGTTTCATGGTTCTTGAGCATGATAATACAAAAAACTATCACTAGGGAATTGACTCATAAGTTCCCATATCCTACTTGAAGGCATACAATGAACCCTTACTAAGAACTCATGTGTCAGTTTGAAAACTTCTACAATAAACCTAAGCCTAATAAGATTAAAAATATCCCAAGGAACTTATTTTCCTTCCTAAACCATTTTAAGGCCCCAATACCCATCTTGGGTACACAAGACCACTTAATTGCATTATTATCCTCCTCTAATGCCAAATACCTTAAAGAGTTCTTTGTTATGGTTCACAAGTGTTTTTCATGGTGATCGTGCCTAAGAAAATAAGTCTAGGGACTATGTTGCAAGTGTTTTCCTCCCCTGACCATGGTTCTAAAGCTTGAGAAGGTTAATATAATGCTTAGTCCCCTTGTTTTCCCCCACTAACCATGTTTAGAAATCAAGACACATTTTCATTACACAAAACTTACTCATAGCATCTATCCCCATTAAAATGCTAAAGAACCCCAACCATGGCCCTAAGAATGATTCTTGGTGTGGGTTCAAGACACGTTCTTGTTTATGACTTTTGTTGTGATTTAATCATGGCACTCATATCCCTTTAGTAGGCCAAAAATACCATATAGGGTTCCCATGAGGTGGTTTGAGGAGGAATTCATGGTACTATAGCTTAAGAAGGTTTATAGAATGTAGGGGTTGTTCATGGTGTGTTTGCCCAAAAAGCTTTAGTTAGGAGGAAAGGTTCTTATTTTCCTCCCTTTACTTTGGTCAAACCTCACAACTAATTCTTGGTTCACAACTAACCTAGTCGCGTTGCCACCATATAATATATGGAGGTGAATGATGCCATACATAGGTCATATGCTATGGTTTGAAATCTCTTAAATGGCTCTTAAGCCTGATAACTAAGGTTTAGGGATAACAACTCTTATTTCCCTCCTTCAATTGTGGCTAGTGACTTGAGATCCACCCTCGCTACCCAAGAGCTCATAATGGCTCTCATATTCAACACAAATACCAATGTTTCTTTGGAGAGGACTCATGTCATGGTTTTTAAGTGTTTTTCATGGATCTTGAGCTCAAGATGGTTCATTTTAGGCTAAGTCCTTTGTTTCTTCTATTGGTCATGTTTAGGCCTTAATATTGATTTCTAGTGCAAAAATGTAGTTATCATGTATGTGTATAGCATGAAAGCATGTAAAGTATTCATTTATTACTTCAAGGACTCTTTAATACTCTTGATTATGAGAAACTTGAACAATAAGTTAAAGTATTTACTTTCCTTTATCAACCCTGGTTGAGGGTTCATAACACATCCTTGATATGTAAAACTTCCTAATAGTATATGCAACTCTAATGCCCAATATCCCTCCCCTAAAGTAGTTATATGTTGTGGTTTGCACATGTTCTTCATGGTGTTCTCATTGGGCACACACTCTTTGCAGGGGGTATGATTGGAGGTTTGGCAATGGTCAGGTCACTTCAAATAAAAATAAATGGACTTTTTCAAAACACTTCAATGTTCTTGAAATTTTCAATGAGCATGCTTTGTTGAGGCAATCGTTCAACCCGTGGAAAATTTTAGGGGCTAATATCAACAAGAGGGCTAATTTTTCATGGGTTGTTAATTTCCATTTTTTTTTAAATGATTGGCCCAAATTTTATAGTATAAAATTCTTTTACCTTAAAATTTGCCAAAATTGTATAAATACTATATATAAAACTATTATAAATTTGCATTTTTTTATAAAGATATCAACAAACGTTTTATAATTTGCAATTTAGGGACCAGATTCACCAATGTTTCTAAACTTTATGACAAATTTTCTTTCTTAAAATTTTCCCTAACTTTAACCTTAACTATTTTTATTAATATAGTGAATGGTAAAATAGGTCGTAGTCTAACAATTATGTTTTTTGCCCTGAAAATTAGGGAAAGTCTGGTCATATTTTGAAAAATTCCAGCAGAAATTTTTGTAAATCCAAGTAAAAGTTGTCAAACTTCATAAATTTAGGTGCTCTAGAAGTTTTTGATGGCGCTGAATCCATTTCCACCATCAAAAAACATGATTCAAACACTCCCTGTACACAATTTTTTACCCAGATTTGAATCACTTTTGACCATCCAAACTTCTTCCACTCTTAACTTTCAACGCAATTCCTCCACCTCCTTAAACGAGCCGTAAAATAACCCTAAAGTCGGCTCTGATTTAACCATAAACTTGCATTGGGTCCACCACACTGCCCAGGTGCCGCCCCATTGAATACTTTTTTATCCTACTAACGATGGATCAAAATTTTGGCTTAGTTATTTATAAACGAGCAAGTGTCTGTGTGACGTGTGATGCACTAGACGGTGACGTATAGCTTCTGCGGCAGGATTTCGTGGGTGACTGTATAAAACAATACTGAGAGAGCCTATCAGAGAGGTTTGGAGAGTAGAAGCCATTCGTTTTCAGGAAAGAGGTATTTATTTCTGTGTATATTCATTTTGATTTTTCTCTGTTTCGCTACTTTATGAAGAGGGATAAGACAATTATAGTTAAATTTCAAATTTCAGACGTCTCAATACATTTTTTTTTCGCAATTCTGAGAGATTTAAACTTTCAACGGTGTCTACTACTTTTGAATTTTGTCTGGTGTAATTTAATTATGCTAAGATTAGGGTTTTTTTGTTTTTTAATATATTCAGGTTGAGTTTTTTCTCCGAAGAATGCCTGGAATTATAAATAAATTCAGGTTGTGTTTTTCTCCGAAGAATACCTGGAATTGTAAATATTTGCATGTGCCTCTGAAGAATGAATAGAAATGTAAATATTAGTTATGGAAATTGTAGAGTATGGTATAAATTTATATATGTATTGAAATTATAATTTCAGTACAGGTTTTATAATGTTAGACTTTTCTTTTTGTTTGTTCTGGGTGGAACACAATCATTTTGGGTCAAATGTTTAAATTATGGGAAATGCTGGTTTCGGTTTCGAAAATGTCTGGTCGGTTATGTGACAAGATCATATGTTTGCGCATGCAGGCAGGCCCTGCAAGTGAACAAAATGACAGGCAATAACAAGAAGGGCAGGCGGAAGAGGTCTGAGCGAGAACAAGCTAAAAATGCAAATTGTCCCTCTTCCTCTGGTGAAGATGATAAAGTATTGAAGTTGAACGAGCTCAATCAAATCCTCATTAACGAAATTAGGGGCTTAAGAGAGGAAAAAGCTATTTTGTCATCAAATCTCACTGAAATGGTATCAGAAATTGCATTTGCAAGGAAACTGACTGAAGAATGGAAGGAGACTGAGAAAGAATTGAGAAAAGAACTTGAAAAGAAGGATGGGGAATACCGAGCTGCAATTTCTCAAGCAGGTAAACAAATGCAAGAAGCTGAGGAAAGATTCAATATCGAAATCTTTGCTAAAGAAAAGGACTGTAGAGAAGCTAATCTTGAGAAAAGGAATCTGGAGGCTACTGGTTTGCAGTTGAAAAATCAAATTCAAGTGATGTCTGCAGAATTAGAGGCAACCAGTAAAGGTGCGAAATTGGAAAAGGATGTGCTTTTATCACAGATTGTAGAAGGCGAAAAGAAGATTGCCGAGATGAGTAGAAGTAGCCAAATGGTACAGGAAGCTTGGAGTGCGGAGAAGGAGAACCTGTTGAGCAGGGTTGCAGAGCTACAAACAACCCTAGAGTCGATGGCTAGCGAAAAAGGATCACTGAGCGAGACACATAAAGAGCTAATGATTGAAGCGGAGTCTTCGAAGGTCCAGTTGCGTGAGTATAGTGATAAAATGGCTAGCATGGAGGCTACTGTTTTGCAGTTGAAAAATCAAATTCAAGTGATATCTGCAGAATTAGAGGAAACCAGTAAAGATGCGACATTGGAAAAGGATGTGCTTTTATCAAAGATTGTAGCAGCTGAAAAGAAAGCTGCCGAGATCACTAGAAATAGCCAAATGGCAGAGGAATCTTGGAATGCGGAGAAGGAGAACCTTTTGGGAAAGCTTGCAGAGCTACAAACGAATCTTGAGTCGATGGCTAGCGACAGAGGGTCACTGAGCGAGACGAATGGAGAGCTAAGGACTGAAACGGAGTCTTTCAAGTTCCAGTTGAATGAGTATAAAGATAAGCTCGCAAGCATGGAGGCTACCGTCTTGCAGTTGAAGAATCAAATTCAAGTGATATCTGCAGAATTAGAGGCAACCAGTAAAGGTGCGAAAATGGAAAAGGATGTGCTTTTATCACAGATTATAGCAGCTGAAAAGGAAGCTGCCGAGCTCACTAGAAATAGCCAAATGGCAGAGGAATCTTCGAATGCGGAGAAGGAGAATCTGTTGGAAAGGCTTACAGAGCTACAAACAAATCTTAAGTCGATGGCTTGCGAGAAAGGATCACTGAGCGAGACAAATAAAGAGCTAAAGATTGAAACCGAGTCTTTAAAGTTCCAGTTGAATGAGTATAAGGATAAGCTGATAAGCATGGAGGCTACTGTTTCGCAGTTGAAAAATCAAATTCAAGTGATATCTGCAGAATTAGAGGCAACCAGTAAAGGAGCGAAATTGGAAAAGGATGTGCTTTTATCACAGATTGTAGCAGCTGAAAAGGAGACTGCAGAGCTCAATAGAAGTAGCCAAATGACACAGGAAGCTTGGAATGCACAGAAGGAGAACCTGTTGAGCAAGCTTGCAGAGCTACAAACAAATCTTGAGTTGATGGCTAGCGAGAGAGAGTCACTGAGTGAGACAAATGGAGAGCTAAGAACTGAAGCGGAGTCTTTGAAGGTCCAATTGAATGATTTTAATGATAAGCTGGTTAGCATTGAAGATGAAAGGCAAGTATTGAAAACTGTGTCTGTAAGCATTGCAGAGAGGTTGGAGACTTTACTTAAGCAAAATGAAACGATGGAAACCAAATGTAGAACAGTCAATCATGATAAAAAGAACTTGGAGGCTACTGTTTTGCAGTTGAAAAATCAAATTCAAGCGATATCCGCAGAATTAGAGGCAACAAGTAAAGGTGCGAAATTGGAAAAGGATGTGCTTTTATCACAGATTGTAGCAGCAGTCGAAAGGAAGATTGCTGAGATTACTAGAAATGGCCAAACGGCCCAGGAAGCTTGGAATGGGGAGGAGGAGAACCTGTTGAGCAGGATCGCAGAGCTACAAACGAACCTTGAGTTGATGGCTAGCGAAAACGGGTCATTGACCGAGACAAACAGAAATCTAAGTACTGAAGCGGATTCTTTGAAGGGCAAGTTGACTGAGTATAATGATAAACTGGTTAGCCTGGAAGATGAAAGGCAGGTGTTGAAAGCTGTGTCTGTACGCAATGCAGAGAGGTTGGAGGATTTACTTCGACAAAACGCAACGATGGAAAAAGAAATTACAATCCTTCAACAACAGGTGGATCTAAATGCCAGAGAACACTCTGATGTAATTCAGCAGTACAAAATGGCAGAAAATTCTCTCAAAAAACAGAATCAAATGCTAGAGAGAGAGTTTCGTGGTACCAAGAGTTTGCTTAAAATACTGGATCAAACTGCTTATGAAATGTTAGTTGAAAATGGAAAACATAGGAACGAAGTAGAGGGTTGGAGTAAAAAAGTTGTTGAGTTGCAGGAAAGACATGTCAAGATAGTGCAGGAAAAGGACGAACAGAGGAGGGAATTTGAATCACTTCATGCAGAGGCTGTCAAGAAATATAAAGACGTGGAGCAAAAATACTCTGAATTGTTCGAAGAAAAAGAAGAACAAGCAAAGATGATTAACGCATTGCGAGGAGAAATTACAATCCTTCAACAACAGGTGGATCTAAATGCCAAAGAACACTCTGATGTAATACAGCAGTACAAAATGGCAGAAAATTCTCTCAAAAAACAGAATCAAATGCTAGAGAGAGAGTTTCGTGGTACCAAGAGTTTGCTTAAAATACTGGATCAAACTGCTTATGAAATGTTGGTTGAAAATGGAAAACATAGGAACGAAGTAGAGGGTTGGAGTAAAAAAGTTGTTGAGTTGCAGGAAAGACATGTCAAGATAGTGCAGGAAAAGGACGAACAGAGGAGGGAATTTGAATCACTTCATGCAGAGGCTGTCAAGAAATATAAAGACGTGGAGCAAAAATACTCTGAATTGTTCGAAGAAAAAGAAGACCAAGCAAATATGATTAACACATTGCGAGGAGAAATTACAATCCTTCAACAACAGGTGGATCTAAATGCCAAAGAACACTCTGATGTAATTCAGCAGTACAAAATGGCAGAAAATTCTCTCAAAAAACAGAATCAAATGCTAGAGAGAGAGTTTCGTGGTACCAAGAGTTTGCTTAAAATACTGGATCAAACTGCTTATGAAATGTTCGTTGAAAACGGAAAACTTAGGAACGAAGTAGAGGGTTTGAGTAAAAAAGTTGTTGAGTTGCAGGAAACACATGTCAAGATAATGCAGGAAAAGGACGAACAGAGGAGGGAATTTGAATCACTTCATGCAGAGGCTGTCAAGAAATATAAAGACGTGGAGCAAAAATACTCTGAATTGTTTAAAGAAAAAGAAGAACAAGCAAAGATGATTAACACATTGCGAGGAGAAATTAATTTTCTCATGAATGAGAAGAGTTTGCCTCCTCGAAATCTCAAAGAGGCACCCAAAAATTTTGGAGATCTTTTGGAAAGTTGTTTACAGATTGAGCATTCAACTATAGCACATGAAGGAAGGAACGCGTTGGCTGATATTGCAAACTGTATGGATTTGCAAGAAAAGCCAAAACTGAGCGATGCGAACGGACAGCAAAATCCAGGCAATGTCAATGAAAAGCCGAAAACAAACGATGTGAGTGAAAGAAAAGGTGCGCAGGAAAATAGAAAGCCCAAGGGCGGTTTGATGAAAGCCCGAGGGCGGTTATCAAACGAAAACGCCAAACAAGTCGCAACGATAGCGAAAGTGAAAGTGAGAAGCAAGTTCTCATCGTAAGTACTGAATTTCTGTCTTATTTTCCTGATCTTTTCATTTTCTCTGTAGTTGTGAATAATGTGTTGGTGTAGAACATTGGACTCTGGAGTAATGTTACAGGGATTCCATGTGAGTAACGTTACAGGGATTCCATGTGAATAATGGAGTAACGTTACAGGAACTCCGTGTGAATAATGTGTTGTTGTATTTCCTGATGTTTTCATTTTCTCTTTAGTTGTGAATAATGTGTTGGTGTAGAACGTTGGACTCTGGAGTAACGTTACAGGGATTCCGTGTGAATAATGGAGTAACGTTACAGGAACTGCGTGTGAATAATGTGTTGTTGTAGAACGTTGGACTCTGGAGTAAGGTTACAGGGACTCTAGTATTAATACAACATATTAATATGATTGAAATGTTTAAAAACTGAATTAGTAGCAGTGATCTAACCAGTGTTTTATAATTAGAGTGTTTTATATTTTATTATTATCTAATTTTAAGGTTACATTTAAGTCATACATCAAATTGGTGTATGAGATCTCTTATTTGTGGAACAAGGTATTTATTTTTATTTTCTCATTAGTTGTAAATAATATGTTGTTGTAGAATGTTGGACTTTGGAGTAACCTTACAGGGATTCCAACATTAATATAAGTGGAATGTTTAAAAAGTGAATTAGTAGTACTCCAACATTAATATCAGTGGAATGTTTAAAAAGTGAATTAATAGTACTCCAACATTAATATCAGTGGAATGTTTAAAATGTGAATTAGTAGTAGTGGAACAGAATGTTTAAAATGTGAATTAGTAGTAGTGGAACATAATGTTTAAAAAGTGAATTAGTAGTACTCCAACATTAATATCAGTGAAATGTTTAAAAAGTGAATTAGTAGTAGTAGAATGTTTAAAAGGTGAATTAGTAGTACTTCATATGAATAATGTGTTTTTGTAGAGCCATTAATATTAGTGTAATGTTTAAAAAGTGAATTGGTAGCTAAGTGTACAAAGGCATATATACTCTACCTCTTCTGGTTTTGAACCTTTGACCTTTTATGAGGAAACACATGCTCTTCATCATTAGGTCCACTCATGCTGCAATTTAAAAGGTCAAAATTGTTGGTAATTTTTTTGAAATTTAGATTGAATGTGAGCAAGTTGTATAAATTAAAAGAGTTCTTTTTCATGTTCAACTCTTTTTTTTTCAAGAGGATAAAAAAGAAGAGAGTTGAACATGAAAAAAACTTTCTTAAATTATACAACTTATACTCATATTTAATCTAAATTTCAAAAAAAATTACTAACAATTTTGGCCTTTTAAATTAGTAAAACTATAATAATCTGGTACCAAGCATAAAGATAAAATGTTAAAAAATTTAGAATAGTCTCTATCTTCTTAAGATTCAATAAACAAAAGAAAATATTAACTAATACATAAAAATATACATATGGATGAATTAGTTAATATTTTTTTTTGTTTATTCAATCTTAAGAAGAAAAGAGATTATTCTAAATTTTTTAACATTTTATCTTTACGCCTTCTACTAGTTTTGCTAAGTTAAAAGGTCAAAATTGTTGGTAATTATTTTGTAATTTAAGAGAATTTTTTTCCATGTTCAACTCTCTTCTTTTTTAAGAGAAAAAAAAAGGTGTTTTTTTTCTTAGTATAAAAAAAACGTACAAAACCATGGATCTATCTATTTTTTTCGAATCAATTTTCATGTGCATCTTTTGTCAATATTCCTATATTTATGTGTTTCTATCTATCTACTTCCCTATTATCTTCTATTAGAAAAGTAATGATCCTAAATACATTGATAGCCATTATATGACCCCCATATAGATTATCCAAAAAAACCCAAAATATTACAACATAGTTCTCACCATCATGTCTCCCCAAAAACTATAACAGAGCTCACGGGTGCTAACAAAATAAACCAATAATTTTCTCCTAAGAGAAATTAATGCTACTAACATTAATCAAATCATCTTGAACAAATGCTGCAAAGTAAAACTTACTGGGTTCCTCAGATATACCATGCCTCGATAGAATATCTACAATCTGATTTTGTTCCCTGTAAATATGTCCAAATTCAATATGTTGAAAAGTACTTTCCAGGTTCCTTATTCACCACATTCGGTTTGATAATATAGGAGGATTAAATAGTGAATAATCCTTGACCTCGTCAATGATGTTATTAGCATCTCCATAAAATTATAAGTTCTCTAGCCCCAACCATTTGCACCTATGAGAACACCGCATAATGCATTAATTTATGCTCTGTTGTTAGTGTCGTAGCCACCCTCCCACCATAAATGATAATAGTTTCCTGACTCTATAATTAATGCTCCACATCCACATTTTATTTGCATACATTTCCCATCAAAATATCCCACAGGAAAGTCCTTCCAAATATCCATGTATATGATTTTCCTTTGTTTGTGTGTCTCATAGTTAGCCCAATTTCTGCAAAAAAACCACTGTCTCGATCATATCTTCTTGAACCACTACGTCTTTCTGTTAAAAACAAGAGTATTCCTACTCTGTGAAATGGACAATATAATGTAAATGGGAAGGGATCGACACTAGTGCTGAGAATTGAACTAGTAATATAAGCAAGATTTTAGTGACTGATGTTTTCTATTAGGAGCAATATTAGATGCATCTAGTACCCCATCCCATACCACCACAAATGACAACAAATGATCAGCATCTTCGCAACCCCTCTTGCACATAGGACAAATTCCGGGACCTATAAAGCCACTGAGTTGGAGGTTCTTCCAAGTGAGTATATGGTTGTGTAGTGGCAACCAACAAAAACATTTCAGCTTTTGTGGTATCTCCCATTTTTGTTTAACCTGGAACCACAAGAAGTAATTGAATTCCTTCTCTACCATAGGAAATATGTGATAAATTCCCTTCACCACTTGCTATCCTTTATTTATCTGCCAATCCCAAACCATCCTTTCAGTTTTTTCTGTGATGGATATGCCAACAGAATATAATTGAGTGAGGTACATGTCACATTCTATAGTAAGATTACCTTGCAACCCCAACTCGTTTGCCTTGATACAAGACTGAAGATTGATATTGTTATAGCGAATATAATGGATTTGATTTACGTGGAATATGCCTTTGACATGTAGAAATTCAAGTAGAGGGACTGATAAAGAGTGGGTCCCTATGAAACTCATAAGTGCATCTAAACCAATCTTAATCATAGTCTCATCCCCTATGTCCTAGTGCAAGTAGCCTAGCATCCACTGTTAGTTTTTCATCACACTGCTACATATGTATGATGTACTTGATTTCATCCTTGCACCATACCTGATCCAAGTAGAGAACAACTGACCATACATATATTTTCTTCTAACAATTTGTGACCATATACCATTATCAGACATTTCCCTCCACATATTTTTGATAATTAACGCCTTAATAAAAGTAAAAGTATCTAAAACCCCCCATCCACCCTCCACAATTGACCTAGCAAGTGATTTCCATCTAACCAAGTGAATCTTCCCCATAAGGTTGTGTCAAGACCACAAAATCCCAACCATAATAGACTCTATCATGTGAATAATATCCATCGGTAACTAGAACATATGCATCTAGTATACATATATGTTTCGAAGCATCAATTTTAACAGTGTCAAACAACCTCCCATAGATAACCACCTATGTTTCCATCTAGCTAGTTTTCTGTCAAATATGATAGACAACCAATCCTAGTCCTATATACAATATTTATTAGGTTTTAATCGAGAACTTAGGTATATAAACCCTTCATCAAAATGTATGGAGGCAATATCAAAAAGATTACTAATATCCCTAGTGACACAGTCCTCACTGTCTCCATGAACTATAATGGATTTTGATTTTCTCATACATAAACCTGAAGCCTCACTAAATGTCATAATAATCTTATGGATTTGATAGCATTCATCAAGAGATGCCACACCCCTAAATAATAAGTCAGCCGCAAACATCAAATGAGTAATAACATTGTGTCTCGTAACTCGAACACTAGAAATTAGACCCTTATTTCTTGCATCCCCCATCAGGCGACTCAGAAAATATGTAACAAGGAGAAAGAGGAGAGATGACAGGGAAAATCCCTCTCTCAAACCCCTAAAAGCCATAAATAATTGAGTCAGTAAACCATTAATGATAACTAAGAAATTAGTTGTATTGATTCATGCCATAATCCATTTAATGTTTTGAGGGTTTAAGCTAACCTTGTGTAGAACCAACCTCAGGAATTCCTAGCCGACATAATCATAGACTTTGATCATGTCAACTTTGAGTAAACATACCTTCATCATCTAGCCCTTCATAAAATGTAAAACTTCCTGAGCTACTGCAACAAAATCCTGAATCTGTCTGCCTTCCACGAAACCAAATTGTTCAAGAGAGATGTGCATCGACAGAGCTAATTTAAGCCTACAAGTGATTAATTTTGAGATCATTTTATACATAGAGTTGCACAAAGAGATTGGTCTGTAGTCTGCAAGGGTCCTTAGATTCTCCCTCTTAGAGATTAAGGAAATAAACGAGGCATTGATTTCCCCAAAGATGAACATGTTAGGAAACCAGCTCACAAAAGGATAGAAAAGATAGATCAATGCCTTAGAATTCAGCCTCTTCGAGGGGGAAACCTCCTTTACATTACACAAATGAACAATTCTTGGATGATCCAAATGACTAAACCTCCCTTCTATATACAGGAGTCTAAGGGGTCATAATATAATCAAGCCGACATAACAGTAATAACATAAGGGCACAAAAATAACAATAGTGGGTTTCTATGGGGAATACTAATAACAATATGGGGACAATAGGGCCACAATAATAACAATAAGGGATACAATGACAATAGTAATGGGGAATCACTGGTATTATAGGGGCCTGACAGAACCCAAGGGAACTTGACTCTTCTGCAATTGCTAGAAGGTCTGACTTCATCAACTCTATGAAATGTAAGAATAATTCAAACCCCAGCCATCTAGACTTAGGAATTTATCCTTCACACACTCCTTCAAGACCATAGTCAATTCCTCCCTTGTTACCTATTGTCCCAAATGATCATTGTTCTCCTCTGAAAACATCTTAGGTAAATGGGAAATGCACTCCATTTGTGAAAATAAATATTTATCTTGCTCTTTAAATAGCCTACTAAAGTGATTGAGAACCACCTATTCAATCTTTGATTGAGAGTTATAAAAATGACCTTATTCACCCCAAACACCCTTAATGGCATTAGCCTTTTTCCTTAGGTTAGCATGCATGTGAAAAATTATGTAATTTCTATCACCAACAACAACCCATGTAGCCCAAATTTTCAAGTGTATATCAACCTCCTGAGACAATAAGATCGATCTCCTTTTTCCTTCCAATTCCAAAAATTTAGCTCTATACAACCTAGAGAAAAATAGTGGGTCATTAGGATCATTATAATACTGAAGGATGTTCTCGATGTCAAAAAGAGACTTATTTTTAGTATTCCTCTTTTCTTTGGCCCAAAGGATGACCTCCTTATCTTAATTTCTCATAAATGGAGGACATGCTATCTATCAAGGTGGATATTGAGTTCGTTCTCCATACATTAAACACTAGTGCCTCAAATTCCTTCAATTTAGGCCAATTAGAGTTGAATTTGAATGGATAAAATCATCTCATAACCACCCCCTCCTAGGATAAAAAGATCGAATAATGGTCAAAAACAAATGAAGTGATGATTGAAGATTTTATCCCCGCAAGATATTATACATAGGTTGACTCATAATGAACTTGTCCAATCTCTTGGACATGCCCTCTGTTCCAGTGCATCCATTCCTCCATGTGGGAGAAATAGGTACCAAAGTGACATATTTCATAGCATTCATATCCAACATGTCATTGAAGAATGTAGACAGAGAATCCTCTTGAGACTTATCTCCACAAATTTCATCAATCCCCATAGTTATGTTGAGATCCCCAATAATAATAAGAGACTTCAGTCTCAAGAGTCTCGAGCCAGTGACATGATCCCAAAATAGCCTACGACCATCATATGGAGCATAAGTATTAATAATGTGAATCTTCTTACATGATATCAATAGATGACTGATCAAGATGATGTCTGCACATTTAAAAAATTCTTTCAACAATATGAATTTAGTGTTTCAATCACACCCAAGCCACCAGAGTGACTTGTAGAGCTAGATGCCCACACAAACTAGTTAGGGAAAATCGACAATAGAGCCTCTAAGAACTTTTCTCAAAGGATCATCATGGTTTCCTAGAGAAGAATCATAGAGGGGTCGTGCATCTAGACCAAACCTCTAAGGGAGTTGATTTTATGGGTCACTCCCAAACCCCTAACACTCAAAGATAATATAATCATGAAGGCACTTTCATCTCGGGTATATCCTCTCTAAGGACCCGTGTACCATCGAAATCAGATGTATCGAAACATGACCAAATTTTTAATATGGATCAATATGAAAAACCTACCCAGTACCCTCTAACCTAGGGGATGATTGCGAACAAGAAAGGTTACAAACATAGACCAAATGTGTAATCATGTTCAACATTTTTTTTAGTGTCTGAAAGGATATAAACTTTTTCATAGCATGGTGTTTTGAGAATTGACCAAAATCTTGTTTTGTTAGAAAATGAGAAAGACAGTGAATATTTTCTTGATCTTGATAATTACTTGTGATGTTTCTTATTATTAAGATTATTTATATATTCTTTATTTAGTTCATCAAGCAATTAACGAAAGCAGTAGCACATAAAACAATAGACACCATATGTAGGCACATGCTAAGGCAAAACCTCCTCGAGGGGAAAACCCAATCAAGATAATTATTCCTTTCAATAGTGCTCTTTGGGAATATTCACCCTAGACCATGCCCATACCTTCCCTCCACACCAAGTCAGGTTCCTCTAATTTCGACCTCTTCCCAACCACTTTGACTATGCATCAACTTATGACAATTGGCATCTTCTGACAATAGTGAAATTTGGAAGACTTCGTAGCAAATATTCACCTTCAATATGGGGAGTTGCTACGAAATTTGAATTCTCTATTGACATGTCTTCCTGAAAGATAGGAGTCCTTTGTGTGATGATGTGGACACTCCTATGAATTGTAGCCCATCTAGCTGCCTCATGTTTTGATGCCCAAGAACTTCCAAAACACAGAAAAACGGAGTTTTGACAATTTCGTAGAAAATTTCAGTAGCAAATTTAAGAAACACATTTTTGCTATTCCTCTGCTCTTTCTGTAAGCTCTGAGGTCTTCCTTGATGTTCTTAAGCTAAATACATGCCATTAAATCTCCCTTTTCTATGTTTTTAGCTTGTCTTATCCTCCATGAAAAGCTACAACAGTTTTGTAGCAAAAAAATGGCTTTACTATGGGGAGTCACTATGAAACTGTGCATTTCCAAGTTTTTTATTTTTCATGATTTTTTCCACCTCCATGTCTTTTCTAATACCATGTATAAGCCTGTATAATACTGAAATTATTAGTTAAACATAATATAGGAAAATTTTGTGGATGTTACTAATTTCAAGGGGTGGTCACTACTTTAGCAAAAATCTTCAGATTTCTTGATACTCAAATATACATGTGATAACAAATCTTGATAATTACTTGTGATGTTTCTTATTATTAAGATTCTTTATATCTTCTTTCTTTAGTTCATCAAGCAATTACCAAAAGAAGTAAAAAAACAAACAATAGACACCAGATGTACGCACATGCCAGGGAAAAACCCCTCGAGGGAAAAACCCAGTCAAGATAATTCTTCCTTTTAATATTGTTCTTTGAGACTCTTCACCCTAGATCAAGACCAAACCTTCCCTCCAAACCAAGTCATCCTCCCAGAACTTCGACCTCTTCCCAACAACTTTGACTATGTAGCAACTTATGACAACTCGCAACTTCCAGCAATAATGAAACTTGGAAGAATTCATTCTCCCAATCTAGGACACGAAAAAGAAAGAGTGAGAGACCAAAATTTTGATTTTCCTTGTCTCCTTAGACTTCCTGAAACTCACACTCACTTTAGTTTCATGGAAACAAACTTCACACCTTTTCCGAGCCACAAGAGAACTTTGCACTTCTTCCTAGCAACAAGAGATTTTCACACTTCTTCCCAGCTACAAAATAATTCAAACTTGATGAGAGAATGATGCTCCAAATTAATTTTATGAGTTTCCTTTTATAGGCTTCTTGTGGGGTCAAATAGGAACTTTAGGCACCACAATGCCATGGACTAGATTCCTGACCAAGGCAATCTACCCAAGTAGTCACTCAACAGTTTAGGTACCACAATGCCATGGACTAGATTTCTTAGCCAAGGCAATCTATCTAGGTGGGACTAAGATGGACTCAAGATTTGAGCCCCTTTAAGCATTTTTAGGCTTAACAACTATCAACCCATAAATCCAGGTGTGTATCCAAAATAGAGCTCAATAACCAACACTGCCTTTCCAAATTCATACATCAACACAAAGTGTCAACCAAATCTCTTCCCAGGGAATGCTTCACTCGCAAAGCCTCAACACCCCTTGATCCAACAGATCAAGAAGAACCAATTTATCCCAATAAACTTGATTGGCTACCAGAATTCTATCAAATCCTTTGAGAGATTCACCTGTACAAACATAACCCTAATCAATAATATACTTTCAGATGTACATAATCAAATAAAAACCGCCAAGGTCTTTCAGAAAACTTGATGTTTCTTCCCATATCTCCATAGTAGGACTATCAACTGAATATTTGATAGAATATTCCTTAATCATATATTTTCCTTCCTACTTCCCATGTAGCAACATATCCTCCGAAATACATTCTTCAGTTCATACAAAGCTATGCCATTCCTCTCAGAAAGCATCTCTTCATTCAGACTCCATCCTAATCTTAGGGAGATATCTTATATTCATGCTTCCTCTCGGAGATAAACTTCTTCCTTTTCAAAATCGAAGAATATTTCATGGCTTCCAACCATTTCATCAGAGTTATCATCAGCCTCATCATACTTATTGATGAGCCCCAATTTTGGTACAATTTGGGCTCATTTTTGCCTATTCTACTTGCTCAAACCATTCATTTTTTATTGCTTATGCATGCATTTCTTAGTTTATTCATGTTGTTTGTAGGAAGAAGGGTAGGCACTTTATCTACGTGACTAATGAATTATGATTCCAGGTTTTGGCATTAAAAGGGAGCAAGAGACAACGAAAAAGGAGATAAAGAGACAATGAGGTGGCACTACTGGTTTTTAGGAGAGGATGTCCACGGTCTTGGGACATTCCTCGTGATTCCCACCAAGAACTCCGAGCTCCAATCCATCTCCCCTCCGAGCTTAGAAGCAGCCAGCTGTTCTACAGGAACAGCAGTTATAAACTGCTCTACAGGAACAACAGTTATGACCGTCCTACAGGATCAGCAGTTAAACTCTAGTTGGACAGCCGAGCTCCTAAAATCAAGGATACTTGTTGGATCATCGTTTTTGTATAAGTATAGAGGCCTTAGCCTGGGATAGGTTGTTGAAACTCTCGTATTGCTATTGTAATTTTGGAGCACAGTTCAGTTTTCGTTCCTTTTTGTAAGCCAATTTGGCATGATATCAGATTATGAATAAAGAAGGCAGTTTGTGATCTAGTTCTGAGTTTCTTAAGGAGACTATAGCTCTCAGGTTAGGGCCCAACCTGAGAGCCATAGATCCCCTCTGCTGTAGTGTTGTTTCCATTTCATTTCAGCACTTTGAGCTTTTCATTTGCACATGCAATTCGAATTACAGGTTGTTAAGTTGGTCTTTTTCATGAGTTAGATAGGATTTTCTTATGGTGAGTTTGTTTACAGTTGTTTAGTGTAGCAGAGGATAGATATAGTCCATTGGAGCTCCAACAAAAAGGGTTGTTAAGGCTCACTGCCATCTCATCTGGGATTGGAGTGCAGTCCATGACTAACCACCAAAAACACGCATTTCTTTATTTCATGATTGCTACAAACACAGTCACGTTATGCTAGATGCTTCCTTGTCATTCACACCTGCACCACACTCCTTTACCACAGCTTCATGCACATTCTCCTTCGCGTTTTGGATTGCTGTTCATTGAATTTACAAGCACAGGTAGTTTAGGTTAATGCATTTTCGGTTTGGTAACAGTCACAAGCATTTGTTTCACTTGTACTGCCCTCTCTCATCCATTACTTCATTCTCCATCTTGATCACGCATGCAACACATCTCCTCGACCTTTACCCCGCTCTATTATCTCCCAAAGTCTTCCACTCTCACGTAACTTCATTTCCTAACCTCTTGTTGACCTAGCCCTCTATCTTCCAACCTACTCCCTACACTCATTTCTCATCTCATTCCTCCACTTCTAGAGCCATCACCAGCCTCATTCCCACCTTGAACATCTCCCCCTACCATTCCATCACTCCTCCATCTCTTCAAACACTCACGGTAGGTCATCCTGTAGCAGTTTATAGACATCCTGTAGAAACCTCTAAGTATCCTGTAGGATCCCCTGCAGACATCCTGTAGGAGGCCACTCACTCGGTTGCTGAGCTCCTGAATGTGAGGAACCTCTGCGGATGGATGCTAAGGATCCCTAGGGACCTCTCCTAGCCTTCCCAACCTGTCCCACGTTCTCCTTCCTTCTCCATTTCATCTGCACAACCAAACCCTAATTAGCACACAATCACAATCATTCCACACACTTAAAGGAAAAATACAAAAACATGTCTTTTATGATGCAAGCAGCTTAGATCCATGCATTTTCACTTATTAGAGGTAACAGCAGCATTGGTAGAAGTTTCCTTCACATTCTTTGCATTATAGAGGTTAGACTAGTTAAATTAGGGTTTCCTAGGTTTACATGCTTTGATTTGCTTTCAGTTCATTTTTGTCAAGTAGATTAGTCTCCTTTGAGCTAGCTTTCGTCCATCATTGATAAAGCTTCTTCTGTGAGCCTATAGAAGTTGGCTTGAGCCCTAGCGGACTTGTGCCAGCTGACCAAGTGACAGCTGCGACAAGAGCTAGTACTTGTGCATACAGCACCGTCGCTTCCAAGTTTGTACGAACTACCGGGTTGATAAAATGAGAGACAGGAAGCCCCAGGAGTTGTAGCATTATTGCTACAATACTGGAGCTCACCATCTTTTTGGCGCCGTTGCCGGGGAAGCGTCAGAGTATTAGTAATTGTTGCTTTTCTTCTACTTTCGTACTCTTACTTCTGCTCAGTAGTTTATTTCATTTCCATTCTGCAAAAGTAGCTTAGTATTTCCTGCTTTCATAGATTAGTATTTCCTGCTTTCATAGATTAGCATTTCCTGCTTTCATAGCTTAGTATTTCCTGCTTTCATAGATTAGCATTTCCTGCTTTCATAGACTAGTATTTCTCGCTTTCCTAGATTAGCTTTCTAATTCTGCAATTTCATTTGAGCAAGATAGTTAGTTGTAGATCACTTTGTTTCAGTTTTGCAGGTACCAAAGAAAAAGCAAAAGCACTCAAAAAAAAAGAAAAGTCCTTTCCATTTCATGCCTCATAGGAACCGAGATAGATCATGCAAATTCCTACCTAACACCCCCACCACATCACTTAGTCACCCTTCACTCTTGGGTGGCGACAGTGATCCAGAGGAAACTATAGGTGAACATCCCGAGACATACCAAAATCCTATAGAAGAAGAAGAGTTAGAGACCACTCCATCCGAAGCTATGGCTGACAATAGAGAAGATGAGAGAATAGAAGGAGCTTTCCCCATCCAAGAGACCAATGGAGAGATGAAAATGAAAAACATTAGCCCCTCTGCTTTGCCTCACTTCCATGGACTGACCACTGAGGATCCTGATACCTTCCTATTTGAGTTTGCTGTCCTCTGTAGAACCTATGACTATACTGAAGATGAACAAAAGCTAAAACTTTTCCCTTCCACTCTCAAGGATGCAGCATTACGCTGGTTCATGGGTTTGCCTGGGAATAGTATCACCACATGGGCTCAGATGTAGCAAGCCTTCAACACCAAGTACCGGGATTATTGTAGGTCCAAGGAAACGAAGGGGGAAATCTTTTGGATGACCATGGGAAACGATGAGTCTTTAGAGGATTATGAGGAAAGGTTCCAACTTAGTTACAAGTGGGCCAGGTGCACACTTGACCCTGAATCCCTTAAGTTGGTTCTGCTCCGAGGAGTACCTGAAGATCTCTTAGATACCCTTCACATGTTAGCTGGGGGGGACATTTACCAACTACCTTATGAGGACATCAAAACTGTGTTTAGAAATCATTCTAGGGCAGCTAGGAAACGAGGTAGAGGAAATCTCCTCTCCACTGGTGTCCCTTTCTCCAAACATGAGTTTACAAACCAATTAGAAGATCTTAAGAGTGAGGTGAGACAGACCATTGCCATGCAGCTGGACACATTCAGGATCCAGCAGAAGAAAGAAGAAGCTGAGAGAGCCCTGGCTGTCTTCTGCCCTAGGTGCACAAGAAGACATCCTAAGAACGAATGCCCATTGCATTCGGTTGAAGTGTGTTTTGTTTGTGAGGAGGACCATCCTACCAATCAGTGTCCCACCTTACCTGGGTTTAAAGCCATGTACCAAGGGACTGAAGCCCCCACTGAACCTCTCTACTTCATCAATGAAAGGAGACCACAAGGATCTAGACCCTATCAGCAGGGAATGCAAGGGGCACCACAAGCCTATTACAACCCCAACCAATCGACTCCTATGCCTTCCTGGGGTCCCCATGCTCATCCTTCTTGGTCCATGCCTCCTCCATGGTCTTATCCACCTCAGTATCCTACTCAACCCACTACTCACTCATATCACTCACATGCCCAGTCACAGCCTCAGTGGAGTGCACTTCAGTCGGGGTGGAGGTCCCAGTACAACACTCCTCCCGCCATTCTGCCTCCACCTCCAGTTCAGCCACAACCATTACCTCCTGCTCCTCCAAGGCAACCTCAAATGCCTGCTCAACCGAACCCGAACCCCAACAATAGACAGGCTCAGCAGGTATATACTGGGGAGACCTCATGCCCTACCTATGCTGTGGAGATCCAGGAGATCAATCTTAGATCTGGAAAGACTCTTCCAGATCGCCAACCTCCTCCCCCAGAGGATGAGGAAGACCATCAGGAAAGTGAACCAAAGCCTATTCCACCCTTTCCTGAGAGACTTACAGCCACCACACAACCCAACCCGGAAGAAGATGAGCTTCTAGGAGAGCTCAAGCAGTTGTGTGTGAAGATACTCCTTCTCCAGGCCATCAAGGATGTGCCAATCTATAATAAGCTGGTTAAGGAGAAGTGTTTCAAACATCCAGGCAGACGGAAGAAAGATGCTTCAACTATCAATGTCATAGGACAACTGTCTGACCTTATGCTAGGACAAGTCATCTGCCCAAAGTACTTAGATCCTGGAAGTCTTGTAGTAGATGTCCACATCAATGGCACCATCATACCCCACACCCTGATTGATCTGGGGGTTGCCATTAATGTAATGACCAGGGATACCATGCTCAAGCTCAATCTTCAAGGTTCCTTGAGGAAGACCTCGACAATACTGCAATTAGCAGATCGCTCCACTGTGACTCCCGAAGGGATTGTGGAGGATGTCTTGGTCTCTATTGACTCTTGGGAGTATCCTGCAGACTTCCTGGTTCTGCAACCAAAGGCAAAGCTTACTGTATATCCCCTCATTTTGGGAAGGCCTTGGTTAGCCACTGCAGATGCCTATATCAGTTGTCGTGCCGGAAATATGACCATAAAAAATGGTCCTATGTCCAAGCAACTTGTCCTATACCCTCCTGCCCAACCCTCTTTGGAGCATGACTTACCACTCTGGTTGGAAGAAGGAGAAGAAGACGAGGTGTATTCAGCACCTCTGTGTACCATACAAACCAATAGAAGAAATCCCCCAACCGAGGATGATTTGATCGAGAACTTGATCCAAAACCCACCTACCAGTGCACTACCTTTAGAAAAATTGGTGGAGGATGCCCAAGCTAGCACCTTAGTGGATCTTTGTACAACCAACCCTGTCACTCCCAGAGTTAAGAGTGTGGAGTTCGGCCCTGAGAGAGCATTGAAAATCAGCTCCTCCCTATCTCCTTCTCAGGAAAAGGAGCTGTGCAACCTGTTGGCCAGCCACCTAGATGCTTTTGCTTGGAGCTATAAGGAGATGAAAGGAGTCCATCCCTCGGTCTGTACTCATCATATATACATCAAAGAGGACTGTAAACCGGTTAGGCAACCTCAGAGGAGAATGAATCCAGCCCTTAAAGACATTGTCAAGGAAGAATTGCAAAAACTGTTGGATGCCGGATTCATCTACCCCATCTCAGATAGTGGATGGGTGTCCCCTCTAGTGTTGGTTCCCAAGAAGAATGGGAAGTGGAGGATCTGTGTAGATTACCGTGAGCTGAACAAAGCTACCAAGAAAGACCATTTCCCTCTACCTTTCATAGATCAAGTGTTGGATGGACTGGCAGGAAAGAAGTTCTTCTCTTTCCTGGATGGGTTTAGCGGGTACAATCAAATCCAAATCAGCCCGGAAGACCAAGATAAGACCACCTTCACTTGTCCTTGGGGTACCTTTGCCTACCGAGTCCTTCCCTTTGGGCTATGCAATGCTCCTGCTACTTTTCAAAGAGCTGTCTTGAGCATCTTCTCGGAGTTGGTCCATGATGCAGTGGAAATATACATGGATGACTTTACTCCTTATGGGGCCAACTTCCAGGAAGCATTGTCCAACCTGGGGAAAGTCCTAACCAAATGCACCGAGATGAACTTGTCCCTCAGCCCTGAAAAATGTGAATTCCTAATGACTGAAGGGACCGTGCTAGGCCATACCATTTCTTCCCAAGGATTGCAGGTGGATCCTAACAAAATTGCTCTCATCAAGAGGGTTCCACCTCCTCAAAAAGTAAGGGATGTCTAGAGTTTCTTGGGATTAGCAGGATACTACCGGAGATTCATTAAGGACTTCAGCAAGTTAGCCTCACCATTGTTTGGTCTGTTGGCAAAAGATGTGGAGTTTAAGTGGACTGACGATTGTCAGAGGAGTTTGAATGAGTTAAAGGACAAGTTGGTGTCAGCACCAATCTTGAGAGGTCCAAACTGGGCCCTACCTTTCCACATCCACACTGATGCCTCGAACAAAGCCATAGGTGCAGCCTTAGGACAAGTTGAGCAAAAACTTCCATATGCCATTTACTTCATTAGCAAAAACTTGTCCAAAGCAGAGCTGAATTACACTGTAACCGAGAAGGAATTCTTAGCTGTGGTCCATGCACTGAACAAGTTCCGACATTATATTACTGGTTACCAGACTTTTGTACATACTGACCATGCTGCTATTAGATATTTGATGAACAAACCAGATGTGAATGCTCGTATTATTAGATGGTTACTTTTATTGCAGCAGTTTGATCTAACCATTGTTGATAAACCAGGTAGAGAGAATGTTGTTGCTGACTTTTTATCTAGATTGGATTTGTCTGCAGGTGAAGATGGGACGGTGGATGACCAGATGCCTGATGAGCATCTGTTTGCTATCTCAGTACTCTCTCCATGGTTTGCTAATATAGCGAACTACCTTGTTTCAGCTCAGTTCCCTCCGCACCTCTCTTCAAAAGAGAAGAGTAAAATCATCAGAAAAAGTGCCTCATTCACTTGGATTGGGGGCAACCTGTTCAAGCTTGGCCCTGATCAGATCTTAAGGCGTTGTGTAAGGGAAGAGGAAGTCTTTGACATCCTCCTCACCTGTCATGATGGGCCTTGTGGAGGACATTTTGCAGCCAAGAGAACTGCCTTCAAGATCCTGCAGGCAGGCTACTATTGGCCCACACTTCATCAAGATGTCAGAAGATATGTCAGCCAGTGTGACCAATGCCAAAGGATGGGGAAACCAACCCAAAGGGATGAGATGCCTCTCCAACCTCAAGTGACTCTTGAGCCATTTGAGAAGTGGGGCATGGACTTTGTGGGTCCAATCAATCCCTCTTCGAGGCAGAGGTCCTACATCATTGTGTGTACTGACTACTTGATAAAGTGGGCAGAGACTAAAGCAATCAAAGCAGCAACAGAAGAGAAGGTGGTCGAGTTCTTAAGAGAGAACATCTTCTACAAGTTTGGCTACCCAAGAGAGCTGGTGACCGATCAGGGGAGCCAGTTCACATCCAACTTGATTGAAGATCTTCTAGCTCATCACAAGATCAAGCACAGGACTTCCACCCCCTATCACCCTCAAGCAAATGGGCAGGTGGAAGTCACCAATAGAGCATTAGAAGGGATCTTGACCAAAGTGGTGAGCAATAGCAGAAAGGACTGGGCAGATCGCCTGGTTGAGGCCACATGGGCTTACAACACCACCTGGAAGACCACCACCGGCTTCACACCTTATGAGCTGGTCTATGGGAAGAAAGCTTTGCTGTCCATTGAGTTTGAGTATAACACTTTGAGGATGGCAGCTCAGCTGGACCTAGATCTCAGCCATGCACAACAAGAAAGGTTATTGCAGCTGAATGGACTGGATGAGCACCGCATGCAGGCCCTCCTTCACTCAGAAGTGGTTCAACTTCAGAGGAAGGTGTGGCATGACCAACATCTCCATGACAAGCAATTTCAGCCAGGAGATTGGGCTTTGTTGTATGATTCCAGATACAAAGATTTCAAGGGGAAGTTGAGAACCAGATGGCTAGGACCATATTCAGTGGAAAAGTGTCATGACAATGGATCTGTCCTCATTCGAACCATTGATGAGGAAGCCATTCCCATGCTTGTCAATGGGCACCGATTGAAGATCTATAGAAGACCTCTCTCAAGACAAGAGTTTATCAGCACTATGGAGAAATCTGTTTTGGTCATAGAGAAGGGTTCTGCCTCCACTTTGGGCATACCCTGAAGAGAAAAAAAGAAAAAAAAAAAAAAAAAAAAAAAAGAAAAAGAGAGAAAAAATAAAGATCCTTGGGTGAAAACCTCTCTGAGGCGCCCAAGGCAGGCAGTAGGGGTGAAAACCTCATTGAGGCGCTCCTATTGTCTTTCAAAAAAAAAGAGAAGAAAGTTAAAAAAAAAAAAAAAAGATCCTTGAGTGAAAACCTCTTTGAGGCGCTCAGGGCAGGTAGCAAGGGTGAAAACCTCTTTGGGGCGCCCCTGCTATCTTTTCAAAAAAAAAAAAAAAAAAAAAAAAAAGAAAAAAAGAGAAAAAAACAATAAGCACAATAAAAGTTTTGCATGCAGATGTTCTATGGAGGAGAAGAAGCCTCTCCACTCCAAGCCAGGGGCCTTCATCATGCTATCAAAGGATGTCATCAACACCTCCTCCAAGAATAACAATGTTTTTCAAGGTATGTGCGATTTTTATCATGATTTGGATCTTCTACAGCAAGATACAGTTTTCTACAGGAACAGACAGTCTTCCTACAGGAAGACGCGGATCTTCTACAGGAAAGTGCAAAATTTCTACAGGAAGCTCTGTGTTCTACAGGAAACTTCCTATAGAACGTTGCGACAGCCGAAATATGTTTCAAGTGAAGATCTAGCAACTGAGGAGTGGATTGAATGCATGCATGCCACTGATGGCACCCCTGAACATTGCTATTATCTTGCTCCACCATCCTCGTCGCCATGCAACCCAGATCCCTGCAGTAGCACAACAAAGCAATGAGTTCTCGTGAAAAAACATCTGTCAAAGAAAAACCAAGCACCGAGAGCCATACCACATCCACGTTATGCATCAGAAGCGCTGGGATCCTGATCGAGAAGCCAGAACCGCCAGCATGCAGCATGTACCCAAGGAGAAAGGACTGTGACAAGACCCCTCGCGGGGATCTTGTAACAGTTCAACCTGCTCGAGTGAATATCGTCCACAGCACCGCCATCCGAGATAAAACACGGGCGCATGAATGCGAAACCATCCACTTCAGCGTCAGCAACCGGTAGCCATGTGCCTCCGGGTCTGTGTAAGCCGCGTGCAGCAGGTAAATCCATCGTCCACAAACTGGAAATCATGTGCAGCCGCGCGCAGGTAAGTGTTCTAATCCTTCTCTCCATCAAATCGCATGGATATTACTTTGATTTGTTTTGCATGGCATAAAGGTGAATGGTTGAGCGGCCGTAAGGCCAGTTGACTGGCCACATCGGCTAGTGAAAGGATAGTCAGATGATGAGGTGGCAACCACGACAAAAGACACACGTAGCACGCACGTGAAGATTAGTCCCGTCAACCGTGAAACGAGTTTAACCGAAAAGGGCGGCGGCAGATCTGTGGGAATGAATGCGGCAGCAAGCGAATGTGCAGGCGGATGACGGGTGACGTCACCCAACGGTCCGGTGGGGACAGCTCACCCCCACGCCACGAGCTGCGCCGATTCAAAATCTAATCGGCTCGATTAAGCGTGTATATCCATCAACCTCACTTCAAAACTCGAGTAGCTCCTCTGATTACCTCTGCATGTTGATACGCCAAGCTCTCGGCTACCTGAATGTTGGTAAGGCACCTCTCGACCGCTGTCCAACTATAGCTCCCCCCGAAGTCTGCGCACTGCTCCTACAGGAACAGTTTCTACAGGAACGCAGTCCTACAGGAAGCAGTATCTACAGGAAAGCAGTCTCTACAGGAAGGTAAAGTCTTCGCGTAAAAAAGGTGGCGGAAAAGAGGTAACCCTGAAACTCCTTCCACATTTGGTTTTCAAAGGTGGAAAGGTCATTATTCACAGTCTGGTCATAAAAAAACATCGGATTGCCGTGCCTATACTATCGCTTCTACAGGATAGCAGTATAATTAGACTGTGGTCTGTGAATTCATTGCATGCTCTGTCTATAAGACCGAATTTCCTTTGTATCTACCGCCTTTGGTCAAAACCACTGTGTCCATCATGCCTGGTGGGTTTATCAGGCGAGAGCCCACTGATTCAAATACATTGAGGAGAAATCAGGCAGTGGTGGAGCTCTTTACACAAGCACAGTGGATGTCTTTTTGTGATAAGTTGCAGGGGTACGATGAGGAAGTGGCCGAGGAATTCTTGCAGGCCCTGAGGCCAAAATCCAAGGTGCTGGCCACAGTCAATTTCAGAGGCCTAAGCCTCAAGATAACCCCGCAGTCCATCAGTAGAATCACTGAGCTTCCTATGGGTCTCCCGTGGGATAAAGAAGAACGAAAACAGAGCCAGCGAGCGAAGAAGGAATTCTTTCCACCTGAGGAAGAATTCTCTGAAGATAAGAATGGAGTACGAAGGAATAGTTTGACACCACCTTGGAATGAGGTTAGCTTGCAGATTATGAAATATATTACATGTGAGGGGCGCTATAGCATCGTCTACGGGTACCATTTCCGATTGCTGAATGAGTTAAGGCACCGAAGTGAGCTTCTTGTAGAAAAGAAATTAAGCATTCCTTATTTCCTGTTGCAATCTTTAATGGAATGTGCTACGAAGCTGAAGGGTGGCATCCCAGATCAGCTGGCACACCATGGGCTGATCAAGTTGCTTGTAGAGGATGCACTGCACTCCTATAAAGTTCCCCTCTCCTGGGAGTCATTTAGAAATCTAACACGAGATGGGGACATCAAAATGCTGGTCGAAGATAGTGGCTCCTCCAGCAGTGAAGACAAAGAGGCAGTGTCCAAAGAAAAGAGGGAACCAGGTCAGAAGACCCCTGCCACGGTGCAAAGGAAGGAACAAAAGAGGAAGCAAGAAGAAAAGGAAGACGAAGAGGAGGGTGACACACCTGTTTTGACAGCAAGAGAACAGAGGATGAAGAGCAGAATGGACAAAGTGGAGGTGGTCCCTGTCAGCCCAAGCACCTCATCAGCTCCTGCAGTCAAAGCCAAAAGCAAAATCCATGCATCCAAGCAAGAAAAGGTGGTGACAGTTGCATCTACAGGGAAACAAACGCAGGCTTCTACAGGAAGCCCCAGAACAACGCCTACAGGAAAGCAGACGAAGGCTTCTACAGGAGGCTCAAAAACAGAGAAGGGATCTTCTACAAGAGACCCACAGAGCGTAAAGAAAGAGTCTTCTACAGGAGGGCCGAAAGTGGACAAAGTAGGGTCTTCTACAGGAAGCCCGAAAATCACTAAGGAACAGACTTCTACAGGAAGTCTGGAAACAAAGACAAAGGCTTCTACAGGAAGCCCAAAAATTCAAGAAAAGGCTTCTACAGGAAGCCCAAAACTGCTAAAAGAAAAGGCTCCTACAGGAAGCCCAAGAGCTAAGGAAGATGCTCCTACAGGGAGCCCAAAACCGGTCAAGGAAGGGTCTTCTGCAGGAAGCCCGAAACCAAAGGAGGAGGGACCCTCTACAAGGAGCTCTGAGAGAGCAAAGCACAAGAAAGAGAAGGCTAGCATCCTCGAAAAGGAGGCGGCAGCGGTACTGGCTGCCCTCAGCACACCGGCAAAACCCAAAGAAAAGAGAGAGAGGGGGATCCCTCTACCTTCTGAAGCAAGGAGGAGTCAGAGAATGAAAACAGACAAGTCGCAGCCTCCACCCAGCAGCCAACCCACTTCAGGAGACATCCCTACTTCACCCAGTACAAGAACTCCCTCTAAAACACAGGCCACCCCTGAGAAGGGAAGCCCAAAAGTCACTTCCTGGACGCAAAAAATAGGCCAGTCGCCTTCTAAAGCCCGGCTCAAGGAAATGAAAAAGGGGGAAGAAGCACCACCCTCGTCTCCACCTGAGGCAGAGAAAACAGAGGCCCCAAAAGTAGAGAAGAAGGAGCAGGTTCTGGGCCCCAGCTCTCGGCCAAGGACAAGGAGCCGGGGCAAAATTGCTCAAGGATGAGCAAATGGTTCAGCTGGGGGTGATGATGAGCCCCAATTTTGGTACAATTTGGGCTCATTTTGGCCTATTCTACTTGCTCAAACCATTCATTTTTTATTGCTTATGCATGCATTTCTTAGTTTATTCATGTTGTTTGTAGGAAGAAGGGTAGGCACTTTATCTACGTGACTAATGCATTATGATTCCAGGTTTTGGCATTAAAAGGGAGCAAGAGACAACGAAAAGGAGATAAAGAGACAATGAGGTGGCACTGCTAGTTTTTAGGAGAGGATGTCCACGGTCTTGGGACATTCCTCATGATTCCCACCAAGAACTCCGAGCTCCAATCCATCTCCCCTCCGAGCTTAGAAGCAGCCAGCTGTTCTACAGGAACAACAGTTATGACCGTCCTACAGGATCAGCAGTTAAACTCTAGTTGGACAGCCGAGCTCCTAAAATCAAGGATACTTGTTGGATCATCGTTTTTGTATAAGTATAGAGGCCTTAGCCTGGGATAGGTTGTTGAAACTCTCGTATTGCTATTGTAATTTTGGAGCACAGTTCAGTTTTCGTTCCTTTTTGTAAGCCAATTTGGCATGATATCAGATTATGAATAAAGAAGGCAGTTTGTGATCTAGTTCTGAGTTTCTTAAGGAGACTATAGCTCTCAGGTTAGGGCCCAACCTGAGAGCCATAGATCCCCTCTGCTGTAGTGTTGTTTCCATTTCATTTCAGCACTTTGAGCTTTTCATTTGCACATGAAATTCGAATTACAGGTTGTTAAGTTGGTCTTTTTCATGAGTTAGATAGGATTTGCTTATGGTGAGTTTGTTTACAGTTGTTTAGTGTAGCAGAGGATAGATATAGTCCATTGGAGCTCCAA
Organism: Pinus tabuliformis; assembly: GCA_031772625.1. Classification (NCBI taxonomy): domain Eukaryota; kingdom Viridiplantae; phylum Streptophyta; class Pinopsida; order Pinales; family Pinaceae; genus Pinus; species Pinus tabuliformis. The sequence continues at coordinate 328,244,455 of CM062808.1, forward strand.
CAAAAAGGGTTGTTAAGGCTCACTGCCGTCTCATCTAGGATTGGAGTGCAGTCCATGACTAACCACCAAAAACACGCATTTCTTTATTTCATGATTGCTGCAAACACAGTCACGTTATGCTAGATGCTTCCTTGTCATTCACACCTGCACCACACTCCTTTACCACAGCTTCATGCACATTCTCCTTCGCGTTTTGGATTGCTGTTCATTGAATTTACAAGCACAGGTAGTTTAGGTTAATGCATTTTCGGTTTGGTAACAGTCACAAGCATTTGTTTCACTTGTACTGCCCTCTCTCGTCCATTACTTCATTCTCCATATTGATCATGCATGCAACACATCTCCTCGACCTTTACCCCGCTCTGTTATCTCCCAAAGTCTTCCACTCTCACGTAACTTCATTTCCTAGCCTCTTGTTGACCTAGCCCTCTATCTTCCAACCTACTCCCTACACTCATTTCTCATCTCATTCCTCCACTTCTAGAGCCATCACCAGCCTCATTCCCACCTTGCACATCTCCCCCTACCATTCCATCACTCGTCCATCTCTTCAAACACTCACGGTAGGTCATCCTGTAGCAGTTTATAGATATCCTGTAGAAACCTCTAAGTATCTTGTAGGATCCCCTGCAGACATCCTGTAGGAGGCCACTCACTCGGTTGCTAAGCTCCTGAATGTGAGGAACCTCTGCGGATGGATGCTAAGGATCCCTAGGGACCTCTCCTAGCCTTCCCAACCTGTCCCACGTTCTCCTTCCTTCTCCATTCCATCTGCACAACCAAACCCTAATTAGCACACAATCACAATCATTCCACACACTTAAAGGAAAAATACAAAAACATGTCTTTTATGATGCAAGCAGCTTAGATCCATGCATTTTCACTTATTAGAGGTAACAGCAGCATTGGTAGAAGTTTCCTTCACATTCTTTGCATTATAGAGGTTAGACTAGTTAAATTAGGGTTTCCTAGGTTTACATGCTTTGATTTGCTTTCAGTTCATTTTTGTCTAGTAGATTAGTCTCCTTTGAGCTAGCTTTCGTCCATCATTGATAAAGCTTCTTCTGTGAGCCTATAGAAGTTGGCTTGAGCCCTAGCGGACTTGTGCCAGCTGATCAAGTGATAGCTGCGACAAGAGCTAGTACTTGTGCATACAGCACCGTCGCTTCCAAGTTTGTACGAACTACCGGGTTGATAAAATGAGAGACAGGAAGCCCCAGGAGTTGTAGCATTATTGCTACAATACTGGAGCTCACCACTTATCACATCAATAGACATATTCACCAAGTTGAAGATTATGTACCTTCACATCTTAAATCACAAGTACAACCAAATCTATAGAAACATGATGTTAGGAATATCAAAATCACGAAAGAATTTCATCTTTATGCATATAAGATACCCAAACTAAATTACAAAGAAGAGACATATACTTTTCAACATCTTGCTAGGGACTCAGTTATACACGCTAGATTACTACATAAAAACATTCATTCCATCTAGGGTTTCAATGTATCTTCCAAAGTTATGACATACCTTACTACAACATATAGCAAACCCGAGAACCAATTCATACAAATATAGATCTAAAAAGCATCTAACACCTTTTCAAAATACATATGTTAGACTTCTTATTATGGATTTTTTTGGAAATACCGTGGGGGGGGGGGGGGGTGAATCAATATTCCTTAGAAATTAGCACTTTTAAATATTTTTAGAGCATTAGTTAATATTGAATTATTATTAATGTTTATGCAGTAATAATAGTAAATAAAAGAACACACTATGCACAAGAATTTTAGGTGGAAAACCCCCTCCAAGTCAAAAAAACATCGAACGTTTTTCTAACAAATTCTTTAATCTTCAGCCCCAACTGAAATGAAAGCAAGAACTTCCTCAAATTCTAGAAAATTGTTCTTCTCTAGCTCCCACTGGAAGGACGCCACAATTCCCTAGTTTCTTCAGTAATCAACTGAATGGATGCCCCAACACCCTTGTGAGCCACAATTTTCCCTAGCACCTCCCTACCACCCTGAAGTGCTCATAGGCCCCAACCTGTAGGCGACTTCATGCACCTTCCTAGCACATCCCTGCTACCCTATAATGACTAAAATGAGACAAGAGTTGGATTCTCGTACCAGGGACAACAATCCATGATACAATATGATTTACAATGCTTTTGAATGAACACCCAATCACACTATGACCTGCAACCCAACCATGACATCATCCCAATAGAGACTCCTATACCTCCCAAGAATGCCTTTTCGACTCTGGGAATATTGACTCTTTTACAATAATGACTCTTCCAATGATGACACTTTTACAAATGACTATTTTACAACTTTACAATGATGACTCTTGGCCTTAACACTTCTTCACAATATACGGATGGTTGTCATGTCTTCAAAGGATGTCCCGCTGCAATGCTTCCTTTGATTTGATACTTCTGCTGTTGAATTCTTGCTTGAAGTTGTACTTGAACCTTCTTCTACCTGCATGCAAAATTTTCCCAACAAAACCAATCCCAAAACAAAACAAAATACCCTTCAACTTACCTTTGCCTGCAAAACACATGTAAGTGCATAATAATGAATAAATACAAATTAAAATTACAATGTGTACCTGAAGTGTGCTTGTCACTTTTGTTGCTGACTTGTTGCAGTAGAAGAAAAAGACTCCAACTCTTGATATAGGCCCGGAATCTATGCAAGACTATATCCAAAACTGGCCTAAGGATATATACAATAAAAACTGATGATAGAACCTAGACTTGTGATGGGCCAAGTTCTAAGTACAACAACATAGACCATTCTATCAACTATGACAAGACAAGTAACATGAAATTACAACATCATATAGATTTATTAGACTTGGTATAACATCAAGAATATGTAGCATCAAATGTGTAGTATCAAGAATAGGACATCTGAAATGTGGTATCAAAACTAATTATGACATATAGAGACATAGAGATATAAAAAAGACCCTGTATGTACTTAAGTTGTCCTGAGAAAACATATGTCAGAGATGATACTCATATTTCAAATGTAAACACTAATCATACATGCCTTGCTATAGGAGACTTACCCTTGATTGTTGATGTGTGGTCCTTATTGCAGTGATCCTTGAATGCATGGTTTTTCTATCCTTCTCGGAGATCTATATTGAATCTGTTGTATCTATGTAATTTCGGATCTCCAGGGTCTGAAAATTCGTTTTGTGATAGCCCTCTAAGTCCTTTGTCCAACCACATAGGTTTGATCAAGATTGGATTCTTCAGGAAAGAGTTATGCCCAATCTCCCACGACAACCTGCTTATAGACTAGTTTAGTAGAGCGAACTTGTACAAAGTTCCATGTGTCACTATTACAACCTTCAGCCCTAAACATGATACTCAAAAAACTATAGTGTGTTCTATTTCTGTGACTATTTACGAAATTTAAATCCGATGCTTAGAGAGAAAGTTATGACGATTTTACGAACGTCACCTATTTCACATGGAATTTGGGACCCTGCAAAAACCCTAACTTCCTTAGATAATATCTCCAAAAATGTATCAGACCAAGATTTGAAATTAGGTCAAGAATTTCATAAAGATTTAGGCTGAAATGGGTTTTAATTTCATCATTTGAAGCTTCGTAGAAAAAAATCTATTGTGAAATTTCCATGATGACATGTTTGAAGCCACAAAATCCCTACTAGAGGAGGATATAAGGGTCATTATCTATATGAATGTCTTGAGTTGAGAGGGTCCTCAACAAGTGAGCGTTGGAGGATTTTAGGAGAATTTTTATTATTAATTATTGACTATTCAATTACCACAACCAATTATGAGTGCCATGCCACAACCCCATAGGGTTTTAGCCCACTAACTAGGGTTACTAACTTCAAACATGAATATCTCTCAAACCGTGAAGAATTACTTGGCATGCCATATATCATCGGAAACATCTCGATGAGTAGAATCCATATAGAATATCCTTAACTCAGAATATAGTAATTTGTAAAGTAAAAATCCCATGCAATATTAGGGTAGCCCCTGGTGCTACTTGGGTTGACATTAATGACAACCACTGATCAACAATCCCCCCCTTTGGCATTGATGGCAACACAAGTACTCCCCCTGTGATCATGACACCTCTTCCTATTGCATTCTCTCCCCCTTTGTCATCAATGGAAAAGGGTAACTCCCCCCAACAAAATATCATCCTGTGGACCTATACACACGTCCATTCCCCCTTTCTACTTAGTTATATAAAAAAATATTCTAATGAGAAATTGGGAGAATCCCAAGATTTTGGTGAAGATACTTAAATTATTCACGAGGTAATGGTTTGGTAAAGATGTCAGCAGTTTGTTCCTTTGTGCCAATATATTCAAGCTTGATATTCTTTTCAGTGACCTGCTCTCTAACAAAATGATATTTGATCGGAATGTGCTTTGTTTCGGAATGTATCACAGGATTTTTGGAGATACTAATGACACTGGTGCTATCGCAAAATATGGGAATAGGTTCATCAAAATTAACTTGAATATCTTGCAAGGTTTGCTTCATCCAGAGAACTTGAATACAATAAGTTGTTGTCACGATGTATTCTGCTCCCATTGTGGATAACAAGATTGAAGACTACTTTTTACTTAACCATGAGGCAAGGCAACCAACTAGGTAGAACACTACTCCACTAGTACTCTTATCATCATCAACCCTTCCTACCCAATCTGCATTTGTATAAGCTTTGATGACCAAATCATTTCCTTTGGGATACCAAAGACCATATTTCATTGTGCCCTTAAGATATCAAAGAATTCTTTTGACGACAATGATATGAGATTCTTTTGGTGCTGCTGGGAATCATGCTACTTGTCCAACTGTCTACATTCTGGCCAGGAGTCTATCACATATAGGAGACTACCAATCATGGATCTATACAACCTTTGGTCCACATCCTTTGATGAGTCTTCTATGCCTAACTTGCAACCTGTTACCATGGGGGTAATGACTGGCTTGCAATATTCCATTTGGAATTTCTTGAGAATTTCTTTGATGTACTTGGTTTGATATATGAATATTCCTTTATCCTGCTGAGAAATCTAAAGCCCTAAAAAGTATTTCAGTTCGCCAATCATAGAAATTTCAAACTCACTTTGCATTTTTGTGGCAAAGTCTTTACTTAATCTGTCATCACTACTTCCAAAGATTATATCATCCACATAAACTTCGTTGATTGTTAGGTTATCTTGATCCACTTTCACATAAAGATTGTTGTCAATGCTACCTTTCTTGAATCCATGTTGATGTAGATATCCGTCAAGATGAGCATACCAAGCCCTAGAAGATTGCTTGAGACCATATAGAGCCTTCTTTAATCTGCAAACATAGTCTTCTTTGTCAGAGAGCAGAAAACCTTTGGGTTGTTTAATGTAAATTTCTTCCTCCAATTCACCATTTAGAAAAGCTAACTTAACATCCATTTGGTAGAACTTGATTTTTCTCAAGCAAGCATAAGCGAGAAACATCCTAATAGCTTCCATTTTGGAAATGAGAGAAAATTTTTCTTCAAAATTGATTCCTTCGACCTGTGCATATCCTTTGCAGACTAATCTTGCCTTGTTTCTGGTAACTTGTAATAAAATTGTTATCTTGTTCAAACTACCTTCCTGTTAATCGTAGACTTGTGCCATATACTGCTAGATAGACTCCTCCTCTACAAACATTAAGGAGTCAATAAGCCAGATTGTTCAAAATAGTGAGTCACCTAATGAACCATCTTGACTTGAGTCATTATCTGAAGCAACTGCTAGTTCCTCGTGACCTTTTGCTTTTACAAATCCTGAAAGCATAACTATCGAAACCTTGTTATAGTATTTGTCTTCCTATACCTATTCCATTTTCCAAGCCTTCTTATTCCTGTAATCTTGAGCCATGTGCCCATAGTTATGACACTTGAAGCATTTAATGTTTCCCATAGGTGATTCCATATGACATCTGCAACTGCGAGTGCTATGGCCATAGTTATGGAATTTGAAACATTCAATGTTTGGCCCATCTAACATGTATTCTCTTCTGACAAAATCATTGTGGAACCTGTCTCGTGATCCTGCAAACTTGCTTCTATGGTTTTGCAGATAATGATTTTACCTGTCAAAAACTTCACAATCCCTAGCCATATGTCCATAGTTAGCACATAAAAATAAATAACCATTAAATAAATGAACATAGCTAGAATATTTTTCATTCTTATTTGGAGGCGGTGTTTTAGTTTGTTGTGGTCCCTTGTTCTTGATTGATTTGGTATTTTTCTTTGGTGTTGCAACCTTCTTCTTTGTCTTTTCACTTTGATCAATTTTCTTCTTAGAATCATCCTGCGAAGATGTGGAGCTTGTGCCTTCATCAACTAGAGTTTTACCATATTTAATTGCCTTCATGTTTTCTTCTTCGGCTATCTTATATTTTAAGTTTTCTTTGTGCGATCCCTTGATTTTGTTGATCTCATCACAGGTTGCATCAAGTTATTTTTTCTTGAAACCATCTTTTCAAGATCTTCCTTCTATTTTCTACCTCCTCAACCTGGAGCTTGAGAAGAGTGGTCTTCTCTACTTCTCTGTTGAGAACCTGTAATTGTTCCTTTTGCTTCTCATTTTCAATCCCAAGCCTGCTTATTTATATTGAATATGTTTCTAATTCCTTTTCTTTTGGTCAACAATGAATATTTATCTTTGATCATATTCATTCCTTTCAATTTCTGCTTCCTGCATCTATTGTGTGATCTTACTAATCTATGCAAACACTGTCAAGTTCTTGTTGCTTATGTTGGACTTCTCTCTTGAGGTCTCGTGCTGCTGTATTCTTGATTTCTTCCAATTTAGTTTTAATACTACTAATCATCTTCTCAGACTCTTCATTTTCCTTGATGAGTTCTTTTGCTGTCTTCAATTCTGCTTCCAAAAGTCTTGTCTTTTCCTTTTGACTTTTGAGTTCCTTTATCAGATCACTTGATTTTGAAACTCCATTTTACGTATTTCTCCCATTTCTTCATCATAATTAGATGGATCTAAATTTTCAATAACATCTTGACCTAATTTCTTTGTTGAATAGATATTATGAAGCTTTTCCCAAATAGCTTTAGCTGTTGAACATTGACCAACTTTTGTTTTCACAGAATTTGGAAAAACATTCAAAATTACATTCATGGCCTTTGAATTGTACCTTTTAGCTTCATCAGTATATGTGTCTCCAAAAACAATTGATTCCCATACTCCACGTGCCTGCAAATGTACTTCTGTCTTGGATTCTCATATCCAGTATTTATCTCCATCAAAATCAAGAGTTGGTACACAATACTCACTTTCTTTAGATTTTGTTGTACCTGTACCTTCCTTTGAAATCCTTGTAACCTGCTTCTTTGTCTTTCCCATCTCTATGCTCTGAAAATTGACTTCCAACGGTTAAGATGTTACTGAAGCAACCAAGCTCTAATACCAATTGTTGGAGATACTGAGAGGGGGGTGAACTAGTATTACTTAGCAATTAGCACTTTTAAATATTTTCACAGCATTAGTTAATATTCAATTATTATTAATGTTTATGCGGTAATAACAATAAATAAAAGAAAATAGTAGGCACAATAATTTTAGGTGGAAAACCCCCTCTGGGTCAAAGACCACTAAACGGTATTGTAATAAATTCTTTAATCTTTAGCCCTAACTGAAATGAAAGCAACAACTTCCTAGAATTCTATAAAATCATTCTTCTCTAGCTCCCATTGGGAGGATGCCTCAATGTCCTGGTTTCTTCAGTAATCAATTGAATGGATGCCCCAACACCCTAGCAAGCCAAAACTCACCCTAGAAACACCCCACCACCTTGAAGTGTACACAGGCCCCAACCTGTAGGCAAATTCATGCACCTTCCTAGCACCTCCCTGCCACCCTATAATTACTAAAATGAGAAAAGATTGTGGATTCTCGTACCAGGGACAATGATCCATGATACAATATGATTTACAATGATTTTGACCAAATAACCAATCACACTATGACCTGCAACCCAACCATGACATCATCCCAAGAAAGACTCCTATACCTCCCAATAATGCCTTTTTGACTCTAGGAAGATTAACTCTTTTACAATAATGACTCTTCCAATGATGACACTTTTACAAATGACTCTTTGACAACTTTACAATGATGACTCTTGGCCTTGACACTTCTTCACAATATACATATGGCTGTCATGTATTCAAAGGATGTCCCACTGCAATACTTCCTTTGATTTGATATTTCTTCCCTTGAATTCTTGCTTGAAGTTGTACTTGAATCTTCTTCTACCTGCATGCAAAATTTGCCCAACGAAACCAATCCCAAAACAAAAAAAATACCCTTCAACTTACCTTTGCCTGCAAAACACATGTAAGTGCATAATAATGAATAAATAGAAATTAAAATTACAATGTGTACCTGAAGTGTGCTTGTTACTTTTGTTGTTGACTTGCTGTAGCAGTATACAAAGACTCCCACTCTTGATATAGGCTTGAACTCTATGCAAGACTATATCCGAAACTGACCTAAAGATATACACAATAAAAACTGATGAAAGAACCTAGACTTATGATGGACCAAGTTCTAAGTAAAACAACATAGACCATTATATCAACTATGACAAGAAAAGTAACATGAACTTACAAAATCATATAGATTTAGCAGACTTGTTGTAGCATCAAGAATATGTAGCATGAAATGTGTAGTATCAAGAATAGGACATTAGAAATGTGGTATCAAAACTAATTATGACATATAGAGACATAGAGATATAATGGAGACCCTGTATGCACTTAAGTTGTCCTGCAAAAACATATGTCAGAGATGATACTCATATTTGAAATGTAAACACTAATCATATATATCTTGTTGTAGGAGACTTACCCTTGACTGTTGATGTGTGGTCCTTATTGCAGTGATCCTTGAATGCATGCTTTTTCTTTCCTTCTAGGAGATCTATATTAAATCTATTGTATCTATGTAATTTCAGATCTCCAAGTTCTGAAAAATATCGTCTTGTGATAGCCCTCAAATTCCTCTTTCCATCCTCATAGGTCTGATCAAGATTGGATTCTTCAAGGGAGATTTATGCCCAATCTCCCACGATGATTGGATTATAGACTAGTTCAGTAGAGAGAACTTGTATGATGTGCCACGTGTCATTGTTGTGACCTTCAGCCCTAAAAATGATACTCAACAAACTAAAGTCCGTCCTCATTCTGTGACTATTTACGAAATTTAAATCCAATGCTCATAGAGAAAGCTATGATGAGTTTCCCAACGTCACCTATTTCACATGGAATTCGGGAGCCTGCAAATACCGTAACCTCCTTAGATCATATCTCTGAAAATATAGTGAAACAATATTTAAAATTCGGTTATGATGTTCACCAAGAGGTCAGATCAAATGGGTTTTAATTTAAGATTTTGAAGATTCACAGAAAAAAGTTATTATAGCAAAAATTCCATGATAATGATTTGAAGCCACAAATTCCCTACTAGAGGAGGATATGAGGGTCATTATTTATATGAATGTCTTGAGTTGAGAGGGTCCTCAACAAGTGAACGTTGGAGGGATTTTATTAGAAAAAAACATTATTAATTATTGACTATTCAATGACCACAACCAATTATGAGTTCCATGCCACAACCCCATAAGGTTTAGCCCATTAATCAGGGTTACTAACTTCAAACATGAATATCTCAAATCATGAAGAATTACTTGGCGTGCCATAAATCAATGGAAACATATCGATGAGTAGAATCCATCTAGAAGATTCTTGACTAAGAATAGAGTAATTTTTCAAGTCAAAATTCCCATGCAAGATTAGGGGTAGCCCCAGGTGCTGCTTGGGTTGACGTCAAAGACAACCATTGATCAATAGATTCATACAAATCCTAGACTTCACATAAAAGAATCAATCAAAGTCAATCACAGCTTAGTCATTAATGTTACCAACTTCCACTAGGGTTAGTTCCATACACCTATATTTTCAATCAACCACCAATTAGTCACTATCATTACTAACTATCACTAGGGTTAGTGTTGGCTTGATTTGGGCTGACCCAAGTTTTATCTATACTGTGCACCAAAAGAACCCTTAACCACTGGCCCTTTCAGCAATGACCTGCAAGTAGATCGCAGTCTCACTAGAAGTGACTATGGGAGGATGTAGAACTAGGTTTCTGCAGCCTTAAGGGATGTGGAGGTGTGGTATTTATATGTTTTCTTTATTCTTAACATTCATAAATCACTTCGCCACATTACATTAACCACTTAAACATATCATATTAAGCCATAAATCATCATTATGATGAAAATAAAGTGAAATTGTACAATAGATAGTAATAAAATATACACATGAAGGCACCAAATTATCATGGTTCACCCCAATGTGGGGCTACGTCCACAAGATCTGTTGCACTAAGCTGCAGGTCATCTGCGCACTAAGCTGCATTACCTTGTCTCTTCTTCCAACTACAAATCACACGAATTCAACCATAACACAGATTTGGATCATAACGATTGATTTTTCTCTTATTATTTGACCCTATAAATACTATTACATCGAAGGTTACATCATTACAATACGATGGTCCAAATACCATGGACTCCCTAACACAAGCAGTTATGGTCACAAAACCCATTGATATTTTACATTATTACAAAAAGAAGGGGCTTCGCCCTATCTTGAAGCTCGTATACTGCACAGTATATTCAAATTGCTCTGTTGCACGGTCCACTTCACACTTCGATGCACACTCCACTGTGCACTCCACTCCACAAAACGTGGAGGCTTTGCCAAAAACTAGGCCAAGTTGGGCTGTGTCCAATAGGCCCCCAACAATCACATGTGACTCCTCTCGATCCCCCATTGCTTTGCCTTTCATTTTTGCTGCAATACTATTGTAGGCACTGTTGAATTGCTGCAGAGCCTCTGCGAACTTCTTCGCTTCACTACGCACTTCTTCCAATAGTGCTTCTATCACAGGTTCTATATCCTTTTACATCATTGCAGTTTCCCTCTATCGACGCTCTTGAAGCTTCTCATCTACTACCTAGGAAATTTGGAGAGCCTCATCCTGCTATGGTTGAGTTCTCTCTATCAAACATGTTTTTCCTTTCTTTCTTTTTTCTATTTTCTTCTAGAGAACATTTGCCTCATTAAATTTGGTGAGATTTTGCAAGATATGTAAGGTCTTTGCAATTGCTTGAACCTCTTCTGGCTACTACTGCTTCTGTTGAATGTCTTCCGTAGTTTCTGTTAGCGCTTGGAATTCACCTAGGCTGAGATAGACAAACTCTCAAGGCTACATCAAACCATTTCACCTCGTAGCTAGCCCTACGAGGTATGAGAAGGCTCTCTCGGGTCAGATTTGATAGATCTTTCAATATGATTAGGCTGACCAATTAAGAATAAAGATTTTAGGCTAGTAAATTGATAGGGGGGTTGATTTAATGATTTGTGGGGGTTTTGGTGGCAATTGGTGGAAGTGCAATTCAAGGTGCGGGGATTGAGCACAGTTTTCACAGGGGGATCTAAGGGGCAAGGTAGGAAGGAGTGCTGATGCCTTAATCTGAGATGGATGATCAGAGATGATAGAGGAGGAGCTAAAGAGGGCAAACACACAATTCAAATCCTCTCTAGACAGTAGAAAACATTAAAATTGAACAAACTAAAAAGCTGAGCATGTCAAAACATGAGTTCAAACTTTACCACTTCATCTGTCCAATTTAGAAGCATAAGAGAGATGTGAAACACATAAACAAACTTACAAGAACATGTAGAGAAGACACCATCAACACATCAATCCACAAGAATCCTCAAAGATATCTGTAAAACCCTGGCTTTCCTTGCCTTAAATTGCAGAAATAGATGCACAATATACAATAAAGCTTCCTTACACAAGAGTCCAACCATCAAAATGAGAAAGAGAAGGCATAATATAGAAGGTCAAACCTCTTTCCCCACCTCTAGGGGTCGAGCTCAGCTTCCTAGGAGCTGTTGTAACTAATTCTAAATCAGTCACTAGATAATAGACCAGCTCAACAACTTACCTCTAAAACTTAGGAAGCTTATCTATGCATTAAATATTCACTATTTACATCAAAGAAGCTTCTAGAAGTGGTAAAGAAGAGTAAAAGTATCTAATGCCATGAAATTTACACAATAATCCATCATTTACATGCCCAAATAGTCAACCAAAGTGAAAATAGTGCTTTTCTGGCCGAACTAGTAAAAAATTGGCAAATCTGGAGGTTTTGGTCGCGCCCCTTTGCAGCTACTTTTGAGTAGGTTCCACTGATCCAAATCAGGTGCAAGATGGCTCATTGGAAAGCTGAGCCTGTCTACTTTCCATCCCAAGTGGAATTTCTGGATTTGGTGTTGATTTGACCCCTCAAAAACCATTTCTCCCAAGGTCACTTTCTGCAACTCAAAAAGTGGGCAGAAAGTCATTTTTAAGGTGTATTTTGAGCTTTTGGAGGCTCAAAACTCAAAATTAGGCTGCCCCCAAGTACTGGTAATTTTTCTTTTTGCATGCCCTTTCCAAAAATGCCAAGTTTGCAAAATTCCGAGCAGCCCTTCAAAATGGTCTCACCCGGGGTGAGACCAAACCGTGGGCAAAACCTGTAATTTTACCAAAAATTTGCAAAATGCTCCAAAATTCTCAAAATTTTCAGATTTTGATGCTAGATCAAGGCTGATCAGTACCATGATGAGTGAGGGATGCCTCAGCCAAGATGCGGAGTGGATTTGTCCTTTTCTTCTTCTTTCGGGCCTCTGACAGCTCTCTTTGGAGAATTTTTATTCTCACCTTGCAAACATGTAATCTTGCCCAGTAGTGTGTCTTCATGTTCCGGAGCAGCTTGTTGTCACGGTTTGCCTTGTCTAACAGTCCCTCCAAGCGCCAATTTGCTCGGATGAGCAATAACTCTCTATCCATGGGCAGTGGGTCCCCAGGCCTCCTGCGATTGATGACTCGGTCAAATCGCATCCTCCATAACTCATCCAACTCCTTCTCGGTCTCCAGCTGTTTGGTCCGCTGCTCTAAATAAGTGATAGTCCACTGAGCCATCTCAAGCTTCCGCTGCAACACAAGGTTCTCTTCCTTGAGCTCATAGAAATCTGAAGAAGGAGGAGAATGAGCATCACGACCAGTGAAATCATCATGTGCCTCGCCAACTGCCTCATCCTCAACCATGGGCTGCTTGCCCTCTCGTACTGCCTGTGCCGATGAAGAAAGCGAGGCCCCTTCCACCTGATGTGGAGATAACACTCGCTGCTCTGATGATGAAGACGAGACCCCTTCCACTGGCTGTAGAGAAAGTACTCGTCGGGCTGCTACAAATAAGGTCCTGTGACCTCTCTGATATGTGACCCAAGGAGAAGAAGCCATGTGTCTCGGGATGCTGGTCTCGGGCTGATGTGATGGCCCTCCCTCCTCATGAACTGCCTCAGGCCCTGAATGTGGCTGTGTGAAAACATCTCGGGAGATGAAATCCGCCCAAGGGATGCCCTGCTGGCTCAGCTGATGGGAAACTACTAGCTGAATAAGACCATGATGGCATAGGCTCCGGAGCTGCTGTACTGGAGTCTGTCTCCGAAAGGTAGTGGCTATCCTCTGAATGTCATGAAATAAGAATGCCGAAATGTTCATCATCCTCACTCTGGTGAAGTGCATCATCATGCGGATATGACAAGAAAATACTCGTGAGAATCTCCCCTCGCATGTGAAGTAGTGCATAATGAGTCTCATGGTGTCTATATACTCTGCTCGGAGGAACTTGATAGGAAAGTTCCTTGTCAAGTGATGCACATGGGCAGGCCTAACATATGGCTCATAGTATACCAGGTCCACCCACTTGCGCTTCGGCCACACCTCACCCACATTGGGTATCCCGGTAGCATCTGTGATAGCCTCTGGAGAAAACACAAAATTCACCCCTGCAAGGGTGACCTTCCTGTCATGGAGATGGAGGACAAACAACCGGGCCAAGTCTCTGTGATGCTGGATGTGTGACAGCCTCTCACAAAACTGAAAACAAGCCATATGCTGAAAACAAGACACTGCCAATGGGCAAGCCTGCAACTCTGTCAATGATGTGGGCTCTTCCCTCCTATGATGACCACCTTTGCCTCCCCTACGAGGCCTCTGCTGTATCTCAATCTCAGTAGATGATGATCGGTCATCACCTTGCTCATTAGTCTCAGTGGTTGACATGGTGTTATTGAGCAAGGTGGAATAAATAAGTCAAAATGACCGCTGCCCTGCCTGCAAAATGCTGTGAAGTATGCTATTTTCAAGGGGAAACATCATGAGGGATATGTTAGGGGAGGGAATTTACATATAGGAAAGGGAAAAAAATATATATATAAGCAGGGAATTCTGAAGGAAAACATCACATAATGCTAAACATGTCATTCCATCTTTCATCATTTGCAAATGAATACTGTATTAGGGAAATATGTTTTATGATCACCAAGGGAAAGGACAATATAGATTTTCATCATGGAGGGAATGAAAGTATAAGGGAATAGAGTAGCATCAATCACAAACATTTAACAGGCTGCTGCTTTTATATTTTGTCTTCAAATATCTTTCATGAGCATACTCTGTTTTTTCCACATTTTGAAATGACCATTTGATGCTAATATGAAACAGGGATTTTGGGTATTAGATTGTAAGAAGAAGGGAAGGGGATTGCTGTGATCATGTTACAATGGAAGGGAGAGGGAATTGATAACTTGGGAATTAGGGAAAAGAGAGGATATTCGGAATTAGGTTTGGGGGGGACAGTGAAACCCTTTTAATAATCACTGCCAACTAATTTTTGTAACAGCAATTCATTTAGGACAGTGGCAGCTTCATCATGCTTTTACCATGGGGAATTAGGGTTTGACTGTGTGCTTTGATCATAGGGAGGGACATTCAATTGCCTAGGGAGTTTAACTGAAGGGACAAGCAATTGAATTGGGGTTTACATAGGGAAATAGGTAGGGAAAAACAGAGTTTTGAGAAAGGGGATGAAAACCATGCTAATACAAAACCCTAACACAGCAAGACTGCTTCTTTTGATAACTATGCAGCTGTATTTTTGATGAATTTTGTGATGACTTTAACACAGCTTTGAATCTTTGACATATACACAGCAAGATGACACTTTTCTTTATTTTTTATAAGGCTATGCAAATGACATTTTCACTGTTTTTACAATTTCTTATGTGCATGCCTTGTCATCACTTTTTATTTGTTTTTTTTTTATAATGTTTCTTTTTCATTTTGCTGTGTTTTTATACATGAATTGCTGTGTGTAGTAGTGCTTAGGGTTAGAGCATGATACATGGTAGAAACAGGGTTTGGAATAGGGTTCAGGAGGGGTTAGGGTTTCATGGAATTTGGGGTAGGTTTTGAGTATTTTCTTTGCAAATGAGATTAATAAAAATGACATCCTAACACCTGTGATTTTATATTGGGAAAATGAATGGAGGGACTAAGGAAAAAAATTGCCTTGAAAAACAAACATACTACCTAACATTAGCATGCAAAAACATCAAGTCATTTTAACCTATTTCCTATGGATTTCCTTGCATAAAATCATGACCATAATCTTCTTTTGCAACCCCAAAACCATTACACAAAACGTGGAGGAGGCATACCTTTAAAAATTGGAGTGAATTTGAGCGTTTGGGAGAGTTTTTAGGGCGGGCAGACTTTTTGGTCGCGCAAGCTGCCAGTTTGGTCTCACCCCTCCGTTTGGTCGCGCCTGTGTAATTTAACACAGCGCGTTGGCCCTTTTTTGGTCGCGCCCCTCCGTTTGGTCGCGCAGCCTCCAAAAGACTGAAACTTCTGCAATTTGCCCAATTCCGCCCTCTAATCGCCTTTTGCTTGTAATTTCTTGCTCCAAATGCACAATGAAGACCTTTCAAGAGGGAATTTGTTTTTATAGGCTCATATTTAAAAAAAAATTGACTTTAAAAACCCACTTTATAATGTTTAAACCTTTGTATTCTCTTTAACACTATTTTAGAGTCTTTTTGTCCTGGAATGAGCTTTTTGATGCGTTTAACTCCTTTCTTTTTGCAGGTTGACCGCCTGAGGGACTGTAGTGAAGGAACCAGGGTTATTGCCGGCACTTTTACAAATTTTTGAGAATTTCTTTATTTTTTCAAAATCCACATGACCTCGTAATTAAAAACAGTGTTTTTAAATCCAAGGCATAGAATGAGCTATAGCTGAAGAAGATGACAATGAAACATATGTACAAAACTCCTTCCGGCTTGCTGGGCACTTACTGACCATGACTCATGACCTTAAAATGATTTTGACTCAAAACCCTAAACCTAAGACCATGGGACCTTAAGACAAAAACAAGAACAAGCCTGACTCAATTATATTGTTGTATGACCTGATCCAGCAAAGCCAAGAAGACAAAGACCAGCTCCTCCATTCAGTGTTATGGCATGCCTAGCGGGATGCAAAACTGACACTGATGAGACACCTATAAATGCATATGCAAAGAGTTATTGATCACTGATGGAGGGCTCAAGACCGACACTAACAGTTTCTACACATCTGGATCTTCTTGTAGCAAAGTCCAAATTTGTAAGCTCTCTTTTAGAAGCTTCCGATAGTCTGCCACTATTGCAGAGATGCTAACCACCGCAATCTTTAAGTTGATATCCCTCTATTCTCTTACTTCTCGTGGTGTGGTTGGATACAACTTCATCTGCAGCTCACTAATCTACATTTCATATTTAAATTTCACATATGCAATCTTGTTAGTTTTATCCTTTCACTTCAAGGCTAAGCTTCGATACCTTGTACTCCATTGATTCTTCTTCTCGGGCATCAAGGTTTGGGATATATCTGCATGTTGCTTCAACCACCTCCTTGATCTTCTGCTGTTGTTGAATTGCTTGATCCATCTCTTGGACCATCTGATCGAGTTTCTACTTCAAGGAAGTATATTCTCCTTCTACCTGAATGTTCAGCTGCAAGGTGTGTTGTTCGCACAACTTCATCTCCTCTAATATTTCCAAGTTCAACTTGTGTAATCTCTAAAATGGCACTGCTAGGATGTTCATGTTGACGTTCCTCCATTCTTTAGTCTATTTTTGAACCTTGGCAGAGTCAAATTGCAGAGCTTCATTAGGTATCGATGCTAATTTCATTGCAAGTGTAGGCTCTATTTTCCTTTCCTTTCCAATCTTCTCCATGACCTGTGCTGGTTGTCTAATTGTTTGTGCCAATATTTTTAGCTCTGCAATCCACTCTTCGGCATCTGTTAGAAGTGCACCCTAGCAATATTCTAACTTGATCCATGATTCTATCATTGCTTCCTGTATCCTGTCCCTGATTTGGTCTAATTCTCCCCTTAAAAGAGGACCACTAGTGTTATACCCTTTGTCCTATCTACCTTCTACTTATTTTTGGTTCTTAAGGCAGCTTCAATGCCTACCTTCCTCTTTTATGTGACATCGGAGCCTGTTTGTCTTTTCCAACTCCTTATCCTACTCATCTCCTTCAAGAGGATCCTAGTGACCCTCATCATGTTGGTATTCTTCTTCTGAGTCATGATCATCCTTGTCTTTGTCCTTTCCACTCGGTTCTCCACACTGAGATGTGTCCTCCTCTGTTACAATATCTTCTTCATGTGTTTCTAGCACAGTCACGCATTCTGTTGGCCTCTGTTGTACCTGTAATAAGAGGTCATCTTCTGTTACTAAGTATGGTAGGGGATGCCATTTCTTATTTGTGTCCCTACGAGACTATATATATACTTTGTGGAAATCAACCTTAAAATTCACAACAACCCTATACTACTCGTATAAGCTCAACGAAATGTGAGGACGTTGGTTCAGTAACATATGTAAGTCCATATGATATAATACGAAAAACATCCTATTCTCCATTGCTCGCGATGGTTGAGTGGTATACCATAGTGAGGCATACCTCACGGCTTCATAAACAATTGAAGATACCAAAGGGATCTGTGAATCCTCCAGCTCTCTCCATGCAGGCATTGCTATGATCAATATCAACCATGCATAATGGAATGTGGTACCTATTTCTTGAGCCTCGTGACAGTCATCCAAAAAATCTTTGCAAAGGTATTCGACCTAGTTGTACTGAACGCCATTGGAATGCCACATAGCTAATGAAACTACCATTGTAGGGAATTCATTAGCCCGACACTTGCACATGATCTTCCTAGCCAATATGTGTGCTGTGAAGCGAACCCCTTGGTCACTAATTGAGTTTATGTCATACCCTTGCTTCCCTTTTGTCAATCCAAATTTCTTCTTCATGCTTTTGGCTATGGTGCGGTCTTGGTATTTTCCAACAAATTCTTTTGTGGGGTTCCACCCTTAATACGATAGTCTCGTGATTCTCTAGATCAACATTGGGTCTATAGGGATCCTCTTCCCCATCCATATGCGTCCATCGTGTACCATCACAAGTAGCTATCACACACAAGTTGTTCTCCCCAGTCTTTTGAAGTGCAACACATTTAACATGCTCATCAATCCTCACTATGCCAATCCATTCATCCATTGTTGTGGCTCTAACCTCATCAGACCACTCTTCAAGTAGTTTACTTGTTTCAAATATCGGTCTAGTGTGAACTATGGGTATTTCTTTTTATCATTGAATTCGTAGTTTGCAAACTTCAACTACAGGATTCTCCCAAGTATTTCCCTAGTAAATGGTACTGACTCTAGCAATAGGTGTGTGAAGGTGCCAAAATTCACATCCTTCGAGTCTTTCACTGGTTTATTATTTAGTTTTCTTGGCAAAATATATGGTGGGAGAGGTGACAGAAATGCTGCACCATTTGTTTCCTTCTACTCTTCTTGCTTCGCTTCTTCTTCATTGTTTCTAATTTGTTCGGGTTGTTTTTTAGGCTCGACAGGTTTCTTGTCTTGTTTCTTCTTTGTTCTTTGTTCTTTAGTTAGTTTCCTTCATGGAGATCTCTGGTGCATGGGTAATGATGGTGCTACGAGCATCCCGGATGATGCTGATGGCATATTAGCAGTTAGTGTGACTACTTCTAGGATTCTAGGTAAGCCCTTCTCACGAGAATTACAAACAATTTCTTCCCAAGAACACTTAGATGACATAGGATAGCAAAAGTTTCTGCAATCTCTTCACAACAATAACACTTGAATTCTCAATTCAACAAAGTGCCAAATTTGGGTGGGAGTTGGATTTTTATAACAATTCTGAATTTATAATCCCATCATTAGCTCAAATTTTGTTTAGATTGTGTTCATTAATTTCATATCTATCCTTAGATCTTGTTAATCTATCCTCATAAATGCAACTTTCCGCATGTTTTAATGTTAAATTTCCCTTTTAACGGTCATATTTTTCCAGTGAACTTCAACACATCCCATATTGTAGCGAACAACCCTTCTTATGTCTCAAATCCTATGATCTTCAACATAATCCAGACCGTAGTGAAGTAACCCCCTACGTCGAAGCTCTCTACAACATAGTTTATAGTCCAATTCCCACTTTCAACTGCAGGTGGCACTAAGACACTTCTCCTTTCTTCTTTAGAGTGAAGTTGTAGGGGCAAGTCTATCCCTGTAAAACTTCAACCTGCTGCGATTTACTCTTCCTTCAATCAATTCTCCATTTAACTTTGCTAATTGAATTGCACCTCCATTAGTAATATGGTTGATAATGTATGGGCCCAGCCAATGAATCTTGAACTTTCTTGTAAATGTTACAAAATTACTATCATAGAGGAGAACAAGGTCTCCTACTTGGAACTTCTCCTACTTAATATGTCTATCATGCCAGACCTTTTCTCTTGCTTTCTTTACCTGCTGATGAAAGCCTTCTATAAATATTTCTTCCTCTAAAGAAATCAACTACGCATTATTTCCTTCATTATGTCAGGGTCTTCCATATTTGTAAAATTTAAAATCTTCAAGCTAGGGATGATGTACTGCATGGGCATCACAACTTCTTTCCCATAAATTAATCTGAAGGGTGGCTGACCTGTCAACTTTTTGCATGTGGTCCTATAAGCCCATAAAACTGTTGGAATTCTAAGGTCCCAATAATATCTATTCACATTGCATTCCTTAGTAAGTGCATTTTCTAAAGTCTTATTAAATGCTTCTATTGTTCCATTTGTCTAAGGATGATAAGGGGTACTTTTCTGATGATAAACTTGGAACTCCCCAACCAATGCTTCAATAGTCTTATTTAGGCAATGTGAACCTTGGTCACTCATCTAAATATTTGGAAATCCAAATATAGAAAATGTAAACTCAAAAATAAACTTCGTAGCAGTCTCTGTTCTGCAATCCCTTACTGATCCAGTGCTCAAAAATATGCTCAAAAGTGAAATTTGTCGTATTGAAGTGAAACCTAAACGACCACGTAGATCTCATCTTCCTGAATTTGGTGCAACTTGTTTTGCGTGAAATAGACACTGTATGCTCCTAGAAACATGTTATGTACATTTTCTCAAACAGGTGAATTTGGCGAAAAAAATGCAGCATTGCATAGTCATCAGTCCGTACTATTGCTGTGGTAGGCTGACTGGGATGCCTACATGGCAAGGTGACTGTGCAGGCTGATTGAAGTTCTGGCGAATTGAAGGGGGACATGTGGTAGGCCTGGTGGCAACTGACATGGATGATTTTTATTAGTTGTTGGGTGGCCAACCACAGGCTACCATGTGGCCCAACTAGAGGCCCCCACGTGGTAGCATGGGGGCCACCGAAAATTGGTTGAGGTCTAAATTACACTTCCTAGGGTTTGATCCATGGATCTCATGCAAACTTTCGCACTTACCAATACACCACGAGTAGGCCTTGTTAAAAGGACCCACCCAAACCATTGTTAATCATATTCAATAGAGTAATGGGGGTAAGGGGCCGGGGATAATATTCAGTAGATTAATGGGGGTAAGGGGCCAGGGCTTAGTCCCGACCCCCCTAAAAAACTACCCATAGAACCCTAGGCCGAAACTGAGGGTAGAAAAGAAGAGCGCCAACCCTATGGGTCCAACCCTAGGGCATGTGGTGGTAATGTAACCATGGGTGTGGAAGATTTGGGGGCCCGGCTGGCGGGGACGGACGTTAGCCCTGGCCCTGGGCATGTGACCCCTCACATGACCCAGATTTTCAAAATTAAGGAGTTAGTGGAAAAATTAACTGTTCCATAATTTGCGTGGATTTTTCATCAATTTGTCGCTCTGGTAGTGGAAATTGGGGCAAAATTGTAGTAAATGTGCCATATTTTGGGGAAATTATAGAGCGATTAGCAAAAAATCTAGGGAAGCTCATAAGTAATAGAGTTTTGATCTAATTGAGGAGCAGGAAGAGGATAGACATGAATATTTTGGTCTTCTAAAGCCATTAGAGTAGGTTTCAGAGCCATTTGAGCACTGTAAATGTATGTATTCACACTTTTGATCATAATTAAAGAGGGCCATGCCATGGGAACCTGGACCAAGGAGACGTAGCCTAGGAGGGGTGAACTCCTTAATCACGTGTTGTTGTGTTACTATTGATAGTGATGTTTATGTATGATATATGTTGTTTTTCAATGTTTTACTTATGTTATTTTTCTCTTGAAATTTACATAAAAACTCATGGTTAACTTGAAATTTACCTCATAATCCTCAAGAACTTTTTTATATTCTGAATTGGAATTTATCAGAGCAAACACTAACTTTCCCATTTAGATCAAGTTTGGTATCAAAGCTCTTGGTTTCCTTTGTGCAAGGAATATTTAACTGTTTTCTGGTGAATGCGATGCTTACAAGGTTGAAGCTTAAGACAGAAGGCAAGCTTGTGGGTGCAGGTTCTCAAATGGGAGCAAGGAGAAGGAGGGAAAATTTGCCACAATCTACACCACTAGTTCTACCTCAAATTGTAGTTGAAGCTTCAATAATCATGTCACATGAAGGAGAGCCTGGAAATATGTCCAAGGATGAGAAGGTTTTCAAGAATTCTTTATTTGACATGACATAAATGGTGAAAGTCTTTTGTGAAGAGAGGAATACAACATTGTAGGGTGAGGGTTCCAGACCTCCAAGAGGAGAGGGTTCTCTAGGAGGAGGAGGTGATGGGAATGGTGATAAACCACCTTCTTCGCTACCATCGTCCTCATCACCATCTTCATCCTCTTCCACTACTACAACCCTTACTCAAACTCATGCACATACCTCAAAGGGACATGGTAAAACTCCCTTATTGAAACTAGATTTAAAATTTGAATTTCCAATGTATAATGGTGAAGTGAATGCACAAAAGCTTGATAATTGGGTTCGTCAACTTGAGGTCTACTACAAGATTCAAAACCTTCAAGATGATGACACAAAGATTCAACTAGCTTCCTTGAGACTTGAGGGTGCAACATTAATATGGTGGGAAGCCAAGACACAAGATGAGATGAAAAACATGGTAAGATTTCAATCTCTTGGTATGATTTTATTGCTGTAATTAAAAGAAAATTTTTCCCTCTAGCATATATGCAAAAATCCATAATGGACTGGAAAAATTTTAGACAACTAAAGGGTCAAAGTATGCAAAGTTACACCCAAGATTTATAAGAAGGTATTTGATATTAGGTGTAGATTTTTAGTCACAAGACACTTTTTTGAAGTATATTGGGGGTTTACACAACTATTTGAGGCATACTATCCTTATGTTTAATCCTACCAGTTTAGATGAGGTTTGTGTGGAAGCCACACATCATGAATCAAGAGGGAAAAACATTCCACAAGAAGGAAACAAGAAGCCTTTCAAAAGTGGAGACAAAGGAAAGCGTTTTAAAGGGAGAGGAAAGAAAAATGTATCCATTAAGAAGGAAGGAGAGAAACTAACATGCAAGCATTGTTCCAAGGAGTGTCACAATGAAGGTCATTGTTGGAAGCTTCATCCTGAGATGAAACCAAAGAAATTCAACAACAAGGGAAAGCAAAAGGAAACTGTAACCATTCAACAAGATTTGGGGTTTGATTCGAGTGATGAAACTAAAATCACAACCATGAGGATAAAATATAAGGGCTCCATTGCTAGCTCTAGTACTTCAAATTTATACAATGAAACTCCAAATGAAAAGAAGACGATATAAATTTTCCACATAAGAGTAATCTCAAAACTTAGAAAAATTGATACTCTTTTTGATAGTGTCTCTCAAGCCAATCTCATCTTTGAAATCATTGTCAAAATTTTAAACTTGGAAACCATTCCACATCATAAGCCATATCCATTACAATGGGTGTGTGTCAATGCACACTTGCAAGTAACTAGAAAATGCAAACTGAAATTTTCCATTACCGCAAATTTCATAGATTAAGTAGAGCTTGATGTTGTGCTATTAGACATATGTGGTATAGTTTTGGGCAGCCCATATCTCTATGTCAGAAAATCTATCTTCCATAGATATGAAAAAAAATACCATTTTTCAAAGATGGAGTAGAACACATTGTAAGAGCCCATAGCAAGAAACTAAATATTTCACTTGTAATTGCGGGGCAAATGAAAAGACTAGTGAATTATAGCAAGAATTTTGTGCTTCTAATGATTAAACCCAAGAATGATGTTGATAATGAAGCTTTTCAAGGTTGTGACTCAAGATTGAAATTTGAATTGGTTGATGTTATTAACCACTATGATGAGATGTTCTAGGAACCGAAAGGATTGCCTCCCAAGAGAGGAATCCAACATGAAATACAATTGCAATAATATTGTTCTCTTCCGAACATTGGCATGTACAAGATGTCAGTGATGGAAAGTGCATAAATTAAAAGGAAAATTCAAGAGTTGTTGGACAAAGGGATCATCAAGCCAAGTTCTTTTCCATGTGGGTCACCTATTTTTTGGTTCCAAAGAAGGATGGAACATGGCGCATGTGTGTGGGATTCCGCGCATTGAACAAGATTACGGTAAAGAAACATTACCCACTGCCTAAAATAGATGATTTACTTGGTCAATTTAAAGATGAAAAGTATTTTACTAAGTTGGACTCAAGGAGTGGCTACCATCAAATTAGAATTGCTGAAGGAGACATTTGGAAGACATCATTCAAGACAAAACAAGGTTTGTTTGAAGGACTAGTTATGCCTTTTGGTTTATGCAATGCTCCTGTTACCTTCATGCATGTGATGAATGATGTGTTGAGGCCATTTATTGATGAGTTTGTTATAGTCTACTTAGATGACATCTTAATTTTCAGTAAATATCATGATGATCTTGTCATGCATGTGAGAAAAGTACTTGATGTCTTAAAGAAAGAACAATTGTATTTAAAGATGCAAAGTGTGAGTTTGGAAAATTCTTTAGTTTACTTGGGTCATATTGTTGGATGAGGTGAGTTGGAAATAGATACCTCCAAGGTTGATGTCATTTTTAATTAACCAAGTACTAAGACAGTTACTGAGGTAAGAATTGTTTTTGGGAGAAACTCAATATTGGAGGAAATTCATTGCTAACTTTTCTTCTATAGCAGCTCCTTTGCATGCATTGACTAGTGTGAAAAAGGTTTTTCAATGGGGAGACAAACAAAAAAAGGCCTTTGATGCATTGAAGGAAAATATTAGTTCAGCCCTAGTACTTGCACTTCCAAACTTGAGACAGTCATTTGAGATCCAAACTGATGCTAGTGACTATGCCATGGGTGCAATCCTCATGCAACATGGTAAGCTTATATGTCTTCATTTGGAAAATTTCACTGGTGTAGTGATTAATTATCCTACATATGACAAGGAATTGCAATCATTGGTGAAAAGTGTGAAAAAGTGGAAACACTACTTGATGGGTAAGGAAACAATCATTCACACTAATCATCAACCATTGCAATACTTGTGTTATCACTCCAAAATATCTTCTAAGTTGTCAGAAAAAGAAATGATAGAGGTAATGACAAACCACTTTTGGATATTAGGACCTAGCCTTCCTAATCTTAGAGAGGGCTTTCTCTTTATGATTTAACTTTGTTTTAGTTAATTAATTTTAGGCTAGTTATGGTTGCACATGGGTTTTGATTTGAATTTGGGTGGTGGGATCACTTAGACGAAAAGGGTTTTCTTTTACCATTGGGCTATGGGGTCAAATTTCAGACAAACAAGACTGGATTAAGTTCTAAAAACAGTGTCTAGAGGGAAAGATAGAGGAGTTACTATAGATCTCAAAGGCTTGATGGTGAAATGGTTTCCAATCAGATCTAGGGAGAAATTAAGGGTTCCCTAGGCCGGATCATGAAGAGATGTGAAAGAGGTCAACCGAGATGGGGGAGAAATTAAGTTTTCTCAAATCCGAGTATTAGAGGAAAACATATAAATGACTAACTGTGCAAAACAGAGTGTACTTAAACAAATTATGAGTTAAATTTCTAGTTAATTAATTCAAATTTAGATAAAAATTAAGTTTATGAAACACATAAGAAGGTAACAAAATCATACAAAGAAGATACTTCACTGCACTAGCTCATCTCATGAATCCTCTAGTGAAATCTTTTTATTACTTGCTCCAGTATGTTGACTTGAAAATTGGTACAATCACCCTTAGGTTTAAGATCAAAATAACTCTACAAATGTATAACAATCCACCCTCAATACTTCGAATTATGACGTATTTATACAAAAGAATTTACAAAATATCTCAAACTGCATTGAGAACTAATCTAGGAAAAGGAAATATCTTCATGAAAGAAGATAGATACAACTATTGAACTGCTGTTTGTTGTCCCTATTGTTTAGGTTATGATGTCTTTTAGTCTCTGATCTTTTGCCCTTTAATCTGCTTGGCTATTTGGTCTTCACGCTAGATGTCAAATTTACTTATGACCTTTCATTTGATACACTTTCATCTATTTGTTTTTCAACTATATTTCTTTATCTGTCTCCTTTGTTTAGTCTTTTACTATGAATGCTCTGTCACCTGCTTTTACTTTTACCTTTCACTGTAAATCTTACTCACTCTTTCATGCTTTTGTGTTTTTAGTAAAAATGATTTTTACTATGTAGAATACAAAATGTTTCTTGGAGAGTAGTTTGTAAGAATCATTTACTGTGTTGGTGAAAATGATTTAATCTATGTTTTAACATTTTACTGTGAAAATTGTTTCCTTATGCTTTGTGATAATTTTCTTTTCCTTCTGGAAAAAGGCTTTTGAATACATTTTCCTTGCGTATCTTGCAGTAAACAGGTTTTGGAACTAGTATCAAAATTGTTTATCCAAGCTCTTGTTCTCCTAATCACCTACAAAATAAAATAATTCGTTAATAAAATCCAGGTCTGAGAGGAGGTGACTGAAGGTGGTATTTGAATTGGGAATAACTGTGGATGGAGTCCGAAGCGTGTTCGGGAGGTAATCCATGGTGAAATTTAGTTATAGAGGCTTAGGATGGCATAGGAAGGGTTAGGCAACTTTCAGTGAAAAATGAGCGAAAAGAGTGAAAATGAGGGTCTTCAGCGTTTTAACGAGTAATGGCTAGAATTGGCGCGAATTTCATAAGTGAATAGTGGATGGTTTTGGTGTATGTAGGGAGGCATTATTAAGGTTCATCGCACCGCTTTTGGCCATCGGGAGGTATTTCCTTGAGAGCACGCGAGTTCAACCGGTGTTGCCACTAAGCCAAAAGGGGCCTGAGCAAAACCACGAATATCGCGTGCTCTCGGGCTGGTAAAGGTTGGATGTCGGGAGCACGTGATATGGATGTGCGCTATCAGATATGGGGGTGAAAGATCTAATGGATATCACGTGGTGAAGCTGCACAGAGGGAAATCAGGTGAAGATTTGCGGGGGTGGGGGGACAAAACTTAGGATAAAGGGTTTTATGGGTTAAAATGGTTTTGTCAGGAAACACATGTACAACAGAGTTTAATTAAATAAAACGGAGGGGGGAATAAAAGTTAGGATAAAGGGTTTTTATGGGTTTTTTAGGAAAAATAGCGAAATTAATAAGGGGAAAATGATTTCTTCAAAGGGGAATGGGTTTCACACTAGGAAAAAGGGGTTTTGGGTTGGGAAATGACTTTTGGAGGGTAATTTGCTAGGGAAATGTGTGAAACCAAGTGGTAAGGGTAAAAATGAAGGGAAAAGGGTATTTTCTTAATAAATGATGGGATAATGGGGAAATTAGCAAAGTATGTAGTGGGGGGTGAAATGAAATGGGGGGAAGTTAACTAAATGAGCTTGTGAACATCCTTTCACTTTCATAATTAATCCTGCACACTGAAACATAGGATTAAGCATGATAAATGTGCTTATGCTTCAATCAAATTTGTACTTTTGCAACCTTTCTTCTACCTACCCTTTACTTACCCTAACATTTTTTCTTCACTTTATTGGGTGCATTTAGGCTGTTAGACTCTTTATTTCCTTTTTCTTTTGAAAGGAACACTATCTAATTCTAAAATTATATCTTCCAATGGCTTAGATTAAGTCGTTGAGCACATTTTATTTCTCTACCTAACTACTGATCTGCCAAGATTAAACAGTTTGGCTAGATCTTTATTCTCTATCTATAAACATGAAATTTAAAACATGAACTAGTCAAGATTAAACAATTTGACTATCATGGGTTGTGGCATTTATGACAAGCTACACACAACCATTATTTTGCACAGTAAAGTAAAAAGTAGTGGCACTTAGACTTGCACACTTTCATGATCTGTTTTTGTTTGGGGTTCATATCTTTTCACTTTTTTTCACTTTTCTTATTCTTTTTTTCCTTTAATATTTCTTTTAGGACATACCCTCTTTATATTTTTAATTTTTTAATATGGAAAACATTTTGCAGAAAGCAAATGTATGTACAATATTACAAGACTAATTACAACCAATTCAAAATTATGAATCCTATTATTATAGGACCCTAACAGTGGCTGCACATGGGGATGACATTTCCTGGTGAAATGTCAAGAACTTTAAGATCAATAGCCTTTGAGTTGTGACAGCAGTTATCCTGTAAACTATTCTTCTGTGGTTTTTGCCTTATTCATACTTATGATGGTGAAGCCTTCAAAGCTCAGGGCCTCCTCTCCGGGATTCAACTTCAAAATATCACCATCTAATCCAATCTAAACTCTTAAAATGAACTATTGTTAATCTATGGAAAATTAATGCTTCAACATTCTACCATTAACAGGTCCTCCTGGCAGATTTGATCCATCTATCTCTCTCAAGAAAAAAACATTGTTACCCCTATAACCATAAATGACATAAGGCCCTTGCCATAAGAAGTCAAATTTTCCATGTTTTCCTTTGTCTTCTCTTCTTGAATCCCACTTAAGAACTTTATCACCTATGTAAAAGTCATCAGCTTTAGTCTTTTTATCAAATACCTTTCTAATTTTCTCCTAGATTACTTTTGATTTTACATATACTTCTTCTTTCGTCTGCTGCAAGTGTATGGTCTGATTTATCCTTCTCTGGATTGTTGGGACTCACAATTGACCTATTTTTGACCTTATCTTTTGCCGTATTATTATCCTTTTGTAGTCATAAGTTGAAAGCTTTTATTTTATAATGACATATTGACCCCAAGGTATGAAGTAACCTTCCGCATATCTATGTTTAATTGTTTATTTCATATTCATGAATATCTTTATACTTATCCTTGGAAACGCTGACTAAATTGTCAAATAATTGCCTTAAGTTTGCAGGAGTTATAATGTATAGTTGCTGTAACACCAAAAACAGCAACTACGCAATTGCTATAACACCAGAAACAACAACTACGCAGTTGCTGCAACACCAGAAGCAGCAACTCCGTAGTTGCTACAGCCAGCAACATCAATCACCTAAAGCAAGCTATTTTGTAACAACCGCGAATAACAGATGGCAACTACTTAAAGAACCTTGACGTGGCATAATCAAGCGGAGATCTAAAGCAAGAAGAACACAGTCAGCATGGCCTAAATCAGGAATAGCATGGGGAAATGGCAAAGGAATATGAAGATCCCGAGAAGACGGTCGAAGTCAGTTACCCACTGTGTAACAGCTAGAACTCAAGAAAGAATGTATTGTCATACTGTTGTAATAGCGTTCTGAATTGCTTATTTTTGATAAGATGGGTTAACTGAATGGGCTGTAATACTTTATTGTAATAGATGTCTCCTCTATAAAGAGGAGACATCTACATGAAAAGGGGATTAGTCAATGTCTATGGTCGGTTTGTAAGAAGAGATTCTGAGAACATCAGCAAGTCTGAACTCTATTGTATTTAATCTTTTTGGCAGATGAATATAAAACTGTTTTGAGCACTTAATCCAGTCTTCGTTTTCCTGGGGAATCTTGTGAGAGGGACTGGGCCCACCTTCCTCACAAGATTCGCCCATTTACTTTCTTGTCAAGTGTGTAAGTGTGCAATAGTTTCTTTCTGGTACTCTGTTTGGATTTGATAGTATTACCTCTGGTATTCTTTGTTTTGCTAGTACTTTGTTTCATTAATCACTTGAGTTTGTTTCTCACCGGTGAATGAGAGTGCAGTGTGCATTAGTAAATCTGATTACAGGGGCAGGTGCTGAACATCCCCATCTGGAGGATAGGGTCCTGATCCTCTGCCAACAGAGCATCCATCATTTCGCTTTCCAGATTCGTAGTTTTAATTAATTGCTTTTACTTTAACAAGTACTATAATGACATAGCGTAAGAATTACGTATACTACAGCTTTTCAATGCTTTTAGACTTTGAGTACATACAGTACGCAGTAGCCTTTGGAATAAAAAGACTTTCCCTGGTTGACAATTAATGTGGTACTTGAATGTTTAATTCATAAACAATTCAACTAGCCAACATTTTGGCGCCGTTGCCGGGGAAGGCAACTAAAGAATTCTAAAAGCATTAATGGTTTCTTTGTGAAAATAACAGGTGTATGAGAGGACGCAAGAAACCTAATTTTACAGGTGGCAAAGGAGGAAGGAAGACTTACATCGACGAAATCATCTCTAAGGTTGAAGCATCACAGAGGACGAGTTCCCAGAGACCCCAGATCCAATACTCCTCACAAACAGACCAACAGACGGAGGAAGTAATAGGACCTGAAAGGAAGCTGGAAGCACCAGAATACACTGAGGAATCGGTAGAGGAACCTGAAGAAACAGAAGACATAGAAGATAAAGCGAGTGATTCAGGGAAAAGACCGATGGAGGATAACAGAACAGAAGGAAGAGGGGAAAACTCGCTCTCTACCCTGGAATTCCCTATTGGGGAGCTCCCGAGAGGAACAACCCCCATGAAAAATATTCCACTCTCGGCATTACCCAATTTTCATGGGTTATCCTCCGAAGACCCGGACGAATTCCTCTTTGAATTCGACATACTGTGTAGAAGCTATGATTACATAAGTCCTAATCAGAAGCTGAAATTGTTTCTAGCAACACTAAAAGGGAACGCATTGAGGTGGTTCATGAGCTTAGGAGCTCAAGCAATCACCACCTGGGACCATATGAAAGAGGGATTTCTGGCTAAGTATCAAGACTACTGCTGGACAAGAGAAAGAAAGGAAGAATTGTTTAAAATGGTCCAGAAAGAGGACGAAAATTTGGAAGATTTCGTGGAAAGATTACAGTATAATCTGCAGCGGTCTGATCATCCTAATATGAGCAAAGACATTTTGAAGACTATACTGCTAAAAGGGGTAAGAGATGATTGCCTGGACATGCTGAACATGCTTGGAAAAGGGGACATTTCTAAAGAACCCTTTGATGAAATTATTAGGCTCTGTATGCGGTGTTCAAGGGGAGCGGCAGGCAGATCAAAAAGCAGAGATAATGTGTATTCAAGGGTTCAGAAGTCAGCCAGTGGAGGAGCAACAAGAGCTGAGATAGGTAACTTATTAGAAGAATTTAAGACTGAAATGCTAAGTTCTTTTTCTTCACAAATTGATGCTTTGCAGGTCAAGAAGAAACAGGCAGAAGCAGAAGCTGCTCTGGCAATTTTCTGTTCAAAATGCAGAGAAAAACATCCACTTAGAGAATGCCCACTGGATAGGATGCCTATATGCACAATCTGCGAGAAGGATCATGAAACACAGCAATGCCCCTCTCTGCCTGGAATCAAAGCAGCACTGCAGACAACTGAAGAAGAAGTTGAAGCAGTGTACCTAATGACACAGAGGAGGCAATGGCCGCAAAGACAAGGTACGAGTTCTAATACAACATTCAATCGTTGGAATAATAATTCTCCTTTTTACCCACCCATGAATCAAATGCAATACCCACCCTTCAACACAATGAACTTTCCACTTATGCAGCAACCAAATATTCCTTTTCCTGACCCTACTATGTGGAATCCTTGGGCTCCCCAGCAACCATACTTTAATCAATGGAACCCAAACTGGGCAGCTCAACAGATACCCTTTCCTCAACAACAACAATCTCTTTCCTTACCATCTAACAATCCTCCGAATAATTAGGCAATGAGACCACAGCTGCCTGTACAACCTAACCCCAATCTAAATAATAATAAAGCCCTGCAAGTTATTGACATTCAAAATCAGCTTATTTCTCCCCTGCAATGTAATGATATTCACCTTCGCTCAGGGAGAATAGTCGAACCTATTATAGATGATATCATGGACTCTGACAAAGAAGAGGCTAGAAAAGAGAAACCAGCTAACCATAGAGCTGAAACAGTAGAATCAACACCTAACAATAATGACCAAACAGTAGATCCACCATTCCCTGAAAGGCTGACTCTCACTAAAACACCTGAACAACCTACCTTCAATCTTTTAGGGGAGTTACAAAACTTGTATGTCAAAATCCCATTATTGCAAGCACTAAGGGATGTTCCTATATATGCTAGAACTATTAGAGACATTTGTGTAAAGAAACCTGGAAGGAAGGCTAAAGACCCCCTCACAGTTCATGTGATGGGGGAATTAACTGCCTTAATGACTGAAAAAGATTATCCTGTCAAGTATGGTGACCCTGGTCACCCTACAGTAACAGTCCAGGTCGGAAAAACCTTTATATCTAAAGTCTTAGTAGACTTAGGAGCTGCAATAAATATCATGACACTCGAAACAGCTCAATTGCTCCAGCTAAAAAACTTTATCAGGGAAACTCCTACTATCTTAGAATTAGCTGACCGTTCTACGATCAAACCTGAAGGGGTCATTGAAGAGCTTATAATCTCTGTAGAATCCTGGAACTACCCGGTTGACTTTGTGGTCTTACAAACTAAAACAAAGTTGGGGGGTCATCCGTTGATTCTAGGGAGACCTTGGTTGGCTACAGCAGATGCTTTCATCAGCTGTAGATCTAGATCAATGACCATCTCCAATGGACAAGAGACTAAACAGCTGACCCTCTATCCTCATGCCACTCCCATGATTAACAGTGACAATTCCATATGGGTAGACTATGAGGATGAGGAAACCCAACCGATATTAACTATTGGGCAAGCTTTGACTTTTAAAGACTCCACCGAAGATGAACTAATTAGCAGTTTTATTTCTGAGCCCTCTTCGGTTAATCCAGAAACATTTAACCACTTCGCTGCAATCCTAGAACCTGAATCCCAGCAGAATATGAAAGATGAAAACTTATGCCAGACAGCATTAGGCAACTCTTCCAAGAGCACAACAGTTGAAATTGAACCTGGTAAAACGCTGAATATAAATCCTGATTTGACTGATGATGAAAAACAGAAATTAATAAAGTTACTCCAAGCAAACAAAGAGGCATTTGCATGGGACTACACAGACATGAAAGGGATCTCCCCTGAATTATGTACTCACCGTATATACATTAAGGAGGGATCCCGGCCAGTCTGTCAACCCCAGCGAAGAATGAACCCTAACCTCAGAGAAATTGTGAAGGAGGAACTCCAAAAACTTTTAAATGCAGGATTCATATATCCAATATCTGACAGTGAGTGGGTTTCTCCACTCGTAATTGTACCAAAGAAGAATGGGAAATTGTCTAGTCAATTTAATGTCTTAAATTGCTCTACATAAATTATCAATCCGGGTATCGTAAGCTGATGAAGTGTGGTGCACTATATGTGCTTAGTTAACCTTTCTCTTACTTCGTTGTTTTATAGTTTATGTTGTTTTTGGGCTTTTGTTCTAACATTCAATAATCAAATAATGAGAAAATGACTATGAGACCAAGTATCATTGCTGCAGCAAAAAGACAAGATGATTCTATCACGTCATTAGTTCATTAGAAGGCTATGTGCATCATTAATCTACAATCAACTTGAAAGCATGCAGTAATTCAAACTGTACATTAAACTTGCAAAGAAAGAGCTTGAAAGAAATAACTTGAAATGAAACTGAAAGCAAAGCATAAAAACCACTTTCTAATGGCAGTAGTCACTACTCATGCTGCTGCAATAGAAAATAAGAAAAACCACTTTAAAGACCAATTATAATGTTCATCTCTTCCTAACACTCTGCTTCCAACATATAGTACTATGTGAAACACGATTAAGAAGTAGTTAGATATAAGTCTAAAAAGTAATCAAGCTCTAAGATGACAAATTATAACACCACTTTGCCTTTCTCCAACATTTTGCTTCCAACATACATTGTAATGTGTAACAAGTGAAGAAAGAGTTAGTGATATAAGTCAAAAACTACTCAAAGCAAGCTGTGATTTATTAGTATTCTGATCTCTTATAGATGAACAACTTATGATAAGGAGACCATCAATATGTTAGCATACAACTTGAGAAACTAAAATTAGAAATCAAGCTAGAAAAACAAAATAAAGGCAGCAACTTATGAATATGACAACTGAAAATACCATTAGAGATAAAGCAAATACAACAAAGACACACAATCCCGGGAGAAAATAAAATGCAGTAATTCAAACTGTATAAGGCAGGGGCCCCCTACTACCTATGAAATCAAAGCAAAATTAAACACACTTGCATAAATTAAAATTGCATGAATGAAAATCTAATCTACCTTACATTCTACAAAGCAATATTTACAAAATGAAATCTAATCTACTTACATCCTAATATGCTCCATGACATCTACTTCACATCTCCTTCCATGTTGAGAACATCAAAGCTTTATTCAATTTCTTCAAAAGTGCAAAGTACAACAAAGCTCTCTAAAGCTTTCAAAAGCCATGGGACTAACAAACTAAAAGGACTAAGAAAAGACTAAAGGAAAAGACTAGCAAATGAAGGAGAGAGATCTCCTATTTATACAAAAAGATGAGAGCCATCTCATTAATGATAGTCCATGAATCTCTCCCTCTACCTCTAGAGTCCTAATCAAAATAGGAACTGATAAGACACATGTCTTTTTAGAGTTACAATACAATTAGGAGATGTGACACATATCCTCATGATCCCATGATTCTTTCCAACCAAGTTCGAATTTGGCCTTAGAGTGCCACATAAGGGTCTTCTAGAAGCCTCCTTTC
This sequence comes from Pinus tabuliformis, assembly GCA_031772625.1. NCBI lineage: Eukaryota > Viridiplantae > Streptophyta > Pinopsida > Pinales > Pinaceae > Pinus > Pinus tabuliformis. The sequence continues at coordinate 328,278,868 of CM062808.1, forward strand.
AACCTACACATGTCAACAAACTCAACCCATTTGTTAGGTATAAGTATATGCACATTATTTTCTAATGTTTAACCACAAATTCACTTAAAAGGCTTAGAAATAATAAAGATTGGAAAAACATAAAGGTGGCCCAATGATAATGAAAGTGGGATGAATGTGGTGACATAGTAGTGAAATGGAGGTGAAATGGAAGTGATATAATGGACATAATAGTGAAAGTGTAATGCAAATGAATGACATTTTCAAGACTCAACAGACCCCCCAACTGAAGCTATTGCATGTCCTCATGCAATATATATTACATTAACTCTTTTGATCCTTGAGCTTTGGCTTAACTTTGCATGATATCATTTGATAACTTCATATTTCTGCAAAGTGTTTCACTTGAATTGCAACATGGTTGGTTCTTGTGTTACAACCATTTTTTTTTTCTTTTGTTGCCTTCTATTTTGATCTTTGAACTTTGCATAATGATATTTTGATTATTGTTGCAAAGTATATCTTTATTGGATTGCATGATGGTTGGTTCTTGTGTGACAATCATGATTTTGTTTGTATCCAATTTATCCTTTAAGCACTTTTTCAAAAGCCATTGTATGCTCATAATAGCAATGTAATATTTAATATATGTTGGAAGTATGTGAGCTCTTGAATATGATATGGACATGGCAAGATATGAATATGAATGTATTCCCCCCCCCAACTGATGGTATTGGCAATTTTATGAAATGAGGAAGAGAAATGTTTTTCTAACAATTATCATTCTAGATTTTTATGGAATTCTATGGTTAAAAGTTAGAAAATGTCGTACCTTCACTTACCCTTTGGAATGGATGAGTTGTATGTGTAGTGGCTGAAAACTTCTGATCATTTTCTTCTTCAAGTGGCTGATCAAGAGGAGTCATGGATAGAGAGATAAGATGACTTTTTATTGCTTCTACTAAAACTTGTTGAATCTGCTCCAAAATGTTGAAAATAATAGTCTTCATGTCTTCAAAACTCATTGGCACAATTCCTACTATGTGAAAAGATGTTCTAATGTCGAACATAGTAGGAAATTGTTGGCTTAGTGGCCATTAATGGATGCCACTAGTCAACACGAGCACTCTCACCATTGATGACAATGAGAGTCAAGATGCCCAAACACATCTTGCTAGGTACGAATGAATTTGCTGATGTCGAGTCACCTAGAAGATCTAACGAACAAGGGACATTAATGTATTCCCATTTTTTGTCAGCATGAGGACTTGCCATTAAGGCATGCAAGCCTCAAGGTGTTTTTACAAAGAAATTAGACTCAAAGGACTATGGACTCAATAATTTGCATTGAAGCAGGGTTTATTTGCGGAATGAAAATGACAAGGAATGGAAAATGAAAATGGAAAATGGCAATGGAGAACAGAAATGACAATGGGCAATAAGCATGTGAATGAACCTTTTTCTTTTATTGGTGGGTTATGAATGGACAAAAAGAGATGGAAAGTGTATGTGAATGAAAATGGAAAATATGGAGTGGAATGAGGTGAATGGTTTATTATGAAGTATGGATGTGATGGATGGATGTGATGGAGACAATAGTATCTGAATGTTTTTCAAGTGTTTGGATCTGATTTTGCAACAACATATTTCCTCTTTGTCGCTGATCATCCTCTTATGAAACAAATTGGTCTCTTAAAGAGACACCATTCCCTTGTAGTCATTTGTCCTTCCTCCTGGAACCTGCAAAAAAAACTAATACTTCTTCTGCAATGGAATGTAAGATTATCAAAGGAGAGAGGTGGCCAATCTCTCTAGTTATGATATTTACACACAAGACTAAGAATTTGTATTAATGAAACAAGTTCTCAAAGGAAAAATCAAAAGAATTTATACCTGCTTTGGAATTAGTGCCTCAAGTTGATGTTGCTTCTTTTCAGCAATTTATTTCATTATTTGCCATTTCAAACTCTAATGATATATTTCTCATTGTATAGATGTTGTTGAGATCTTTCCAATGGTACTTAAATCATCAAAATCTGATTTTGTATGAGAAAGATAGGCTTATTTGAACAATGAGGTTTTTCTGGCTGCGGAATTGGTGAACAGCTCTGTAGCTAAAAATCTTGAATAAAAAGTTAGCCATTCATCTTTCATTATCAGTCCAAAATTAATCAATACCTTCAGAAAAGTGAGAAAATAACTTTTTCATTTCATTGATTCGAAATTATTATTTTTTTCTTGACATGCACTGACTTAGCGTGGCGACTTTATGATAACACCCAATTTGACTTCCCTTTGACCGGGGTCTTTTTCATCAAATTTGACCGAATGAATAGGACACCATCCATGTACTGACATTTCCCTAGCTACCAATGTGACCTGTTTTGCCTGATGACACCTACAACCTAGAGTTTAACAAAATAGCTGCGGAATCTGGGATTGGCTGCGGAAACGCTGTATCGGCTGCGGAAAGTGCAGAGTGTAGAAAGTGCTGTGAAATGGAATGGCTGTGTGCTATATGTGCTCGAAGAGATAAAAGAACTATTGCATTCCAGCTAATTGTACTGGCATTGTTTTTGTTTCTTGGGCTACTCTTATTAAAGCTGAGGCCACATCGAGATCAAATTTCTGTTACTCTGGGCCTATCTCATTCAATATGTCACTGGCAGTGGCAAAACAGGTTGCAAGGCATCTCAAAGGAGGCTAGGTTCAAAAGCAAGAGCCACGTACATACCATTTTCCAGATTCAGAGCAGGTGATGGCTGATGCTATTGCTGTAGCAGGACCTCAATTGGGACCGAGCCTATTATCTATGAGTGAATTCCTGATCACCAGTTTAAATGAATCCTATCAGTCAAGGTATGGTGCTGTAGTAATGACTGAACCAAATATTGATGGGAGCTTAGGCTACACTGTGCTGCATAACAGTTTTTGTCAACATGCTGCACCAACATATATCAACGTAATGAACAATGCAATTTTAAGGCTTTGCAACACAGGAGTCAAACATGTTCATTCAAACGCAAAATCATCCATTGCCTATGACAGAATTACAGCACACTCAGCATCATGATTTGGATACATCGGTCACGTCTCAAGAGTATAACGAATAAGACTATAATTAGGCTTTGAACAACAGCACATAGATAACTCCTATTTTGATTTCTCCTCCTCAGAGACGCGGAGTTAATTAATTAATCAAACTATCATTTAATAACTCACGTTTTTCTTCACGTGGCGGCAAAAAAGAGGCTCCAAAGAACCGAAGCTTTCTCCCAGACCGCCATGAATTTTTTCAAACGGTTTCTGGGTTATCTAATTAACCCACCTGGCAAAAAAACTCATGTTTTAGTTTTTTGAAATTCACTACCATTTGGGCAAATCGAGCATGTAAAGTTTGACGTTTTTCTGCTGTTTACGTTTTCTGAGTTATCAATTTTGACTTTCTGAATTGTTGCATTCGGCTGTGAAATTGATTTTGAATTTTTTTTTTTTTTTTTTTTAAAGGGTACTTGGAGGAGAGGCGGCTGAAGGTTCTGATCAAGAAGCAATTCAAATGGTTTTGGAGCAGCTAGTTCCTAATAAGTCCAGAATATTCTGTGCCTCAAAACGATTTGAAGGACAGACAAATGAAATTGGAAGGCAACGACGAAGCCACAAGCCAGTCTTGCGGTGGATATCTCTCTAAGTTTGAAGCAATGTTTGTTACATAGTTAATTGGTGGAATCTTGTCTTGGAAATGAAACATTGTATTGCAAATAACCCGTACCTCATCAAAGATCCATTCAGCAATACCGCTTTTCCTTAAAATGTGAAGGTACTGGAATGTATGCTCAACTATCTCTTCCATATGCTCTTGCCCAGCATCAGTAAGTTCAATCCGTACTTCAAATAATGCATATTCAAATCTACTCTCTATCTCCCCTGCAGCCAAGCTGCTTGCCCAACCAAGGCCCAAAAACACAGAGTTTTTATTTTAACACAGCAGTCCATGCAATTCAATCTATTTTTTCTCTCAGCCATAATGGAAGCTAGGAATGGAGATAGCCATAGATTGCTTTTCTCTTTTTTTTCTTCTCTGAAATTGTAAAATTTTATAAAAAGGATTAATGATTTTCAATTTCAGGCAGCAAATACTTCAAGAAAAACATGCTAAAAACAAAACTTTGACTGAGGTCCTAGGCTGGTTTTTCATCGATCTGAGCTGGGTGACTAGGATAGGATCCATGTCGGGACAATTCTAGAGATGCCCATGTGGTCGGTTTTTTCATTAGATGCCTGTAACCTGCTAAACCTTGAAACAACTGCGGAATTGTCAGCTAGCTGCGGAATCAGGCAGTTTCTGCAGCTAAGTTGCAAAACCTTATTTGAACAGGATACAGTGTTTTCAAGACCACTACAAAGCATAACCAGACAATTTTGGACAATTTGAACCTATCAAAGCACTTGAGTTTCATTTGTCATAATCATTATTATTTTTTTATTTTTTTTATTGAATCAATTGAAATGTTGAAGTTTTTTTTGTCTCCCTTTTTTTTTTTTTTTTTTTACATAATAATTCTTTTTCTGATCCTCCAGATCACACAAAGTGCAAGAGGAGAGCATACTCAAGAATCATTAACTTTTTTTTTTTTTTTTTTACATAACAATCATTTTTCTGATCCTCCAGATCACACAAAGTGCAGGAGGAGAGCATACTCAATAATTGTTAATATTTTTTTTTTAGATGTAAGAAATAAGGTCTCCTAATTACACTTCCCCGGCAACGGCGCCAAAATGTCTAGTCAATTTAATGTCTTAAATTGCTCTACATAAATTATCAATCCGGGTATCATAAGCTGATGAAGTGTGGTGCACTATATGTGCTTAGTTAACCTTTCTCTTACTTCGTTGTTTTATAGTTTATGTTGTTTTTGGGGTTTTGTTCTAACATGCAATAATCAAATAATGAGAAAATGAATATGAGACTAAGTATCCTTGCTGCAGCAAAAAGACAAGATGATTCTATCACGTCATTAGTTCATTAGAAGGCTATGTGCATCATTAATCTACAATCAACTTGAAAGCATGCAGTAATTCAAACTGTACATTAAACTTGCAAAGAAAGAGCTTGAAAGAAATAACTTGAAATGAAACTGAAAGCAAAGCATAAAAACCACTTTCTAATGGCACTAGTCACTACTCATGCTGTTGCAATAAAAAATAAGAAAAACCACTTTAAAGACCAATTATAATGTTCATCTCTTCCTAACACTCTGCTTCCAACATATAGTACTATGTGAAACACGATTAAGAAGTAGTTAGATATAAGTCTAAAAAGTAATCAAGCTCTAAGATGACAAATTATAACACCACTTTGCCTTTCTCCAACATTCTGCTTCCAACATACATTGTAATGTGTAACAAGTGAAGAAAGAGTTAGTGATATAAGTCAAAAACTACTCAAAGCAAGCTGTGATTTATTAGTATTCTGATCTCTTAAAGATGAACAACTTATGATAAGGAGACCATCAATATGTTAGCATACAACTTGAGAAACTAAAATTAGAAATCAAGCTAGAAAAACAAAATAAAGGCAGCAACTTATGAATATGACAACTGAAAATACCATTAGAGATAAAGCAAATACAACAAAGACACACAATTCCGGGAGAAAATAAAATGCAGTAATTCAAACTGTACAAGGCAGGGGCCCCCTACTACCTATGAAATCAAAGCAAAATTAAACACACTTGCATAAATTAAAATTACATGAATGAAAATCTAATCTACCTTACATTCTACAAAGCAATATTTACAAAATGAAATCTAATCTACTTACATCCTAATATGCTCCATGACATCTACTTCACATCTCCTTCCATGTTGAGAACATCAAAGCTTTATTCAATTTATTCAAAAGGGCAAAGTACAACAAAGCTCTCCAAAGCTTTCAAAAGCTATGGGACTAACAAACTAAAAGGACTAAGAAAAGACTAAAGGAAAAGACTAGCAAATGAAGGAGAGAGATCTCCTATTTATACAAAAAGATGAGAGCCATTTCATTAATGATAGTCCATGAATCTCTCCCTCTACCTCTAGAGTCCTAATCAAAATAGGAACTGATAAGACACATGTCTTTTTAGAGTTACAATACAATTAGGAGATGTGACACATATCCTCATGATCCCATGATTCTTTCCAACCAAATTCGAATTTGGCCTTAGAGTGCCACATAAGGGTCTTCTAGAAGCCTCCTTTCAACCTACACATGTCAACAAACTCAACCCATTTGTTAGGTATAAGCATATGCACATTATTTTCTAATGTTTAACCACAAATTCACTTAAAAGGCTTAGAAATAATAAAGATTGGAAAAACATAAAGGTGGCCCAATGATAATGAAAGTGGGATGAATGTGGTGACATAGTAGTGAAATGGAGGTGAAATGGAAGTGATATAATGGACATAATAGTGAAAGTGTAATGCAAATGAATGACATTTTCAAGACTCAACAGAAATGGCGAGTATGTGTAGACTATAGATCATTAAATAAAGCAACCCAGAAAGATCATTTCCCTTTACCTTTTATTGATCAAGTATTGGATAATTTAGCAGGTAAGAAATTTTTCTCATTCTTGGATGGGTTTAGTGGATACAACCAAATCAGGATTGCACCCCAGGATCAGGACAAAACCACATTTACCAGCCCATGGGGAACCTTTGCCTATAAAGTACTTCCATTTGGGTTGTGTAACGCTCCAGCGACATTTCAGAGAGCGGTGATAAGAATCTTTTCTGATATGTTAAATGATTCATTAGAAATATTCATGGACGACTTTACTCCTTATGGAGTGACCTTTGAAGATGCTCTGCAAAACCTTGAAAAAGTACTTAAGCGGTACATAGAAGCACACCTCGCTTTAAGCACTGAAAAGTGCCACATGATGATGAATCAGGGCATTGTATTAGGTCATTTCATTTCATTTTTAGGAATCCAAGTCGACCCAGCTAAGATTCAGGTGATTCAGAATCTTCCTATCCCCAAAACACAAACGGAGGTGAGAAGTTTTTTAGCACATGCCAGATATTACAGAAGATTCATTAAGGATTTTTCTAAAATAGCTTCTCCGTTGTTTGTGTTATTAATGAAAAATGCTGAATTCAAGTGGACTGATGACTGTGAGAATGCATTCAATAAACTTAAGCATCAGTTGTCCACAGCTCCTATTTTGAGAGGACCTGATTGGGCATTACCCTTTCATATTTCCTCTGATGCCTCAGATACGGCAATTGGAGCTGTCCTGGGACAGGAAGAAAACAATCTTCCCTATGCTATCTATTTCATCAGCAAAAACATGACACCAGCTGAGTTAAATTATACAGTAACTGAGAAAGAATTTTTAGCAGTTATTTATGCTATTAATAAATTTCGGCATTATATTATCGGCTATACTACCTTTGTGCATACTGACCACTCGACCATCAAGTATTTAATGAACAAATCAATTACAAATGCTCGAGTCACCAGGTGGTTATTACTATTACAGGAATTTGATATCACAATTGTAGATAGGCCGGGAAAAGAAAATGTAGTTGCTGATTTTCTTTCTCGTTTAAAAACTGATGAAAATGTTCCAGTAGATGATTCTTTTCCTGATGAGTATCTATTTGCAGTATCTGCTCACTCACCTTGGTATGCAGACATTGCCAATTATCTAGTTGCAGGAAAATTACCATCACACCTATCACACAGGGAAAGAAGGAAGATCATCCAGCAAAGTGCTAGGTACAGCTGGATAAGCGGGTGTCTGTTGCACACAGGAATAGATCAAGAAATCAGGAGATGCGTTGGGGAAGATGAGATTTATGACATATTGAAAGCTTGTCACGATGGTCCTTGTGGAGGACATTTTGCAGATAAAAGAACAGCTCACAAGGTACTTAGAATGGGTTATTACTGGCCATCACTTTTTAAAGATGCTAGAAAATATGTGAAGGCTTGTGACAGCTGTCAGAGAATGGGCCAGCCCAACCATAGGGATGAAATGCCACTCAACCCCCAGGTAACTCTCGAACCCTTTGAGAAATGGGCATTAGATTTCGTAGGTCCCATTAATCCTCCATCTAATCAAAGAGTTTACATTTTAGTATGCACAGATTACATGACTAAATGGGTAGAGGCCAAAGCACTCATTAAAGCTAATGAAGAAGCAGTACTAACATTCTTATTTGAAGAAATCTTTGTTAGATTTGGACTACCCAGAGAATTAATCACTGATGGAGGACCTCCTTTCAATTCTCACGGTTTCAAAGATACGCTCCAAAAATATCATATCAAGCATAAGATGACCACACCTTACCACCCCCAAGCAAATGGGCAGGTGGAAAGCACAAATAAGGTCATAGAAGCTATCTTAACAAAAACAATAAAGGAGAATAGAAGGGACTGGTTCCAACGCTTGCCCGAGGCTCTTTGGGCCTACAGAACTACTTGGAGAAACACAACATGATTTTCACCCTATGAATTGGTTTTTGGAAAGAATGCTATTTTTCCTGTAGAGTTTGAAATTAAAACCTTAAGAACTGCCTTAGCTGTTAACCTTGATTTAACTAATGCACAGACAGCCAGGTTGCAGCAGTTGCAGGAACTGGATGAGAAAAGACTGGATGTCGTCCACCAAACAACTATGATACAGCAACAAAGGAGCAGATGGCATGACAGAACCATTAAGCAAAAGCAGTTCCAGAAAGGTAACTGGGCTCTACTTTATGATTCACGTTTTGAGAACTTTCAAGGGAAGCTGAGAACAAGATGGCTAGGACCGTATGAAGTGGATACTGTTTTCCCAAATGGAACGGTTAGACTATTAACAATTGATGGAAGCAGAACACCACTGTTAGTGAATGGCTACCGACTTCGGTTATATCAGCGGCCGGTTTCCAAAGAGGACTTTAAAGCCACTTGCATGGCAATAAAACAGTATTCTTTTCCAGGGGAACTTGCTGTCCCTCAAAGCACTTGAATTTCTATTATTTATGTAATTTTTAGGATTAGACATTTTTTTTGTAGAAACTAATAAATCCTGCCAAGGATTGCAATATTATATTTCGGGATTTTGCAGATGTAGCATGGGGAAGTAGCTGAGAACAAAGGTTTCAAAAGGAATTACTGGGTGGATGCCGAATTCCTGTTGCTGCAACACCATTTCCCGTTGCTGCAACACCATTTCCTGTTGCTGCAACACCATTTCTTGTTGCTGCAACATTACCCCCGTTGCTGCAACACCATTTCCCGTTGTCTCAACATTATTCCTGTTGCTGTAACACTAGTTCCATTACTCCAGCATATTCCCCGTTTTCACAAACGTTTTCCCTTAATCCCTATTGCCCCAACGGTAATTTTCTGTTGCTGCAACACCAGTCCCGGTGCCACGATATTGCTTCCTGATCACGAAATATCCTTCCCTCACGAAATATACCACCTCTCGTGATAATTACAGCACCTCACTGTCACTTCCCGTCATTATCATTACAAATCACCCATATTCCCGTGCTTTCAGATCCGCGGTAATCATTATAATTTGACAGCGGACGAGAAAAGACTTTTTGACGCAGCGATCAAAAAGGTAAAGTATGAAGGTACGCACGTTTATGAATAAGCATTAAATAATAGATAAGCGGAAAAAGGTTGATAGGTCCATCAAATGATTGCATTCCCAATCATATCATTTACATGTAGGAAGGGGGGAGATTACCAAAGCAATTCCCATAATGGTAAACCACGCCGACCACCGCCACCCTTACTTCTCCCGGTTGTATGTAAAAACTACAGCATGTTACCATTTTTGATGTATACTCTGAGTTGAAATCGGTAGCTCGGCTCTGAATTCTGAAGATTTACCGAGACAACATCCATGGGAGGAACCCTCATTACTCATGAACCAGGCACGACAGCAGTTCTGGAACTCTTTCCGGAAATTTACCAAATTTTCTTGCAAGCTGGATGGATAGAGTATTTCAGGAGACTTCTGGACTTTGACAAGCAGCAAGTCCTGGAATTCACATGCAATTTGACAGAAGGATTCTCTGTCGTCCAAGGAATTCAAGTTTCGGTTACGGAAGAATTCATAGCTGAAGTCACCAGACTCCCAGTCACTGGTACACGGTGGTTCAGCAGGAAGCACCTGATTCTGAACGCGCAGCAAGACTTTCTCCGTCCAGGCGAGGAAGTAGAAACCAAGGGTAGAGGTGTAGCATTGCGGTCGTTACCTCAACCATGGCCAAAAGTCGCTGAATTCGTCAAGCAATATCTGACATGCGAAGGTCGTTACCAGGTAATCTACCAGCATGACTTCGTCCTGTTAAATCATTTAAGAAATGGTCAATTATTGAACATGCCATATTATTTGCTGGGTTGTCTTAAAAATATGGCACGATATGCTATGAAAGCGAAGCATCCAGTTCTCTCCCTAAAACACCATCGCTTAATCCAATTGCTGATTAACAGAGCTCTTTCTCTAAACATCCCTCCACCCCCCATCAATCCCCATCCGGAGGAAAGAATTCCACAGCCTGTGCAGGAAAGTCCTCATCAAGAAGAGGAAACTTCTCGTCAAGCTGAGGACACACCTCAGCGAGACCAAGAGCCTCCTCAACAAACGGACGACATCCCTGAACAAACCCCTTTGGAAAACCCTCAGCAAATAGAGCATATTCCCGAACAACCCCAGCAAACACCCCTGCATGTTACAGAGAATGAACAAGCAGCAGTGGAATTAACCACGTCTCCCAAAAGAACCAATTCTCCCGCCCCCATACTCAGTATTTCTACTGATGATTCCGACGATAATATCCCAATTACGCAGCTTAAACAAAAAATGCAGCAGGCAAAGAAAACCCCAGCAAAAAGAAGAAGAACGAGGGTTTCAACCAAAGCACCTACCACCCCGACTACTGTCCCGACCTCAAGAGCCAGCAGGAAGAGAAAAAAACCTCAATTCCCTGCCTCTCTACCAAAACAAAAATCGGCAGTAGTTGGATCCCCTAATTCCTCCAGCTCACCACCCATTGCTTTAAAAATCCACACTCCAGCCACTCCTCGAAACCCCTCCCCCTCACCCACAGAGGCTGAGATGCAGAGCGTTCATAGCTTCGTGGCATCATATCTTAATTTAGCTGATACACAAGAACCAGCTGCCGACACCCAGAATGATAGTGAGCAAGTGGCTGCAACACAAGAAACAACCACTACCCCAGGTGACACACAAGAACCACCTGTGGGGAATATTGATCAAATTGACGTAGCAGAACCTCTACCCCCACTGGAATCTACTGTCTCATAGGATCAGCCTACTATACCCGCCCTGCAAGAAGAAATTGAGTTTCTGAAATCTCAGATTCAGGATTACCAGGAAGAGATAATAAGGGTCAGGGAAGCATATCAGAAAGAATTCAGCCTGCATGTTTTAGCAAGAGTAGCGTTTGCAACAGAGAAAAGCAAAGATAACGAATATATGTGTACAAATTGTGGTGAGATATATGCTCAGGCAGGATATAAGGTAGTACAAGAACCAATAAAGGAAGCCTCCGATGCTGGAAATGAAACAAAGGAGTCTGCTGACGCTGAAGTAGAAATCCCACAATTCTCTGCTGAAATAGAGAGACCTGTTGCTACACAAGAACCAACAGGATCTGCAGAAGAAATGCAGGCAGAAAAACCTGTTGCTACACAAGAACCAACAGGATCTTCAGAGGAAGTGCAGACAGAGAAACCTGTTGTTACACAAGAACCAATAGGATCTTCAGAAAAAGTGCAGTCAGAAAAATCTGTTGATACACAAGAACCATCAGGATCTTCAGAAGAAGTGCAGTCAGTGAAACCTGTTGCTACACAAGAACCAATAGGTCATCCAGAGAACATGCAGGACCAAGATCAAGAACTTACTGACACACAAGAACCAGTAAGTTCATCTGAAACTGCACAAGATCAAGAACTTACTGACACACAAGAACCAGTAAGTTCACTTGAAATTGCACAAGATCAAGAACTTACTGACACACAAGAACCAGTGAGTTCATCTGAGACTGCACAAGACCAGGAGCTTACTGACACACAAGAACCAGTAAGTTCCTCAGAGACTACACAGGAACAAACAGAGGAGCTTCCCGACACTATGCAGGAAGAAAAGAAAGAAGAAAACAAGGACTCACCCCGTCCTACCCAATCTGATATGCAAGAAGAAGCTACACAAGAACCAGGAAATGAAGAAAGAAACACTGAAAGTGTTATGGAACAAGAAAAAGATATAGAAGAAAATGAGGATAAAGGTACAGATTCACCTCGGCATACCCAGAGCATTATAGAGGAGGAAGAAAAAGACACAGACTCATCACAGCCTGCCCAGACTATTATGAAAGAAGAGCAAATAGTTTCAGAAGGGAATAAAGAAGAATTGAATTCGCCCAACAAGAAGCAAGGAGCAGATGAAGAAAAAGAGACAGATTCACCCTGGTCCACCAAAATCAATTTGGAGCACAATGGATTAGTCCAACAGGAGGAAGAAACTCTGGTTAGAGATGAAGAGAGAGATGCTGGATCATCCTAGCCCACTTCAACAGAACAGATGATTCTGATTGATGCCTGTATGCAAACAGAGCTTCCCACTGTTAGTGATGCATGTATAGAAACAGAAAGCTTTCAGGAATTGAAACATAGATGGTGGAGAGAATATCAGCAGTCTCAAGGCAAAGCATTCAAACAACAAAAAGGGACCTGGTTTGATCATGCTTATAAGAACTGGGAAGCACTGGAACAGTGTAGGGCCCAGTATAAAGAAATTAAGGAACTGAAACACAGAATGTCCCAGATGTTTGAGTTATGTCAAAGGATGCTTGCCACAAGGAAACCCTCTTTTAACTATGCTACATTTTTGAGGGAAAGACTTGCATTCATTCAGCTGAAGGCTATCAAAGATGGGAGGCCTCATCAAGTGGTCACAGCGGATCAGTTTATGAAGACCTTTGTAGAGGCACCCAAAAGCGACCAAAACCTGCTATGTGAATTGTACCTCCATAATGAGGTCGTGTCTGAAGAAACAAACATGAATATGATACCTGTAGTGGGTGACATACAATTGAGAGCCTTCATCTCCTTTTTGGCTAATCAGCTTACCTGGCAGAATGCCTATGTCTCAGGCCACCAGAACGAACAGAATTGTCTTCTGTGGATTCGATCTGAACCACAGAATGCTGCCACTTTCATTTCACAACATTTAAAAATGATAAGCAATTCTGATATGAAGGATCATGTTACGAGACTGCAAACAGAGGTCCTAACAGACTGTCAGCAGTATGTAAAGACCAAAGCATCCTTGGATGTTAAAGCAAATAAACTATTTTGGGATAACTGCCCCGCAGAAAGGAAGGAATATCACCCGTATGACCCATCAAATCTGCAAGTAGCACTATCAAGGGTACCTCGGTATGTTGAATGCGTGTAGCGTTGTGCTGAAAATTGGATGGGTTATAAATTTAAGTTCCCACTTTTATGGTTGTCTGGTGATCAGTATAAGGGCCAGTTTGGACTTTCTAACAGAGAAGAGGCAGCAGCATGGAAACATATACGAACTGTTTGTGGTTTCAGAGACAAGTTTGATGTTACTCCCTACAGCTATTGTCTTAGTAATCTGCATTGTTCATTCCAGTTCTCCGACTCACACTCAGAGTAGCCATTGCATGGGGACATGCAATCTCTTCAGTTGGGGGGGATGTTGGGACTCACAATTGACCTATTTTTGACCTTATCTTTTGCCGTATTATTATCCTTTTGCAGTCATAAGTAGAAAGCTTTTATTTTATAATGACATATTGACCCCAAGGTATGAAGTAACCTTTCGCATATCTATGTTTAATTGTTTATTTCATATTCGTGAATATCTTTATACTTATCCTTGGAAACGCTGACTAAATTGTCAAATAATTGCCTTAAGTTTGCAGGAGTTATAATGTATAGTTGCTGTAACACCAAAAACAGCAACTACGCAGTTGCTGTAACACCAGAAACAACAACTACGCAGTTGCTGCAACACCAGAAGCAGCAACTCCGTAGTTGCTACAGTCAACAACAGCAATCACCTAAAGCAAGCTATTTTGTAACAGCCGCGAATAACAGATGGCAACTATTTAAAGAACCTTGACGTGGCATAATCAAGCGGAGATCTAAAGCAAGAAGAACACAGTCAGCATGGCCTAAATCAGGAACATCATGGGGAAATGGCAAAGGAATATGAAGATCCCGAGAAGACGGTCGAAGTCAGTTACCTGCTGTGTAACAGCTAGAACTCAAGAAAGAATGTATTGTCATACTGTTGTAACAGCATTCTGAATTGCTTATTTTTGATAAGATGGGTTAACTGAATGGGCTGTAATACTTTATTGTAATAGATGTCTCCTCTATAAAGAGGAGATATCTACACGAAAAGGGGATTAGTCAGTGTCTATGGTCGGTTTGTAAGAAGAGATTCTGAGAACATCAGCAAGTCTGAACTCTATTGTATTTAATCTTTTTGGCAGATGAATATAAAATTGTTTTGAGCACTTAATCCAGTCTTCGTTTTCCTGGGGAATCTTGTGAGAGGGACTGGGCCCACCTTCCTCACAAGATTCGCCCATTTACTTTCTTGTCAAGTGTGTAAGTGTGCAATAGTTTCTTTCTGGTACTCTGCTTGGATTTGATAGCATTACCTCTGGTATTCTTTGTTTTGCTAGTACTCTGTTTCATTAATCACTTGAGTTTGTTTCTCACTGGTGAATGAGAGTGCAGTGTGCATTAGTAAATCTGATTACAGGGGCAGGTGCTGAACATCCCCATCTGGAGGATAGGGTCCTGATCCTCTGCCAACAGAGCATCCATCATTTCGCTTTCCAGATTCGTAGTTTTAATTAATTGCTTTTACTTTAACAAGTACTGTAATGACATAGCGTAAGAATTACGTATACTACAGCTTTTCAATGCTTTTAGACTTTGAGTACATACAGTACGCAGTAGCCTTTGGAATAAAAAGACTTTCCCTGGTTGACAATTAATGTGGTACTTGAATGTTTAATTCATAAACAATTCAACTAGCCAACATGGATATCATTTGGTTATACCTGCAACTCCTGGATGATCTTCATCACTGGCACTCCCAAAGAGGATGGAAAAACAACATCCATCCCATATACCAACTGATAGGGAGATGTGCCAATGGACTTATTAGTAGTTAGTCTCTCTACCCATAAGGCATTGACCAACCTTTTGTTCCATGTCTTTTTTTTGTCTTCCAGTAATTTCTTAATGATATTGACTAGGCTTTTGTTAGAGGATTCTGCAAGTCCATTACCTTGAGGGTAATAGGCAATGGAGTGGCCAAGGTTGATGTGGAATTTGTTATAGAAGTCTATCATTTTCTTGGATTTAAAAGTAGTTGCATTATCAGTAACGAGATTTTGGGGGCATCCAAATCTTGACAAGATATTATTTTCTATGAATGAGATTATGACAGTGTTTATGGCTTTTCTAGAAGGGATGGCTTCTATCCATTTGGTAAAATAATCAGTGGCTGTTAAAATCCACTTATGCTGGGATGAGGAGGCTGGGTGTATTTCTCCAATTAATTCTAACCCCCATTGTTGAAATGACATTTTTGTGGAGATTGGTTTAAGAGGCAAGGGTAAAATATTTCTCTTTCCCTCAAATATTTGGGACTTATGACAGGACGTCACATGTTTTTTAATATCTACAAAAAGAGTGGGCCAGTAGAAACCAACCCTCAAGATTTTGTCAGTGGTAGTCTTCCAATACAAGTGTCCTCCACAATTCCATGCATGAAATTCTTGCATAATTTTATCAACTTCATCTTTGAGTAAACAATTCAAAATAATACCACTAATGTCTTTCCAAAACAAAGCATTATCTATGATACAATATCTTAATGACTTCATTTTCAAAAATATAGCTTTAGTTCTTGTTAAACCAAGAGTAGCTTGTAAGTTTAGTAATACAAATATGATATTTACATACCAGGGTGAATTTGTAAAAGGTTCACTAATCTGTAGAGTCACCATCTCTTCCTGATAATCAAGGGAACTAATGAAATTAATATCTAGGCCCTGACAGTTCGATTCAACCATGAGTTTGGCTAAACCTTGGCCTTTGATAAGTTTAGTAGGCTTTATTTCTATGTCATATTCCAATATAGTGGCAATGCATTTGCCTCTTTTCCCTTCAGGCCCATTTTGTGTCAAAATGTCCTTAACTAATGAGTTTGGAACATAAGCAATAATGTGAGAATACAAAATATAGACTCTGAAATCTTTGATATCCTTTACTATAGCTAATGCTTGTTTTTCCATAATGTTGTATTTGAGTGTGGAATCTCTTAAGGATTTACTGAAAAATGCAATTGGTTGTTCATATCCTTGGTCATTCTTTTGCAACAAGACTATTGCAATGGTGTGTTCTGAAGCAAAAGAAAAATTTATAAAATATTTCTGAAAATCAAGACTTATAAGGATCGAAGTCTTGGTTAGGGCTTCCTTGATGGCCTCAAAGCACTGCTTGGCCTCCACTGCCCATTGAAGTGTTGAGTCCTTTCTTAACATTTTATTTAGTACTCTAATCAATTCTGCTAAATTTGAAATGAATCTCCTAAGAAAATTAATTTTGCCTAAAAATGACTACAATTATCTAATGTTTATAGGATGGGTGATGGTTAAAATGGCCTCTATTCTAATTCCATATTTGGATATTATATGTCCCGACAACTTTCCTTCTTCCAGACCAAAGAGTGCCTTTTTTGGATTTAAGGAAATCCCAAATTTCTTGCATTTAGTGAAAACTCTTCTTAGGTGATCTAGGTGTTCATTATCATATTTAGAAAAGATTGTGATGTAATCTTGGTATACCACTAAGAAATCATGGATCTCCTTGGAAAAATCTATATCCATATCTCTTTGAAATGTTGCTCCTACGTTCATTAATCCAAAAGTCATTTTCAAAAACATGAAGGTACCCCAAGGAGTAGTAAATGCAATTTTGGCTTGGTATTCTGGCTGAACTAAGATCTGGTTATATCTAGAAAATCCATCAAGCAAAGAGATTATAGATAAGCCTACTACCCTTTCAAGGATATGGTCTATTTTTGGTAGAGAATAGTTTTCTTTTAATGAGACCTTGTTTAAATTTATGAAATCAACGCAAAGTCTGATTTCTCTTGTTTTCTTCCTAGTAGTGACTAAGTTTGAAACCCAATCTAAGTATCTAATGGGAGCTATGATTTGAGAATCATAAATTCTTTTAACTTATTTATCAATAGATGGCATAAGAACTGGATTAATTCTCCTAATTTTTTGTTTAAAAGGCTTATGATCCTCTTTGAGAGGTATTTTGTTTTGAATTATACTGGTGTCATAAGACTTCAAGTCTTCATAATTCTAGGCAAAAACATCTTGGAACTCTTTAAATAGATTTATGTATTTTATCTTTTCATCTGGAGGTAAGGCTTTTTATATTTAATGTGTTTTGGTTTTTCCTCAGTTCCTATGTTACATTCTTCTATATCTGCTCTCAAATGCTCCATTTTCTGCTTCCTAGCTACATTGTTGTAATCAAACAAGTCTTCTAAGGGGACTAATCCCTTATGCAAAAAATTATTCTTAGGATTAAGAATTTCAGGATCATCATTCATTATGTCTTATATCTCTACATTTTCTATGTTATCTACTTCTAATTTGGTGAAATTAGTAGGTTTACCTATTTCTAAAATATTTACATCTATGTCATTATATACTGTACAGTCTGTATCTAGTTTAGAATTATGAAACTCACCTTTGGCATTCATGAAGTCATAAATCTGAGAATCCTGGCAGAAAATCTACCAATACTTCAAATTTTATGGTATGATAGGCCTATGTCTCACTTGTGTAGTGTACTGATGATTGGATTGGAAGGGAAATTTGCAGGTACTAGCAAAAGTGGCAAGATTGTGGGCTTACATATTTTGTTTTCTAGGAATGGCATCAAAGTTTGTTTCCAAAAGGTCTTTAATCAAATCTAGGACAATCTCCCTATATTGACTAAGTCTAGGATTGTTTACAGAGTATTCGCCATTATTTTGTTTAATAATCAGTTATGAGTCTCCAAGTATAGAAACTCTCTTAGCTCCAAGTTTTCTAACCATTTGTAATCCTAAGATTAGAGCTTCATACTCTGCCATGTTATTTGTACACTTGAAGTTTAATCTGAATGAATTTCCCTCAGAATGATTATCTCCATATTTTGGATCCACACTCCTGCACCAGCCCCTAACCTATTCACAGATCCATCAAAATCTATATGCCATAGGGACTTATGAAAAATGTTCTCACTGTCAGCTATTTTGTATTTTAGCTCTTCAGCTGTGATTTCCTTTTTGTCATGGTTTGAATTGTACAACATGAAAGATTCCATATCAGAATGCATGGAGTATATTGGGAAATTTGTGGTTTTTTTGCACTACTAACCATGCATTTCATCAAGGTCTCTCTATATAGTTTCCTTTTTTGGCCAAAAACAGATATGGTGGCATAAGACATATCTAACTGCACGGATCCTTGCAATTTTGCTCCCTGTGAGTGAGATAATAACATTCCATATTTGGGTGAGATGTCTATAACTACTATGTCCATCACAATACTCTTTGCTGAGCATTGGACTAGAGTTACACATAAATCCTTGATCAAACCAAGGCATTTAACTTGGCTAGAATCAAAGGAAAATAAGTCCTTATATGGTCTGGTAATGTCTAAGTTTACTCTCTCCATGATTTCTTTTGGCATCAAGTTATGGGATGCCCTTGAGTCTAACATAGCATTATGTAATATTTTGTCATGAATGTTTAGGCTCATGTAGAAAGGAGGGACTCCCCCTTGCTGATGAGTACCATTCGCCTCAGGGCCAAACAATAATTCAGGTTGATCATCATTCAAATTGATAACATCTTCTCCCTCTCCTATATTTAAAGTTTCAATTATCTATGATCTATAGGATTCATTCTTTACTAACTCGGTCAAAGGAACTAATATCTTCAATTTTTCTATTTCAGTTTTGATGTTGAAAGGAATCTAAGATTTGTTTGGTTGGATGAGATCTTCTTTAACAAATGCAGTTTGTGTGCTTTTATCTTGCTTCTCAGTACTAGGCAATTCAGTCTATGTTTCAGTAGTTTTGATCTCATTACTCCTATTTGGAATTTTTTGAGTGACTGTTTCAGTTTTGAGTTTCAGTGGAGGCTATATCTACAATTTTTGGGGTAGAAGTCTCTTGTGTTCCCCTAGGGAGGATTTGTAAAATTTTAGTGATAAGAGCTTCTATTATCTTTTTAGTTTGGGTCTAGATTGATCTTTTAGTGGGAGCTTCATTGTTATTTTTACTTCTTAAGCTATATTGTTTGTGAACCTCATATATAATTGACTCATAACCCTGTTTAAAGTCAAAGGACTCACTAGATTCTAATTGTAATTGTTGCAGCATGTACAACTCCTGTTCTTCTTGAGTAAGAAAAAAAGTATCTTCATTGTTTATTCCTAATAATTTTATCTAGGTGTCATCCTCTTCTTCATGGCTCTGTGAACCCTTAGCATAGTTCTCCTAGAAAGGAGGCCTAATCTGTTGATCTTGTATAGCATTCTTTCCAGTGTTATAATTCTTCCTAAAGTTGGCGTTTTTTATTGGGGGTGGTTGTTGATTCTACCATTGAGTTTTCCTTTCCATGTTTTCTAGTCTATCCATTATTCTTTCTACACTCTTGGCTAAATGATCTATTTTTCCATCATAAGTGGAAGTTTCCTCTTTAATTACAACTCTCTTTTCATTTCTTATTTTGGATTTCTTGGCTAATAGGTTGGCCTCTACACTAACAACATTGCTTTGCATTGGTTCCAATGTTTGAGGGTTTCTTTCCGTTAACTGGTATGACATGTCAGTGTCAAACCCATCAGGGAACTTGATTATTGCTAGGTCAAGTGGAGGCTTAAGATTAGCAGGGATTGCATTATAGATGCTATTGAACCTAGTACAATAATCCTCAACTAACTCATTAGGAGCTCTTCTAATGTTATGATATTCAGAAAGTATTTGCAGAGGGTTTTTATTTCTATCCAATATATCAATGAATAATCTATGAAAATAAGCTAAGTCTGCAATATGGTGGGTAGGTAAAGCTTTGAACCATTTCTTAACATCCCTAGTTAATGTTTGGGCAAACAACCTCATTTGTACATCTGATTCATCTAACTCATGCAACTCAAAATAGTCAGTCATTTTGTTCACATGCTGTTGGGAAGTGTACTGACTAGTAGCATAAAAAAAAAGATTTTTCTTTGATAATATTGGGGCATGGCATGGAGTTGTGTAGGTAAAACCATAGGTGCATATCGGTCTGCCATGGCTTGGATTCTAACTTGACTAGGGGGTAAAGTGTTGGTAGTTGAGGAAGGGCTTGAAACTGATGGAGATGAACTAGGTGAGGAAGAGGCACTTGGTTGATGAATAATTGGTTTAGGGAATGGACTGTGGTGGTTACTATTGGTGAGGTAATGGTAAATGAAGGTGTATTTACAGTGATTGAAGATTGTGCAGAAATTTCAGAAGCAGCAGCAGTAAGGGCAACTAGTTCAAAAGATTGTTGAAGGTAAGCATCATCTATATGGCTTATCAATGTAGAGGTCAAAGCTTCTAACTTGTCAAAAGTCTTTAAGACAAATTTATCTAAATATGGATGGATAATCACCCTTTTTGTTTCAATGAGTAAAAAAAACTCAGGGTCTAACACTGTTTCATGGATTGCATTCTTTATCTGTCTCCTCTGTTTAGTATTTTACTATGAATGCTTTGTCACCTACTTTTACTTTTACCTTTCACTTTAAATCTTACTCACTCTTTCATGCTTCTGTGTTTTTAGTAAAAATGATTTTTATTATGTAGAATACAAAATGTTTCTTGGAGAGTAGTTTGTAAGAATATTTTGTTGTGTTGATGAAAATGATTTAATCTCTGTTTTAACATTTTAATGTGTAAATTGTTTCCTTCTGCTCTGTGATAATTGTCTTTTCCTTTTGGATAAAGGCTTTTGAATACATTTTCCTTGTGAATATTGGACTAAACGAGTTTTGGAAATAATATCAAAACTGTTTATCCAAGCCTTTGTTTTGCTAATCACCTGCAAATAAAACAATTCGTTAATAAAATCCAGGTCTGAGTGGAGGTGACCAAAGGTTGTATTTGAATTGGGAAGAACCGTGGATGGAGTCCGGAGTGTGTTCGAGAGGTAATCCATGGTGAAATTTGGCTGCAGAGGTTCAAGGTGGCACAGGAAGGGTTAGGCAAATTTCAGTGAAAACGAGCAAAAAGAGTGAAAATGAGGGTCTTCGATGTTTTAATGGGTAACGACTATAATTGGTGTGGAGTTTCATAAGTGAACAGTGGATGGTTTCAGCCTATGCGAGGAGGTGGTATTAAGGTTCATCACACTGCTTTTGGCCATCGGGCGGTATTTCCTTGAGAGCATGCGAGTTCACCCGGTGCTGCCACATAGCGAAAAGGGGCCCAAGCAAAACCACGAATCTCGTGTGCTCTCGGGCTAATAAAGGTCAAACTTCGGGAGCACGTGATATGGATATGTGCCATCAGATTTTGGGGTGAAAGATCTAATGGCTAACGCACGGTGAGGTTGCACGGGGGGCAATCGGCCAGAGATTTGCGGGGGGGGGGGGAAGACAAAACTTAAGATAAAGGGTTTTATAGTTTAAAAGGGTTTTGTCAGGAAAAACATGTATGACAGAGTTTAATTAAATAAAGCAGAGGGGGGGAATAAAAGTTAGAATAAGGGGTTTTTATGGGTTTTTTTTAGGAAAAATAGGAAATTAATAAGGGGAAAATGATTTTTTCAACGGGGAATGGGTTTCACACTAGGAAAAAGGGGTTTTGGGTTGGGAAATGACTTTTAGAGGGTAATTTGCTAGGGAAATGTGTGAAACCAAGGGGTAAGGGTCAAAATGAATGGAAAAGGGTATTTTCTTAAGAAATGATGGGATAATGGGGAAATTAGCAAGTATGTAGTGGGGGGTAAATGAAATGTGGGAAAGTTAATTAAATGAGCTTGTGAACATCTTTCACTTTCATAACTGCTTCTGCACACCGAAACATAGGATTAAGCATGATAAATGTGCTTATGCTTCAATCAAATTTGTACTTCTGCAACCTTTCTTCTACCTACCCTTTACTTAACCTTATATCTTCCAATGGCTCAGATTAAGCTGTTGAGCACATTTTATTTCTCTACCTAACTACTGATCTGCCAAGATTATACAGTTTAGCTAGATCTTTATTCTCTATCTATAAATGATTAGAATCTGGATTCTTAAACTCTCTTAAAGCTACCTGAACTCTGTAAAAACTCATACCGAAGTTTAAAGCATTATGGATGTCGAAGCCTATCAGAAATAACCTCTAAACAATGAAAATTTGCAGCCAGCATAGAGCAATGAGGACCTTCGGTCAAAGCGCATTGACCGTTGGCCCATGGGGACTATGCATGGCGCAAAAATGGTAGTTAGGAGGCTCAAACCAGAAAAACAAGGCTGTTTCTAATGCGTGATTAGTGCGCTGGGAAAAACCCCTCGAAATGGTAAAGGCTTGAGTGCTCGGTCACAAGGAAAGCCAAGAAACTGTGGGAAAAGCGCTAAAACTGAAGGCGGGTCCTGCGCTCCCAAACTGGCGGAATATCAAAGGCGTTTTGGGTGGTAAGCGGGTTTGTCAGAGGACCCAGTGATGCCATACAATGATGATGAGTGTCCAGTGAATGAGAGAGAAAACCGCTCTCATTGCGGGCTGACATCTGAGCAAGTCATCTGCACGATAAGAGCGATAACCATAGGATCTGGAGGCCCCAGATCTAACGGTGGAGATTGCGCCTAATGGGAAACTGGATTCGACGAGAGAAATAAGCTATGGTGTATAAAGGTTTGAAGCCTGACGTGGATGATGAGTTGGCAGAGGTTTGTGTTTCGCGGGGATTCTTGGAGTAAATGGAAATAACAACCATTTCAAACGATCGAGTGTTTCCGGTGAACCTGACACTTATCCGTTATAGAATAGGTGGCCATGTCCCTATGAGCTGTGATGCAGTGGCTGTAACCGCTAAAATAAGGGATTCCAGCAGACAGAGGCAGGCGATTTGAAGAGCCGAGAGAGGAAGCGAATAGTCATGAGATGGACTGGCATTAAGCCATGAACAAACAGAGAGTAAAAGGGGAGAAAAAGACAGCAGCCTAAGAAGCAGTGGAGTAGACCTGGAGGCAGAAAAACCAGAGCCGAGCTCGTTGTAATAGGCAGAGCTACTAGAGATTGGAAGGCGAACAGTGAAGAAAATGCTGAATGTGTAGAGAGTCTGGGGAGTTACTTGGAGGTTAAGTGAAAAGCTAGAGAGCTCTATTGACAACAGCATATTGTTGTTGGAGTTGCTAGGAGGTCAAGCGATTCATAAAGGCATGCAAAGGCCAAACGAAAGAGCTTAGAAAAGCTATAGAAAAGAGTCACGAGCCAGAGCCAGAGCCAAGAGCCAGAGTGAGCACCAGAAGCTAGAGCTGAGAGCTATAACTAGAGCTTGAGCCACAGAGCTGGAGCCAGAGTCAGAGCCACAGCCAGAGCAAGAGCTAGACCCAGAGCCAAAAGCCAGAGCTAGCAAGCCAGAGAGATCCAAGAGCCAAGGGATAAGATGGTATTATGAGCCCAATGTTCCTGTATAAAACATTGGAGTTAAGTGTAACACTTGTAAAAGAACTATTTCCATAATCCCAGAGAGCCTAATCGAGTTGATTAGAGCTCAAGGAGACATAGCCCAAGATATCACGGTGAACTCCATATTATATTGTTGTCTTATGTGTTTGTTTTTACTTCTACTTTAACTACTGTTATATGCATTTGTATATCAGTTTAAGTACCTTCCCATATCAACACAAACAACAGATTTTAAGTAAATAATCAGATGAAAACAAATACAAGCATACACCCATATTTTCAAGCATTTTTTACTTCCACATTGGTTGATCAAATAGACTTGGGAAAATTTGAAGCTTTGGAAGTGGGAGAGGTTCTATAAGTTAGACAAGAAGCCTCAGAGCCCCATTTTCAGATCAGGTGGTATAAGAGCTAAGATTGATTAACCCCACCTTCAAAGAAGGTTACAGAATGCTTGATTGATAGGGCAAAGATTGCTTGCCTGAAAGGTGTTTTGAGAGTCAAGGATTGATTACCTCATTGATTATATGCTTGGTTGCAGACTTACTATTGCTTGAGTTTGTAAAGGTGAAGGGAAAGCTATTGATAGCTTAGTCTAGGAAGGACAAGAAGGAGGAAAGAGCTGAAGGCATTCTTCTATCCCTAAGGACCTTAGGGCAATCCTTGGAGCACAAGATGTTTGTCGCAAAAGGTTGCTTGAGTAAGCTCTTTAATAATCTTGTTTGAAGTTCTTTTATGCATTTTGAAAATGACAACTTCTACAAGTGAGTTCTCAAATTCTTCTTGCCCCCGAAGTTCCTTTAATGGAGACATGAAGCAAGACTTGTCCACCATGATGGATATGGTGAGAGAAATGTATGAGGATGGAAGGAAGAGTAGCATAATTAGAGAGCAGTTGAATTCTGTGGAGGAAGAGAAGCAGATGCTTTTTGGCAAATTGCAGGAAATGGAGAGGCAACTTCATATTGCAAGTATGAACCTGAAAATGATGCATGAGTTGGAGTCACAACTTTTTGTTCCAAAAGAAGCCTTGGCCAAGTATAAGCTTGAAGAAGAGGTAAACCATCCCTATTTGTCTTCAAACTCTTCTAAGAATGATTATATTGATTCTTTTGAAAAACATAGCAAAGGCATAGGTTCCAAGCTAATGTCCAAGATGGGTTCTGAGGGAAAAGGATTGGGAGAACATGCACAAGGTATTGTCGAGCCAATAATGGTTGAGGAAAGGCCTAATTATTTGGGTCTTGTCTATGGATAGTCTTATGGAGAGAATTCCAAAGCTGCCATGAAGGCCATTGAAACAGTTCCAAAAATGAGTTTCATTGCAGGTCGTCTACCTCAAAAGTGTGAGGATTGTATTCAGGAGGAATGCAATAGCTCGAGACATCATTTGCATGATGCAGGTGTTCAGAAGCACACACTTGAACCAGAGAGTTGTGGAAACTCTGACAACCTTGAAGAAAGTGATAGTGTTCCAAAGGGAGCTACTTCTTCAGTTGTCTCACCTCCTCATGAGGGCAACAAAGGTGAAAGAGGCAGGTATAAATCTGGTTCTAAACACATTCCTTTTGATTTTGTAAAGCATGAAAAAATAATTGCATGTTCCTTTTGTGGTTTGGATAACCATTATGTTTCTAGATGTTGGAAGAGGATGGCCCCATACAGGAAAATTTTGAAGGAAAAGAAGCAAGCAGCCAAAGGTCCACAGGATAAGGAAAATCATGCTGTCAAAAGGATGCACATGTGTTGCACTTACTGCCATAAGCAAGGGCATCTTACTGAAAGGTGTTGGACTTTGAATCCAGCACTGATTCCACCAAAGATGAAGGAGAAGGTGGAAAAAGAAAATGGCAGGGATGGAAATAAAGATTCCATGGTTGATGTGGTTTAGGATGATTCACATATTGATGTTGATGTGCAAGCAAAGGAGGGAACTTTGAAATGGATTGGTAAGAAATGGTTAGAATTCTTATCCAATTAAGGCTACATGTCTAGTGATGCATCTGTTTGCATTTCTTTGTGGAATAAATGCAAGTTGCAGGATCTTACCAAAATGGTAAATAGAAAGAAGTTGAGTCGAAAACTCACTTTATTGCTACAACAATATGTTCATTTTAGCTTCGAAGGTACAATGTAATTAAGCAAAAGTTGATAGATGGAATGCATGCATGAGCATGAGATGCATGTGATGTTGGCTTGGGAGAAGTTAACTTGGTTTCCAAAATGGAGATAAGGATGAAGTGTTTCATCTTTTGGAAAAGAGTCCTAAAAGTCTTTTTCCTACATGCTTGACTTGAAGGGTCATTTGTTGTAAAGGCATGTTTTATTGGCTTGTTATCTAGCTAATCATTTGCATGCAGATATAAGAAATGGAAGGGTTCACAAGATGTGAAATCTATTTCTTTGTTGAAGCAGGAGTTAGCCCATGCAATTGTTGTTTGTATGCCTGCTGTTGTTAACAGTTGTTGTTGGAAGCCTTTCAACAGGTACAAATGAAAGTTTTGTGGAGCAGATGTACTTCACATTTGTTTGAGCAACCTTGGATCAAGGGTCAAGGCAAAGAAGTTCAAACTACCTTCTGTAAACTTCACAGCAGAAGTTCTACACGAAGTCAAGGAGGAAAACAGTTCTTCCCGTGACGACCAACCCATTTAAGATGGGAAGTAGTCAGAGATCTTGGTTCAGAGGCACTATGCAAAGGAAAGTGTAGGAAGGCTGAAAAAAGACGGTGTTGTTACTCTCATTTACTACTCAGATCAATACATCAGTCTTTTGGTGGACCAAAAGTTCTTTTAGTGGGAAGGTGTGATCCGAATTTGGATCCTTAAACTCTCTTAAAGCTACCCGAACTTTGTAAAAAATCATACCGAATTTTAAAGCCTTATGTATGTCAAAGCCTATCAGAAATAACCTCTAAACAACGACAATTTGCAGCCAGCACAGAGCAACGAGGACCTTCGGTCAAAGCGCATTGACTGTTGGCCCATGGGGACTGTGCATGGTGCACAAATGGCAGTTAGGAGGCTCAGACCAGAAAATGGAGGCTATTTATGATGTGTAATTAGTGCGTTGGGAAAAAACCATCGAAATGGTAAAGCCTAAAGTGCTCGGTCACAAGGAAAGCCAAGAAACCATGGGAAAAGTGCTAAAACTAAAGGCGGGTTTCACGCTCCAAAACCGGTGGAATATCGAAGGCATTTTGGGCGGTAAGTGGGTTTGTTAGAGGACCCAACGATGCCATATAGTGATTGATGCGTGTCCAGTGGATGAGAGAGAAAATCACTCTCATCGTGGGCTAACATCGAGCAAGTCATCTGCGCGATAAGAGCGATGATTGTAGGCTCTGGAGGCCCCAGATCTAATGGCAGAGATTGCACCCGATGGAAAACCAGATTTGACAGGAGAAATAAGATACAACGTATAAAGGTTTGAAGTTCAACGTGGATGATGAGTTGGAAAATATTCGTGCTTTGTGGGAATTCTTGGAGTAAATGGAAATAACGACTGTTTCAAACGATCGAGTGTTTCTGGTGAACCTCACACTTATCTGTTATGGAACAGGTGGCCATGTCCCTGTGAGGTGTGATGTAGTGACTGTAACAGCCGAAAGAAGGGATTCCAGTGGATAGAGGCAGGTGATCTGAAGAGCTGGGAGACGAAGCGAACAATCATGAGACAGATTGGTGTTAAGCCATGAATAGACAAAGAGTAAAAGGGGAGAAAAAGAGAGCAACCTAAGAAGCAGTACAGTAGACTTGGAAGCAGAAAAACCAGAGCCGAGCTCACTATAATAGGCAGAGCCACCAGAGATTGGAGGGCAAACAACGAAGAAAACACTGAATGCACAGAGAGTCTGGGGAGTCACTCGGAGGTCGAGTGAAAAGCCAAAGAGCTCAATTGACAACTACATATTTTTGTTGGAGTTGCTTGGAGGTCGAGCGATTCACAGAGGCATGCAAAGGCCAAGCGAAAGAGCTTAGAAAAGCTATAGTAGAGAGCTGCGAGCTAGATCCAGAGCCAAGAGCTAGAGTGAGCACCAGAAGCGAGAGCTTAGAGCCAGAACCAGAGCCTGAGCCATAGAGCTAGAGCCAGAGTCAGAGCCATAGCCAGAGCAAGAGCCAGAGCCAAAGCCAAGAGCCAGAGCTAGAAAGCCAAAGAGCTCCAAGAGCCAGGGGATAAGATGGTGTTCTGAGCCCAATGTTCCTGTATAAAACATTGGAGTTAAGTGTATCAGTTGTAAAAGAACTATTGCCATAATCCCGGAGAGCCTAATCGAGTTGATTAGAGCTCAAGGAGACATAGCCCAAGATATCAGGGTTAACTCCATATTATATTGTTGTCTTATGTGTTTGTTTTTACTGCTACTTTAACTATTGTTATATGCATTTGTATATCAGTTTAAGTACCTTCCCATATAAGCACAAATGACAGACGTTAAAGTAAATAATCAGCTGAAAAAAAGTACAAGCAAACACCCATATTTTTAGGCATTTCTTATTTCCACATTGGTTGATCAAATAGACTTGGGAAAATTTGAAGCTTTGGAAGTGGGAGAGGTTTTTGTATGTTAAACAAGAAGCCTAAGAGCCCCATTTTCAGATCAATAAACATGAGATTTAAAACATTGACTAGTCAAGATTAAACAGTTTGACTATCATGGGTTGTGGCATTTATGACAAGCTGCACACAACCGTTATTTTGCACAGTAAAATAAAAAGTAGTGGCACTTAGACTTGCACACTTTCATGATCTGTTTTTGTTTGGGGTTCATATTTTTTTCACTTTTCTTATTCTTTTTGTCCTTTGTTATTTCTTTTAGGACATACCCTCTTTACATTTTTTAATTTTTGATATGGAAAACATTTTGTAGAAAGAAAAACTTAAAAGTATGTACAATATTACAAGACCAATTACAGCCAATTCAAAATTATGAATCCTATTATTATAGGACCTTAACAACTTGCAATCTCAATCTAAGTTGCAACAATCAAGGCACTTTTGATGGATGGGTTTTCTTCAACAATTCCACCTGGTAATAAGGTATAAGAAAGGTATCTATAACAAGGTTGTTTATATGATTTCTAGGCTTATTATTAGTGTAACTACTTTACTTAAGAAAAAATATGTTTTGCATGAAAGTTATATTGAGCAGTATGCATTAGACAATGACTTTCAGGATGTTTATGCAAACTTGAGTCAATGCAATCAAGTAGAGGAATTGGATTAGCATTTGCATGATAAATTGTTGTACCATCTTGGTAAGCTTTGTATTCCATAGGGAGAAAGAGTGAATATCATAAGGGAAGCACAAAATTCTCTTATTGTGGGACATTTAGGTGTAAGAAAAATGGTGTCACATCTTCAAAGGTATTGTTATTGGCCTCATATGCTTGAAAGTGTGTCACATTTTATTAAAGGATGTTCATTGTGTGTAGTCAGTAAGCCTAGAAATAAGAACTTAGTATTGTACACACCACTTTCGGTACCTTCACAACCATGGGAGAGTGTTTCCATGGATTTTGTAGGAGGTCTTCCATTGTCAAAAAGAGGTCATCATTAATTATATGTAGTTGTGGATAGGTTGAGAAATATGTGCATATTAGTGCCATGTAAAAACCAAATCACAGCTAAACAAACTGCTCAGTTATTATTTTAGCATGTTTGGGTTCATTTTGGATTGCCCGCATCCATTTTTAGTGATACATATTCTCAATTTCTTAGGAAGTTTTGGTCAAGATTGTGGGGCTTGATGGATACAAAGTTGAAAAAGAGTACTACCTTTCAACAAAAAACATATGGTCAAACTGAAGTGGTCAATCGAACAATGATACATCTTCTTTATGGGTATTGAAACAAGCATCCTAAGTTGTGGGATGAACATTTGCACTACATTAAACATGCTTACAAATGGACCAAGCACTCTTCAACTTAAACATTTCCATTTGAAGCATGTTTTGGATACTTGCCTAGATCGCCATTGGATTTCATTTTTGGGAAGGATTTTTCTATTGATGGCCATAGCGACATAGACAAATCCAAGAAGTTCATTGAGAAAATCCAATTCGTACATCAAACAGTTCAAGGTCAGCTTGAAAATAGCCAAGGCAAGTACAAAGCAAGGCACCACAAGGATCGTGTAGATCACCAGTTCCAAGTCGATGACAAAGTTTGGCTTCACATTAGCAAAGAGAGGCTTCAAAGGGGAAGGTAAAAAACTGAAACCAATCTGATATGGTCTATTCAGAATTCTATAAAAGATTGGTGACAATGCCGTTAGATTGGTTTGCCTTCATATATGCAAATTTATGCTATTGTTAATATGGAAAATTTAAGGTTATATGAGCCTCCTTTGATTGAAGATCAAGGAGAGAATGTTCAAATTATTTCCATTGAGGATTCCTCACCTAAATACCTTAAAGAACTACATCAAGACACCATTCTTGATAGAAGGAAACCAAGGGAATGTGGAGTACCTTCGTGTGGGGCTCAAAGGAACAAATCCAAGTAAATATAAATGTATCGATATTGGAAAGGTGAGGTAACTATACCCTCATTTAATGAATAAATGAAAGTGACCTTTTGGGGTGCAAAAGCTTCCAGTGGGGAGGAGTGATCCGGTGCTAAAAAATATGCTCAAAAATGAAAGTTTTTGGATTGAATAAAAGCCTAAAAAACCATGTAGATCTTGTCTTCTTGAATGTAGTGCAACTCCTTTCGCACGAAACAAACTCCATATGTTCGCAAGAACACATTCTGTCTGTTTTTTGAAGCAGGGGAATTTGGAGAAAAAAAACGTAGCACTGCACAGTCAGCATTCCATACTTCTTACGCACAGGCTAACTGGATGCCTACATGGTAGGTTGACTGTGCATGCTGATTGTACCTCCAATGAATTACATGGTGACATGTGGCAAGCTTAGTGGCAGTTGACATGGAGGATTTTTATTGGTTACTCGGTGGCCAATCACAGGCTACCACATGGCCGAACCAGAGGCCGCCATGTGGCAACATGGGGGCGTCCAAAAGTTTATTGAGGTTTGAATTACAATTCACAGTGTTTGATTCATGGACCTCATGCAAACTTCCACACTTACCAATACACCATGGGTGGGCCTTGTTAAAAGGACCCACCCAAACCATTGTTAAGCATATTCGGTGGAGTAATGGTGGTAAGGGGCCAGGCTTAGCCCCCACCCCCCAATAAGCTACCAATACGACCCATGGCCAGAACCGAGGGCAGAAAAGAAGAGCACCAACCCCAAGTCATGTGGCGGTAATGTAACTATGGGGGCAAAAGATTTGGGTTCCAGACTGGCGGGTGCAGACGGCTAGCCCTAGCCCCAAGCCCGTGGCCTCCCACACGACCCAAATTTTCAAACTTAAGGCGTTAGGGAAAAATTATCCATTCCATGATTTGTGCCGATTCTTCACCAATTCGTCATTCCATTAGCAGAAATTGGGGTGAAATTGTAAGACATGTGCCAGATTTTGGGTAAATTATAGAGTGATTAGCAGAAAAGCTAGGGAAGCTCATAACTAATGGAGTTTTGATCCAATTGAGAAGGAAGAGGCTAGACATGCATTTTTGGGTCTTCTGAAGCAATTGGAACATATTTTAGAGCCATTTGAGCAATGTAAATGTATGTATTCACACTTTTGAGCATAATTGAAGAGGGTCAAGCCATTGGAAGCTGGACCAAGGAGATGTAGCCCAAGAGGGGTGAGATCCTTCATCATGTTCTATTGTGTTACTGTTTATGGTGATGTTTATGTCTAATATATGCTTTTGTTCAATGTTTTAATTATGTTAATTTTCTCATGAAATTTACATAAAAACACATAAAAACTCATGGTTAACTTGAAATTTACCTCATAATCCTCAAGCACTTTTTCATATTATGAATTAGAATTTAGCACATCAAACATTAACTTTCCCATTCAGATCACTTATGGGTTGTGCTTTGGCCCATCTTGTCAAGTAATCAATTGTTGTAATTATGTACCTCATACTAGTCCTTTTTCCAGGTGGCTCGATAGGTCCAACAAAATCAATAACCCACTTATCAAATGCTTGCAATGTAACTTGTGGTACCAATGACATCTCATCTCTTCTAGAAGGCTTCCCTATTATTTGACACACATCACATGCTCTCCAATACTCCTTCGCATCTTTATGTAGTGTAGGCCACCACAATCCTGCTCTCAAAATCTTCTGCATAGTAGCTTTTCCTGCATAATGTCCACCTGCTACACCAACATGAGCTTCTACTAGAATCATTCGTATTTCATGTTTAGTAACATATCTGCATAGTATCTCATCAGGTCCCATCTTATATAACTATCCTTCTATTAATGAAAAGTAAACTTCCTTAACCACTAATTCTTTCTTTTTCTGTGTAGTATACTATGAAGGAGCCATCCATTTGGTCAAAAACTAAATGATATATGAAAAATGGTCATCTACAACTCTGATTGAAAATAAATGTGCATAAGAGAGATTATCCTCTATGTTGGTTGGTTCTTCCCCTCTTTCCAATACTGACAGATGATCAGGTCCTGCATTCAGTATTCCTAGTTTAACAATGATTTCAAAGTCATATTCCTGGAATAAGAGTAACCATATGCAAATCTTTCCTCCAAAGACAAGCTTATTAACCAAATACTTCAGTGTAGAATGGTCTGTAAACATTTTAAAGTGCGATGCCAACAAATCATGTAAAAACTTCTACAAATCATACACCATGGTCAGTCCTTCCCTTTCCGTAGTGGTGTAATTCTTTTTCTCTTTAGATAACTTTCAACTTGCAAAAGCTATAGGATGATGAATATCTCCTACACCAGGTTGTGCCAATACTACTCCCAAAGCTATACAAGAGGCATCCACATGGACATGGAATTCCTTATTCCGATCAGGGAACACTAACATAGGCACAAATACCATTTTTTCTTTCAATATGTTGACATTCTTTTGACATTTTTCATTCCAATGAAAAGTTATATCCTTCTTTAACAATTTCTCCATAGACTGATGGATTTTTTGTAATATCCAATATGTCCCAATGTAGTAGGAAGTTCTCTTACAATCTTAGGTGGAGGAAAATTCAAAATGATAACAATCCTAGTAGGGTCCACCATCATTCCTTGCTTGCAAACAATATGTTCCAACAATATGCCAAAGGGTACACAAAATATGCACTTCTTTAGGTTCAAATAGATATGATACTATCTACATGTGTCAAGCATAAGTCTTAAACTTCAAATATGTTTTCTCAACAATCCAAATACTGTCCAATCATCAAGTATACTTCTGAAAAATTATGGATGTATTCCTTAAAAGCTGCAACCATTACCCTAGAAAATATAGCAAGGACATTTTTCAATCCAAAATGCATTACTTTGTATTGATATGAGCCCCATTCTATAGAAAATGTAGTCTTATGTTCGTCTTCAGGTGAAATCCTAATCTGATGATAACCTGAAAATCCATCTGTAAATGAGTAAGCTTCTCGACCTCCCATATTGTCTAGCACTTCATCAGTGAAAGGGTTAGGGAAGGGATCATGTGAACATGCATCATTCAACTTCCTCAAATCAACAAAAATCCTAATTTCTCCTTCAGTCTTCTTCTCTTGCACCACCATAGGACTCACTCATTCTGATTCTTCTACTGGTTTAATAATTCCTGTTGTTATCATCTTATCAAGATCTATCTTTATTTTCTCCTTATAATTCAGCGTTAGCCTGTAAGGTCTTTGTTTGACTGGGTTCACATCAAGCTTAAGGGAAATATTCATGACTCCTAGATCTCCTATTATACCCTTCATCTATGAAAGCTTGGTGGGAACTAGTTCTTCATATTCATGAAGTAACTCTATAACTTTATTGATTGTGTCTTCATCCCAATAGTCTCATATTGTTGCAAACTTAGGTTCCTTCTCTGATCCTATGTTCACCTTCTTATTCTTCACTGGCTTCATTATATTTTGTATTTGTATCTTAGGTCCATTTACTTCACAATATATTTTTGATTCTACTATGTCGATGTTGTGATGATCTTCTTCTTCATCCATGGTAAGGTTATAACATTCTAGCACATTTTCTATCTGTGCAACCCAATCAGGTTGTTTCCATGTTAGAGGGATTACATTCTCAAATATTTTCTTCTTAACTTTTTGAAGGGCCAAATCTATGTATGGGCAATCATCCTCAAAGTTGAATGTTAATATGAAGCCATCAACCATGTCTGCCCAATTTACTATACCATGTCGAAGCTCTATTTCTAGGTAACAGTTCTGAGGGATTGTCTCTAATGTATGAATGAACCCATGTACCCATTCTTGATGTGGAATATCCTTCAATGCTATAGTGCATAGTTGGATATGCTTCCTAGGATTATTTTCACCATCATATTTTATCTCTTTCTCTATATCTATCTTATCCACATCAATATTTGGCATTCTTGTCAATATTCTATATTATTCTTGTGTGCATTACACCAAATAGTAGGGGTAGCTTTTAGGGCTATATCCAAGGATGATAACCTTTGATTTTCTCTAACTTGTTCTTCATATTCATCAAGAAAAGTATTTACATCACCTAAACCATCATAAGAGGGTATGTTACATACCTCAGATATCATACAACGAACTAATTTAGTAATTCTTTCACATCGCCTTATGGATACTTCATGCAACATATTCTACCAGTTTTCCAACTCTTCTTCTGAGTCTAAGGTACAAGAACTATCATGCTCCTAAGTCAACTTGCCTCTCGCAGTAGGGTTAACAAAATCACGTTCCTTTGTTCTCATTTGATAGATATTGTATATATTTGTTACAGGGAAAAGTGTCTACACAGAACTGCTTATCCCACTAAGGTGTGATAGCTACCTTAGAAACAAACAAGGTAAAGCTACTTTTGTTTTTCCTTTACGAAATATAGATGAGAGAAGAACAAAGAAGACCAACCTCTGTCTTGTGCTAATCTCCTAGTTTGATTCCTCTCTCTCTTGATAGTCTTTCACTACTTGTTCGCTTGCACGGCTAACTTCAGAGAGTACCTGTAAGATCACAGTAGCATAGCACTATACAAGAACATGGATCTATAATCATAAACAATCTAGGATCAGATGTAAATTGACCATACAAATGCATAAAACATAAATGACACAAGAGTATGGAGGAAAACTTGAATAGCTTTTATTGATAAACAAGAAAGAGCCAAGGGAGTTACAACCAGTTGTTCTGACCCAACATCATCCTCTCAGCAAGGAAGCCCCTCTTCACCTCATATAAAGCTTAGATGACCCAACACTCTGATGTTGTCTCAAGAAACCAACAACAATTCCTTACAATATGCAAAATTCCAGCCTCTAGATCTCTGGGATGAGGGATCCATATATAGATATCTGTAAGGGAGATGAGTCAGCTTGTGATTTGATTAGTGTCTCCCCTCTGATAGTTCTTTCTTCCACTTGGAGATTGATGATCTCTTACTCATCCTTGGTCGAATTCAGAGAGGCAAGTGTCACAGGAGAAGTTTTTGGAAGTTTCCATGCCTCTCCACCTCGCGGAATGACACTGCCATTTGTCACTTCTCGCCCATCGCACCCCATAGAAGGGATTTTTGAAATGAAACGCACCCACACAGTGTATTTAGGTGAGATGCAATGCACTTTGCCTATGGAGCAGCCGAAATGATCCTGTTTTGACCAGTTCTGAGTAGTTTTTCATGGAGAACTTCTGGGAGAAGTTGTAATCATTTGACCTTGTTCCTTTAGGGGTTAGAACAACACTTTTAGGGACTTAGGAGCCCTTGGTTTATGGACATTTCATGCTTGGGGTTGTAGTGCCCAAAAATGTCTATAACAGTTTCCGCCTAAAGCATGAGGTTGTTAATCTTTTGATGTCGGGTGAAATGCTTTATTATGAGGATCCGAAGTTCTTTCAAGCTGGGAGGAGACCTGTAATAAGATACAATACAATACATTATCTTCATAATATTTTCATGATCTAGTTGAGGTGGGCATTCCCATGCTCAGCTTTATAAATTCATTTTCATGTACATAGGACAAACAATCGTCTGAGTGTAGACTGATGATTCTGGTAGAGTCATCATCCCTTTGATTGGATGATTATCTGTGCAGCAATGATGTACATTTGATGTCTTTATTTCCCTCAATATATATCGTAACCCGGATGGATGAAACTAGATCCGAGGTCTTCAATCTCGTTCAATCTTCACTTGAAATACAAGTCTATCCATGTGAGAGATGTTCTAGAGTCAAACATGGAAAGACATCGCCTAATTACCAGCCAATAATGTAAGCTATTAACAGGCGCGAGAGGAATCACTGATAATGATAATGACCCTCAAGGTACTGCAATACAATTCATGTGGTGTGAATAAAGGACTTGGTGTCGAACACCATGCAAAATCTTTCGGTCGAAGGCCATTGATGTAAACCTGTCGCCGGAAGTGAGAAACTTGCCATTGAGTCATGCAAGCTTCAAAGTACTGAACGGGGTGTTCCTAGATTGACTTCTTGGATAATGAGCTGATGTCGGCAAGAAGCGATCCGTCACAGGAGGGCCTTAATGAATCCCACATCAATGACACAGAACAGAGCAAATGATTTTAATGGAGGTGAAAATGGTATGATGACATACGGTTCAGGGTGGCGGTCATGAAAGAATGGAGTGTAAATGTATTGTAGCGGGTGAGACACAGGTGAATTCTCTGAATGACTTCTCTTGCACATGTCGGAGACACTGACATGATGGATTGGTAGCATTACTCCAAATGTGGATGGTGTGATGGGACCATGGTGATGTGACCGGTGAATGAAACAACCCAACCCGACTTGGATGCGGAGTGAAAGTGTCATGTTCAAGAGCGACTTGCTACCAACAAAGTTTCTTCAAGTTTTCTTCCCAATTTTCCCCAGTCATTGCTGACCAGTACCTCTTTATTTTTGTCAAGCTTGAGGAGGATAACATATGCTTGTTCTATAATTTTCCCTTCGGGCAAACCCATTGCTATGTTTTAACGAGCCTAGCGATAGTGAAACTCGTTCTTGTCTGCTATGGACAAGTTTGTTGCTATTAAGTTTTAACGAGTTTAACGACAAAGATAACTCGGTCCTTTTCAATTTTAGAGAGTCTGAAAAGGAACGTAAAGGAAACTCCAAAATTCCTTTTTTGTCATATAATCCATTAAGTCCGAAAAAGTATAAAACAATACAGAAGGGATGAATTTTCGATACTTTTAACGAGCCGAACAAAACAAGCGCTCGATCTTTTTGTGTAATAATCCCTCAGGTCCAAAAAGATTAAAATTTAGAGGAGGGATAGTACTTCCGATTCCTTTAACGAGTTGGAGAGGCCAATGGCTCGGCAATCTTTTCATATTTTACGAGTCAGTTGAAAAGAGCTTAAAGGAGACTCGTCTTTTGAGGAACGAGTGATAAAATTGGGTAGCAGCTGATTCCAGGTAAGGTTTGGAATTTTCCAATCATGGTAGTGTTACAAGGATGGCTAGTGAGATCACTCTTCGCAGCTGTTCCTCAAAAGGGGTAAACAATCAAATGGAGGTGAATGATTAGCCAATACAGAGTGGAGGTGATGATGAGAACACGACCAAGGCTTTTAAAGGCTGAAGTACTACATTCACGATGGTTATTTACCGGGAAATAGTTCATTTTTTAATGAGCTTAAACGTGGGGAGAAACATTTGCTCATGGCTTATGTTTATTTTTTAACGAGCTTGAACTATGCGCTAAAACTGCTCGATTAATCCAGTCGTATAATAAGAATGTCTCATATATGAAAATGACATTTTTTAGAGTTTTGCCCCACATCCTTTCTTTATGCAAGTTAGGAAATGACCAATCCTAAAAAACAGATAAATGATCTCTCTTCTCTTGCACGCCAAAAGGTTTGCATGCCCCCAGGTATAAAACAGAGTTTCAAGGTCACCCTTCAAATCACCGACAAAACATTTTTTTTATCAGGAAAGGTCTACCTCTTTCAGGTTACCAAAGATTGTTCTATTCACAGCGTAAACAAAACACTTCTTCGATGATGTCTACCGAAATAGACAAAGGTGAGACAATCCACTCACATAACTTTGATGAGAGAATCTTGTTCCGGAATAACTCCCTCTTCCACTCACGGACGGGAGTACAGACCAGTCATATATCTCTCACAGAAACCTACCCTATACCCGAAGTTTTCTTGCTGAAGCAGACCAGGGTGCATGCCCCCTGGGTTTCAGTCACGTCCCCCGAATCACTCGCGCTCATCAGGTGGACGGACTGGAGATTGATGAGACATTCCTTGTGTGAAAAAACCATTCAGGGATGGCATATGACTATTTGCTCTGTGTGATCTAGGAAATGAAAGCTGGTCTACGAGCTTGACCACTCTTCCTTCGTGCGGAAAACACATCACTCTAAAGAGTGATGAGACAATGGCTCCCATGTAATAAATATAGTCTCGTCCAAGGAGTAGATTATAATCTAAGGGTCCTTGAACTAGCATTACGTTCATGTGAACGGTTTTCCCTCTCAATGTTATGGGTACATTGGGAAGGATCCCTAACGGTCGACTAGTTCCTTTGTCAAAGCCCGTTATATTTCTCATCTCAGGCAAAAGAGATGGTGAACCAAGCACTTTCCAAGCAGTCGAGGAAAGGATACTCACAGAATCTCCTTCATCTATGATGGTATCGGCCATAACCATTCTATATATTTGAGCAATAATTCAGAATGGTATACTAGTTGGTAAACGAGGTTTGCCTAGTTGATTCCAGTCGAAAGAGACAACTAGGTTGCTTGGAGGTGGGACCGAATAGATGGCCGGGTACGACTCTGACGAACTTCCTTCCTGTGGTAAAGGAATGGGTAAATTTCCCCCATGTTCATTGGAGTCTGTGCTTATGAAAAGAATTTGGACGGTGTCATCCTTATTCTCTTCTGTGACTGTATCATCTGAAGACGGAACCTCTGATGGCAAGACCGGGTCAATTTCCACCTCGACCTTTTGAATTTCATCTGGTATGGGTTCAGATGGTTTGTCTTCAATGATAGATGCTTCGGCCGACCACCTGGGCGAGTCAACCGGCTTTTCAACTAGTGATGGACTCGGCAAGAGTTTTTCATATCCAGGAGGAAGTCGTAACGGTGAAACCGGACGATCGTCCAAAACTTTTTTAGCCTCGTGTAAGAAGGGACAATGGTGGATGGCATGGTTGCCTTCGCACAGTTTACAAAGAAATCTATATTTTCCTTTTTGTCCTGGGGCTTCACTTTCACTAGTCAACGGTGTGCTTTCAACATGATCATCAGAGGTTGACGACACTGGGTTGTGCAAACGAGGAGACCAGTCCCTTAAGATCCGAGGGATGCAAGGACAATCTCTATGATAGTGGTCTCCTTTGCAAATGACACATGGCGATTTAGGCCTGGTTGGTGCAGTGTGTGGATTTTCGCTAGACGATGCTTGGTTGCCCCTTTTCCCTTTTGGCTCCTTCTTCTTCTTCTCTTTCTTCTTCCTTTCCTTCTTCTTCTTAGGTACTTGATTTTTGGTTTTACCAACCCCATCAAGCGAAGAAGAAGGAGGAGAGGAAGAATTGGAGGAAGTAGAAGGTTCATGGGTAACTCTGGATTCGTCTAGTTGCTGACTCGATTGTTCAGGAATTACGGTGTTCTGAAGGATAGAGGTTGAGAAGAGACATACGGGCAAGCCAATTGTCAATCCTGGAAGCGGCAATGTGGCCATATGGGGTGCACCAACATCTCCCCAAGAGGAGAAGGGACTAGGATTTCCTCCAAGGTGAATTCCTTGGTTGGTGGGTTCCATTCTCTCAACCTAAGATCAACGTAGGAAAGGGTGATGATTATTCCATTTAAAATAAATTTTAGACGCTTTGACACAACTTGTTTTTTCAATTTTTAAGAGTCGAGAAAAAACAAAAGATGACTCTAGTCGCCTTCGATTTTTAATGAGCTCGAAGTGACAAGTGCTCAGATGGACATTTTCCATTAAGGAGTCTGAAAAGGAATGAAAGGGACTTATCTGGAAATCTAGGTAGAGGAATTACCAAACCAATCGCAAAACTGCAGAATAATTTTTATGGTACGACAGTCAATCTTCCTGAATGCTGTGTTCAGTGCATTGTGATCGATAGGGTGGCAGACACGGCTTCC
Organism: Pinus tabuliformis; assembly: GCA_031772625.1. Classification (NCBI taxonomy): domain Eukaryota; kingdom Viridiplantae; phylum Streptophyta; class Pinopsida; order Pinales; family Pinaceae; genus Pinus; species Pinus tabuliformis. The sequence goes on from CM062808.1 coordinate 328,318,851, forward strand.
TATGGATAAAGGATTAAGCCTATTGTGGTCTCCCAAAATATACTCGATGGTACGTGGGAGCACAAGTCCGTACTGGCACTTATCGTCTCAAAGTGGAGGAATCACCCAACCATCAGTTAGAACAACAGTTACCAGGCTTTATGACGCCGGAATACGTCTCTAGCCTAGACTTCTAAATGTTGTGCGTTAGGTTCCAAAGCGTTGTTAGATTCATTGAATTTATTTTATAGTTGATCTTGTTTATGAAATTTTCCTTTCAGGTTCACCACGAAATGTAGATGTATGATTCCTAAAATGCAATCTAAGATGATAAACAGTCTTTTATCTTCTTTGTGCAATGAAAATCCTAGCTACTAAGGAAAGAGAGACAATATTATTTCACAAAGAGCAAAGTGCACACTCTAAATGCACTGCCCTAAATCAAACCAATCAAACCAATCAAACAGTCTAAATGCAAATGCACATGCATGTATTTGTTTTCGGCTTTCTTAGTATGTGAATGGAAAAAGAAAGCTAATGCACAAATCTGAATTACTTTTCAAGCGACAATTACCAACAAGTTTCTTTTCAAAATAAAAAATGGAGACAATCACAACACTTTACGATTTGGAAATGAATACTTGCTTTCGACACTTAGATCAATTACAAATTTAGACCAAATACAATAGTAACAGGATAATCGACTATCTACAGCAACCAAACTCTTTCCTATGACTGGAAACGACACTTGCGACACTTTCAAATCAAAGGACGACAGTATGATTACATTATTTTTTGCAGAGGAGAACTGAAAATGACTCAACAAATACACAAAAACGTTTACAGTTCTTTTGTACAAAGGAGGCGGAATAACAGCAAGGAAAAGGGGTTTCAAACAGAGATATACTAATTACAGGCAGCAAAATTCATGAATAGAACTGGAAAGAATGAATCACAGAAACCAAAACTGAATAATGCCTAGTCTGATCAGCGCACGTGTAACACAGGGAATTTGAAATGCAACGCACCTACTACACTTGGGAAGTGTGCTAAATTCCAGATTCACAGACCAGTACCTGTGCTGGGCCAGAGACGAGACTTTGCTTGGGTTCCGGGTCGTAGTTTGCAGTTCAGTTCATGGGTTTTGGCCAAGCAAATGGTAATTAGTAATGCAACAATCAGGGGTAGATCTAAGGAGGATCTAAGAGCTACCACAAGGGGCAATCAGAGAGTTTGTGAATCAGTTATTTAAGTTATAAACAATTCCCGGAGATTGACTGAAGCGGCATTTATCTACTTTGCATTTGCATAGAAAATGCAGTTCGAAAGCTACCTGGCTCGACTTCAGGCTCCATCTGTAAGTTTATAAAATAGACAACAACGAAGATAAACAAACAAACTAATTCGTCCCCAGCGGAGTCGCCATTTTGTTACAGGGAAAAGTGTCTACACATAACTGCTTATCCCACTAAGGTGTGATAGCTATCTTAGAAACAAACAAAGTAAAGCTACTTTTGTTTTTCATTTATGAAATATAGATGAGAGAAGAACAAAGAAGACCAACCTCTGTCTTGCGCTAATCTCCTAGTTCGATTCCTCTCTCTCTTGATAGTCTTTCACTACTTGTTCCTTTGCATGCCCAGCTTCACAGAGTACCTGTAAGATCACAATAGCATCGCACTATACATGAACATGGATCTATAATCATAAACAATCTAGGATCAGATGTAAATTGACCATACAAATGCATAAAACATAAATGAAACAAGAGTATGGAGGAAAACTTGAATGGCTTTTATTGATAAACAAGAAAGAGCCAAGGGAGTTACAACCAGTTGTTCTGACCCAGCATCATCCTCTCAGCAAGGAAGCCCCTCTTCACCTCATACAAAGCTTAGATCACCCAACACTCTGATGTTGTCTTAAGAAACCAACAACAATTCCTTACAATATGCAAAATTCCAGCCTCTGGATCTCTGGGATGAGGGATCCGTATATAGATATCTGTAAGGGAGATGAGTCAGCTTGTGATTTGATTAGTGTCTCCCCTCTGATAGTTCTTGCTTCCACTTGGAGATTCATGATCTCTTACTCATCCTTGGTCTAATTCAGAGAGGCAAGTGTCACAGGAGAAGTTTCTGGAAGTTTCCATGCCTCTCCACCTCGCGGGATGACACTGCCATTTGTCACTTCTCGCCCATCGCACCCCATAGAAGGGCTTTTTGAAATGCAACGCACCCACACAGTGTATTTAGGTGAGATGCAACGCACTTTGCCTATGGAGCAGCTCAAATGATCCTGTTTTGACCAATTTTGAGCAGTTTTTCATGGAGAACTTCTGGGAGAAGCTGTAATCAGTTGACCTTGTTCCTTTAGGGGTTATAACAACACTTTTAGGGACTTAGGTGTTGGCATTTTGGCACAGGTGTGGCGCTACGGTACAGGTGTTGTCCTTGATGGCAACTCTCTTTGATGACAGATCTCAGTCCAGACTACAAGAATGAAGAGAAATTTCATATACGCAGGTTCATTAAGCCCAAGTTGCGTATACACGCCGGTACGCTATATACTAAGTCGCGGATACGCAGGCTCGCTATATACAAAGTCACGTACACACGCAGTTTCATGAACAGAAAAGAGCGTACATGTATAGAAGCTTTCCTTTGGTCCGTGGTAGTTAGTCCTCGGTACTTGAGCCTATGTTTTTGGACCAAGGTATCTCGACAGACGTGTTGATCCCTAGTTTTGAAGTTGATGGTATTGTGTTACTATGGTTTTGGACCGTGGTATTGTGAAGGGCCTAAGGCTATATAAGGAGAAGAAGATCATTAGGCTATTGCATTGAAAAAGTCTTGAATATCTGATAAAGAAAGAGATCTAGTATGCAGGTTCTGGGTTGCTTGATCTAAGCTAAGGAGAGATCACCGGTTGATGGAAGACTAGATCTAAGGATAGATCGGGATCAAATGGTTTGAAATGAACTATCATTATATGGTTGATTATGCATATTTTTAGATCTGCATACTGACGCAATGTTATGTTCTGAGTATGACTAATGTCTCGTACAGCTGCAAGTTATGAGAAATTATTTTTAGATCTGTACGCAGGTTGTCTTTGGTAAAAGCGCGTGTATACGCAGGTTGGTTTCATTGAAGTAGCGTATATCTTTTGAAGCTTAATTTTTGGGGTTGTAGTTGGGTCTGACTGTTATTACAGAGTTCTGTAGTCTTCTCTGTGTTCTGGTGACTGGGTGTTGACAGGGTTTCAGTGGTTCAGTGATTCAAAGATTGATGATGCTAGTATTGGTTGTTTTGTGCTTCAATGATTTGTTATGAAAATTGGATTGTGGTCTTCAGATTGTAATGTTGTGCTTCAGGAATATCCAGTCTGAAAATATATGAAAAGTGGTACCTGAAGGAAAGAAGATTGTAGGCCAGCACCTACGTACTAGTATCTTAGCTAGTACAAGAGCAAAGGGGGTTGGAGCTCCCTTCCAGGAGAGTCTGGAAAGCAAGAGAAGGTTGTAGCCTGCGTACTGGTATAAGGCCGCACCAGTACAAAAGATTGTAAACTGAAGTTTCTTATTAAAGAAATATAGAGACGACTTGCAGCAGGTGGTTTTCACCCACATTGGGTTTCCACCTTATATCATGGTGTTCATGTGTGTGGCTTTTGTGTGATGATCTGTTCTGTTATACTGAACCTGTTTACTATTAATATGGTTAATAATGTCCTGATGCATTTACTGAAGATAAGCTAACTGAATCATAAGATTTCTGGTTATACGCTGGTTGCTTTAGACACAGTAGCGTGTACATGCTAGTTCACTTAACTGAAGTAGCGTATATGTTTCAGAGTATGAAATTGAAAAAGTTTTATTGATCTGATAATACTGATTCCCCCCCCCCCTCTCAGTATTATTTCCAACAATTGGTATCAGAGCAGGTCCTTCAGAGAAGCTTGATTGCTTGAAGGTAGATCATTCATCATGAGCAACTACGAGAGAGAAGCATCAATCAGGCCACCGGTTTTTGATGGGACAAACTTCAATTATTGGAAGGTGAGAGTTACTGCTTATCTTCAATCTCTTGGTACAAAAGTTTGGGACATCGTAGAGATAGGCTACACTTTTCCTTCGGCTACTCCTACAGATTCAGCCGAGAAAAAGAAATATGAAACAAATGCGAAAGCATTCAGTACTCAATTGGGATGTATATCCCAATCGGAATTCATGAAGGTAATGCACTATAAATCTGCAAAAGAAATATGGGACAAAATTGTCACGAGCTATGAAGGAGACGAACAGGTAAAGCGTGCTAAACTTCAAACTCTCAGGATTAAGTATGAGACTCTCAGAATGTATAATGATGAAAGTGTGGCTAACTATTTCCTTAGGGTAGATGAGATTGCTAATTGCATGAAAAACTTGGGTGAAGAAATAAAAGAGGCTATTGTAGTTGAAAAGGTTCTAAGATCATTGTCCCCCAAATTTGAATCTAAAGTGTCTGCAATAGAAGAAAAGGAAAATCTATGAACTCTTACTATGTCTCAGCTTCACGGAATTCTAACTGCTTATGAAATGAGAAAGGGAGGTCCATCAGACAGAAGAGAAGCTGCTTTCAAGGCTTCAGGCAAAGAAGATTATTATGAAGTAAGTCACGTGCCAGAAGATGAAGAAGAAGAATCAAATTTTGTCAGAAATCTTCAAAGAGGTTCTGGAAGGTTTAGAGGTAAGTTACCTTTTAAATGCTTTGCTTGTGGAATAGTAGGTCATTATGCTGCCAAATTTCCTCACAAAGATAAGAATGACAAGGGAAAGGAACCTGTTAAATGGAACAAGAAACAAAATGAAAAGAAGAAAAGCTATTACACTCATGAAGATAGTGATGGTCTTTCAAATAGTGACGAAGATGAACAAGGTAATAGATATAAACTTTTAATGGCTTTTGAAGATGATGACTACATGGATGCTATAGATGTAGAAGGCTTTTGTGAAGAAATGAATAATCTCAAAGTTTGCTTAGAAGAGAAAAGTGCTATTATTGATTCTCTACAATGTCAACTGGCTGAAAAGGAAAAACATCTTGAAGAATTGGAATGTGAGATTGTTTGTCTTAGAAAGGAGATTGAGAAAACAAAAGCGATTAATCTTAAATTTGTTAAAGGATCTGAAACCTTGGATGAGATTATCAATGTGCAGTGTTCTCCTCTGATCAAGACAGGTCTGGGATATAATGGAGAAACATCTCAGGCTTCTACCTCTAAAAGTTATCTTGATGTAGCAAGGAGGAGAGAGCAAAGGCCAAATAAAAGTCATCAGGTGAATCAGGGACAGTTTACCTCAAGAACAAATAAATACTATCAAGAAATTCGGGGACAAGCTGCCTTAAGGACAAACAGAAGCTACAATCAGGCACAGGTAAAATCTTCCCAATTTGCCCCAAGAATGGATGTCAATAGAAGCTACAATCGGTTGGATGATAGATCTGATTATCGCAGAAATTTCTTTAACAGGCAATGTTTTTCTTGCCATAACTTTGGTCACAAAGCAACTCAATGTGTTGCCTACAAGACAATCATGACTAGAGAAGCTCAAAAGCAAAGAAGTATGACTAGAACCATGAAAAGGACTTATAACAACTTTTCGGTTCTTGAAAATGAAGTTGAATGCTCTATTTGTAATAACTTTGGTCATGAAGACTCTGAATGCAGGAGCAGGTTCTGGAAGACAACTTAGAAGGAACAAACCTCAAATGTCAGAACATGGAGAATAAAGGAACCGCAACCAGAAAGATGTGGGATAGCCTTTTATGCAGAAAGTCAAGAAAGTCTATGGTACATTGACAGCGGATGTTCAAAGCATATGACAGGGGACAAAGAAAAACTTGAATCATATACCGCATTAGAAAAGGGAAAGAAAGTTTCTTTTGGAAACGATATCTCTGCAGCCATAAAAGGAAAAGGCATTGCTCTGTTGAAAGAGAAGGTCAAAGCTGGAAATGTTTTATATGTTGATGGATTGAAGCATAATCTTCTGAGTGTCAGTCAGATGTGCGATCAAGGAACATAGGTAATATTTAGATCAAATGGATGTTGTGTTCGTGATCTTGATACAGGTGAAACAGTGATCAAAGGAAGAAGGACTCCAAATAATCTATACATATTTGAATAAAGACAACAACAATGCTATTTGAGCAAGGATTATGAACACTGGCTATGGCATCGGAGGTTGGGGCATCTAAGCTTTTCACAAATAAGGAAAGCATGCAAATATCAGGTAGTTCGTGATCTTCGAGATATCAAAATTCCAGACAACACCATATGCAAATCATGTCAGTTTGGAAAGCAAACCAGAACTAATTTTCCTGAGAAGGAAGGATCAGCTAGCATGCCTCTTGAGCTAGTACATACAGATACATGTGGTCCATTCAGAAAAAGAACACCTCTAGGAGAAGAATATTTGATATTATTCATTGACGATTTCTCCAGGTTTGTCTGGTTAAGACTTATGAAGCACAAAGATGAAGCATTCGAAAAATTCAAATCCTTCAAAGCCTTGGTTGAAAATGAATCAGGACACAAAATTAAGTGCCTCAGATCTGACAGAGGTGGGGAGTTTACCTCGAATGAATTTTTCAATTTCTGTGAAGAACATGGGATAAGAAGAGAATTCTCTACAGCTAGAACTCCTCAGCAAAATGGAGTTGTGGAAAGAATGAACAGAACAGTCCAACAAATGGCTCGTGCTATGCTTGATGAATCAAGTACTCCCGCAACTTTCTGGGGTGAAGCTGCACATGCTGCGGTTATTATTCTCAACAAAACAAATTTCCGAGTAAACAACACTCAAATCCCTCATGAGCTCTGGTGTGGTGAGACTCCTTCGGTGAAGCACTTCAAAATCTTTGGGAGCAAATGTTATATTAAGAATACTGATGAGCAACTTGGCAAACTTGAACCAAGAGCAGATGAAGGCATTCTTCTTGGTTATTCTCCACATAGCAAAGCATACAAATGCTACAATAAAAGACTTGGCAGAATTGTTGACAACATTGATGTTGTGGTTGATGAGAAGGGATACATTCCTAGACAAGTTCATCATGAAGACATCGAAGAAGATGAAGGCTACCCTCAAAGACAGAATGATGAAGAAGAAGAACCTCAAGAAGAAGAAGAACCTCAAGAAGAACCAGAGGAGCAGACAAGAGTAGAAGAGAAGACTCCATCCAGATATGTTCAGAAGAATCATCCAGAATCTCAGATTGTGGGGCAGAAAGAAGCAGGAGTACAAATAAGAAGAACAATTGCAGAAGCTTCAAGCTATTTGGCATTACTCTCTTCCACTGAACCACAAAATGTGAAAGAGGCATGCAAAGATGAATGTTGGGTTAAAGCAATGGATGAAGAACTTGAGCAGATCGAAAAGAACAACACTTGGGAATTGGTTCCTAGACCAAAAGATAAGAATGTCATAGGGACAAAATGGGTCTTCAAAAATAAATTGAATGAAAATGGAGAAGTAATTAGAAACAAGGCCAGACTTGTTTGTAAAGGGTATGCGCAGCAAGAAGGAATAGATTTTGAAGAGACCTTTGCTCCTGTTGCAAGACTTGAGGCCATCCGAATGTTCCTTGCTCTCTCAAGCTTTCAAAACTTCAAGATATTTCAAATGGACGTGAAATCAGCCTTTCTGAATGGCGACTTAGAAGAAGAAGTATATATTGAGCATCCAGATGGTTTCATTCTTGGGAATGATCCAAACCTTGTATGCAGATTGAAAAAGGCTCTCTATGGTCTCAAACAAGCTCCAAGGGCTTGGTACTATCGTTTGGACAAATATCTTCACCAACAAGGTTTTTCAAAAGGATCAGCAGATAGCAATCTCTATATAAAAGTTGAAAATAACAAATTGATAATACTTGTTGTGTATGTAGATGATATTATCTTTGGCAGCAATGAAGAGGCTATGAGTCAAAACTTTGCCTTGATTATGCAAAAAGAATTCGAAATGTCATTACTTGGAGAATTGACATACTTTCTTGGATTGCAAATCCAACAAAATGAAGGAGGTATTTTCTTGTCTCAAACCAAGTACCTCAAACAGATCTTGAAGAAGTATGGCATGGAAGATTCAAAGCCAGTATGTACCCCCATGGTTACAGGATGCAGCCTCAGTGCAAATGATGAATCAACAGAAGTTCATCAACCAACTTATAGATCCATGATTGGGAGTTTGCTTTATTTGACAGGTACCCGACCAGATATTATGCATGCAGTAGGAATTGTTGGAAGATTTCAAGCCAACCCAAAGGAAACTCATCTTCAGGCAGTCAAAAGAATCTTCAAGTATCTTCAGGGGACTCAAAACTATGGCTTATGGTATCCTAGAGATACAGATCTCACTCTTCATGCTTACACAGATGCAGATTGGGCCTGAAGTGTGGATGACAGGAAAAGCACAAGTGGTGGTGCATTCTTCATGGGTTCCAGATTAGTATCTTGGTTCAGCAAGAAACATAGTTCGATTGCTTTATCTACAGCTGAAGCAGAATATGTGGCTGCGGCATCTTGTTGCACACAACTTCTTTGGATGATGCAGACCTTGCAGGATTTTCAAATCACTTGCACTCCACCTGTCTCTATCTTATGTGATAATACAAGTGCAATCAGCATTTCAAATAATCCAATCATGCATTCAAAGACCAAGCACATACCAATCAGGTATCACTTCCTCCGGGAACAAGTGCTTGAACAAAAGGTCAAGTTGGAGTATGTTTCTTCTAAAGAACAAGTTGCTGATATTCTCACAAAACCACTGCCCAGGGAGACTTTTGAATATCTCAGACAAAAGCTGGGAGTAGTTGATGCTTCATCCTGCTGTTGAAGCTTGTCTGTTCTAAAGAAAAGTTGGTGTACGCGTGTTGTATAAGGGATATCCGCATACATATGCTGATTTATGCAGGTGAAGTCGCGTATATGGAGTTCTGAACAGCAAGGGCAGACTCTGGTTGGATAAGGTCTGAGATGGGTATGCCAGAGTCCTTCAGGCACAGTTTCAGGGGGTGCAACAGGCATAGTTTCAAGGGGAGCAACTTAAAGTCTAATAAAGCATTGTTGGCATTTAGATGCTTTTTGTTCTAGTTCACAACTGTTGTTGGTTTCAGGAGAAGGAGCACATAAGGAAATCTTGGTTGCTGATCTAAAAGATGATTATCAGATGCTGCTGGTGACTTTCATAAGTCTTGGTCTAGATTTTTCGTCTCTATGTCATGTATCTCTTTTGTGATATCTCTTTTATGGTGTCAAGGTCATGTAACGGCCTATGTTGGTTTCCCCACTATGCCTGGGATCAATGATGTAATGTAATTGGTTGTTATATGTAAATTTCTGATGTATCCCCTCTTGGTTGGGAGTATGGATGTATGTATTGAGTCTTTTCATGATAGGAAGGTCCTTTATGATGTATAAATCTTGGTTCTTTTTGAAGAACATCTTTTGCAGATCTTGCCTACAGTCAGGGGGAGAATGTTCAGCACAGTAGAGCAGAGATATCAGCATGTACTCAGGGGGAGCACAACCCTTTGCCCTTGATGACAAAGGGGGAGAATGATTCTAAGGATCTTGGGGTTGGCATCAAGTCCAAAGGGAGAGATTGTTGGCATTTTGGCACAGGTGTGGCGCTACGGTACAGGTGTTGTCCTTGATGGCAACTCTCTTTGATGAAAGATCTCAGTCCAGACTACAAGAATGAAGAGAAATTTCATATATGCAGGTTCATTAAGCCCAAGTTGCGTATACACGCCGGTACGCTATATACTAAGTCGCGGATACGCAGGCTTGCTATATACGAAGTCGCGTACACACGCAGTTTCATGAATAGAAAAGAGCGTACATGTCTAGAAGCTTTCCTTTGGTCCATGGTAGTTAGTCCTCGGTACTTGAGCCTATGTTTTTGGACCAAGGTATCTCGACAGACGTGTTGATCCCTAGTTTTGAAGTTGATGGTATTGTGTTACTATGGTTTTGGACCGTGGTATTGTGAAGGGCCTAAGGCTATATAAGGAGAAGAAGATCATTAGGCTATTGCATTGAAAAAGTCTTGAATATCTGATAAAGAAAGAGATCTAGTATGCAGGTTCTGGGTTGCTTGATCTAAGCTAAGGAGAGATCACCAGTTGATGGAAGACTAGATCTAAGGATAGATCGGGATCAAATGGTTTGAAATGAACTATCGTTATATGGTTGATTATGCGTATCTTTAGATCTGCATACTGACGCAATGTTATGTTCTGAGTATGACTGATGTCTGGTACAGTTGCAAGTTATGAGAAATTATTTGTAGATCTGTACGTAGGTTTTCTTTGGTAAAAGCACGTGTATGCGCGGGTTGGTTTCATTGAAGTAGCGTATATCTTTTGAAGCTTAATTTTTGGGGTTGCAGTTGGGTCTGACTGTTATTGCAGAGTTCTGTAGTCTGCTCTGTGTTCTGGTGACTGGGTGTTGATAGGGTTTCAGTGGTTCAGTGATTCAAAGATTGATGATGCTAGTATTGGTTGTTTTGTGCTTCAATGATCTGTTATGAAAATTGGATGAATTGGGTCTTCAGATTGTAATGTTGTGCTTCAGGAATATCCAGTCTGAAAATGTATGAAAAGTGGTACCTGAAGGAAAGAAGATTGTAGGCCAGCACCTACGTACTAGTATCTTAGCTAGTACAAGAGCAAAGGGGGTTGGAGCTCCCTTCCAGGAGAGTCTGGAAAACGAGAGAAGGTTGTAGCCTTATGCAGGTTGTAGCATGCGTATTGGTATAAGGCTGCACCAGTACAAAAGATTGTAAACTGAAGTTTCTTATTAAAGAAAGATAGAGACGACTTGCAGCAGGTGGTTTTCACCCACATTGGGTTTCCACCTTATATCATGGTGTTCATGTGTGTGGCTTTTGTGTGATGATCTGTTCTGTTATACTGCACCTGTTTACTATTAATATGGTTAATAATGTCCTGATGCATTTACTGAAGATAAGCTAACTGAATCATAAGATTTCTGGTTATACGCTGGTTGCTTTAGACACAGTAGCGTGTACACGCTGGTTCACTTAACTGAAGTAGCGTATATGTTTCAGAGTATGAAATTGAAAAAGTTTTATTGATCTGATAATACTGATTCACCCCCCCCTCTCAGTATTATTTCCAACATTAGGAGCCCTTGGTTTATGGAGATTTCATGCTTGGGGTTGTAGTGCCCAAAAATGTCTATAACAATATCAGTTGTGCAACATTCTTCTTTGACTAGTTCTACATATCTTTCTCCTTTTGAGGGATCCAAGGGAATAATTACTCTTACATTGTTTCCTTCAAATATCATCTGTCTCTTCTTCAAGTTAATTATGGCCATATTATCAAATTGCAGTCAATTCCAAGTAATGTAGGATAAGGGTTATTGTCATCAACGATTTCTATTACTTGAAAATCAACAATAGTGTGAACTCCTTTAATATCTACTGTGACACCTGGTAGTATTCCTAGAGGGAATATCTTTTGTAGGCTTTCCATCCTTAAATGAATAGATGACCATTGTAGCTTTGACTTACCCAATAATTCCCATGTCTGCTTCATCAAGACATTAGCAGCAGATCCCAGATCCAGGATAACTTGATCCATTTCATACACTCCTTTCTACGCACAAAGCCTCGTACCTTCCAATTATTTTTTGTCAATGAAAATTATTGACTGCACGTATCTCACTTCACAATGTTTCTTTGGATGCACATGAATCTATCAACTCCTGAAGCCCTTCTACATCCTTTTGATCTCTTAATAATTTCATACAAGTCTGCAGAAAAGACTTTCAAATACCTAATTGATTTTTTGAATCCTAGTCTTGTGTCAGAGCTCAATCCTGTGTTAGATCTTGGTCCTGTGTTGAAGTTGATGACGTGTCACAGTTACTTTTCTGATCAGGCTTTGGATGTGCACTAGATGTTGAAGCTCCAACATCCATAAAACTTTGTTGTGCTTCCATAAATACCACTTTTTCTTTCTGAATATAAAAAATTGAAACTTTCTCAATAGTTTCTTTAACACATGTACTTTTAGATTCTTTCTTCTCATTTCCTTTATCACTTCTGGTCGCAGCTCCACTTCTAGTGAAAATAATAATTCAAGTTTCGTCGGTCCTCCTTTCATCGGTCATCATTTGAATATTCTATGTTCACTGATGAATTATTTTTTCTTGCATCTTTTCCATAAGTATAGGGCATTCTTCAATTACATGCTTAAAGGATTTATAGTACTTACATGTCGTTGTAGGGTTCTGAAAATCTCTCACAAAATGACCTACCTAGACGTAGTTATAGAAAATTATCTGTCCACATCCTCGGCCAACTCCAAAACCTCTACCTCTTCCTTGTTAGCCTCCTCAATCGCTGAATTATCCACTCCATTCATGTCCATGTTCTTATGCTTGCATTCTGTAAGTGTCAACACTGCACTCCATCATTAGTTCATAAGCTCAAAAATTATTCTCATCATGTCCTATTGATTTACATAATTTCAATATAGGTACCTTTGAGTTTTCACATATTTCTGTAATAGGTAACAATCTTTTGAGCGATGTTGGCCTCTGGTATTACGTATCTCGCACCACAGGTTGGATCCTACATTTACAGGATTAAGTGCCCCACAAGCCATGTAATCCATGAAGACAGGTCATTGTTCTTTAGAATGACCCTCCAATCTACTCTTCGTGCACCATAGTTCTTATATGACTTCTTTGCTTTTCTTGATATCTTGTATCTATAGGGTTAGGTTCACCAACTAACTCTAAATCTGTTGCATACCTACATTAGTATCTCCTATAGCCGAAGCTTCCATATTCATTGCAATTTGTAGATCTTCAGCTTGACTTGTTATCCTTTGTTGTGTCAATGGTAATCTGATATGTGGTAATAACACAACTGTAAACCATTCTTGATGTTGCTGCGGAGCTATGTAGAAACTCACTTGATCCAACAATACCTTAAATATCTGATCAAATTTTGAAACAGATTCAGCAGGTTTCTGTTTAATTTATTTCAACTCAGTGATGCACTACGACTCAGAATCCGACTTCTTAAATTCTTTGATCAATGCTACTTTAATATATGCAAATGTTTTGATATGATTATTTGAATAATTTATATACCATGTCAATGCTTTATCTCAGAACATTGTAATGAGTTGTGCTTTCTTTATATTTTCATTATTGATATGCTTCGCGGTCCATATATCTTCACATAAAAACAAAAACTGTTCTAGATCTTCTAATCTAGTTCCTTTGAAAACAAGTAGCTTAATATCATCATCCATATTTATTCTTGGAGGGGGAAGGGGATGAGTAAGGGGAAGGCAGGAGGGGGGGGTAGGGGGAGTAGTGGAAGAAGGGGGAGGGGGAGGGGGAGGGGTAGGGGGAGTAGTGGAAGAAGGGGTAGGGGGAGAGACAAAAACACCCTAGCTATTACTGGATTTTGGTTTCTATGAACTCTCAGGCTAGGAAGGTGAATGCTGTGAAGTTACCTGGGGTTTATCAGGGTGGCTATATTCTCTTTCACCTTCAGATTCACTCAAAAGAGGACTATAATCAGTCTCTACAGAGGTCTTCGGGTCTTTTCCACAAGCTTTTTTCCTGGTATCTACTCTATATCTCTTTCCACTTTGCGAACTATTATCTCTAGCTTAGATTTATTCTCTTTTCTTCTAAACATAAGTAAACTAGCAATCTGAATACATCCATAAAAATCCGCTTTGACAGAGAAACATCTTAATCCAAAGTTTCAAAGACTTCAAATTCTTGCCTCATAGTTCTTTGAAGAATCATCATTTCACTTCGCTATAGGGCACATTCGAGTCTACTACAAACTTAGTAGTGAATCCTCCCAAGATGCTATCAATCTAGAAATCGACATGCCTTGAAATCCTATTGTCAGTGCTCTTCAGTCGCCATATTAGTTCAGGAATCCACACCTTAGGTTCTCCACCTTTAAAATAGTTCTTTCTTTTGGTCAACCTCGATATCCACTCATACAAATCAATAGGAAATGATGCGAATAAAATTTCATATTGATCTGTAAAAATTTACTTTTGTAACCAAGCTTTAGATGTCAGACGAGGGTTTCTGTTCTCTTTATTTGCAAATTATCGCTCTTTCAATTCTATCCAATCTTGAATTTCCTTCTTTGATGGGTGTCACATCCACATATCCATCAAAGAGGTCCTGGTCCCGAAAATGGAACCATTTGTTGCCTTGATTTGGGTTGACCCAGGTTCGATCTATACTGCGCACCAACAAAACCCTTAACCATTGGTCCTTTCAGCAATGACCTGCAAGCAGATTGTAGTCTCACCCAAAGTGACTATGAGAGGATCAAAACCAAGTTTATGTAGCCTTGAGGGATGCGGAGATGTGGTATTTTTATGTTTTCTTTATTCTTAACATTCATAAATCACTTCACCACATAACATTAACCGCTTAAACATATCATATAAAGCCATAAAACATCATTGTGTTGAAAATAAAGTGCAACTGTAATAAACTGCTATGCTACAATGGATAGTAAGAAAATGTACACACGATGACACCAAATTACCATGGTTCACCCCAATGTGGGCATACATCCACAAGAAATATTGCTAATATAATGATTACTTGTACAACAAAAAATCCTTGACCTGTGCACTAAGCTACATGTTGTCTGCACACTCAACTGCAGACTAAGGCCTCTGTGCACTCAACTACAAAGCCTCACCTCTTCTTCCAACTACATATCACACGAATTTGACCATAACACATATCTGGATCATAACGATTGATTTTTCTTCTTATTATTTGGCCCTATATATACTATTACATCGAATGGTACATCATTACAATACCATGGTCCAAATATCATGGAATCCCTAATACAAGCAACTATGGTCCCAAAACCCATTGATCTTTTACATTATTACAAAAAGAAGGGGCTTAACCCTATCCCAAAGCCCTTATATCGCATGGTATATTCAAATTTCTCTACTGTGCGCTCCATTTCGCACTCCGCTATGCGCTGCACTCCATAAAACATGGAGTCTTTTCCAAAAACTATGCCAAGTTGGGTTGCACCAAACAGTTGTTTGTAAACCCTAGATTTCTGATCAATCATCAATCCTAACCAAAAATTAAAATTTCAACAATCTTTCACAAATCTAAAATCATGACATTTCAAAGAGTTCTACTTCGACTAAGGTTTAATTCCAAAACCATAGAATTGAAGTTTCACAATATCAACAATCTGACAAAAATCTCAAATCATCACATTTCAGAGATTTTAGTTTGACTAAGGTTTAACTCCAAAACCCTAGAATTCCACAATCTCACAATCATTAAATACATAGATCTCAGATTGTTATATTTCACACTAGACAATGTCACTACTAGGATTTAAGTGCAAAATCCTAGATTTTCATTTTCAACAATCATCTAATAGATTTTAGATTGTTATATCACACAAAATCCAAAATATTTAGATTTTGTTTTTCATTTAAATGTTATGTGATTATGTTTTCTATTATTTTTATCCTAAATGTAGAATTTGCTTGAATTGCAAGTTTGAGTTGTTAAGTTTTTATAATGAGTGTTTTTGGAGTTTCTTAAGGCTTTAAATCTATTTATGTGTTGGAATGTGCCAAGAATTTATTTGAATTGCAAATTGGAGTTGTTAAATTTTTATAATGAGTGTTTTTGGAGTTTCTTAAGTTTTAAAATCTATTGATGTGTTGAAATGTGCTAATAATTTGTTTGAATTGCAAATTTGAGTTGTTAAGTTTTTACAATGAGTGATTTTGGAGTTTCTTAAGGTTTTAAATCTATTTATGTATTTAGGTGAGAAGGACCAAACATAAAGATTTACATTGTTTTGAGTGGTTTAGTCTACTTTGGCCATTTATATGCAAACTTGTTCGTCGGTTTCTCTATAGGGTGTGTGGAAGTTTTTTCTAGAAATAGGCTAGGGAATTCAGGTACTCCCAACCATGGTTCTAGTAGTTGAAAGGAAATGAACTTGGTCATTGTTGGACCAGAATACCATTATGGATGTTATACTTGTGAGTATGTTTCTATTATTGAAATTTTGTATCCCATTCTCTCTGTAATTTTCTTGGGTCCTCTCTACCGATGGATGGCATTCTTGGATATGAAACCATGGTTTGGAATTGTAATATTTCTTCATTTGGGGTACATTGAGGGCAACTTTGTCACTGGGTTGTCTCGGGTCCTGTGGCTTATGTCGAGAAACCCATCTACCTGTTTCAGTATTGTGCAAATTTCTGCACTTCTGCATCTTTAGAAGGCCAATTTTATTATTGAGTCTGTAAAGGGTTTGGATGTTAAGTCGAATCCATCGTAAATCCTAAATTACTTTCTGCATGACTTGTTCTGGGATGGTCTTGAGGGTTTAAACATATGATTTTGTTTTGTATTCTATATATGGGCACCTCGTAAGTTTTGGACCCCTGTGGTCGAAAGTCTTGGGTGAAACAAATGTTTTATATTCCATTACAAATGTTCTTCTAACATCTATAAGACTGCACCTCCATTAAGTCTGGTGGTATCCCCCTCTGTGTTGTTTAATAGCTTTGTGGTTAGCTGTCTGGATGTATCCGTCGAGGGGTGGGGTTTTAGGGTTAAGTTATTCTTGAATTCCTTTATTTAAATAATGTTAGTCTTAAAGTATGGATTGACTGTCCTCGCTACATGATTTGATTAAGAAAATTAGTTTTTCCATTCTAAAATTCCTTTTTGGATTATATTAAATATGCTTGAGGATTCATGTGATTGTTTGCAAGTTTAAAACATGAGTTTTAAGTGTTTTTATGTAATTTTTATGTGCAAATTAACATAAACAAAAGATTGAAAATTATCACAATAGCACACGATGAAGTATTTCACCCCTCCTGGGCTATGTCTCCTTGGTCTAGCTTCCAATGCCTTGGCCCTCTCTATTATGCTCAAAAGTGTGAATAAATTAGTTTACAATGCTCAGAATGCTTTGAAACCTATTCCAATGGCTCCGAATGCCCAAAAAATCATGTTTAGTTTATGTTCCAGATTTGGTAAAAAATTGAAGGAGTTATGGCCTTTCCCAATTTTTTGCTAATCGCACCACAAATTCCCCTAAATCTAGTACCATCCTACATTTTCACCCCAAAATGCACTAACAGAGTGACAATTTCACCAAAAAATGGCCGAACTTGTCAAACACTTTAAATGTTTGCTAAGGCATGTTTTCCAAAAATTGTGGCCACGTGGGGGGCGATGTGCTCGGGGCTAAGGCCAATAGCTTGCCCCCATCGGTCGAGTTCCTTGCTCCTCTCTCCGCCGGTGGTCGTGTGCGGTGGTGTAACCAAGGGTTGACCCTATCCCCAAATAACACGCACATACTATTTAAATATAACCCGAAGTCATAAGGGTTAAGAAACAACGTGTGTGGGGCAATGGTAAATGAATTTGGTGTTGTGTTGGGAGGTCACGGGTTCCCTCCACTGCCTCCGCCTAGACTATGAATTTTTTTTTGGTGCCCTCTTGGGCTGCCACGTGGCAGCCTCTGACTTGGCCATGTGTTAGCCTGTGGTTGGCCATCACTCCAATAATCAAAACCACCAAAAATGATCCAATGAGAATGTGCCACTTGGCACAATTCCATTCACTGGAGAAAACCCATTAACCAAGTCAAACTGCCACATACACTTGCCCAGTCAGTGCCATGTAAGTAGTACAGACTGCTCACTGGGATGTCAATTTTTTTGAAAAATTTGCATGTTTGGGAATATGAACAAAACTCATTTTTGGGAGCATACAGAGTACGTTTCACGTGAAACGAGTTTCGTTGGATTCAGGATGATGAGCACTATGTGGTCATCTAGGTTCCACACCAATCCAAAAACTTTGAATTTTGAGCTATTTTTTTTATCACCTAATCATTCCTCCCCACTGGAAGCCTTTTGGACCCCAAAAGATCAGTTTTAGCTATCTAGCAAATGAGGGTATAGTTCCCTCACCTTTCCAATATTGATCCATTTGGCCTTTGAAGGATTTGTTCTCTTGAGCCCCACTCGAATGTAATCCACATTCCCTCGTTTTGAAGACCATATTCTTCTATCAAGAATGGTGTCTTGCTGTAGTTCATCAAGGTATTCAGGAGAAAAATCCTATATGGAAGGAATTTGGACATTTTATACTTGATATTCAATCAAAGGAGGCTCATACAACCTTAAGTTTTCAATAGTATAAACAACATAAATTTGCATATGTGAAGGAAAATCCAACCCGAAGGCATTCTTACCAATCTTTTCAGAAATTCTAAATGGACCATATCTAATTGGTTTTAGATTTTTACCTTCTCCTTGGAGCCTCTATTTTCTAATGTGAAGCCAAAATTCATCACCGACTTTGAACTTGTGATCTACATGATGCTTGTTGTTCCTTGCTTTATACTTGCCTTGGCTATTTTCAAGCTATTCTTGAACTCTTTGGTGTACAAATTGGATTTGTTCAATTAAAATTCTTGTTTTGTCTATGTAAATATGACCATAAATAGCAACATATTTCCCAAAAATGAAATCCAAAGGAGACTTAGGAAAGTATCCCAAACATGCCTCAAATACCTATGTTTGAGTTGAAGAGTGCTTGGCCTGGCTATAGGCATGCTCAATATAGTGCAAATGTTCATCCCACAACTTAGGATGCTTGTTGCAATACCCACAAAAAAGATGTATCACTGTCCTATTCACCACCTCTGTTTGACCATTTGTTTTCGGATGAAATGTTGTACTCTTTTTCAATTTGGTGTCCATGAATCCCAACAAGATTGACCAAAAATTCTCAACAAAGAGAGAGCCTTGATCACTAACAATGGATGTAGGCAATCCAAAATGCATCCTTACATTTTGAAAGAATAATTGAGCAGTTTGTTCAACTATAACTTTCATTTCACATGGCATCAAAATACACATTTTTTCTAAACCTATCCACAACTACATACAAATAATCATTACCTCTTTTTGACAATGGAAGACCTCCAATGAAATCCATAGAAACAATCTCCAACTGTCATGAAGGAACCAGAAGTGGTGTGTACAACCCTAACTTCCTATTGCTAGGCTTACTAACTGCACATAATGAACATCCTTTAATAAAATGTGAAACACTTTCAAGCATACGAGGCTAATAACAATACCTTTGTAGATGTGCCACCGTCTTACTTACACCGAAATGACCAACAATAAGATGAGTATGTGCCTCTCTTATGATGTTGACTCTTTCTCCCTATGGAATACAAAGCTTGCTGAGATGGTACAACAAGTTATCATGCAAATGATAATCCAATTCCTCTACTTGGTTACCTTGACTCAAGCTTGCATAAACATCATGAAATTCATTATCTAATGCATATTGTTCATCATAAATTTCATGCAAAACAAAATTATGATTGAGTAAAGTAGCTGCACTAATAATAGGCCTAGAAGGAATATCAACAACTTTATTGTAGATACCTTTCTTATACCTTATTACCAAGTGGAATTGTTGAAGAAAACCCATCCATCGTGTTAAATACACATGGGCAGCAAGAGAATTTGAAGGATAAAACATGAGAGTACATCTTTTATTAACAACTGATATATATTTATAATACATTGTTTGAACATTGGGTTTCACATCCCAAGGTATCTTGGACTTCTTTTTTGTCTATTCGGCTTCCACACTAACCCATTGAGGATTAGGTGTCCAACATTCCCCCCCTTAATCCAAAGGGTTATGTATGAGTCGAAGAAGAGATATGTAATACAAAATGTGCAAAAATGCATGGCAGCACTAGGCTGAATGTGTTCTCTGAAATGTTGGTATAAAGGGCGGTGGTTTAAGGATGACCACCAACACTGGAATGCTTAGTGCAATTCCTAGAACTCATCCAAAACTGGCAAGAAACTGAAGTCTTCTACTAGAGGAAGTGCTCCTATTGTTTTGAAGAGGGAAACCTTCAACCATGAAAGGGAGGTCTGACCCCACATAAAAGGGAGAAATTCAACTTGAAAAGGGAAGTCTCAACCTGTGATGGTTTAAGGATGACCAACAATTCTGGAGTGCTTAATGCAATTCTTGGAACTCTTACAAAACTGGCAAGAAGCTGGAGTCTTCTGCTAGAGGAAGTGTGCTCAATATTGTTCCTAGAATACTTCCGAAACTTGCAAAAAGCTGAAGTATTCTACTAGAGGAAGTGTCCCAGGTTACCAATTGAAGGCATGCTTAGGGGCATATTTGTCTCTAGCTACAACTCTGAAACTGGTGTGGCAGGTTGTGGCTCAGGCTCGCTTGATGTGACTTTGAAGCTTGTAGATGACCATCATTTCCCCCCTATCATATACAAGGTGAGATGATGGAGAAAACTCAATTGCAAGTCTATTAAATACTCTAAAACAAGTTCTGACATGTGTTTGGAATATCTTCTTAGCTGTTGATGCCCATTTCCAAGAAGCAATCCATCCAAGATGAATCTTTGTTCTTGCAGGACGTTTGTTTCTGAAGCATCTGTGTGAAGAATGGGTGGTTTTATGACACTTCTTACATGGATGAAGATCGAAACAATGATCTTTCAAATGGTCAACTCGATCACAGTGTTGGAATTTCACAATCTCTTGTTGTTGTTTTGGAAGAGGAGTAGAATCTAGAACAGCTGGACGTGAACTGTCATGAATGAATCCAACACTCTAAAAATGAATGGGCTTTGAGTAGTCTGGAATATGAAAGGACAAGTCCTCGTCATATCCAAGACCAACTCTGTGCTTGTTGTGGACAAGTTGTTCCCAAGGTCTGATGATGGGATTGGGAAGTGCAGACTGAGTTTCTACATCTGCATGTACAACTACTACTTTATTGGGTACTAAATATGAACCAACTATAACATTATTGACTTGCTTCTGATGGGTTGCAGTCTTAATGTTCTGAATAGAAACATGTTCAGAATGACTCCTCTGTTTTAGTTCTTGCTGTAGCTAAGATTAGAGCTGCAAAAATCAATTTTCTCTTGTGAATTTTGTAGCTAGACCTGAATGTCTGTGAGACAAATTTGTTGACTTTTAATGTATCATGAGTAGTAGACAATATGAGAGTTTTGAGGAACTCTAATACTTCATTGATTCTGGCCATTTTTTTCTTTACTATCAGAATTACACCTTAAAAACTGAACACAACTACTACTCAATGTAGAAAAGTAATATCACTCATAGTACACAACATATCCTTTATAAATGTGCAGCAAATGATCAGTGTGCAACCAGCAAGCACCAATTACAAAAAATGACCAGCACTATGTTTTGACAATACAACCGACTAAACTTTTCTCCACAAAAGACTACTTTTATTTGTCAAAACAATCACAACCTTTATACAGCCCACCAAACTCTTATGCAACAGTTGAATCAAGGAATCAATGCATATATATGTAGACAAAAAACTATAGTGAGTTTTAAATACAATGCCACAACTGGGGTAGCAGCAACTGCAAACTTCAAATACTAGAAAGAGCTGTCACAGTAGAAATACCAGCAGTAAATTTCTCTATTAGATCATCCTCTGTGAGATCAAGAACTTCGGGATCAAATATCAATCCATTGTTGTATACAGACTGCACAAATCACTTGAAGCAAAACTCTCAAGGAATTTTATTTGTTTTCCCGGTGTTCTTCTTTGGAATCTGTCTTAATTGCAAAAACCGATGATTTCAAAGGTCCAAAGTGAAATCTTTAATTTGCCTTGAGTTCAAATCACTTGAAGAAAATTTGTCAAGAAGAATTATTTTATTTCTTCGAATCCTAATGCTTCTAAAATACAAAAACCAATAATTTTAATACATGGACTGATATTCAAAACCTCGATTTGAAAGGCTTTTATTTGTCGTCAACTGAAAGTAAAATAAACTGCCAACTCTTGCTGGAGAGATTAAAAATTCCTGAAGAAATAACACAACTACAACCACTCTGGTCTACAAAAGTATTTCATTTTTCGAAGCATACATTCCCAAATTCCTAAAAGAGGACACAATAAATTACAGACCCATAAATTCTGAACAATGACTTCTGTGGGATAACTCGCTACCGTTCTTGGTCTTTCAGTTCATCTTTCGTCTTCTGCAGTGGCACGCCCACGAACAGAATCATGGCAATGGGTATGATTAAGCCCATGAAGGCTGGACTTGAGGACCCTCAGGAAGAATTGCACCGGATCAAGATTACTTTGTCTTCTAAAAATGTAAAGAATCTTGAAAAAGTTTGTGCTGATCTTTTGCGTGGTGTGAAAGATAAACGTCTGAAGATTAAGGGACCTGTCAGAATGACAACAAAGGTCCTTAATCATACGACTCAAAAGTCTCCTTGTGGATAAGGTACCAACACCTGGGATCATTTTGAATTACGTGTCCATAGAAGAATCATTGATCTGGTTAGTTCCTTTAAAGTGGTGACACTGTGGTGTGTCGTTGTTGTGTACAAAGTTGATGAAAATCACCAAGTCTAGTTCCTTGTGGCCTCTACAACCCTGAAGGCATTGACTTACCTAGCATATTCACACAACGGGGGCAAGTTTATCAAATTTTGAGTCCTGATGGGCATGCCCCACTTGATAACAGGCTGCGGAAAAAAAGGCAGCGTTTACATGCTCGTTGTACCAATTGTACACAAACAAAGTTTTAGTTTCTCTGAATAAACAAAGGGTGTTTCCAACAGGTAGTAAGGTCTACCCAATAGCAAGCAGCGTGGAGGGTTAATGGCGAATGGAACGCACTCCAGTGTTAACACATTTCAACGTTCAATGGATGGGCCAACGATCAATATATGTTGTGTTCAATACACAAGACATCGTAGATATAAGAACTGCGTTAACATATACAACGTTCAAACCTCAATGGGGCATCGTTCAAGAAACTAGAATACTATGGCTCCATCTCCATCGCTTAAGCAATATCTACATGCCTATTGTAGCAATGTTGCTCCGAAAATTGTTCACGGAAGTCTCCACACTCAAATCCTAGATGATGAATTTCATGCACAACACGCAAACGCTGTCAAGGCATGAGAAGCATGTGAAATGTCAGGATAGAGATAACGTTGTGCTCCATTTGGAAGAGATACATGAGAGTGAGTTTGAGGCCTTTAATGATGAGCGTCCATTAGGTGAGGTCGTTGGAGACGAGCTTTGAAACCAAGAGTGAACTTGAAATGGAGCAGCAACAAGATGGTGCCAGAATGGACTTCTAGTTGTATAGCGATGGTTGCCCGATGGAAAGAAAGAAGAGGAGATCGAGAAAATGACAAGTGATGCTAAGAGATTCAGAGGGGAGGATGAAGAGGTAAAGAAGAAGCACACTGCCAGAGTCGATTTAGAGAATTACATTTACAAATTGGGAAGAGACGTAGGACTTGTGCCCGGCAGGTCGCGGGTTCAAACCACGGACCCGACTTTCTCCATTTTGCAATTAGATTGCGATCTGCATAGCCTTGGTCTAGACAGAATTCATACAGCTCCTTGGATATTTCCTTTTAGTGGTAATACAAATCAAACACATATCACCTTATTTAGATGCCAGACATCTAGAGCCAGCTTCGGCGGAAATGGAGAAGCGTATTGTGACGGTTATACATGAAATCCTCTGACACCAGGATTCAAATCAACGGACCAGTTACAAATTCAGAAATGCGTAGAGGTCGTAGTCAGGTCAGAGATGCGTTCTTGCTAGGGTAGAGATGGCAGGTCCAAGCAAGGAGCATTTTTAGAAGGCATGTGAATAAAAATGGCACTAGAGAAATAACAGGTTAGGAGTGTCAGTTCTGAAATATGGGCAGAACAGGAAAATAGGCAGAAAATGGAGTTACAAAGGCAGGAATACTAAAAATAGGACCTGCTCATAAAGACCATAAAACAAATGGCTCAAAGAAATTATGTAGGGCAGGAGTATGCCTGCTCTGATACCATGTTAAACACACATGGGCAGCAAGAGAATCTGAAGGATAATACATGAGAGTACATCTTTTATTAACAACTGATATACATTTATAGTACATTGTTTGACTGTTGGGTTTCACATCCCAAGGTCTCTTGGACATCTTTTTTTCTATTCAGCTTCCACACTAACCCACTGAGGATTAGGTGTCCAACACATCGGAAGTGCCTTGATTGTTGCAACTTTGATTGAGATTGCAAGTATTACAATGGTTCATGATCATTGTGAATGATTGTTTCCTTACCCATCAAGTAGTGTTTCCACTTTTTCACACTTTGCACCAATGTATACAACTCCTTGTCATATGTAGGATAATTAATCACTACACCATTGAAAGTTTTTGAATGAAAACATAGAGGATTACCATGTTGCATGAGGACTGCACACATGGCATAGTCACCAGCATCAATTTGAATCTCAAATGACTATCTCAAGTCTAGAAGTGAAAGTAATGGAGTTGAATTGATCTTTACCTTCAATTCATCAAAGGACTTTTTTTGTTTGCCTCCTCACTGAAAAACCTTTTTCAAACTTGTCAATGCACGCAAAGGAGATACTATAGAAGAAAAATTAACAACAAATTTCCTCCAATATTGGGCTGCTCCCAAAAAATTCTTACCTCAGTAACTACCTTGGACCTTGGGAAATTCAAAATGACATCAACCTTGGAGGGATCTATTTTCAACTCACCTCCTCCAACAATATGACTCAAGTAAACTAAAGAAGTTTTTCCAAACTCACACTTTGACATCTTTAGATAAAATTGTTCTTTCTTTAGGACATCAAGTACTTTCTGCACATGCATGGCATGTTCATCATGAGATTTACTGAAAATTAAGATGTCATCTAAGTAGACTATAACAAACTCATCAAGAAATGGGCTCAACACATCATTCATCACACACATGAAGGTAGCATGAGCATTACATAAACCAAAAGGCATAACTAGCCATTCAAACAAACCTTGTTTTGTTTTGAATATTGTCTTCCAAATGTTTCCTTCAACGATTCTAATTTGATGGTAGCCACTCCTTAAGTCCAACATAGTAAAATACTTTGCATCTTTGAATTGATCAAGTAAATCATCTATTCTAGGCAGTGGGTAATGGTTCTTTACTGTAATCTTGTTAAATGCACGAAATTCCACATAGATGCACCATGTTCCATCCTTCTTTGGCATCAAAAAAATAGGTGAACCACATGGCGAAGAAGATGGCCTGATGCTCCCTTTATCCAACAACTCTTAAATTTTCTTTTTGATTTCTACACTTTCCATCATTGACATCCTGTACATGCCAACATTAGGAAGAGGACTATCTTGCTGCAACTATATCTGATCCATATTTAAACAGAAACACAACAAATTATAGATATAACCATAAATACAAAGGTGCAGTATAAGTAACACTTCATTTCATTAATATAAAGTACTGAAATATGCTTACAAACAGAATGGAAATAAGACAAGCTCGGGTGATGATAGCTTATCTTTGAGAAGAGATGTGGTAGCTACATGCCTCTAAACTGTGTTACAATGAGGCTTAAAGGCCTGTTTATTATTGAGAAACAATGGCAAACCATAAACCTCCAAAAACCTAACCCTAGGAGATGAAACTCCAAACTATGGGCCCCGTTTGGGTAAATTGGTACACCAACTTCCCGAGGTTGTAACTTTGGCATACGATCTCCGTTTGACATGAACAATACCTCGTTAGAAAGATCTATATGAGGACTAAAACTTTTGCATCACCAACATTGTTCTATATATAATTATGGTCCCAATTTTCCAAAACAACGTTGTTTAGGGCCTCAAAACAGCTCCGGAAGTTCAGGACCTGAAAAATTGCCAAAAATAGTAAATTTTTCTACAAATAAGGAAACTAAAAAATTGAAAGAAATAATGGTGGGGGTCCAAGTGGAATAGGCAGGTGGCCACCAATATCCACCTGGATCATTCCTTCCCCCTTAGGAAGCATTGGTCCCCATTGTGTTGAGTTCCTCCATGAGATGAGGAAACTTCTGTTGAACTAGGTCCCTGGTAAGCCACTTTCCCAGGTGAAGGAGTTGGCCTTCTTTGACAACTCGATATAGTAGGATCCTTTGTTGTCAGGTGTTCTTGATCTGCATTTCCATGATCTGATTAGTTGTGGATTATTCCATGCAATCCGGATTTAACTCTGAGGTGTGAGTTGTTCTACAATGTCTGATGTGTCCAATAATGGTGGAAATTGTGGTCAAAGGCTGTCCACATTGAACACTGGGTGCAGGCCAAGGAATGGGGGAATGCTGAGCTCAAATGCATTGTCTCCTACAATGTTGGTAATGGTGTAAGGACCATATCGGAGTGGTCAAAGTTTCCAATAGGCTCCAACAAGGTGTTCTTTCTACGGACACAACTAGAATTTATTGCCCACTTGAAACTTGTGTGGCACCGGATGTTGTTCATGTCACTTCTTTTACTTGGCATTTTCCACAATAGAGAAGTGATATATTGGCCCGTTGGGTAGAGGTTCTCCATGAGTCAGATCGAATGAATGCTTAACCTGACATTGCAACGATACCCCTGTGGGTGAGGAGAAGATGTCCCTGTATTCTGTCATGACTGTATCCACCTCCTTCTGGTGCGTGGAGGAACCCTTCCTAGGGGCCATGGATGTGGCTACCATCTTCCCCTCATTTTGAGAGTGAACTAGAAAGAAAATGAATTTCCTAGTCTCGGATATCATCTTATTTCATTTCTTAGCAGAGATCAAAGAGGTGGCGGTAGTTCGGGCTACCTCTAGTATCCTGTATAATGAATTACCCAAAGAGATAATAAAAACACGAGGCCTTGACCCTTATAAAACATGTCACTTCCACAAGTATGGTTGGCCTAATAATACATTACAGACATAAATAGGTGAAACATCACATAATACCTCATCTGTGAAGAGCTTGATGCTATAAGGAAGGCGAAACTGCTCGCAGACTTAGAGATCTCATCCTTCGTGAAGCCACCTAATACTATAAGGTTGTGAGTGTGGTATGGTTAGTAGGCCCAGCTTCTTCATGACCTCTGCTGAAATGAGGTTCTTTTATCTGCCACTATTGACAATGAATTGCAAAGGTGAACCCTTCACCCACATTTGTGAGTGGAAAAGATGTTGCCCCTCCTCTGAATCTTCGGGCTCAATCTTCTAGATCTTGGTTGTGGCAACAGTGGCACTGGGCTTTTCATCAATTATCTTCTTCCCTTTTTCATTCCTCTTGTTGGGTTCTAACTCAGGGTCGGAACACGCATCTGATTTTGAAGCCTTCAACTCAGCCACCAACAACTGCTTGGCCCGACACTCACTTATGTTATGAGTGGGGCTCTTATGGAACTCACACCACTTTCTTGTGTCCTTCTTTGACTTCGTGGTGTTTTTTTTTTATTGCGGCTTTTACGGGTTGTCCTAGGTCAAACCATTTTGGACTTTTCCTTCGTTCTGCGGTTTGGGGAAGCCTTTCCTTTGCTTTGAATTTGTGGATCCAAAGTCTCGCTTCTTCTGTTTAAACTTCTGCTCGATCTTGACAATGTATCGGCATGCGATATCGAGCAAGAATATGTCCAAGAAATCCATCTCATCTTGGATGTACCTATGTATGTAGTTGCAGTATTTGGGTACCAAATGCCACTCAGAATCCTTGATACCCAACTTTGTGCTAAGGGTATGAAAAATATTGGTAAACTCTGGCACATCTTGGTCCCTTCCCTGCCACAGTGTGGTCCACTTTATGTATTTATCCTATAGCTTCTGATAGGGTAGTACTACTCCTTGATGGCATCCCAGAATGAATTCCAAGCGGGTGTGGCTGAAAACAGTGAGGTCGTACTTTCATCCTTCTACTCATGGTAGGTTTCCCACTAGTCCTTGACGTGGGGAGCGACTTTTAGAAGAGCGAAAGTAATATTTTCCCAGCTGGATAAATCATGAACAAAAAATACCCTTTTAGCAGATTTAACCATTTATCTACAACATCTATATCTATCCAGTCCTCGAATATAGGGATTTCAAAGTTAACTTGTACCTTAAAGGGTGTGGTGTTTCTAGAGTGGCTGCTAGATGTGTCGCCCCTAGGTAGCCGCTGAAGGATCTAGGCAAATTTGTCCATCATTGCATTCCTTTCTCGCTCGGGGGCTTCTTCGAGCAATATTTTGATAGGATCTCCCACCCCCTCACCTTTCTTTTCATCCGCCATGGGAGGTCACCAGGATTTGTGAGGCTGGTCTTGCAAAGGTTCAACCAGTTCAAGCCTTAACTCCTTATATCCTAACCTCGTTGGGGACATGCAAAGAAAAACAGAGAAAGAGCAGGCCACTTTGATACCACTGATCCAAATTTAAATAGGAAAGAAAAAAATTACAGATATAACCATAAATACAAAGATGCAGTAGAAATAACACATCATTTCATTAATATCAAGTACTGAAATATGCTTACACATAAAATGGAAATAAGACAAGCTCGGGTGATGGTAGCTTATCTCTAAGAAGAGATGTGGCAGCTACATGCCTCTGCATTGTGTTACAATGAGGCTTAAAGGCCTATTTATTATTGAGAAACAAAGGAAAACCTTAAACCTCCAAAAACCTAACCCTAGGAGATGAAGTGCCAAACTATGGGCCCTGTTTGCGTAAATTGGTACATCAAATTCCAGGGGTCATAACTTTGGCATACAATCTCGGTTTGATGCACACAATACCTCGTTTGAAAGATCTATCCAAGGAATACAACGTTTGCATGAAAAATAAATGATAAATACCAACTTTGGTCTCAGTTCTCCCAAAAAACGTTGTTTAGGGCCTCAAAACAGCTCTAAAAGTTTAGGACCCAAAAAATCGCCAAAAATAGTAAATTGTGCTACAAATAAGGAAATTGAAAAACTGAAAGAAACAATGGTGGGGGTCCAAGTGGAATAGGTAGGTGGCCACCAATATCCACCTGGACCATTCCTCCCCCCCTTAGGAAGCAATGGTCCTCATTACGTTGAGTTCCTCCATGAGATGAGGAAACTTCTACTGAACTTGGTCCTTGGTGAGCCACTTGTGGTTGTGAAGTAGTTGGCCTGCTTTGACAACCCAATATAATTGGATCATTTGCTATTGGGTTTTCTTGATTTGTGTTTCCATGATACGATTAGTTGTGGGTTGTTCCATGCAATCTAGATTTAACTCTGTAGGTGTGAGTTGTTCTGCAATATCTGATGTGTCCAGTAATGGTGGGAAGCATGGTGAAAGGCAGTCCACATTGAAAACTGGGTGCAGGCCAAGGAATGGGGGAATGTTGAGCTCAATGAATTATCTCTCAAAACCTTGGTAATGGTGTAAGGACCATATCGGAGTGGTTTGAGTTTCTGATAGGCTCTGGTAAGGCATTCTTTCTGTAGATGCAACCAGAATTTATCGCTGACTTGAAACTTGTGTGGCACCCGATGTTGTTCATGTCGTTGCTTGTACTTGGAATTTTCCACAATGGAGCAATGATATATCGGCCCATTAGGTAGAGGTGCTTCAGGAATCAGATTGGATGAATTCTTAACCTGAGTGCAACGATACCCCTATGGGTGAGGAGAAGATGTTCCTATATTATTTCATGATTGTATCCACCTATTAGCAAAGATCAAAGAGTTAGTGGTAGGTGGGGCTACCTCTGATATCCTGTATTATGAATTACCCAAATAAATAATAACAATGCAAGGTCTTGACTTATACACAGGATGTCACTTCCATAAGTATGGTTGGCCTAATAATACATCAGAAACGTCAAGAGGTGCAACTTCACACAATACCTCCTCTGCGAAGGGCTTGATGCTATAGGGAAGGCGACATTGCTGGCGGA
Source organism: Pinus tabuliformis (assembly GCA_031772625.1). Taxonomy (NCBI): domain Eukaryota; kingdom Viridiplantae; phylum Streptophyta; class Pinopsida; order Pinales; family Pinaceae; genus Pinus; species Pinus tabuliformis. The sequence goes on from CM062808.1 coordinate 328,348,752, forward strand.
CTCAGAGATATTGTCTTTGGTGAAGCCATCCGATGATGTACGGTTGCGGGTGTGGTATGGTCAGTAGGCCTAGCCGCTTCACGACCTCTGGTGAAATGAGGTTCTTTTGGCTGCCACTATTGACAATGAATTGCATCAGTGAATCCTTCACCCACATTTGTGAGTGGAAAAGATGTTTCCCCTCCTTTTGATCTTTGGGTTCATTCTTCTGGATCTTGGCGGTGGCAATAGTGGCGTTGGGCTTCGCATCAATGATCTGCTTCCCTTTTTCATTCCTCTTGTTGGGTTTTGACTCAGGGTTGGAACATGCATCTAATTCTGATGCCTTCAACTCGGTCACCAGTGTCTGCTTGGCTTGACACTCACTTGTGTTATGAGTGGGGCTCTTATGGAACTCACACCACTTTCCTATGTCCTTCTTTGAATTCGTGGTGTTGTTTTTTTCTTGTGGTTTCGATGTGTTGTCCTGGGTCACACCATCTTGGCTTTGTCCTTAGTTCTGTGGTTTGCGGAAGCCTTTCCCTTGCTTCAGATTCACGGATCCAAAGTCTTGCTTCTTCTATTTAAACTTCTGCTTGATCTTGACAATGTATCGGTATGCTGTGCCAAGCAAGGAGATGTCCAGGAACTCCATCTCGTCTTAGATGTACCTATGTAGGAAGCCATGGTATTTGAGTACCAAATTCTGCTCATAATCCTTGATACCCAACTTTGTATGAAGGGTATGAAAAATATTGGTAAACTCTGGCACGTCTTGGTCCCTTCCCTGCTACAGTGTGGTCCAATTTATGTATTTATGCTCATAGCTCCCAACAGGGTAGTAATACTCCTTGGTGGCATCCTAGAATGAATTCCAAGTGGGTGTGGCTGAAAATAGTGAGGTCGTACTTTCATCCTTCTTCTCGCAGTAGGTTTCTCACTAGTCCTTGACGTGGGGGCTGGCTTTGAGAAGAGCAAAAGTAATCTTTTCCTGGCTAGAAAAATCATGAACAAAAAAATACCCTTCTCGCAAATTTAACCATTTATCTATGGCTTATGCATCTATCTAACCCTTGAATATGGGGATTTCAAAGTTAACTTGTATCTTAAAGGGTGTGGTGTCTTTAGGGTAGCTTCTAGATGCGTCGCCCCTCGGTAGCCACTGAAGGATCTGGGCAAAGTTGTCCATCATCAATTTCCTTTGTTGCTCAAGGGCTTCTTCGAAAAAGATTTTGATAGGATCTCCTACCCCCTCATCTTTCTTTCCATCCGCCATGGGAGGCCATCGGGATTTGCGAGTCTCTTCTTGCAAAGGTTCGACCAGTTCAATCCCTAAGTCCTTATATTCTGACCTCATTTGGGACATGCAAAGAAAAATAGAGAAAGAGCAGACCATTGTGATACCACTGATCTGGATTTAAACAGGAATGCAAAAAATTATAGATATAACCATAAATACAAATATGTAGTAGAAATAACACTTCATTTCATTAAAATCAAGTACTCAAATATGCTTTCAAACAAAATGGAAATAAGACAAGCTCAGGCAATGATAGCTTATCTTTGAGAAGAGATGTGATGGCTACATGCCTATGAATTCTGTTACAATGAGGCTCAAAGGTCTATTTACTATTGAGAAACAATGGAAAACCCTAAACCTCCAAAAACCTAACCCTAGGAGATGAAGTGCCAAACTATGGGCCTCGTTTGGATAAATTGGTAGATCAACTTCCTAGGGTCGTAACTTTGGCATACGATCTTTGTTTGACGTACACAATACCTCGTTAGAAAGATCTAGTTGAGGATTATAATTTTTTCATGACGAACATCAATCAATGACCCATGTCATTCCCATTTTTCCCAAAAAACGTCATTTAGGCCTCAAAATGCTTCTAGAAGTTCAAGACCCGAAAATTTGCCAAAATTAGTAAATTGTGCTACAAATAAGGAAATTGAAAAATTGAATGAAACAATGGTGGGGTTCCAAGTGGAATAGGTGGGTGGCCACCAATATCCACCTAGATCATTCCTCCTCCCTTAGGAAGCAATGGTCCCCATTGCATTGAGTTCCTCCATGAGATGAGGAAACTTCTTCTAAACTTGGTCCCTAGTGAGCCACTTTCCCTAGTGAAGGAGTTGGCCTGCTTTGACAACTTGATATAGTTGGAGCCTTTGTTGTCGAGTGTTCTTGATCTGTGTGTCCATGATCCGATCAGTTGTGGCTTGTTCCATGAAATCTGGATTAAACTCTGTAGGTGTGAGTTGTTCTATAATGTTTGATGTGTCCAACAATGGTGGGAAGTATGGTCGAAGGTAGTCCTCATTGAACACTAGGTGCAGGCCAAGGAATGGGGGAATGTTGAGCTCAAATGCATTATCTCCCATAGCCTTGGTAATGGTGTAAAGACTATATCAGAGTGGTCTGAGTTTCCGATAGGCTCCGATAAGGTGTTCTTTCTATAGATGCAATTAGAATTTTTTTGGGTCGCTAATATGTCATTATTATTATCACTTTTTAACACCTATTTCATCCATTTCTACCCTTATTTATCATGTCATTTATAATTATTTATCATATAATTCCATTTTATAATTATTTATGCTCTTACGGATAAATATTATTTCTTCTCTTTTATTTTTAATAAATTAATGATTATTATGCATGATTTTACCAATGATGGTTTAATGAATTTGTTGAAACATCACTCACCATTTTAGCCTCTAAGATCTTTTCCAGATTGCAAATTTGATATCCATCTCATCATTAAATATTCCAACTCAGAAATTCATTGGAATAAGAAGTGATAGTTCTGCATTGGACGTTTTGGGCAGGTGGAGAGGAATCTGGAAAATTCGAAACATGGGTTTTGTCAAGAATGGACCAAATTAGTTTTATGATGAGAAGCTTTCCCAAATTCAGTCCATATTAAGAGAAATAGAGGGTTCTCAAAAGATGATTTTCTCGGATTCGTTGTTGTGGCCATTTTCCAAATTATCTCAGTTGCAATACCAAATTTGACCTGTTCCTATTGAATTTTGATGGAAAGATATTTCAGGCATGATCTTGCTGATCAATTTGTTGTGAACAATCAATTTTGTTATGAGAATCATTTTGTAATCATCTTTGTTGTAACTTCTCTCTGTTCTTTGTGTATTTAAATAAGAACAGAGATCCAAGAGGGATATAGATTATTAGAGATAGATTAGATAGGAATAATAGGATAGTATGATAGAATGGGAAGATTTAGCTTTTCACTTAGGACCTAAATTTCAATTTCAATATACAAAATGTTATTCTGAAGGACGACCATATTGTAATGAGGATTGAATTCAATGGTTAATACATAATCTATGTTGTTGATCATTCGTATTCTTTGAAGTAGCTCAACAGTATTCATTGGTGGCTAGGGCCCGGCCTCTGGTGGACCAAACTGCTATCCTCTATGTTATATCTTTCTAATTCATGCGAGTCTAATTGGTTTGATGTTTTTCCATTTTCTACTAAGTTTACCCTGTTTGATATTTTCTGACTTCCTGTGAGTTTACATTGCAGTTAGTTTACTTTCCTTTATTCTGATCTCATGTACTTCGCAACTTTTCCATTTGATTTCATCTGTGCTCACTGTAGGTGGATTAATTATCAGTTAAGACATTGATTTTTGGTTGATTATGATAAGAGTGTGGTTAGTATAGAATCAACTGAAAGAGATTGGTTAATACTACTAAACTCTCAATTGACATCATTTCCATTCAAATTACTTAATTTAGATAGAGTGTGATTCATATAGAATCAACTAAAAGAGATCAGTTAAAGCTACTATGCTCTTCGTTGATGCTATTTTCAATTAAATTGTTTGCTTCAGATTTGATTATGGTTTTTCTAGAGATTAAGTCCTGAGGTTTAGATGTATTATTTCCTTTAAAAGTTACAAGCTTGAGATTTATGGTTTGATCTGTTTACTCTTGTATTGAATTTAATAGATTATCTTAAATCATTACTCTCTAGATTTATAGCTTACACATATTGTGTACACTCTTGAAACAAAAAGACTTATCGAGGTTGATAATTAATGTGAGGAAATTAGGAGTTTTAAAAGACACCTTTTAGCACCCAAAATTTTGGCACCATTGCCGGGGGGAGTGTTGCCATTTCACAGAGAGTGATGTATGTTTGATATTTGCTGTTGGGAAAAAATTGGGTATTAAAAACTGAAGGTAAGAACCTACATAACGAACAAGTAAAGCGCTTTCTCCTCCACCCTCTTTTAAGCACAATTGCATAGAAGTTGAAGTAGGTGCTTGATGTTTGTCTACTGTGAAAGAATTGGGTATTAAAAAAGGAAGGTAAGAACCTACATAACAATCAAGTAAAGTTCTTGCTCCTTCGCTCACTTTTCAGCAGAATTGCATAGGAATTGAAGTAGGAATTTTAGAGGTAGACTTTTTTAAAAGAATCTCATAATTCCACTCGAGTGGTGATGTAAGCACCACCCATTTCACTAACCAATTGACATGAACATTTGAAGTAGAATCCTCAAAGAAACACATGAAAAACATCTTCTACTATGGTAAGAAATGGCTCACATTGCAACTTTTGAATTCCCTATCAAAGATCTAGGACGAGTGACACAAATGCACATAATTCCTCCATATTCTCTACCAAATTTTCATGGTTTGAAAAATGAAGATCCAAATACATTTTTATTTGAGTTTGAAGTACTTTGTAGAGGATATGATTATTGTACTAATGATCAAAGGTTGAAAGTGTTTCCTCTTACTCTAAAAGGAGCAGCTCTTCGATGGTTCATGAACCTTGGTGGGAACTGCATCCAAACATGGGAGGACATGAAGAACGTATTCTTGAAAAAGTACCAAGACTATTGCAAGGCTGATGAAGATATTTTCAATATGATACAAGCGGAAGATGAAAGTTTGGAGGACCATGTAGACCTATTTCATTACAACCTTCAAAAATGAAAGCATAAGCATTTGAAAAGAGAGATCTTAAAAATACTCATTCTTAAAGGAATCAAAGATGAGTTTTTAGAACTCTTAAATCTGATAGGAAAAGGTGATGTTTTTCAATTGTCATATGATGATGTTTGTGAATTGTGCATAAGGTATTCAAGAGGAATCTCCAAGGATGGTAAGAATTCTAGAGAATTTTCTTCTTTCTTTTCCAAATTTACTACAAAAACAAGAGACATAAGAGCTGAAATCAATGTTTTATTTAAACATTTTAAAGTGGATTATATTAGCTCTCTGAATTCACAATTGGATGTTTTGCAGGTTCAAAAAAATCAAGAATTTGATGAAGTGTTTTGCCCTCATTACCGAAAGGAGCATCCCATAGATAGTTGTCCTTCCTTATCTAGGATGGAAGTAGCATATCAAAGAGATGGGGAAGCTGCAATAAGGTCAAAACCATGGAAATCGTGGCCTACATGTATGGTACAAAACACTTCCTCTCCATTCTCTTACTTTCATAATCAATTATGGAATACTCATGTGTTAGGGCAACCATGTCAATCTCAATATAACCCCCACCAATCTTGTCTACAAGTTTGGCATGGTTCGTCATATGATTACATGAATACTCTCCCACATCTTGTAGCACAAACACATCATCCATATTCTTCACCAACTCTTCTACAACATCTTTCTTGCCTATCAAAATCATCCACTCAACCCAATCAACTACATCATCAAAATGCTCTATTCCGTACACAATTTCATGCTCAACTCATTCCACACCCTCACCATAATAAACCAGTACAACATGCTTACAGTGTTGAACTGAAAAACTTACCCACCCTTCACACCCATTCTATCTCACTACACCATTGGAGAAAACTCATATTGAGATTTAGAATGTTTCAAATCCAAAAATTGTAGAGGTTATGGAAAAAAATGAGGTTTCTTTTAGTTTGCATCAACAAGCCGTTTTAAAAGCTCAAGAACTTCATGATATGATGGCTACAGGAAATCAAGAAAGTAAAGGATATATTGAAGATTGGTTTCACTCCATCATTTATTTGTAGCATCACTCCATACTTCAACAATTTTTGACACCATCTTTTCAAGGGAAGCTGGCTTCTCATACCCTAATATTTATTAACATGCATTTTTCAAATTTGGGTATGTGCATACTTGAAGCCTTATTTCGAAAATGGTTCCATTGGAAGTACTCTTATATGTAATCATATTCATTTTTCAAATCAGAATAGGTTAGTGTAAAAAAAATAAAATAAATAAGGACATAAATAAATACATTTTAATTTTATGTAAAAATGGTTATTTTTGTTGCAACACGTTGTGGAAATCAACATCGGCGATAAATGTTTTAATTAATTTGTGTATGTAGATGAATTATAATGGAAATAACAACTCTACAAACACTCATATTCATTTTTATCACTGATTTGGAAAAACCACTTGAATATCATATTTTTTTGGCTTGTGGGTTTGATGAAATTTCTGAAAACACAGTCGAGACAATCATGTTTTGAGGAACCGAAAGGGAATATTTTTAAAACTTGTTTCTATCCTAAATATCCCTTGATGTCTAATTTCCAACTCAATTTGAATCACTCAATTTGGATTTGAAACGAAAATGTTATAACCAAAACATTGACAGGATGTCTAGTAGGCAGCTTAGGAGTAAAGTTGGAATAGTCAGTTTTTGGAGGCCTAAATGAATATATTTTTAAAACCTATTTCTATCCTAAGTATCCCTTGATCTCTACATTTCAACCAAATTTGAATCACTCAATTTGGATTTGAAACAAAAAAGTTATAACCAAAACATTAACGGGGTGTCTAGTAGGCAGCTTAGGAATAGAGTTGGGATAGTCAGTTTTTGGAGGCCTAAATGACTATATTTTGAAACATTGTTTCTATGGTATATTTCCCTATGAACATAGTTTACAGGTAAATTTGAATCGCTCATTTTTGATATTGTATGATAAAGTTATGACCAAAATACTAACTATCTATCGTAAATCAACACTCTTAAAACTATATTTTTTCGGCTGTTCACTAGAGAATTTGACCCATAAATTCTTTTTGTTTTCAAAAACTGTTTCTATTGGAGATAATAAATGAATCTAGTTTCATTTCCAATTTTAATCATTCGAATCCATCATCAAACGAAAAATTTATGCTTAAAAGATCCACTGTTGTTCTGAGTGGGGAAATTGAAAATGACTTTGTTATGCAGGTTGTTCTAAGTAAAATTGACATATCATATCATTGAATTTTTAAAACCTATTTATATTGGTGATATATCTTTGAGATATCTCTCATTTGGCTTTTGAATCACTTGAATCGAACTAAAAACAAAGGAGTTGTAATTAAAACACTGTTGGTTAGTATGGTCGACCACTCCTCTCCTGCAGGTCACAAATAAATTTCACTTTATTATTTTTTCCATGGATTTTTTTTACAGAGTAATTAATTGTTATTTTTTACATCATTCTTGGATTATGGGAGCCTGATCACCTCTCTTTCTCCATGATTTAATGTTTTATTGTAGGTAGACACTCGATTTTTGCAAGTCTTAGGAGAATAAAGATGGTCAATTTATGAACAAGTGATTCTTGAAAGAAATTTTAATGAAACAAGGGCATTTCATTCAATTCATTACCTAATGGATTCATAACAAGAGAAATTAAGAATTGATTTCAATTTGAAGATTCATGTCACTGCTGCCAAAACATCTTTCCAAGAGATCATTTTTTTCCATTGACAAATTGATATTCCCTTAGGAAATAACATCATAGCTGTTGTAACTTAATTTATTTATCTATATACTATTTTTTAAAAATAAAGTGTTGTTTCCTTTTTTATTTCTCTTATGTTTTTGTGTTTCAAGTGTTATTTCCTTCAAATTGTAGTTTCCGCTCCATTGGCGATTGAACAATGAGGACCCCACCATGCAAGTTTCAGTTGCAGAAGGCAATCCTTCGGCAACTTCATTTCTGTAAAAGGTTATTTATTTACTGTAAATATAATTGTTTTATGTGTTTTTATCTATTTTTTTGCCACTGTAAATATGATTTCTTTTTTCTATTTTTCTGTAAATACAATTTCTTTTTCTTGTTTTTCTCTATTTCTTTAATTTCTTTTTATGATTGCCCTTCTGTTGTTTAGAGTAGTAAGGATGATTGCTTGTCTATGTTTTTTCTCTCCCTGTTTTCTTTTGTTGTTCCCTACAGGGAACAACCATTGTTCACTCTAGGGAACAACACTTTTTCATGTGTTGATTTGCTGTTCCTTACAAGGAACAACAGTTTTCTGTGTATTTTTGTTGTTATGTAAAAAGAACAACACTTTCTGTGAGTATTTTTTTTGTTGTTACCTTTATTGTTCCCTTTAGGGAACAACACTTTTTCTGTAAGTTTTCCTTTGTTGTTCCCTCCACAGAACAGCTGTTGTTCCTTCCAGGGAACAACACATTTTTCTGAGTATGATTTTACTCTTCTCTCTAGGGAACAATTGTTGTTCCCTAAAGTGAACAACACCTTTTCCAAGAGTTTTTTTGCTATTCCCTAAAGGGAACAACACTTTTTCTGAGTGTTTTTTTGCTGTTCCCTCTAGGCAACAACGCTTATTCGAGTGTTTTTGTTGTTCCCTCCAGGGAACAACACTCTTTTTGGAGTGTTTTTTGCTGTTCCCTCAAGGGAACAACACTTTTTTGAGTGTTTTTTGTTGTTCCCTCAAGGGAACAACACTTTTAGAGTTTTTTGTTTCCTAAAGGGAACAACACTTTTTTTGGAGTGTTTTTACTGTTCCCTCAAGGGAACAACACTTTTTTGAGTGCTTTTTGCTGTTCCCTCAAGGGAACAACACTTTTAGAGTTTGTTGTTCCCTCAAGGGAACAACATTTTTTGGAGTTTTTTTTGTTGTTCCCTTGAGGGAACAACACTTTTGGAGTTTGAGGGAACAACACTTTTTTTCGAGTGTTTTTTGCTGTTCCATTAAAGGAACAACACTTTTAACACTTTTTTTCGAGTGTTTTTTGCTGTTCCTTTAAGGGAACAACACTTTTAGATTTTTTGTTGTTCCCTCTAGGGAATAGCTCTTTTTTGAGTTTTTGTTGTTCCCTCTAGGGAACAACACTTTTAGAGCGTTTTTCTTGTTCCCTCTTCGGAACAACATTTTTGCTTCTTAGGAAGTTTTGTGTGTTTTGAATAGCACCTCCTTCCTCTTGTGGGATTATTCCTAGTTCATCTCAACCACATTTTACTAATTCCCTTTTATGGCATGAAGTACACTACTTTTATGAGGACAAGAATTATGGATTCCATTGAAGCGAGTTAATATCATTCATGGTATGATCTTTAACAAGATAGCTCCTTGATGATAGATTCTTTTCAAAAGGGACAAAATTATTTATATACTACTTTACTGCATCGTTTTCTACTATACATGATACTGATTATTCATCTTAATACCATGTTGGTTCCACCCTTTTTGGTTATAATTTTATCTATCTGTAATAAATGAGATTATGGGTATATTTTTTTTTATATTGACATGTTCAACTTCTTCCACCATCCCTACTCTTAAGGAGTACTGAGCCTCCCTCTATTTATCATAAAAATGTGTAATAACAACAAAACTTTGCCTACAGATAGAGAATAGGGAGTCTCGTCAAGAGCCAACCTACCATGTTCATAAGGATATAGCAAAATGACATTCCCACTATGGCCACCACACCAGGGTTATGATCCATTGGATAGCCAAAATATCCTTGGAATTGGAGGTCTCATCACGAGCCGACCTGATCACTTTTGTTACATCCCAATGAATGGTAGTGTGGTTATCTGGTTACCATGCCATCACACTGATCTCTTCTGTAGAACAACACTGGAACTCTCCATTTATAAATTGAGGATCCTGGCTCATATGGGTTAAAAAACATCCGTACCGAGGCTATGGACACCTGTTGGTAGCAGAGGCTCTACTTATGGTATTGAAGTTATATCTTATCATCAAATATTACTATAATACCATTTTCTTATTCTCTCATTTTATTGGAGAAGTTATTTCCTTAATTTTTCCCTGTTTTGAACCTTTACACATGAGAAATTGTTTTCCAATCAATTGCATCATTCTCGGCTAGAATACTATTAGCAAAGCATCTTTTTAGCATATTGCTGTCCTTTTTCTTTTTTGCATAACTTATCATCGATCCAAAGTGTCCTTTCTCTTATTCACTGTCTTTACACACTCTACTCTCATTATAGCCATACCTCTTGCTGTCTTATCATTGATATGTGTACTCTGCATCATTTACTATCTTACTATTCATTCCCTTTCCTTGCCATTAGAAGAAAACTTTTCCTATGCTTTATTCCCTTGGGGGGGAACTCTATTCACAACAAGTCCACTTTATTGCAACTAACAGAAGAGGCGCTAGCAACTCATAGACAGGATGTGCTTGCATGGCTTCCACCTTGTGCATCACTTTTAGCATCATCTCAGCTAACATCAGCTTCAACAAATTTTAGTCCATACATGTCATTCCACATTTTTTCGGAGGTAAAAATTGAGGTAAAATAGCATAATTTTCTGATTTATTACAAATTTAGAAGAATTTCATGAAAATCCATTGAGCATTATTTATCAGCATTCATTCCACATCTTTACCATTTCCCATTTTTCAAAGACATAGATTCTTTCAGTTTGGGGGAGTGTTCCTTTCATTTATTTATTTATTATGACCATGCCATTAATATTATTTATCATCTATTGATCTTTTTATTCTTTCTCAACACCTCCCTTATTCCGTGTTGTTTTACACCAAGCATAGATTTCAACAAATTATAGCAACCACCTCAATTTGTTTTCTAGCATTGCATAAGTGCATGCTAATTCTTCAGTTTGGAGGAGGAATTGCTACACATGATGGATGTTTTCTACTTTCTTTCTCATTTAGGGCATACAATTTAATTTTTATACAGTGCAGAAATTGATTTGCATATATCTTTAAAAATATGAACTGAATTTTTGTGATTTCTGGAGAACAAAGAGGTATCATTAAAATACACAAATCCAAAAAATTTCAAGTTAAATTAGTTTGTCAAATTTCAAAAATCATGCACTGTCACCTACATTTATTTTGTTTATATCTCATGATCCATGCACCACAACGATCTGATTTTTGGATCATAGAAGCATTAATATTGTAGAAATCTACTTGCAAAATTTCAGCAAAATCTGGTTTGTAGTTTTTTTGAGAAAATGGTTAATGAAGTTTGTTGTTACTTATATCATATTTTGCTGCAACTTAGTCTACATATAGTTGAACATCAATGTAAAAATTGTTACACCTTCATCAACATTGCTAAAATTAAATATTCAGTATTTGAGGAAGAAGCCATTTGTTCCATCCATTTCATGAGTTGGGATGAACAATTTTTGTATTCTTGCTTGGTCAATACAAAGACTTTGGGTTGCATGAGGACATGCAATATATTCAGTTTGGGGGTGTGTTCGACCGCTAATATGTCATTATTATTATCACTTTTTAACACCTATTTCATCCATCTCTACCCTTATTTATCACGTCATTTATCATGATTTATCATATAATTCCATTTTATAATTATTTATGCTCTTATGGATAAATATTATTTCTTCTCCTTTATTTTTAATAAATTAATGATTATTATGCATGATTTTACCAATGATGGTTTAATGAAAATTTTGAAACATCACTCACCATTTTAACCTCCAAGATATTTTCTAGATTGCAGATTTGATCTTCAGCTCATCATTAAAGATTCCAACTCAAAAATTCGTTGGAATAAGAAGTGATAGTTTTTCATTGGATGTTTTGGGAAAATGGAGAAGAATTTGGAAAATCCGAAACATGGGTTTTGTCCAGAACAGATCGAATTAGTTTGAAAATTAGAAAGTTTCTCAAATTCAGTCCGTATTAAGAGAAATGGAAGGTTCTCTGAAGACAATTTTCTCAAATTTGTTGTTGCGGCCATTTTCCAAATTATCTCAGTTGCAATACCAAATTCGACTTGTTCCCGTTGAATGTTGATGGAAGGATATTTGAGGCATGATTTTGCTAATCAATTTGTTGTGAACAATCCAATTTTGTTATGAGAATCATTTTGTAATCATCTCTGTTGTAACTTCTCTCTGCTCTCTATGTATTTAAATGAGAACAGAGATCAAAGAGGGATATAGATTATTAGAGATAGATTATATATGAATGATAGGATAGTAGGATAGAATGGAAATATTTAGCTTTTCGCTTCAGACCTCAATTGTGATTTCAATATACAGAATGTTATTCTGAAGGATGACCATATTGTAATGAGGATTGAATTCAATGGTTAATACATAATCTACGTTGCTGATCATTCGTATTCTCTGAAGTAGCTTAGTAGTATTCACTGGTGGCTAGGGCCCGACCTCTGGTGGATCAAACTGCTATCCTCTCTGTTATATCTTTCTAATTCATGCGAGTCTAATTGGTTTGATGTTTTTCCATTTTCTTCTAAGTTTACCCTGTTTGATCTATTATGATTTCCTGTGAGTTTACATTGCAGAGAGTTTACTTTCCTTTATTTTGATCTCATGTACTTTGCAATTTTTCCATTTGATTTCGTTTGTGCTCACTACACGTTGAATTAATTATCAGTTAAGACATTTATTTTTGGTTGATTACGATAAGGGTGTGGTTAGTATAGAATCAGCTGAAAGAGATTGGTTAATGCTACTAAACTCTCGGTTGACATCATTTCCATTTGAATTGCTTAATTGAGATAGAGTGTGATGCATATAGAATCAGCTAAAAGAGATTAGCTAATGTTACTATGCTATAGGTTGTTGTTATTTTCAATTGAATTGCTTGCTTTAGATTTGATTATGGTTTTTCTTGAGATTAAGCCCTGAGGTTTAGATGTATTATTTCCTTTAAAAGTTACAAGCTTGAAATTTATGGTTTGATCTGTTTACTCTTGTATTGAATTTAATAGATTATATTAAATCATTACTCTCTAGATTTATAGCTTGCACATATTGTGTACACTCTTGAAACAAAAAGACTTATCCAGGTTGATAATTAATGTGAGGCAATTAGGAGTTTTAAAAGACACCTTTTAGCAGCCAACAATTTTATCGCCCACTTGAAACTTGTGTGGCACCTGATGTTGTTCATGTCACTACTTGTACTTGGAATTTTCCACAATGGAGCAGTGATATATCAGCGCGTTGGGTAGGGGTGCTCCGGAAATTAGATCAGACGAATGCTTAACCTGAGAGTGCAATGATACCCCTGTGGGTGAGGAGAAGATGTCCTTGCATTCTTTCATGATCATATCCACATGCTTCTGCTACGTGGAGGAACCCTTCCCGGGGGCCATGGATGTGGATACGATCTTCCCCTTACTTTGAGAGTGAACTAGAAAGAAAATGAATTTCCTAGTCTGGGATATGATCTTACTACATTTCTTAGCAGAGATCAAAGAGGTGGTGGTAGGTGGGGCTACCTTCGGTATCATATATAATGAATTACCCAAAGAAATAATAACAATGTGAGGCCTTGGCTTCATACACAACATGTCATTTCCACAAGTATGGTTGGCCTAATAATACTTAAGAAACATCAAGAGGTGCAACATCACATAATACCTCATTTTTGAAGGGCTTGATGCTCTAGGGAAGGCTGCACTGCTGGCGGACTCGAGGATCTCATCCTTGGTGAAGCTGCCTGTTGTTGTATGGTTCTGGGTGTGGTATGGTTAGTAGGCCTAGCTGCTTCATGACCTCTCTTGAAATGAGGTTCTTTTGGCTACCACTGTCAAAAATTAATTGCAGCGGCGAACCCTTCACCCACATTTGTGAGTGGAAAAGACTCTCCCCCTCCTTTGGATCTTCGAGCTCATTCTTCTAGATCTTCGCAGTGGTAATTGGGGCGCTGGGCTCTGCATCAATTATATTATTCCCTTTGTCATTCCTCTTGTTGGGTTCTGACTCAGGGTAGGAACATGCATCTGATTCTGAAGCCTTCAACTTGGCCACCAACGACTTCCTGGCTTGACACTCACTTGTGTTATGAGTGGGGTTCTTATGGATATGGACAAAGTTGTCCATCATTGCATTCCTTTGTCGTTCAAGGGCTTCTTCGGGCAAGATTTTGATAGGATCTCTTGCCCCCTGGTCTTTCTTTTCATCTACCATGGGAGGCCATTGGGATTTTTTAGGCTGGTCTTGCAAAGGTTCAACCAATTCAAGCCCTAACTCCTTAAATCTCAACCTTGTTGGGGACATGCAAAGAAAAACAGAGAAAGAGCAAACCGCTTTGATACTACTAATCTGGATTTAAACAGGAACACAACAAATTAAAGGTATAACCATAAATACAAAGATGGAGTAGAAATAATACTTCATTTCATTAATATCAAGTATTGAAATATGCTTACAAACAGAATGGAAATAGGACAAGCTTGGGCAATGGTAGCTTATCTCTAAGAAGAGATGTGATGGCTACATGCCTCTGCATTGTGTTACAATGAGTCTCAAAGCCCTATTTATTATTGAGAAACAATGGAAAACCATAAATGTCCAAAAGCCTAACCCTAGGAGATGAAGTGCCAAACTATGGGCCTCGTTTGGGTAAATTGGTACATCAACTACCTGGGGTTGTAACTTTGGCATACGATCTCTGTTTGACGAGAACAATACCTTGTTAGAAAGATATCTCTGAGTACTACAACTTTTGCCTGACCAAAATTGGTCAATGACCCATGTTGGTCTCAGTGTTCGCAAAAAACGTCTTTTAGGGCCTCAAAATGGCTCCGGAAGTTCAGGACCTGAAAAATTGGCAAAAATAGTAAATTGTGCTACAAATAAGGAAACTAAAAAACTGAAAGAAACAATGGTGGTGGTCCATGTGGAATAGATGGGTGGCAACCAATATCCACTTAGATCAGTATCTCATGTTGGATTCCTCTCTTGGGAGGAAATCCTTTTGGTTCCTGAAACATCTCATCATATTGGTTAACAATATTAACCAACTCAGATTTCAATCTTGAATCACAACTTTTAAAAGCTTCATTATCAACATCATTCTTGGGTTTGATCATTAGAAGCACAAAATTCTTGCTTGACTTCACTAGTTTTTTCATCTGCCCCGCATTAACAAGTGAAAGATTTAGTTTCTTGCTATGAGCTCTCATAATATATTCTACTCCCTCTTTAAACAAATGGTATTTGTTTTCATGTCTATGGAAGAAAGATTTTCTGTCATAGAGATACGAGCTGCCCAAAACTATACCACATATGTCTAATGGCACAACATCAAGCTCCACTTCATCTATGAAATTTGCAGTAATGGCGAATTTAAGTTTATATTTTCTAGTTACCTGCAATTGTGCATTGTCACACACCCATTCAAGTGGATATGGTTTCCAAGTTTAAACTTTTGACAATGTTTTCAGAGATAATATTAGCTTGACAACCACTATTGAAAAGAGTATCAATTTTGGTATGTTTTGAGATCACCCTTATGTGAAAAAGTTCTATCCTCTTCTTTTCATTTGGATTTTCATTGTGTGAATTTGAAGTACTAGTGATAGCAATGGATGCTTTTCCTTTCATACCCATGGCTTTAATTTTAGTTTCATCACCCGAATCGGATCCCAAATCCTATTGAATGGTTGCAATTGTCTTTTGTTTTCCCTTGTCATTAATTTCTTTGGTTTCATTTCGGGATGAAGCTTCCAACAACGAGCTTCATTGTGACCATCTTTGGAACAATGATTGCATGTTAATTTCTCTCCTTCTTTCTTGATAGATGCATTTTTCTTTCCCTTCCCTTTGAAACCCTTTTCTTTTCCTTTACCCTTAAATGGATTTTTACTAGCCTCTTCTGGAGTGTTTTTCCCTCTTTCCTTAAGATGAATGGCTTGCACACACACCTCATCTAGATTACTGGGATTAAACATAAGGATAGTATGCCTAAGGTAACTGTGTAAACCCCTATGTACTTCAACAATGTGTCTTGTGATTGAAAATCTACACCTGACATTATAGACCTTTTTTCTGAATTCTTGGGTGTAATATTTCACATTTTGACCTTTAAGTTGTTTATAGTTCTGCCAATTCATGATGGCTTTCTAGATATAAGCTAGAGGGTAATATTTTCTTTTAATTGCAACAATGAAATAAAACCAAGAAATTGAGATCTTACCATGTTTTTTTATCTCTTCTTGTGTCTTTGGTTCCCACCAAACTAGTGCTACACCCTCCATCCTCAAGGAGGCTAATTGAATCTTTATGTCATCCTCTTGAAGATTTTGAATTCTGCAATAGACTTCCAACAGACGAACCCAATTGTCAAGCTTCTTTGCATTCACTTCACCATTATACATGGGCAGTTCAAATTTTACATCAATGTTTAATAAGGGTTATTTACTAGTTCCTTTTGAGTTATGTTGATGAGTATGAGTAAGGGTTGTGTTAGTGGAAGAGGGTGAAGACTCTCGTGAATAAGAATATGAAGAAGATGGTGGAGAGGGTGGAGGTTTACCTCCATTTCCATTACCTCCTCCTCCTGAAAAACCTTTTCCTTTGGGAGTTTTGGATCTTTCACCCTACAGTTTGGTATTCCTCTCTTCATAGAGGACCTTGACCATCTCTGTCACATCAAAGAAAGCCTTCCTAAAGACCTTCTCATCCTCTGTCATTGTAGGTTCTCCTTCATGAGACATACTCACTAGAGTCTCAACTGCAACTTGAGGAAGAATTGGTGATGGAGATTGTGGCAACCTTTCCCTCCTTACCCTTGACCCAACTTCAGGGTTTTCAACTAGCTTCCCTTCTCCTGTATTTAGTTTTAACCTTGTAAGCATGACATTCACTTGCAAATAGTTAAATCCTTCTTGCACAAGTAAAACCAAGAGCTCTGATACGAAACTTGATTTGATTAATAAAAATAGTTTTGCTATGCTAAAATTCCTTTTCAGATTATATTAAATATGATTGAGGAATCATGTGATTGTTTGCAAGTTTAAAACATGAGTATTGAGTGTTTTTATGTAATTTTTATGTTAAAATTAACATAAACAAATGATTGAAAAACAACATATGATAGACATAAACATCACCATAAACAGTATCACATCAGCACATGATGAAGGAGTTCACCCCTCTTGGTCTATGTCTCCTTGTTCTAGCTTCCAATGGCTTGGCCCTCTCTATTATGTTCAAAAGTTTGAATACATCAGTTTACAATGCTTAGAATGCTCTGAAACATGTTCCAATGGCTCTAGAATTCCCAAAAATGCATGTGTAGCCTCTTTCTGCTCTTGATTTGGTAAAAAATTGAAGAATTTATGGTCTTTCCCAATATTCTACTAATCACACTACAAATTCCCCAAAATCTGGCACTATCCTACAATCTCACCCCAAAACGCACTAACATAGCGACAATTTCACCAAAAACTAGGTGAAATTGCCACATTTTCAATGTTTGTTAATGTTTTTTTTCTGAAAAGTTTGGCCACGTGGGGGCCCACATGCCTAGGGCTAAGGCCAACGACCCACCCCCTCCATCTAGGCCCCCTGCTCCTCTCTCTGTTGGTGGTCATGTGCAGTGGTATAATTAAGGATCGGCCCTATGGGCTAGCCTTACCCCTAAACAATGCACACATAGTATTTAAATATAACCCAAAGTCATAAGGGTTAATAAACGATGTGTATGGTGCAATGATTAACAAATTTGATATTGTGTTGGGAGGTCATGGGTTTGACCCCGACTACCTCCACCTGGAATATGAAACAAAGTTTTGGTGGCCTCCCAGGTTGCCATGTGTCAGCCCATGGTTGTCCATCACTCCAACCAATCAAAACCATCTAAAATGAGCCAATGAGAATGTGCCACCTAGAACAATTCTATTCACTGGAGAAACCCATTGGTAAAGTGGACATAACTCGTTTTTGGGAGCATACAGAGTCTATTTCATGCAAAATAAGTTGTGTTGGATTTAGGATGACGAGCACTACATGGTCTTCCAAGTTCCACACCAATTTGACAATTTTAAATTTTGAGCTATTTTTTGAGCACCCGATCACTACAATGAAGAAGGACAAGGGGTGGTCGAGGTTGCAACAATATTGATGGGAATGGAAGGGGTCAGCCCCAATCGAGGCCAACTAGGGGAAAACACCACAATACTAGTCAAGAACACATTAAAGAAGTCGTTGGCTCCTATCAGACTAGCACACCCCCTCGGGCCCATTTGATAACCTCAGACGAGGGGAATGAAGTGAGATAGCTGACAAAAAATCATGAGTTGGAGCTAGATGAGTGGAAAACTATCATCTCAAATCTTGGAAATACTAGAGGTCATTGCACCTGGTATCAAAAAAATTTATATCTCTTTTGGATGACGAAGATTCTCTTAGAAAAAGCCTTGACCTCAACTCTTGTAGGAATCTCTAAGCCAACAATAGAAATTTAGGAAATCCACAAGGAATTCTAGCTTATACAACACTATATTCAAAATCAAAATGTTTTCTTATCCTGCATAGAGAGGCACATTCCTGCATCCCACAAACTAAACTACCATGATATAGTGGTATAGATTCGACACCAATAGAGTCCTCAGATGATTGGTATGCATTTAATTCTAGTTTGGATAGTCAATTTTGTTTTGTACAAATGAATAACAAGTTGTTATGTTTTTTCTCTTATACATATACCGTCAGTAGGAGGCACAAATATGTCCAGGCTTACAATTTTTTGTTATACATTCTCAAGTTCTTTTGATTTTGGATGGCTTATAATGTTGTCAGATGGCCAACAAACTTGGTTTCCCAATGGGAAAGTTGAGGCCATTTGACCATAGATGCTATTTTTGGAACACCTTCCTATTTTTGAAAATGGAATGAAAGGGATCTGCCAAACTTACAAAAAAAAAATGATTATAATTTACTTAAAAATGTCTTAATAAAATTAAATAGTAACCAAATTAAAATAAACAAAATTAAAATTCCTTTCTAAAAAATCTCTATGATTAACTTGGTTACATTTAAAATTTATGTATCTTCAAAGTGTTTATACAACATAAATACGTCTTTATACAAAAAACTAATCCTATATTGAGTAAGAGATGTGCTCCACAACAACTTAGAAAATCCAGTGTATCATATTTTTCATGCAGATGGAGGGAGCACAAGTGAATGGTGTCATAAGAATCTCTTTCATAGGTGGTTATAGAAAATATCGCTAATATCGTTTTTACTTAGTGCAATGGACTTTTAGTTGTTTTAGTTTAGCTTTAAATGTGGTTTACTTATTACTTTAGTTTTATTTTAATTACTTTTAATTTTTAGTTTATTTTTGTTACTTAAATTTTATAATAATTTAGTTTATTTTAGTTTAGTGTAATAGACTCTAGTTGTTTTAGTTTAGTTTTAAATGTGGTTTACTTATTACTTTAGTTTTATTTTAATTACTTTTAATTTTTAGTTTATTTTTGTTACCTAAATTTTTATAATAATTTATTTCAATTCAGCTTAACAACTTTATTTTGATTCCGAATTAATATACTTCTATATTATTAGTTCGTGCCAAGAGAGGACTACAACAATCAATTTATCTATTGACCACTAATAGTTTAGCATTGACCATGGCAATTTAATGTCTAACTTTAAAAATAATTGAAGTATTTTTATTTTAAATAAAAAAATTATCTGTTAGCATGTAATTGGTTTAAAATTTTGTGTGTCTTATTTCAAGTTTCTTGACATGTGTCTCATTTCATCCATAAAATTTGGTCAGCACATTAACTAAGAATCAAATAAAGGTAGGGAGTTGAACTAAACTAAATTATTATAAAAATTGAATTAACAAAACTAAATTAATACTTAAAAGTAATTAAAATAAAGCTAAGTTAACAAGTAAACCACATTTAAAACCTAACTAAAATCACTAAAATTTAAATTATAATGATATTAACTCAAACAAAATAAAATTAATAATACAATTAAACTAAAAAATAAGGTAAAAAAAAGTCATTCAAACTAAACTACAAACTAAAATTAAAATGCAATAATATACCAATATATTAATTAAGAATCAAAATAATGTCATAAAATTAAACTAAACTAAATAATTATAAAAATTGAAATAACAAAAACAAACTAAAAATTAAAAGTAATTAAAAGAAAATAAAATAAAATAATAAATAAACCACATTTAAAACTAAACTAAAACTATATTTACCCAAATTATAATCATAGTAGTTAAAATGGAATGAAATTAATAATACAATTCCAAAACCAGAGTGGCCAGCTTCATTAATGTGATTTTTTTTGAGTTCTTTATGTTAGTTTGTAGGGATGGTTATATTTTGCTCTAGAACTTTAATCTCCTTCGAGTAGGACCAAAATTTAGAAATCAAGCTTGGATTTGTACTAGATTTCTCGGCTTAATTTTTTTTAATACATAAACGCATTCAAAATTCTACCATAATAAAAAAAAATTCAAAGGCTTCCATCCCGAACATATAGGTTCTTAAAATTAGCATGTTGACTAAACTTTTGGTTATGGGGTTGTAGTCTTCTACCGGTTACTCTTACAAACAATATTCTTTTTATGTAGACTTTCTTTCTTTCTTTGTATGATATTGAATACAACATGGAAATACTAATTTATGGCATATTTTAAATTACAAGACATTTGGTGGTATACTGTGTATCAATATGTTGTTAAACCAATTTTGTTATGATTTTAGAAAAATTTTATTTATTCAAAATATAATTTAAATATGTTAGAGTGTTTACAATTTTTAATATTTAAATATGTTAGAGTGTTTTACAAAAGAAATGTTTATTTGTTTTTTAATATGAATATTTCATAATAATAAATATTTATTTGGTTTTTTTCGATTGTTTTTTCCTATTTCAGTTGTTTTGTCTTGAATTTGCTTTTAACTAGCATTTGCATCTGATGTTGCAAAGGAAACGTTGTAAGGCATAGAGTGCGTAAGAATAGAGACATGTGAATGAACATTGTTGAAAGCAAGGGTGGATGATCAGAAACCAAGCGACAAGTGTGTGTTTAATTAGAAGATTGAGCAAGTGTCCTTTGGATTGGTGATCATTGGTAAAATAGCAAGGAAGAACATATATAGCAGTAAAAGTTCACTGTTGGGAGAACAATGAGTGCACTTTGACTCCAATATCTTTTCTTTCTGGTAACAATAATTTGCATGTTTTAAAAGAACTTAATAATTTTTTTTTAAATTTTATTATTATTATTATTATTATTATTATTATTATTCACTTTTTAGAAGGAAACACATACTTTTAACCCTTAAGTATTATGAGTAAGAATTGTAATGTCTGGTTTTTGGGGATTTAAAAATATTTAAAAATACTTTATTTAATAAAAAAATATTTATAAACTTTTTAACTTTCAAACATTAAATTGATTTTTTTTTAAGAATTGAAAAAGATGTATAAACATTTTAATTTTCAAAAATTAAAATAAACATATTAATATTTAAGTATATTAAATTTGTATCATTTTTCTTAAAGAATATAAAGTGTGAGGTAAAACCTTTGAATATTTTAATTTAAAGGGATGTTGATTAAAGAAGTTGAGCTAGAACCTTTGAGTAATTCTAATTTAAAATGATGATGATTACCATTATAATTTAATGACATATGTGTAAGAGTTTATAACCATTTTTATAAGGTAAATGGTCAACCATGCCTATGACACATTTTCCATTATGTTCTTATCAACAAGAAGGGTTTTAAACCAAAAAAAAGAAATGTGAAAGATATGTGGCCATTTAACAAGTACTCCTAATGAATATAAATCAATGTTTTTTTTCCTCTAAAAAAGAGAAAGAGCTCAGAAGACATGACAATCCTTCAACTCACACATCTTACATTCTGCTTTTACCAATAATAAAAGTTTTAAAACACAAAATAATAATAATAATAATAATAATGTAAAAAATATATGGTCATATAACAAGTAAAGAAAGAACCCAAAAGACATGATAATCCTTCAACCCACACATCTTCCATTCTGCCTTTGCTAACAACAATAAATTTTAAAACATAAATAAATAAATAAATAATAATAAATAATAATAATAATAATAATATTATTATTATTATTATTATTATTATTATTATTATTATTATTATTAAAAATATGTAGTAATATAACAAATAAGACATGACACAGTGAAGGTGTAGGACAGTAAAATTCTTTATATCTCCTTCCAAAGAAACCTTCTAAGAGACCTGATTGAAGATTACGCTATCTGTTCAAAATCTATTACATGTAAATTACACAACAACTCCATTCAAGCATACATGTTGTGCTGCTCCAAATATATGTTTAACTTGAAGGACAGAGGAAAGGAAAGAAGTTAAGACTCAGAAGCATGAGCAGAGGTATTATTGGGTTTGGAAACCATAGAAAACCATACAGGAACCTACATCTATAACCCCAATGGTGAACTAGTTGCAGAGCTATTCTCTTAGTCGAATCATGGAGAAAATGACGTTGTTTTCCTTGTTTTGCCTGGGGTCGTTACCCTAAGCATGCCTCAACAATCCTGAGTCACCATCCTACAACAAAGAAGAAGGTATTCGCTCCCTGCACTCTTCAGCCCTCCTCATCCTGCAACAAAGAAGAAGGTATTCCCTCACTTCCCTCTACGACCCTCCTCATCCTCCTGCATCAAAGAAGAAGGTATTTGCTCCCCGCCTTCCTCTACAACAAACATAGCTATCCACATGCGCATGACGGATGGGCTGGGTAGGTTAATGAGAATTAATTAAATTTTTAATTAACTAATTTTATTTTAAAAGTTTTTCAATGTTTTTTAATTAAATTGGACGACAAACCATTGTTGAATCGTCTAACAATGGATATGATGGTTAGGATTAGGACATAAAGGTAGTTAGGGGAGTTGATTTCATAAGGGAACGCCTTATGATGTAAATATTACAATTAGGGAATGCAAAATGATCCGGGGGAGTGCGGGAAGAATGAGAATGAAGGAGAGTGTTTGAATCATAGTACTTTTAGCTACAACAGTTCATAGACATTTCAGTCCATCTTTACTTTAAGTACAAAATGCATTATCGATATCCAATCAATCTCTATACACAACTAAGATTATGGAGTGGGAAAAACATTATATGCTCTATGGATTTTTAGAATAAAGTTATGTGGGATTCAAAACAAAAAGTGTTTATATTTTCATTGAGTATTTTCATTTTATTTTTTCATGATAAGATTACAGAGTGAGACAAACATTATATGCTCTATGGATATATCGAATAAATTTATGTGAGATTGAGAAAAAAAATGTTTATGTATTCATTTAGTATTTTCATTTTATTTTTTCATAAATACTATCATGTTTCATTACACGTACTTAATTCTCATTTTTTTATATTTTTTTTGTAATGCACATTTTTTTATGCATATAAATTTACCTTTAGATGTATGATTAGTTGAGATTTATTTATATACTTCCTAAATTTTTATGTGAGACACATATCCTTTCTTTAATTTTTACTTGAGTAAATAATTTTTATTTGTATTTATTTATATTTTTATGATTAAATTTGATAATATATATAATAAATTAATGTTTCTCTAACCAATTTGTATTTTAATACATAATTGTTTTACTAAACACATTTTGTCAATATTTTCAACATTCTTCTATGATTCTTCAACTAATTCTATAACCCATACAACTACCATATAAAATTGTTCTTGCTACTATTTTATTTTTCATTTACAATTTATAGGATAGATAACATTCATTTAGGATTATTTAACTAAATTTGTAGCTCAAACAACAACCATATAAAATTGTTGTTGTCACTAAGAAGAAAATGGCACTATTATATGAAATTATTATATTTTATCACAAGTATCCTTATGATTTGTTAATAACACAACATCATCCATAAAAAATGACAATAACAAAGCATGAATTCTTATATGTATACTTTATTTATGCTTTATGATTCAATTTTCCAACTAATTTATATACAAGTCAAATAGAGGATACATTCTTATTTCATTTCTATTTTACTCTTGATTTTGACTAGTCTTTCTAATTTTATCAGTTATTGAATCCTCAATTTTACAATGAACTTTTAAATTGAACTTTTCATATAATTAGAAATTAGACCTTCTCCACTCTACTTGAATTCCTACTTTCTTCATTATTTTTGAAAGTCAATAGACATAGTACGATAATTTTTAGAAAAACCAAAGAAGAATTAATAAATATTGTTTTTCATCTCTTTTTCCAAACATCAACAACAAGTTATGAGATGATCAAGAGTTGAATGCTCAGGACAAAAGAAACCCAAGAAAAATTACTCACAATTTTCACCTTGTTAGTCTCAGCAAAATCCTAGCATCATGTTAAGTGTCATTCCAAAATGACCAAGTTTATGTAATTGTACATTGTACTAAACAATTTGTAATTCAGGTCTATAGGAATGTGACATTCATTTAGTTGTATATGCACATAATGTAAATGTGATTTGAACAAGTGCGGCCAAATTTTCTACTTCGTAATTGAGTTACAAGACTTATTTATTTTAGGAAAATATAAATTATGAAGCTTTGTCATATAAATATGAACACAATTGTTCTTTGTAAAACAATTTTATAAAATAATCATTTTTTTGTTATCTTATAGATATGACAGGTATATATTAATCTTCTCCATATTACATTAATATTAGTTTAAATATTTCATAGTATGTTTTATATATATCATGCTACCAACTTCTATATGAAAATTTTTGAGAAACATAATCCTTAATGTCAATGGCAAGGACTATGCGCCTTACAACACTTGTTACATTTTACTTTGTGGTTTAGCTTGAATGATTGATTTTATTACTTTAGTTTTTTAGTTTTGTTCTATTAATAATTTCATTCAGTTTCAGTTAATATGATTATAATTTAGAATTTTAGTTGTTTGAGTTTAATTTTAAATGTGATTTACTTATTACTTTAGTTACTTTTAATTTTTAGTTTATTTTTGTTACTTCAATTTTTATAATATTTTATTTTAATTTAACTTCATAACTTTATTTTGATTCTCAAATAATATACTTTTATATTATTACATTTTAGTTTGTAGTTTAGTTTGAATGACTATTTTTTTTTACTTTATTTTTTAGTTTGGTTGTATTATTAATTTTATTTCATTTTAGTTAATGTGATTATAATTTAGACTTTTAGTTGTTTTAGTTTAATTTTAAATGTTGTAAATTATTACTTTAGTTTTATTTTAATTACTTTTAATTTTTAGTTTATAGTTTAGTTTTGTTACTTCAATGATTTAGTTTAATTTAACTTCATTATACTTTTATATTATTACTTTTTAGTTCGTAGTTTAGTTTGAATTATTGATTTTTTAAATTTATTTTTTACTTTGATTAAATATTAATTTCATTAAGTTGTAGGTAATATGATTATAATTACTTAAATATAGTTTTAGTTTTATTTTGATAACAATATGTCAAACCATGATCGTCATGAAAATTGACAAGTTGTGAGTGTGACAAATTTCATGGGTGACATAGGACACATGTCAAGAAAGCTAAAATAAGACACCCAAACTTTTAGGATAATCAAATGCTAACAAATTATTTCTTAATTAAAATGAAAAATACTTTAATAATTTATAAAATTAAACATTAGAAGTTGTCATAGTCAACACTAAACCATTAGTGGTCAACAAAAAAATCCATTACTAGAGTCATGCCTTAATAGGGACTAATAAAACACTTATCCCATGACACATTTCACAATACCAAGATTTAAAATAATAATATCAAAAAAATTAACCCATTCATAACTTCCTTATATTATTATTATAAAAACAATTAATATGAGTATATATATATATATATATTAGGAAAAAAGCATGTTACAGGATTCTTAACCAACATTTTATAATGGAGATTATTAATATCTAAATAGAATTTATTACAATGCCATAACTTACTAATACTACATTCCTAAAAAACCATAAATCATGTTCAAATGACACATGTTAGTATGATAATTTTTTAATCAATCAAATTAATTAAAAAGTGAGAAAAGACAACTACTTATCTAACCTTTGATCTATCATGGAGATAATGAATGTGTGTTTTCTCTGTCATTCTAAAACAACTTGGAGGGAGTAGACACACGTTCCACCATGCTAAGAGACATTGCTACAATCATACCATTAGGACCATTTTGGGATGGTAGTGATGCTAAAGTAGCCATAGATAAGAGTGATAATGCAACATTAAGAAACATCTTCAACATAATGAAATGCTTATTTCCCACCTTTAGTTAGTCATTTGGTGAAAACATTGGAGTCTTTTCCCTGATTCACAACGAGTGAGAGTGATTAACTAAATGGTGAGGAAATTTTTGGTTGACCTCTGTCGGAATCACTATTGTCATTAGACCAAAACTCATAGACATTAGTCTTTGGTTACAATATCTAGAGTTAGGAACCATGAGACGTAGTTAGTCCATGTTAGGAAACACATCAGGAGCATTGAAATCAATGTCCAATAATCTCTCCTTGCATGTGTTGAGTAAGCTTTAAACTCGAGACTTATGACTTTGATACCACTAATTGAAATCACTCTACCTTAAATTAAAGCTGATGGATACTAGTCTCCCTTACCATTGCAAAAATTATAATCCATGAGAGTCATTCCATATCATGAAACACACAAATAACTAAACCCAATACTGAATAAGCTATAAATGACCTATATAAAATTTGAATGCTGCCATAAAAAATAACCAACTAGATAGTTTTTTTGACTCCACGAAAGACATGCCCATATCATTTCCTCCCTTATTATTGTCATTGGAAAAATAATGCACTTGAAATAGTATATGTGGGATAGAGAAGGAATAATACAAGTCCTCTTTGGTACAAGTAACCATCCCTCAATGTTCAAGACTTCCCAAATGGGTCAAATTTCCTTTTATCTAAGATGCCACAGAAGACGATCGACTTAGTGAATATGACATGATTAAAGATTTCAATATAGGTCAATCCATATGTTGTATAACAAAAACAAAAATCGCTAGATGACATCTATTTATTCAGAAAGATGTCATAGTTTTCACTAATACTAATATAATTTCTAAATCATGCCATAGACCTTGTTTTTGCAAGGAGAGATGTTATAGTTTTTGTTATTATCATTATAATTACCAAAAAGACGTAGAGTTTTTACTATTATCACTATAATTACTTTAAAAAATAGGTAGTAGGATATTTACAAGGTTTTGAATTAAATCAAACATCATTATATAGAGTTTTAATAATGTATTTAATAATTAATATAAGCATATAAATAATTATAAAAATTAATAAATATTAAAATATTTATTTAATAATATATTTATATTATCTAGATCTAAAAAATTATAAAATTTAACTAAGTTATAATTTTATTTTAAAATAATAATATTATTATTATAAAAAAGAATTGATATAAGTTAAAAATAAATAAAATTACTAACCGACTTAAAGCATGTTGGCTACCATCATTCCCCTTCTATCACTCTCTCATACCTTTATTTATTCATCTTATTGAGATCTAGCTTATATATTTTTTGATCTATCATTATGATGCACCATAGTGGATGGATCAAAATGTCGATTTAAATAATCATGGATGCAATAACCCTGGAAAAAAAACACTATACAAAACACTGATCACAAAAGCCTCATAACAATAAACTTATAGAATTAAAAAAAAACATGTAATGTAAATAGGATTTGTTACAATATATATCTTATCAATATCACATGCTCAGAAATTCATAATTAAATTGAAAAGAAAAAAGAACATAACTGTCTTTTTAATTAATCTCAACTCTTTATTCTAACTACTATTAAAAATATTGTATGGAATAAGTTTTCTAGAATTTTAATTTAGTTATCAACAAGAGCTGCAGTGAACATTAGCTCATGCTACATAAGTGGAAATTATACTTTTAGAAAAATGGCAAATTGATACATGAAGTGGAAAAATTAATTGCTTACTAAGGGGCAATGACTTGCATAAATTTTGGTGGGTAGTAACCACTAGTAAGTATGCACAATTACATTTTTAAATGATGGTGGACAATAACTCGACTTAAGTATATTTAAGTACATCCATCTGTTATGTAAACACTTGCTTAAATTATGGTGTGTAGTAATTGACGACAAATATGTTATTTACACCACTATGAACCATAGTTTTAAAAACCAGAACCAGTAACTGGACCGGTCCACCTAATGAATCGAGTTTCGAACTGGGACTAGTGAGGTCTAAATGAACTGGTTAAAAAGAAATACATTAAGTAATTATTTTTTAATGAAAACGAACTATTTTTAAGATTTAAAACCATGATTCCAAGCCAATAGAGACAAAATATGCAAAGATTGCTTATTTATATACCATGTAAAGGTAAATATATCAAAATGACACTGAGTGCAATACATATCATTGACAAAATACATCAGCAATGAGGCTCTAAATGACCTCTAGAGTGAAAAAACAAAGCCTACAAACTATGGGGCCATTGACCTACTACAGGTCTAGATATATGATAATAGTGATCAACATTATCACTTGAAACTTCTCATGATTCATCATGGCCAAACTCAGTTGATTGAGCGTTGACTCCCAAACTTTTGGACTGCTTGAATCACAAACTTCTCTATTGGTTCAGTGACTTGAGTCTCAAACATCTGAAGGTATTCTGCCCTAATATGCTCTGTTGAGTGATTTGGTGCTTCACATGGATTTACATGGCCTCCTATCCTAGCCAAGTGTTTCTTGAACATATTAATGCCCCTCCAATAGAATTTTGGCAATATTTGCAAATCATTTTTCCATCAATCATATCACAATGAGCCCATGCAGTATCCTTGGCTTTTGGAGGCATGGTGGCTACTACTTAGCTCAAACTCTCTACTGTTCCACTACTCCAGCAAAAACTCAACACTCTCCAAGCTCCTAATCAAACTCACAAAAACTCCAAATGAGATGTGTAAGCCAAATGAAGGGGTTGAGCTCCTTTTAAAGGCTTGGAGAGGGTGTTTTTAGAGGGAAAGAACCCTTAATTTCCCTCTAAAACACCCTACAAATTTGGGAAACCCTGTTGCATGGGTCATTTGCAGCCTTGGCAGCTAACCGACTGGTTTAGGATGAAACTGGTCGGTTTGACCACAAACCGATCGGTTCTTTCCTAAACTGGCCGCTTAGGATCGATTTTTCCCTTTTTTTTGGGTAAAATGAAGGGTCAAACTAGGTTTTTATATTAGTATGACCTGGTGGGATAGCTAATTGGACGGTTCAACAAGTTACCAGTTCAAATCGGTTGGTTTTTAAAACACGGTTCTGAACTAATTTCAAGGATTTAGTTTGAAACTTCACAATGAAATATCAATGTGCAAATATCTATAAATCGTGACATAAAAACAGTGTTCCATGGGGACTCGCCCCCCTACCCCCCCTAGGGGTCTAGTTTCCTCGCTCCCCTGCGCTCCGAGGACTTGGGGACGAGTAGGGGACATTTCCCCACGCTCCCAAAATGGAGGAAAATCAGGGGGACGTGCTAGGGAAACGTTTCCCTTCCCTGAGGGGATGTTTCCCCACGCTCCAAAAAAAAAGGCCTTGCTTATAGTTTATGATTTAATAGACCTAAAGTGGTACAAAGCTACTCATGTTTTGTATGGGGATAACATCTTGTGTTGTCTTTTAGTTTCAACAAGCATTATTTTAGAGGGTCAGTATCATGGAAATTTGCTGGACCATATAGCACGTACATGAATTTTCCCTTTTAAAACTTCTCCTTTTTTTCTCAAGTGATGGTTGGATTACAGTGGGGAGATAATTGGAGTGACATGCAAAGAATATGAGACATTCAGTTTGTGTTTTTAATTTGCATGACATTTGACATACAAACTATGGAAGCAGCACCTATGTCATGCGGGAAATAATTGGGTGGACTATAGACTAACATGCGTTTACTGCAAGCATGACAAAATACTATGGGCAACAAGAAATCTCAGGAACTGTCGTTATATATGAATTTATACAGTTACAAAATTTACACAGAGCACAGTGGCTCAGCTTGAATTCTCAGGTCTGAAAATTATTTTCACCCCTGAAATACACTGCTAGTTTGAAGTTTGAACTGCATGGCATTGCTCTAATAAGGTAGACAAATTATCCATGCCATCGTTGGTCACCCAAGTTGGTTCGCAGATGGTCATCCTGCAGTCAATGTCATTTGATAGTAAACTGTCAGAAACTCTTTCATGTGATCTTCTCATCTCTCCTGGAACTAAAACTCTTCTTTCAGCGTATGGTGTAATATCTATATTATATATAATATAACAAACTTTCTAGCTGTTGGATCCAATACAGCTGGACAACCCATTGTAGTTGCCCCTTCTACTGCCAATGCAGTGTTCCCGATCTGTTCATTTGCCTTTTCACAGAATTCAGTGGCTACCTTATCAAGCTGAAGCTTTCCCTCTGTCTGACCAAAATCTACATTAGAATTTGACCAAGCTGAATTAGAATTTTAAATTTATTATTTTATATGATATTATAAATTTGGATAATGTCAAATGATATTCATATCAATGATCATGCTTTGCAGCTTTTCAATTCAAACCAAATTGTCATAGTGGACTCAATTAATAAATTATATTTTATATTTATAAATTTTTAAGACCCTGATGCTCCCCCACGTTTCCTAAAAAATGGTAGGGAGCTTTTGCATAGGCCGCTCCTACACCCCCCTCACTCCCTCGCCCCCTCGTCCCGGAACGTTGGTGGAACATTGCATAAAAATTGCCACTACATTAAAAAATTATGTCAAAAAAATTTGAGTTAGTTATTCACATGAAATTGTATTGTGCAAAGGTTGTAATAAGACCTTCAAATTATGATCCAATCAAATGTTTCAAAAATATTTTTTCCAATAATATTGATTTTTTTTTCAAAGCTAAACATTATAACTCACATTGGTTAATGCCAAACTAATAACCTACCTTTGCAATGACTAATAGTCATTAGATTGATGGTAGATATTTAACCTCCATGGAATATTTTACAATATTCTTAATAGTATTCACAAATCAAAGGTTGATATTTATATCAAAGTAAAGATGTAATTTATACCTTTTTATTAAGTTAATTAGTTAAAAAAAATTAATTAAAAAAATGCTATATGAATGTGTGTCATAAGAAATCGAGTTATTGTTTTTTGTCTATGTGGTATTGGTAAACAATGACATTGGTGGATCATATGGTAATAAAGCCTCTTTACTAGTTAAGAATCTCTATGTTAAAATGGGGTGAATCTTCATAGTTAAGAATCTTGTTACATATTTTTTTTTAAATGTATATATGTTAAACTCATCATTAATTCTTTTTATAATAATAATAGTTATTATTATTATAATTAAAAACATAATTACAATTTAGTTAATTTATACGATTTTTTTAATGTTGGCAAAGTGAGATGCATCATGAGATAAGTGTTTTGATGTCCAATTATTTAATTTATATGGTTGCACTACTTAATTAACATTTTAATATTTATTTTTAAACAATTAGAAAACATATCATAGCTCAGTTGTCAAATTGTCTTGTTAACTATGAATGTAAGATGATTAATCACAATTATTTAAAAAACCTATACCACTTGACAAAATCTGCTCACTCACAAATTATAAAAAAGCAAGCTTCCATTCTTACAAAATATCTTTATTTCAATTTGTTAATATATTTTATTAAAATAAAGCTCTAAACTAAATAAAAATAAAGCGAAATTCATATTTCGATAATGTAAATTAATATTATAATAATATATGAAAATATAAATATTATCATTTTACAATATTAATTATCATTATAATAATTCACTTTTGGATGTAGATAAAAAATATGACATTAAGATTAAAATCTTTATAAATTAAAAATATAATTAAATATGTGTAAAAATATATAAATTTATTACTCTATAAAAAAATACATTACACTAGAGTGTTTGGTTTTTGTGATAAGGAAAATACTTTTATTTTTTACTTATGACATAGAATTTATTTCAATAATTATGAATATATTATTTAAATTTACAAATACAATGTTTTATATGGTACAAAAAATTAATTCAACTCTCTTTTTAGATTTCACACAAAATTAATTAAAAATTTAAATGAATAACATTACAAAGATTAAAAGTGCTACATAATAGTGCGCTTAGTTTAAATATAGATAAACTAAATTTTGTATACTCAAAATTTTAAATTAAAATTATGATTAAGTTGATTATATTAAGTTTTCAAAATAGAAGGCATGAACTTTATTTTACCTACACAACTCTAATATATTATTTGTTTAAGATTAGGTAGATGTTTTTAAGATCAATTGTAAACCATAAATTTATTTTTCACTTGATGACAAGTATAAATTTTATTTAAAATATACATTAAAACTACACAAATGATAATATAGTAATTTTAAAAATTGAGTTTTATTTCATATTCTTTGTGTTAAATTTGAGAATCTTGTAGTTTTATAATATGTAAAACATCTTATTTAAATTTTAAGAACTTATATAAATTGATTAAAAGAATGAATTGCACCATTAAAACGTTGTAAATAATTAATAAATATTTTAATTGGACTTTGCAAAACTAATATAAATTAGCTAATTAAAATGAAACATCAAATAAGAAATTTAAGTAGAACATTAATTACAATAGAACATTAATTACAATATTTTGTATCTATCCTCTTTTTTTTTATATATTAAAATAATTTAGTATACCATTTACTTTGTTAATTTAGTTTATAATAGAATCTAATCAAAAAGGAACTTAAAGATAATTTTATAATATCAAAATTAAGATACAGGAATTGTGAATCACTTCAATCGCTTTAAGCCATAGGTATTTGGTTGGCCAAAAGTCACTTCAAGCAATATGTATTTGGCAAAGAGTCACTTCCAGCCATAGGTATTTGGTTAGCAAGGAGTAAATGAAGCATAGAGTGATTCACATTAAGTAAATGCTAACGAAGAATAATAATAAATAATATGCATTCAATAACAATAATTTTAATATGTTTTAAATTAAATTTAAAACATGTATATACCTCTATATTGATTTTGTTTATAACCCATAAATATTTCTTTAATAAAGATGAAAGTTCATGTAGTAAGAATGTAAATATTCATGTATACATGGAGGCCATCGCCTTAATCCAAACAAAACATTTGTTCGTTGAAGTTAATTCATGTTCCTTATAAAACAAGGAGCCACTGTTGTGGCGCTAGTCCCTGCTGGTTAACAGAACAGTTTGGTCAGTTATTATTATGAGATTTAATTTGCGTTATCATGAGAGCTGGTTCCCATTACTAGTGTGTTGTAGGCATGCTTACTTGTATTAAGATTTAATGAATTGGATGGCCAATTGTTGTATGAACTTTTTGACTTTATGCGAAGAGTGAAATATAATGAACTTTGCCTTTGTTAAGTAAGAATTGTCATAAATGTCATTGCACTGATAAATGCTTGTAATGTTGAGTTTGTATTTCTTAAAATAAGATTAGTTTTAGATATAATTTTGCAATGTCCCATGATTTAAAAAACGCTTAGATTAATAATTAAAATATAATAAAAGTTAACAGTGTATCATAGAAAACTTGAGGGAAAAAAACTATAAAAGCTAATAATAATGCATTATAATGTATGAAGAATTAGAGAGTGTTAAAGTAAGTTATGTATTTTAATAACCACGGGGTATAAAATATATTTAAATGCATAATAATGAATTATAATGTACGAAGAATTGGAAAGTGTTAAAGTGAGTTATGTATTGTAATAACCACGGGGTATAAAATATATTTAAATTCATAATGAATGACTAATAGGAAGGTGTTAAAGTAAGTTATGTATTTTAATAACCGTGGTGCACAAAACATATTAAAATAATAGGAAGGTGTTAAAGTAAGTTATGTATTTTAATAACCATGGTGCACAAAACATAGAATTTTCTTATTTTTTTACATTTGAATATTATGGAAATATTCATAAAATGATAATGACCAAATAAACATTATTATGAATATAAATTTGTTAATTAAATTCGCGGTGGAGAGTGTTCAATATTTACATAGATCATTCTCGAAGGTCAAAGAAGAACTTAAGCATTTAAAAATTATAGTTATGGAGTCTTGAACCCATGATTGAAAGATTACATATCTAGTAACATGTTTGGACATAAATGATACCATTCAGGTTAATCTCAATGATTGAGTAATTATTCCATGGTCAAAAGAACAAAAGATATATTTATTTAAAAATATTTTTTATCATAACTTTAGTGTGAACTTTAAATTTGTCCAATTACTAATTAGCAAAGAAAATAAACCCTGCATCTAATTTCTAATTAGTAATTTGTTGCATCTAATTAATAATTTGTTGTCATGCAAAAGGACATGACTTTTGGCCTTTTTTATAGTTTTGGGTTAGTAAATATACTATCTAACTACAATAATAAAATAATTTTGATAAGTTTATTTTATAAATTAAAAATTAAAATAAACAAATTAAAATTAAAAAAACATTTAAACTTTACGAGTTGAAATCTAAATTGATCATGATCTCCAAGAAAAAATTCATTATCTTTTGGTGTTCTATACTCTTCCTTTCTGCAATATCATAATATTCGAATTAAAAAATATAATTTATAATTTAAACTGATAAGCTAATACATTGTGTAATAAGCATAAGAAATACATTGTTCTGTCATTTTTGTTGCAAAATACATTTATGTCAAGTCAAAGAAATGGCATTTTATAAGCTGGATAAAGAAGTATTCTGTCAGTACAATGTCAAGTTTTGTGCTGTAACATTTTGTCATTCTGTGAGTACAATGTCATTCTGTCAGCAATCACAGTACTTCATTCCAAGTCTCCACGTTTCAAAAATTTCAGTTGAAGGGGATCCCATGGAATTTGCAGAAATTGATGCTTCTTTATACGAGCTTAGCTGCTGAATTTTAACAACATCATTTCCAGACTTTCCTAGAATGGCTGCAACTGCGCGTTCAGATATTACAACTTCAACTGTAGTTTTTGTGATAAGCTCACTAGCTGCTGTGACACTGCCAAAGGTGATATACAATGTCAGGGACATTGGTACAGAAATGGTGATCAGCAAAACCCCCATGATAGCAGCAATCGACAAAGTTTTGCAAATCTTGTGTACCTTCCAAATCCGGTAGAACTCCCTTGATGAAGAATTGGCTCCTCAAACTCAGAGAAATTGCCAATACTGTTTATATCGCGGTTTGACTGAATTTTGAAACAAAGCATATAGTTAGTACTAGAGGGGTTGGTGTTTGCAGACAGATTTATGCTTAATTATCTTAAATAGAAATTTAATTGCAGCAAAGAATCTGCTTTTATTCTAAGAAATCAAAATCAAAAAGTAGCAACAGAGGGACAGTAGAGGAATTCTTGGCAAATGTTGGAAAATGTCGGAGGGAAATCAAGAGCTGCATACAAAATGGGTGCACTTGTTTGCTGTGGAGTGCCTGAAATTTCAACCACTGCTTCAGATGTTCCTAGTCCTTCAAGAAGATTAACTTTGGCATGAGAAATATGACCATACAAAGAAAACATGATCAGTAAATAAAGGGTCTTCATAGCAAGGTATCAACAATTGAGCTTGAATCACTAGCCATTTAACACATTGTTATTTCCTCTAGCATTGAAGCTAAATTTAACGTTAATCTCATACTGCTGCCATGTTATCTCATTGCGGCGAAATGTGGCAACAGTTTTAAATATACAGAATAGGTCCCGTAAAAAATTGATCCAGTACAAATACCAGAGCAGAAATAATGTTGAATAGTTGATAACAGTCGTCAAAGACAAAAAACCTTGTTTTAATTAACAATGGATGAAAATAAATAAAAATGTTTAAACAAAGCTGACCTTTGATGACCATGGGGCTGGTGAAGACTGCATAGTTGGATAGCTTGATGATGAATGGCCAGAATCTTGAAACGGGATGCTAGAAGAGAAAGATGTATGAGGAGAGCAGTATTCAAACCTTGTTCTAGTACTTTATGGTGCCAGAGACGAAGAAACCATAGCTGCAGTACTGTACTTGTCATGGTTTAAATTTTCTTGCAGTCTTGAAGTTATATGAACTAAAGGTTCTCGTGCAACCCTTATATCATGTACAATGTGCCAAAAGCTTGTTTAACATTAAAAAGAGTATTTGATTGACTAAAGTTGTATAACAGTAAGAGACATCCCTAACATGACTTGTCTAACTTCAAGGAGATTAGCTTTGGCACGAGAAATCTGAATATACAAAGAAAACATGATCAATAAAGGATCTTCATAGCAAGGTATCAACAATCGAGCTTCAATCACTAGCCATTTAACACATTGTTATTTGCTCTAGCATTGAAGCCAAATTTATTGTTAATATGATACTGCTGCCATGTTATTTCATTGGGGCAAAAGAATATTCAAAATAGAAAACTCATAAGGTATACAGGAATCGGTATGTGGCAACAGTATTAAATATACAGAACAGGTCCTGTCAAAAATTGATCCACTACAAAATTCTGAAAATGACAGAAACTGCCATTTGCTAAAATTCTGAAATTGAAACATGATACATTGAAGCATAGTAGAGCAGAAATAATGTTGAATAGTTGATAAAAGTTGTCAAAGATGGAAAAAACCTTGTTTTAATCAACAGTGGATGAAAATAAATAAAAATGTTTAAACAAAGCTGACCTTTGATGACCAAGGGATTATAACCTAAGTCGAACCAAAGTTTTGGGGTGGAAAGGTTTTGGGGTCTTATTGCAGGTTTCACATTGTTCGAGGTGAATGGCAGGCTTTGGCTCAGTGTTTAACGTTACTGCGGTACAGATGGGAGTCCTTTTCAACGCAAACAGATGTACATTCCCACGGCTACATAGGTACATCACTAAGCTGGAGTATGTATGTGCCGCATATTGTGTTTTTAATGGAATGTATTATGGTTTGGAGAAAGGAATAAAGACCTGCAAGTATTTTTCGAGGGCCTTCTAGAGACTTCGTTAACCAATTTCGTCATTTGCACATTTCTTGTTTTTGTTTTTGGGTGGGAGTGTGAGGATTTTTACAGAAGCTGTCCTGTTTCTTCGAAGCCTGAGCGAAGTGTGGCCAGCTTTAGCTGAAGAAACCATTGGTACACTGTTGTAGGGTTTCTTTTTTCTTCTTTTCGGGTGAAACTGTGATTCTTGGTACAGATTGAGCGGCAATCTTTTGTAATTTGAACTGTTTTTGCACATGAAGATCTAAATAAATTGGGGTTCATGGGTATTTAGATTGAAGCTGGAGTATGTATGTACCGCATATTGGCTTTTTAATGGAATGTATTGTGGTTTGGAGAAAGGAATAACTGGACTTTTCATGGTTTAAATTTTTGGGCAGTGTTGAAGTTATCTGAACTAAAGCTTCTTGTGCAACCCTTATATCACGTACAATGTGCCAAAAGCTTGTTTAAGATTAAAAAGAGTATTTGATTGACTAAAAAGAGTAAAACACATGCCTAACATGGCTTGTTGCAGCTTTGCAATGTTGACGAGATCTCTTTTGATTTGCAAAAACAATTTATTAGAAAGCGAGTATTGTATATACCTGAACCAACTGATCAGTTTCGAAAGCACACCGAGGAAGGTCTTCTCTTTGTAATATTCTAATATTGGCAGCTGTTGTGTGCCTCATATCAGAAGTCACTGCAGCACCCCTGCCAATTAGACAACAAAATTTCAAAATAAGATCAAGCTGCTGAAAGGTACTTTATCATATGCAATCCTATTACTGGTTACAGAACTGTATCTGCCATCAAACTTTAGATTCACGCTAACTAGCTAAACATGACAATGTAGAACGAGAGATCAAAACCGTGAGGCTACAAAGTCATAAACTTCTGGAACAAGGTTTGCAGCGCCTGCTTTTCAATGAGATCTAATACAAACATTGGCTGAAAATATTGCACAGTGCTGAGGATGTAGGCAATTATGAGATTGCCATTGTCTTAGTATACAACAAAGGGGCAAAATGGTGCAAGAAAATGCAAAGAACCGACTAGAAATTTTAGGCACGGGTTTCATAAAAACCTTTAAGTCCCCTTGCCGAAGTACTCCAAAGGTAGCTTCTTCATACACGACACTGTGTGTGAAGTGGACTTCAAATCATATAAAAAATGAAATGGGTTGAGGTAAACTTACTGCTTTGAAATCCAACATTGAGTGCGAGCAAGAATACCAATGGAATGAGTGGAAGCTACCAGAAATGTATATCGGCCATTGTGTCCTTCGTCCTTTGTAGATTGGAAACCATGTGACCATTCTTCAGATTGTAAATTGCAAACCATGCCAGCACTCTTGAGATATATGGCATATTTAGATGGTCTCTGGGATAAATTCTTTCCTGGTAGTGTTAGCAGATTTTATGCAAAGCAGTTACCCTGTAGCATTCGTTTCGAAAATATAACTATACGTTTGACTTTGAATCAGATGTATTTAGGAACATGCAAAAAATTTAAGCAAATTGTAGAGGTAACAGTAAACAGAAACTTAGGTAAAATAAAACAAAACCTTTCCATCACAAAACTTTTGTTCGACTTAGGTTATAATGCTATTATAATGAAAAATCATGTCGGTCAAGCAACGGCCAGCAATTGATTGATCCCATATAGTCGCAGGGAGGTAGTAATAATACCAAATGCATTATGCCATAATTCCATTTTCAAACAACATATATTCATTTTAAAGTCCATATAGTTTGGTGCTATTTATAAAGTCTAGCTTCAAGCATGTTGCAGAATGCGTTCGATCTCAAATACAAGACAGAAACACAAACAGTACAAACAGACATGTATAAAGACTTTCTAGCTCTCTTTCCTGAATCGTTACCTACACTATGAAAGAAACAAAAACTAACATAGCATTGAGCCATAACATAGGAAGAAACATAAATGAGTAGCCGATTCAATATACAATTTGTCATTTAACTGAGTGGATAATAAGTGCATGTTTAATCAATCTATGGAATCTTTGGTGTTTGCATTCAGCAGCTGTAGATACAAAATTATTGCTCATCTGATGTTGCATTTACTGTATTCAATGATATAATTTAAACCAAACATGGTACTTTTTAAGGTGGAGCAAAAATATAAATAAAAAAGGTGGCAAGACAATCTCTGGTTGTCAAGCTTGAAGCATGATGCAGAATGCGTTCCATTTGAGATACAGAACAGAAACAGAAATAGTACAAACACAGATGCATAAAGAATTTGTAGCCTTTTTTCATCAACTGTTGCGTTACATGTTCTTTGTAAATGAGTCAAAATTGCAAGTCAAATACTTGTATTACAGTAAGAGCATAATAT
Organism: Pinus tabuliformis; assembly: GCA_031772625.1. Classification (NCBI taxonomy): domain Eukaryota; kingdom Viridiplantae; phylum Streptophyta; class Pinopsida; order Pinales; family Pinaceae; genus Pinus; species Pinus tabuliformis. Next base: position 328,388,273 of record CM062808.1, read on the forward strand.
GAAGAAACATATTCATATTACTTTTGCATTTGTTCTGGACATGAAGGCCACCATGTTCCTGCATTTTGTAATTTGTATAACAAATAGTTAGTTAGAATAAAATGATAACATTGTAAATTGAATAGAGGACATATTTGAGAGAAAGCATGTTAAGGAGTTATGTGAACTAAAGCTTCTTGTGCAATCCTTATATCATGTACAATGTGTCAAAAGCTTGTTTAACATTAAAAAGAGTATTTGATTGACTAAAGCTGTATAAGAGTAAAACACATCTCTAACATGGCTTGTCCCAGCTTTCCAATCTTGACGAGATCTCTTTTAATTTGCAAAAACAATTTATTAGAAACTGAGTATTGTATACACTTGAACCAACTGATCAGTTTCGAAAGCACACCGAGGAAGGTCTTCTCTTGGTAATATTCTAATATTGGCAGCTGTTGTGTGCATCATTTCAGAAGTCACTGCAGCACCGCTGCCAATTAGACAACAAAATTTCAAAATAAGATCAAGATGTTCAAAGGTACTTTATCACATGCAATCCTATTACTGGTTACAGAACTGTATGTGTCATCAAACTTCACATTCACGCTAACTAGCTAAACATGACAATGCAGAAGGAGAGATCAAAACCATGAGGCTACAAAGTCATAAACTTCTGAAATAAGGCTTGCAGTGCCTGCTTTTCAATGAGATCTAATACAAACATTGGCTCAAAATATTCCACAGTGCTGAGGATGTAGGCAATTATGAGATTGCCATTGTCTTAGTATACAACAAAGGGGCAAAATGGTGCAAGAAAATGCAAACACCCGACTATAAATTCTAGGCACGGGTTTCATAAAAACCTTTAAGTCCCCTTGCCAAAGAACTCCAAAGGTAGTTTCTTGATACACGACACTCTGTGTGAAGTGGACTTCAAATCATATAAAAAGTGAAATGGGTTGAGATAAACTTACTCTCTGTGTGAAGTGGACTTCAAATCATATAAAAAATGAAATGGGTTGAGATAAACTTACTGGTTTGAAATTCAGCATTGAGTCCGAGCAAGAATACCAATGGAATGAGTGGAAGCTACCAGAAATGTATATCAGCCATTGTTTCCTTCGTGCTTTGTAGATTGGAAACTATGTGACCATTCTTCAGATTGTAAATTGCAAATCATGTCAGCAGTCTCCAGATATATGGCATATTCAGATGGTCTGTGGGATAAATTCTTTCCTGGTAGTGTTACCAGATTTTATGCAAAGCAGTTACCCTGTAGCATTCGTTTCGAAAATATGACTCTACGTTTGACTTTGAATCAGATGTGTTTAGGAACATGGAAAAAATTTAAGCAAATTGTACAGGTAACAGTAAACAGAAACATAGGTAAAATAAAACAAAACCTTTCGAGCCCAAAACTTTCGTTCGACTTAGGTTATAATGCTATTATAATGAAAAATCATGTCGGTCAACCAACGGTCAGCAATTGATCGATTGCATATAGTCCCAGGGAAGGACTAATAATACCAAATGCATTATGCCATAATTCCATTTTCAAACAACATATATTCATTTTAAAGTCCATATAGTTTGGTGCTATTTATAAAGTCTAGCTTCAAGCATGTTGCAGAATGTGTTCGATCTGAAATACAGGACAGAAACAGAAACAATACAAACAGACATGTATAAAGACTTTCTAGCCCTCTTTCTTGAATCGTTAGATACACTATGCAAGAAACAAAAACTAACATAGCATTCAGCCATAACATAGGAAGAAACAGAAATGAGTAGCCAATTCAATATACAATTTGTCATTTAACTTGAGTAGATAATAAGTGCCATGTTTAATCAATCTATGGAACCTTTGGTGTTTGCATTCAACAGCTGTAGATACAAAATTATTGCTGATCTGATGTTGCATTTGCTGTATTCAATGATATAATTTAAACCAAACTTGGTAGTTTTTAAGATGTGGCAAAAATATAAATACAAAAGGTGGCAAGACAATCTCTGGTTGTCAAGCTTGAAGCATGATGCAGAATGCGTTCCATTCGAGATAGAGAACAGAAACAGAAACAGTACAAACACAGATGCATAAAGACTTTCTAGCCTTTTTTCATCAACCGTTGCGTTACATATTTTTTGTAAATGAGTCAAAATTGCAAGTCAAATACTTGTATTATAGTAAGATCATAATATGAAGAAGCATATTCATATTACTTTTGCATTTGTTGTGGATGTGAAGGCTGCCATGTTCCTGGATTTTGTAATCTGTATAACAAATGGTTAGTTAGAACAAAATGATAACATTGTAAATTGAAGAGAGGACATATTTGAGAGAAAACATGTTAAGGCATATGTTGATGTACCTTCCATTTGTTAGTTGACATTTAATAGCTCACTATCTTCATTGAGTGTGAACTTGCTCTGATTTTTGAAGTCACGTAACATGTAAACAGTGGTAGCTTTCTGTTGCAAATATGTTTCATATGACATTGATTTTAAATCAAGAAGTAAGTCATGTAATAAGGGCTCCCTGATAATGCACTGGACAAAGTTATTTGTAATGGATTCTATTACAGCATTTATACAATGCTTGTAGAGGAAAGGGCAATTATCATTTCATTGTGAATAGAAAATTGTTGCATTGGCTATTGCTATGGATGAATTCACTGGGGAGTTACAAATTGCACAAACAGGTTCGAAAGGAGTTGAATATGGATTTGTTGTGATCAGAATACCTTCGACCTGTTTAAAAAAGATTCAAGCGTTAATTTACATTATTACATGGCAAATGCAAAGGCAGCAAAAACATTATTATTGCTATACTTACAACATAGGTAGATGTAGTTAGTTTTCTGAGATTGTTGAGTGCATCTATGTTAAGTTCAGTCATGAACGTTGACTTCGATGCTCTGAATATTGTTTCTTTTGTGTTTACCTTTTTTGTTAAATTTTTGAAAAGGATGAGCGGAAAGTGTCCTTTTTGCAATTGTTTTTCCATTGAAAGGAAAAATTGTTCATATGTGTCAAAGAGTTGCAACTGCAAAATAGAAATTGTTATGTATTGAAAAATACAAAAAGTAATATGCAAATACATTGTTCGTATGCACTGAAAAATTGCAATTGCAGTAGACAAATTACAAAAACTATAGACAAATTACAACAACTATATATTGAAGTGATGCATGTTATCTACTGAAAATTAGCAATAAGTAACATCTGAATACATACAGTTGCATTGTCGTTTTCAGAATCTCCATCTTTGATATGGAGTATGTAATGCAATCCAACTCGTTTGGCAAGTGTAACGGCGACAGCGATTGTGCCAATTGGGTACATTTCTTTTTTGTTTGCAAATTGCCTAATGGTTGTATTGGGAATGAAGCAATATTCTTTGCAAACTTCAGGTACAGTTTCTATGATACTTGATTCATTAAGCAAAATTATTTTGTCACAGTCACCGCGATCATAAACAGTTTTAGGCAATATCCTGAAATTTGTAATTGAGATGTTGTTGCCTTGCAAAATTTTCTGTTCATGTCGCTCCACCAAATGTGCAGGTACACTCAACGTTATAGTCATCATTCCTTGAGCATCTGTCAAATCAGCTCGCAATACTTGACGTGATTTGTTTGCTTTATCAAGGAATGCAGTATAGACAACCATTATGTCTCCAACAAATATCTGCCCAATTTTACGACTATTGAGATCTTCAATTGATACTTTAATTGGCAGTATCTATTTTTGCCTATTAAAATTGCTTAGTTAGAAATTGCTATAAACATTTGTAGAATAGTATGTTTCTCCTAAAGACTGAATAAGTAGAAATAGATTAGAGTGTTGTGTTTCATATGCATACCTTTTTGATGTATCATTTTGTACATTTGTTGAATGAAGTTTGGCTGCGATTGTTTCAGTTGGACTAACACAGGCAAACACACGGTTCAATATGATGTGGATATTATCACATGTATTTTGTGATAAGAAATCAATAAAGAAATTGTGATATGTAACCTGTACATGTCTTCTTGCTGCATTGTTTGGGGGGACTTACTACTAGTGCTTTCTTCACTCGTCCAAGATTTTCTAATTTATATACATTTAAATATAGATATGTAAAAAGAGAAGATATATATAGTAAACATTAATCTGATATATATACATTTAAATATAGATATGTAAAAAGAGAAGATATATATACTAAACATTAATATTTTAAATAGAAAATAGCATATTTGTATAGTTGTCATACATACCTTTTCAAAGCAAGTGGTTGGTTTGCCTTTTCTAATTGAGTTATGCGCTCTATTTCTTCAGTTGTTTGTTTTCCTTTTTCAAGATTTATGCTATGTTATAGAATAGCAACATATATTTAGTTCAATTTGAAAGAGCATATAGAAGTAAACAGTTAACAAGGAACATTAAAACCATAGAACCATACATATGTAAAGATAGAATTCATATATAGTAAACATTAATATTCTAAAAACAAATTGGCATATTTGTATAGTTGTCATAGACATACCTTAGTGAACATTATTATTCTAAATACAAATTAGCATTTTTGTATAGTTGTCATAGACATACCTTTGCAAAACAAGTGGTTGGCTTGCCATTTCTAATTGGGTTATGCATTCTATTTCTTCAATTGTTCCTTTTCGTCTTTGAAGATTTAGGCTATGTTATAGAATAGTAACATATATTTAGTGCAAATTAGAAGTAAGAAGTGAACAAGAACATTAAAACCATAGAACGATACATATGTAAAAATAAAAATAGAATGCATATATAGTAAACATTAATATTCTAAATACAAATTAGCATATTTGTGTAGTTCTCATAGACATACCTTTGCAAAACAAGTGGTTGGCTTGCGCTTTCTAATTGGCTTATGCATTCTATTTCTTCAATTGTTTCATTTCCTTTCTCAAGATTTATGCTATGTTATAGAATAGTAAGACATATTTAGTGCAAGTCAAAAGAACATATAAAAGTAAAAGTTGAACAAGAACAGAAGATCCATAGGAAAGGAAAGGCAAAAAGAATATACTCTGTTTGTTTATGTTACATGTTGTTGTTCTTTTTTCTTGGTCGTTCTGTTCAATTGAAAAGGGTTTTACTAGCAGAATCTACATCCATAAATAGATGAGGTCATATCTGCAAATTTATGATAGGATACTTGTGTTGGTTAATTGAAAAGGTTGTCTTTGGCATAACTTGCATTGATCAATACAGAATGCCATATATGTAAATGTACAATAGAATGCATAGTATGTATGATGTTATCATTTCGTTTAGTACAAAAAGGATATTGTAGTATGCTTTAGTAAAATAGAAATGGTAAAAGCAATGAGGTATTGCAAAAATGTCAAAATTTGGAATTTTGTAAACTATTTCATGTGTATATCATAGCTGAAGGACAAGAGATATTGCATCATGGTCAGACCAATATGTATCCAATACGAAAATTCTATATTTTATATTAGCTAGATTTGCCCAAACATGGTCAATCAATGATTTGTGCATGCTATTAGTTTTGTCAACTAGGAGATGAAGATTGTAGTTTTGCATGTAGGTTTCTAGCTGCTTTGTTTTTTGATTGCAATGTACCATATCAATATTGAAGTCCCCTAATATAACTATGATATTATTTAGATCTAAGTGGTATAAAGCTTTTGCAATGAAATTGAGGATATTGTTTAGGTTTGGATGTGGCGATGCATATATATTGAGTATTGCAATTTGTAATGTGTGAACTTTTATTTTTGTGAGCAATGCTTCTACAAAGCAGTCTTCAAAATGGGTATGTTCAAGGATAATGATATTTTTCTTTATCAATATCATTACTCCATGCTTAATGCAACTTGAAATGCAATTGAAAATTTTGAAGTATTCATTTTCCATACACAACAACATATGTGTTTCTTGTAAGCACAAGATATCAGATTGCATTATGTCATAATCATTGCATACGTCAGTAAGATGCGCATGAAGGTTGCAAGTGTTCAATGAAAGAATAAAGATGGATCGCAATGATTGTATTGATGAAGAGTCATATTCTAATTGCCATTTTGCAGTGGTGCAAACGTTGCATTTCACAATTTACTTTTTGCTTGACCTTGAAATTATTATGTGTAAGAGGATTAAGCAAATACAATGATTCTATGTTTCTGACATGTGATAGTGCTGTGTATACTAGGCCATGCACTTGTACTTCAGTAGGGTCAAATGAAAGCCTATCCAAGGTTAAGCCTTGTGATCTATGTATTGTGCGTGCACATGCAAGTTGAATTGGAAATTGTTTTCGTATTTTCAATGGGGCCATCTTTGATGTCATAGGCATTGCTTTTGATATTCGCAATATTGGTGTCCAATCATGTGCTATCTCTGAAGTATACAAATGAGCTAGTTTTCTAGATTGTCGATGACCAATATTAGGGTCATGGAACTTAATCCATAGAACATCGACCTTATCTGTATGGGTATATGCTTTAACTATTCCATCTGCACCATTCACTAGCCCATTTGGTGCATCATAATTGCAAGCATACATTTCAACTAACATGTTCAACTTTATCAAAAGGTGCGGAGGCAAAATAGCCGTATGTTGATGGGTTGGGAAATTGTCGTTATTCTCCTCATTTTCATCAATTGCATTAATTAAAATTTCTTTGCCAGGCATCAGCATCAACATTTCCTTGTTATGCATTGCAACATCTTTGTTTTTGTAAAATAAATAGGGAAATGTTGGATCATTTGGTACAGGGCGCATGCAACTTGTATTCATGTATGTTATATCATCAGATGTTTGACAATTTGTTCACATTCTATTTAACACTGATATGAATCTCTTATTTGTTTGTCGCATCGTCATATGCAATTGGAAGCACTTGACATTATCCTTCCAGAAATCATGTGTTATTGTTTGATTGTTGATTGTTGGTTGTTCAAAAATAAGAGAGTCTTGAATAGGTTGTGCTTGATAGAAATCACCACAAAATATGATGTCAATGTTCCCAAAGTATTTCGTTTGGACATGTTTTATGTTTCTGAGTCTATTGTCAATAGAATATAAGAACCGACTTCCAATCATCGAGATCTCATCTATGAAAGCTACTTGCAATTCTTGATATAGCTTTGATAAGTTGTCCAATACTTCTTTGCTCAGTGAGAACAGTTGAGACTTGTTAAAAGGCATTAGCAATGTAGAATGGATTGTTGTTCCACTTGCATTATATGCAGCTTTTCCTGTGTATGCTAATATTAGACCTTTTGGTTTCATAGGATCAGTTGTGTTTTGTGAATCATAAATTCGTATAAGCATTTGGAAAATCGCTTTTGCTGTGAGCGTTTTACCTACACCTGCTCCACCTGTAATAAAAAGGTAAATTGGTTCCTTGGGTTTTTTTTTTTTTAATTGCAATGTCTTTTACAATTGCTTGTTGCTCTTTGTTCAAGATTCTTCTAAGTTTGTAATATTCATTGTTCTCCATTAAAAATGGATGGGCAGTAATTTGAAATCCAAGATTGATTTTTTTCTTCATTTCAAATTGTTTTGGAAATTGCAAGTCCGATTGCAAATCATATTCCTCATAATGGGAATTGTTCTCCTGGTTTTGTATATTCATTTGGTTAGTATTCAAAGAACTAATTTGCTCATTTGTTGCAGTCTCTAAATCACCCCATGTTGGATTGATGTTATATGTAAATTTGGCTTCATTGACTTGAATTGTTTTTTCATGTAATGTATATGCAGAGAGCCATGTAGGCAATTCTTGTTTCAATGTATCTTCACAATTTTCAAATGGCATATGTAACAATAATTTCTCTCGACAAAAGTTTTCAATATCATTGTGTTTGTTATATTTGACAAATCGTATAACATTTGGATTTTTCCTTTTAGATATGGGTCTGCCATCTTTCTTGTAATTTGATACAAATTCTGCAAGGCAGATTTTGCTAATGGAACTTGGCCGTCCAATGTAGTAGTCAACAATGGAATGGCACATAACATCTTCTCAATCATTAGGTTCTTGTTTCAAAAGAATAGGCAGTTTAAGCATAAATGTGCGTTCATCAACTGGAGACGTGTTTACAAATATACATTCCCTTGAACTACAACTCAATGGCAATGAAAGTGCTATATGCACTGCTTGTTGAGCTGACATTTGCTGTAGATTGAGTAATGTATTTCCAAGTTTACGAATCATTTGCATAGCATCAATTTCATCTTTCTGATGCTCTTTGCGTATTCTTCTAAATGCATTTGTCATAGACTTGTCAATTTTGGTCATATATGAACTACAATATGACACTGCAGCATATGCATTTAGCACAAATTGTGCATCTGTATTTGCATTCCATAAAGTAGGCATAGCCTTTGCAAAACTGTTATTCCAAATGTGAGAAGGTTTTCGTTTCAGGAAAATTGTTGGTTGCTTTATTGTATTTTGTAATAGTTCTATGTACTCATTTTCTAGTAGCCCTATTTCTAGGAGGAAATTGTCATGTGTTATTGAATCATTGTAGTTTGTTTTCTCCAAGAATGCAAAAAATGATATTTATTTCCCTACGATTTTTTTATTTTCTGCATTGGTTGGTTCAATGATCATTGTTGATTTCATTGGTGGCATGGGGAAGTTGTATCTGCAATTTGAATTTTTTCGCTTCTTACAACTTTTTGTATGGTGATGTTTATGCAATTTAGCAACATCTGGCTCCAAATGATCTGTATTACAAGTGATGTAATTGTCAAGAAACCTCTCAATTTTTGAATTGCTTTCTTTTCCATATATTGGAGCATTTTCTATCCATAACAGTCCATGTTCATGTTCAGTTCCTCTATTTTGGAATTCTGTTACGAAATAGTAATCATATATTTTTCCAAAGAATGTAGTATCTTGACATATCAATCGCTTTATAGCATTAATTCTATGTCTATAGTATTGGCTACATGTGACTGGATATTTTCTTATAAGGTAGTCAATGTCATCATCTTCTAATATATCAATAGCATTTTTATTTTCTTTATTTCTAAACAATGTGACGAGTGTATCTACTAATGGTTTCCATCGATGTTCTGCACTTGTGAATGTCACAAAGAAAGTTGGAGGCCACAGTTGTCGTATCATTGCAAATATGTTTTTCCTAATTTGTTCCAAATGATCAGAAGATATGTGAATGTTTTTGAAATCTATGTATCCAATGTCAGACTTAAATAACTTTTCCAAATTTGCTCGATACTTGACATCTTTTGCTAATATTTTCCTGCCTTTTAGTTGTCCTTTTCTTATTCATACCCATATGCAAGAAAGCACTTTATCAATTATTATTCGCATTGTCTTGAAAAACAAATTTGTTGTATGATATTGGAAGTCACCACTTGCTTGTAACAATTCCCATTGTACAATTTTTTGGTAACTAAACCTATTTGTGATGTCATGATCACGTGCATTGCCATAAAATAATGTTGGAAAGTTCATTTCTTCTGCATATTTGTCTTTGAAAATGCCTAATGGTCATTGTCCTTCAGCAGGTGCCAATTCAATAATCTTGTCTTGTAAATCGTAGATGCGTTGTGATTCTATTAATCCATGCACCAATGTTTCAGTAGGTGTTTCATTATTTGCATCACTATCTGTATCACTTTCATTGTCACTGTTTGAATTGTGTACAATGTATTCATTATTCTCTTGTAAAACATGGGCCCAATTCTCATTTATACAAATGTTGCTAGCTTTATAAAGACTTCTAGAACATAGTTCATTCAATGCTTTCATGACAATAATTGGACGTACTTTACCTGTTTGGTATGCATTTTTGTATTGCAATCGTCTTTTCAATGCAACTGCAATTGTCATTGTATCATTTAGATATTGTGGCAATGCTTTTTGCACAATGTCCATATGAACTGGTACATTGATAATTGATCCTGTTAAGCCAATTTGTGATCGTCTATGTCCCCATTGTCTGATTTGTGCAAATGCAATTCTCAATGACACAAGTCTTTCTTCTAGGTTTGAAAGTATATTTACAGTTGGCAATGAAATGTTACGTCTTATTTGTTCAGGTGTTGCAAATTGTGGTAGCTTTCCATTCTCGAGCGCTTTTTTGCAAGAAACACATATGTTTTCATTGCTAAAGGTCCTATTGCTCAATGTCAAATTCATATGCTTTTCTTGCAAATCTATAGTGAAGAATCTAATATTTTTTGCAAAATGCAATTTGTTGCAAACTGCATATGTATTCCTAGGCGTGTCTTCGACTTTCTCCATATAAATTTGTATTGCATTTTTCTTGCTTGTAATTCTTGACTTCTTATTAGAAAATGGTTTTTTGCATTTGTCATTGCATTTGCGTTTTGTACATATGAATTGCTTTAGCTTGTGATAATTCAACCTACAATCCTTAGTTGGTTTCATTTGATCTAAATGACATGCTATCTCAAATGCAATATTATTGCTAAAATGTACTTGAGATATACATTGCTCTTTTTCTAGTATATGCTTATGATGCAATTGATTACAAACGTCATTTGCTTCCATGTGCAGTTGTTGAGAATTGTGAACATATTCTTGTATCATTGCGTGGTAGTGAATATGTGATGTATTTGTCATGAATGACAAGATGTTAACAATATCATTGCATCTCAAATAAGCGGAACTGTAATTGACAAAGTTATTAGCAACAGAGGACCATACTTGGATATTGACTTTGAATATCACAAATATCCATTGTAGACAGAATGGTCCGCCTTCCACCTGTCCTTTTTCATATGGCATTGCCATATTTATCAGATATTGTTGCCAGTTGCTATTCATTGTATAGTGTATCGCATCAACTACTAGGTATTGCTCTAAACAATGCAATGCCTCTTGATTCTTATGCATAAGTGCATTGCAAAAAGATTGCACAATGTAAAGTCGCAAACACTCTGAATTGAATTCTGTTGCTACTAAATAGCAAATTGCATTAAAGAGACTGTCACCACAATTAGATGTCACTTGCTTTGCAATTGTTAGTCCATTTAAAAGCATATTATTTGCAATATGCATCCAATGGCTTTCAATATCTTTGCAAATAGGTGACAGGTAGATATTAGACTGGTTGCAAATGCAAATTGGAAACTTTTGGTAAACCAATGGTTCATAATGACCACTAACAGGATTTGCATCATGAAAGAGAATGCAATATGGAATTGCATTTTCATGTTGATTAAAGAGAAAATATCTCGTTTTTCTTGTCAATGACCAAACTGCAATTGATATATCTAGCCATTTAGCTAACCAACGTATGCAAAGGTATCACCCCATAAACCTTGGTCAGACTCCTTTATATTTGTAGATGCAGAACAACGCATTTTATGAAGATATGTACCAATATCATTAACACCATGTAACTCGTATAGGAAGTCAGGTGCCAATTCATACTCATATGACTGTATTGCTTTAACGTCATTGTTCTTTAAGCAAAAAAGAAAGTGGTCTATTAACCCATTTCGCAATTCATTTGAAGTATAACGAAAATGTAGAAGCATTTCGAATGAGTCAAATAGACAATCTCCTACAGTATATGAAAATGCATTTAGTCTAAAAAGACCATTTCTTTTTAATACAATATCAATGTTCTCAGGCAAAATGCATTGCAATCTGAATTTGTAATTGTCAACATCTATTATTTCTTCCATCATTTGCAATTGCTTACCGGAGTTGCCTTTTGCAATTGTCTTGTACAGCTTTGCAAAAAATATTGATGAAGTTAGCAAAAACTGAAGATGATTGTTTTGAACAAAATGTATGTATATTAAAAAAATAGGCTATTGCATTATGTTGCTAAACAAATATCAAATTTCTAGCAAGAAGCCATATTTATAAATAACAAAGAAATTGGAAATGGAAACAATGCAAAGACATAATGAAAAAATGGAGCATAATTTTAAGAATATTTGTGCAAGTTAACAAAAGGAAGCAATGGAAAGACAAAACGAAGAAATGCAGCATAACTTTAAGAATATTTCTGAAAGTTAACATCATTGTCAATTGCATTTGTGAAATAAAATAATTGCGAGGCTATTTATGAGTTTTACATAAGTGGTGCACCAATTCAACTGTCAAAATATAAAAAGTATTGTCTCCAATTTGTGCTAGGTTGCAACTCCAATATATTTCAAGGTAAAAAGTTTCCTGCTATTCGGTATCAGAGTATGGTTATACTATATGGATCTAAACAGAATTCAAGGATCAAGGAACCCAAACAAGGCATTGAGAAGCAGATACGAGTAGTGCATAAGCGTACTTCCATAAGGCTTGTCAAGAAGATCCATCATTATGTGATGCTGGAGGTATGATTCATATAAATGATGAACATGTAATATGTTCAAAGGAAAGCTTTGGCAAACACAGCAACAATATGCCTGAGCAAATTGTCCCAAGACTGTTGCCAATTCTAGCACCTGAAAAAAGATGCCCAAAAATTACAGATCTTTGATGATTCACAAATTGTGGTGAATTGAATGAATGGAACAAATTCATTGGATAATTATAAATTTCAGCCTATATTTGAGGAGATTCAACTTGCTTGAACAGAGTATTTAACACATTATCTTTCAACATGTCTACAAAGACAGGAACATGGAAACTGATGGACTGTCAAAAGCTAGATTACACTTGGTAGCACGAGCTTGGATCATTCAAAAGAAAGTGGAAGGGCAGCTCATGGAATGTCTTGACACACTTTTCATATAATCATGGGATTGTTTAAATGTGAATATCTATATGTATATTTTTTTATGGCACTGTTTATGAACATATCTAGGAGCTAATTTTTTATCAGACAAAACTGGTTTCAAACCTGCGATATATGTCAGAATGACCATGATAGGGCTGTCATATTGACATTTTTGAAAACTGTTTATGAAGCAAGATATCTTCTCAACCATACTTTTATCTCTTCCTATGCTTAAGGATATCTCTATATGTATATTTTTTTATGGGACTGTTTATGGACATATCTAGGAGCTAATTTCTTATGAGACAAAACTGGCTTCAAAGATGTGATATATGTTAGAATGACTATGATAGGGCTGTCATATTGACATTTTTGGAAACTGTTTATGAAGCAAGATATGTTCTCAGCGATACTTTTATCACTTCCTATGCTTAAGGATATCTGTGAAATGCAGAAACATATATAGTAAATGTAATTTTGTTTTCATAATAAAATTATTTTTTCTCTCTGAGGAGAATAAGGTAGTTGAACATCATATCAGAACCAATCTAGTTATAACTAGCTAACATGAGATTTTAATCTAAGGTTTAAATAGACAAAATGTCTTGATACATCATTATATGGAGCTAGTTGGATGCATTACCCAACTTCTACTTGTTGGGATCATCTCAAATAATATTATTGTTATGATTATAATAATTAATAATATTAATATTAATGTAAACACAGAATAATCACTTTTTTATAATATTAATAATAAAAAATATAATATTGCTATTAACAAGACTTCCAGTGTAAATTGACATCTAACTTTAACATGGTCAAATGTTTGTCTAACATTGTACCTTAAAGTTAAGATATACTTTGCCAACATAAGATAGTACAAATCATTAGAATAGAGACACCCGTAACATACAAATGTATCAGTATTAAAATCTAAACAACGACGATTCCAGATTTGAATTCCAATATAATTGAATGAGAGAAAAAATATATATGAGCCAATACGGCTTAAATATTTATATTTTTTAAAACAATCACGGAGTAACTCGGCTATAAACCTAGATTAACTGGACCATAAACCTACACAATGCAAAAATTAAAAGCCTAACAAATTGACAAAAAGCAATTAATAGAAAAATTGACAAAAAGCAATTAGTAGAATAACACCGTACCTGCAACGAAGCCGAGGGTTCGAATTCCTTCTCGTCTAGACCATATTCATGCACAACCCAGCCTGTGCGAGTACCATGAGAAACAAAAGCGTCTTCCAGTGGCCTTCCAGTAACCAGCTTCTATCGCTGGGTTTGTTCTTCACCCGTTTGGATACTTCCTGTCCCTTGGGCTGAAAAACACCATTCCAGATCTCTTCCAGGCAAAAAGGGCTTCTCTGCATATTAGAAGAAATACCAGAGATAATTAGAACACTGAAAGCATAAGGATTTTATTTGCAAAATCATTTAACACTAATTTCAAGCTTCAATCTAAATACCCATGAACCCCAATTTATTTAGATATTCATGTGCAAAAACAGTTCAAATTACAAAAGATTGCTGCTCAATCTGTACCAAGAATCACAGTTTGACCCCAAAAGAAGAAAAAAGAAACCCTACAACGATGTACCAATGGTTTCTTCAGCCAAAAAAGAAGAAAAAAGAAAGCCTACAACGGTGTACCAATGGTTTCTTCAGCTAAAGCTGGCCAGACTTCACTCAGCCTTCGAAGAAACAGGACAGCTTCTGTAAAAATCCTCGTACTCCCACCCAAAACAAAAACAAGAAATGTGCAAATGACGAAATTGGTTAACGAAGTCTCTAGAAGGCCCTGGAAAAATACTTGCAGGTATTTATTCCTTTCTCCAAACCACAATACATTCCATTAAAAAGGCAATATGCGGCGCATACATACTCCAGCTTGAATCTAAATACGCATGAACCCCAATTTATTTAGATCTTCATGTGCAAAAACAGTTCAAAATACAAAACATTGCCGCTCAATCTGTACCAAGAACCACAGTTTCACCAGAAAAGAAGAAAAAAGAAACCCTACAACGCTGTACCAATGGTTTCTTCAGCTAAAGCTGGCCAAACTTCGCTCAGCCTTCGAAGAAACAGGACAGCTTCTGTAAAAATCCTCACACTCCCACCCAAAAACAAAAACAACAAATGTGCAAATGACGAAATTGGTTAACGAAGTCTCCAGAAGCCCCTGGAAAAATACTTGCAGGTCTTTATTCCTTTCTCCAAACCATAATACATTCCATTAATAAAAAGGCAATATGCGGCACATACATAAATACTTGCAGGTCTTTATTTCTTTCTCCAAACCACAATACATTCCATTAAAAACCCAATATGCGGCACAAATAGTTCAAACAGTTCAAAAACCCCAATTTATTTAGATCTTCATGTGCAAAAACAGTTCAAACTACAAAAGGCTGCCGCTCAATCTGTACCAAGAATCACAGCTTCACCCAGGTCGTCTTGGCCCAAATGATAAGGAAGTCACATGGTGGTCGATTTCTTTCTCCAAACCACAATACATTCCATTAAAAACCCAATATGCGGCACAAACAGTTCAAACAGTTCAAAAACCCCAATTTATTTAGATCTTCATGTGCAAAAACAGTTCAAACTACAAAAGACTGCCGCTCAATCTGTACCAAGAATCACAGCTTCACCCAGGTCGTCTTGGCCCAAATGATAAGGAAGTCACATGGTGGTCGAAACCGACATTTACGGAAATTTCCATAAAACCCATGCAGGTAAGAGAAACCTTCAGTATCACGGAAAAGCTTATAATTTTCGCAAAGGAAACATTTCATCCAATATATAAACAACAGCAAACGAAGAACATCTAGTACCAGTATAGCAAACCTTCAATTCAGCAGTTCTTAACAAAGCAAATGAACTTAACAGTAACTAAATGAACTTAACAAAGTTCTTAACAAAGCAACCTTCCATTCTAGGAGTAATGTCAGAGTCGAATATTCATACATGCATAACAGAATTACAAACTTAAAAAAACATTATGCACCAAAGTAAGCATAGAGATAAATTATACAAGCGAAAAACCTTGAATGCACGCCTAAGATAGGAAACCGTGAAGTTACAAAACAGAGTGTAATCTTAAATATTTTAACATTTTGGGCAAGCAGAACAACAAAACTTAGAAACAGGAGGAGCAGTCCGCTCAAGCCTGACAACTGGTGAAACCAGACCTAACCCTTTTCCTGAAGGGAAAAGCAAAGTCTATACCGATAGCGTGCTTATAATGAAAACTAAGAATTCTAGACTACAAATTCCTCAAAGGGCATTTAGGCTCTATGGTTCTAAACGACAGACAAACCCTTGAATTTAACAAAGGACTACCAGGCAAACAACGCTCCTTTCTCCAAACCATAACACATTCCATTAATAACAATACATTCCATTAATAAAAAAAAAGGCAATATGCGGCACATACATACTTCAGCTTACCCGCGGGAATGTACATCTGTCTACGTTGAAAAGGACTCAAATAGTTCAAAAACCCCAATTTATTTAGATCTTCATGTGCAAAAATAGTTCAAACTATAAAATACTGCCGCTCAATCTGTAACAAGAATCACAGCTTCACCCAGGTCGTCTCGGCCCAAATGATAAGGAAGTCACATGGTGGTCGAAACCGACATTTACGGAAATTTCCATAAAACCCATGCAGGTAAGAGAAACCCTCAGTATCACGGAAAAGCTTATAATTTTCACAAAGGAAACATTTCATCCAATATATAAACAATAGCAAACGAAGAACATCTAGTACCAGCATACCAAACCTTCAATTCAGCAGTTCTTAACAAAGCAAATGAACTTAACAGTAACTAAATGAACTTAACAGAGTTCTTAACAAAGCAACCTTCCGTTCTAGGAGTAATGTCAGAGTCGAATATTCATACATCCATAACAGAATTACAAACTTAAAAAAACATTATGCACCAAAGTAAGCATAGAGATAAATTATACAAGTGAAAAACCCCGAATGCACGCCTAAGATAGGAAACCGTGCAGTTACAAAACAGAGTGTAATCTTAAATATTTTAACATTTCGGGCAAGCAGAACAGCAAAACTTAGCGACAGGAGGAGCAGTCCGCTCAAGCCTGACAACTGGTGAAACCAGACCTAACCCTTTTCCTGAAGGGAAAAGCAAAGTCTATACCGATAGCGTGCTTATAATGAAAACTAAGAATTCCAGACTACAAATTCCTCAAAGGGCATTTAGACTCTGCGGTTCTAAACGACAGACAAACCCTTGAATTTAACAGAGAATTACCAGGCAAAAAGCGCTCCTTTCTCTAGACTCTATGGTTCTAAACGACAGACAAACCCTTGAATTTAACGGAGGAGTACCAGGCAAACAACACTCCTTTCTCCAAACCATAACACATTCCATTAATAAAAAAAAGGCAATATGCAGCACATACATACTCCAGCTTACCCGCGGGAATGTACATCTGTTTCCGCGGGAATGTACATCTGTCTGCGTTGAAAAGGACTCGCGTCTGTACCGCAGTAACCTCAAATAGTGAGCCCAAGCGTGCCATTCACCTCGAACGATGCGAAGCCCACAATAAGACCCCAAAACCTTTCCACCCCCAAAACTTTGGTTCAACTTAGGTTATACTGTTAATATAATGAAAAGTCACGTCGGTCAACCAACGGTCAGCGATCGATCGATCGCATATAGTCCCCGGCAGGGACTATATGCAAGCGAAAAACCTTGAATGCACGCCTAAGATAGGAAACCGTGTAGTTACAAAACAGAGTGTAATCTTAAATATTTTAACATTTCAGGTAAGTAGAACAGCAAAACTTAGTGACAGGAGGAGCAGTCCGCTCAAGCCTGACAACTGGTGAAACCAGACCTAACCCTTTTCCTGAAGGGAAAAGCAAAGTCTATACCGATAGCGTGCTTATAATGAAAACTAAGAATTCCAGACTACAAATTCCTCAAAGGGCATTTAGACTCTACGGTTCTAAACGACAGACAAACCCTTGAATTTAACAGAGGAGTACTAGGCAAACAGCGCTCCTTTCTCCAAACCATAACACATTCCATTAATAACAATACATTCCATTAGTAAAAAAAAGGCAATATGTGGCACATACATACTCCAGCTTACCCGCGGGAATGTACATCTGTCTGCGTTCAAAAGGACTCAAACAGTTCAAAAATCCCAATTTATTTAGATCTTCATGTGCATAAACAGTTCAAACTACAAAAGATGCCGCTCAATCTGTACCAAGAATCACAGCTTCACCCAGGTCGTCTCGGCCCAAATGATAAGGAAGTCACATGGTGGTCGAAACCGACATTTACGGAAATTTCCATAAAACCCATGCAGGTAAGAGAAACCCTCAGTATCACGGAAAATCTTATAATTTTTGCAAAGGAAACATTTCATCCAATATATAAACAACAGCAAACGAAGAACATCTAGTACCAGTATAGCAAACCTTCAATTCACCAGTTCTTAACAGAGAAAATGAACTTAACAGTAACTAAACGAACTTAACAGAGTTCTTAACAAAGCAACCTTCCGTTTTAGGAGTAATGTCAGAGTCGAATATTCATACATCCATAACAAAATTACAAATTTAAAAAAACATTATGCACCAAAGTAAGCATAGAGATAAATTATACAAGCAAAAAACCTTGAATGCACGCCTAAGATAGGAAACCGTGCCGTTACAAAACAGAGTGTAATCTTAAATATGTTAACATTTCGGGCAAGCAGAACAACAAAACTTAGCGACAGGAGGAGCAGTCTGCTCAAGCCTGACAACTGGTGAAACCAGACCTTACCCTTTTCCTGAAGGGAAAAGCAAAGTCTATACCAATAGCGTGCTTATAATGAAAACTAAGAATTCCAGACTACAAATTCCTCAAAGGGAATTTAGACTCTGCGGTTCTAAACGACATAAAAACCCTTGAATTTAACAGAGGAGTACCAGGCAAACAACGCTCCTTTCTCTAGACTCTACGGTTCTAAACGACAGACAAACCCTTGAATTTAACAGAGGAGTACCAGGCAAACAACGCTCCTTTCTCTAGACTCTACGGTTCTAAACGACAGACAAACCCTTGAAGTTAACAGAGGAGTACCAGGCAAACAACGCTCCTTTCTCCAAACCATAACACATTCCATTAATAAAAAAAAATGCAATATGTGGCACATACATACTCCAGCTTACCCGCGCGAATGTACATCTGTCTGCGTTGAAAAGGACTCGTGTCTGTACCGCAGTAACGTCAAACAGTGAACCCAAGCGTGCTATTCACCTCGAACCATGCGAAGCCCGCAATAAGACCCCAAAACCTTTCCACCCCCAAAACTTTGGTTCGACTTAGGTTATATTGTTAATATAATGAAAAATCACGTTGGTCAATCAACGGTCAGCGATCGATCGATCACATATAGTCCCCGACAGGGACTAATAATAACAAATTAAATTAAATGCTTTCCTATTCTATTTGCATGAAGCCTGCACGACAAACTCAGATGGATTCAATATCTCATAGGGGAACACAATAACGCGGTCAAGTTCGTAATTATTGTTTGTTAATATGACGACGTGGCAATGTCTCAACAGTGCTAGTTGCTAAAAGTTTCTTTGTGACGCCGAGGTGGCAGACTTGTGATTAGACTTGGAGCGAGGCTTGGAAGATGATTGTAAGTCTGGGCAGTGTAGGATTCCTCATCCACGCTAAGAAAAATTGACGTATTATTTGAAACAAATTAACGTTTCTCCTATTCTTAGAGAGGAGATCAACCACCTGATTATGCTCTCTAAATATGTGAGAATGAAAGTTTTTTCTGGAACTTCATTTACAAATATCTAATGTAGTACACATAATAGATTAAAGTGGGTGACCCCAATGTGGAAAAGCCTTGAACCCACTCTATAATCATTTTAGAATACCCTGTGACTTCCAAATCTTCTATAGCCAACCATCCGGCATAGAGAATCACTCCTCACAATGCTAAAATTTTGGCTCTGTTGTTTGAGCCTTCTCCCCCATACCAATGAAACTAATAGATCCAACCATGCTCCATGACAACATACACCCTACAACCACAAATCCTTAAAGAGGAAGCCCTGTCAAAATAGCCCATAGGCACCAAATACCTAATCTCTCTATAGCTACATATTCTCCTTTATGTCCTCGACTTCCACAATCCAAGCTCCTATAAGTATGATGTTATCTTAAGGCTTATACTTCTCACCTTAGGAACAATCTGGTCAAAAAAATTGGTGTTCCTACTTCTCCAAATTACCCCACAAGATGTAGAATGGTGACACCCTAAATTTCTTTTTCCCCTCAATCCATTATGTATTGCAATTGTCAATGGTTGACATGTCCCATTATTCTTGTATCTTAAGAAACTAAAGTACCTCCTTCCACACAGTGACCGCAAAAGGACATGTGAGAAAGATATGGATCACCTCCTCATTCACCCCACCACAAAAAGGGAAAGCATTGGGGCCTTGAAATACCCTTCGAAGGAGGTTCTCCTAAGTCAGGATCCAATTATGTAGAACCAACCACATGAAGAAAACTAGTTTATGGGGGACTTCCCATCTCTAGGAATGTGAAAGCAAAGGAACATGATTCAACACACTCCACCCCTTTGTTATATGAAAATAGATTTCCTTGAATGTGATCTTCCCATCAATGATACTACATCCCCAAGATAATGTATCATTTTCTTTGTCGATGTAATGCCTGCTTAACAAATCCTAGACCTGTATGTTTCTCAGTCTACCGCAAAATCCTCGGGGAGGTTGATATCTCAATCATTCATCCAAATATGAGAAGAGAGTAATGAATTATTGTTGTTAAAAGTCTAGTTGAGAAATTGAAGACATTTATGCTAGAGAAATTTGATGATGGGAACCAATAACAAATGAATGCCATCCATACCTTTAATCAAGTCAAGCCCAATCTCTATCATATTCCCTTGCCAACTTCCCATATCAGATTACACACCATCCAATGTTTATGTCTCATCAAGTTCCTCCAAATATATTAGGCCTCATTCTTTTTAGGCACTCCAGCTTTAATCCATGATTTTATCTGTAAGTTTTTGAGGTATTTTTCTTTAACTATCCTCTCCCATAAACCTCTTCCTTTAAAACCTCTCCATAAATTATTTATAATCAAATCCATATTAAAAAATTTAGTGTGCTTAATACCCCATCCCCCATCTTCCTCATTCTAGGACATTACTTCAAGGCAAACCAAATGATATTTTTTGTTCTTTCATGTTCTTTCCCATAGAAACTTTGCAATAATTGTGTCTATCATTCTGGTTATTTCTTTTGGAATTTTGAAAAGGTGCACCTAATAGACTAAGATGTTTTGCAAAAATAATTTGATCATGAACAACCTACCTCCCAGTGTAAGACACTTGTGTTTCCAAAGAGAGAATTTTTTCTCAATTTTTCTTAGGAGCCATACCCAATCCGGATTCTCGTAATTGTTTGGTTTCATAAAAAATCCCAAATATCTAAATCCGCCATCCATATTTATCATCTTCAACTTAAAAACATTAGTAATCTCTATTACCCCCTCCTCTTCTTCCATCTTGTCCATTATCAAATCTGATTTAAATTTGTTCATAATAAGAATTGATGCTTCCCCAAAACTAGTTAGAATATGATGTATAGCCTTTCATTCATTTATGTTGGCCTCCTCTATAAATAGAACATTGCTGATGAACGTGAGATGTGTATTTTTTATTAGCCTTGTCACTCTATAGCCTACTATAATGCCCCGCGACCTTGCTTCTCTCATCCCTCTACTCAATCAATCTACGACAAAAAGAAATACAAGTGGCGACAATGCACATCCTTGATGGAGGCCTTTTGAAATCCTAAAAAATGAAAACAAACCCATGTTATGATTACTGCCATATTCGCTGGGGAAATACAAGCCATGATCCAATTTATAAATGTATGGCGAAAACCCATTTTATATAGAATCATCCTTAGGAATTACCAATCTACAAAAACATAAGCTTTAATAAAATTGATCCACATAGGCAAGCATCCATCTGTTGAGATTTGATAGATTGAATTCACTCTTAGGAAATAGCCACTGCATCTTGAATCAATTTGTTCTCTAAGAAACCAAACTATCCCGGTGTGATGTTAATGACCATCACCGTATTTATTTTGTTTGCAATGATTTTGAACACCATTTTATAAACAAATTTGCATAATGATATAATCCTATAATCCTGGAAATAGGCCAGATTGGGATTTTTAGGTATGAGTTCCATAAAAGTCATGTTAATGGAGCCTGTAACGGAAACCAAACATTTAGTTTCTTTTTCCATTTCCAACAAGTCCAAGCCCATTAAATCCTTAAAATGAATAAAGATATTGACTAGCCAGTCATTCAATCCAAGGCTTTTGTCCCTAGCCAAGCCTTTCATAATCCCAAACAACTCCTCCAATGTTATTAACCTTTCCAACAATGTATTAAAATTTTCTTTCACAATAACAGAGAATAAATTAACAACTTCCATTTGTAAGGTCATATTGACACCTTCTTTGTCTTTGTACTTATTATTGAAGAATCTCATTGCCTTCCATGGTTTGTAAGAAAATTGCCTTCTCCTTGATTTGCCATATAGCATTATCCTACTTCCCCTTTGAAGCAAAATTGTGGAAAAAACATGTGTTCTTATCCCCCTTTGCCACCCATAATGCCCGAATCTTCAATATTCATCCCTCGTCCTGCATTTTCAATATCTTATTCTTCCTTTCCACTAATTCCAACAATGACCTCTTTGTAGATTCAAGAAAGTATGCTAAACCAAATGGGTCATTCAACTTAGCTATAATCATGTCAATTGATATCAATTCCTTTATGAGCTCATTTTTCCTCATTTCCCACACTTTTACCTCGTCATTTAACCTTTTAAATTTATAATATAACACCACCATTCTTGATTGTTCTGAAATTCCATTCAGATGAAGTCACAAGACCTGAACCAATTCAACAAACGATTGATCATGTAACTACGTATGATTAAACATAAATGGAAATGCTTGGAAATTATTTTCCCTAGACCTTAAAGGAAAATGGGGTCATGGTTAGATATATCAAAGAAGTGAATTCATGATTTTAGGTCCCTCATTTAGACTGTTATTGGCTTATAGGGGCCTGACCCAAGTTCGAAAGAGTTATTTAGCCAAACAAATCCCACAACTACTGGCCCTTTCGACAACAGCCCGTGGAGCGCAGACTGAGGTATCACCCAAGGTAGCAGGGGACGGTGCTAGAACTAGGTTTCTGCACCCTTGGGATGTCTAGATGAGATCTGGAGGTTTTGCGCACCATTCTATAGCCTCGCACTGCTTTACTTCCATGTAGATCCGTACCAGGGCTATTCCTCGATACTAATTATTTAATGAGTTATTATAGACTAGATCTACTTATGGCAGCCTTTAAGCAAACATTTAATCAAGATAACCCATGCGCGCATTCAAAAGAGATATAGTTTTGCATTAACTTAGAACATAAGCATACACACATAGATTCAATAGAAACATTAACCATAAACCAATTAGATCCACAATAGTTCAGTTTTGACACAGTAATTTGGAATCAACTTATGTTTATTCAACTTCTTCCGTCAATACAACCAGATCTATCCTGTGCACTCAGCTGCAGGGGTCCACGCACACAACTGCGAACTCTACCAGGCCTCTGTGCACACAGCTGCAGAGCCTCTATCTACTACCCAATACCCTTGACTTGGACTTACAAACACACATATAACCTTCATAGACCCATAGCACTACAAATAATTATTTTTCCAAAAAAACAGCCTTCTACCCTTAGAGCCCCACTCTATTTATACATTCCCATGGTCCGCGGACCATGGGTAGGCCAACTTACTCCCTATTATTCTATATTCTTTCTTGGGTCGACAACCATTTGACTCAAGTTTTGGAGTTTCACAATATTTTTATCCTAATTTATAGCCTCGCAGCCCCAAAAATGTTACGTGGGACCTCCGCTACCTAATAGTCCCCCAACACCATCATCATGACTCGTCTCGAGTCACTCGTCGGTGCGGCAAGACACGTTGCCTTGGCTTCGCGGTTCACCTCCCTTTGAGTGACACTCTTCATCCTGCTACTCCTTTGTTGTCTCCTGAAATGCTTCATCCAGCTCCTGCTTCGTTGTTTCTACCAATTCTCGCAACTGAAAATTCTCATTCTGTTCTGCTCGATTAACACAGAACACCCCCTCATAGGATTTTAGCTCTAGCAGGTGAGCCGCATATAGGACCTCCTCGTGCCACTACAACCACTTCCTACCTTCATATCTTCTCTTCACACTATCTGCTGCAGCTTGTGTTGTGTTGCAAGACCCTAGCTACTGTCCACGAGATCCCAATCCTCAAGGTACATTAGAGACGACTTATTAACTACACTTCTACTAGTGGTCTTCATCTCTCCATCCTTTCTCTTTTTTGTTGTGGTTCACCGGCCCGCCCATGGGCGAGGCTGCGACATCCGGACTAGTTCTGCTTCATGTCTACCATTTTCTGGTACATCCCCTACCGTCGATGTTGAACTCTACACGATGCCTACCGCTGTCAACACCATGTTCTTCAGAGAGCCTTGCATCTCCATCGGCCAGATCACCACCCTTGGGCTTACTCCTTGTGCATAGATAATGAAGAGTTCCATAGTGGTAGGGAGGCACAATAGCTTGCAGTTCTTAGAAGCATAGCTCGCTCGTGGGATGCCCCCTTGTGATTTATAAGCATTTCAAATTTCAAATTTGCTGGCTCCCACTTGTTCTAGCACCCTTACGTTAAACCTGTGGTAGATCGTTCCATATTTGGCACGTACCCCTTCTCTTAATTACCCGCCACCCGCTCCCTTTTACCATGATGCAAACATCTTGTCATGAATAGTGATAGCAACGGTCACCTCTTTTCTTATCAATGCATCAGCACAACCCTTTCCATGCAACCATGACCCTTGTGATAAGCCAAATCTACATGCATCCTAGCAGTCATGCCTCTTTCCCCCAGACTGCTTTATCATCCCGCGCTCTCTTTCAACTGGTTGGAGTGGTGAGACTGTCCTTCAGGCGGTTAGTTAGGCGGTCGGCCCACCCGTGTAGAGCTTCAGGCAACTGACATTAACTCTTCCCGGGAAGGGGTCTCCATTGAGCTTGGCAAGCTGAATCGCGCCCCCATCGGTAACTTCTTTGAAAACATAGGGTCCCAACCAATGCATTCGGATTTTGCCTCGGAATTTCTTGAACTTGCTATCATATAGTAATACTAGATCATTTGTCTTGAAAGTGCGCACCTTGATATGGCGATCATGCCACACTTTCTCTCACTGTTTTTGTATTTGCTGATGGAATCCAGCCAAAAATCGGTCCTCCTCCAGTTCCTCTAGTTGCGTGAGCCATTCCTCCAAAGCCCCGCGGTCAGACATGTCAGTTATTGCCACTATTCGAACACTAGGGACAATGTATTCCATAGGAATGACAGTCTCCTTGCCATAGACTAACCGGAAAGGTGTCTAGCCCGTCAACTTCTTGCACATAGCACAATAGGGATGCGGAAGTCCCAGTCATTTCGCTCAGCATTATAGACCTTGGTCAACGCAGTCTCCAAATTTTTTTTGAATGCTTCAACAATCCCATTTGCTTGAGGGTGGTATGGCGTACTCTGTTGATGATATATCTGGAATTCCTCAGTGAGTGTGCTGATCATTTCATTAAGAAAGTGCATACCCTGGTCGCTCATGAGAATTTTGGGACATCCAAACCTTGTCAACATGTTCTCGAACAGAAACTTTGCAGCTGTAGCAGTCATGCAGTCCTTAACTGGTTGTGCCTCTACCCACCTAGTCAAATATTCTGTCACGGTGATGATATATCGTGCGCCCATCTTCCCTTGAGGTGCGATAGGTCCTACGAAGTCGATTGCCCACTTCTTGAATGGCTGTAGCGTCATCTGTGGTTTGAGTAGCATTTCATCCCTCTGCAATGGTTTCCCGATCCGTTGACAGATGTCGCAGGCTCGACAGTACGCTTTCGAGTCTTGATGTAGAATTGGATACCATAGTCCTACGCGAAGAATCTTCTGTGCTGTAGCGTGACCTGCAAAATGTCCTCCAGCCACCCCACCATGTGCTTCGGCCAAGATTTGTATGCACTCGAATTCAGGCACATATCTATGTAAGATTTCGTCATTGCCCATTTTGTAGAGATGTACTGCAATAATGGTAAAGTCTATTGCGCATATCACCAATTCTTTCTTCTATTGAACGAAATATCCTTGTGGCATTGTTCCCGTGGTCAAGAAGTGGATTATGTCCTTAAAATGGCCATCCACGACGCGCACGACATACAACTGTGCATCCAGGTGTCCGTCCTCTAAGTTTGTGGGCTCTTTGTCGTTCTAAATTCGGGATAGATGATCTGGGCCCGCATTAAGACATCCGGGCTTTACGATGACTTCGAAGTCATATTCTTGAAATAATAACAACCATCTACAAATGCGCCCCCCCAACACAGGCTTATTCACTAGGTATTTTAGCGTAGAGTGGTCAGTATACATCTTGAAATGCCCTCCAAGAAGATAGTGGCAATATTTCTGAAGCACGTATACCATCACCAATCCCTCTCACTCAGTAGTGGAGTAATTCTTCTCAGCTTTTGATAATCATCGACTGGCGAAAGCAATTGAATGATCAATTCCCTCTGCACCTTCTTGCAAGCCTCTAACCGCCCTATTTTCACGCAACAATTTTATGCATGTCTCTAAAAAGGTAGTTAGCATCGAGGGATCCTGTCTTGCTCAGGTTGATCCCTGCTACCTGGGGTAGAGACGTTCGCAAAGCTCTCCCTAGCTTCTAGATATGTCTCCTTGCCAACCCCTGCGTCTTCCTTACTTAAGTTCCCTTTATCCTCTCCTGTGGCTATGCCACTTCTTAGTACCATATTTACTTTGGGGTCTTCATCGCGGGGTTTGAACCTCATCATCTGCACGTTCTGGGTCATCGTAGGTTGCACTACCCTTTTTTCACGAATCTGTGTTATCAGTGTAGGGAAATCTATCAGCTCATGATCGAATTGCTCACAGTAAGTGCATGATATTCTAGTTGGGTTTGTACAATCCCGCACATAATGTCTTGGTCCTCCATAGTTGCAATAGATTAGCTTCCAACGACCCCTTCCTGGCCCCATTCCACCCCATCCTCATCCACGTCCCTTGAACCCACCGCGCACAATTGCTGTGGCTGGATCTTGACCTCGTGCCTCAGTCTGCATTCTATAGGTAGGTGACTAGTCCATTAATAATTGATAGCTGCGACAGTCTCTTTCCTCGTGGCCCACTGATCTGTAAAAGTTACAAAAGAGCTATTGGGGGGTCTGGTTGAATTTTGGCAGTAGATGATAGTTATCTGTGTTATGCTTCCTCCCACCTGACATATTGTGCACCAGAGCGAGGTTGTCGTGCTTGGCCCTACCTGTGTCTCTAGTCGCAATGGTGTTGGTCCCTCTGTTGCCACATAATTCGCCAAGACCGAGTAGTGATCTTTATCATGCCCCTGGCTCCTGCACTTTATACACCATACTTCCTTCTGGACTTCTGAGCGAGGTGCTTGTTCCTGTTTTAACTTCTTCATTTCCAAACACAAGTTTTGTATCCGCGCTTGGATTTGCTGAACTCCCAACCTCGAGTCCTATAATGGAGTTTCGTGCAACCTCATCGCTATCTCCAATGCTTCAGCTTGGGTTGAGATCTTTTATTGTGACAAAGCCGTCCTCAGATGTGGTGTTAATGATGCCATAAACCAAGCGCAGTGTTGCGCATCCGTCAGTGTCATGTTTGCTTCACGGATGGTACTTTTCAGTCTTTGATCCAAATCCCATGGGGTTTCACCAGGCATCATTGCGATCTCCTTGAACCCTATGATCGACTGTGTTTCTAACTTTGGCTGGCTAAATTCTTTCTTTAGTTTGGTCCGAATCTTGGCTGTCCCCACAGTCGAGTGATTGCTTGAGTAATTTATGTACCATGTTAGTGCTCGGTCCTGCAGTGCATTAACTAAGGTAGAATTTCTAATATTATCATCTGTAATTCTGTGTGCGTCCCATATCGACGTTACCATGAACCAAAACTGTTCTGGATCTTCGCTTCCTGCTCCTTTGAATACCAGTAGTTGGATCGCGCTCATCATTGTCAACCTCTGGTTTGCGCGTCAATGTATTCTGAACTGTTACTACTCCTGATCCCTTCGACCCTTAAATTCTTTCTCTATAGAGTTCCAGTGTTCCAACATCAGACACCCCTTAGGCAGATCCCGGTCTCGGTAATGGAACCATTTGTTGGCTTATAGGGGCCTGCCCTAGGCTCGGAAGAGTTATTTAGCCAAACAAATCCCACAGCTACTAGCCCTTTCGGTAATAGCCCGCAGAGCACAGACTGAGGTCTCACCCGAGGTAGTAGGGGAGGGTGTTGGAACTAGGTTTCCACACCCTTGGGATGTCTAGATGTGATCTGGAGGTTTCACGCACCGTTATGTAGCCTCGCGCTACTCTGCTTCCACGCAGATCTGGACCAAGGCTATTCCTTGGTACTAATTACTTAATGAGTTATTATAGATCAGATCTACTTATGGTAGCCTTTAAGCAAACATTTAATCAAGATAACCCGTGCGCACATTCGAAAGAGATACAGTTTTTCATTAACTTAGAACATAAGCGTACGCACATAGATTCAACAGAAACATTAACCATAAATCAATTAGATCCATAATAGTTTAGTTGTGACACAGTAATTTGGAATCAACTTATCTTTATTCAACTTCTTCCATCAATACAACCAAATCTATCCTGCGCACTAAGCTGCAGGGGTTCGCGCACACCGCTGTGAACTCTACTAGGCCTTTGCGCACACAGCTGCAGAGCCTTTATCTACTACCCAATACCCTCGACTCGGACTTATAGAAGCGCATATAACCTTCACAAACCCATAGAACTACAAATAATTCGTTTTCCAAAAAAACTGCCTTCTACCCTTAGAGGCCAACTCTATTTATACATTCCCATGGTCCGCGGACCATGGGTAGGCCGAATTACTCCCTATTATTCTATATTATTTCTTGGGCAGAAAACCCTTTGAATCGACCTTTTACATTTCATGCTCTGCATATTTTGGAGTTTTACAATATTTTTATCCTAATTTATAGGCTCTCAGCCCCAAAACTGTTATGCGGGACCTTCGCTACCCAACAACTGTCAAATATGATTGGATGAAAAAATGATCTAATCTCTTTGATATTCCCTCCCAATCAGACTATTCATTCCTCCATGTTGGCCTCTGGTGGCTGGAATGACATCCTTAAGAAATTTGAGAGAAAATAATTCATTAAAAAATCCTTCTAGATTATCCACTTTACCCTTGCTTCCTCAAACTACACTAGCGTCCATTTTCATGTTCATGTCTCTTACCAGAGTAAGGGATTGTAAATCCATTAAGCCACTGGATTCAAGGCATTCCCAAAACAATTTCTTGTTGGAATACAGAGCATAGATATTAAGAATATGTAAATGATGGTTGAAACCACATATATGACCCATCAAAATGATCCCGATAAAGGATTTTAAGTCTTGGAAATAAAATAATTTGGTATCCTACATACCCGTCAGACCTCCCAAAAGTCGAGATGTGTAGTTCACATAGACCTCTCAATATAGACAAATTGTAAGATAAAGGATCCATGAATTTCCCTTTTAAACCATAGTCTCTTTAACAAGAACAACAAAAGGTTTCTTGAGATTGATAATGTTCCATAGGGATCTCCTTTTTAGAGCCAACCCCAAGCCCCTAACATTGATAGACATGACAATCATTAACGCATGACATCTGTAGGTGAATTCCCTCTAACGACCCACGAAACATTATCTTTAGCTGATACAAATTTTTCATGCTGAAGAAAAGGAACATATGAAGAAGGCAGAACCCCTCCATAGCCTCTAGAAAATAAGAATGAAGATCTGAGGATACCCCAAAACAACTGGACACTTTCTTATATCTGACACCCTTTTTCTTCCTAATCGTAACAATCTTTCTCGATTCTAGACTCACAATGACATCTGACTTACCAAAAAATGATTTTTTTTATGGTTAAGGGTTCTAATACCATAGACTCATCATGGGCCAATATCCTCAATTCCAAATCCTCAGAGAACGACGAGGATGTCATCCCTTTTAAATTCCCAAATACAAGATGAAAGGCATGATAATCCTTGGTAACCGATTTAGAGGCTACCTTTATGCCTTGATTATGAAGACAACAAGAATGAGGATTCAGGAAGACCCTGCCTTTGACCCAGAGGATAAATCCAATCTTCTCCATGTCTTCCAATTTCAAGAAGTGAAAATATAACCATCCATTTAGTAACATACTAACCTTCGACCTATAGCCCATAATGGATGACCAATTATTTTCAATCCAAGGCTTCATTTGGGAGCCCATCATCTAGGAGAAATACCATCAATTGACTAAATCCCTATATTTCAACCCTTCCACTTGGTCCCAAAAAATTTCCACCCCTAGAGTAAGCCTTTGAATATTATTGCATGACTTAATTGACTTCTTCTTCCTATTTCTAACCTCTGCTTCAAGATGAGATAACCTAGTAGGCCCCAAACAAGACCTTGCATGTGAAATTCCACCTTGAGAGCACCCTATGCCACCACCGAGAGGGTCAAGTACAACATCTTGGTGAACCACCTAGCTTCTCAATTCATTCTCCACTACTATAGTGATTTCAATGAGCTCATCCCGATCTTGAGAAAAGTTGCTAAAAGAAAATTGACTAGACATTCCAACATAAACCAGGGGATGACCAATAGCACTAGGACAATTCTTGACTCCACCTCAAAGACAAAAAATCCCAACTAATCTCCAAAAATCACTAAAAGGAACAGAAAACCACCACCAATGTGAAGGGAGGAAACAACCTCTGGGGATAACACCCACCAACTAGAAGCCAGGATGTTTCCTAATAGCCTTAATTCAAGTACACCAGGAAAAGCCTCCTTGATAACCAACTAGAGGGAATGTTGGAAAAGGAAAAATTCGGAAACATAGAACTATAATCCCAGTATATCCTCAGAACAAGAGCTTCAAATAAATTAGAAAACATCTCTTCAACTAATACATATCAAATATGCATTTCCCTTCTAAAACTAAAGCCCATATGTCTATCCTACTAGCCATCAAACATCAAGAATGCCATGGAGAGTCACATAAATGTGAAGATATTTCCCAAACATAGAGATCTAATCCCTTAATTAGAAAATCCAATGAAATTTGAACACAATTAATCTCCCACCAACCAATCATAGGGAATATTTCCAAATTCAAAATATTACACCAACCTCACCCTTAGTCATGAATGTCAATGAGTCTCAGAGAATTGAGGACTACTAATCTCAGAAAGAACTATGACAAGAACCAACCAACACCAAGAAACAAAGCCCCATACAACTTGTGCTACACTAGGACTACGCTACCGAACTCGACATCAAATCACATAACACCTCATGAACCCAACATCATATATAACATAGAAAGACTTCTCGTAACCTAAGATCATATTTGTCTTACCCCAGGTCGCAAGGACAATTGAGAAACAAAGCCATAAGATAGAAAACCCATTCCCAATCCATATGCTACTTCAAGACCAAATAGCTTGGAAAAGCATTTTATAAGAGCACCAAAAGAACCATCTACAACACACCCTCCTTACAACATATATCTAAGATGCTAACCAAAAACCTTATATAAAAATGACTAATTCCGCTATGAAATCCCTTGAGACAAAACTATGTATAAACTGACCATCTAGAGTACAACTCATGATCTAATGATGTCCAATAGATTTAATCCTCCTCCCAAATAACAGCTGAACGGTGTAGAAAAAACACATCCTCGTTGAGAAAACAATGACACATCGTCAACCACTAAAAAAATAAATCATTAAAACTCCAAATCCCTATCTTTGGTCTTCCCAGAATTCCGCAAAATGGACAAAGATAGACCCAAAACCATTTTTACACTGAGAAAAGTGACTTTGAAAAATGAAACCTTCACCACAAAAATACTCTTCACCAACACTAGCTACACCAGCACAAATATCGGAAGCATCTCTAGCCAAAAATCATCTTCAAAAATCACCCAACTCCTTCTCATGTTAGGAATAGTTACTTTGAAAGCCGAAAACTTCACTTATGAGCCCCAAAAATGGATAATTATATGGGCTCATTCAACCTCCTAATTCAACTTAATCCACCATTCTCGTTAGTTTATTGCATGTTTTTTATTATATTTATGCTAATAGAGTGAATTGGGTTAGTCATTATGCCAACAAGTCTAATGTGTGCTTTGTGTAGTCTTTTTGGTCAATTTTGAGACAAAATCAAAGGTTTTAATGAGCACTTGGCAGCCAAATTCGTGGGAGAACAAGGGAGAGGATTTTTAGGAAGGTGTCCCCTTCATTTATGGGCCCTTCTCAAATTATCCACCATGAGCTCGGAGTTCAAGGGCCACCAAATTGATTATTACAAGGGCAGCTGAGCAAGTGCTAGTAAAAGTGTTGTTAACTACAAGTCTTGGCAGCCGAGTTCCTAACGTTTAGGAGGGCTGTTGGGGTCCTAAATTTGTATAAATAATAGGGCTTAGGGCCTCATTTCAGTTAGCCACTTTTTAGGCAGAAGTTAGCTAGTTTGTAGTTCGATTTTAGTCAGTAGATTAGCTTTGCATTTTAGCACATTTTCAAGCTTTCCCTTGTGGACAGTTTTTGATGTAACTCTTCTTTTCTTGCTCAATAAAGATGAATCCATCTTTGCACCAGCTCTAAATCTCTCTTAGGAGGCTGTAGCTCTTGGGGTTGGGCCCATATCAAGTGCCCAGTACCTCCTTTGTTTACTTTCATGTGTCTTTGTTGCATTCTTAGAATAAAATATGCTATTTAGATTTAAATCTTGTTTTGTTATTTAGGTTGGTTTTGATGATTAAAATAGCTTTTCATGTTCATATTGATTTGATAGGTTATTAACAAGGAAGATCTTTAGAAAAATGCCATCAAGCACCTCTGATCTCACCTCTCCCTCAGTGGGATCATGATCTGGGACAAAGGTGACTTTGCTGCCAACAAAAACACTTTCTTTGCTTCGCCATGCAATCATTAGTGTTCGATTCTTATTTGCAGAAGTTGGCTACATGTTCACATTCTTGATTGCTTCATTGAATAAGTTATTTCACGTGGTTTCATTGCAAATAAACTTCTGTTCATTCTCTTTATTGTTATCTAGGTCAGAATAGGCTAACGTAACTAGGTCTTTGATTTTCCAAATCCTTGTTTATTTCGTTTGAAAAAAAACTTGCAAAGCACCTGTTATCCTTTTTTATCTGCCCATTCTCCATCAATCCCACCTGCTTCATTCTCTACTTAGAATCCTTGCCTTACGTTTGCCATTTGCTCACATAACCCTAGTTTTTGTGCATCATTGCTTCAGTTCTCCTTGAACAAATCCAACCATCTACATCTGTCCTACACTCCATCCACCAGGTCCTAAACCCCTTAACATCATTATCCAACCTCCATTTCCACTTTCCCACCATTTTCCCTTCATCAACCCTCCAAAATCCACTTTTTAGAATCCTGTAGAAAATTACAGAACATCCTGTAGAACCCTTGCAGACTTCCTATAGAAGCTCACGAATGAGGTTTCTTGCTAGCCAAACTATGTGAAACTCTCTAGAAGGGTTTTAGGGACCCCTTAGTCCCTCTCTAAATGTTCCTAACCTCCTCCAAGCATTTCCTCTCGCCAATCCACCTCTGCACAGTAAAAAACAGTTAAATCGCATACATGATAATTCTAATAACTTACTCAAAAATACAAAAAGGTGTTTCTTTTCAGATGTTACTGTAGAAGTAGCTTAGACACATGAATTTTACCTTCCTAGAATTCAATGGCATCTCTTTCATTATCTTGCATCCTCTTTCTTGCATCAGTAGGGCTAGCTAGTAAAATTAGGGTTTTTTGAATTTTTGTCCAGAGAATCCACAGTAATAGAATTTTTACACCAACGTTTCGAATCCCAAATGGGATCCATCATCAGGGTAAGAGAAAGATGATAAAAGAAGAGCGAGATGGAAGAAATAAATACTCATGAGGGAAGGAATATTTAAAGGAACAGCACAGGTCGGCAAGAAAGATTTATAATGAAACCTAAAATTAATTTTAATTTTTATATTTTTATAAATTAATATCATTTATTTAATTTTTATAAATTAATATCATATATTTAATATCTATAAACCAAAAACTTTAAACTAAAAACAATATTAATATTAATATCTAAAAACTAAAAACTAAAAAATATATTAATATTAAAATCATAAATCTATGTGTAACCTAAAATCTATATTAATATTAAAAATCTATAAAAACTAATATATATATTAATATTAAAATCATAAATCTTAATATCTATATAACATTAATACTTATATAACCTAATGACTATCTAACTTAATATTTATGGAACTTAATCACTATATAACTTAATATTTATATAACCTAAAATATATATAACTTAATATATATAAAAGTATTAATATCAATAAAACCTAATATCTATATTAATATCTAAAAAAAACTAATATAAATATTAATATTAATATCATAAACCTTTATATAACCTACAATCTAAATTAATATTAATATCTAAAGACTAATATAAATATTAATATCATAAAACCTAAAAACTATATAACATTAATATTTAAATAACCTAATGACTATAAAACTTAAAATTTTTATAAAACTAGATCACTATATAACTTAAATGTTTAAATAACCTAAAATCTATATAACTTAATATATTAATACCAATAAAACCTAATATATATCAATATCTAAATAAATTAATATTAAAATAACTAAATAAATTAATATTAAAATAACCTAAATTCTATATTAAAATCTAAACTACATTAAAACCTACATTAATGTCTAAATTATATTAAAATCTATGCTTGAAATTATATTAAAAAGAAGATCTTTAATAGAATCTAAATGACCTAATAACAAAATTAATATTAAAATCGAAACTATGCTAATATCTATAATAATATTTATATCCATATGTAAACTAATATTAATATCTAAATTAATAACAATCTTACCTATTCGACAACTTACCTGGGGCCGGGCAGACGCTTCTTTTATCATCTTTCTCTTACCCTGATGATGGATCCCATTTGGGATTCGAAACGTTGGTGTAAAAATTCTATTACTGTGGATTCTCCGGACAAAAATTCAAAAAGCTCAAACCACAGATCTCTGAAATCCAAAATTAGGGTTTTCTAGGGTTTGCGTTTCCTTTCAGCTTTCTAGTTTCTTTCTGCAAGTAGATCAACTTTCTTTGAGTTAGCTTTCATCCATTAGTTAAAAAGCTTCTTCTCAGAGCTCATAGAAGTTGGCTTAAGCTCCTAGAAGACTTGTGCCAGCTGATCAAGTGACATTTGCGGCAAGAGCTAGTACTTGTGCATACAGCACCGTCGCTTCCAAGTTTGTTACGAACTACCGGGTTGATAAAATTAAAGAAGGGAGTTCCAGGAGTTGCAGCACTATTGCTGCAATATTGAGACTCACCACTCTTTTTGGCGTCGTTGTCAGGGAAGCATTAGAGTATTGGTGATTGCTGCTTTTCTTCTATTTTCTACTACAACCTTCTGCTAAGTAGTTTATTTCATTTCCATTCTGCAATTTTGTTTCTGCAAAAGTAGATTAGCATTTCCCGCTTTCATAGATTAGCATTTCAATTCCGCAATTTCAATTCTGCAAGTGTAGATTAGCATTTCAATTCCGCATTTCAATTCTGCAAGCGTAGAATAGCATTTCATTCTTGCAATTTCATTTGAGCAAAATAGATTAGTCCTTTCCTGCTTTCATTTCAATTCCGCATTTTCATTTCAGCAAGATAGTTAGTTGCAGTTCAATCTATTTTAGTTTTGCAGGTACAAGTAGAAAAAAGAAAAATCAACCAAAAATATTTCCTTTCATGCGGTGTAGGAGTAGAGATAATTCAGAAAAATGATTGCACAACACCCCCACTGCTTCACAAAGCCAACCTTCTCTCTTCTTCGATGGCTGTGATTAAAGAACCCTTAGGTGGACAACAAGACATATTTGAAGAACCTCAAGGGAAGAAGAAGAAGAAAACATTCCTCTGGAGTAAATGGCTACAAGCAGAAATGTTGGGAGCAGTGCCTTATCCAGAAACGAATTTTCAAATCAGATGGAAGATTTCAAGAGAGAGATGAGGCAGTTTCTTGCCATGCAACTGGATACCTTGCAGATTCAAAGGAAGCAAGAGGAAGCCAAGAGGGCTTTGGCCATATTTTTTCCCAGGTGCACTAGAAAGCATCCTGGGAACGAATGTCCATTGCACTCCATAGAAGTGTGTTTTGTCTGTGAAGAAGACCATACTACAAATCAGTGCCCTTCCTTGCCTCGACTTAAAGCTGCATATCAGAGGGCCAAAGGAGTCACTGAACCACTCTATTTCATGAACCAAAGGAGGTCACATGGACCTAGAACTTACCAAGAGGGAATGCAAGAGACATCCCAGACCTATTATAACCCCTATCAAGCCACTTCCATGCCTTCTTGGGGTCCCCCCTGCTCATCCTTCCTGGTTCACACCTCCTCCTTGTTCCTTCACAAGTCCATATTATGCCCAACTAGTTGCTCATTCGTTTCACTCTTATGCTCAGCCACAGCCTCAGTGGAATGCACCTCATCAGGGGTGGAGGCCCCAGTACAACTCTCCTCCCACTCATTTCCCTCCACCACCTGCCCAACCAAAACCCCATCTGCATCTATCTCAAATATACACCCCCACTCAACTACCCATACCACCGTTCCCAAACCCGCCCATTGGAGCAGCTCAACACAATTTCAAAGCTGAGGCACAACGTGTCCAAATGACTCCTCTTGAGCTCAATGATCTTCACCATAGCTCAGGAAGAGTGTTGCAAAACATAGATTATATT
The DNA here is from genome assembly GCA_031772625.1 of Pinus tabuliformis. NCBI lineage: Eukaryota > Viridiplantae > Streptophyta > Pinopsida > Pinales > Pinaceae > Pinus > Pinus tabuliformis. The sequence goes on from CM062808.1 coordinate 328,425,153, forward strand.
GACAACATTGAAGGACCAAAGGTAAAAGAAGATTCCAAAGAGGAGATCAAAGCACCATGGGCTACACTTGATGAAGAGAAGAAATCAGAAGTAGAGATCAAGAAAGCTCCCTCATGGTTACCATCAAATCTTCCATGTATTCAAGAGAAAGATCAGCAAAAAGAGGAAGATGAGAAAGTCATGGTAGAAGGTGACATGAAACATGATCCAGATCAGCAAAAGGACCAAGGATATCAGAGCTATATTAAGATATGGTTTCAGACGATCACTGAGTTGCAGCGGTACTCTCTTCCTCAGCTATGTTTGATCCCTTCAAAGTCAAATCATTTGGTCTCTGAAATCCGAATATTTGTCAAAGCATGCATCTCAAGCCTTCACATCATTTTGTCTCTAATCTCGATGTGCACATGGCTCCATTGGAAGTATTCTTACACTTGAAAATGATTTTGTTTTTCAAGTAGGGTAGGGTAGAAAAAAAGGAAAAAAGAAAAAATGAAAATAAGAGAAAAATAAAAATCTAAGGTGAAAACCTCCTCGGAGGCACCTCAGATTGGCTCACTGATCGAAAACCTCCATGAGGCGGTCAATGGGTTGGAAAGAAGAGGAAATAAAAAGAGAATAAGATCCCTGGGTGAAAACCTCCCTTGAAGTCGCCCAGGGCAGGCAATTAGGGTGAAAACCTCCACGAGGTGCCCTAGTTGTTTTCAAAAAAAAGAAAAAAGAAAAAAGAGAAAAAAAAAAAGAAAAAAAGCAGGACTAATCTCTGTGAAAAATTGCAGGTTGCAGTGAATACTTTGCAGGAAAAGAGGGGCATGCAAAATGAGGAAAGAAGTTCGTACCAGGCTCCAGGAGATCCCTTCGGACACTCCCTCGATGGCCACTCACCTCTCCTAGGATTTGGTCATATTAAGGTCGAGATTAGGCTTTCTACAGGAAGTTCTAGGCTTTCTACAGGAAGTTCTGGGCTTTCTATAGGAAGTTCCAGGCGTTTCTACAGGAAGTTTTGAATTTCTACAGGAAACATCCTGTAGAACCTTCGGACAAGCCAAATTCAATTTTGAAAGGGAATCTGATGGTTGGGATCAGTTTGTTAGGCCTACAGCCACACCTTTATGCAATTTAACACCATTTGGTGCCCTGTTCCATCTCTTTCCACCTCCATTGCACCCACCTGGTTATGTGTTCCTGTACAGTCATACAAGAAACCCTATTTGCCTCAGATTGACAGCAAGAATTCTTAAGTGACAAGTCAAGCAATGAAGTCTCGCACGCTCTACCTGTCCAAGCTTCATCTAGACTCTGCATCAATGAATTCCAAGTCTGCATTATAGCCCGAGCTCATTTTTCTTACCATGCAACAAAACTGCAGAATGCCTTGAAGCAAAAATACCTAGTGCTGAAATTTGCTTTTTCCCTAGCTTGAAAAGCGTGCATCCATTTGCAAAACCATTTCACAGGGAGTTGTACAGGGATGATGGCAACATGCCTGAGCAGTTTTAGCCAATTCCGGTGCATGGTTTCCAAGAAATCAGCCTCCATCAACTTCAGCCATTTTTGCATTTTCTCCATATCCGTGCATCTGTTTCAAAACCTGTTTTTTTGGGAGATGCACATGGGTGATAGTAGCCTACCTAAGCAGTTTCAGCCGATTCCGATGCACGTTTCCAAGAAATTGATCTCTGTAATCTTCAGCCATTTTCCATTTTTCTTGAAACCTGTACATCCATTGATCGCAATTTTGCTATGGGAGGTGCATAATGATGATAGGAACATGCTCAGCAAGTTTCAGATCGATCTGATCTATCGTTCGGGAGCAATGGCGAAAACAAGTTTCGGTCCTGTGAAAATTCAGCAGCAGCAGCTTGAGGGTGCAGATCTGAGCGTGAAGCCAGCTCCTACAGCATGGATCTGGCCAGAGGATACCTGCACAACAACAAATAGCCATGAATCAGCCACCAAGCCCTCATGCAACCATAGAAACCAATGCATGCAGCAGATGAAAGGCCACAGCACCTCACGGCAGCCACATTCGACTTCCAGGTATGTGACTAAAACTCATTCCTCTATTGCATGAATATAATCTAAGCACTGCATGAACGAATGAGATGGTGGGACTCAGCCAGGAAGCTAGCCAGATTCGATTGCACTCATCCAGGAAAAAATCACGCAGCATACGTGTATAGTCGTCCACGTGAAATTTGAAAAACACAGGTAGTGGTAGACGTGTTGAACTCCAGCGCACAGGACATAAAATGATTAACAGATAGAAGAGAACATGCATTTCATAACATCACTGCAGTTCGAATAAAGCCAACGCACTTTTTTTCCACCTCACCGCAAATCACACAGCAATTAACGAACGCTTGGCTGAAACTCACAAACTGCTGGTAACTTGCACTTGCAACATTTTCAACTGAAGTATGGATCCTTCGCTTCCACAAAATGATTAACCCATCGTCCTCAATTGAGCTTTGCAGCCTAGTTCACAATTCTCCAGCGTATCGGGCTCACTCAGAGGCGCAGAGACATCCTACAGAAGCCAGCCAACATTCTACAGGAAGACTTTCTACAGGAAAGTACAGCAGAGCCTTCCAGAGCAGAAAAGCCTGGATTTTCTTCGACAAATTGGGAGTCCCAAAAGTGGTAGGCTTGAAAAAACACTCTTCCATGCATGATACCTTTGAAAGGTGGTGAATTAAACTATTTTTGAATAAGAACGTATGAAACAAGTCTGCCTATGAGTCAAAAAATAGCAGCTTGCCTGTGTGATACAGGGAGTTCTTCCAGTTGGTTCTGCGTCACATTCTCCTCCATGGTTCCTGTTAACAAATTCTTCCTATAGAAACGATAAACCACTGTAAGGGCTAACCTGTGCATAAAAAATGTGACTTTTATGTGGTTGGGGATAAAAATCAAGCTCTGCACTCTGTCTGTGAGAGCCTAATTCCCTTTTGACAGTCGAGTTTTGGGCAGCAACAACATTCTAACCAGGGATTTGGTGCAAAGTGAAATATAAACACCTGAGGGATACTGTCTTCCAAGTTCTGGGGAGGAAACCATACATAGAATTCCCCTTCTGATCAGAGCACAAGCCAAAACAGAGCATTTTCATCATGCCAGGAGGGTTTATCAGAAAGGAACCCTCAAATTCCAGGAAATTGCGGGAAACCTAGGACAGACCACCACAGAGAGAATAGGAAAGGCAAGAGGAAAAGCAAGAAAAAGGACAAGCTGCTGAGGCCAAAGTTGTGAGTGGAGTAAACACACAAATGCCAAGGGAGAAGCGGTTGCAAACCTGGGCAGAGAGGATTTAAAGAGTACAAACAAGTAAAGGCACACCCAAGGCAACCACAGCACAAGTCAAAGAGAAGGCACCCCCATCCAAGCAAGCCAAATCAGGGAAAATTGGTTCTACAGGAAGCCAGCAGACTGTTTCTACAGGAAGCCAAAAAACTTCTTCTACAGGAAGCCAGAAAATGGCCATTACAGGACTTTCTATAGGAAGTCTGGGGAAAGGGTAGCAGAAGGAGAAATCGGCCGAGATTTTAGCTAGGGAGGTAGTAGTTGTGCTGGCCACCCTAAGCACATCCCCCAAGCAGAAGGAAAAGTGAAAGAGGGAGCCTCCCCTGTACTTTAAGGCAAGAAGAAATGTAAGAATTAAAACCGGCAGACCCCAACCACCATCCAAAGAACCAATCACCATTGTCGATACCCCTACCACACCATGGGAGAGGTCCCCCTCCAAGGCAGCCATCACTTATTAATGAGGAAGCCCGTAGACATCCACCTGAAGAGAAAGAATGAAAATGTTGGACACAAAGGCCTCTCTACAGGATGCTGAGATAGTTCTACAGGAAGCTAAGAATTCTCTAGGAAAAGGAGCACAGGTAGTGGGAAGAAGCAGAGAGAAAAGCATGGTTTCGTGACCGAGAAGATGACATCACTTCAGAAGCTTGGCATGACCGGGAGGCCACCAAGGCCATCAAAGATGAGGAGATAGATTGGTTGCTCAGAGGATGAGCAACACTTTCAGTAGGGGGGTGATGATGAGCCCCAAAAATGGATAATTATATGGGCTCATTCAACCTCCTAATTCAACTTAATCCACCATTCTCATTATTTTATTGCATGTTTTTTATTATATTTATGCTAATAGATTGAATTGGGTTAGTCATTATGCCAACAAGTCTAATGTGTGCTTTGTGTAGTCTTTTTGGTCAATTTTGAGAAAAAATCAAAGGTTTTAATGAGCACTTGGTAGCCAAATTCGTGGGAGAACAAGGGAGAGGATTTTTAGGAAGGTATCCCCTTCATTTATGGGCCATTACCTCGAATTATCCACCATCAGCTCAGAGTTCAAGGGCCACCAAATCGATTATCACAAGGGCAGCTGAGCAAGTGCTAGTAAAAGTGTTGTTAACTACAAGTCTTGGCAGCCGAGTTCCTAAAGTTTAGAAGGGCTGTTGGGGTCCTCAATTTGTATAAATAAGAGGGCTTAGGGCCTCCTTTTAGTTAGTCACTTTTTAGGCAGAAGTTAGCTAGTTTGTAGTTCGATTTTAGTCAGTAGATTAGCTTTTCATTTCAGCACATTTTCAAGCTTTCCCTTGCGGACATTTTTTGATGTAACTCTTCTTTTCTTGCTCAATAAAGATGAATCCAGCTTTTCACTAGCTCTAAATCTCTCTTAGGAGGCTATATCTCTTGGGGTTGGGCCCATCTCAAGTGCTCAGTACCTCCTTTGTTTACTTTCATGTGTCTTTGCTGCATTCTTAGAATAAAATCTGCTATTTAGATTTAAATCTTGTTTTGTTATTTAGGTTGGTTTTGATGATTAAAATAGCTTTTCATGTTCATATTGATTTGATAGGTTATTAACAGGGAAGATCTTTAGAAAAAGGCCATCAAGCACCTCTGATCTCACCTCTCCCTCAGTGGGATCATGAGCTGGGACAAAGGTGACTTTGCTACTAACAAAAACACTTTCTTTGCTTTGCCATGCAATCATTAGTGTTCGATTCTTATTTGCAGAAGTTGGTTACATGTTCACATTCTTGATTGCTTCATTGCATAAGTTATTTCACATGGTTTCATTGCAAATAAACTTCTGTTCATTCTCTTTATTGTTATCTAGGTCAGAATAGGCTAACGTAACTAGGTCTTTGATTTTCCAAATCCTTGTTTATTTCGTTTGAAAAAAAACTTGCAGAGCACCTGTTATCCTTCTTTATCTGCCCATTCTCCATCAATCCCACCTGCTTCATCCTCTACTTAGAATCCTTGCCTTACGTTTGCCATTTGCTCACATAACCCTAGTTTTTGTGCATCATTGCTTCAGTCCTCCTTGAACAAATCCAGCCATCTACATCTGTCCTCCACTCCATCCGCCAGGTCCTAAACCCCTTAACATCATTATCCAACCTCCATTTCCACTTTCCCACCATTTTCTCTCCATCAAGCCTCCAAAATCCACTTTTCGGAACATGTAGAAAATTACAGAACATCCCGTAGAATCCCTGCAGACTTCCTGTAGAAGCTCACGAATGAGGTTTCTTGCTAGCCAAACTATGTGAAACTCTCTGTAAGGGTGTTAGGGACCCCTTAGGCCCTCTTTGAATGTTCCTGACCTCCTCCAAGCATTTCTCTCGCCAATCCACCTCTGCACAGTCAAAAACAGTTAAATCGCATGCATGATAATTCTAATAACTTACTCAAAAATACAAAAAGGTGTTTCTTTTCAGATGTTACTGTAGAAGTGGCTTAGACACATGCATTTTACCTTCCTAGAAGTCAATGGCATCTCTTTCAGTAGCTTGCATCAGTAGGGCTAGCTAGTAAAATTAGGGTTTGCTAGGGTTTGCTTTTCCTTTCAACTTTCTAGTTTCTTTCTGCAAGTAGATCAACTTTCTTTGAGTTAGCTTTCGTCCATCAGTTAAAAAGCTTTTTCTCAGAGCTCATAGAAGTTGGCTTTAGCTCCTAGTGGACTTGTGCTAGCTGATCAAGTGACAGTGGCGGCAAGAGCTAGTACTTGTGCATACAGCATCGTTGCTTCCAAGTTTGTTACGAACTACCGGGTTGATAAAATTAAAGAAGGGAGTTCCAGGAGTTGCAGCATTATTGCTACAATACTAGGGCTCACCATTTGCCACAATGTTGATCTTCACTAACACCAGCACTAGAAGCATCTCCAACCAATAATCATCTTCATGAAACACCCAACCCCTTCTCACATAAGGAATAGCTACACTAAAATATGAAACCTACACCACAAAGTTGATATTCACCCGCACCAGCAGTACCAGCCGCCAGCTAAGACATAATATCATGTCTGCTCCTAGAGCTATGGGAGATATGTTTCTTCTTCCCAACTATTCCTCTAAATAAAGATACAGAGTAACCGAATAGGGAAGAAGATTCAGACATTTCTTTGGTTGATTAATGCCACATATTATTACATTCAAGGTAGAAAAGAGTTGCATATATTGGAAGAACTAGCAATAGGAGCTCAAACAATTTAAGGCCTTCCTCTCCTACTTTTACAGGAGTGTTGGAATAATTTTAGGAACTAGAGGGTTGAGATGAATGGATGGAAGTGGGGATCTTAGCACTTCATTTTGGCTATTAGTTTTCTGATTTTATCCACTAGTTGATATTTCTCGTATAGGCATTTGTAGTTTTCTCCACTGGTTTTACATTCATGAGTTGATTATATATACTTGTGGATTCCTAGATTCTTACTCAAATCCAAAGTGCTTACAACTACATTTGTTTGGTCGTTTTCTCTATATTATGCATGTTACTCATGTGTAGTGGGTCATATAATAGATAAAGTGACAGTGGCGGTTTTTTCGGTGGGGGTTGTGTCCTTACTGTCTCGGGACTTCAATTTTGTGGAAGGATTTTAATACATCTTTGTATAATACATCTGATGCTTTCGAATCATCATTGCGGGGCCTATCTTTACACTTTGAGGTCATTTCTTCCCTACTTGTTCTTTTCTTGTAGGTTTTTGGGACTCAAATTTTGGTGGGATGGTTTTCCACTTAGAATTAAAGCTTATAATAGTATATTGGAAGGTTATAATTGTTGGTCGTTGAATTTTGTTGAGAGATTTTCTCAACAATAATCTCATGGTTTCGAATACGTTGGATCTCGTAAGAACTATACATCTAACATGTATTTGTGTGTTTTGTAGTGTAATACACAAGTAATTTGTGTATGTGTGTAATTTTGGTTTATTTCTTGGTATCAAAGCCCATTTGGGCTCAAATCCCTTATGAGAGGGCCCAAGAATATGAGAGAAAAGTGAAAATAATTTGTTGTAGCAATAGATTTAGTGTAAATGTGTGAGTGTTTTGTGTGAATATTTTATTGTGTGCAATTTCATTTCTATCCCTTTATAATGGAAAAGACGAAGATTGTTCTCTGAGAGTGTTTCTCATGTAATTTGGAGTTATATCCACATGTGAAGTTGATTGGATCTTGACTGCTACATTAACAAGAAGATTTTGGATGTTCCAGCAATGGGGACTAAAATAATTTCTAAAGTTCAAATCACAGAATGAAACATACATAGATGAGGCCAAGGGCCAACACACATTATTAAGGAGTATTATAGAATATTTCAAGGAATTTGGGGCTTTGTTGGATAGAATTCAACATATGGAAGCTAATCATATGTACTTCGATATGCCGAGGAAACATTCCTAAGAAGCGACCTAGATTCTAGTGTTATTAAAATGAAATTTCCATGGATACCTACTCTCGTATGGAAAGACTTATTTGTACCTGCAGCTAAGGATACCATGGTGTCTGCAGTCACAATTCCTAGCCTAACTAATTACATCTGTGGAAACCTATGTTAGAATGGATTGAATATTTTTAAGAAAGAAAGAGCCATATTTCCAAAAAATTATGAAATCAACATCAAATATCTTCCTGAACAATGATTTTGCTAGCTTTGGAAATATAATTTGAGATTGTGGATCGATCTGTTAAGACTCTGTTTGTGTATTGTTAACTGGGTAGTGATAATTGTTTATTCTTGCATGTAATTTGATCCCATAAAAGGTGCATGGGAGTTTTTCAAAGGTGTTGATAATGTCAGAGTAGTAGTCAAATCTACAGGTTTGGTGAAAGTTTTTGGACAGAGAAGTATTTATGCACATGGCCCGAATCGCATTGATTTGTGTTTTCATATTTTTTAAAGTTAGTTGGCTTCTTTATAGGAAGCTATTTGCCACACTACTACACGATGTCTAGGATAATATATTATAAACCAAAAAGTGACCATGATTCAAAAAATAAATGATTAACTCAGATTTATTTAACATTTATTCATTGATGTAAAGCATGTATTAGTGTTATATTTTTGGTTTGTAAATGAAAAGTGTAAAACCAATTATCGCATAACTCAAATTAGAGGTTCTTGGTGCTCAAAAACCCTCTAACATATCAATTGTTTGATTATGTTTATATATTGTTCTAGTTTGCTGTTCCCGGCAGTCGGAAACCCTTTAACAACAACTACAAGTTATAGTATGAGATCCTTGTGTGTTAGACATGTAAAGTTGTATAATCAACTTCTGAACACATTCAATATATAGCCAAATTTCCTAGCAACTGAAGGGTAGATGAAAGTGAAATATCCAAGAGATGGTGATAGGTCCATAGAGTGGTTCATTATTTGACAACTTTTATCGTGGAATCCATGATGAGCCAAGTATGTCAATCTTATTGATATTACAAGTACATCAACGATGGTTGGAGATAATTTTACCTTAAATGAGTCAAGTGAGAAGTTCGAAGATTGTGGTGGAGAAAAAGCATGGTATGTGAGATTTCAGAGTGGGTAGAAATTCCATTGAAGACCATATTAGAGAGATGTGACTTATATGTGAAATGTGATTTGTGATTCTTGTATTAATGTTTGTAATTTTAATTATGCAATGTAAACATTAAGGTTTGTTGGTTGTTGGATATTGTTGAGAGATTTTCTAAACAATAATCTCCTAGTTTGGAATTGTTTGGATCTTATAATCATTGCATATGTATCATGTATTTGTGTTTTCTGTGGTGTAATAGATGAATAAATTTTTTTTGTATGTGCAATTTTGGTTTCTTTCTTTTCCTCTATGTAGGATTTAGTAGTTTTTCCCATTTCCAGTTTATTTTGAATTCTTTGTGGTTTAAGACTGTTTAAAAGGTGCATTAATGGTGATATATGATTTAGTTGGGGAATGATAAACTTTTTTATTACTATTGATACAAAATCATATACATCTCAATCGTGTGAGTTCCATTGATGGTTTTTTATCCTCTTGTTCATGAGATGGCGATGTGGAAGGTGACAGTTGTCCATATAGCCACATAGTTAATTTTTTTTTCCATCTATCTAACATTGGATGATACTCTGGGCTTCATGACTTTCCTTTTGTGTAATTTTTCTTGCTAAACATGTATCCATTTAATTCTGGACATGTCTGTTGAGATCGAAAACCTTGTTGTGGTTTCTCATTGACATGTCTATCAACTTTCAAATAGGTGGCATTGAGGTTTTTGTTTGTTTTACTATCGGTGGTAGTGATGCAAAACCAAAGCTCCTCAGATTCGGAGGGACTCATCCAAGCTACTATGGAGGTAGAGACTAAGTACATGCAACAATCCAATAATGGAGGTTAACGTAGACTGTCTGGGGTGACTAGCAAATTAGCTGACACCAACCCTTCTCACACTTAAGTTTTGAAGGTCACAAGATCCACAGGGTTCAAAAATGACATAAACAAATAGATGTAAAAGCTGCGTCGGAGGTAAAACACCTAGTTTTGGAAGATACATCTATTAGGATAGGGTATTTGGTTTTCAAAGAGGACTCTCATCAGTCATTGGGAATTTGGGTCGATGGATGTAGAGGGAATGAAGCAGTGGGTAGAGAGACATTTGTTCCCTATAGTAAAATACAAGCCCAATGTTAGTGTGTTACTAAAGAATTGGTACAACTTCCATTGTTTATGCCAGGAGGATTCCATGTGGATCATGCAAACTACATGGGTTATGGGTCACAATTATTTAGATCTTTAACATTGGTTCATAGGGTTTAATCCTATTATGGAGGTTCCATGTAAACAACTGATTTTGGTAAAGCCCCAAAGCTTTCCCTTGGAAATTTTGTCTAGGAAGTCCATGGTAGAAATTGAGAAGCTTATTGGCAGATTTATCTATTTAGATGAAGGGAATATGGGGGGCTTGTATAAGAGAATTGCATGTTTTCTACTGGAACCTAATTATGCATATGGACTCCTGACTGAAGTGGAACTTAAGTGGGGTGACTCTTCGAACAAGAAGAAAATTGATTATTGGGGTATCCCTTATCACTGCATTACATGTCACCGAAACAAATACCTTCTTGAGAAATGCACCCTATAGATATACTAGTTATGCTATTGGACCTAGAGGCGAGTCTAAGAGGCAGGATTCATATTTTAAAGTCAAAAAAATTTGTCTAGGTGAGGCGGATATGGCTCCTTCCATCTTAGTGTGTCTAGACAAAATATGTATTGACACAAATAAATTTTCACACGAGTATCCACATGTTATAGAATTTTTTACTTGAAACATGTGTGAGATGGAGGTCAATTGTTCAATTACTTCTCATCCTTTTGATCCATGCGCTACCCCTTTTAAAAATATCTCAATTCTAGTGGGTTTTGAATGTAATTCTACCATGTAGTCTAGTAATTCCACAATGCCTTCTAGTATTTCCATGGATCCATCAAGAGTTGAAGTACATATGACCAAATCTCCAATAATGGAATTATCCTTGGCTGATAGATCTTCCCCTATTCATTTTTTATTTTTTTTGTGTCCATACTCCCCCACAAATGTTGTGGGGAGTGATCTCGATTTCTTACATCATACGTAGGTCCTAGAGATGGATCCGCTCCCCATAGACCACTTCTATGGGTCTTCTGGGCCACGAATTACCCTAAATTTAGACATGAATGTCACCATTCACAAAAAGTGGAAGGGTTAGAAGACTCTTCTAGGGGTTTTTGTCCAACCTGATTTTTCCATAAAGCTGTTGGACAAGTTAGACCTACATGAGGTCTCCATTCTTCATGATTTTGATCCAAAGACCCTTTGAACTTAGGGGCCTTGGGGATGCTCCAAAACGATCCTTGCTTACTCATCTTATACATTCTTCTTATCCTTCTATAATCTTAATACAAGAGACTATGGTAATGGGAGTCCAGGTGATCTCATATTTTCAAAATAATTGTTCTTATTTGCATATTTTTTCTACTAATGCAAATAGGATTTCCGAGGGGTTGGTTATTCTATGGAATCCAACAATGGTTAATTTTATGGTTTTCAAAATCTTTGGAGGTATACTCTTAACAAGTTCTATTAGGGGATTTCCAGACAAGATCAACATTCTAAACACATATTCTCCTTATGATTCAAGATTGGACCTAGAATAGATTGGATAGATGCATATTATTGAGGATTGGATCACTAATTTTGGCAAGTGATTTGAACCTCATGATATCTAAGGCTGAAATATGGGGGACTAAGGGAAGATTGGACCCTATGGGTCCTTATTTCAAGGAACTACTTGACCAAAAATTCTTGGTGTACGTCCCTCCATGCCCTCTTGTCCCAACATGGTGAAATGGTAGAATGGGGTTGGTGTGTATTATAAAATAATAGACCAATTATTAGTTCATGAGAATTTGGTTAAAATAATGGGACACCTAAAATCTTGGATATACCTGACCAAATTTCAAAATGATCTTTGATTTTCTTACAATGCAGTGGTAATTATATATGGCAGGGTCCCCCCTTTAAATTCAATCACACTTTGCTTGGGGAACATGATTTTTATCAACTGGTGCACCAAACATGAACTTCCATGAATATTTCTAAAGGGTCCTCTTAGATGAATTATGTGGTAGATAAAATGAGGTTTTAAAAATGGCCATGAGAAGCTCGGAAACAAAGAAAAAGTAGCGTTATATAGATTACTTGAAGGAGATCAAGCAGGAAATGATAAGATTACTTGACATGAATGATCCATGTTTTTTTTATCTAAAGAGACCCACCATAAGATCATGGAACTCGAAGCACGAAAGCGACACATCCTACATATCCAGTAAGAGACATGATGTTTGAAGAATCATGTGACTTGGATAGAGGTCGATGACAATAATACCAAACTTTTTCATCAATTTTCTTCTTTTAGGAGGAAAATGAACACTATTTAGGAGATTTTGGATGAGGAATGGCTTAAATTCACTAAATTGTAGGACTTACATAGGGAAGTGATTAAATACTTTAGGAATCATTTTTGGACTCACGAGGGGGTTGATATCGATAATCAACTACATTTTATACAATCATATCCATGTATGTTTGATGAGGAGGATGACAGGGTAGTTGGGGGTCCAATCTCGATGGCTGAGATTGAAAAGGTTCTAAAATATTTTTGTAGGGACAAATGCCCTGGGCTGGACGAATGGACTATAGAGCTATTCACTCATTATATAGATATTATGGGTCATGATCTATTGATGATGATAGAGGAATCTAGGATGGAATGCAAGATCTCATGTTAAATAAACTTGAATTTTATCACTTTTATACCAAATATTTATAATGCCTCCTCATTTATGTATTTTTGGCATATATTAGTTTGAAACATCACATATAAGATGATTTCCAAAATTATTACTTCCTAGATAAAGGACAAACTATCCTACTATATCTCTCAAGAACAATTTGATATCCTTATGAATAGGTAGATATAAGATGCCGTGGCCATTACAGAGGAGACTATACATTCTATCAAGGCTTAGAAGTAGGAGGATCTAATACTAAATGTGTATTTACACAAAGTGTATGATGGTGTCAATTGGACATATCTCATAATGATCCTTCTTAAGATAGGTCTCTTTATTGGGATGGTGGTATGGATCATAGTGTGTGTGACTTTGGTTAAATACGTAGTAATGATAAATGATGTTCATTTATCCCTTTTGAAGGCTTCACATGGGTTACGATCAGGTTGTTCCCTTTCCCATTGATTATTCCTCTTGGTTGTTGATGATTTAAGTAGGAGGATATCAAAGGCTAGATACAATGGAATTTTTTATGGTATTATGGTCACTAGGATGTCTTGCATAACCCATCTCATATTTGTGGATTATGCTCTTATATTTTGATGAGTCTCATTAGCCCAATGGACACATATTTTTATTATTATTGACAATTAAGGGGATACATCAGGATTGTATATGATTAAGAAGAATTCATTTCTCATTTATGCCTTGGGGGATCAAGCACAAATAGCAAAGATTGCATCCAACTTCTCAGTTGATGTTTCTGATCTGGGATATGGCTTCACATACCTAGGTATTATATTGAAACCAAATCTATACAAAATTATGGACTGGAAGTCGCTCATTAAGAAGTATGAGGACAAATTAATGTCTTTTTCACATAGATGGTTGTCAATGGGTGGAAGACTGACACTTACACAATCAATATTATAGAGCATCTATGTATATTGGATGCACCTATTCTTGCTCCCCAAAAATGTCATAAAAAGCATCAACTCCATTATTGCACATTTTATATGCTCTAGTGCTCGTGGACTAGGTAATTTACCTTGTTCGATTGGAGGATCCCACTAGATGGAAAGATGAGGGAGTTAGGGTTTAAAACATCTGGAGCATTTTGGATGGGCAATTAATATTAAAAAAAACTGGAGAGCCATATACGGATTTGGACTTTGGCAGAAAATCATTTTTGAAAAATATTTAAAGTGACAACCTTTATAGGCATGTGGATTAAAAATAGTACTTTCTCTACAAAAAAAATGTTCTTGTATTTGGAATGGCTTCATGAAACACAAATATTGGCTCCTTGGTAATATTCATTGGGATATCAGGTGGGGTACAAAGGAAGAGGTTCGTTTGGTCCCCATCTGGGGTTTTGGATGCAATCACTTTTTACCCAGGGAGATTGTTATTCATATCCATAAGTCGAGGATCTATAAATTTCATCATCTGTGAACTTATGATGATCCATCAGGTCTATATCCTATTTGTATTATATATAAATCACTAGGATTTGATGGTTAGATGGAAGAGCCTTGGGATGCATATATACATAACCTACATGGAGTGGGAACAATCTTCAGTGACAAAATCAATACTCTCATTTGGAATGGAAAGACCTCCTAGAACAACATATTTGTTGAAGAAATATATTGCCATATCTTTCCTTTATTCAAACTACCTATGGGGTCAAAATGGTAGAGGTTGATATGGAAGTGGCATGTGCCTCACAATATGAAATACTATGGATGGCTTGTGGGATGTAAAAATATACTCACATGGGAGAACTAGTGAAATCAGGGTTTCCATGGTTTGGGTTGATGCTATATGTGTCTGTAGGATTTTGAGGATTATATCCATTTATTCCTCAAATTCCAAAGTGTTATCACCATATGAACTTTGTTATTACATAGATTGAACATTGTTGTAGGTTGGACATATTCCAATATAAATAAGTGCATTATGGACTCATATATTAATGACAAGGCTTATAAAACCCTCCCCATCTTTATTTCTTGGGGTATTTGGAGATGTAGGAAAATTATTATTTTTGAAGACATCCTTTTCTATATTGACAATACTTGCATTAAAATTGTTTCTCTCTTCATCGAATACAAGAAACCTAATATTGGGATAAACAAGCATGTACTGCGTATTAACTACTAGAAAAAATTCCCTGTTGGTTTTTTCGATTGGGATACTCAAGATATGGTATGTGGGTGTGGGGAATATATCACCTTGGCTCTAGGATTTTATTATTGTTTAAGTTGGAATGATGGTCTTGGGACCAATTTCAAAGTGGTGATGATGGCCCTATGGGGACTTCTTTATTGTGCACACTAGTTATCTCTTAGGTCCTTGTCTATCTTTGAGGACTCAAAAGTCTCAATTGATTGGGTTAATCATAGATCATCTTTTAATCCTTCACCATTGTCTAATTGGTTAAGATGCATTAGGACCTTTTTTTGGTATTTCATTGATCTCACCTTCACTCATATTCAGCTAATACATAAAAATATGATGGATAGATTATCTAAGAAGGGATTATCTTTTCAGGTGGGTGTGACAAATTTCCAGTTGCGCAGATGCAAAAGTTTCTTTGGTGACAAGACCATGCCTCTCACTTGATTTTTGGCTATGATGATTTTTATTTTTATTTTTTTTTCTCATGGGTCTCTATGATTATGGTTTTTGTTTTTTATCTATTTTTTTTGGCACACTATGTGTGGTTATATCATATAGGCATCTACATTTTCTCTTCATCATATCTATATTTTCTATTATGTAATGTTTAGGAATTACATAAAGGATTATGGTCACATGTTTTTATATGGTCACTTTGAGATATTTATATGGGAAAAATATTGGAGATATTAGCTAAGATACAATACCCATTTTGAGACATGTGATGTAATACTTGGACAAAGCATACATTTTATTAATGAATTTTGGATAATGAGAATTGGTTTTTTTAATATCAACCTGTCTTTTTTCTTTCCTAAAAAAAAATCATAACAAAAGTGGCTACCTCTTTAAGCATGTAAAACTAGTTGTGATTCATGAAAATTTATTGAAAAATCATTTGATCCAGTGAACATTTCTTATAGAGGAAATGCATAATTGAAGATTTGATTTCACAACTTTGTTTACTAAATAATTGTGTAACATTCCACTTTAAACAAGTTTAAAATATTTTTTAAAATATTTTAACACTATAATCTCAACAACATTTAACAACATGTTGATTGTTACTTTTTCGATGTGTGTTTTAAAAAGTAAGATATGTTTAGGATTTAATTTCTAGAATATTCCTCCCAAAGAGATATAGGGTTTAGTGTTGCTATGGTTTTTGTGATTTTCTTGCTTGATTTTCAATGGTGTCTCGTGGGGGAGGTAGCCCCTCTTTAAAAAATATAGACGTTAGAAGGATGAACCAAAACACCTCATGTAAATCTTGTTGGGCCTCACTAGTAGGTATATAATAAGGTCCATCTGACAATACGTCAACATACATTTACCTATCCCTTTTCATTTTGTTATACCTTTTTTACTATAATGTGTTTATTAGGAAAATTAAAGGATGTTCATCATATCTTGTGTCCTAACATGATTAATGTGTAGGAAAAGGGTGTACTTATTGTGCAGAAGTAAGTTGGAGGAAACTAGAGGATATGTAGGAGGATTTTCCTCTACATTTACTCACATGTAACTCGACTTTGTCCCTATATTTACTCACATATAGTTCAACGATATATTGAACAACTGGTACACTCAAGGGATGCAAGAAACTCAGGGAGCTAGATCCACCTTTGTAGGGATTTTGGAGTGAAGCAACCCTCCTTCCAAGGAGGCTTCCCCCGAAACCTTATTTGTATAAATAAATAATCCAAAGGGCTAAATAGGATTCAAACTTTCAGAGAAGGATGGTGACTTCCATATTTGGGAGCTTGTAATTGTCATTTTCATTTGCATATCATGTACTTGAGCACTTATTTAGATCAATGAGAAGTATTTTGTTACCTTAAATTTGAGTGTGTTCTAGAGGGCTAAGTTCCCTTGGGTGAGGGACCAGCCCAAGCACTCTATTTTCTCTCCTTTGTACATTTTATTATACATCTTTCATTTTATTACTTAGGTTAGCAGTATTTCTTTCTTTCCATCTTTTTTTTATATGAAAATTTGCCTTTGCAGATTTAGTAATCATCTCTCTTGGAAAGTTTGGTTGTAGGCCTTGTTTTGGCAAGAATAAAAAGATAGGTTTCATTTTTCATGTAATAGAAAGATCCCGAATAAAATTCAACTCATCCTTTTTTTCTAGTTTAATTTTCAGAAATTGACATTGTTAGCATGATTTAGATGTTTCACAAGATTGGATAATATTTGTGGTGTGTAGGTCATACTATTGGATTGTAGGTAATAGCATTGTCATTTCCACTTGTCATATTACTGCCATCACCCTCCTTCCTTCGTCAACAACTTCAAGCACACTTTTCACCAAGAATTTATTTCATATTTGTTAGAGGCCACCATGTGCATTTCTCCTTGTGTAAGAAATCTTGGCAAGGACCTCATACAACCTTCTTACACATTCCACTACCATTCCTCACCTTAAAATCACCTTCTAAGCCCTAAAAATTCTTTCAAATTTAATCCTATAGTAAAATAGGGCTATCCCATAACATTTTGTAGCAATCTTGTAGCATCTCATAGACCATGTAGAAGCTCTCTAAACTTGACCATAATTTCCCTCTGAGCTTGACTTTTTCATTTTGACCCTATAGAATGACCCTTATGCTTTTAAACCAAGTTTTAGGAAGACTAGAGATCACTTACGATTTGTATTTTCACCACTGTAATACCTTTATGCAATCAGAGTTAGTAAACAAGTTCATGAATTGAATTATACAGGGATGGTTTCCATGGTTACTTTCCAAGATTCTTAATGAAATTTATTACTGGAATATAATCTCCTTTGAATACAATGATTTAGAGTCGATTCATTCTCTTTACTTTATGTAATTAGAATTGGTTTTCTTTCCTTGTCTTTGGTTTCTTGTAATAGGTTAGAGTTTCCATTTCAAGCATTCCCATTTCTACAATTAGATTAGGTTTCCATTCTCACAAGTAGATTAGCATTTACATTTCCTACAATTTTATTAGCATTTACATTTCCTGCAAGTATATTAACATTCACTTTTATGCAACATTTAAATTTCTTGCAAATAGCTTATACTTTACTTTCTTGCAACATTTTCATTCCTGCAACTAGATTAGGGTTTCCTTTTTGTGACATTCTTTCATTCTTATGAAGTCTAGATTTAGTTTGTAGAGTAGTATTTGTACACCTTGGTTGGGTTCATTGCCTTAGAGCAACTTGAGTAGAGCTTAGCTTACTGTGTATACAACACTTTCACCTCTTAAGTTTGTAGAAATCTCAGGTTGATAAATTAAAGTTGGTTTCCCTAGGAGTTGCATCATTGTTTTTTCAATATAAGATCTCATCACCAACACTATCACTACTCCTAAAGGTCATTTATTTATGGGGGGAAATATTTGACTCCTTTAAGAAACATTAAGGCAACCATAATGGTCGTGGCTCCAACATTGAATAATCTTAAAGCGAAATGGATCTTATCTTCCAAAAATATCAAAAACTTCTTTACTAGAAATCCCGATGGAGAAAATAGGTCAAAAATTTGAATACATGTGAGAGCATGTCATCATCTACAAATTTATGGGTGTATGGCCTTAAAAAAAAACCTACTTAGCTATATTTAAAGGAATTGGAATCTAAAAGGAAACCTATATCTCAAATTGGGCTCGAAATATTTTTTCACAACCATATTCAACACCAATGAAGACCAAAATAAAATATTCCAAGGGTGGCCTTATTTCATCAGTTCCTCTAGCCTCTTCATGAAGCCTTGGGTTCCAATATTTATTTCGAACAAATAATATTTATCTTTAGCTCTCGTTTGGATCTGCCTTTATTCCCTTGCACATGAATTTTGGGATCCATAAATCCTAGAGAGTATTGGAAATACCATCGGGAACTTTGTCATGTTCTAAAACATCATTAAGAAGGGTTGTTACACTTATTATGCACACATATGTGCTTACATGGATTTATTGAAACCCCTATATTACGAGTAAATTCCATTCAGATGCCACAAATGTCATGAATATGTTAATCAATCCAGGGATTGTCCCACCAACCAAGTTTAGCAAGCGGCTCAGGAAAACCAAACTCTATATCAAGATGGAATTTCTAGGATAAATGATATAAGGAAAATATCCAAAAAACGATTTTGGGATTCAACCTCAGTTATAAAAAATAACATAAATAAGTACTTATTTATTCAACAACTAACAAATGATGAAATAACAGGTGGCAAAAAGAAGCCAAAAAATGGCACAGAATGAGTGCTCAACTCAAAAGGAACCCTACTAGATGAAAAACACAAAGGAAATACTAACCAGCAAGGAAAACCAAGAATATAAGGAAATGGAAGAAGATAAACTAGAACCCTATGATAGAGAAGACCTAGAGGAAATGGGGTTGCAAGGCATTGATCTATAAACCCTAGTTGAAGAATGGAAAAACAAAAATCCAGTGATTATACTAAAAGAGAAAATCGAAATCATTGTAAGAGCCTATTTCAAGCAACAACAATAGACACTGTTAGGGTCCTATGATTTATAGGGTCTCAAGGTAATTGAGTATTATATCTCAGGAATCTTATTTTGTAAATACTTTTCATTCTAACAATGATTTCCAAATAAAAAGAAAAAATAGAATAGAAAATGAAAAGAGGGTATAAAGAAGAAAAATAAAGAGAAAGAGAAGAATATTGAAAAAGAAGAAAAGATTTAACCCCACCAAAAGAAAGAAAGGTAAAAAAGAATAATACTGAAAGTGTTGCAAGTCTAAATGCCACTACTTGTGGATAGTTTTTTGCTTCATTCTTGTAAAATAAAGTTGTGCGTAGTTTGTTCAAAATGCCACAATCACTGGCTTTAAGTTTAATAATATGGTCTAATCATGATTAAGCTCCTTTAAATTTCTGTAAATTAAGATAGAGAATAAAGGTTTACCCAACAATTTAATCTGGTTAAATCATTAGTTAGGTAGAAAATGATTTTGATCCAACTATTTAATCTGGATCAATAGGAGAAATAAGGGATAGGTTAGGTAGTTTTCATTCTGTATGAAAGAAAATAAAGATGGGTTTGCTAGTCTAAGTGCACCCTAAAGACAAAAATAAAAATGCTAGTCTAAGTAAGGGTAGGTAGATTAGATGATTTGGTAAATATTTGCATATATAAATCTTATCCTTAGTTTTGAGGATAGCAGGAAAAGGTCATAATTTGTATGTTGGGATAAAGTTTTTTATACGTTTCATTATTTATCCCTTACCCTAAGTTCAAAAGGGTAAATATGTGCGTTATGGTTTACCTATTTCATTTGTGTCATTTTCCCTTATCCTAAGTCGAGAAGGAAAATATCAAAAATACAAGCGGCCAAAAATCCTTTTTTTTCTATTAAGGCTAAAGTACATGACCCCAATTGGATCTTAGAACACTCTCTAAGTTTTCATGAACTCTATAAAATTCATGCCAAAGTTTCAAAGTCTTATAAAAATCAAGCTTATCAGAGATATCCTTGTAACAGTTTCAATTTGTGATCAACATGGAACAACAAGGACCCTCAGTCAAGTGCGCAAATCGTCAGCCCATGGTAACGTGGGCTATCACAAATTAGCAAAACCAGAAGCTAGTTCAAGAAACGGGGGCAGTTTCTGAGTTGCTAATCGCATATTGCTGGGCAAACCCCTCAAAGAAGGAAAGGGTCGCAAACACCCAGACCTGAAAAATCATAAAAATACAATGGATACCGCTTTGATTCCTTCAGAAGCAGGGTCCCACAAAAACTGGTAGAATATCAGAGGGGCTTTGAGTAGTAAGCGGTTTCGACTGAGTTCCGCCTGATGCCACATAGTGATTGCCATACGTCCTGGTGGGGAGAGAGAAAACCGCTCACATCAAATGAGTAAATGTCATGCGACTTAGCTGCCCAATATGAACGATGACTGTAGGATCTGGGCCCCCTAGATCAATGACGGAGATGCATTCCGATGGATGACCAGACCTGACGAGGCAAACAGACAGAGTTGTATAGGATTTGAAGTCCGATATGGATGATGCGTTGGCAGAAGGTCATGTTTCGCGGGTATTCTTAGAGTAATGGAATAAATAGCCATGTCCAAGAGAACTGACACCCATCCATTATGAAACAGGTGGCCACCTCCCTGTGAAGCGTTATACAATGACTGATGACGCAGGACAGGGGAATTCAAACGGACAGAGGCAGGGGAACCAAAAAGTCAGGAAGCAGAAATGAACAGTCAGGAAGCAGACTGGCTTTAAAGCCACGAACTAAGAGATAGAGAGAAGTAAGTAGTAAAGCATGAAGTGAGTTAAGCAAACTAAGAGCAAAGAATAGAGAGAAGTCGAGCTGACCTGTAGAAGCAAAGGCAACATCGAGACAGAGACAAAGAGAGTCAAAGAGGTTGTGTACTCCAGAAATGGCTTGAAAAGTTCAAGCGAACTCCTCTGTATAAGCCTGTCATGTATTGAGTCTCAGATTGGACTCATACTATTGTGACCAATAGAGGTTGAGATTTAGTAGGGAGAGTCTGTGTACTCCAGAGACTTGGGGGATCCAAGTACAGTCTTGATGATTTATATTTGTTGAGTGAGACTCAAGTTGAGCTCACTGTTGTAAAAAATCTGCTTTGAAAACATAATAGGGAGGCCACCACTGAAGGCTAGACCAATAGATGTAGCCCAGGAGTATTGGGTGAACTCCTTATTAAAATTGTTGTGTTTATATGTTTTCCTGTTGTGTTTTATTTAACTGCTTCAGTGTCTGTGTATTTCACAATCTTATCGATCCGCTTCATAAAATAACATAGACACATCCATGCACATGAGTCTGTAATACCTTATATGTCTTAGATCAATCCCAGATCAGTACATCCCACTCCATGCCCTCGGGATTTGATCCTCCAATTCATCCATGGACCTTGTCCTTTTTTGGCCCCACCTTTCCATACCGTCTTTACCACTATGGGGGGGGGGGCGGGGTCCGGAAAGTAGTTTCCCCCACCAGGCCCCATCCCTTACATGTCGCCCTCTAGTGATTTTTCACCCCCACACTAAAACCATTAGCCACCTGCTACGCCCTCTAGAAACCTCTTTCCTTCATCCATCCTGCCACGTCCCCATCACTTTTTCTCCACCACTCTCCGCATGCCACATGGCATGATCATTGGACCAATTAAATGCATTCTCATCCAAAAGAACTGTTCTTCATTTATTTCGATTTCTCCAAGGTAACCATTTAACCTAACAGTCCCATGCCATTCCCAACTGGAAATTCATTGTAGTGTTTAAATGTCTTTGAGCCTGTCATTCTCACCCCTTTTCACTTTTGTTGTTTCTGTTACTCACAGTTTCCCGCAACGATCTCTATCAGAGCATTTCCGTGGCCAGATTATGATATACACTGACATTTCCTCTCATTTTCGCTTGAAAAACCATCATCCCACTGTGTTCGATAAGCTCCTCTGCAAATTCATCTTGTACTCATAATTTTATAGTCATGCCTCCCAGAACTAAAACTCAAGATAAGCCTATTAATCCTTTAATTCCCCCTTCTGTAGATTTAGATCATGTACCTTTAGCTGATATGGATTATAGAATAAGTGAAACTTTGTGTGACTGCAATTTTCTGGAGTTGTATTTTTGGTCAAAGGATAAGCAAACAGATAAAATCGATGAGATTGGGATCTAGAAGTCAAACCTCTACCATTATATTTTCCCCTTGAAATTCCAAGCCCCATAATTTACCAGAAGATGTCAAGCTTGTTATATCCCTGCCCAAAGAGCCATTATTGCTCCTACATGTGACATTCTTTTCACCATCACAACCTAGTCCATTGACTAAATGATGTTGGACCCCACTATGGAAATGTTGCCCCTTTCTCCCTAGAAGCCCTCACCCAACTTTATCAAAAGCTAGACTTTGCCACTAGAGCCAGAATTTTTGAGATTTCCTTGCCAGAGAATGCCCAGTTACCCAAAAAGAATCCTCCATATCCTTCTTCCATTTTCCCTGATCAGGCCAAGCATATTATTTCCATGATTTCTCACATTTTAGGCTATCATTCTAATTAGTGGGTAGATGAGCCCATTTTAGGATTCCTTTCCATATTTTCCACAGACAGCAACCCCTCCTTGGTGTTCAACTTTAGTCAATTTTTGGTTGCTAATATCCATGAACAGTTCATAAATTTTCCAACAGAACAGGTGTTCAATTACACCTCAATTTTGATTTATATGTTCCTCTATTATTAGGAAGATAAGTTCTGTTTTGCATTGTAGAAGCTGGATGATGCAGGAAACTAGTAGCCAGTGATATTTTCGACCTCATTGGTCATGATAGAACAACAAGAATTCAATTATAAGAAATTTATTGAAGAATTTTTACATCTAGCCATGAAAATTCTAAATAGTGCAGTACATCCCATAATCAGTGAGGAGATCAAGAGACTCTTACATTTCTCAGACCAAGCAACGACTAGAGATTGGTACCTATACCAAAATTACATACAAATTAGGGTATACGGTTGTGAATTGGCCCCTATAAACTCCCCAAATACCTCCCAATGAGGATATTTGCATTGGAGTATATCAAGCAGATGCTGAACTCAGATGACATTCACTTTGTAGTGGCCAAGAAGAAGGCACAGTTTAGAAGAAAGACACAAGTGGGTGCATTTTTGTGCAACAAAAGCACAACAAGTGAGGAGGAAGATAGAATACTTAAAGAAATGAAGTTCGGTTTGAGCTTTACATGGTATTATGACCCTTGTGGCATCATTTCAAAGCTCAGAGTGGATAACAAAAACAATCCTTACATTCATACTTCAAGGCCAGGCATAGAGAAATATGCCAATTAATGGGAGTGGTCATAAAATACGTTGCAGAAAGCTGAAGAACAACTTGTTTCTACTTCTATTTTGCAGACTCCTGTTCCTCAGGAAAAATCAAGCAAAAGACAGAGGGAGGAAGGATCATCATCTACCGCTGGAAGTCAAGCTAGAGAATTTAGAACCAGTTATAGAAAGAGAGCAAAGGTAACTCCTAGAGAAGAAGTGGACAAAGAAACTGAAGAGCAGGCAGCCATCATCATCACAGATTCACCACCTTCAACTACCAAATTCACTACATCTCCTTCTGAACCTTCATCTTCACAAGGTCATAAGGAGACTGAGATGGAATCACAAACTGTCCAAACAGAAAAAAAAGAAGACAGTTTTTGAGAGGTACAGGGAGGTAAAGCTCAGGAATGAAATTCTGAAAGACAAAACTTATAAAAAAATCTGGAAGTAGACCTCCAGCTCACAAAGTAGGTTGATGTCAGTCTTTGATACAGAACATGGAAAAATGCAGATGGCCTTTCTTGAGTCTCAGATTCTACAGCCAAAATCAGCAACAGACTACAAGAGCACCACCTTTGAATTCGACACAAAGGACATACATCCCATTGATCAAATGGAGATGCACAAGAAAAATGGTGAAATGATATCCTCCACTCTAACTAACATTGCAATGTCCTTATCTAAATTGCAGGTTTCTTTTGCAAATGTCCAGTCACAGTTGAAGATGGAGAAAGTGTCCTCCTTGGCCAAAGATAACAGGATCAAGTCTTTGGAAGACTTGGTGATTAAGATAGGGTATGACCCTAAAGATGTCAATCCTGCTGAGGAGATTGTTAAAAATAAAAACCTAGACATTGCAGCATTGAGGAAGCAACTCAAGCTGCCAGCCATAGAAGATCTAATGACCAAAGGTATTGAAGAGTGGGAAGCACATAAAGAATATATGATGAAATTAATCATAGAACAAAATGTACAGATTAGGCAAATGGAGGCAGAGTTGGAGAAACTGATAAAGGAGAAGGAAGACAATCTGAAGATGGCCATTGTCCCCTTGGATGCCATACCTATTTCCTAGCTTCCATCAACAGGAGAAACCACTGCAGCTACTTCTTCCACTCAGACTACAAGTGTTGAATAGGTAACCCAGACACTGCAAAACATGTCACTATAGTCAAAGGAGATTGAGACTTTACAGAGCCAAATCAAAGATTTGGAAGTCCAAAAAGCCAAAGCTGAAGCTACTCAGACTACTGAATTGGAGAAATCCTAGAGACTATTGGAAAAATTACGCTAGGTAGAGAGAAACACTTCAATTGGTTAGACCTTGGACCAAGCCAAGGAAACTATTTGGATGAACATATTAGACTCTATGAATGAGATTTTTCCTTCTATCCAAATCATATTTGAGCAGAAAGAGCTAATGGTGAAGGCTACAGAAACTATTGTGTAAGGAAGAGAAAAGTTGGGGGAGATTCCAACAGAAGTTGCTAATATAATTAAGTTTTTAAATTCAAAGTCTAGATATGAGCTTAAGGAAGTAGGAATTAGTGACAGAATTTCCACCATTATGGAAATCAAGAAATTCTTGACAAAGAGAAATCTCATTGATCAGTTGGAAGAAAGGTGAGAAACCTTAGAGCTGCAGGTAAACATGTTTACAAACATAATTGAAGCCTTAATGCAAAAGGGACTGCCAAGTATCTATGTTATAAATGACAAATTAATCACTCAGGAAGACTATATCCTGAATATGAAATAAGTGGCTAAAAGAAACATTAAGTTCAGTTGAATTAAGGGAAGTATGACAGCCAAGGTGTTTTTGGAAACCATGTCAAATGATTTCCATGTGTAGAATGAGCTAAAACATATTTTTACTGTAAAGCCAACTTTTCCAAATACACAGAGGTAGATGAAATTTACCACAGGGTAACCAAATTGACAGTGCCATATGAAAAGAGATGGGAAGAATTGGTTAATTTACTGGATTGAAGCATAACTCAAGAGCAGTAAAACAAATTTCCAGTGTAGCTACCAGCACGACGGTTAGTTCAACATCGCAACACTGTTTCTAGTTGACTCAACAACCGAAACCATCAAAATTGGGCCACCTCTCTTTTCAATAGCCTACGTGTCCTATTCTTCTACCATAATTAGATGATATTGTTTGTAATTAGGATAATAATACATTATTGGTTTGACAATGATTTTGTAAAGCATTTTTGAACTGTTTGAAGTATTAAGGGTTGATATCCTAATGCAATTTCCTTCTGCATATTGTAATTTTCAAAGCACTGGAGCATCAAATAATACAAGGACCTTTCACAGGATTCATGTGGTGTACTAAATGGTGATGTGTCTCTTCTGTCATTTTATTTAAACATTGTTTTTCATTTCTATGTTATTCTAAATTTTTGAATTAATCAATAGAAACTATGATAAATATGATTCGTTATTTAGAGTGCCCTATTTTGGTTGTTGATAATTTTAATGTTTTCCACTAAATTCAGATCAAGGAATTCTTAATTTCTCTTGGATTTTTACTAAACCTTACACTTCTACTATTCCACCATTCATTTAATTTCTAAAAAGATCCAGTTAGTGAAAAATAGCTTGCCCTGTGAGAAATCCTTTAAAAAATGATGCAGAAAGTCCAGTTTAGTTTATAGACTCCACAACCCAATGGAATTATAACACTTAAATCAACCAAACCAATCATTCAAAATAAACAAGTACAGTCATAGCTAGCCTAAAATCTTCATAAAAACAAAGCTAAATTAAATAGAGAGATCCCTCTCTGAAGTTGGTAGGGCTAGGTCCTAGCTTCCAAAGTGGTTTTGATGTTGTGCTATGTGTTTACTCCCTCAACCTGAAAAATACAGAATGACAGCATAGTGGCGACTCCACTGGGGAAGAATAATTATTAATCTAAAACATTATTAATCCTTGGTATCTAATCAGTATTTCTATAAATCTAGACTTATATATCATTATGAAACAAATGATCTGAGGTTGTTTTTTTGTAAATATTCTACTGTGTCATTGATTTGATTTTATTTGTCTGATTATTTTTAATAGGCCTGGCTCCCACAATAATTTTCACCAGATCTCACCTTGACCCTAATCTTGTTGAATTCATAGATAACCCTGAGAATCCGGTGAGAAATAAGAGTTTTACAGAGAGTCAAGGTAGTAATCGCCCATTGTCTAGATTCAATTCTCTTTCGGAGAATATTCCTTTGTCAAGGTCTAATTCGCTTCCCAGAGAAATTTGAAACTATACAAGATATAGAGTTTGATTTTCCTTTGCAGCATAGCTTGTTTAGATCAAAGTCTGAGGCTTTTGTAGATCAAAAGGTCATTGATAAAGCCATACTGCAACCATACATACCCCAGATCCATCATTTTGAAGTAGATCCTGATCTAGAATCCTTACAGTATTTTGACAAATTACAAGGTCTAATTTCAGTGTTGGATCAAACTATTGAAGAAGCATTTATTCAACAATATGTCAAATTTTATGCTTTAACAGTTGCAGCAACCTCTTTGTCTAGTCAGTCTTCCTAGTCTGTTCATCTATAGCCTCCCAGTCCCATTCATTCCATAGTTTCAACTTCATCACTTATGATCTCTCAAACTGTTATTCTTACTATCCCTGTAGTTCTCAAAACTACACCTCCATTAGGACCATCTTCAAGTCAATCTTCTAGAACAATTATGGCAGGTAGGTATGCACCTTTGGTGTTACCAAGCTAGCTAAATGTTATGCATGGAGATTACCAATCTAAAATTATGACCTTTGATAACACTGGTGCTTATACTGCTCAACAGCATGTGGATAGGATGAATGATGTGTTTGACCTCCAAGAAGTAGATGAAGCTAATGTTAAAATGAGATTGTTTACTCAGAGTTTAGGAGGTGATGTCAAGAAATGGTTTAGGGGCTTACCTGCATGAAGTATAGCCAACCTTAATGCTTTCCATCAAACCTTTTTAGCTAGATGGGAGATCAAGAAAAATCCACTTCAACTCCTGAATGAATATAAAAGGCTAAAAATAAAACCAAATGAAAGTGTGGAAGAATACTATGAATGGTATAATACTATTTATAATGCCATTCCACAAGACATCAAGCCCTCCCTTGGCCTGGCTATAATTGATTTTCCAAATGGTTTCAATGTATACATGGAATATCAAATTAGAGAGAGAGACCTGGAAACTTTGGAAGAAATGCAAGCAAATGTTATTAAAGTTGAAGCTAACATCCTAGCCAAGAAAGCCAAACTGAATTCTGAACGTAGAGTTACCATAAAATAAGAACCTTCTACTTCTACTAGAAACCAAAAATTTAGAAGGAATGTTCCCCAAATTAAATAGAGAGAACAAAATGGTCCAGACCAGCACGTTCAACCTCCTTTTTAGGGAAATTACACAGATGATTAGAGGAATCTTGTGGAAGATTTGGAGGATAATCAAATAAATTTGATGGGAATAAGCGATGATGAAGCAATTTTCCTCACTCAAGAGGAGCAGGAACTTTTTCTCCTAGCCCAAACTGAATTGGATTTTGAAGAGTCAGATGAATATAAACAAGGGTTTGAAAATGCCATAATGGAAGTCCACATGCAGTACAACCTTAGGAGAAAAAAGAATCCAGACACTCTCAATACCAAAAACTCAGATAATCCTGCTAAAAAGTCATCTGAAAATGAACTTAGGAAAACCATAGATAGTCTTCCTAAGAAAATTGTGGATAATTCTAGTAAGAAAAATGTAGAAATCCCTATGAAAAAGGTTGTTGATAGTGTTTCTAAAATTAATAAAACAAATGTCCCAACCACCAGTCAACAAAAGGAGTCTATGACTAAAAAAATCACAAATCAATATGAACTTCTTAACTTAAGTAAGATTCAAACATCATTCAACATTGAGAATGAATTAGATAAATTGAAAATCCCTATTCCTCTCACAGAGTTGATGAACAAAAACATGTACAGACCCCAAGTAATGAAAGCCTTAAACATAGGGGAAAACAGCTGACTCTGTAAATCTAAATGATGACCAACCTGAACTCTTATTTGTACCTAAATTTGAGGGTAAACCACAGGAAGGAGGAGTTCCTCCATTATATGTTAGCCTGGATTTTCATGACAAGATTCTCCATAATGCTATGCCAGATTCAGGTGCATCCCACAATTTAATGCCTAAAGCTATTATGAAGAAATTAGGACTTGACATTAATATACCTTATAAAGACTTGTATTCCTTTTATTCCAGAAAAGTTAGATGCCTAGGTCTTATCAAAAGCTTATGTGTTACTTTAGCTCAAATCCCCGCTAAAAGTCTAGTAATGGACATAGCGGTCGCATATATTCCCCCTAAGTATGGTATGCTATTGTCACGCTCATGGGGAGAAAAATTACAAGGTACCCTATAGATGGATATGACCTTTGCTACCATACCAGTCTTTGGGAAGCAAAGAAGACTATATAGGGAAACCTTGATGAAATTCATGGTGAGTAGTCAAGACAAACCTCACAACTATCCACTTTATTTTTTTCATTCGGATTTGGACTCTTTTATTCTTTAAAAAGATGGGGATGTCAACACTCAGGTAATCAATGTTGAAACTAAAATTTCTAAAACAAACCCAACCCAATCACAAATAAAATAGCTAAAAACTCCTCTTGAACCTCTTTGGAACATGAGTTTTGATGGCTCTTGCAACAAAGATGGTGCTGAAGTAGGAATTTGGGTGACTAATACAGGAAATAATCATGTTGAGGGTCACTCATATAGGCTTAATTTTCAATGTACTAATAACATAGCAGAGTATGAAGCCCTTATTCTAGGATTGCATTTCTTAAAAAAGTTAGGTGCTAAAACAATCTCCTTTCAAGGGGATGTTGAATTAATTATCAAACAAATTTAAGGAGAATATTTAGCCAAACATCCTAGGATGAGATCATACAAAAATGTTGTGCTTGACTTCCTAGAGATTTTTCTTGAATATGACCTTTATGTAATTCCTAGAAAACAAAACATCATTCCAAACAATCTGGCTTTTTTAGCCATATTTTGTAAAATTCCTTATGTTAATCAAGAATATGTACTAGAGGTAAAACACCAACTAGTGGTACCTGATAACATGAGGTATCGGTAGGTGTTTGGAAAAGATAAATAGATTAAAAAATTTCTGCAATCAAAAGATGAATTTCAAGATGATAATATTGATTTGGAATCTAAAGTAGATAATCAAATTTTTGAACATTATAATCCTAAAAGGCAATTAGATAATATAGATGTAAATACCAACAATAGATAAAATTGTAAATAAACTAGAATTGCCCGAAATAGACCCAGAAAAAGAAGAGTTTGAAACACTCCAACTTAAAGATAATGTTTTTCCTAGAGGTCTAGTTCCATTAGAAGAATTATTTGATTTAAATGATGTGTATAAAAATCCTAAGATTGAGCCCTCAGGCACAACAGTTGAAGATTGTAATTTAGGTACTAGAAAAGATCCTAAAATCATAAAACTATCTAAATCTATCCCAACAATTGAAAAAAGATATATATTGCCTTATTCAAGGAATTTAGTGATGTTTTTGCCTTGAGCTATGGAGATCTTAAAACATATGATACAGAAATCATACAACACAAAATTCCAATTAAAGAAGATCAAAAACCCTTTAAACAAAAACTTTGCAGAATAAGTCTGCTTATGATGCCCTTAATTGAGAAGGAAATCAAAAGAATGTATGATTCTAAAATCATAGTTCCTCTTAGGTACTCCAAATGGGTTTCCAATATTGTTACAAATAGGAAGAAAATAGGTGAAATTAGATTGTGTATAGATTTCAGAAACCTAAACAAAGTTTCCCTAAAAGCCAACTATCCCTTACCTAGAATGAATCATATTCTGAAAAAGGTAGTTGGATCTTCTAGGATATCCTTATTAGGTGGATTCTTAGGTTATAATCAGGTCTTATTTCATCCAGAAGATTAGGGAAAATCAACCTTTACCACTCCACGGGGTACATTCATGTATGTGAAGATGCCTTTTGGATTAATGAATGTTGGCTTGATGGGCCATGACCCAGGTTCAACCTTAAGTAGCCAAGAAAATCCCTACATTATTGGCCCTTTCGGCATAAATCCATGGAGTGAAGGCTAAAGTCTCACCCAAAGAAGTATGGGGGGTTGCAGGAACCAAGTTTATGCACCCTGAGATGGTAGTGATGTCACTTTTAGACCTTCACTATGCCTTCGCGTAAATCGATAAGCCCTTTAGGGCTTATCAATGTACTTCTCTTATTCATCCTTGAAGCCTTCACAAAAGTTTCTAATTGTTCTTTGTGGACCCTAAATAGCAAATTTAGATGCTTACGCACCTCCGTAATTATCCTTACTTCTGTGTCTACCCCGATTAGCTTAAGTGTTGGTTAACTTCAACACGCATTATGATTATCGCTCATAAATAGATATTCTTACTTGCATTCATATGACAAAGTAAAATACGAATATTCGTGCACCAATATAGCATTAATTCATAAACCCATTATTCAACATAACATAATCACAACATTCATAGCTAGAGTAAAATAACTCATACACAGTTATCTCCAAAATAATTCTATTTATTGATGGTTCGGATCTTTAGTGTAGACTCTAACTTCCCTGCGCACACAGCTGCAGGGGTCCACACACTCAGTTGCGGATTTCTACCCTAGGCCTCTGCGCATTCAGCTATAGAGCCTATTTCTACGCTACGAGTCTTTTCTCTTAGCTATCACAAACCCAAAAAAATATTTAGAACTCTTCTTACTACCTCCCTTATACTCTTCTAAGACTCCCTTTTTATACATTCCCATGGTTTATGGACCAAGGGTGGATCTCATCAAGATGATACAACTATCTAAAATAAGGGTAGAAACCATTTTTGACTATTTACATCTTCATGCTCTGTGACCAATGTGGAGACTATATCTTCTTTATGCAAAACTTGGGTGTTTAGCCCTAAAAATGACCCCAAGCGACTTGTTCCCAATAGGCCCCCAACACAAATCTGGTAACTCTTCCTCGAGTCACTTTGCCAGTGTGGAGATCTTGTTGCAAGGACCTCCCAACTCCACCTGTACCACTGCGACTTCGGCAGTGCACTGTGTTGCCGCCTGCTTCACCTGCTCGACCAAGTACTCTGTCACTGGCCCCACGCTGTCTGCTTGCATTTTCTACTGGGGTTCCTGTAGGCTAGCTAGTTTTCCTTCAATGGTGGCCATGACCACATATGCTTCATCTAGCCAAGGCCCCAATCTAGCCTTCAATACTACGTCCTTGCATTGAGCTGCATCCACCTGTTCTTTAAGCACCTTTTCTTCCTGCAGATTTTCTAACCTTTGTGTAATGGCGACGATGTGTGTCGTCACTTTAACCTCATCATATCTCTCTTGTAGCTGTCGCGCCTCTATTTCTAGCCTCTGCACATTGGGATCCTCTTGTAGGCTGGTGACTACTTCGTGTGACTACTTGAAGAGTGCAGTGCAATCCTTCACTGTGGCATCTACAACTGCTACTGCATCTTTGACAGTGGCTACGCGCTGCTCTTTAACCTCTGGTGGAGTCAAAGGCTGGGCCCTCAACTCAAGATTTGTAATTTTAAGGTTCAGTTCAAACTGAACCTTAGCCAACTTTGTTCTCACTTTGCGCACTCCAGCAATGAGCTTCCGAATTCTCACATCCAATGGCGCATCTTCAGGAATATCCAGTTCTGGAACAATCATGCATGCCTTAGCCACCACCTTGGTCATGTGCTCATTCTTTTCCATGATGGCCTTAAGAAGATCAATGGCAGAATTCTTCTGTGTAGCCAACTAAGTGTTGTTCACCCTGTGTTCACTAATAACGTTCAGGGCGCACTCTTCCTAAGCCCGAAGTTCCGCAATCACACCTGTTAGAGTTAGTATTTGCATACTGCCATCAGTGATAAAAAATCCTCTTTTCATATCATATTAGGGTCTTGCTCAGAAATTTTTGTCATTTCACCTAGGTCCTCATTCAAAAATTTACTCACTGATGGTAACCCAAGTCAAAATCCCACTCTCCCTCAAAAGATCAATATTTGTTGGCCCACCTTGTTATAGACATATTTAGGCACTGTAACCCCAATTGCATATGTCCATAAACCAATGGCTTCTAAACCCCTAAAATTTTTGTTTCATACCCTAAAGGAACAAGGTCAACTAATTACATCATCTCCCAGAAGTTCTCCATGAAAAACTACTCAGAACTGGTCAAAACTAGACCATACAGACTGCTCCATGCAAAGGGTGCGATGGATCTCACCTATTACACACAGGGGGTGTGATGCATACTAGAAAGCCCTTTTGTAGGGTGTGATGAGTGAGAGCAGACAAATGGCAGAATCAGTTTGCTAGGTGGAAACCCAGAGAATCTTCTATAAACTGCTCATATGACACTTACCTCTCTGAATTCGCCCAGGGATGAGTAAGAGATCTGAAATCTCCAAGTGGAACCAAGAACTATCAGTGAAATGACACTAATCAAAATCCTAGAAGCTGACTCACTCTCCTCAAAACATCTATATATGGATCCCTCATCCAAGAGATTCAGAGGCTGGAATTTTGTAATTTGCAAGGAAGTGTTGTTGGTTTCTCTTTGAAGACATTATTGGGTGATCTTGCTTTGTATGAGGTGAATAGGGCTTTCATGCTGGGAGGATGATGCTGGATCAGAAAGCCTGGTTGTAGTCCTCTCTTCTACTACTTCTATCAATAAAGCTATTTGAGTTTTCCTCCATATGCTTGTATATCTCTGAATCTTGTTTGTGTATGCATTTATATGGTCAATGTACATCTGATCCTACATTATTTATGGTTATAGATCTCTATGCTTTGATGGTATTTTGCTGCCTTGACTCTACAGGTGTTCTTTGAAGTGGGACAAGGGAGAAAGGAGTGGCAAAAGCTCTATCAAAGGAGAGAGGAGACAAGCAAGGAGACTAGCGAAAGATTGAGGTTGGTGCTCTCTGCTTCTCTCTCATCTATATCTCATAAAGGAAAACACAAGTAACTTTAATCTATTTGTTTCTAAGATAGCTACCCATCTTAGTGGGACTAGCAGCTTTGAATGGACACTAGCTTTCCTGATAACAAAATGGTGACTCCACTGGGGAGCGAATAGTTTGTTTGTTTTGTTACTGTTATTTTCTTTATAAACCACAGACGGAGACTGAAGTTAAGACAGCTAGCCTTCAAGCTACTTTTGCTATGCAACTGCAAAGTATATCAATGCTTATTCATTCAATCTCTAGGTTGGTTTATCAACTAAACATCTAGCTTGTAAACATCCTAAGTTCCCTAGTGGTAGCTCAAATAACCTCATTAGATCAGCCCCTATACATTGTGTTTATTGACAATCATTAGCTAAGCCTAAACCCCTGAACTTAGCTGCAAACTGTGAGTGAAAACTAAGCACAGTATCATCCCTAAACCATCACACTATCTCTTCTTGGTAACCTAGATGCATCACATCTCTCGTTTGTTGCAGGTGAGATGCATCCCTTTTTCCCTGTGTTACAGGTGCGATGATTGACTAAGACTGTTTCTGCCTCCAGATTTTGGTTTTTTCTTCATTGTCTTCAGCTTTATTCAGTAGTTTTGTTGTTTGTGATCAGTATATCTCTGTTGAAACCATCTTCCTTTGCATTATTTAGCCTCCATTAGAAGGAATTGTGAATGTTTTTTTATGTATTTTTCATCATTTACAGTTCTCCTTTGCAAATAGTAGCTTAATTGAACTGTCGTCTTTTGATTTGAAAATGTCGCAAGTGTCATTTTCAGTCAAGAACAAGAGTGTCACAAATAATTCCTCTTTTAGATAGTCGATTACACTTTTTCCATTGTATTTGATTTGAATCATTAATATTTCAAGTGTCGAATGCAGTTTAAATTCAAAATCACAAAGTGTCGTCTTAACCTTACTTTCGTTTTTTTTGAAAAGAAAATTGTCAGTGTCGCTGTGAAAGAGAATAGTTCAGATCTATACTTTGCTTTCTTTTTGTCATTTTCACATTAAGGAAACTGAAAAACAATACATGCATGTGCATTTGCATTAAGACTGCATGCTGAAGTTGATTTAGGAAAAGTGCATCTAGTGTGTGCTCTCTGCTCTATGTTGAAAGAATTCCATTTCTCTTTCCTTAGTAGCTAGGATTTTCATTGCAAAAAGAAAGTAAACGATTTATCATCTTAGATTGCATATTTAGGAATTGTATATCTACATCACGCGGTGAACCTTAAAGGCAAACTTCTTAAGAAATATCAATTGTAAAATAAACCTCAATGAACATAAAAACGCTTTGGAACCTAATGCACAACATTTAGAAGTCTAGGCTAGAGACGTATTCCGGCATTGTAAAGTCTGGTAACTATCGCTTTCATCGTAGGTTGGGTGATTCCTCCTCTTTGAGACGACAAGTGCCAGTATGGACTTGTGCTCCCATGTACCGTCAATTATATATTGGGAGACCATAATAGGCGACATCCTTTATCCTTAGGAAGCCATGTCTGCCACCCTATCAATCACAATGTACTGAACACAACATTTGGGAAGATTGGCTGCCATACCGTAAAATGTATTCTGCAGTTTTGCGATTGGTTTGGTAATCCCTCTATCTATATTTCCAGAGTAGTCACTTTTGTTCCTTTTCAGACTCCTTAAAAGAAAAGGTCCATCTGAGCACTTGTCACTTCAGGCTCATTAAAAATCGAAGGCGACTAGAGTCATCTTTAACTTTTTCTCGACTCTTAAAAATTGAAAAATCAAGTTGTGCCAAAGCATCATAAAATTTATTTTAATCGGAATAATGTCACTATTCCCTTTTTGGTCTTTAGGTTGAGAAATGGAGTCTACCAATCAAGGATTTCCCCTTGGGGAAATCCTAGTCCCTTCTCCTCTTGGGGGGATGTTGGTGCTCCACACATGGCCACATTGTCCCTTCCAGGACTCACAATTGGCCTGCTCATCTGGCTTTTCTCGAACTCTGTCGCTCAAAACACCACAATTCCTCAAAAATCAATTCAGTAACCAAATCAAGTTTCTCCCCCACCTTCTACTTCGTTTGTTTCTCCTTCTCCTTCTTCCTTTTCGCTTGGTGAAGCTAATAACGCTAAAAACCAAGTAGCTGAGAAGAAGAAGAAGA
The DNA here is from genome assembly GCA_031772625.1 of Pinus tabuliformis. Lineage (NCBI taxonomy): Eukaryota > Viridiplantae > Streptophyta > Pinopsida > Pinales > Pinaceae > Pinus > Pinus tabuliformis. The sequence continues at coordinate 328,460,993 of CM062808.1, forward strand.
ATCCAACCACGAAAGGGGGAAACCGTGCATCATCTAGCGAAAATCCACACACTGCACCTTCCAAACCTAAATCTCCATGTTTCATTTGCAAGGGAGACCACTATCATCGAGATTGTCCCTACATCCCATGGATCTTGAGAGACTAGTCTCCCCGCTTTCACAATCCGGTGTCTTCAACTGCTGACGATCATGTTGAGAGCACACCATCAACTAGTGAAAACGAAGTCAATGGACAAAAAGGAAGATCCAAATTTCCTTGTAGACTGTGTGAAGGCGATCATGCCCTCCACCATTTTCCCTTCTTAGACGAAGCGAAAAGAGTCTTGGATAACTGTCCTGCGTCACCGCAGCGACTTCCTCCTAGATACAAGAAACTCTTGCCGAGTCCATCGCTAGTTGAAAATCTGACTAACACACCATTGTTGTTGGTCGAAGCAACTATCATTGAAGATAAACCCTCTGAGTCCACATCGGACCAGAGTCAATAGGTTGAGATGGCAGTCGACCCAATCTTGTCTTCAGAGGGCCCACCTTCAAATGATACTGTCACCAAAGAGAATGAGAACGACGCCGTTCAAATTCTCTTCGTAAACACAAACTCTGATGAACATGGGGGAAATCTACCCATTCCTTTACCACAGGAAGGAAGTTCATTAGAGATTTATCTGGTCATTTATTCGGTCCCACCTCCAAGCAAACTAGTCGTTTCCTTCGATTGGAATCTACTAGGTAGACCCTGCCTACCATCTAATGTACCATTTTGAATCATAGTACAAGCTTACAGAATGATTATGGTTGGTACTATTATAGATGAAGGGGCTTCTGTGAATATCCTTCCTCAACTACTTGGAAAGTGTTTGGTTCGCCATCGCTTCTACTTGAGATTCAAAATCTGACAGGCTTCAATAAAGGAACCAATCGACCGTTAGGGATCCTTCCAAATTTGCCTATAACTTTGAGAAGGAAAACCATTTATCTGAACATGATGGTAGTCCAAAGACCTCTAGATTACAATCTACTCTTTGGGCATGACTACATTTATAGCATGGGGGCTATCATTTACACACTCTTCCAAGTGATGTGTTTTCCACATGAAGGCAGAGTGGTCCACCTAGTTGACCAGCTTTCATTCCCTAGTTCAAACATAGCTATTAGTCAAATACCATCCCTAACTGGTCTTTTTTCATAAGGAATGTCTCATCAATCTCCAGTCAATCCACCTAATGAGCGCGAGTGATTCGGTGAATGTGACTAAACCCAGGAGGCATGCGCCCTGGTCTACTTCGGCAGGAAAACCCCAGATATAAGGTAGGTTTCTGCGTAGGAATATGACTAGTCTGACACACCCGTCCGTTTAGGAAAATGGGATTAGAAAAGGATTCCCTCATCAAAGGTTATGTGATTGGCACTGGAAACAGTCACCTTTTTCCATCTCGATGGACATCACCAAGGAAGTGTTTTGTCTGCAACGCGGATGGAACAATCTTGCTAATGCAAGAACATCTATATGGTAACCTGGAAACTTTACTCTTCTTTATACCTGGGGGCATGCAAACCTTTTTGTACGCAAGTGAAAAGAGACTAGCATAACTCTAACCCCATATTTTTTACTAACTTCAACATCTTAAGTTAGGTGATTGGTTTGATCAACCATTCACCTTTGTTCGGACCAACGGAAACGACAAAGTAAAGGAGATGTTTCCCACTAAGAATCTATCCTACCTAACCTTAGTAGTTCTTTAACCCCTAGGACAGTAGTTGGTCATTCCTAGCCTACATACAAAAGACTTCGGAGCAAAGTTGCGCATGGGGCAAGCTCCCTAAAAAATGAACCTACTGATGAGACATCCTTATTATACAACTGGTTCGAGCAGTTTTACGCAAAGTTCAAGCTCATTAAAAAATAAACCTCACCATGAGCAGTTTTATGCAAAGTTCAAGCTCATAAAAAAATAAACCTATCAATGAGTAAATGTTCCCATAGAGTTTAAGCTCATTAAAAAAATGAACCCCACCTTCGGTAAATAACCATTGCGATCGCATAATTATCAGCTTTTGAACCTTGGTCGTGTTCTTGCCATCACTTCCATTCCTTTTTAGCTGATCATACACCTCCATTTGATTGTTTACCCTTTTGAGGAACAGCTACGATGAGTAATTCTATTAGCCACCTTCTTTACACTACTGTGATTGAAAAGTTCCAAACCTTACCTGGAACCAATTGCTATCCAAAAACATCACTCATTCCTCAAAAAACAAGTCTCCTTTAAGCTCTTTTCATCTGACTCGTAATATATGAAAAGATTGCCGAGCAATTGGCCTCTCCAGCTCGTTAAAGTGACCGGAAGTGTCATCCCTCCTCTAGATTTTAATCTTTTTGGACTTGAGGGATTATTACACAAAAATATCGAGCGCTTGTCTCGTTCGACTCGTTAAAACTATCAAAAAGTCATCCCTTTCGTATTATTTTACACTTTTTCAAACTTAAGGGATTACATTATGAAAAAGGACCACTGGAGTTGCCTTTAGATCCCTTTTAGACTCTCTAAAATTGAAAAGGACCGAGTTATCTTTGTTGTTAAACTTGTTAAAACATTAGCGACAAACTTGTCCATGCAGACAAGAGCGAGTTTCACTGTCGCTAGGCTCGTTAAAACATAGCGAAAGGTTTGCCCGAAGGGAAAATTATAGAACAATCATATGTTATCCTCCTCAAGCTTGACAAAAATAAAGAGGTACTGGTCAGCAATGACTAGGGAAAAAGGGAAGAAGACTTGAATAGCTTCATTGGTAGCAGGTCGCTCTTGAACATGACACTTTCACTCTGTCACCATGATTGAGTCGGGTTTGGTTATTCCATTCGCTGGTCATATCACCATTGGTCCACCGTACCATCCATTTTTGGGGTTAACGCTACCAATCTATTTTAGTTTCGCTGATATGTTCAAGAGAAGTCGCTCAGAGAATTCACCAACCTAGCCAACGTCTCATCCACTGCAATACCTTCACTCTCAATTTTTCATGACCACCACCCTGAACCTTATATCATCAGATCATTTTCACCTCCACAAAATCAGTTGCTCTGTTCTATGTCATAGATGTGGGATTCATTAAGGCCCTCCTACGATGGGTCACTTCTTGTCGACATCAGTTCATTATCTAAGAAGTTGACTTAGGGGCAACCCTTTCAGTACTTTGAAGCTTGCATGTCTCAATGGCAAGTTTCTCACTTTTGGCGACCAGTTTACATCAATGGCCTTCGACCAAAAGATTTTACATGGTGTTCGACATCAGCTCATGTATTCACACCACATGAATTGTACTGCAGTACCTTGAGGGTCATCATCATTATCATTGATTCCTCTCGCAATTGTTAACAACTTACATCATTGGTTGGTAATCAGGCGATGTATTTCCATGTTCGACATCAGAACATCCTTTCACATGGATCGACTTGTACTTTGGGTGAATATTGAATGAGTTTGAAGACCCTGGATCTAGTTTCATCCATCCGGGCTATGATATATTCAGGAAAATAAAGACATCAAATGTACATCATTGCTACATAGATAATCATACAAACTAAAGGATTATGGCTCTACCAGAATCATCATTCTGCCACATAGACGATTGTCTGTCTTATGTACATGAATATGAATTTATAAAGCTAAGCATGGGAATGCCCACCTCAGTTAGATCATGAAAATATTATGAAGATAATGTATTGTGTTGTATCTTATTACAGGTCACCTTCCAGTTCGAAAAACCTTGGATCCTCATTATAAAGCATTTCACTCGACATCAAAAGATTTATGACCTCATGCTTTAGGGGGCAACTGTTATAGACATATTTGGGCACTGCAATCCCAATCGCAAATGCCCATAAACCAAGGGCTTCTAAACCCCTAAAAGTGTTGTTTCACACCCTAAAGGAACAAGGTTAGCTGATTAAATCATCTCCCAGAAGTTCTCCGTGAAAAACTACTTAGAACTGGTCAAACTGGACCATATAGACTGATCCATGCAAAGGGTGTGATGTATCTCACCTATTACACACGGGGGGTACGATGCATACTGGAAAGCCCTTCTATAGGGTGCGATGAGTGAGAGTAAACAAATGGCAGTAGCAGTTTGATAGGTGGAAACCCAGAGAATCTTCTAGAAACTGCTCATATGACACTTGCCTCTCTGAATTTGCCCAGGGATGACTAAGAGATCTGCAATCTCCAAGTGGAACCAAGAACTATCAGTGAAATGACACTAATCAAAATCCCAGAAGCTGAATCACTCTCCTAAAAACATTTATATATGGATCCCTCATCCAAGAGATCCAGAGGCTGGAATTTTGTAATTTGCAAGGAAGTGCTGTTGGTTTCTCTTTGAAGACATTGTTGGGTGATCTTGCTTTGTATGAGGTGAAGAGGGCTTTCATGCTGGGAGGATGATGCTAGTCAGAAAGCTTGGTTGTAATCCTCTCTCTTCTACTACTTCTATCAATAAATCTATTTGAGTTTTCCTCCATATGATTGTATATCTCTGAATCTTGTTTGTGTATGCATTTATATTGTTAATGTACATCTGATCCTACATTATTTATGGTTATAGATCTCTATGATTTGATGGTATTTTGCTACCTTGACTCTATAGGTGTTCTTTGAAGCGAGACAAGCGAGAAAGGAGTGGCAAAAGCTCTATCAAAGGAGAGAGGAAACAAGCAAGGAGACTAGCGAAAGAATGAGTTTGGTGCTCTCTGCTTCTCTCTCATCTATCTCTCATAAAGGAAAACACAAGTAACTTTAATCTGTTTGTTTCTAAGATAGCTACCCATCTTAGTGGGACTAGCAGCTCTGAATGGACACTAGTTTTCCCGATAACACACCTTCCTATGTCTTACTAAGCATACATTCATTTTAAAAGCTCATTTCGTCATGTCTTATGTGAGTCAAGTATACATGAAGTCTCCTCATTCAAAGTTTTCATTAGGTCTCTAGGTTTCATTTTTTCAAGGTCCAATAAAACACCATTTCACTACATAAGGCTATAAAAAACATGAGAGTGAAAGAAATAATATCCTTTTTCATTCAAAAAAGGATTTGCAACATGTAACTATGGTTGCCAGATCTCTAATTTTAATTCCAAAAATGAAAGTTTTGTTTCATATTGTAATTTTATTTCAAAAAGAGAGATGTAATATTTTTATTTATTTATGTAATTTTATGTTTATCATATGTAATAAGTCAATATTCCTATCTATTTACTCAAACTCTATTACCAATATCACCCAAACAAAAGTCAAAAGTGAAGATTGCTAAAAATTTAGCATCATCCACCTGCAAATGAAAAAGTCAAAAAGAAAATTAGCAAAGAGGTTAAAAAAGGGTGAAAGGAAACATTAGAAAGTGGGTTTTGAATCTAAAAGGTCAAATTCAATCAGCTATAAAGGACCTCTTGGCTTTAAACTCAACCTCATATGCCTCTTATCACTAACTAAGCAAACTCAAAGAGACCCTCTCCATAGTTCAAGGCGAAAATCAGCAGAATAGAGTCAGCGCTGTGCATTTCCTTTTGGCGCTGCGCATTTACCTAGGGCTACACATTTTCTTAAGGCATTGTGCATTTCCTTAAGGCACTGCGTGCTTGCCTAAGGCACTACGTACTCTACATTGGCGCTGCGCGTTTGTCCAGGAAGGCTCTAGTTACCTCCTCAGCTCCGCCAAGGTCCACGCAATCTCAAAATATGTAAGTCACTGCTCGGGAAGGTGTTTTTCTTCCTCCTCAAGTCACTCCCTAAGTGTTTGAAAGACTTAATTTAAGATTTGGTTTATTTTTATATCTAAACCCTAGATCTCCCCCCCAAAACTTCCTTGCACTCTCAATCCCTTTCATACACTCCCTGGCACCTTCCTTCCCTTTCCCTAAATCATTTTATCCCAGATACCCTCTAACCCTTTGTCCCAAAACCCTAAGTCCTAGGTGCCACGACCACCTAAGCTCCCAAACCCCCTATATTGCAAACAATTTCCCCCCATCCCCAAGCTATCATACTACTACCCTATATCCCTCTCCAATACATATATCCCTTTACCCATCATCTTCATATTTACCCTTCCCCATACACCATATTTCCTAAAAACTTCTTTCCCACTACCTTACACCTCCCTAGGGTTTGATACTAAACACCATGGAAGATGAGGAATACAAACCACACAATGAGGAAGAGGAAACTGATAGAGAAGAAACAGAGGTCAAGAAAGCCCACAAAGGAGGCCAGGTACATAGGTTTGAACCCACATATCTGAGGAAACTCTTAGCATCCCCTATGACTGTGACATCCTTAAAATGGCTAGGTTGTTATGATTTCTGTGAGAAAGTTTAGGTAGTCCAACACCATCCTGAGTTGACTAGGCTCTTCATATCCAAAGTCCAAGACAGCTAGGTTACTCTAGCAAGTATCACATTTACTCTATCTACTACCATCATATCATCTACCACCGGGATCCCAGATGTTAGGGAGAAATGGTTTAAACAGGGTGATTTGGAGAGGCATTATTATGAGCCTTACATGAAACCAAGGTATAGAAATGAGAGAAGGGGATATTTTCCTTTTTTGCACCTCCTTGATAGATATGCCCCAATGATGAAGATTATTATGAAATATTTTTCATGTGAAGATAGATTTTCCAGGGTCTATTTGGTGAGCTCCAGTATTGTAGCAATAATGCTACAACTCCTGGGGCTTCCTGTCTCTCATTTTATCAACCCGGTAGTTCGTACAAACTTGGAAGCGACGGTGCTATATGCACAAGTACTAGCTCTTGTCGCAGCTGTCACTTGGTCAGCTGGCACAAGTCCGCTAGGGCTCAAGCCAACTTCTATAGGCTCTCAGAAGAAGCTTGCTAATTGATGGACGAAAGCTATTCTCAAAGGGAAGCTACTTTACTTGACAAAAATGAACTGAAAGCAAAATCAAAGCATGTAAACCTAGGAAACCCTAATTTAACTAGTCTAACCTCTATAATGCAAAGAATGTGAATGAAACTTCTACCAATGCTACTGTTACCTCTAATAAGTGAAAATGCATGGATCTAAGCTGCTTGCATCATAAAAGACATGTTTTTGTATTTTTCCTTTAAGTGTATGGAATGATTGTGATTGTGTGCTAATTAGGGTTTGGTTGTGCAGATGGGATGGAGAAGGAAGGAAAGCGTGGGACAGGTTGGGGAGGCTAGGAGAGGTCCCTAGGGATCCTTAGCATCCATCCACAGAGGTTCCTCACATTCAGATGCTCAGTAACCGAGTGAGTGGCCTCCTACAGGATGTCTGCAGGGGATCCTACAGGATACGCAGAGATTTCTACAGGATGTCTACAAATTGCTACAGGATGACCTATCGTGAGTGTTTGAAGTGATGGAGGAGTGATGGAATGGTAGGGGGAGATGTGTAAGGTAGGAATAAGGTTGGTGATGGCTCAGAAGTGGAAGAATAGGATAGGGAGTGAGTGTAGGGAGTAGGTTGGAAGATAGAGGGCTAGGTCAACGAAAGGGCTAGAGAGTGAAGCTATGTGAGGAGTGAAAGACTTTGGGAGATAACAGAGTGGAACAGAGGTCAAAGATGTGTTTGCATGCGTGAACAAGATGGAGGAGAAGGTAATGGAACGAGAGAGAGCAGTGTAAATGAAACAAATGCTTATGATTGTCACCAAACCAAAAATGCATTAGCCTAAACTACCTGTGCTTGTAAATTCAATGAACAGCAATCCAAAACGCGAAGGAGAATGTGCATGAAGCTGTGGTAAAGGAGTGTGGTGCAGGTGTGAATCATGTGGAAGCATCTAACATAACGTGACTGTGTTTGCAGCAATCATGGAATAAAGAAATGCGTATTTTTGGTGGTTAGTCATGGACTGCACCCCAATCCCAAATGAGATGGCAGTGAGCCTTAACAACCTTTTTGTTGGAGCTCCAACGGATTATATCTATCCTCTGCTAACCTAAACAACTGTAAACAAATTCACCATAAGCAAATCCTATCTAAATTCATGAAAAACAACTAAATTAACAACCTGTAATTCGAATTGCATGTGGAAATGAAAACTCAAAGTGCTGAAACGAAATGGAAACAACACTACAGCAGAGGGGATCTATGGCTCTCAGGTTGGGCCCTAACCTGAGAGCTATAGTCTCCTTAAGAAAACTCAGAACTAGATCAGAATCTGCCTTCTTTATTCATAATCTGATGTCATGCCAAATTGGCTTACAAAAAGGAACAAAAACTGAGCTGTGCTCCAAAATTACAATAGTAATGCGAAAGTTTCAACAACCTATCAAAGGCTACGACCTCTATACTTATGCAAAACAGTGATCCAACAAGTGTCCTTGATTTTAGGAGCTCGGCTGTCCAACTAGAGTTTAACTGCTGATCCTGTAGGACAGTCATAAGTGTTGTTCCTGTAGAACAGTTGTAACTGTTGTTCCTGTAGAACAGCTGGCTGCTTCTAAGCTCGGAGGGGAGATGGATTGGAGCTCAGAGTTCTTGGTGGGAATCACGAGGAATGTCCCCAAGACCATGGACATCCTCTCCTAAAAACCAGCAGTGCCACCTCGTTGTCTCCTTGTCTCCTTTCTCGTTGTCTTTTGCTCCCTTTTAATGCCAAAACCAAAATTGGGGCTCATCATCACCCCCCAGCTGAACCATTTGCTCATCCTTGAGCAACCTTGCTCCTGCTCCTTGTCCTTGGCCGAGGACTCGGGACCGGAACAGGCTCGTTCTTTTCTGCTTTTGATGGCCCTGCCTTCTCTACCCCTGGTGGTGACGAGGGTGGAACTTCTTCCCTCTTTCCTGTTTCTTTGAGCCGGGCTTCGGAAGGCGATTGGCCTATCTTTCGTGTCCAGGAGGTGACCTTTGGGCTTCCTTTCTCGGGGCTGGCCGGTGTCTTAGAGGGAGTTTGCTTACTGGGTGAAGTAGGAACACTCCCTAAAGTGGTTGTGCTACTGGGAGGAGGCTGCGACTTGTCTGTCTTCATTCTCTGACTTCTCCTGGTCTCGGAAGGTAGAGGGATCTCCCTCTCCCTCTTTTCTTTTGGTTTTGCAGGTGTGCTGAGGGTGGCCAGCACAGCTGCCGCTTCCTTCTTGAGAGGATCAGCCTTCTCTCCTGTGCCTTTTACTTTCCCGGTGCTCCTTGTGGAAGGCCCTTCCCTTTCTATTTTTGGGCTTCCTGTAGAAGACCCTGCTTTGTCCACTTTCGGCCCTCCTGTAGAAGACTCTTTCTTTATGCTCTGTGGGCTTCTTGTAGAAGACCCCTTTTCTATTTTTGGGCTTCTTGTAGAAGCCTTCATCTGCTTTCCTGTAGGCGTTGTTCTTGGGCTTCCTGTAGAAACCTGCGTTTGTTTTCCTGTAGGGGCTGCTTCCGGGCTTCCTGTAGAAGCCTGCTTTTGTTTTCCTGTAGACACAACTGTCACCACCTTTTCTTGCTTGGCTGCATGGATTTTGCTTTTGGCTTTGACTGTAGGAGCTGACGAGGTGCTTGGGCTGACAAGGACCACCTCAGTTTTGACTGCCCTACTCTTCAACCTCTTTTCCCTTGCTGACAGGATGGGGGTGTCCTCTTTTGCTCTGTCATCTTTTCCCTCCTCCTTCTCCTTTCGTTCTTTCTTCTGTGTTGGAGTCGGGATCTTTTGGCTTTTCCCCTTCTTACTCTCGGCTACTGGCTCTTCTTCTTCACCGCTAGAGGACCCCGTTTCTTCAAGCAACATTTTTATGTCCCCTTCTCTTGTTAAATTCCTAAATGATTCCCATGCGAGGGGGACTTTATATGAGTGGAGAGCATCCTCCACAAGAAGCTTGACTAACCCATGGTGGGCTACCTGATCCGAAATGCCATCCTTGAGCTTTGTAGAGCACTCCATCAAGGACTGTAGTAAAAAGTAAGGAATGCTCAGCCTCTGTGCTGCAGGAAGGTCAATCCGGTGTCTTAGTTCATTGAGCAGCCTGAAGTGATACGCATATACGATGCTGTAACAACCCTCACAGGTGATATATTTCATAATTTGCAAACTGACTTCGTTCCATGGTGGCAACAGGCTTGTCCTCCTCACCCCATTTTTGTCCTCTATGAATTCTTCTTCAGGTGGGAAGAACTCCTTCTTGGCTTGCTGGCTTAGCTTTCGTTCTTCTTTATCCCACGGGAGACCCATAGGAAGCTCAGTGATTCTAGTGATAGACTGCGGGGTGATCTTGAGGCTTAGGCCTCTGAAATTGACTGTGGCCAGCACCTTGGATTTTGGCCTCGGGGCCTGCAAGAATTCCTCGGCCACTTCCTCATCGTACCCCTGCAACTTATCACAAAAAGGCATCCATTGTGCTCTGGTGAAGAGCTCTACCACTGCCTAATTTTTTCTTAGTGTATTTGAATCAGTGGGCTCTCGCCTGATAAATCCACCCAGCATGATGGCACAATTTTCTTAACCGGAGGTGGTGATGGTGGAAGAGAGTTTAGTTTCGGTGACAGAGTGCAGAACAATGCGTATAACCCACAAAAATTTTACAACACAGTCTAACCACGCAACAATCCTGTAGAATTGCAGTATGGGCACACAGACAGCAATTTGTCTACTTTCTCATTTACCCAGACAGTAACTGACAATCCTACCACCTTAAATGAGCAATTGCATGAGGAGTCCAGGGTTACCTCGTTACTCGGCCACCTTTTTTTACGTGAACACCCGCGTTCCTGTAGAAGACTGCGTTCCTGTAGAGACTGCTTCCTGTAGGACTGCGTTCCTGTAGAAACTGTTCCTGTAGGAGCAGTATACAAACTTCGGGGAGGACTGCAATTGGACTGCGGTTGAGGTGCGCTTCACCGGTGTTCTGGTAGTCGAAAGCTTGGCGTATCAACGTGCCGAGGAAATCAGAAGAGCCACTCAAGTTTTGAAGTGGAGGTTGATGAATACATGCGCATAATCTAGCCGATTAGATTTTGAATCGGCGCAGCTCGTGGCGCGGGGGGGTGAGTTGTCCCCGCCGGACCGTTGGGTGACGTCACCCATCATTCGCCTGCATATTCACTCGCTGCCGCATTCATTCCCATAGATCTCCCGCCGCCCTTTTCGGTTAAACTCGTTTCTCGGTTGACGGGACTATCTTCACGTGCGTGCTGCGTGTTTTCTTTGTCGTGGCTGCCACCCGATCATCCGACTATACCATAACTAGCCGACGTGGCCAGTCAACTGGCCATACAGCTGCTCAACCATTCACTCTTACGCCATGCAAACAAATCAAAGTAATATTCATGCGATTTGATGGAGAGAAGGTTGAGACACTTGCCTGCGCGCGTCTGCACACGATTTTCAGTTTTTGGACGACGGATCTACCTGCTGCACGCGGCTTACACAGACCCGAAGGCTCATGGTTATAGGTTGCTGATGCTGGAGTTGATGGTTTTGCTTTCATGCGCCCGCGTTTCATCTCGGATGGCGGTGCTACGGAGGGTATTCACTCGAGCAGGTTGAACTGTTACAGGATCCCCGCGAGGGGTCTCGTCACAGTCCTTTCTCCTTGGGTGCATGTTGCACGCTGGCGGTTCTGGCTTCTTGATCATGATCCCAGCGCTCTTGATGCATATGGTATGAGGTCTCGTCATTTGTTACCTTTGGAAATGGCTTGGTCGCGAGAACTCATCGATTTTCTTTGTGGGTGCAGGGACTTGGCCGCATGTCGACACGGGTGGTGGAGCAAGGTAACAGCGTCGTGCATGGGCCCAAAAGAGGCTTGCATGCATCCACACCAACCCGTAGTCATCAGATCTGCTCATGAAACGCATTCTGGGCCGTTCTGAGCTTCTACAGGAAGTTTCCTGTAGAAATACAGAGCTTCCTGTAGACAGGCAGCTCTTCCTGTAGAAATTTGCACCTTCCTATAGAAACTGGCACCTTCCTGTAGAAAATATGTGTCTTCCTGTAGGAGACTCAATCTATAATGAAAGTGCATATACCTTGAAGAACATAAGCATTCTTGGAGGAGGTGCTGGTGAGGTGTCCTGGCTACATGATAAGGACCTTTGACCTTGAGTTGAGAGGCTTCCTCTCCTCCATAGAACACCTGCAATCTGCATGCAAATAACTTATGGATCTTGTTTTTTCTTTTTTTTTTGAAAGATAGCAGGGGCGCCTCAAGGAGGTTTTCACCCGTGCCATCTGCCCTAAGCGCCTCAGAGAGGTTTTCACTCAAGGATCTTTTTCAACTTTTTCCCTTCTTTTTTTTTTTTTTTTTTTTTTTTAAACAAAAGCAATAGGAGCGCCTCAATGAGGTTTTCACCCCTACTACCTGCCTTGGGCGCCTCGGAGAGGTTTTCACCCAAGGATCTTTATTTTTTTTTTTTTTTTTTTTTCAGATCTTCTTTCAGGGTGTGCCAGAGGCAGAGGCAGAACCCTTCTCTATGACCAATACAGATTTCTCCACAGTTTTGATAAACTCTTGTCTTGAGAGAGGTCTCCTATAGATCTTCAATCGATGCCCATTGACAAGCATGGGAATGGCTTCCTCATCAATGGTTCGAATGAGGATAGCTCCATTGTCATGGCATTTCTCCACTGTATATGGTCCTAGCCATCTGGTTCTCAACTTCCCCTTGAAATCTTTGTATCTGGAATCATACAACAGAGCCCAATCTCCCGGCTGAAATTGCTTGTCATGGAGATGTTGGTCATGCCACACCTTCCTCTGAAGTTGAACCACTTCTGAGTGAAGGAGGGCCTGCATGCGGTGCTCATCCAGTCCATTCAGCTGCAATAACCTTTCTTGCTGTGCATGGCTGAGATCTAGGTCCAACTGAGCTGCCATCCTCAAAGTGTTATACTCAAACTCAATGGACAGCAAAGCTTTCTTCCCATAGACCAGCTCATAAGGTGTGAAGCCGGTGGTGGTCTTCCAAGTGGTGTTGTAAGCCCATGTGGCTTCAACCAGGCAATCTGCCCAATCTTTTCTGCTGCTGCTCACCACTTTGGTCAAGATCCCCTCTAATGCTCTATTGGTGACTTCCACCTGCCCATTTGCTTGAGGATGATAGGGGGTGGAAGTCCTATGCTTGATCTTGTGATGAGCTAGGAGATCTTCAACCAAGTTGAATGTGAACTGGCTCCCTTGATCGGTCACCAGCTCTCTGGGGTAGCCAAACTTGTAGAAGATGTTCTCTCTTAGGAACTCGACCACCTTCTCTTCTGTTGCTGCTTTGATTGCTTTAGTCTCTGCCCACTTTGTCAAGTAGTCAGTACACACAATGATGTAGGATCTCTGCCTCGAAGAGGGATTGATTGGACCCACAAAGTCCATGCCCCACTTCTCAAATGGCTCAAGAGTCACTTGAGGTTGGAGAGGCATCTCATCCCTTTGGGTCGGTTTCCCGATTCTTTGGCATTGGTCACACTGGCTGACATATCTTCTGACATCTTGATGAAGTGTGGGCCAATAGTAGCCTGCCTGCAGGATCTTGAAGGCAGTTCTCTTTGCTGCAAAATGTCCTCCACAAGGCCCATCATGACAGGTGAGGAGGATGTCAAAGACTTCCTCTTCCCTTACACAACGCCTTAAGATCTGATCGGGGCCAAGCTTGAACAGGTTGCCCCCGATCCAAGTAAATGAGGCACTTTTTCTTATGATTCTGCTCTTTTCTTTTGAAGAGAGGTGCGGAGGGAACTGAGCTGAAACAAGGTAGTTTGCTATATCAGCAAACCATGGAGAGAGTACTGAGATAGCAAACAAATGCTCATCAGGCATCTGGTCATCCACCGTCCCATCTTCATCTGCAGACAAATCCAATCTAGATAAAAAGTCAGCAACAACAATTTCTCTACCTGGTTTATCAACAATGGTTAAATCAAACTGCTGCAATAAAAGTAACCATCTAATAATACGAGCATTCACATCTGGTTTATACATCAAATATGTAATAGCAGCATGGTCAGGTTGTACAAATGTTTGATATCCAGTGATATAATGACAGAACTTGTTTAGTGCATGGACTACAGCTAAGAACTCCTTCTCGGTTACAGTGTAATTCAGCTCTGCTTTGGACAAGTTTTTGCTAACGAAGTAAATGGCATATGGAAGCTTTTGCTCAACTTGTCCTAAGGCTGCACCTATGGCTTTGTTCGAGGCATCAGTGTGGATGTGGAAAGGTAGGGCCCAGTTTGGACCTCTCAGGATTGGTGCTGACACCAACTTGTCCTTTAACTCATTCAAACTCTTCTGACAATCGTCAGTCCACCTAAACTCCACATCTTTTGCCAATAGGCCAAACAATGGTGAGGCTAACTTGCTGAAGTCCTTAATGAATCTCCTGTAGTATCTCATTAATCCCAAGAAACTCCTAACATCCCTGACCTTTTGGGGAGGTGGAACCTTCTTGATTAGAGCAATTTTGTTGGGATCCACCTGTAACCCTTGGCAAGAGATGGTATGGCCTAGCACGGTCCCTTCAGTCATTAGGAATTCACATTTTTCAGGGCTAAGGGACAAGTTCATCTCGATGCACTTGGTGAGGACTTTTCCCAAGTTGGACAATGCTTCCTGGAAGTTAGCCCCGTAAGGAGTAAAGTCATCCATATAGATTTCTACTGCATCATGGACCAACTCTGAGAAGATGCTCAAGACAGCTCTCTGAAAGGTAGCAGGAACATTGCATAGTCCAAAGGGAAGGACTCGGTAGGCAAAGGTACCCCAAGGACAAGTGAAGGTGGTCTTATCTTGGTCTTCCAGGCTGATTTGGATTTGATTGTACCCGCTAAACCCATCCAGGAAAGAGAAGAACTTCTTTCCTGCCAGTCCATCCAACACTTGATCTATGAAAGGTAGAGGGAAATGGTCTTTCTTGGTAGCTTTGTTCAGCTCACGGTAATCCACACAGATTCTCCACTTCCCATTCTTTTTGGGAACCAACACTAGAGGGGACACCCATTCACTATCTGAGATGGGGTAGATGAATCCGGCATCCAACAGTTTCTGCAATTCTTCCTTGACAATGTCTTTAAGTGCTGGATTCATTCTCCTCTGAGGTTGCCTAACCGGCTTACAATCCTCTTTGATGTATATATGATGGGTACAGACCGAGGGATGGACTCCTTTCATCTCTTTATAACTCCAAGCAAAAGCATATAGGTGGTTGGCCAACAGACTACACAGCTCCTTTTCCTGGGAAGGAGATAGGGAGGAGCTGATTTTCAATGCTTTCTCAGGGCCGAACTCCACATTCTTAACTCTGGGAGTGACAGGGTTGGTTGTACAAAGATCCACTAAGGTGCTAGCTTGGGCATCCTCCACCAATTTTTCTAAAGGTAGTGCACTAGTAGGGGGGTTTTGGATCAGAGTCTCAATCAAGTCATCCTCGGTTGGGGGTTTCTTTTAGTGGTATCTAGGGTACACAGAGGTGCTGAATACACCTCGTCTTCTTCTCCTTCCTCCAACCAGAGTGGTAAATCATGCTCTAAAGAAGGTTGGGCAGGAGGGTATAGGACTAGCTGCTTGGACATGGGACCATTTTTGATGGTCATGTTTCCTGCCCGACAACTTATGTAAGCATCTGCAGTAGCTAACCAAGGCCTTCCCAAGATGAGAGGATATCCAGTAAGCTTGGCCTTTGGTTGCAGAACCAGGAAGTCTGCAGGGTATTCCCAGGAATCGATGGAGACCATGACATCCTCCACAATCCCTTCGAGAGTCACGGTGGAGCGGTCTGCTAATTGCAGTACTGTCGAGGTCTTCCTCAAGGAACCCTGAAGATTGAGTTTAAGCATGGTATCCCTGGTCATCACATTGATGGCCGCCCCCAGATCAATCAAGGTGTGGGGGATAATGGTGCAATTGATGTGAACATCTACTACAGGACTTCCAGGATCTAGGTACTTTGGGTAGATGACTTGTCCTAGCATAAGGTCAGACAGTTGTCCTATGACATTGATAGTTGAGGCATCTTTCTTCCGTCTGCCTGGGTGTTTGAAACACTTCTCCTTAACCAGCTTGTTATATATTGGCACATCCTTGATAGCTTGGAGAAGGGGTATCTTCACACACAACTGCTTGAGCTCTCCCAGAAGCTCATCCTCCTCTGGGTTGGGTTGTGTGGTGGCTGTTAGTCTCTCAAGAAAGGGTGGAATAGGCTTTGGTTCACTCTCCTGATGGTCTTCCTCATCCTCTGGGGGAGGAGGTTTGCGATCTGGAAGAGTCTTTCCAGATCTAAGATTGATCTCCTGGATCTCCACAGCATAGGTAGGGCATGAGGTCTCCCCAGTATATACCTACTGAGCCTGTCTATTGTTGGGGTTCGGGTTCGGTTGAGCAAGCATCTGAGGTTGCCTTGGAGGAGCAGGAGGTAAAGGCTGAGGTTGAACTGGTGGTGGAGGCAAAATGGCAGGAGGAGTGTTGTATTGGGGCCTCCACCCCGGCTGAGGTGCATTCCATTGAGGCTGTGGCTGGGTATGTGAGTGATATGGATGAGAAGTAGGTTGAGTGGGGTACTGAGGTGGATAAGACCATGGAGGAGGCATGGACCATGAAGGATGAGTAGGGGGACCCCAGGAAGGCATAGGAGTTGACTGGTTGGGGTTGTAATAAGCTTGAGATGCCCCTTGCATCCCCTGCTGATAAGGTCTAGATCCTTGTGGCCTCCTTTGGTTGAGGTAATAGAGAGGCTATGTGGGAGCTTCGGTCCCTTGGTACATGGCTTTAAACCCAGGTAAGGTTGGACACTGATTTGTTGGGTGGTCCTCCTCACAAACGAAACACACTTCAACCGAATGCAATGGGCATTCGTTCTTAGGGTGTCTTCTGGTGCACCTAGGACAGAAGACAGCCAAGGCTCTCTCATCTTATTCTTTCTTCTGCTGGATCCTGAATGTGTCCAGCTGCATGGCAATGGTCTGTCTCACCTCACTCTTAAGATCTTCTAATTGGTTTGTAAACTCATGTTTGGAGAAAGGGACACCAGTGGAGAGGAGATTTCCTCTACCTCGTTTCCTAGCTGCCCTGGAATGATTTCTAAACACAGTTTTGATGTCCTCATAAGGTAGTTGGTAAATGTCCCCCCCAGCTAACATGTGAAGGGTGTCTAAGAGATCTTCAGGGACTCCTCGGAGTAGAACCAACTTGAGGGATTCAGGGTCAAGTGTGCACCTGGCCCGCTTATAGCTAAGTTGGAACCTCTCCTCATAATCCTCTAAAGACTCATCATTCCCCATGGTCATCCGAAAGATCTCTCCCTTGGTTTCCTTAGACCTACAGTAATCCCTATACTTGGTATTGAAGGCTTGCTGCATTTGAGCCCAAGTAGCGATGCTATTCCCAGGTAGTCCCATGAACCAGCGTAGTGCTGCATCCTTAAGGGTTGAAGGGAAAAGCTTCAGCTTTTGCTCATCTTCAGTCTAGTCATAGGTTCTACAAAGGACAGCAAACTCAAACAAGAAGGTATCAGGATCCTCAGTGGTCAGTCCATGGAAGTGAGGCAAGGCGGAGGGGCTATTGTTCTTCATTTTCATCTCTCCATTGGTCTCTCGGATGGGGAAAGCTCCTTCTATTCTCTCATCTTCTCTTCTATTATCAGCCATGGCTTCAGATGGAGTGGTCTCTAACTCTTCTTCTTCTATAGGGTCTTGGTATATCTCAAGATGTTCACCTATAGGTTCCTCTGGGTCACTGTCACCAAAGAAGAGAGAAGGGTGACTCAGTGATGTGGTGGGGGTGTTTGGTAGGAATTTGTCTGATCTATCTCGGTTCCTACGAGACATGAAATGGAAAGGACTTTTTTTTTTTTTTTGTGCTTTTGCTTTTTCTTTGGTACCTGCAAAACTGAAACAGAGTGATCTACACTAACTATATTGCTCAAATGAAATTTGCGGAATTGGAAAGCTAATTCTAGGAAAGCAGGAAATATTAATCTAGGAAAGCAGGAAATGCTAATCTATGAAAGCAGGAAATACTAAGCTAGGAAAGCAAGAAATATTAATCTAGGAAAGCAGGAAATGCTAATCTATGAAAGCAGGAAACACTAAGCTAGGAAAGCAAGAAATATTAATCTAGGAAAGCAGGAAATGCTAATCTATGAAAGCAAGAAATACTAAGCTAGGAAAGCAAGAAATACTAAGCTACTTTTGCAGAATGGAAATGAAATAAACTACTGAGTAGAAGTAAGAGTACGAAAGTAGAAGAAGAGCAACAATTACTAATACTCCGACGCTTCCCCGGTAACGGTGCAAAAAAGATGGTGAGCTCCAGTATTGTAGCAATAATGCTACAACTCCTGGGGCTTCCTGTCTCTCATTTTATCAACCCGGTAGTTCGTACAAACTTGGAAGCGACGGTGCTATATGCACAAGTACTAGCTCTTGTCGCAGCTGTCACTTGGTCAGCTGGCACAAGTCCGCTAGGGCTCAAGCCAACTTCTATAGGCTCTCAGAAGAAGCTTGCTAATTGATGGACGAAAGCTATTCTCAAAGGGAAGCTACTTTACTTGACAAAAATGAACTGAAAGCAAAATCAAAGCATGTAAACCTAGGAAACCCTAATTTAACTAGTCTAACCTCTATAATGCAAAGAATGTGAATGAAACTTCTACCAATGCTGCTGTTACCTCTAATAAGTGAAAATGCATGGATCTAAGCTGCTTTCATCATAAAAGACATGTTTTTGTATTTTTCCTTTAAGTGTATGGAATGATTGTGATTGTGTGCTAATTAGGGTTTGGTTGTGCAGATGGGATGGAGAAGGAAGGAAAGCGTGGGACAGGTTGGGGAGGCTAGGAGAGGTCCCTAGGGATCCTTAGCATCCATCCACAGAGGTTCCTCGCATTCAGATGCTCAGCAACCGAGTGAGTGGCCTCCTACAGGATGTCTGTAGGGGATCCTATAGGATACGCAGAGATTTCTACAGGATGTCTACAAATTGCTACAGGATGACCTACCGTGAGTGTTTGAAGTGATGGAGGAGTGATGGAATGGTAGGGGGAGATGTGTAAGGTAGGAATAAGGCTGGTGATGGCTCAGAAGTGGAAGAATAGGATAGGGAGTGAGTGTAGGGAGTAGGTTGGAAGATAGAGGGCTAGGTCAACGAAAGGGCTAGAGAGTGAAGCTATGTGAGGAGTGAAAGACTTTGGGAGATAACAGAGCGGAACAGAGGTCAAAGATGTGTTTGCATGCGTGATCAAGATGGAGGAGAAGGTAATGGAATGAGAGAGAGCAGTGTAAATGAAACAAATGCTTATGATTGTCACCAAACCAAAAATGCATTAGCCTAAACTACCTGTGCTTGTAAATTCAATGAACAACAATCCAAAACGCGAAGGAGAATGTGCATGAAGCTGTGGTAAAGGAGTGTGGTGCAGGTGTGAATCATGTGGAAGCATCTAACATAACGTGACTGTGTTTGCAGCAATCATGGAATAAAGAAATTCGTATTTTTGGTGGTTAGTCATGGATTGCACCCCAATCCCAAATGAGATGGCAGTGAGCCTTAACAACCTTTTTGCTGGAGCTCCAACGGATTATATCTATCCTCTGCTAACCTAAACAACTGTAAACAAATTCACCATAAGCAAATCCTATCTAAATTCATGAAAAACAACTAAATTAACAACCTGTAATTCGAATTGCATGTGGAAATGAAAACTCAAAGTGCTGAAACGAAATGGAAACAACACTACAGCAGAGGGGATCTATGGCTCTCAGGTTGGGCCCTAACCTGAGAGCTATAGTCTCCTTAAGAAAACTCAGAACTAGATCAGAATCTGCCTTCTTTATTCATAATCTGATGTCATGCCAAATTGGCTTACAAAAAGGAACAAAAACTGAGCTGTGCTCCAAAATTACAATAGTAATGCGAAAGTTTCAACAACCTATCAAAGGCTACGGCCTCTATACTTATGCAAAACAGTGATCCAACAAGTGTCCTTGATTTTAGGAGCTCGGCTGTCCAACTAGAGTTTAACTGCTGATCCTGTAGGACAGTCATAAGTGTTGTTCCTGTAGAACAGTTGTAACTGCTGTTCCTGTAGAACAGTTGGCTGCTTCTAAGCTCGGAGGGGAGATGGATTGGAGCTCGGAGTTCTTGGTGGGAATCACGAGGAATGTCCCCAAGACCGTGGACATCCTCTCCTAAAAACCAGCAGTGCCACCTCGTTGTCTCCTTGTCTCCTTTTTCGTTGTCTTTTGCTCCCTTTTAATGCCAAAACCAAAATTGGGGCTCATCACTATTCTTATTATATCTGGCTTTTAATACATTTCAATGGGGTAAAAATGCTTAATATACCCTACTATATTTTACGGAGTGTTGAGAAGATGGCCTACATTGCCCAAAATATTGAGTACAAAGATCAAATGAAGAGCCTATTTCATCATTCCTTCATTAAAATCATAATCCTTTATCATCTCAAGGAACTGAACATTGCTTGGAGCACCTTCATAGGTAATCCCATATTCACTCATGCATCTGCTCATAATGTTCAAACCATCCCTTCATCATCTCATCCTTCCACCTTCATTCATCCATCTAAGCCCATTGAGCATTCATCCTCATCTAATGAATCGACCACACCATCACCTCCATCATCAACATTCCATAAGCATATTCATTCACCTAACATAAATGAATTCAGAGAGCAAGAGCACATTGAATAGGTTGAGGTCAACTAACCTAAAGAGGTTGATTTGGGAATTTTTCCTCATACTTATTAGAGGGGACATAGGAAAGTGTATGCCCCACAGATTGTGGGAGGGGCCTTACCTTCTTCATCAGCAAAGCAGGTACAAAAAGGTAAGGAGAAGATGATAGAGGCAGAGATCAAGCAGGAGGAGGACCTCCATGAGACAGAGTGGGATTTTCACTTAGTTTACCTACGTGAGCGTGATGATAGTGAAAACACAAGCATTGTCATCAAAGAAAAGGATGCACTCATAGGGGAACTCCAGGTCAACCTGCAGAGGGAAAAATACATCATTTTATACTATGAGCAGGAGAATAAGTAGTTTGAGACCAAACATGAGCTCATGGAGATTCAACTCATCAAGGCAAAGAGGGAGGTAGAAAAAGCTAAGGCTTTACATGATGAAGCCTATGGATAATATAGTGACCAACTAGAGGAATAGGTGCCAAGAAATAGGCCAAGGAATAGAGGCCTAAAAAGAGAATTGGATCTAAAAAAACAAATAGAGGCTAAAAGAGCTAATGAGCTCACCCTAAATGAACAATTTTCCAAAATGATCAATGAGAACTGGGTGCATTGGCTTGAGAGGGTGAAAAACCACCTTGAAAACCTCCTAGAAAAGGCCAAAAGGGACAACAACATTGAGAGAAAGATGGCAAAGTATTATTTCCGAAGAAAACAAATAGCTAGGACTAAGCTCAAGGCTGCCAAGGCAAGAATTTAAGCCCTAATTCACTAAGGAGAGAAAAAGAAGATTGATATACTTGAGAGGCTTCACTCCATGCCTAGAAACATCAAACATCAGCTTGCCCAATTTTGAAGATTTTTGGCTCATTTTTGGTAAATTTTCCTTGCTTGTATTTTTTCAAGCAATTTCATATCATCAGTTTGGTCAAACATGCAGCGCCCACTTTTCTGAGGCCTTTTTTGAAAGAATGGAAACCACCAACGGATTTAGAAGGACCAAGACATCCAGGAAAACCATGTTTCCAGCCTTGGAAAGCAAAACTGGTAGGTGAAAAATGCAAAAAACCACCAAAAAATCATGTTTCTGCCTCTTTTCTGGACCAGGTGCTACATGTTTGTGTAGTCTTGGGAGAATGGAATTTTGAGGGTAAAATCAAACCCATTTTGAAAACCAAGGGTTGTTTTCGAAATTAGACAGGATAAGATTTCCAATGAGCTATCCTAGGCTAAATTTGGACATCAGGAAGGCAGGTGAAAGTAAGCTTGAAGATGGCATGGCACGTTTGACACTGGTGCTATGCATTTGACGTTGGCGCTGCGCATTTGACAGTTAGCCTAGTTTTTCACTATTTCTCTCCAAAATGATTTTTACCTATGGGAAATCAATGTTTCACTGATGTAATTTATGTGGTTGACATAATTATTATGTTTTTAATGTTACTTAGGGTAAATACATTAGGTAAATGGCCTCCATGGCTTGTAATGAATCATTTTTCTTAAGTTAGGGATGAGTCACTTTAACCACCCTACACTCTAGCTATCAGTTCAGTTTTTGTTGTAAGTTCTCCTCCTCTCGTGGATTCGACCATGCGGATAGGATGAGTTGGTTTGAGGCCTATATCATTTAATTTTTTAGTCATTCTATAGGTTGGACTCTATTGGATGTTGTATTAGTGTTTCAGACGTTGGCATGAAATATATTGGATGAGTTGCAGTTATTTTTGTGGGATTCTTGTGGCATGGTATTTTGATACTGTTTCTTCTTCAGTTACATATGTATGAATGTTTTGTACCTTTCATGATCCATTTTACTTTAAATATGTTTGATTTTCAAGGTGTGATAAGAAGAATTCATCTTCTATGCTCTGTTTTGGGAAAATCATCATAAATTGTTTCATTTATTCCGTTTAAAAAGAATTCATGGTCTTCATGCTCATTTTAGCACCTCACAAGTCTAAACCATTTCATCACTATACTACAAAGTGTTAAAGTAACTTTCCTACCCTAATCAAATCAAATCAAAACAACCCCTAGCTACTATATCTAGCTTAAAACCCTAATATATCTATTCCTTTTGGTTATGATCCTTTGGAGAGAGCCCTCTCCGACTTGGTAGGGCTAGCTACCAAGTCAAAATATTGGTATGTGGTTACCTCAGATGGACTCTTCCTTAGTCTTGGAGATCCAGAGGAGTGATAACATACTGGCGCCATTGTCGGGGAAAAAGAGATTCATTTTCCCTGGGTGTACGACTAGTTTTCATTCGAGTTTGGTCCTCTGGATGATGGGACTAGGCTTCATAAAGGATGATTCCATAATTTTAGTGTTGAGAGTGTAGATTTGGCCTCGAGGAGACAAACAAGGCAAAATTATGCATCCTGATCCAACTGATTCAGTTGAAGACAAACAGAGCTTGTTCAAAAAGTGAAGAAGGTTACAAGTCACAAGTTTGATCAGACTTCATTTCATTGGTAAGCTTTCAATCATTACCAAGTTAACATTTCTCTATTGAAAACTTTCCTTTGAAAAGATCTTTGTTCAACTCAAAGTCTTAGGTCTTTTTCCTCATAAAGTCTATGACCTTGTTAAGATATTGGATCTGAAAAGATATACCGGGTCAAACCCTGACCAAAATCCTCCTTCTCTAGTTGATGACCCTGAAAGATTGTTGAGAAAGCCTAAAGTCCCTTTCCCTGAGACTGAAACCACAAAATTGGAAAGGACCACTTCCTTTCTAGATCATATACTTAGTATTGAGGATATTCCATTTGACATTAAATTTGAGCTATCACTATTTCGTTTGAAATCTGAGTCGTGTCTTAGTGAAGAAGTTTTTGATCCCATAAAGTTTGAATCATACCTTCCTACCTCAAAGTCTTTATTTAATCAACCTTATGCTGCTTCTTAGTCTTCAACATGAGGTTTGGCCTAATTTTGAGAAACTTCAAAGCCTAGCTGATCAATTACAAATCACTGTGGAAAATTCCTATATTCAGTATCAGTTTGAAAGTTTATCTTCTGCCATATCCCCTACGACACCTACAAAAACATCCATATTTCCACCTTCATTTTGATCCCAACCAACACAACCCATTGTAGTTCCCATTCACCATTCCCTAGCAGTCATGGCAAGATTTACACCTTTAATATTACTTGCAGTTGGCAGCTTTACCTCATACCTATGGCTAGAGACTTCCTCCTTTTAATGGCAGCCTGCGAGTATTTGCGCAAGAACATATTGATAAGATGGATGATTTCATTGACTTAGAGGAGGTTGATGAAGATGATGCCAAAATGAGGCTAGTGGCCCAAAGTTTTTCTAGAGATGTGAAAAAATGGTTCTGTGGTTTGGTAGCATGCTCTATTGATACTCCTCAAAGGTTAAATGAGTTTTTCTTAGCCAGGTGGCGAGAAAATAATAATCCATTGCAGATCTTGGCAGAATACAATACATTAAAAAGGAAAGCTAATGAGATGGTTCAAGAGTTCACTATACGGTTTAATCAGATCTATAATTCCATTCCGGATAACATGAAACCTCCACTTGATTTGGCACTTCAACATTACCCGAATGCTTTTGATCCAGAGATGGCTTATCAACTAAAGGAAAGAGATCCTCCAACTCTAGAAGAAATACAAAATAATGTAGTAAGTGTGGAAGTGAACTTGATGATTAAAAAGTCTCAGTTGAAACATGAGAAACCATAAAAAAGACTAACCATCAAAGAATAACCTTCTTCTTCCACCAACCTCAAACTAGATGCATTGATCATAACCATGGAGAGAATAGCTGATCGGATGATAATTTCAGATAGACCTCAGGAGCCACAAGTTAGAAATCTAAACTTCAGAAACCAACAACAACCTTAGTACATGATAAAACAAAGAGAGCAGAAAGCTTCTGAAGCATTGACACCTGAGAAACTAATTCAGACACCCTTACAGCATAACTATGCTCAAGGAGAGTTTGATGATGAAATGGAACTGATTGTCGAGG
Source organism: Pinus tabuliformis (assembly GCA_031772625.1). NCBI lineage: Eukaryota > Viridiplantae > Streptophyta > Pinopsida > Pinales > Pinaceae > Pinus > Pinus tabuliformis. The sequence goes on from CM062808.1 coordinate 328,485,636, forward strand.
AAAACCACTTCTTCAGAGAAGATTACCATCCCATTTTCTTGACTAAAAATGAGAAGTATGTCAAGGATATGGAGGATCCTAAGGATGAAGACTACATATTGGCTAATGATAATGCATTGGAAACTAAATCCAATCATTATCCAATATGATACTTGAATGCACTCAGCTTTCAATAGAAGAAATATTCCTTGACAAAAAGATATGTCCCAATCACTCCCATTCCGAAAAGGACATCACAGCAGAAGGATGATCCACCAAAAATAAATCCTCAAGGAAATTAGAACAAAGGTAAAGATCTGGCAACAACTAACCAAAGCAAAGTAAAAAAAGCATCAAAAAGCAATCCAAACAATGACCCTGACACTCAGAAGAAGGATCAGACACCAAGATATCTACCTACGAAAAGAGACACCATCCAAAAATAGGTAGACAAATCCAGCTCATTCAATTTAGAAACTGAAATTTCAAAGTTAAAAGTGTCAATCCCTCTTACTAAACTTGTCAAAAATAGCCATTACAAGTCTGATATAGTTAAAATGCTAAAAGTTGATCCTATGTCTGATATGGTTAATATTGAAGATGACCAACCTGAATTGATTTTTGGTCCAGCCGTAGATGGTCAATCACGAGATAGTGATGTTCCTTCATTTTACCTAAGTTTAAGAATCCATCAGTTCATTCTTCATAACTCCATGCTTGACTCTGGAGCCTCCCATAATTTAATGCCCAAGGCCATCATGGAAAGGTTGGGTCTAGATATAACTCAGGAGTATCATGACTTGTACTCTTTTGATTTCGGTAAGGTCCATTGTCTTGGTCTAATCAAGGATTTGGTAGTATCCCTAGACCAAATCCCGACAAAGAATGTTTTAATGGATGTGGTTGTAGTTGACATACCACCACAGTTCAGGATGTTATTGTCAAGGTCCCGGGGAGCGAAACTAAGAGGCACACTGCACTAGACTTCTCCTATGCCACCATCCCAATTTTCGAGCAATTGAGGAAGTTGTACCAAGAAACCAAAATGAAATTCATGATAACTAGCAAGGAGAAGCCCAATAATCATCCTATAATGATATACATACAGATTTAGAGTCATTTATTTTATATAATGACAGTGGATAGAATGATGTAGATAGTCAGCTTGTGGAAATTAAAGATGTACCAAAGATTTTCAATTGTATAAATATATTTCAAATCAGGAAAAAGAAAAGCTGCCAGTTTCATCATAACAACCATTGGACAAGGTAGAGAAAGGCTAATAGCCACCTAAGAAGGTAATGGAAAATTCAGAACACTCTGAAGAGAAAGTTCAGAAAATTGACCCAAAACAGAACCAAGATGTACAACCCTTGGAAGAGGAACATGGCCTTTGGACCATGGACATTGATGGACCTCTTGGGAAAGATGGAGCAGGTATTGGCATTTGGATTTGAAGTCCTCATCATCAGTGAGGTAAGCTCCCTCAGAATGTGAGGTTATTCTCATACAAGTTAGCTTTTGATTGCACTAACAATGAGGTGGGGTATGAAGCATTGATCACAGGTTTAAAGATCTTGAAAAGGTTAGGTGCACGAAAAATTTCAGTGTATGGTGATTCATAACTTGTGATCAAGCAAGTCAAAGGAGAATATTAAGCTCATCATCCGCGAATGAAACAATATATAAATGTCATTTTAGATATTCTTAGGATGTTTCCTGAATATACACTTTCAGTTGTACCAAGTCAGAATCTTATGGCAGATTCATTAGCTGCAACTGCAAGTAATTTCAAAATACCCATTTTTTCAAACAAGAAATTTGAGATTCATGTGAAGCATCGGCCATCTGTTCCTGACAACTTGAGATATTGGAAAGTATTATGGGATAACAAGTAGGTGAATAACTTTCTTCAGAGTGAAGGAGAGTTTGAAAATTGTTCTATGGATGAAGTTTATGACGAGGATGGTCAAGTCACTGAGGCAACCCAAGTTGACATATTACAGCTGAAGGACAACAATATTCCTAATAGTCTTGTACCTTTGGAAGACTTGTTTGATCAGGATGATGTAGTGAGGAAGCCTACATTAGTACCTATTGAGAAAGGTGTTGAAGACGTGAACATTGGAACAATAGACAAACCAAAAATGATCAAGCTGTCCAAAACATTGTCTCCCGAGGTAAAAGAGAAATACATTCGTCTATTGTCTGAATTTTCTGATGTTTTCGCTTGGGATTATGCAGATTTAAAGGAGTATGACAAGAAAATAATTTAGCATACCATCCCGATTAAGCCCAATCAAAATCCCTTTAGACAAAAGCTAAGAAGGATTAACCCAAGGTTGCTGCCATCCATAGAGAAAGAAGTTAACAGACTTTATAAGGCAGGCATCATTGTTCTTATCAGATTTTATGATTGGATATCAAATCTAGTCCTGACGAGAAAGAAGACTGGAGAGATTGGGCTTTGCATAGACTTTAGAAACCTGAACAAAGTATCTCTGAAAGATAATCACCCACTTCCCAAAATGGACCATATCCTTCAAAGAGTTGTGGGCGCTTCCCAGCTGTCACTTTTGGAGGGTTACTCTGGTTACAATCAAGTTTTAGTGCATGAAGATGATCGAGACAAGACAACATTCACCACTCCTTCGAGTACATTCAAATATTAAAAAATGCCATTTGGTCTCAAAAATGCAGGGGACACTTTTTTGTGTGCCATGGACATAGCCTTTTAAGATGAAAAAGATGTTTTCTTAGTTGTATACTTAGATGATGTAACTATATTTTCACATTCAAATGATGAACATTTGCATCACTTAAGAGTTATTTATTAGAAGTGTAGAAAGTTTAGGATCTCTATCAATCTAAAGAAAAGTTTGTTTGCTATGGAGGAAGGAAAACTTCTCGGCCACATCATTTCGAAAGATGGCATCCAGATTGACCCTTCATGAGTAGAATCCATTCAGAAAATTGACTTCCCTCGTAGCAAGAAAGGAATCCAAGCATTCAATGGTAAGATGAATTTCTTACGCAGATTTATTCCTAATTTGGCTTAACATCCTAAAGAAATGGCCAATATGTTGAAAAAGGATAATGAGGTGAAGTGGTCCGAAGAAGCTCGCAAGTCATTTCATGCATTAAAGCTTGCCTTAACCACTGCCCCTACTTTAGTCAGTCTAGATTACTCCGGTGATTTTATTATATTTTCATTTGCTTTTGAGCATACCATGGCAACAATAGTAATGAAAAAAAGGGATAAAACCAAGCTTCCAATAGCAGTTTTTAGTCGCAATATCAGGGATGCATCCCTCAAGTACAACATCATTGAGAAACGGGCCTTGGCTTTGGTAAAAGCAATCAAAGATTTTAGACTTTACATTTTACACTCACATACTCTAGCTTATGTGCCTAATGTAGTGGTAAAAGAAGTTCTTGTGTAAAATGACCTGGAAGGTAGAAGAGGTAGATGGCTAGCAACATTATTAGAATATTATCTTGAGATCAAGCCTACCAAGCTGATCAATGGTCAAGGCTTAGCCAAAGTCATGGCCGAATCAAACATTCATGCTCTAGACATCAACCTTGTAGTAGCATTATCTGACAATCAAGAAGAAGTAGATCTCATTCAGGTATCTGAAATATTTCTATCATCTCCATGATATGTTGATATTATTTATGTGCTTCAACATCTAAATCCCACTCCAGGCATGTCTAAGGATAAGAGAAGGTCATTGAAATTGAAGGCTTCCAAATACTATATCATGGACATCACACTCCATTGGAAAGATCCTGGAGGTGTGTTGCTGAACTGTTTGACTGAAGATGAGTCTAAAGAGGTAATCATTGACTTCCACAAAGGAGATTATGCGGGTCACCTGTACTGGAATACCATGGCCAACAAAGTACTGAGAGCTGGTTACTATTGGGCTACACTTTTTGCAGATATTTATAAGGCAGTGATGAGTTGTCAGAAGTGTCAAGTTTTCCAAGGTAAAAGAAAGCTTCTTCCATTGCCTCTACAACCTATATCATTTAATGCACCTTTTCAGCAGTGGGGCCTAGATTTCATAGGCAAGATCAATCCATCATCATTCACACAACACAAGTGGATATTGACAGTGATAGACTACTTCACTAAGTGGATCGAAGCGATCCCAACCAAGCAAGCAACATATTTAGTTATCATTAAGTTTTTAGAAACTAATATTTTGTCCCATTTTGGTTGTCCTAATAATATTATCACAGACAACATGAAAACATTCAAGTCCAAAAAGATGACTGAGTTTTGTGAAAAATACAACATTAAGTTGGGACATTCTACAACATACTATCTGCAAGGAAATGGTCTGGCAGAGTCCTCCAATAAATCCTTAATCAACATCATCAAGAAACTATTGGAGGCCAAAAAAAATAATTGACACAAAAAGTTGATCAATGCATTGTGGTCAGATCAGGTGATTAGTAAGAATCTCTTGGGCTTTCTCCTTTTTAGATTGTGTATGGAGTAGATACTATTTTTTCTTCGTCATTAGTAGTACCGTCATGAAATTGTTACAAAAAGCAGGAAGTGAAGAGAATGATATTCAGCGTCGGATCAATCAAATGATTCACTTAGGGCAGACATGAGAGGAGGTATTTCAGAACACCTCTAAGCTTCATGAGAGGATAAAGAGAATCTACGACTGAAAAACAAAGGAAGATGACTTCAAAATTGGAGATGTGGTGCTTCGTTGGGATGCCAGAAACGAAGACAAGGGTAAGCACGTAAATTTGAAAACCTATGGAAAGGCCCTTATCAGATTTTAGCTTTCCAAGGACAAAATTATTTCCTCTTGGATGAGATGAATGGAGAACCATGCTTACAAGGACCAGTAAATGGTAGGCTCCTGAAGCATTATCTTTTTGAATTGTCCTAGTTTCATTGTACATACATTTTAATTTTCTGCAAGTGTGAAGTAGAAGATCAATGGAGTTCGGAGCCTGAAGAGAAGGCCATGGAGCTTCACTAATTTTCTACCATTTTTAGTATTCATTCCTTAGTCATGTAAGTCAGTTTTGAGTTAGTTTGAGTTGTTTGAGTTGTTAGCATTTACTCATGAATTCTAGTTTGAGTTTTTGACCGTATTGGCCCATATGGTTAGGCACTTGGTCTACATTTTTCTTGACACCTCCAAGGAGCTTCCATCCCCGAATAAGGCTGATGTTAGAGTCAGTATTTGTATACTACCATCAATGATAAAAAAATCCTCTTTTCATATCATATTAGGGTCTCGCTCAAATTTTTTTGTCATTCCACCTAGGTCCTCATTAAAAAATTTACTCACTGATGGTAGCCCAAGTCAAAATCCCACTCTCCCTCAAAAAATCAATATTTATTGGCCCACCTTCCTATGTCTTACTGAGCATACATTCATTTTAAAAGCTCATTTCATCACGTCTTATGTCAGTCAAGTGTACATGAAGTCTCCTCATTCAGGGTTTTCATTAGGTCTCTAGGTTTCATTTTTTCAAGGTCCAATAAAACACCATTTCATTGCATAAGGCCAGAAAAAACATGAGAGTGAAAGAAATAATATCATTTGTCATTCAAAAAAGAATTTGCAACATGTAACTATGGTTTCCATATCTCTTATTTTCATTCCAAAAATGAAAATTTTGTTTCAGATTGTAATTTTATTTCAAAAAGTGAGATGTAATATTTTTATTTATTTATGTAATTTATGTTTATGATATGTAATAAGTCACTATTCCTAGCTTTTACTCAAACTCTATTGCCAATATCACCTAAACAAAAGTAAAAAGTGAATTTTGCAAAAACTTTAGCATCATCCACCTGCAAAGGAAAAAGTCAGAAAGCAAATTAGCAAAGAGGTTAAAAAAGGGTGAAAGGAAACATTAGAAAGTGGGTTTTGAATCTAAAATATCAAATTCAACCAGCTATAAAGGACCTCTTGGCTTTAAACTCAGCCTCATTTGCCTCTTACCATTGATTGAGAAAACCACAAGAGAGCCTCTCCATAGTTCAAGGCAAAAATCAGCAGAACAGAGTCGGCACTGCCCGTTTCCTTCTGGCACTGTGCATTTCCTTCTGGCACTGCACGTTTATCTAGCGCTATGTGTTTCCTTAAGGCATTGTGCGCTTGCTTGAGGCATTGCGCACTTTGCATTGGCACTACATGTTTGTCCAAGAAGGCTCCAGTTACCTCCTCAGCTCCTCCAAGGTCCATGCAACCTCAAAACAAGTAAGTAGCTGCTTGGGAAGGTGTTTTTCTTCCTCCTCAAGTCACTCCCTAAGTGTTTGAAAGACTTAATTGAATATTTGGTTTAAGTTTATATCTAAACCCTAGATCTCCACCCCAAAACTTCCTTTCACGCTCAACCCATTTCATACACTCCCCTACACCTTCCTTCCCTTTCCCTAAATCATTTTATCCTAGATACCCTCTAACCCTCTGTCGCAAAACCCTAAGTCCTAGGTGCCATGACAACCTAAGCTCCCAAACCCCCTATATTGCAAACAATTTCCTCCCGTCCCCAAGCTATAATACTACTACCCTATATCCCTATCTAATACATATATCCTTTTACCCATCATCTTCATATTTACCCTTCCCCATACACCATATTTTCTGAAAAATACATTCCCACTACCTTACACCTGCCTAGGGTTTGATACTAAACACCATGGAAGATGAGGAATACAAACCACACAATGAGGAAGAGGAAACTAATACAGAAGAAACAGAGGTCAAGAAAGCCCACAAAGGAGGCCAGATACACAGGTTTGTGCCCACGGATCTTAGGGAACTCTTAGCACCCCTTAAGACTGTGACATCCTTCAAATGGCTAGGCTATTATGATTTTGTGAGCAAGTTCAGGTAGTCCAACACCATCCTGAGTTGACTAGGCTCTTCATATCCAAATTCCAAGACAACCAGGTCACTCTAGCAGGTATCACATTTACTCTATCTACTGCCATCATATCAACTTCCACTAGGATCCCAGATGTTGGGGAGAAATGGTTTAAACAGGGTGATTTGGAGAGGCATTATTATGAGCCTTACATGAAACCAAGGTATAGAAATGAGAGAAGGGGATATTTTCCTTTTTCACACCTCCTTGACAGATATGACCCAATGATGAAGATTATTATGAAATATTTTTCATGTGAAGGTAGATTTTGCAGGGTCTATTCTTATCATATCCGGCTTTTAATGCATTTCACTAGGGTAAAAATTCTCAATATACCCTACTATCTTTTCCGGAGAGTTGAGAATATGGCCTACATTGCCCAAAAGAGGGAGTACAAAGATCAAATGAAGAGCCTATTTCATCATTCCCTCATTAAAGTCATAGTTCTTTATCATCTCAAGGAACTCAACATTGCTTGGAGCACCTTCATAGCTAATCCCATATTCACTCATGCATCTACTCAAAATGTTCAAAGAATCCCTTCATCATCTCATCCTTCCACCTCCATTCCTCCATCTCATCCCATTGAGCATTCATCCTCATCTGATGAGTCAACCACACCATCACCTCCATCATCACCATTCCATGAGCATATTCATTCACCTAATAGAGATGAATTTAGAGAGCAAGAGCACATTGAACAGGTTGAGGTCAACAAACCTAAAGAGGTTTATTTTGGCATTTTGACTCATACTTATCAAAGGGGACATAGGCAAGTGTTTTCCCCATAGATTGTGGGAGGGGCCTTGCCTTATTCATTAGCAAAGTAGGTACAGAAAGGCAAGGAGAAGATGACAGAGGCAGAGATCCAGCAGGAGGAGGACCTCCATGAGACAGAGCAGGATTTTCACTTAGTTGACCTAAGTGAGCATGATGACAGTGAAAACACAAGCATTGTCATCAAAGAAAAGGATGCACTCATAAGGGAACTCCAGGACAACTTGCAGAGGGAAAAATACATCATTTCATACTATGACCAGGAGAACAAGCAATTTGAGACCAAACATGAGCTCATGGAGATTCAGCTCATCGAGGCAAAGAGGGAGGCAGAAAAAGATAAGGATTTACTTGATGAAGCATATGGTCAATATAGTGACCAGCTGAATGAACAAGTGCCAAGAAGCAAGCCAAGGACCAGAGGCCTAAAAAGAGTATTGGAGCTAGAAAAATAGAGAGAGGTTGAAATAGCTAATGAGCTCACCCTAGATGAACAGTTTGCCAAAATGGTCAATGAGAACTGGGAGAATTAGCTTGATAGGGTGAACAACCACCTTGAAAACCTCCTAGAAAAGGCCAAAAGGGACAATAACATTTAGAGAAGTATGGAAAATTATTATTGCTGAAGAAATCAAATAGCTAGGGCTAAGCTCAAGGTTCCAAGGCATGAATTGAAGCCCTAATTCACCAAGGGGAGAAAATAAGCTTGATATACTTGCAGAGGCTTGAGTCCATGCCTAACAACATAAAACATCAACTTCTTGCCCAATTTTGAAGACTTTTGGCTCATTTTTGGTAAAGTTTCCTTTCATGTCCTTTTTCAGGCAATTTCATATCAACAGTTTGGTCCATGCACTTTTTTGAGGCATTTTTTGAAGGAATAGAAACCACAAGTGGATTCAGAAGGACCAATACATCCAAGAAAACCATGTTTCCAGCCCTAGAAAGCAAAACTAGGAGGCGAAAAAGGCTAAAAACCACCTAAAAAGCATGTTTATTCCTCTTTTCTGGACTAGGCGCTACACGTTTGAGTAGTCTTGGGAGAATGGAATTTTGAGGGGCAAATCAAACCCATTTTGAACCAAGGGTAGTTTAGAAACTAGACAAGATAAGCTTTCCAATGAGCTATCATGTGCTAGATTTGGACATCATGAAGGTAGGTAAACTTCAGATTGAAGATGGCATTGTGCATTTGACACTGGCACTGTGCGTTTGACACTAGCGCTGTGTGTTTGACAGTTAGCCCAGTTTTTCACTGTTTCTCTCCAAAATTGATTTTTACCAATGGTAAATCAATGTTTTACTAATGTAATCGATGTGTATGACGTAATTATTATGTTTTTACTATTAACTAGGGTAAATACATTAGGTAAATGGCTTCCATGGCTTGTAATGAATTAGTTTTCTTAAGTTAGGGATGAGTCACTTTGACCACCCTACACTCTAGCTATCAGTTCAGTTTTTTTTGTAACTACACCTCCTCTCATGGATTCAACCCCCGAGGATAGGATGAGTTGGTTTGAGGTCTATATAATGCAATTTTTCATTCATTCTATAGGTTGGACTCTATTGGATGTTGTATTAGTGCTTCAGATTTTGGCATGAAATATATTGGATGAGTTGCAGCTATTTTGGTGGGATTCTTGTGGCATGGTATTTTTCTATTGTTTCTTCTTCAGTTACATATGTATAAATTTTTTTCCCTTTCATGATCCATTTCACTTTAGATATGTTTGATTTTCAAGGTGTGATAAGCATAATTCATCTTCTATGCTCTATTTTGGGAAAATCATCATAAATTGCTTCATTTCTTTAGTTTAAAAAGAATTCATGGTCTTCATGCTCTTTATAGCACCTCACTAGTCTAAACCATTTCATCACTATACTACAAAGTGTTAAAGTAACTTTCCTACCTTGCCCCATCAGATGTCTACAATTCTGATTCTCTTTTGTCCTAACCTTGTTCACTCTCTGACCTAATTCACTCATCCAGTGACTACCCCAATCAAATCAAATCAAAACAACCCTGAGCTACTATATCTAGCCTAAAACCCTAATATATCCAAGCCTCTTGGCTGTGATCCTTTGGAGAGAGCCCTCTCTATCTTGGTAGGCTAGCTACCAAGTCAAAATATTGTTCTGTGGTTACCTCACCTAGACACTCCCTCAGCCTTGGAGATCTGGAGGAGTGATAACACCACCATCTTGCAGGGTGTGAAGGGCTTTGCTTGGAAGCATGGCCAAATTTGTCCCAACCCTCTTGAGGGCACTGACAGTGGCCCTGTCAGCTTCTGCTTTTGTAGTCATCACTCCATATGGAAGCGCTATGGGCCAGGGATCCGGTGGCGCTCTAAAGTTCCAGGTGCCAAAATAGTTGACATCACGTTGCTTCTCCACACACTAGTCTGTACCTCTGATGCATGGATATGTAGCTCACACAAACTCGTTTGAATGGCATCTAAGGCCTATTTCTACTGCTACTCGAACTACTACAGCAGTTTCATGATTGCATCCCTCATCATATCACTAATGTTATTCAAATCACCTTTTGTCAAGGTTATTAGGTATAGAGACATTTTTCTTGCCTTGGACTTCTTTTGTGACCCTACTTTCTCCCGTTCCCTGTTGCACTTAACCTGGAACAGAGTAGTCTCTGTGTCTGCTCCTCCTTGTTCAGATCGCTGCTCTTCCTCTTCTATCTCCGGGGAAGTAGATTTTTTACTCCTGTCAGAGTTACGCTCCTCCTCTTCTTCCTGCCCTTTTGTCTGCTTTTTGGCAGCGTGCTCTGCTTTGGCTTTGTCCTCAACCTCTTTCTTCCTCTTTTCGGCTAACTGTTCCATCTTTAGTTTGGCCTCTTCGTTCTTACGTTTCGCTTCAAACTTGCTAGACCCAGCTGTCAAGTCTGAGGTTGTGTGCCATTCTTTTGGCCAATGGTCGAGGACCGCCCTGATTGTGTCGTCTGTAGGCAGGTATGGAAGTTCATACCACTTTTCATTAGGTTCCTTCCATGCTCGCATGGAGACACAATGGAAGTCCACCTTGAACTCCACATACCCTGCCAACTATTTGAAGATAGTCGGTGATAACTGCGGTTTGTGGTTGATGGCCATGTTCATACTCATCTCCATCAAGATCCAAAATATCTTGCTATCCTTTACCCTTTGGGGGTCCTTGGTAGCCCAAATCGAAGCGAACTTCGCTACTTCCGATAAATCTTGCGCGACCGAAGGAAACTGACTATCCTTTGGTAACTCCCATGTGACCAGTAGTATGGATAGCAATAGCCATGCATAGTGAAATTTTTTGCTCTGATCCTGCACTTCTTTGCAGTTCACAAGGAACTCGTTGCAAAGGTAGCGTTCCTAGTTGAAGTGTATGCCCTCCACGCACTGGGCTGCTAATTATATGATAGGTGTCGACACTTCATCTGCATGACACTTCCTCATAATTTTCCTAGCCAAGATCTGAGTGGCTTTGTTGACCGCGGGGTTAGTTATAGTAGAAACGGAGTAGCCATGTGGCTTCTTGGTGAGCTTAAATTTGTCCTTCATTTCCTCGGCAAGGTCATGCTCACCTTTCGTTTCACCAAATGTCATCGCCTGATTTAATCCTGAATGCAGCATCTGAGTGATCCTATGGATCAACATGTTAGGTATCGGTATTGGTTCTTCTAACCACAGGCACCCATCATGCACAAAGCATAGCAGTTGTTTGATCACTATCATGGTTATGGGCGTGCAGTTGTAATGCGGCACCCATAGCATGTTTAGTAGTCCTGCATTGTCCACCCCTTTTATCCACTTCCTTCGCTCCAACGCGGTCACACCAGAGTCCTTATATAAGACACGATGCATGAACTGATCGGTCGCTAAGTGGGGAAAGCACTCCATATCGGCCAAATCCCAATCCTCCAGCGTTAGATGGGGGATGCACACCATGCACAGTCCTTCAAATGTGATCTTTTCTAGAAGAAATGATGTATGCAATGTGACCTTTCTCTCATCAATGTCCTTTGGTACCTTTGCCTTGCCTCGATGCGGAGGAATGTATTCGGGTAATTCAGAGATAGGGTTGGACCCATCAATTGTTGGCATTATGATACATATGTTGTACTTGATGGCAACCCACTCATCTTAGATGATAAATTATAGTGTAGAGAAAAGTTCACGCACTTATATGCAGAGAAAAGTTTATTTCATGTAGAGAAAAGTTCACGCACTTTTATGCAGAGAAAAGTTTATTTCATGTAGAGAAAAGTTCACGCACTTTTATGCAGAGAAAAGTTTATTTCATGTAGAGAAAAAGTTCACGCACTTTCATGCAAGGAAAAGCACGTATATGTTGGAGAACTTACCTTTGGTCCATGGTAGTTAGTCCTTGGTATTTGAACCTATGGTTTTGGACCATGGTACGCACTTTCATGCAAGGAAAAGCACGTATATGTTGGAGAACTTACCTTTGGTCCATGGTAGTTAGTCCTTGGTATTTGAACCTATGAGGAAAAGCGCGTATATGTTGGAGAACTTACCTTTGGTCCATGGTAGTTAGTCCTCGGTATTTGAACCTATGGTTTTGGACCATGGTATGCACTTTCATGCAAGGAAAAGCATGTATATGTTGGAGAACTTACCTTTGGTCCATGGTAGTTAGTCCTTGGTATTTGAACCTATGGTTTTGGACCATGGTACCTTGTTAGAAGTGTTGATCTCACGCACTTTCATGGTTGTTTCATGGTATTAGTCCGATAGTTTTTGATCCTATGGTTTTGGCCCGTGGTATTGCATCCAAAAGTGTTAATCTCACGTACTTTCATGTTTGGTTCATGGTATTAGTCCAACAGTTTTTTGATCCTATGGTTTTGGACCGTGGTATTGAGAAAGGACTAAGGCTATAAAAGAGGAAGGAGATCATTTGACAAAGCATCATCTGAATTATTGAATATCTGATAAAGTGCTAGATCTGGAATACTGTGATTGGGTTTTGGTGCAGATCTAGATCTGAGCTAAAGAGGGATCTCACCGGTTGATGGAGAACAAGATCTAAGGATAGATCGGGATCAAATGGTTTGAAATGAACTATCTCTATATATTTGATTATGCTTATTCTATATCTGTATATTGAAAAATGATCTGAACTGGGTATAACTTAAGTTTGAAATCGCTGCAAGTCATGTTTGAATATTTATAGATATGTACGTGGGTTGGATTTGGTGTAAGCGCGTATATATGCAGGTTTGGTTCACTGTAGTAGCGTATACAATTTGAGCTATGATATTTGAAGTCACATGTGGTTCTGGTTGTTGATGGGTTCTGATGACAGTTTAAAGGTGTCAGTATTCTGCATATCTTGTTTGGTTGATTGTGCTTAGCTTCAGTATTGATGGATGAGAACTAATATTGGATCAGGATCATAATGACTCATATTTATGTGATCTGATGGACTAGATCTGGGTACTAACACATATATTATCCTTGTATATGTATTGATCTGGTGTTTGGGTGATTCAGAAGATTGATTGATTATGTGCCTCAATAATATTAATGGGTCCAATATGAAAATTGGATGAAACGTGGCCTTTCAGATTATGATGTTGTGCTTCAGTGTATCCAGTCTGAAAATTGATGAAACGTGGTACCTGGAGGAAGAAAGAGAAGGTTGTAGCCTTCGGTAGGTCCGCACCTACGTACTAGTACATCAGCTAGTACAAGAGCCAAGGGGGTGGTAGCTCCCTTCTAGTAGCAACTGGAAAACAAGTAAAGGTTGGAGCATCTCAGTAGGTAGCAGCCTGCGCAAAGGGGGTTGTAGCTCCCTTCCAGGAGAGTCTGGAGAATGAGAGAAGGTTGTAGCCTTCTGCAGGTAGAAGCCTGTGTACTGGTATAAGTCTGCACCAGTACAAAACTATTGTAAAAGGTATTTCTTATTAAAGAAGATTGAGACGACTTGCAGCAGGTGGTTTTCACCCACGTTGGGTTTCCACCTTACATCATGGTGTTCATGTGTGCTTCTTGTGTGTGATGATCTGTTCTATTTTACTGCTCTGGTTTATTGCTCATATGGTTAATAATGTTCTGATGCACTCATTAGAGATCAACTAACTGAATCATATGTTTAATGGATATATACTTGTTGCATCACATATGAATCTTAATATGGAAAGAGAAAAATTTATATTGATCTGATAATACTGATTCACCCCCCCCTCTCAGTATTATTTCCAACAATTGGTATCGGAGGAGGTCCTTTGGTAGAAGCTTGATCGCTTGAAGGAGATCTGTGGAACTATGGGAAAGAAGCTTAAGAAGAAAGCACCTAAGAAGAAGAAGACATCTCAGAAGAACTATGACAGTGGGAGAATCGATTGGGGATTAGGTATAAGAAGCTCTTCAGATTCAGAATCAGATTCAGAATCATTTCAGAATGAAGATGAACTATCAGGTATGAATTTTCTATCCTCTGATGTTCCAGCTATCTATCCATTTGGAAAAGATGAAAGTGCTAGTGAAGCAACTGAATTTGCTTTTATGGGTGAGCAAGAAAAGTATCAAATAGAGGAAGTGTTTAGAAGGCTTATAGACAAAATTAAAGATCAACAAGATCTATTGAACAAAAGGGAATGTGCTTTCAAAGAAGAAGTTACCAAACTAAAAGCTGAATCAAAGGAAGGAAACAAGGTAAGAAAGTTACTCAAGGACAAGGAAAATCAATGTCAAAAGTTGCAGGGTGAAGTGACATCATTAAGAGATGAAGTCAATGAAAGAAGCACAACCATCAAGAAACTCAGAGATAGATCCAGTTACTATGAAAGTCTTGAAGCCACGATCCGCTTGCTAAAGGAAGATCTTGAAGAATCAAAGAAGCAGAATAAAGATCTACTCCAAGCTATTGAAAAACAGGTAAACGAAGATATCATCTTAAAATCTCAACTGGAATATGCCTTCAGAACTCGTCAAATGCAGCAGGATCTGATTAAAGAACAAGAAAAGGAGATTCTCAAACTAAGGCATCAGTTGGAAGAAGGAAGGAAAGTTGAAGAAGACATGAAGAAGCAATGTCTAGAAAATGAGGAACAACTTCAAGTTGAGGTAAATATCTTGAAAGGTAAATTAGAAGAAAAGGATAAACTATTACGATTTCAAGATAGTAATAAAGCCTTGGATGATATTCTTAGTAGTCAAAGGTCTCCTGCTATCAATACTGGTCTTGGTTTTCATGAATCTGTTGAAGGTGAATCTAGTTCACAAGGTGAGGCAAGGAACTCTAAAGAGAAATCTAAAATGATCAACAAGGAGATGAAAGGTCAACCCCATCAACAATCAAGGAAAGAGACTCCTCAAAGAAAATATCTTACTCCTAACTATGGTCGACCATTTACGCAGATGAATAATATTGAATGTTATGAATGTCATAATCTTGGACATGTTGCAGCTAGATGCAAAAGAAGGATGGTTCAAGATTATCACACCGAAAGATCATCACATTCCAGGTACTTCAATGGATATTGTTTTTCTTGCAATTTGTTTGGTCACAAAGCTGCTGATTGCTACAGGAGGAATATGAAACATGTAAGATGTTATGAATATAACAATCTTGGACATATAGCTAAGGAATGCAGGAACAAAGTATGGGCACCATACCAAAAGGAGAAAACATCATCATCACACTTGAAGATGTGGAAGAAGAAAGAAGTACAGTCAGAAAGAGGTGGCACAGCACAACATACAGACATAACAGAATTAGAGGGAACTGGAAGTGTAAAACTTCAGTGTCCTAAATCTCATACGCAAGTTTCTTAAAGAGAAGTCACGTATATACGTGAGTTGGTTATGGCATAGTCGCATATATGATTGTTTGAGGAAAGGCAGTAGGGTCAGGTTCAGGAAAAGGATCAGTCATGGTTCGGTTTATTATTTGCACTGTTTGATAATGGTTACAATTTGCTGATGATGTGTGGAAATGACTTGATGGTTAGAAGTGTTTTGTTTCTAACTTGATAATGATGATGTATTGATACTTCTTGCTGATATGAATGATCAGATCTGACAGTAAACAAGATGGCACAGGTTTAGGGGGAGCATATGCTTTTAATGCATTGTTGGCATTATGGTTAATAGTCCTTGGTGATGATGCTTATATGGATAAATGATTCATCTTGCTATGATATGGTTATGAGTTGTTCAGATGATTCTTGGGGTTACATAGTTGATATTTAGATCATATTTGTGGTTGATCCTCTAATGGTTCTTACATGGTGATCTTCATAAGGATAAGGAGAAGTACATAGCTTGAATTCACATCTTCTTTACTTGATGATGAGTCACTCATATGCTGTTGTCGTCATATGCATAAAGATCATATTTTACAGTTATGATGTAGGATTCCTATTGTTCTTGGCACATATATGGATGAGGATTGTTGGCTGGATACATGGATGATTATTCAAAGTTGCATTGTTGGAGACCTGATGATGATGAGTTCTTACCTATATGATGATAGGTTGTTTCTTACATATGTTGATTGATATTCCCAATCGATGATACTTGGTCCATGCAGATCTGGATGGCTATGGTGTTTTACACATATGATATAATGTGAATGATTTTATGATGATGAGTTGATATCTATCTGTAGACATACCCTGTCATAGGACATTTACAGGTTGCTGATCTGGAATTGGTTGTACGCGAGTTTCATAAGGAGTATCCGCGTATACATGCTTGTTTCTGTGGATACAATCGCGTATATGTTAATATGGAGGAAATCAGTGGGCCAGACTCAGGGTGAGAACAGTCTGATTTGGGTCTAACAGAGACCATCTAGCACATGTTCAGGGGGAGCAGATAAACTTCTAATGATGCATTGTTGGAATTATCATAGAAGCTTTTGGTTCTAGTTCACAACTGTTGTTGGTTTCAGGTGGAACATTTGCAGAGGGAGATCAGAAGGAAATCATGGTTGCTGATCTGAATGGTGATTGACAGATGCTGCTGCTATCAATTATTGGTGACTTTCATAAGTCTTGATCTAGATATTTCGTCTCTATGTCATGTATCTCTTTTATGGTGTCAAGGTCATGTAACGGCCTATTTTGGTTTCCCCACTATGCCTGGGATGAAGATGTAATGTATTTGGTTGTCATATGTAAATTTCTGATGTATCCCCACTTAGTTGGGTGGTTGATCTTCACTTGGTTGGGTGATGGATGTATGTATTGAGTCTTTTGGTGACAGGAAGGTATTTTATGATGTATAAGTCTTGGTTCTTCTTGAAGAACACCTTTTTGCAGACCTTGCTTATAGACAGGGGGAGCATGAACAGTACAATTCAGTAAGAGCAGAGCTTTCAACATGTAGCATGGACAGATTGGTACACCTTGGCATATACAAAGGGGGAGCTCATTCAGAGATTTCAGCAGGTTCTCAGGGGGAGTATGGACAACAGAATTTTTATCTAGGAAAGAGAATATCTTGGTTCGCCCTTTGCCCTTGATGTCAAAGGGGGAGAGTGAATTGGTTGTTGTTGCCATCAAATCCAAAGGGGGAGATTGTTGGCATTATGATACATATGTTGTACTTGATGGCAACCCACTCATCTCAGATGATAAATTATAGTGTAGAGAAAAGTTCACGCACTTATATGCAGAGAAAAGTTTATTTCATGTAGAGAAAAGTTCACGCACTTTTATGCAGAGAAAAGTTTATTTCATGTAGAGAAAAGTTCATGCACTTTTATGCAGAGAAAAGTTTATTTCATGTAGAGAAAAAGTTCACGCACTTTCATGCAAGGAAAAGCACGTATATGTTGGAGAACTTACCTTTGGTCCATGGTAGTTAGTCCTTGGTATTTGAACCTATGGTTTTGGACCATGGTACGCACTTTCATGCAAGGAAAAGCATGTATATGTTGGAGAACTTACCTTTGGTCCATGGTAGTTAGTCCTTGGTATTTGAACCTATGAGGAAAAGCGCGTATATGTTGGAGAACTTACCTTTGGTCCATGGTAGTTAGTCCTTGGTATTTGAACCTATGGTTTTGGACCATGGTATGCACTTTCATGCAAGGAAGAGCGTGTATATGTTGGAGAACTTACCTTTGGTCCATGGTAGTTAGTCCTTGGCATTTGAACCTATGGTTTTGGACCATGGTACCTCGTCAAAGTGTTGATCTCACGCACTTTCATGGTTGGTTCATGGTATTAGTCCAATAGTTTTTGATCCTATGGTTTTGGCCCATGGTATTGCATCCAAAAGTGTTGATCTCACGTACTTTCATGGTTGGTTCATGGTATTAGTCCAACAGTTTTTTGATCCTATGGTTTTAGACTGTGGTATTGAGAAAGGACTAAGGCTATAAAAGAGGAAGGAGATCATTTGACAAAGCATCATCTGAATTATTGAATATCTGATAAAGTGCTAGATCTGGAATACTGTGATTGGTTTTTGGTGTAGATCTGGATCTGAGCTAAAGAGGGATCTCACTGGTTGATGGAGAACAAGATCTAAGGATAGATCGGGATCAAATGGTTTGAAATGAACTATCTCTATATATTTGATTATGCTTATTCTAGATCTGTATATTGAAAAATGATCTGAACTGGGTATAACCTAAGTTTGAAATCGCTGCAAGTCATGTTTGAATATTTATAGATCTGTACGTGGGTTGGCTTTGGCGTAAGCGCGTATATATGCAGGTTTGGTTCACTGTAGTAGCGTATACAATTTGAGCTATTATATTTGAAGTCACAGGTGGTTCTGGTTGTTGATGGGTTCTGATGACAGTTTAAAGGTGTCAGTATTCTGCATATCCTGTTTGGTTGATTGTGCTTAGCTTCAGTATTGATGGATGAGAACTAATATTGGATCAGGATCATAATGACTCATATTTATGTGATCTGATGGACTAGATCTGGGTGCTAACACATATATTATCCTTGTATATGTATTGATCTGGTGTTTGGGTGATTCAAAAGATTGATTGATTATGTGCCTCAATAATATTAATGGGTCCAATATGAAAATTGGATGAAGCGTGGCCTTTCAGATTATGATGTTGTGCTTCAGTGTATCCAGTCTGAAAATTGATGAAACGTGGTACCTGGAGGAAGAAAGAGAAGGTTGTAGCCTTCGGTAGGTCTGCACCTACGTACTAGTACATCAGCTAGTACAAGAGCCAAGGGGGTGGTAGCTCCCTTCTAGTAGCAGCTGGAAAACAAGTAAAGGTTGGAGCATCTCAGCAGGTAGCAGCCTGCGCAAAGGGGGTTGTAGCTCCCTTCTAGGAGATTCTGGAGAATGAGAGAAGGTTGTAGCCTTCTTCAGGTAGAAGCCTGTGTACTGGTATAAGTCTGCACCAATACAGAACTATTGTAAAAGGTATTTCTTATTAAAGAAGATTGAGACGACTTGCAGCAGGTGGTTTTCACCCACATTGGGTTTCCACCTTACATCATGGTATTCATGTGTGCTTCTTGTGTGTGATGATCTATTCTATTTTACTGCTCTGGTTTACTGCTCATTTCGTTAATAATGTTCTGATGCACTCATTAGAGATCAACTAACTGAATCATATGTTTAATGGATATATACTTATTGCATCACATATGAATCTTAATATGGAAAGAGAAAAAGTTATATTGATCTGATAATACTGATTCACGCCCCCTCTCAGTATTATTTCCAACATCAATGTCATCGTCCTCTGCCCCCATGCCAATGTCTTCCCCACCCATATTGATTT
Organism: Pinus tabuliformis; assembly: GCA_031772625.1. NCBI lineage: Eukaryota > Viridiplantae > Streptophyta > Pinopsida > Pinales > Pinaceae > Pinus > Pinus tabuliformis. The sequence goes on from CM062808.1 coordinate 328,505,037, forward strand.
CTTCACTGTCTTCTTTAGGTTCCAGGTCAACTACCTTGCCCTTCTCTTACATAGTGGGCATTTCCTTTTACAGGTGTTTTCTAGGTGACGCACACACAGGCGGTGCCACTTTCTGCTTATCTTTCTTCATTTTTGGACCTTATTTGGTCGGTGTAGGCCTCAGCCTGGGCGAACTTGGTGATTTAGGTACCTCTGCAGGTACTTCGACACTTGCTATCTCTGGGGTAGCTTCCTTAGTTGCCATTTCTACCTCCGGAGCAACTTGCTCAACTGCCATTGCTTCTCCAACACTCATTGTTTTTGTGGGCGCTAACATGATGATAGTAAAAAAATCCTACATTTCTTTCGGCAACCTCTCAAATGATGAACTCGCTATCAAAGCTCAACACCTCAATTCTCAAAATGCCAAGTGTTTTTCGCTGGGCAGCCACCTGTAATTTATAGATATTTTCGAATTCAAATCCCATCATTCCCCCCAAAATTCATTCATAAATTCTAGATTGGAAATAGATTTTCAAATATCTTGCCCTTAAATTCTGACTTAAATTCTTGCCCCTGCTGCATTTAATCATTTTTTCATCATCAAATCATGAACAGTGACCATACAATGGTCACTTTCCGGTTGCCCTACGTGGTCCCATCTTCAATAGCGTAGCTCCTCGCATGTTTTTGTTAACACTGTGGTATTCCTTCATTTCTCACAGTTGCCCAATCGCACAGCTCCACAACCTAGGCGGTTTGGTTTATAGTCTCATGCCTCCTTTGAGTTGCCTGGAGTGCTAAGACTGTGCTTCCATCTTGTAGTCATCTAGCTAGATCGCCAATGTATGGCTTCAATCGGTTGCCATTCACATTTCCTGGGAAGGGTTCTCCATTTAATTTTACCAACTGAACTGCTCCACTGTTGGTAATCTCCTTGATGACATAGGGCCCCAGCCAATGCATCCTAAATTTTCTTGGAAATTTATCAAACTTGCTATCATATAATAAAACTAAATCATTTACCTTGAAGGTGCGTAGTTTTATGTGCCGAATGTGCCATGCCTTTTCACGCTCCTTTTTAACTTGTTAATGGAATCCAGCTAGAAGTATATCCTCTTCAATCTCTGTTAGCTACGGGAACCTCTCCTTCCTGGCTTTGCAATCCACCATTCTTGTGAATGTCGCTATGCGCAGACTAGGTACAATGTACTCCATTGGCATCACAGATTCTACACCATAAACCAGCCTGAACAACGTTTTTCCAGTTAGCGTCTTGCAAGGTGTTCTATAAGCCCATAGCACTGCGGGTACGTGCACATCCCAGTCATTTCTTTGACGATTACAAACCTTTGTTAGCACGCTCTCCAATATTTTATTAAATGCTTCCATTGTCCCATTAGCCTGCGGGTGATATGGCATGTTCTTCTGATGGTAAACCTAAAATTCCTTCATCATCGCGCTAATCGTCTCATTAAGAAAATGTGTACCACGATCACTCATTAAAATTTTTGGACAACCAAACCTTGTTAGCACATACTCAGTTACAGTAATGATGTATCGCGCACCTGTCTTATTTCTTGGAGGCTGAATTTGTCCCATAAAGTCAATCACTCGCTTCTCGAAGGGCTATAATGATATCTGTGGATTCAATGGCAGCTCATCCCTCCAGGAGGGTCTGCCAGTCCTTTGGCATGCATCACATTCCCTATAATACAATTTTGAATCCTTATGTAGTGTTAGCCACCACAACCCAGCGCGTAGAATCTTTTGCGCTATTTATTTTCTTGCATAATGACCTCCTGTGGCTCTCCCATGAGCCTCAGCAAGAATGATGTTTTGTTCAAACCCTAGCACATAACATCACAATATTTCATCTGATCCCATTTTGTACAGGTGCCCTGCAATGATAGAAAAGTCTGTCGCACGCACCACCAGTTCCTTCTTCTATTGAATTGTATATCCTTTCGGAGATGTTCCTATCATTAGGAAGTGTATAATATCTTCAAAGTGACTATCTACAACGCACACTACAAAGAGCTGCATGTCAAGCAGTCCTTCCTCAAAATTAGTAGGCTCTTCTATAGTTTCAATGCGCGACAGATGATCTTGTCCTGCATTCAATCGTCTTAGTTTCACAATGCCTTCAAATCATATTCTTGGAACAACAACAGCCACCTCCATATCTTCTTCCCTAACACAAGCTTGTTGACTAGGTATTTCAATGCAGAATGATCGTATACATCTTAAAATGTCTGCCCAACAAATAATGCCGGAACTTCTGGAGCGTGTACACCATAGTTAATCCTTCGCGCTCTGTAGTGGAATAAATTTTCTCAACTTTGGACAAATTCCTACTTGTGAATGCTATAGGATGATCCAAGTCCCCTTCACCGGCCTGTGTCAGTACTACTCCCAACGTAATGCATGACGCATCCACATGCACATGAAATTCCTTCTTCCAATCCGGGAAGACTAGGATCAGCGCAGTGACCATTTTCTCCTTTATCACATCCAAGCTCTTCTGACATTCTTCATTCCAATAGAACGTAGCATACTTCTTTAAGACTTTTTCCATCAGCACAATGATCTGGGCATAGGTCTTGATGAATTTCCTATAGTATCCTGTATGCCCCAGCATTGCACGTAGTTGTTTCACACTCCTTGGTGCCTCCAAGTTGATTATGACCATCATCTTCGTAGGGTCTACCATCAAGCCTTGTCTGCATACCACATGACCCAAGAAGATCCCAAAAGGGACACAAAACAAACATTTCTTCAAATTGAGCATGATCTGGTACCTCCAGCATGTATCTAGCATCAAGCGCAGACTTGCCACATGGCGCTTTACCAATCCAAACACTGTCCAATCATCAAAGTATACCTCTAGAAATTTATGAATGAAGTCCTTGAATGCCGTGATGACTATGCACGAAAAGATCGTTGGCGCATTCTTCAGTCCAAAAGGCTTTACAGTGTACTGAAAGCATCCCCTCTCAGTAACGAAGGTCATCTTACTTTTATATTCAGGCGCGATTTTTGATATGATGGTACCCAGAGAACCCATCAATGAATGAATATGCTTCTTGGCCCCCAACATTATCTAGCACCTCATTGGTGAATGGAGTTGGGAAGGGATCATGAACATAGGAATCATTCAACTTCTTGAGATCTACACATATCCTTATTTCATCCTTCTGCTTCTTTTCCTGAACTACTATTGGGCTCACCCAGTCAGATTCTTCCACCAGCTCAATAATACCTGCTGTAAGCATTTTATCCAACTCTAAGCAGACCTTTTCTTTATACATCGGATTGAGGTAGTAAGGTCTTTTCTTCACAAGCTTCACGTCTAATTTTAGGGTGATCTTTCATGACACCCAAGTCCCCTATTACCCCTTTCAAATATGAAAACTTCGTGGGGAACAGATCCTGATATTCGGGGAGTAGTTCGGTGACCTTATCGACTGTTGTGTCATCCCAGTAGTCCCCAATATTTCCAAACTTCGTCTCTACCTCCGTGCCAATGTTCACCTGTCTAGTTTTGAGTGGCTCAGTTATGTTTGGGTTATCTAATTGTGTTCCCTCAACTTCGCGGAGACCTTCAGTCTCTGGAATATTAATCTTCCTTGGGTTTTCGTCTTCTTCTTTCATTGTTACATTGTAGCACTCCAGTGCATGGATCAACTGGGTAGTCTAATCAGGTTGAATCAAATCTAGAGGATCCTGTAGTATCTTGAATATTGCTTCCTTAACCTACTACAACGCTTCATCGATACATTCAAACCCATCCTCAAATTTGAACGTCATCAAGAATCCTTGGCGCAAAACATCTCATTCTTCAGTGCCATGGCGAAGTTCTGTCTCCAAGTACCAATTCATCGGTATAACATCCAATGTATGACAAAATAGATGAACCCACTCCAGCTGAGGTTTCGCTCAATACGCTTCAGTCCATTTGGCCAAATGGTCACACGGATCACTTCTCCCATCATACTTTTCTGTTATCCACACTTGTGGGTGACCAAACCACACTCTCATCATTTTTCTGTATATGTGCCAATCATCAAAATTGTCCTTGTGTGTGCCCCACCATCTCGCAAGCGTAGCACGCAGTGCCTGGTCCAAGGCCTAGAAGCAATTATTTTCTAGCACTTCTCTCTCAAATTAATCCAAAAAGTGATCAACATCAGTTAAACCATCATAGTAAGACAAATTTATTACCTCTAATGATACACAGCACAATGACTTGGTCATCATATTATAGCACAATGTAGATACTTCATGCAGTCAATTCTGCCAATGCTCCAGTTCTTCATCTGAATCTGATTTGCAGGAGCTTTCGCGGTCCCATGTAATACATCCATCTGTTGTCAGATTCACCCAATCTTGATCCCACACTGTTATCTTGTAAATCTAGTCCAAATCGTCATCACTTTCATAATCACAGACCGGTTCAGTATAGCGCAATCCTTCTGCAGGGTCCAGTGGCACCACTACACGGAGTGATTTATTCTCAAATATCATCTTAAAATTCTTCAAATTTATTACCCCATTCATGTCAGTGGCCCAATCGATCCCAAGGAGTGCGGAGTAGGGATTGTTGTCATCCACAATTTCTATCACTTAAAAATCAGCTAGTGCGCTCACGTCTTCAATATCAACTGTTACCCCCTGTAACCTCCCCATTGGGATGATTTTCTTCTGATTCTCCATCCTTAATTGAATCGGAGACCACTATAGTGTAGGTCTCCCCATTCTCTCCCATGTTTGTTTCAAGAAAACGTTCACATCCAACCCCAAATCTAAAATAACTTGATCCATTGCATATTCGCCTATCCACGCAGTAAACCTCATCTCACGCCTCGTTCTTGTCTTATGCCTACCAATATTTCTAACTACGTGCGGTCTGTCAGTAGAATTTTCCTTCCCATCACGCCTATTGATTAGCTCTTGCAGTCCCTTCACAGCCTTGCTATCGCGTAGCAGTTTCATGTAGGTCTCCAAAAACGTGGTAATCATGGATGGGTCCATTTATTTAGTGGCTTCTCCTAACTCCTTGAGGTAGAGACCTCAGCGAAATGTTTCTTTACTTCCATAAATGTTTCTTTCACATGTTCTAGATCAAACCTGATCTCCTTTTCTGGTGCTTTGCAGACCCACTCACATTCTTCAGGATGCTTCCCCTTATCTTCACCAGTCGTCGCTCCACTCCGCAGCACAATATTTACCTTAAGATCTTCCTCGCGAGGCTCAGCCCTCATCATCTATAGATTCTGAGTCGGTTGTTGAGGTTGTGCCCCCTTCTCTCGTATCTTAGCTAACAATATAGGGAAATCCTCTATCGCATGGTCAAACTGAGTACAATAGTGACATGACAGATGTGTCAGATTTAGGAAGTCTCGCACGTAGTGTCCTAGTCCCCCACAATTGTAACAAATAACCTACCCTTGACCTCTACCAGGTCCTCCTCATGCTCCTTTAGTGCCTTGGTTCGGAGGTTGTGTTTCTGCCTGTACCCTATATGCAGGTATTCTATCCATCATTAATTCATAACTCTAGAAATTGCGCTCATCATGACCCACTTATTGACAGAAGTTGTAGAAGAGTTGTTGCGGTGTCTGTACGAATTTCTACAGCAAATGGAAATTGTTTGCCGCATGTTTCCCAGCTACCTGACAAATAGCACACCATAGCATGGGCGTCAAGGATAATTTTAGGGGCGAATGTTCGCCCTTTGGCGAAATTAAGGGGTTTTAAATTTTTAGTGGGCGAATATTTTGTATCATAGTACATTTTTACAAATCACCTCAAATAGCCCACCTTATTTTAATGGAGAGGGTAAAAAAGGTAAATTTAGCCCTTGAAATTAGGACTTACAACCTTCCATTCGCCCATTTTCAAGAATAGGTTTTATTTAAGTGAATCCTATGGGCCAAATACCATATTTATAAAAGAGGTATGGTAAATTAATAAAAATATAAATAAATGAGTGGTATGGTAAATAAATAAAACATTTTTTATATTTACTCCATAAGTCACCTTATATACATGTAAGGGTGTAAACAAATAAAAATATAAGTAAAGTGGAGGTATGGTAAATAAATAAAACGTCTTTTTATACTTACTCAAAAGGTATGGTAAATAAATAAAAATATGAATAAACTAGACGTATCATAAATAAATAAAACCTCTTTTTATATTTAGTCCATAACCCTCCTTCTATTTATGAAGGCTCAAGAAAGAGGTTTTATTTAAGTGAATCCTATGGGCCAAACACCATATTTGTAAAAGAGGTATGGTAAACAAATAAAACATTTTTTTATATTTACTCCATAATTCACCTTATATTTACGAACACTCAAAAAATGGGTTCTATTTAGGTGAAACCTATGGCCAAAATACTATGGGACAAATACCATGGACTAGATTGTTATTAATACCATGCAAAAAACCATTATTAACCCTAATATTAGAATCAATAAAAATAAAAATGGCACATGGTATTGACCCATGGTATTCACCAAAATGGCACATGGTATTGACCCATGGTATTCACCTGGAATGTAGCCTATTTAAATGGGGGAATTAAACCAGCATGTAGCCTATGCTAAGATTCAGTAGGACTTTACAAAGTTTTATTATTTAGTGAAAGACTCGCCAAGATCTTACAAGATTTTATAATTGAGTAAAATATTCGCCATGCCTGGTGAGAGATTCGCCAAAAAATTATATATACATATTATATTATTGATAAAATCGCCTTCCATTTTTCCTATATACCATGGAGATTCGCCCATTTATTATATTTATAAATTTAGGGGGGGTTCTTAGAATTTTCCCTGATGGGCGTTGTACTTGGCCTTGCTGGAGCTTCCAGCCTCAGAGGAATTGGTCCCCTTACTGCAACATAATTTTCAAAAACCGAATAGTGATCTTTGTCGTGCCCCTAGATTTTTCACTTCATGTACCAAACTTCTTCACGCACCTCAGGCAAAACTATTCTATCTTTCTTTAGGCTCTGCATTTCTAGGCAAAGGTTCTACAACTGCGCATGAATCTGTTGAACCCCAGATTATCATCTTGCATTGGCGTCTCATGCAATCTCACCGCGATTTCCAGAGCTCTTTGCTAGGTCCCAATCTTCTGTTGTGATAGCGCAACCCTTCGATGAGGCAGGAGCAAGGCCACAAACCATTCGTGGTGCTGCCCATTAGTCAAATTCATGTTAGCATCGTGGATCATACACAATTAGCCTCTTGGATCATACACTTCAATCTCTAATCCAAATCCCAGGGTGTCTCACCAGGCTTCATCATGATCTCTTTGAATCCCACAATTGATTGTGCTTCAGACTTAGGTCTACTAAATTCCTTATTCAGTGCAGTTTCAATATCTGCCAACACGAACATCAGATTATCAGTGCAGTACTTAATGTACCACGTTAGTGCATGGTACTGCAAAGCACTAACCATCATTTCTTTCTTCATATTATCATTCGTGAGACCTTGAGCTTCCCATATAGCCTTCGTGACGAACCAAAATTGGTATAGATCTTCATTTCCCATGCCCTTGAACATAGGTAGCTTTACAGAGTTCGCCATATTGAAGTGTGGTGGAGGTGGCGTTGGTGGAGACAAAGGCATATGCGGTGGAGGTGAAGATGGAGGTGGTGTGGGTCGATGAGGTATTCACAGGAACCCTTGCTTTATCAAATGAATAGCACTCTGTGGAGATGCCTGTGTTGCTTCCTCGTCATCACTCAGAGGGGGTTCAATTAGTAGGCTATATTCAGGGCCTATTCTTCCCTTGTTCCTCAATGTCCTTCCACTTCACGTAGCCCCAAACATCAAGGTAGCTACATAACCCACTTTTCACACAAGAGCATCTTAATCCAAGTATTTAACAATTTTAAATACTTACCTTGCAGCCCCTTGAAGAAGTGGTGCTCTGCTTCACTATAACTGACCAAGGTATTGACCACGAAATTTTTCATGAACCCTCCTATGATACAATCGAGCCAATGATCGACAATGCTGGTGATCTCATCTTCAGAGGATTCTAACGTCCACGCTAACTCCAGGGTCTAGACTATTAGACCATCAAGCCTCCACCTTCCTTGGCCATCTGCCAATTTCGCGATCCACTCGTACAACTTGACCAGGAAGGAACAAAAGAAGATTGCGTGTATTTCTATGTACAGGTATCTATCCAACCACTATTTTTTCATCAATTGTGGATTTTTGTTTTTTTTCATCGCGAATTCATGGATCTTTTTATCCAACCAGTCTTCAATCTCTTTCTTAGTTTGATTCCAATGATGTGACGTCATACATATCGTTATGAAAATCCTTGTCGTGGCAACATAACCATTTGTTGGCTTGATGGACCCTAACCTAGGTTCAACATTAAGTAGCCAAGAAAATCCCTACACTACTAGCCCTTTTGGCATCAATCCGTGGAGTGTGGACTGAAGTCTCACTTGAAGAAGTATGGGGGAATGCAGGAACCAAGTTTTCGCATGCTAAGATGATAGTGATGTTGCTTTTAGACCTTCACTTTGCCTTCACGCAAATCGATAAGCCCTTTAGGGCTTATCAATGTACTTCTCTTATTCATCCTTGAAGCCTCCATGAAAGTCTTTGATTGTCCTTTGTGGACCCTAAATAGCCAATTCAAACGCTTACGCGCCTCTGTAATTATCCTTACTTCTATGTCTACCCCGATTAGCTTAAGTATTGGTTAACTTCAACATGCATTATGATTATCGTGCGTAAAAAAATATTCTTACTCGCATTCATATGATAAAGTAAAATACGTAGATTCGCGCATCAATATAGCATTAGTTCATAAACCCAATATTCAACATAACATAATCACAACATTCATAAAAGAAGTAAAATAACTCATACATAGATATCTCCAGAATAACCCTATTTATTGATGGTTCAAATCTTTAGTACAGACTCTAACCTCCCTATGCACACAGTTGCAGGGGTCTGCGCACTCAGTTGCGGACTTCTACCCTAGGCCTCTGTGCACTTAGTTGCAAAGCCTCTTCCTACGCTAAGACTCTTCACTCTTAGCTCTCACAGACCCAAAAAATTACTTAGAACTCTTCTTACTACCTCCCTTAGACTCTTCTAAGGCTCCCTTTTTATAAATTCCAATGGTCCGTGGACGAAGGGTGGATCTTGTCAAGCTGACACAACTATCTAAACTAAGGGTGGAAACGCTTTTTGACTGTTTACATATTTGTGCTCCGCGACCACAAAATGTGGATATTTCATATTCTTTATACAAAAATTGGGCCTTTAGCCCAAAACTGACCCCAGGGGACCCTTTCCCATCAATGAATGTTGGGGCCACATTTCAAAGAGTAATGGATATTGCTTTTGCTGATGAAATTGGTAGATTTATTGTGATCTATCTAGATGACATAATTGTATATTATAAATCTGATGAAGAGCATATGATGCACTTGAGAAGAGTGTTTGAAAAATGTAGGAGGTTTGGGATTTCACTAAATCCTAAGAAAACTGTGCTTGACCTTGAAGAGGGAAAACTTCTTGGTCATATCATATCCAAGGAAGGTATCAAAATTGATCCAAAAAGGAATGAAGCTATTTCCAAAATAAATCATCCCAAAAGTATTAAAGAACTTCATTCATTTATTGGAAGAATAAACTTCCTAAAAAGATTTATCCCTAACCTTGCATAACTTCTCAGACACATCAGAATCATGCTAAAACAAGATTCTGAAATTAGGTGGAACCTTGAAGCTAGGAAATCACTTGACCAGGTTAAACAACCATTAACAAAGGCACCAATCCTTATTAGTCTAGATTTCACTAAGGATTTTATAATTTTTTCATTTGCTTTTGAACATACTATTTCCGCTGCCCTTTTGCAAAAAAATGATGATGGATATGAACAACCCATTTCTTTCTTTAGCAAGGCCTTGAGGGATTCTTCTATCAAGTATAATATAATGGAGAAATAGGCTTTCGCTTGGTAAAAGCAATTAAGATTTTAGAGTATATATACTTCATTCTCATATAATTGCTTATGTACCAAATGCTATAGTCAAAGATATTTTGACACAAAATGGACCAGATGGAAAAAGAGGCAAATGGATTGCCATTATACTAGAATATGACATGGAAATCAAACCAACCAAGCTTATTAAAGGACAAGTATTAGCCATATCGATGGCTGAATCTAATTTTAATGCTTTAGATATCAACTTTGTAGCTGAAATGGATGATCAAGAGGAACATGCGACTCCACAACTAGAAGAGGCTTTCATGACCTCACCCTAATATGTAGACCTTATTTATGTTTTATTTAATTTAAATTCTCCTCTTGGTCTAACAAAAACAAAGGTTAGATTCCTGAAATTAAAGGCAGTTAAATTTTTCATCATAGAAAATGTTTTGTATTGGAAAGATGTTGGTGGTCTTCTACTAAAGTGTCTATTGAGAGATGATGTAGAAAGAAAAATATAATAATTCCATGAAGGTGACTATGGTGGCCATCTGTATTGGAAATCCACTACCAATAAGATCCTTAGAGCTAGTTTTTACTTGTCTACACTTTTCCCAAATGTTCATAAAAAGTTAACCTCTTGCCACAAGTGTAAAATATTTGAGAACCTTTGAAGCCCATATCTGTTGAAAGCCTTTTCCAACAGTGGGGATTAGATTTCATTGGAGAAATTCATCCTCCATCCTCTTCTCAACATAAATGTATCCTTACTACTACTGACTACTTCACCACATGGATTGAGGCCACTCCTTCTAGACTAGCAACAGATGTTGTGATCATCAAATACTTAGAAACCAACATCTTGACTAGATTTGGCTTCCCAAACAAGCTTATTACAGACCATGCTACAGCCTTTAGATCTAAGAAAATGATAGATTTTTGCAATAAATGCCACATCACTTTGGGGCATTCAACTACTTATTACACACAAGGTAATGGGTTGGATGAATCTTCAAATAAAAGTCTGGAAAATATTATCAAGAAGTTGTTAGAAGACAACAAAAAGTAAGGCACAACAAGCTCATAAATGCACTTTAGGTTGATAGGCTCACCAAAAAGAAAGCAATTGGCATGTCACCATACCAATTGGTTTATAGAATGGATGTTGTTTTTCCATCCTCTTTGGGAGTTCCTGTCATGAAGTTAATTCAAGAATTGGAGGTTGAGCTGAATGAAATTCAAAGGAGGATTGATCAAACAATCCAGTTGCAACAATCTAGGGAAGAAGTTTATAATAAGGCTCAAGTCATCCATGAGAATATTAAGAAAATTTTTTATAGAAGGACAAAAGAAGATGATTTCACCATTGGTGATAAAGTCTTAAAGTGGGATTCAAGAAGAGAGGATAAAGGGAAGCATGGAAAATTTGACAATTTATGGATGGGACCTTATGTCATTTATGATTTCAAAGGGAATAATGCATTTTTTATCAGAAATTTGGATGGGATAGAATTACTTGGGGGACCTATCAATGGCAGGATGCTCAAACACTATTTCTTTGAGAAATAGAGATTTTCTTACCATTTATCATTGTAAATGTCATTGTCCTTATTTTTTGGATTGGGTGACCTATTAACAGAAGTTGAAGCCTGCAGAGAAGGCCCTGAGCTTCTATTGATGAGTTACCACAAGTACTGAAATAAAGAAATCAGAGGTAGATATTGCTGAAATAAGACACTCAAGGCACTGATCACATGTTCTTGGCACCTCACAAGCAGAGTGCCATCCCCAGCTGGAGCCGCTATTAAGGTCATCTAATTTATAGGATCTCAAGGTGATTGAGTATTGTGTCTCAAGAACCTTATTTTGTAAATACTTGTCAATATACCAATTATTTCCAAATAAAAAGAAAAAATAGAATAAAAAATGAAAAGAGGGTATAAAGAAGAAAAATAAAGAGAAAAAGAAGAAATGATTGAACCCCACCAAAATAAAGAAAAGTAAAAAAGAATAATATTGAAAGTGTTTCAAGTCTAAATGCCACTACTCATAGATAGTTTTTTGCTTCATTCCTGTAAAATAAAGTTGTGTGCAGCTTGTTCAAAATGCCACAATCACTAGCTTTAAGTTTAATCATACAGTCTAATCATTATTAAGCTCCTTTAAATTTATGTAAATTAAGATAGAGAATAAAGTTTTACCCAACAATTTAATCTGGGTAAATCATTAGTTAGGTAGAAAATGATATTGATCCAATTGTTTAATCTAGATCAATAGGAAAGAAAATAAAGGTGGGTTTGCTAGTTTAAGTGCACCCTAAAGACAAAAATAAAAATTCTAGTCTAACTAAGGGTAGGCAGATTAAGTGATTTGGTAAATATTTGCATATATAAATTTTATCCTAAGTTTTGAGGATAGCAGGAAAAGGTCATAATTTGTATGATGGGATAAAGTTTTTTATATGTTTCATTATTTATCCCTTACCCTAAGTTCAAAAGGGTAAATATGCATGCTATGGTTGACCTTTTTCATTTGTGTCATTTTCCCTTATCCTAAGTCGGGAAGGAAAATATAAAAAACGCAAGTGACCAAAAATATTGTTTGTCATATTAAGGCTAAAGTACATCCCACTCCGCACCCTTGGGATCCGATCCCCCACTTCATCCACGAACCTCGTCCTTTTTTAGCCCCCCCTTTCCATTTTGTCTTTACCATCGGGGGGGGCTCCATAAACCAATTTCCCCTACCGAGCCCCATCCCTTACATGTCACCCTCTGGTGATTTCGCACCCCCTCCACTAAAACCATTAACCGCCTGCTACCCCCTCTGGAAACTGCTTTCCCTCATCCACCCTGTCGCGCCCCCATCACTTTTTCTCCACTACTCTCCTCCCATCACATGGCATTACCATTGGACCAACTAAATGCATTCCCCATCAAAACAACTGTTCTTCATTTATTTCGATTTCTCCCAGGTAACCATTTAGCCTAACGGTCCCATGCCATTCCCAACGAGACATTCATTGTAGTTTTTAAATGCCTTTGAACCTGTCATTCTCACCCATTTTCACTTCTATTGTTTCTGTTACTCACAGTTTCCCACAACGATCTCTATTAGAGCATTTCTGTGGCTAGATTATGACATACATTGAAATTTCCTCTCATTTTCACCTGAAAACCATCATCCTGTTGTGTTCGGTAAGCTCCTTTTCAAGTTCACCCTATACTAAAAATTTTATAGTCATGCCTCCTATAACTAAAACTCAAGATAAGCCTATTAATCCTTTAATTCCCCCTTCTGTAGATTTAAATCATATACCTTTAGTTGATAGGTATTACAGAATAAGTGAAACTCTCTGTGACTACGATTTTTTGGAGTTGTATTACTGGTTAGAGGACAAGCACACAGATGAAACCAATTAGATTGGGCTCTGGGAGTCAAAGCTCCCCCATTATATTTTCCTCTTGACATTCCAAGCCCCAAAATTTACCAGAAGTTGTCAAGCTTGTTATATCCCTACCCAAAGAGCTGTTATTTCTCTTAAGGGTGACATTAATTTCACCATCACAGCCCAATCCATTGACCAAATGATGTTGGCCCTCGCTATAGAAATTGTTTCCCCTTTCTCCATAGAAGCCCTCACCCAACTTTATCAAAAGCTTATATTTGCCACCAGAGCCAAAATTTTTTAGATTTTCCTTCCAGAGAATGCCAAATTACCCAAAAAGAATCCTCCATATCCTTCTTCCATTTTCCTTGATCAGGCCAAGCATATTATTTCTGTGATTTATCACATTTTAGGCTATCATTCTGATCAGTGGGCAGATGAGCCCATTTTAGGGTTCCTTTTTATATTTTCACAGATAGAAAGCCCTCCTTGGTGTTAAACTTCAGTCAATTTTTAGCTGATAATATCCATGAATAGTTCATAAAGTTTCCAACGGAATAGGCGTCCAATTACACCTCAATTTTGATTTATATGTTCCTCTATTATCAGGTAGACAAGTTCAATTTTGCATTGCAGAAGCTGGATGATGAAGGAAACTAGTAGCCAGTGATCTTTTGGACCTTATTGGTCATGAGAGAACAACATGAATTCAGTCATAAGCAGTTTATTGAAGACTTTTTCATCCAGTCATGAACATTCTGAACAATGCAGTACAACCTAGAATCAGTGAGGAGATCAAGAGAATATTACATTTTTCAGACCAAGAAAATACTAGATATTGGTACCCATACCAAAATTACACATAAATTAGGGTATACAGTTGTGAATTGGCCCCCTATAAACTCGCCAAATATCCCCCAATGAGGATTTTTGCACTCGAGTATATCATGTAGACACTGAACTTAGATTAAATTCACTTTGTAGTGGCCAAGAAGAAGGCACAATTCAGAATAAAGACACAGGTGGGCCCATTTATGTGCAACACAAGGACAACAGGTGAGGAAGTAGATAGAATACTTAAAGAAATGAAGTTTAGTTTGAGCTTTACATGGTCTTATGACCCCTTTGGCATCATTTCAAAGCTCAGAGTGGAGAACAAAAACAATCCTTACATTCATACTTCAAGGCCAGACATAGAGAAATATGCAAATTAGCTGGAGTGGTCAGAAAATACCTTGCAGGAAGCTGAAGAACAACTTGTTTCTACTTCTAGTTTGCAGACTCCTGTTCCTTAGGAAAAATCAAGAAAAAGACAGAGGGAGGAAGGATCATCATCTACCACTGGAAGTGAAGCTAGAGAATTCAGAATCAGTTATAGAAAGAGAGAAAAGGTAACTTATAGAGCAAAAGTGGACAAACAAACTGAAGATAAGGTAGCCATCATAATCATAGATTCACAACCTACAACTACCAAATTCACTACATCTCCTTCTGAACCTTCATCTTCATAAGGTCATAAGGAGACTGAGTTGGAATCAGAAACTGTCCAAATAGAAAAAGAGAAGAAAATTTGTGACAAGTACAGGGAAATAAAGCTTAGGAATGAAATTCTAAAAAACAACACTTATAACCAATTCTGGAAGCATACCTCCAACTCACAGAGTAGGTTGTTTTCAGTCTTTGATACAGAACATGGTAAAATGTAGATGGCCTTTCTTGAGGCCCAGATTCCACAACCAAAATCAGCAGCAGACTACAAGAGCACCACCTTTAAATTCAACACAAAGGACATACATCCCATTGATCAAATGGAGATGCACAAGAAAATTGGTGAAATTATATCCTCCACTCTAACTAACACTATAATGTCATTATCTAAATTGCAGGTTTCTTTTGCAAATGTCCAGTCACAGTTGAAGATGGAGAAAGTGTCTTCCTTGGCCAAAGATAACAGGATCAAGTCTTTGGAAGACTTGGTGATTAAGATAGGGTATGAAACTAAAGATGTCAATGCTGCTGAGGAGATTGTTAAAAAGAAAAAGATAGACATTGTAGCATTGAGGAAGCAGTGAAAGCTGCTAGCCATAGAAGATCTAATGACCCAAGATATTGAAGAAGGGGAAGAACAGAAAGAAGATATTATGAAATTAATCGTAGAACAAAATGTACAGATTAGGTAGATGGAGGCGGAGTTGGAGAAACTAATAAAGGAGAAGTAATACAATCTGAATATGGTCATTGTCCCCATGGATGGCATACCTATTTCCCAGCTTCCATCATCAGGAGCAACCACTGTAGCTGCTTCTTCCACTCAGATTGCAAGTGTTGAACAGGTAACCCAGACACTGCAAAACATGTCACTACATTCAAATGAGATTGAGACTTTGCAGAGCCAAATCAAAGCTTTGGAAGTCCAGAAAGCCAAAGCTGAAGCTGCTTGGACTACTAAATTGGAGAAATCCCAGAGACTATTGGAAAAATTGCGCCAGGTAGAGAGAGACACTTCAATAGGTCAGATCTTGGCCCAAGCCAAGGAAACTATTTGGATGAACATATTAGACTCTATGAATGAGATTTTTCCTTCTATCCAAATCATATTTGAGCAGAAAGAGCTAATAGAGAAGGCTACAGAAGCTATTGTGTAAGGAAGAGAAAATTTGGGGGAAATTCCAACAAAAGTTTCTAATATAATCAAGTTTTTAAACTCAAAGTCCAGGTATGAGTTGGAGGAAGTAGGAATTAGTGACAAAATTTCCACCATTCTAGAAATTAAGAAATTCTTGACAAAGAGAAATCTCATTGATCAGTTGGAAGAAAGGTGAGAAACCTTAGAGCTGCAAGTAAACATGTTTACAAACATAATTGAAGCCTTAATGCAAATGGGACTGCCAAGAATCTATGTTATAAATGACAAATTAATCACTCAGGAAGACTATATCCTGAAGATGAAAGAAGTGGCTAAAAGCAGCATTAAGCTCAGTGGAATTAAGGGAAGTATGCCAACCAAGGCATTTCTGGAAACCATGTCAAATGATTTCCATATGCAAAATGAGGTAAAACATATTTTTACTGTAAAGCCAACTTTTCCCAAATACACAGAGGTAGATGAAATTTATCGCAGGGTAACCAAATTGACAGTGCTAGATGAAAAGAGATGGGAAGAATTGGTTGATTTACTAGATTGAATATTAACTCAAGAGCAATAAAACAACTTTCCAATGCAACTGCCAGCACAATGGTCAGTTCAACATCATAGCATTGTTTCTGGTTGACTTAACAACCGAAACCATCAAAACTAGGCCACCTCTCTTTTCAATAGCATACGTGACCTATTCTTTTACCATGATTAGATGATATTGTTTGTAATTGGGATAATAATACAATGTCGGTTGGTAATGATTTTCTAAACCATTTTTGAATTTTTCATTATAAATACTTCACTATTTGAAGTATTAAGGGTTGATTTCTGAATGTAATTTCTATCTGCATATTTTAATTTTCAAAGCACTGGAGCATCAAATAATACAAGGACCTTTCACAAGATTCATGTGGTTTACTAAATGGTGATGTGTCTCTTCTGTCAATTTGTTTAAACATTGTTTTTCCATTCTTTGTTATTCTAAATTTATGAATTAATCAACAGAAACTGTGATAAATAGCATTCATTATTTAGAGTGCCCTATTTTGGCTGTTGATAATTTTAATATTTTCCACTAAAGTCAAATCAAGGAATTCTTAATTTCTCCTTAATTTTTACTGAACCTTACACTTAGGTTATTCCACCATTCATTTAATTTCTAAAAATATCCAGTTAGTGCAACCTAGCTTTCCCTATGAGAACTCCTCTAAAAATTGATGCAAAAGCTCCAGTTTAGTTTATAGAATCCATATCCCAATGGAATTATAACACTCAAATCAACCAAACCAATCAAACAAAACAAAAAAGTATAGTCATAGCTAGCCTAAAATATTCATAAAAACAAAGCTAAATTAAATAGAGAGATCCCTCTCTGAAGCTGGTAGGGATAGATCCTAGCTTCCAAAGTGGTTTTGATGTTTTCCTATGTGTTTACTCCCTCAACCTCAAAAATACAAAATGACAACAGACTCTTCACCAAGCTTAGAACATAGAGAGGCATAGCCAGCAAGGCTAGAGAACACCCCTGTAAAATGAATATCAATAAAGCACTTTTGTAAAGTAGCATTTTAAATTTAGTATTTTTATATGTTATCTAGTATATCTCTTATTTTCTATATAATAATATAACTTTTTGGTTATCAAACTCTCAGGGAGAGTATAATATGAAAAATTAGGAAAATTTTGAGTTTATGCTACTGGTCTGGTTTCCCAAATGACAAACTAGTGGACAGAATCAATGATGTATATTAAAACTTTTGACTGTAATATAGCTTTACTGATTTTACAAAAAAAACATTTAACAACATGTTATGCTATTATATTTATAGGACTTTATAAAATTGCAACTTGGTATGTACATAGTTCTATGTATATTACACAATTCTAAATTTTCATTTATAAAATATGTTTTTCAACAAAAATAAATCAATGTCCTAAATTTTATATTAAATGAGAAAAATATGGATGATTTCTACCATAGTTTCATCACAAATTTCTCTACTATCTATGTATTATTTACAATAGAAAATAAAATGGCCAATCCTTACTATGATAAATGTCGTAAGAATGTTATGAAAGGCATCTAGGAAGCTTTTAACGATACTTTAAAATCATGGAAAAATATACACAAAGCCAAAATCAAAACAAAATGAAGATATAATAATAAAAAATGAAAGAATATTTTGCACCTATCTAGGTTATATTCTATAGAATTTTGGAGGTAATTTTTTAAATGGTATAATTGAAGAATACAATATGGTTCCCTTGAGGGATTGGAATTCCTACCTTAAAAATCTTTGTGAATCCTTGTATATTTTGGACAACATCCTAGTCATTTTCATAGAGGAATTTTTTTCAATAGATGACATAGAGTTTAGTATTAAGTTGTTCACAAATGGGAAAGTTGAGGACATTGAAAGATACTAGAAAGATATATTTAAATTGGAATTTGTATCCTCATCCGTGACATCCAATATCACTTCAATTTAGTGGTCAAGTATGGTTTTCCTAAACCCTAGACTTAAAACCTCATTGTAACCATTTTTAGAAGTGGGGATATAAGCAACCCATTTAATGATAGGAACATTCCGATTAGCACTATTTTATCCATTTTGTATGGAATTATTTTGGAAAATAAGATCAATGTATGGAAAGAAAGTCATGAGAAAAGACTTAAAGGAAAAGATAGACTTATTAGCTATCATTCAATTGTGCACCACCTTGTTATACATACGACTACTATGGAGGAGTGTTATAATAATAACACCAATATCTTGTGTTGTTTCATTGAATTTATAAAATATTTTGACACAATGCTTGAGACTAAGGTCCAATGGAATAGATTAAAATAGCTAATATTTTTTCTTGAGTTGAGACTTGTTGTGATAAGGTTGCATGAAAATGTTATTGTTTTTTAACTTTTTATATATCCTTATATCTTAAAAGTTTGAGGAATTCTTGTGCCAGCTAATACATGACAAGGTATTTTTCAAGTAACCTATTCTAATTATATATATTGTGATGATTCTTGTCACTGATCTTCTTCTTATTCATAATATAAGTTCAATGATTTCCTCTAATTTCATTTTTCCTCTTACTATACTTACTACCACAATTAAAATATAGTCAATTTTCTCATATTCAATCTATTTGCTAAGGATTCAAACTTTAAGGTTGAGTTAGGGTAGGAGAGGGAAGATAGTGCTCTCTATAGTTGTTAGTGAACATCCTTTTTGCAATCATATTTGTAGCTTCCACTTTCCTTACCACATTGAAAGCACATTCTAGGGATTTAAAAATGAGGAGATGCACGTCATGTTGAATGAGTTTCTTTAAGTTTTCCATAAATATATTTAACAAATTATACTTCATAATATTATTTACAATGAGACTCAATTTTTGAAATTGTTGAATGTCATATGCAATTTTTTAATGCCCCAGTTTTAAATCCCTATTTAGAAATGTAGTTGTAAATATATTCAATGAATGAGGGCTAAGTGATATAATATGTCAATTGATATGAGTTAAGAAAAACTGTAAATTGGAAAAGCTTGGTGGCTCTGCAATCTGAACTAGGGTTTGAGTTAGGGTTTGGTGCTGGTAACCATGGAAAATCATGGAGGAGGGAGTTCTTCTCCCTCCTATAGTCAAATAGCCACAAAAGAAGCAAGGGAATGGATCTGCATCACTTCAAGAAACCACCGGAGGTTATAACTGATGATATTAACACAAGAAATATCAAACCTCACGGACAGAAAGAAAGTCATGAGGAAGATAGCAGGGAGAAGAGGAAAGAGGGTAGTAGTCAGAAAGTTGCACCTATGAGCACGACAAGGGCCTATAAACCCAAGTCGAATATTATTCCTTAGGTCATTTTAAGTGACCCAGCACTACAGGTACACAAAGAACACATGGCAGAACACACGGTTATATGCAAATTTATGGGGATTTGGTCGACGGAGAAGGACTTACATGCATGGATAAGGAACCACTGGTAACCAAAGGGAGAAGTAAACCTTCACCTTGGATCCAAGGGCTTCTTTACGGTGGTGTTCATGAGCTTAGAAGATAAAGACAAAGTGTTTGAGGGAGGACCCTATTTTTACGTTGTTGCAGGCCTTTACATGTGACCATGGGTGATGAATTTTGTCCCAGAACGAGAAACATTCACTTCAATATGGATAATACTATACTACCTTCATTTATATTATTAGTTGCCAGAGTCTCTAAAGGCTATTGGCAATAAACTAGGGCATTTTATAAAAATATCAGATGTGACTCTAAGAGGTAAATACACTTCTTTTGCCTGGATTTGTGTGGAAATGGAATTATCTAGGGAACTTACAGATGAGATCATTTTAGAAGTGTATGATGAAGAATGGGTGTAGGTGGTGGACTATGAACATGTCCCATTCAGGTGTTGTAAGAGTCATGAACATGAGCACCTATATAGAGACTTCCCATCAAACAAATTGGAGAGCAACACAAAAACCACCACAAGCAAAGATCCTGAGTGTTTCAATAAGGTGGGGGCAAAGGGAAAGGAGGAAAGCAGTACCAAAATAAAATCAACGAGGATGGGCAACCGAGCCACAATAGTTTCAAAATCTTAGAAGAAGAAGGTGGAAACAATGGGGAAAACCAAGAATCAGAGACTAATACTAATGAGAAGGATAGGGATGCTAGCATGGAGGATATACTAGAGAACAGCTAGCAAAAGTATGATCTACCGAACATTTTGGAGCTCAATAGGGACCATGAGATGACCCTAAGTGAGGCGGGAACAGAGGACCATGAACTGCAGAAGATTCTTGAGAGGGAGAACTTAGATCTAGAAAAGTTTCTGGAGCAGGGTATTGCCAAAGGGGTTGACTCCCTTCCAAATGAGGAGTTTGATAGGCTTCAACAACTCTTCCTCTGGAGATCCTAATCGAAGGGCTCTAGAGTCAAAAGAAACCATGACAGCTAGGAGAATAGAAGGATGAAAACAATGGAGGAAACACCAGGGCACTCTTCCAAGAATCCGGGTAGGAAAAGAGGAAGAAAAAGACAAAATGAGCAATTGACCAAATGTGGAAAACTCATGATTAACTCAGGTAAGATGAGAGATCTGAACAGCTACTCCTTTACAAACCTTTCTTAATGAAGCTTACAACCTAGAACATTAGGGGTCTAGGAAGTAAAATAAACAAAGAAATCGTAGCAGTAGAATATAAGAAGAAAAACCAAATATGGTTTTTATTCAGGAAACTAAGTGTTCGATGGACAAGATCAGATAAATACATAGCAAATGGTTAAGAAAGTATGAGTATCTAGAGGTTAAGTTAGATAACTTGGCAGGAGGGATTCTTACGCTTTGGGATCCCCAGAAACTTGGAATCCTGGATGCAGAAGCAACTAGGAACTATCTATCACTGGTGATTCAACCTTTGGGTGACAGGGAGACTTACATGATTACAAATGTTTATGGTCCTCAAAAACTAGAAGACAAACTCAAGCTTCTCACCTCCCTTAAGGAGCTGAGAGAGAGATATCCTAATATGCCCTGGATTCTAGCAGGGGATTTCAATATGATTAAATCTCTTACAGAGAAAAAGGGTGGCACCAGAACACTAGGTAGAGACTCCATTACCTTCTAGAACTTCATAAATAAAATGAGACTAGTGGATGCTGAAACAATAAATGGCACTTTCACCTAGAAAAATAAGAGAGGAAAGGCTTCTCAAATTGCCTCTAAACTAGACAGATTCATAATCCCAGAGGACCTCCTTCTCACAGACCTTGACATGTCAGCTCTAATCCTTCCCTTTGGAGGCTCGGTCCACTAGCATGTCCAGCTTGATGCCGCTTTTATGGGTATACCTAGGAACAGACCTTTTAGGTTTGAAAATGTCTGGCTCTCTCAGCCTAACTTCATCAACAATATTGACAAATGGTGGATGGAAGATTTGCCCATTCAAGGCACAAAAATGTTTATGGTGCAACAAAGACTTAAACACATCAAATCTACACTCAAAGATTGGAACAATAAAGAGTTTTGTAATATTTTTAAAGCCAAAAGAGAAGTTGAACAGAAACTCCAGGGGATTAATCAAATCATAATCACAAATGGTTTGACCGAGGAAAGGAAAACTCAAGCTGAGTATCTTTAGAAGGAATGGGAAGATAGGTGCATCCAAGAGTAGATATTTTAGAGGCAGAAATCAAGAATGCAGTGGATTAGAGAAGGGGAAAAAACACAAAGTTTTTTCATAAATTGACTTTGTATCACAGGGCACATAACAGAATTTAAAAACTCAGAGATTTTGAAGGGAAAGAGCTTGTCTCCCACAAAGAAATCGAATCTGTCCTAGTACAACACTTCCTTAGCATTGCAAAGGAGCCTCTCTTAGATAGGTCACAGTTCATTAACAATTTCACAAAGTATATTCCCAAGCTTGTAACTAGGGAAGACAATCAAAATCTTAACAAGACAGTGTCTAAAGATGAGATCAGTGAAGTTATCAATGAGACGCAAAATGGAAAAGCTTCTGGCCCAGATGGATTCAATGTGGACTTCTTCAAAGTATGCTGGAAAATATTCAAACAAAACATCCTCAATGTAGTGGAATATTCTAGATGATCCAGAACGATTTTGAAGGCTCTCAATGCTTCTTTCACACCCATAGCTTTATGTAATGTGGTGTACAATATTATTTCCAAAGTGATTGCTAACAGACTCAAGCCCCTTCTTCCAGCTCTTATCTCATAGGAGAAAACTGGTTATGTGGAAGGAAGACAGATTCTCAATAGCATCATACAAGCTCATGAGGTGGTACACTCTCTTAAGAGCAATAAGCAAGCTAGCATGATCATACAGGTTGACCTAGCGAAAGCTTATGACAAGCTAAGCTGGTCTTACATCAAGGCAATGCTAAGAGCTTATGGTTTCGACCACAACTGGATTAGATGGGCTATGGCCCTGGTATCCACAGCTAGTTTTTTAATCCTACTTAATGGGTTGCCCTCAAGAACCTTTATGCCTTCTAGGGGTCTCAGATAAGGAGATCTGCTCTCCCCTTTCCTCTTTGTGCTCATGATGGAAGGGATAGGTAGAGAGATAAAAAGTGCAAGTAATGAAGGAAGAATCCAAGGACTGAAAATTACCATAGATGGAGTTGCTTCAACTTACCAACAATTTGTGGATGATACTATGTTGTAGGGCATTCCCACGGTCAAGGAAGCCAAATATTTTAAACAAATATTGAATGACTTTGCTATGGCTGCTGGAACAGAGGTAAGCCTTAAAAAATCAAAAGTTTTCTTTTTTAACACTGACATTGCTATTCAGAGAAACCTCACCAGAATTCTAGGGTTTCAAAGGGATCAGTTACCTTCTAAGTACCTTTGAATGCCTCTTATAGACAAACCTCTGAGTAAGGGAGTGTGGGAGCTGGTAATTAACAAAATTCAAGACAAGATCAGGAAATGGACTTGCTGGTCTTTGAATTTGGTAGGGTGTCTTGTGCTTACAAAGGCTGTCCTATAGGCCATACCCATTTTCATGTTGTCAGCTCTTCCTACTCCTAAAGGAGTTATGCAACAGATCAGAATATTCAAAGAGATTTTATTTGGGGAAAAGGGGAAGAGCAAAAGAAGTGGGATTTGGTAGATTGGGACAAGCTCTACAAACCTAAGGCCCATGGTGGTGTGGGGCTTCATGACCCTGAAATCCTCAGTAGAGTATCATGAGCCAAACTCTAGTG
Organism: Pinus tabuliformis; assembly: GCA_031772625.1. NCBI lineage: Eukaryota > Viridiplantae > Streptophyta > Pinopsida > Pinales > Pinaceae > Pinus > Pinus tabuliformis. The sequence goes on from CM062808.1 coordinate 328,528,774, forward strand.
GAGGTGGCTCAAGGAATCAGGTACCCCTTGGGCTAAGATTTGGAAGCATAAATATGCAAATAACTGGTAGGAGAGGGATCACATCAAAATTTCAACGACTTGTCAAGGGCTCCCACATTTGGAACCTTGCTTGGGAAAATAGAGCTATTGTCCAACAACATAGTTTCTGGGAGATTCGAGATGGGAACCTTGCACGGTTTTGGGAGGATAGCTGGCAGCAGGAACCAAATTTGTTTAGAGAATAATTAACTGCTCTCAAAAATGACACTGATAATAAAGGTTTAGTTATGGTAAGTGACTTCTGGGATCAGGTAAGGGACAATGGTAAATGGAGAATGTGTAAGAATCTTGGTTACAATGAAGAGATTCCTTTGAGGGCCGAGACAGATTCCCTTGCTCTTGACTTGGAGCAGAGGAAGATTTTGGTGTCTTCCTCATCTGACCAACTGAGATGGGGTCGAAACACTAAAGGCACTTTTAACCTCAAAGAAGCTAAACGCATGGCCCTAGGTTTTGATTATCCAAACCCTGATCAGGTTTGGAATGACCTTTGGAAGAACCCACAATGGATGAAAATCAAATTGTTTATGTGGTTGGTTCACCAAAAGAAAATTCTTACATGGGAGAATCTTCTGAAAAGCAGATTTTTTGGCCCATCTAAATGCCATCTATGTGGCTTACAAGAGGAGACGATGGAGCATTTACTAAACCTCTGCCCCTTCACCTCTACCATGTGGGATTGGGCGGCCTCAGTCTTCAGGCAAATAGACAGGGACAGACTTAGCATCACAAACACTTTGAAGAATTGGAGGAAAGACTTCTCAGGTAATGAAATCATTAACAAGGCTTGGACTCTAGTTCCAGGCTTTATTATCTGGGATGTATGGAAAGAATGCAATGACAGGATTTTCAAGAACAAAATAGGCTCGACCTAGAGTATCATTGTCCAAATTTTATGACAGCTTAAAGATACAGTAGGAGCCCTTATGTGGAAAATTCCTGAGGGCCTCCCTTCACCCCAGGACGGTCTCATACTGGTGCAGTTGGGTCTTCATTCTCTGGTTCCCCAAGGCGCTGGCAAGGGTGTTTTGGAGAATTTAGCATATACAGATAAATACTAATTCCCTAGATGAGTAGTTGTATCTAGAACAATAGTTGAAAGTGTTTTAGACTTTTCCTATAAACAATAGATAAGATGAGAAGATAGAAGGCCTACTTGTAGTTATGCTTTCCTCTCGTCTCCCTTGTATCGATTATGTCACTCCTTCCCATACTTAATCCACTTGAGAAGTATCCTATTAAAACAACAGAAGACAAAAACCAATCAAAGCATATGATCCATTGAATATAAATGAAAGGAATCAGAAACAATTCACACATATAAGCATTATGAAAGAACACAACATATGGAAAAAGGTTCAAAACTTTATTAGATAGAAGAAGGAATTACAACCATCAGTGTCTGATTCAAAGTCATTCCTTTAGCTTGGACCCCATCCACATCACATCAAAAGCAAGACAAACTTGTAGCATCACAACACTTTCTTGAAAGCCAAATCTCATAGTAACATTATCTCCTTATAATTCAGCATAGTCCAACCAGCCCTTGATCACTTAGATGAGTGGTCAATTTATAGGAATAAGAAGGAGGTTTTGTAATAAATGGTGGCATTGAATGACCTTCCATAGAATTATTTCCATGGAGGAAGGGATGAGAGGATAGGATTCATATTGACTCATTCCTCATCCATTTTCGAGCTCATAGGAGTAGATAAGTCAGGGAAACTTCTAGATGACACCAAAATATAAGAATATTCCCCAAACCCTATGTGAATTTCGCTCATTCTCGCCCAGCGTAGGTGAAAGGAAGCCAAAGTGCTCTACAATGCACCTTCATAAGGGCTTACCTACACTGGTCCCTCTAGAGGATACAATTCTGCCTTCATGCGGGAAACAAATCACTCGAAAGAGTGTTGAAACAATAGCTCTCATGTCATAAACATAGTAGCACCCAAGAAGTAAATTGTAATCTAAAGGGACTAGAACTACCATCACATTTAGATAAATGATTTTTCCTCCCAAAGTAATAGGAAACTAAGGGAGGATCCCTAATGGTTGACGGGTTCCTCTGTTAAAAGCAAACATATTCTGGGTAACTGGCATAAGTGGCAGTGAACCAAGTGCTTGCCAAGCAATTGAGGAAAGGATACTCACTGATGCACCTTCATCTATAATAGTGCCCACTACAATCATATTACAAACTTGTACTATTATCTAGAAAGGAACATAAGAAGGAAGACAGAATCCTGCCAGTCGATTCCAATCAAAGGAAGTGACTAGACTACTTGGAGGGGGTCCCGTAAAAATAGGAGAATTAACCCCTTGAGTTATGAGAGAAGGAGTATTTTCCTCCTATCTTGATGGAACAGGAGGACTGCCCCCAAGCTCATTAGAATCTGAAGAAACAAAAAGAACTTGAGTGGTATCATATTCAATCTCTTCAGGAAAGGTACAATTGGCTGAAGATGAAATCGGGTCAACTGTTACCTCGACCTATTGATTTGGGTCAGGTATAGACTCATAGGATTCACTTTTAGAGAGAGTGGGTTTGACCGATGGTTGATATTGGTCAATCAATTCATAAACTAGTGAAGGATTTAGGGAGAGTTTCATGTAACCAAATGGAAGTTGCCACAGTGAAACAGGTTGGTTATCCAACGCTTTTTTGGCTTCATTCAGATAGCGACAAAGGTGAATGGGGTGATTCCCTCCACATAACCTACAGGGAAACTTATCTTTGCCCTTCTTTTCTTGAACTTTACTACCACTGGCTGATGGTGTGTCACCAACATGATCTCCAGAAGTTGATAACATAGGATGAAGTGAACAGGAAGACCACTCTTCTAAGATCTGACGAATATCAAGACAATTTCAAAGAAGATGGTCTCTCGCACAAAGTTTGCATGGATATCAAACTTTGTGAGGGTTGATGAATGGTTTCTCATCAGATGTTGCATTCAAAGCAATGGTTGCCTGGTTTCCTTTCTGTTGAATTTTATTCTTCTTCTTAGCCACCTAGTTACTAGTACCAATACTTTCACCAAGCGAAGAGGAAGAAGGGGAGGAAGAAACAACCAAGGAAGAAGGAAAAGGGTCAACTTTAGGATCAACTGGAGGTTGATTTTTTCCAGTTGGAGGTGCACTTGACTGTGGAGAAATCACGACATTTTGAACCAAGGAGTTTAAAAACAACCATACTTGCAAGCCAATGGTAAATCCCGGAAGGGACAATGTAGCAATATAAGGAGCAACAATATTTCTAAAAGAAGGAAAAGGACTAGGATTCCTATCAAAAGGAATTCCTTTATCGGTGGACTCCAGATTTGTCGCCATATATTTCAACATAAGATCAACTAAGGAGGGAGCGTGGAGGATGTTATCCATGGTCAATTAATTTTATTTTAATCAAAGTAACATAACAAAACAAAAGAGGGATAATCGAGGCAAAAGGTTTACTAAGTAACTGTGAACTACAGAATACCTCCCGGCGAACTGAGAAGTACAGGCAGACAATCTCCCTGAATGTTGTGTTCAGTGTATCACCATTACAAGGTGGCCGACTCAGTTACTTAAGGATGGATATAAACCTAGTGTTGTCCTCCCGTGTATACCTGAAAGTACGTGGAGGCCCAATCCGTATAAGCGTTGTCTAATGCAAAACCGCATAGTGAGAGCATTCCCATATACTTTACGTACTGTAACACCACCCTATATACCCGAAGGTATGTGGATGAGCTACGATATAATTATGTACGTGGAATGAGGTATCACACTCGGGATGTATTGTAGACAAGTTAGCGACTGCTACTATATTTTACGACGTCGGAACACATCTCTAGCCTAGACCTCTAAATGTTTTTCACTAGGTGACAATGCTCCATTAGCTAAATTCAAATAAATTTTAAGTTTATCTTCTTTAGAATTTGCCTTTCAATGTTCACCATGTGATGTATTTTTTCAATTCCTAAAATGAAACTAATATGATAAGCATTCTTTCCATTCAATTTAACAATGAAAATCCTTAGCTAGTAGGGATAGAGCAATTAGATCTTTGACAAAGAGCACAACTAATGCAATTTCCCTAGCTATTCCTTTCAAGCATTCACAAACTACAATATGAATGATTCAAGTTTTTCTTTTCGAATCCCTTAATGTTATGATGAACAAAAAGGAAATATGCACATATAATCAATCAATCTTTAAGAAGAATGAAGACTTTGACGACAATTTTGTTTCGAAGGAAAAGAAGACTTTACGACACTTTCTTTCGAACAAAGATTAATCAAGTGTATTCTAACTTTGACTATAGATTGATAGTGACAAAGAAAACATTAAAGAAGCATTAATCAATCAAATAAAAGTAGGGCTGGAAAAGGAGATGAAAAATTATTCTCTGAGATATAACATTCATTGATCAATCAGTAAGAAAACAAACAGAGAAAAGTTCGCAAAATCACTTTCCAAGTTGGGAATTTGACCTAAGGTTGATTAGTGCAAGTCAAAGAGAGCCTAACTATGCCGCAGAGCACTGTCTCTCACTCAAGGGTGCTCTACAAAGCACTGTCCCCTGACCAAGCTTGCTTTGATTTCTAAGAGGCCACTCAAGAGTCATCTAACCTCAATTTTTGACCAAAATTCAATGCAGAAGAGCTGAAATACAATCAATGAGAATAGGTAAGGTCTACAAGAATGTCTTAGGAGGTGAATAAGCTACTAGGAAAGGTGATAGTTTCCCCAGCGGAGTCTCTAATTTGTTTTGGAGAATTTAGCATCTACAGATAAATACTAATTCCCTAGATAAGTAGTTGTATCTAGAACAATAGTTTAAAGTGCTTTAGACTTTTCCTATAAATAATAGATAAGATGAGAAGATAGAAGGCCTACCTATAGTTCTGTTTTCCTCTTGTCTCCCTTGTATTAATTCCGTTGCTCCTTCCCCATACTTAATCCGCTTGAGAAGTACCCTGTAAACACAACAGAAGAAAAAAACCGATCGAAGCATACGATCCATTGAATATAAATGAAAGGAATCAGAAATAATTCACACATATAAGCATTATGAAAGAACACAACATATGGAAAAAGGTTCAAACACTTTATTAGATAGAAGAAGGAAGTACAACCATTAGTGTCTGATTCAAAGTCATTCCTTCAGCTTGGATCCCATCCACATCACATCAAAAGCAAGACAAACTTGTAGCATCACAACACTTGCTTCAAAGCCAAATCTCATAGCAGCATTATCTCTTTACAATTCAACATAGTCCAGCCAACCCTTGATCACTTAGATGAGTGGCCAATTTATAGGAAGAATAAGGAGGTTTTGTCATAAATGGTGGCATTGAATGGCTTTCCATACTTAGAATTAGTTCCATGGACGAAGGGATGAGAGGATAGGATGCACCTTAACTCATTCCTCATCCATTTTTGAGCTCATAGGAGTAGATAAGTCAGGGAAACTTCTAGATGACTCCAAAAGATAAGAATATTCCCCAAAACCTATGTGAATTTCACTCATCCTCACCCAGCACAGGTGAGAGGAAGCCAAAGTGCTCTGTAGAGCACCCTGGTAGTGGACTTAACTGCTCTGCAGTGCACCTTCATAAGGGCTTACCTATGTTGGTCCCTCTAGAGGCTATTTATGGATGTCTTCAAGTCATGAAACTGTCTGGGAAGGAGGCATTCAAAGGGGTGACTTGTTTAGGGCATGAAGCAACTGAAATTAGGGTTTGATGAGCCCTAAAATACTGATCTGAATGCTGGGATTTGATGTGCCCAAATGGATCTACAGCAAAGGTTGTGACAAAAACAACTGCTGTAAATATATCTGGCAACCTCCTCCTCCTAGTTTTTTGAAAATCAATATAGACAAGGCCTCTAAGTGCAACCCAGGGATGGCTAGCTATGGCGGTGTCATAAGATATGAGCAAGGGCGCAAAAAGAATATCTTCCATAGTCATTTGGGGACTGCCACAAATAACATGGCGGAGTATGGACTTAGAGAAGTGCCTGGAAATCCTGATGGAGGCTAATTTACACAATTCCATCATTGAAGCTGACTTTGAACTACTCACTAATGCATCCAAGAAAATGTGTAATGGAAAAACACATGGAAAAGTGTTGAAACATTGGAGGCTCTCACAGGTCTTTCAGCATATTCATTCCCACTTGCAAACCCTGAGAACAGTTAGCTTTGTTCATTTGAGAAGGAAATCCAATATGTTAGCTGATCGTCTGGCGAATGAAGGGGTGCCATGTAAGAAAAGCTATATTTGGTATGATTGGGAGTCTATACCCTCTGGTAAACTACATGATGATTGTCAACGATAGCTAAACAAAGACATGGTGAATCTCTAGACCAATGAAGAACGAGCAGGAGGAAGACCAGTGGGAGATGAAGGAATGTCATAAACCTGAAGTGAAGATAAGGATGAAGAGGTAAGATGAAGGAATGACATAAACATGAAGTGAAGAGAAGACGAAGAGGTGGGGTAATTATGCACAGGAGTAGGAGAGGGTAGAAGTCCTTGAACCTGATTGAAGTGTCGCATTTAATTCTGACCGTCGATCTTATTTCTTTGTGCTGATGTCACTTTCCTTTACGGGGATTTAGCTACCTATAACCCATGTGCTAGCTGAATAGCCACAAACCATAGGTTTTAGGCTCCCCCGATCATCAAATGGATATCAAGTTTTAAAGCTGAGGGAGGTTACGTGTAAGAGCGGACCCGAAAATTATAGACCAAAGGTTCATTTTCTTTATCGGGCCCAGAAAGCGGTTAAGTGGTGCGCAAGTTTCTGGCGTGTTTCTTTTTGATTGGATATCGAGTTTCAAACTGGAGGGAGGTTAAGGCTAAGTTTGGACCCAAACATTTATAGACCAAAGGTTCACTATCTATTTCGGGTCCAGAATGCGGTTAAGTGGTGTGCAAGTTTCCGGCGCAATGCTTTTTGATTGGATATCAGGTTTCAAAGTGGAGGGAGGTTAAGGCTAAGAGCAGACCTGAACTTTTATAGACCAAAGGTTCATTAACTATATCGGGTCCTCAAAGCGCTTAAGGGGTGCACAAGTTTCCAAAGCGATGTTGTGTCAACCACTGGATCAAGAACCAGACCGACGGCGGGGATTTTTTCATAGTTAGTCTTTCAGTAAAAGAGGGTAAATTTGTTTTGTTGTGTGATGTTTAGGGTATTATTGACCCTATTGTTTGTTTTCATCAATGAGTCTATCTTTTACTGGTATTTACACTTGTAAACACGTGTACGATATGTAATCATGTTTTTCGGTTAATTGAAGGCTCCACTCTTATTTGAACAAAAAAAATATATAATATGTAAATTGTGCATTTAAAGTAATACAAATAAATATTGTAAAATAATTTTTTATTACCATATAATCCCCATTTGACTTATTAAGCCAATCACTACGACACATGTCGGAAAATAAGTTACAAAAGTATCGAAGCCTGTTAGCAGACATCTTCCTCGGCATTGGTTTCTGTTGTTATATATTAATGTGGCATCTTCCTGTAGAAAGTTGTTTGTAGCCAATTGAAAATATTATTAACACTCCAAGATGCCATTTGAACCTACAAATAATCCTCAGAACCCTCTGTATTAAAAGGACCAATAAATGATGCCTTGGTGTGCATTATGTGAAACTAAGTCATGGTTTTACATACTAATTTTATATAACTAGTGTCTGGTCAAGTTTTAGAAATTTTAGCGAGTTCTAGGGATAATGTCTAATTAGTTATTGGGGTCCAGATTCTCCCCCACACTTATAAATATGTATAAGATTTTGAAAAGAAGGATGATTTTTATCAGAACTCTAATTATAATTTTGATAAATAAGTTGCTCATGGATGTGTTTATATTGCTACTGAACTTTTATTTTTTAATTAAGCTTTGGGTGCAACAAAATCCCAGATTTTGGGTCCTCTTGAGGTAAGGTACTACGTGCATCATTTTCCAAGTTTATTTATTTACATGTCGTTTTCTTGTAATAATTAATTTTGGTTAATTGTTTAGTATATTTTTGATCAACTGAGATAAATTAGATGGTGTGTTTAAATTTGAGTGGTGTGATTTGTATTCAAATTTTCTTTTGGGAATTATTTTTTCCTTGAGGTGTGCTTTACGACATGGTCGCAAAATGCTACAAAATCAGCAAACCCTACTCTGAAATCGACAGATTGATATAGAATCGTAGAATTGCAGTAAAATCAAATTTGAATAGGAAAACGATATGAACTGGAGTTATTTCCTATAAGATTTTTATTCTAGTGATTTGTATAATCTTATGACTAGACCAACCATCATAGTTGGCATGTATCAATCACGATTAAACCACTTGTAGGATTTCTGCATATTCATATCTTTGTTTTGAATTCTTATATTGTGCATACAACATGGAGTCCTCATAAGTTAACAAACCATAGTCGAAAATTACATAGAAGAAGTGAATTATTCTTAATTAAACATACATATATTCACTCTGGCATTTTTTGTGTTGTTGATGGGGAGGCACTCAAAGCATTAAGAATTCCCATTAAATAGGAAATGACACTCGAAGTAGAAGCAACCAAAGGGAGATAGGTAATTGCCCCTTTTAGTAGCCTACCTCATGAATGTTTTTCATTTAGAAGAATGGTAGTTTAGGTAGGACAACATAAGTACAATAAGGAAAAAGTCCATAAAAACCCCAGCACGTGGTGTTGTAGGAGCCACATATACTAAAATTATCGCATGCAAAGAAGGGAAGTCAAATAAAGGCTCTGGTGTGAAACATAGTGTAGTAGGGAAACCATAGGGAGGTGGGGAACCAATAGGGGAAGAAACTTCATTAAAAAAGAAATGAAAATTTCTTCTTCATCTAATAAAGTCCAAACCCCTAAAAATTTAGATGAGGAACGAATGGAAAATGAAGAAGTAAATGGACCACAAGATCTCATTACATTTGAGTTTCCCATCCAAGATCCTGAAGCAATAGTAAAATGAAGAACATTCTTCTTTCTACCTACCTAATTTCCATGAAATTTCTATGGAATATCCTAACAAATTTATTTTCGAGTTTGATGTCCTTTGTCATAGTTACGACTAATCCACGGATGCATAAAAAATAAAGTTGTTTCCCAAAAAATTTAAAATATTTTGCACTCCTTTGGTTTATTGGACTTAAAGGTAATTTCATTCTAACATGGGCTGACACGAAGAAGATTTTCTAGAAAAAAATATCAGGACTATTGTAAAGTCTATGATATTAAGGAATAAATCTTCAAAATGTCTCAAGATGATGATGAAATTTTGGAAGATTATGGGAACAACTCCAGTACACTTTACAAATAACAAATAAGAAATCCCTAGATTCTAAAACTTTAGGCATTCTCATTCTTAAATGGATACGAGAATATGTCTTTGAGAATTTAAACCTTATGGGGGGAAGTAATGTCTCTCAATTAACTTATGATGAGATATGTGAGTTATTCATAAGATATTCTAGAGGGAGATGGAAATATAATCAAAATTATCAAGACGTGGCTTCTAGAAGTAGTAAATCTAGTGGATTATGGATGAGAAAGGATGACTTAGGTAAATTATTAAAAAATTTCAAAACGGATAGCCTTAGCACACTAAGCTCCCAATTCGATGGTTTTCAGGCCAAGAAGAAGAAGAGGAAGTTGACTTGCAAATTTCCATATTATGTTCTAAATGTCACACGAAGCATCCTTTATGGGAATTAACATTAAATAATATTGAGATATGTAACATTTGTGAACAAAATAATTCAACCCAAGAATGCCCTTCTCTTCCATAGCTTAAAGTTGTATTTAAGGAAGCCAGTGAAGAAACAAAAGAAATTTATTTTGTGGCCCAAAAGAAACTTTTTTCCCCTAAATCATGTAGAAACACACACTAGAATAATCTTTGTATCCTTCTTTCCCTCCATCCTTTGGATGGTATCCTCCTATGCCTTGGCCATAATGGCCACCACAAATGCAAAATTAAGGATGAATTCCAAGGTGGAGAGGACCATTTTCATATGAAAATATGACATCATAACAACCACCTTATAATTTTGAACAACATCCTAAATTATCCTCAAATCAACTCACCTAGGCTCAGACTCAACAAAGACCCAAATTTGTAGCTCAAACCATGCCTAATCCGAATAATAAAGTAGCTCAACTCACCTACAACTTTGAACTATCCTTTTTTCTTGCTTATAATTTGTCATCAATGGACTCTGGAAACATTCATTTATGTTCTGGGAAGGTGTTTCAGAACCAAGATTCACCCATAATTCAAGAGAAAGAGGATGCGGACACCTCTCCATAACTAGGAATGCCTTCTCCCATGCTTCAAGATGCAACCTCCAAACAATCTTTTGAAGTGGGACCTCTTCATTTTCCTGATAGATTCAGTCTAGAAAAATCCCCATTACAACCAGAATTTGATTTTTTAGAAGAGTTGAGGAATTTATGTGTAAATATTCCAATTACTCCAATCCATTAGGGACATTCCAATAAATGAAAAATAAGTACGAGAACTTTTTTTGAAGAAAACATGAAGGACAAAGAAGGACACTAAAATTCTCAAGGTCATAGGTAAACTATCTAACTTAATGTTTGGAAAGGTGGTTACAACAAAATATGGGGACCTAGGTAGCCCTGTTGTGACAATTAAGATTAGTAACCTCCCAATAGAAAGTACCTTGATCAACCTAGAGTCATTTATTAATGTAATGACTAAATAAACTATGGAGAATCTTGGCCACTCAAGCTTAAGGTCAACCACCACTGTCCTTCAATTAGTTGATTGTTCCACTATTAAACCAGAAGGGGTGATAGAGGATATAATAGTATCCATAGATTCATGGGAATATCTAGCTAACTTTATAATCTTCCAACCAAAAAAAAATCTCTGGGGGTATCTGTTAATCCTAGGGAGACCTTAGTTAGCTACAACAAATGCCTATAATAGTTGAAGGTAATGTAGTATGACTATTTCACATGGAAGCTCCACTAAGAAACTTACCTTGTATCCATCGGCTAAACCTTCATTAGAATTTGAAAATCCCTTATGGTTTGAGGATAATGATTAAGAACTTACTCAACCTCTCCTGAATCTTGAACAATCCTGTACTTTTAAAGAAGATACTGAGGATGATTTGATTTTCACTCCCATTGCTAGTGTTCAAGAGAGTTTCCTATCACCATATATTGGTCCAATATTAGAACCATGTTTTCAAGAAACATGTTCACCTACTGAGCTGATACAACAATTTAGATTCCATGACCTTATCAAAAATTGATAATCAAACTCAAGCCATTTAAATCTGTCCTAGAAAAACTCTTAATATCAATGCCCATTTAGAACCACTCTAGCAAGATAAATTGACACAAATGCTTTGGAAAAATAGCAATGATTTTTCTTGGGATTATGTTGATATGAAGGGTGTCTCTCCCAATCTATGCACTCACCATATTTATTTGAAATAAGATACCTGACCTATCATACAACCTTAGAGGAGGATGAACCCTGCTATGAAGCACATTGTGAAAGAAGAGTTGCAGAAGCTACTAAATGCTAACTTCATTTTATCTTATCTCAAATAGTAAATGGGTTTCCCCTTTGGTAGTTATCCCTAAGAAAGGTGGAAAATGGTGACTATGTGTTGACTATCATGAAATAAACAAGGCTACTTTAAAATATTATTTCCATTGCCCTTTATCGGTTATGTCTTGGATACCTTGGTCGAGAAGAAATTTTTCTCTTTCCTGGATGGCTTCAATGGCTACAATCAGATTCAAGATGTCCCTGGGTCTTGAAGACCAAGAAAAGACAACCTTCACCTGTCCATGGGTTACTTGTGCATATCGAGTACTTCCATTTGGATTATGTAGTGATCCAGCCACTTTCCAATGGGTTGTCCTTGGTGTATTCTCAAATTCGACTCATGATTATGTCAAAGTTTACATGGATGAATTTACTATCTATGGGGATATGATGGGGATACATTTGAAGAAGCCTTGAGGAATTTAGATTTCTTTTTTCCATTGTCAAGAGACTAATATTTCCCTCAGTAATTCCAAGTGTTAGATGCTTTTAAATCAAGGGAACGCATTAGGAAACCATGTTTCATGTGAAGCAATTAGAGTGGACCCTACTAAAATAGAAGTTATCCTAAAGCTTGCTACCCTTTCCACACAAAAGGATGTCTGCAATTTTTGGGTTATGTAGGATACTATTGTAGATTTATAGAAAAAATTACTAAGATAACATCCCCTCTTTTCCATATTTTGACTAAGGCTACAGAATTTTCTTAGAATGAACAATGCAAGTAAGTCGAATTGAATTATATCGTCACTGAAAAATAATTTCTTGTTGTAGTTCACAACATCAACAAATTTCTTCATTACATTACTGGATACCCTATATTTGTGCACATTGATCATTCGTCCATCTGATATCTTATGAAAAAATATATTACTCATGGTCGAGTAACCATATGGTTAGTTCTTCTACAAGAATTTGACGTTACAATTATAGATAAACCTGGAAAATAAACTTCTTTTATCGACTTTTTATCAAGGTTTAATAATTAAGATAATTTTGATCTTTAGAAGATGTTTTTCCTGATGAGCACTTGTTTGCCTTGTCTATTAAAGCACTATAGTTCACAAATATTCCTAATTATATGGTTGCAGGAAGTCTTCCACAACATTTGTTGATGAAAGAACGATATAAAGTCATAAGAGATAGTGCTAAATACTCTTAGATTCAAGGATATTCATTTAGAATTGGGTGTGATCATCTAGTTAAGTGACGTTTCCAAGAGGATGAAATTTATGACATTTTGAAGGCTTGTCATGTTGAGCCTTGTGGACAGAACCTCGTAGATAAGAGAACTGTGAACAAAATTCTAGGAAAATGATACTATTGGCTAACCATTTTTAAATATGCCAAGAAATATGTTAGGAGCTACAACAAGTGCCAAAGAATGAGGTAGCCAAGGCAGTGCAATGAAATGCCACTTCAACCTCAGCTCATGTTGGAAACTTTTCAAAAGTTGGGTCTCGACTTTGTGGGACCAATTAATCCACCTTCAAGATAGAAAACATACATCTTAGTATGTATAGATTATGTAGTTAAGTGGGTGTAAGTAAAATCCTTACCAAAAGAAACTGAACAGACAATGGATGATTTTCTATATGAGGAAATTTGTGTTCGATTTGGTGTACTATGAGACAATGTTACAGCTTAAGGGAGTCAATTTACATCTAAGCTTATTCGAAATCTTACTAAAAAGTTGAGAATTAAGAACTGACCCTTATCATCTAGAAGCCAATGGACAGTTTTAGGCCACCAACAAGGTACTGGAAATTTTGTAACTAAAAATATACAACATCGTATGGATTGGGCTAAGAAGCTTCTGGAAGCCTTGTGGTCTTATAGAATCACCTGGAGGAATATTACAGGTTTCACTCCATATGAGCTTCTGTATGGAAAGTAAGTTTTCCTTCCTATTGAATTTGAGATTAAGAGACTAAGGACTGCCTTGAAGGTGGGAATGGAGATTTTAGAAGAACAATATTAGTTAAATCAACTTAATGATCTCGACAAAATTTTGCAAGGTGCCATTCATCAGATGACAATTGTGCAACAACAATGCACATAATTACATGATAAATTTATAAATAAAAACAAATTTAAAGCAGGAAATTGAGCTCTCTTTTTGACTCAAGGTATAAGGATTTTAAAGGAAAATGTTTTACACGTTGGTTGGGACCCTATGATATTGAGACTGTATTTAATAATGGGTCCATGCGACATCTTACTATTGATGAAGCATGAATTCCATTAGTGGAAAATAGGTATTGACGCAAGTTATATCGAAATACCCAATTAAAAGAAGAGTTTATTAAGGAGTTGGTTACACTATTCGAGATGAAGGTCATATAGTAAGTGGATATCAAACTCTCCTCTATGACCCCTTTATTGTTTTCTCTAGCTCATTGATTTGATGATGATGATAATAATAATAATAAGATAAAATATTTGGCAGTGAAAACCTGGTTTCCAGGGATTATCAACACTAGTGATGTTTGAAAACCATGTTCTGGCTGGCATCACTAGAAATAAATATTTCTAGTTGTGAAAAAACTTAAGGGCATAATTGAATGGGATTGCACTAGAAAATCAGATTTTCGACTCACAGAGTTGAAAAAATAAAAATAAAAATAAAAAATAAATAAAATAAAAATATATATATGCTATAATAATGACAAGATTTTTGTTGACCTTTCTTGATATCAATAAACTTCATTTTGTAGGAAATTAATTTTCATACTATCCTATGGAGATGAATTTTTCAATTAAGATAAACAGTGACAATTTATACCATGCCCACATCTAAAAGATAGGTACTCACCTATTTTTTTAGTGTCTTTTTTACATTCATAATGGTTAATGTCATGTGCATATGGTATACCTAATTATCAATTATATAGTCTCATCATCTCAAGAGCATTATTATTACCCTTTTCTATATACCCTAAGTGGTCTCCTATATCCAAATAACTCACTAGTTCGTTAACCTACCCTTCCTACGTAAATAACTCCCATTATACCCTCTCTTTAATTATCAACCTATTCCACCCACTTATTACTTATCACACCCTAATTACCTATTCCTATGATCTTTAATATGTCAATGTGGCATAAAACTCCCCCTCACACAATCCCTTGACTCATTTTACAATATCTCCATAATAACCACTTCGATATTTAATTATTACTCTATGTGGTGCATTACACCACCACCACTATTTCGTAGCCACTATATCAATTTTGCAACCACATCATTTCGCAACCCCATTTTGTAGCTTACGGTCATAACCAATGTCTAGTTACAATGATGAGGTCAAAACGGTTGGAATTTGGAATCGTAGTGAGTAATGAGAATTAATGAGGAGGAGTGACAATTTCAGGGTTGAATAGAAATTGAATCAAAACATTGAGCATGATTATTTAGGGCAAAGATATAATGTCGATAAAAGAGGAAAAAATTTAGAGGGTGAATTCCTGATTGTGTGTCGAACAAGTGATTTTACAAAGGAGAAAGATGGGAGGAATCATCATGAGGACAAAACCTAATAATGTCGAAAGTATGAAGAAGAAATAAGTCTAAGAGAAATTCTTCAGCGTAAATCACAAGATAAATCATTTGTCGACGCATTTCGAACCAACAAGTGTGCTTCATCGTCAGGACGATGAACCACACTTGTTGGTTTGAAACGCGTCGACAAATGATTTATCTTGTGATTTACGCCGAAGAATTTCTCTTAAACTTGATATGGATCACATAAGCCTCAATTCAAGAAATAAGTCATCTGGGAAATTTCTGTCTGGGTGGAATGGGATTTTATTTTATAGAAATTTTAGGGTTTTGACACCCCGGTTACATTGGAATTCTCCAAAACGTTTGATGAGGAGAAAGCTCTAGTTCATATCATCACTATTCTCATGAATGAGGAGGTTATGGCTGCAAACATCAAGCTCCCTGTGACTAAGGAAAAGTGGTACAAAAAATTAAATATGTTACTAGAAGATTGGCATCCCTTCTTAGATGACCTTGTAATATTGGCTAATCTAAAACAAGACTTTAAAAAGAGCTATTATAATAGGTATGACAAGATGTTGTCTATTATTTTCAGAATTTCTTCAAATACAAAGGTCACTATATTAAAGCGTATCATTATCATATTTTTATTTTAATGCACTTGGTCAGAATTAAGAAAATTAACATGCCCTATTTTCTCCTTAAAATCTTGACCAAAATGGTAGTGGTCATATGCAAAAATAAGAACCCTGAGATAGGTCTTTTCCACCAAGGACTCATAAGAATTATGGTCAAAGAATAATTAAATAGGATTGGGCTTTTGGGGAGGCCATTTTCACAAGAGGGAAGCTGAAATTGAGGGCATCTATTATCCCTCTCACTAAGAGATTAGCATGTAGGGTAATAACAGAGTATGCTCCTCAAGAAAACCCTAGGGAGTGTTATCTAAACAATTTCAGGGTTGAATAGAAATTGAATCAAAACATTGAGCATGATTATTTAGGGCAAAGATATAATGTCGATAAAAGAGGAAAAAATTTAGAGGGTGAATTCCTGATTGTGTGTCGAACAAGTGATTTTATAGAGGAGAAAGATGGGAGGAATCATCAGGAGGAAAAAACCTAATAATGTCGAAAGTATGAAGAAGAAATAAGTCTAAGAGAAATTCTTCAGCGTAAATCACAAGATAAATCATTTGTCGATGCATTTCGAACCAACAAGTGTGCTTCATCGTCAGGACGATGAACCACACTTGTTGGTTTGAAACGCGTCGACAAATGATTTATCTTGTGATTTACGCCGAAGAATTTCTCTTTGCAAACATCAAGCTCCCTGTGACTAAGGAAAAGTGGTACAAAAAATTAAATATGTTACTAGAAGATTGGCATCCCTTCTTAGATGACCTTGCAATATTGGCTAATCTAAAACAAGACTTTAAAAAGAGCTATTATAATAGGTATGACAAGATGTTGTCTATTATTTTCAGAATTTCTTTAAATACAAAGGTCACTATATTAAAGCGTATCATTATCATATTTTTATTTTAATGCACTTGGTCAGAATTAAGAAAATTAACATGCCCTATTTTCTCCTTAAAATCTTGACCAAAATGGTAGTGGTCGTATGCAAAAATAAGAACCCTGAGATAGGTCTTTTCCACCAAGGACTCATAAGAATTATGGTCAAAGAATAATTAAATAGGATTGGGCTTTTGGGGAGGCCATTTTCACAAGAGGGAAGCTGAAATTGAGGGCATCTATTATCCCTCTCACTAAGAGATTAGCATGTAGGGTAATAACAGAGTATGCTCCTCAAGAAAACCCTAGGGAGTGTTATCTAACCCAAGCATCTCAAAAGGGTAAGGGTAAACAATAAGAGGAAAGTTTGGTTGACATTATGGGTAGTGATGATCTTGAGTTCGAACTAGCATAAATAGACATAGGAGACACATGCATTTAAATTTTTCTAGTATGTAGTGAAGGTGATTGTCCACCACATGGAGATACACAATTTCAGGGTAGGGTGCTCGATATTAAAACAAACAAATCAAATGGGAAAGCAGGTATGTTGAAGCCCTTTCAAATTTTCAGCCCAACTTATCAAACGTCGCTAAAGCAAAAGAAGAGTTTGTTGCTGCAAAATCAGAAACTAAAGGCTAAAATGTAGAAACATAAATGTAAGTTGTAGAACATTGACACTTTGTTACAAGTTATTGATGAAGCAGAAGTGGTTGAAGACAAATCTCATCAGTACTCACAAGAATGTATAGCTAAGGAAGAGCATGTCATTAATTGTGTTCTTGGTGATATTCTTACTAATACCTATGCATTTTGACAATTAAAACCTGACCTCCCAACTTAGCAGAAAGATTAAATTTTCAATTTGGGGGTGGTTGATAGGGAAACTCAACGAAAAGTAATAAAAAAGATAAAGAATATGTGATTTACAATGTACCTGGGCCAGTAGGTCAAGTGGGATAATGAGATAAAAAGGTGGAAGGAGAAGGCCTTAAAAGAAGAAAATCTTAAAAAGGGTGTAATTGAGTTAGCTATGTAAGGAATCACCACTCAAATCCCCTAACGAGTTTACCCTATTTATCTACATGGATGATGGGTTACATTTCAAATGCAACAAAGTGTAGCAATACAACCTTATCAGATTTCATAGCCCCAAAATTTTTGGATATGTATGTGTACATTGACAATTCTGACCAAAATATGTTGTGTGAGTCATACCGATTCAATTTAATTTTATATGATAATTTGAGGTGGAATACAAATATTTTCGTAGGAGATATTCATCTTCAAGCACTTATTTATTATATCAATAACTTACTACAATGGAAGAAATCTAAGAGTTTTTATGCAGCAATGGAGGATGCCTCGAATCTTGTAGTCAGGGAGGAATATCCTCTAACCATGGGTTATCTGTGATGGTGTTAATAAATTGAGAATGGATCTAGGGGATGCCACAACTATCATAAACAACCAACGATTGGTTGTCTACGAATTTTAGGAAGTGTCTGGGAATTCACGGGGGAGAGTAAGGTGATGCATGATGACATGCATCGACCTCATCAGGGGGGTGTTGTAACATCCCTGGTCAAAAATCCATGTAATATAGTTAATAAATGAAAAATAATAACCATGGTCATGGGACACATATTCCAAGATGAGTGTTGGGCAACACATCCCATTGTGGGTGTTCATTTTTTTATTATGGCTAAGGAAATTGGAAAAGGCAATGGCAAAGGATTTGGAAAGGCAAGTGGCATTAATTGGCATTTAATTTATGAAAATAATTGAAATTAGGAGAAAAGGAAGGTGAAAGGTCATAGGTTTAACGTGAGGAGGATATGAAGGAAAATAATAGAAAATTGAAGAAATAGAGGCCTCTTTAATAAAAAGGCTTATGAGGATAGGTTGGTACCTTTTGTCAGTTGAGTTTTGGATCTCTCTCTTTATTCTCTCTCTCACACTCTTGGAAACTTAAGATTTTTTCTTGGAGCACTCTAGCATCACATCAAGAAATCAAAGGAAGGACCAAGAAGGAAAATATCACACAAGGAAGAGCAACATCTAGTAGCTACAATGAGATTATTTGCAGGTATCAATTTGCATGTGTGATTTCCTTGCTAGTTTTGGCATGCATGCTACATGCATGTGTGTATTTGGTTCTTTTTCTATCATTGGCATGGGTTTTTCTAGGTGTAACAACATTCTTCAGCCTTACCTTGCCATTTTTGGATAGGCATGGCGTGATGGGTTCTCTTTTATTTAGTTAAGTTGGATTTCCAGACAATTTCAAAATTGAGTGAGGTAGTCTTTGAAAGAAAGAACATGAGGCCTATGAATCCATGAATGAAACCAGGATTGTTGTAAAGCCATATTATGTGTGCCTTGGTGGGCCTAGGAATCCTTGGCCATTGAATGGCAGGATATATGGTAAATCCTAGAGGTGTGTTCCCTCGATTAGGATTAGGAACCCTTGACTGGTGAATGGAGGGATATATGGTAAACCTTATAGGGTGGAGTCTTGATTAGGCCTAGGAATCCTCGATCATTGTATGACATGATATACAGTAAATCCTAGAGACTAGGAGATAGGAAAATTCCTCATGGTGTAGGTGGACAAATCCAGTGGCATCCATGCTTGTTTAGGGCCTAGTGATCCTGTGGGGATTGCACTAATCTTGGGGAAACCTAGTTTGGTTTGGTTTTGATTCCCACATCTAGGTGGTTCATGGAAGTCCCATATCTGGTTGGTTTTTCCATTCATTAGTAATAGTTTCTTCTCCTTGGTATTTCATGCGTAAATGTACTGACTTATATGTGGATTATATGGTTGTTATAACCTTGTTATTTCTATTGGTTATATGTTGGTTATGAGTATGTTTTATGACAAACTTGATGTATGGCTCTCATCATGTTTTTATTAGTAATTGAAATCATAATGAATACATGACCTAGTGTATGATAATGCAGTTATTGTGACATGGGAACAAATCTTATTTATGAATCTCAAATAAGTATGAGACCACTATACTCATATAAGTTGTTATGACTTGTAGAAAGCATATTTGTGACATGTTTGACAAAATGCATTTCAT
Organism: Pinus tabuliformis; assembly: GCA_031772625.1. Classification (NCBI taxonomy): domain Eukaryota; kingdom Viridiplantae; phylum Streptophyta; class Pinopsida; order Pinales; family Pinaceae; genus Pinus; species Pinus tabuliformis. Next base: position 328,548,567 of record CM062808.1, read on the forward strand.
GGCTTGTAAAGGTCCAGTCAACTCATTGATTAAGTTTTTTAATTGGTACCTTTTTTTAGTGTCAGTCATTGTTTCTATAAGTTTCATGAAGTTCTGGGTAGTGGCTTGAGTCTTGGCCCTTGGAAAGTGGCACAAAATCTAGGGTCGCTGACTCAGAATTAGCTGAGAAATTCCACATTCTGTTAGGCCCCTATACTATTAGTGTAACCCCTTATTGTTATTAGTACAACCCACTTATTATATTGATGTACCCATGTAGTGCCCATATTGTTACTATTGTACCCCATAGAAGCCCACTATTGTTATTATTGTGCCCTTACTTATTATTGTTATGTCGGCTCTGATTAGGTTATGACCCCTTAGACTCCTATATATAGAAAGGAGGTCTTTTCATTTGTATCATCCAAGAATTGTTCATTTATGTAATGTAAAGGAGGTTTCCCCCTCGAAGAGGCTGAATTCTAAGGCGTTGATCTATATTTTCTATCTTTTCTTGAGCTGGTTTCATAACATTTGGTATCAGAGCTTTGGATTTTAGGGTTTCGCTGCTCCAAACAGGTCATTGTGGAATTTTCGCTATAACTTTTTTTCTGTGACGTTTCAGAAGTCGCAAACAAAACCCATTTGAGAAGAAATTGCACTGAACCTTGGTTCCGAATTTTAGAACTTTTCGCACGATATTTGCGGAGATATGATCTAAGGAAGTTGGTCTTTTGGAAGACTCCTGAATTACATTCAAAACAGGTGATCTGGGGAAAATAGTCATAACTTTCTCTCTGGGGATTGGATTGAAATTTTGTAAGAAGGTACAGAAAGAGGACGGACTGTAGTTTCTTGTTTATCTTTTTCAAAGCCAAAAATCGAAAAATTGAGACATGGCACTTCATACAAGTTTGCTCTTCTGGAAAGGTCTATAATCAGGTCATCTTGGGAGATTGTGCATAACTTTTTCTTGGAGAATCCAATTTGGATCAGACTAGTGGCATTGGAAAGAAGAAATAGAGGGCTACTACAGGTAGAAATTTCAGAACTTAAATATTCGAAAGTATAGAGTTATAGTTGTTTCAATATCGAGGCCCTAAAATCAAGAAAAAACAAGACAAGGAAGTTTGATGGCAAGGATCCGGTAAATTGGATACTTCAGATGGAGCAATATTTTGATCTACATGGTGTACCACTGTTACAAAAGGTATGTATTGCATCTCAATATTTAGAACCGGATCAATTTTTATGGTATAAAGGGCTTTGTTCTTTTAAACAACTTGTTACGTGGTCAATTCTCACGGAGGAAATGATAGCACATTATGAGGATACAAAGAGCAACACCTTTTTTGGAGCAACACCACAACAATTGGAAAGAGTAAAAAGGCTTTGTGACATATTGGAAAGTAAAATTATGGCAACAAGTAAGTCTACCCCTCATAACTATAAATATGGAAGTGTTGTTTCTCCCAGCCTTCCACAACCTACAAGGGTTACACCACAACAACTGGAAGAAAAAAGAGAAAAAGGGCTTTGTTACAATTGTGATAGCAAATGCACTAAAGGTCATAAGTGTGCTGAGAAGAAATTATTTTACATAGAGTATGAAGAGGAGGAAGAAAAGGATCAAGAAACATCAAAAGAAGAGGATATATGCCAGGACCCAACCCTAGAGAAAGAAGAAATGAATCAGACCATATCTTGTAAACTATTGGCAAGAATGACCACTCCCCAAACTCTCAAGATAGAAGGACATATCAAGAAGAAAAAGGTGCAAGAAGTGAAAGATCACATCAAGAAAGAAGAAACAAATCCAACCATATCTTGTAATTCATTGGTCAGAATTACCACTCCTCAAACTATCAAGATAGAAGGACATATCAAGAAGAAAAATGTTCAAGAAGTGAAAGATCACATCAAGCGTCAAGAAATGAATCTGACCATATCTTGTAAAGGATTGGAAGAAATTACCACTCCTCAAACTCTAAAGATAGAAGGACATATCAAGAAGAAAAAGGTTCAAGCAGTGAAAGATCACATCGAGCATCAACAACAAGTTCTCCAACTTTTAAAGAATAATGCCACTTAGGTGCAAAATCAAATGAAACAACAGGTAGATCAACATCATAGTGAAAAATGTTTTGATGTAGGTGATTGGGTATTTTTACTGCTAGATCTAAAGAAAGCTATTTATGAGAAGGAAATGTTGGCAACACTACATGCACTTAAAAAATGGCGACCTGACCGAATGGGAAGACTCTTCAAGGATGAGGATGTGGAAGCATTGTTTTGTGCTATTTCTATTATCCAACCAGATTGGATAAACGAAGCAAGGGATGAATGGAAGAAGGACAAAGAAGTATGGCCACTTATTCAAAAGTTGCAAAAGATCCCAATTCAAACAATATTGCCAGAAATTGAAGAGGAAGGAAAAATCATATTGGAACCTGGAGAGATCACAGAAACGAGAACTCGACAGCTACGAAATCGATCAATTTCAAAGTATCTCATCAAGTGGAAGAACTTACCCATTGAAGATTCCACATGGGAGGACAAGAATTTTATACATAAGCATCAAGAACTACTCAAGCTTGAGGGCAACGCTTTTTGAAGGAGAGGGGCATGTTAGGCCCCTATACTACTAGTGTAACCCCTTATTGTTATTAGTACAACCCACTTATTATATTGATGTACCCATGTAGTGCCCATATTGTTACTATTGTACCCCATAGAAGCCCACTATTGTTATTATTGTGCCCTTACTTATTATTGTTATATCGGCTCTGATTAGGTTATGACCCCTTAGACTCCTATATATAGAAAGGAGGTATTTTCATTTGTATCATCCAAGAATTGTTCATTTATGTAATGTAAAGGAGGTTGCCCCCTCGAAGAGGCTGAATTCTAAGGCATTGATCTATCTTTTCTATCTTTTCTTGAGCTGGTTTCATAACACATTCTCTGGCATGCCCTTGTTGTGGGAGAGATTGGAATTCCTTAGTCACATGCATGGATTTTCATGGGACCGACTGGGGTTCTAGGTTAGTGAAATGTCAATTTTGCTCAGGGGTTGGTCACCTAGAAGGGTTGGTGGGCTCCTGAATATTTTGTAGCATGTGTTGAAGGTCAGATTGGTTTAGTTTAGTTGATTCCACTTCCTTAACTATACATGGGGAGTTTAATCACATCACAGTAGCCTCTCATCACATGTTTACCCTAGCATACCCATTAACTTGGGTAAATGTGGGAGGAGGGTGTTACAGATTGGAATCAGAGAATGGTTCACCCCTTAGACTGGATGGACGATGTGTTCAAAATGCATTCATGTTGCTTGCATATATGTTTTCTCTATTCTTGTAGTATATGTACTTGTTTTGTATGCATGATGATGGCCATGGTTATTGTGGTTTCACCATGTGAAATTGGATGGTGTGCTTTTGGATGTGGTCGTCATGAGTGTATGTCAGTTATGAATTGGTTGTGCATGTCAGTGCTTATATATTGTTGTGTATACAATGGTATGGTTGTAGTTGTCATGCATGAGGCCATAATATGTGGTTAGTATGGACATGCATTGATAAGTGGAGAGTGGTTAAACTGATGTTATATTTTGATGCGATTATGATTATACATGTATCATGCTAATCTGGTTGATCTTGTAGATGAGATATCCTCCGCTGAACTATACTGAGGTATGTTGATTATGTTATGTTTTGGTTTTAGCTGACATGGTATACTTGTAGGAAAGAGATAAAATATGACTAGTAAGATGGTAGAAAGTTCTTGTGATTCTCCCTATGGATTAGATGAGCAGTGTGGTGTTGGGTATTCTTCTGACTTAACAAACACATTGAGAAGCTTGAAGGAAGAAATAAGAAGTTGGAAGGCAGATAATGACAGGATTATTTAGGCACAGGAGAAACAAGCAAAAGTCAATGCAGTAATCCTTTAGAGTTTGTTAAAATTGCAAATACAAGGACCACTTCGGATCAACCATGAGTAGGAGGGTAGAACAAATGGGGCATATGGTAGTAGATCTCATGGTGGCAATAGGTCAGATAGAGATGACATGAGAAGAGATGGAAGGCTCTTGGATACTCCAAATAAGAGAGGTGATGGGCACTAGTTTTATTCTTGTTTTGGTTCTGACATGCACTATGATTGTCATTGTTATCATCCTTATAGGAGGAATGAAAGGGGATATTTTCCAAGTGAGTTCAAGAAAGTGAATCCACCTGCCTTTGGTGGATATTTGAATAATTTGGAGGATGCAGATGCATGGTAACTTGGGATGAATAAATTCTTTAAGTTTCATGACTACATAGAGAATATGAGGGCCAAATTAGATATCTTCATCCTCAAAGGGAAAGCATAAATCGGTGGGAAAATGTGAAGCAAGTCAAAGACATCAACTCAGAAGAGTTGATTTGGCATGAATTCAAGAGATTTTTCAAGAAGAAGTATTTAGTATATAGGTATTATAACAACAAAGCCAAGGCGTTTTATGAGCTAAAGATGGGAATGATGACAAATGAGGTGTATACAACCAATTTCTTGGAGTTATTGAGGTATGTAATGTATCTTAAGAATGAGAAGGCCAAAGTTTAGATATTTTTTAGTGAATTTCCATTAGCATTTAGAGATCAGATGGAGTATGATGAGCCTTGATCACTTGAGGAAGTTATTATGAAATTCAAGCATTGTTATGAGTAGTTAAAGCAAAAGACAAAATCTCAACAAGGTTGGAAAGGGAAAGACAAAGATAAGGTTAAATGGAAGCTGAAAAGAACAAGGCCTCAAGATGTAGGTGAGAAATAAAATATTGCACCTTACAAGAAGTTTAATGGGTGACAACATGGAGGGAAACAAAATAAAGGTGATGGTACAAGATGGTTCTAGTGTTGGACATGTGGTAAGGAGCACCTTAAGAGGTATTTTCGCAGAATCGGGGTGGTAGGCTAAGATTTACAATGCATAGAAAATGAAGACAATTGGGGATGTTGGGCAGATCATTCCATAAATTTATGCAGCACTAAATAACAAGTAGGCAGATCACCAGGAAACAATTATCGAGATGGAAGGTAATATTTGTGATCAATTTATTTCCATTTTGATTTACCCTAGATCTAATTATAGTTATGTTAGTCTTGACCTGGTGGATAACTATGGGTTGAATAAACAAGTTCATGCATAATCCTAGTTAGTGTAGTTGGCTATAGGTACAAAGAAGAGAGTGTATCACTGGGTAAGAGCTTGTGTATTCAATTTGAATGGTATGCCTACCTCAAATGATCTGAATTGGATCCATGAAGAATTGTCAGAAGGACCAAGACTGTATCAGGTTGGGACAGACATCAAAGAATTAAGAAATAGTGGTCAAAAACACCTCTGAATAGTGGTAATTAGCAGCTAGTGTGGAGCGAAGAGGACCTCGATCAAAGCGCACTGACCGAGGCCCATGGAGACTGCGCAGGAGGTGAAACTAGCCCCTGGGAAGCCCGGATCAGGAAACAAAGACAGTTTTTGATTCGCGATTAGCGTTAGGTGATAATCGTAAATTTCCAGGAAAAACCCCTCAAAATGGGAAAGCCCCGAGTGCTTGGTCGCATGAAGAGCCAGGAGAACCGTGGGGAAAAGGCTAAAGGACAAGGCGGGACCGGTGCTTTGAAAACCAGCGGTATTGATTGCGGGCACCCTCAAGCGGTAAGCAGAATTGGCAAAAACGGAGCGATCCCACTCAACGCCTGATGCGTGGCAAGCAGAGGAGAGAGAAAACTTCCGCTGATCACACACTAACAGTCGAGCAAGTCAATTGCGTGAAATGTGTGAATGGCGTCGGATCTGGAGGCCCTAGATCTAATGGCTAAGATAGTGGCCAATGGGAAAACAAAATTGACAGGGGGGATTAAGCCGCAATTTATAAGAATTTGATGTTTGATTTGACTGCCAAGGTGGCAGAAGACTCATTCCATGACGTAACGGAAGAACCGAACTGACGAAGCAAGTTGGCATAACTGCAGGAGGACAAGTGGCCACTCCCTGTGAGCCTGATGATGATGCCGAATAGGGAACTCCAAGCGAAGCTGTAGCAGGTGATTTGACAGGAGGTGGAAGAAGAATTGAACATACATGAGCTCTAATGGCTTTTAAAGCCATGAACAAGTAAAGCAGAAGTACACTGGAACCCAGAGAGGAAGACAGGAAGGAAAAGGAAGAAGACGGAGAAAATAAAGAAAAGACAGTGAAGCAAAAGCATAACAGAAGACAAAGGACCGAGCTGACCAAAGGCAGCATCGAGCACTAGAGAGCTTGAGAGATTCAAGCCATCCTAGAGAGGATCTGTCTGGACTGAGCATCACATTTGGCTCTCTCCATTAAAGACCAAAAGTTCATAGAGCTGATAAGGAAAAGAGTCTGTGTACTCTAGTGGCTTGGGCATCCAAGAACCACCCTGCCATGCAAATTCTGTTCAGGAGACTTACATTGAGCTCCTTCATTGTAATTCTCTGCTTTAAGACACAATAAAAGAAGGCCACCACTGAGAGCTGGACCGGAGACGTAGCCCTAGAGGATAGGGTGAAATCCTTATTAAATTCTTGTGTTCTTATATTGCTTACTGTATTTCTCAGATACTTTCCATTTCAAGTGTCTGTGTATTTGCAATCTGATCGATCTGTTGCCTAAATAACATAGACACACACTAGCACATGAGTCTGTAATGCCTTCATGTAATAAATCTTTAACTGAGGTCACTCATAGGGTGATTATCAGATCAAGTGGTATCAGAGCTCTAGGCTGTAAAGGTTAGACAAGCTTGTGTTGGTTAGCTGTTGAATTCTCACTAGATCGAAGCTCAAATTAGGAGAAGGAGAGTTGGTGGAAACTAATCCTAAAATTGGGAGAGTTTATCCTCGGAAGACAATGTCAAAAGAAGTTTCTGTAGGGCCAGACCCTCAATTCATAGAAAGCTTCCTAGCTATAAAGTCCATGGTAGAATAAATGTATAGGGACTTTAGGAAACATAAGGCTGAAGATTCATCAAGTTCTAAACAAGACAAAGAAGAAGATGAGTCTCACTTCAAGACCACTCCAAAGGAAAAGGGATAGAGGAAAGCTTTCTCACACCTCCTAATAGCTTGTGCACAACAAGAAGGCATCTTTGATCAAGCTAGATGTTAAATTTGATTTGCCTATATATGATGGAGAGTTAAATGCGGAAAAGTTGGACAATTGGATTAGACAAATTGATGTTTATTGCAGAGTACAGAACATTGACTCAAACAAAAGCAAGATTCAGCTGGCAAGCCTACGCCTAGGAGGCACTTCCTTAGTTTGGTGGGAAGGCATAACTCAAGCTGATATGAAAAGACATGGTAAGACCATCTCTGTCTGGAGTGAATTTGTTTCTGCAATCAAAAAGCAATTCTATCCATTGGCCTACATGCAACAAGCCATTATGAGTTGGCAAACTCTTCGATAGTTAAAAGGGAAAAGTGTGCAAGGGTAGACTCAAGAATTTAGAAAGAGAGCATTGATTCTAGGGATCTCACTAGACTCACCAGAGACTCTTTTGAAGTACATTGGTGGTCTACACAGCTACATGAGGCATACCATCCTCATGTTTAATCCCACTAGTATAGATGACGTATCTGTATAAGCTACTCATCTAGAAGCTAGAGGAAAGAATGGAAATCCAGAAGTTGGGGGACCATCCCAACCCACCACAAGTAAGAGCAAGGAGAAAAGAAAGCAGAAGTGGAAAGCAAGGAAGGATAACACTGCATAGAAGCGAAAAGCTTCATGCACCCATTGTAAAAAGGATGGGCATGATGATGAGCATTGTTGGATTCTGCATCCAGAGCTGAGACCTAAGAAGTTCGAGGGCAAGAAGAAGAAGATTGTTGCAGCTATTCAAAAGGATTTGGGGTCAGACTCGGGAGATGAAACAACTATTGCAACAACAGGTATAAAAGGTAAGAATTTTGAATCATCTACTAGTATGTGAGAGATTTTTCGGCGAAAATCACATGAAAAACCATTTGTCGACGCGTTTCGAACCAACCAGTGTGGTTCATGGTCAGGACAAGTTGAAGAAACAGATCCAGCTTAGCATGTTAAATAGTCTAAGCAGAGCCTCCAACGGCTAACTTGACGAATGGCTAGTTTTGACTTTAGGATTGGGGTCAATTTTTTTTTTTAATTTAATTAGTTATATTAAGGACCAATCCCTTAAAAATATATAAAATAATTTTAATTGGTGTTTATTTAAAAAGTATTATTAAATAATTAAAAATCGTAAGTTAATTAGTATTTAAATGGAAATTAATTACATCAAGGACCTTTCTTATAATATATGAATAAATTATATGCATATATAAATATATAAAGTAATATTAATAGGTTGTTAAGATACAGGTTAGTTAGAATTAAAAATAATAATAATAATAATAATTAAGTTAACTTAAAAGTCTTAAAAATAATAATAATAATAATAATAAATAAACCAAAACGAGAAAAATAATATTAAGTTAACTTAAAATTCTTAATATATATATATATATATCAAATAAATAAATAAATAAATAATAATAATAAATAAATAAAAACGAGAAAAATAATATTAATTTTAAGGGATTGGTCATGAATATAACTAATTAAATAAAATAAAATAAAAATTGACCCCAGTCCTAAAGTCAAAACTAGCCATTGGTCAAGTTAGCCATTGGAGGCTCTGCTCAGACTCTTTAACATGCTAAGCTAGATCTGTTTCTTCAACTTGTCCTAACGATGAACCACACTGGTTGGTTCGAAACACGTCAAAAAATGGTTTTTCATGTGATTTTCTCCGAAAAATCTCTCACAAACTTGATATGGATAACGGAAGCCTCAACTCTATAATTGAATCATCTACTAGTAATTCTGCTCAATCTGTTACTGATGAAGAAAATGAGAGAAAAAGACATGAGCTTTTCCATATTCGAGTTACTTCCAAATATCAAAAGATTGATACTTTGTTTGATAGTGGCTCACAAGTAAATTTAATTTCTGAAACAATTGTAAAGAAATTGGGATTAGCAACTACACCTCACAAGAAACCAGACCCATTAGGATGGTTGAATTATAAAGCACAACTACAAGTGACTAGACAGTGTAAACCCAAGTTTTCTTTTGGGTCAACATTTGTATATGAGGTTGAGTTAGACATAATTCCTTTAGGAAGTCCTTACTTGTATGATAGAAAGGCTATTTTCTATAGAGCTGAGAACAAGTATCTACTTGTTAAAGATGGAATCAAATACTTTGTAAGAGATCATAAGCTCAAGAATAATTATACTCTCATAAAGTCAGGGCAGATGAAAAGAATGATAAATTCATGCAAGCAATTCTTACTGATGGTTGTAAAGGAAAAGAAATTACCTGATAAAACCAATGTATTTGAGGGTTGTAATGTTAAACAACAAGCTGATTTAGAAAAGGTTGTTTCAAAGTATGATGTCTTGTTTCAAGAACCTAAAGGCCTGCTACCCAAAAAGGAAGTAGTACATGATATTATTTTGCAGCAAGATGCTCCATTGCCTAACATTGGAATGTACAGGTTGTCTGCTTTATAGAATGCTGAAATCAAGAAGCAAGTGCAGGAGTTGCTTGAGAAGGGGTTTACCAGGCCTAGCACGTCACCATGTGGGTCACCAATCATTTTGGTGAGAAAGAAATATGGCTCGTGGAGAATGTGCATTGACTATCGAGCACTGAATAAGATAAAAATCAAGAATATTTATCCCCTTCCTTAGATAGATGATCTTTTGGATCAATTGAAGGAAGTTGTTTATTTCACCAAGCTAGACTTGCACAGTGGATACCATCAGGTCAGGGTTGTATAGCAAAATGCATGGAAGAATGCTTTCAAAACAAAGCAGGGATTGTATGATTGGCTGGTTATGCCTTTTGGCTTGACCAATGCTCTTGCTACTTTCATGAGATTAATGAATGATGTACTCAGGCCTTTTCTTGATGATTTTGTTATTGTGTATCTGGATGACATTCTGATTTTTAGTAAAACGTGGGAAGAACACTTAAAGCATGTTAAGCAGACACTGGATGTTTTGAAAAGAGAAAAACTTCATGTTAAACTCTCAAAATGTGAATTCGGCAAAACAACTCTAAACTATTTGGGTCATATACTAGGGGGTGGTGAATTGAAGATAGATCCCTCTAAAGTGGCAGTCATTGTAAACTAGCCTAAACCCAAGTTTTCTATAGAAGTGAGAAGCTTCTTAGGAGCAGCATAATATTGGAGGAACTTTATTTCTAACTTTTCCTCAATTGTAGCTCCCTTAAATGCTTTGATCGGATTGAACAAGGTGTTTCAGTGGGGAGGAAAACATCAGAAATCCTTTGACACCTTGAAAGAAAAGATTAGTATATTACATGTACTAGCATTGCTTGATCTGAAAAGACCATTTGAAATCCAAATTGATGCCAGTGACTATGCCATGGGAGAAGTGTTGACACAGCACAGTAAACCCATATGTTATCATTCTGAGAATTTTAATCCTGCAGTAGTTAACTATCCTACATATGATAAAGAATTGTATGCATTGGTTCAGAGTGTGAAAAAGTGGAAACATTACTTAATGGGCAAAGAGACAGTAATACATACTAATCATCAACCACTTCAATATTTAGACTCCCAAACTAAGTTGCATCAATCAAGACATTACAGATGGATGGGTTTTCTACAACAGTTTCATTTAGTTATCAGATATAAAAAGGGCATACATAACAAAGTTGCAGAAACTTTATCTAGACCTATTATAAATGCATCCACTATACTTAAGCATAATTCTGTGCTACATGAAAGCTACATTGAACAATATGCTCAAGATATAGACTTTAAAGATGTATATGCAACTTTGAGTCAAGGAAAAAGAGTAGAAGAATTGGATTATCATGTAAAAGACTGACTCTTATACCATTGTGGGAAACTCTGCATTCCACAAACTGAGAGAGTAAAGATAATTAGGGAAGCACATACTTCTCTGATATCAGGTCACTTTGGCGTAAGTAAAACAGTTGCACAACTGCAAAGATTTTGTTATTGGCCGAAAATGAATGAGACAGTGTCTATATATGTAAGAGGGTGTGCTATGTGTGCTAAAAGAAAGCCCAACAACAGAAAATTAGGCTTGGACACTCCTTTACTAGTACCTTCTCACCCTTGGGAAAGTGTTTCTATGGATTTTGTAGGAGGACTGCCTAAATCTAGGATAGGTTATGATTATCTATATGTTGTTGTGGATAGGTTCAACAAAATGTGTATTTTGATACCTTGTACTAAACATATTACAACTGAATAGACTGCAAAATTATTCTTTGAACATGTATGGGTTCATTTTGGATTACCCACTTCTATTGTATCTGATTGAGACACCCGATTTGTGGGGAAGTTTTGGTCAAGTCTATGGGAACTGATGGACACCAAATTAAAGAAAATCACAGCTTTTCATCCACAAACTGATGGCCAGATAGAAGTAGTTAATAGGACAGTGATCCAGTTACTAAGAGGATATTGCAGCAAACATCCTAAGCTTTGGGATGAACATTTATGTTATGTGCAGCATGATTACAACAGAGCAAAACATTCTTCTACACAGAGATCTCCTTTTGAGACCTGTTTTGGTTTCACACCAAGGTCTCCTTTTGATATTGTCTTTGGTAAAGATACCATGGTTGATAGACACAGTGATGTAGACAGGGCAACTAGGTTCATTGAACAGATCCAGGAGATCCACCAGGCAGTACAGGAACAACTGGAAAATAGCCAAGCCAAGTATAAGGCTAGGCATGGCAAGCATCGAATGGAGCATAGTTTTCAAGTTGGTGACCATGTCTGACTATATATCAGCAAGGACATGATGCAAGGTGAAGGTAGAAAGCTAAAGCCTATCAGGTACGGACCCTTCAAGATACTTGAAAAGACTGGTGAAAATGCTTTTTGCCTTGACCTACTAGCTTACATGCACATCTACTCAATCGTAAATGCAGATTGCTTGAGATTGTTTGAACCTCCAATGATTTAGGACCTTGAAGAGTAGACTCAATTGCCTTCTATTGATGACCTGCTACCTGAATATATTAATGAAATGCAGGAAGACACAATACTGGATAGGAAGGTAAGGATGACGTGCAGGGGAGATGTGGAGTACCTCAGGATTGGGCTCAAACGTTCGAAGCTGAGTAGTGCAAAGTGGATTGAGATTGGACAAGTGAGAAACCAATTCCCTCCCTCAGTCGATGCTTAAAAACCAACTTTTCGAGGTCCAAAATCTTTTTAGCGGGAAGGCCGTGATCCGAAATGGATCCATGAAGAATTGTTAGAAGGACCATGACTGTCAAGTCAGGACAGACATCAAAGAATTAAGAAACAGTGGTGAAAAACACCTCTGAATAGTGGTAGTTAGCAGCCAGCATGGAGCGACGAGGACCTCGGTCAAAGTGTGTTGACTAAGGCCCGTGGAGACTGTGCAGGAGGTGAAACTAGCCCCTGGGAAGCCTGGATTGGGAAACAGAGGCAGTTTTTGATGCGCGATTAGCACCTAGCGCTAATTGCACATTGCTGGGAAAAACCCCTCGAAATGGGAAAACCCCGAGCGCTTGGTTGCATGAAGAGCCAGGAGAACCGTGGGGAAAAGGCTAAAGGACAAGGTGGGACCCATGTTCTGAAAGTCAGTGGTATTGATCGGGGGCACCCTCAAGTGATAAGCGAAATTGGTGAAAATAGAGCGATCCCACTCAGCGCCTGATGCGTGGCAAGTGGAGGAGAGAGAAAACCTCCATTAATCATGCGCTAACGGTTGAACAAGTCAACCACATGAAATGTGTGAATGGTGTTGGATCTGGAGGCCCCAGATCTAACAGCTGAGATCACGCCCGATGGGAAAACAAAATCGACAGGGGGATTAAGCCGCGATTTATAAGAATTTATCGTCCGATTTGACTGCCAAGGTGGCAGAAGACTCATTCCATGACATAACAGAAGAATCAAACCGACGAAGCGAGTTGGCGCAACTGTAGGAAGACAAGTGGCCACTCCCTGTGAGCCTGATGATGACGTCGAACAAGGAACTCCAAGCGAAGTTGTAGCAAGCGATCTGACAGGAGGTGGAAGAGGAATCAATAGCCATGAGCTCGAATGGATTTTAAATCCATGAACAGGTAAATCAAAGGGACAATAGAACCTAGAGAGGAAGACAAGAAGGAAAAGGAAGAAGACAAAGAAAATAAAGAAAAGATAGTGAAGCAAAAGCAAAATGGAAGACAAAGGGCCGAGCTGACCAAAGGCAGCATCGAGCACCAGATAGCTTGAGAGATTCAAGCCATCCCAGAGAGGATCTGTTTAGACTGAGCACCACATTGGGCTCTCTCCATTAAATACCAAAAGGTCACAGAGCTAGTAAGGAGAAGAGTTTGTGTACTCTAGTGGCTTGGGGCATCCAAGAACCACCCTGCCAAGCAAATTTTGTTCAGGAGACTCACATTGAGCTCCTTCATTGTAATTCTTTGCTTTAAGACACAATAAAAGAAGGCCAACACTAAGAGCTGGACTGGAGACATAGCCTTGGAGGATAAGGTGAAATCCTTATTAAATTATTGTGTTCTTATATTGCTTACTATATTTCTCTGTTGTTTTCCATTTCAAGTGTCTGTGTATTTGCAATCTGATTGATTCGTTTCCTAATAACATAGACACACACTAGCACATGAGTCTGTAATACCTTCATGTAATAAATCTTTAACTGAGGTCACTCATAGGGTGATTATCAGATCATCAACACATTTGAATGTATTTCCATTGGGATCATACAATAAGATTTTGGGTATGAACTTGTTCTATCTTCATAGGACAAAAGTGGATTGTTATGACAAGGCCATTTAGTGTTTGGATGACAATGCAAAATAGAGAATCTTGCAGGGTAAGAAGAAGGTAACATCAGTTGGAATGATGACAACTATGCAGGCAAAGCGTAGTCGCAGAAAACTGTGTGTGTTATTTGCAGTGCATATTTCTAGTGATAAAGGTAAGGATGTTGAAGATGTAGAGGTATTGAGAAGGTACTTGATCTTGCAGCCATTTTAGGATGTGTTTCTAGTAGATATTTCAGAGTTTCCACCTCACAGAGAACTAGAATTTTCCATTGACTTGGAACTAGAGGCAGCACCAGCATCAAAGGCATCATACAAGATGAGCACACTAGAGTTACTAGAGTTGAAGTTATAGTTGAAAGAAATTCTTGACAAGGGATACATTAGGCCAAGTGTATCACGTTGGGGTGCATTAGTATTGTTTGTGAAGAAGAAGGATGGTACTCTCAAGCTATGTGTTGATTACATTCAGTTGAACAAGAAGGATATCATCAGGGTCACATTAAGGAAGATGACATATACAAGACAATTTCCCGGACCAGGTATGGGAATTATGAGTTTGTTGTAGTTACATTTGGTTTGACTAATGATCCAACTACTTTCATGTGCTTGATGAATAGTGTATTGCATCCTTATCTAGACAAGTTTGTTATTGTATTCATTAATGACATCTTGATATATTCTAAAAATGAGGAAGAGCATGCTAAGCATATAGCAACAGTATTGAGATTCTTGAGAGAGCATCAGCTCTATGCCAAACTTAGCAAATGTAGTTTCTTTGAGAAATAGGTACATTACTTGGGACATGTTGTTTCCAAGGAAGGCATAGTAGTGGATCCAGAGAAGATAAGAGCTATTATTGAGTGGGTAAATCCTAGAAATGTAGATTAGGTAAGATCATTTATGGGGCTAGCAGGTTATTATAGAGGTTCATCAGCAAGTTCTCTTGCATTGCATATTTAGTTAAGTCACTGCAGAGGAAAGGTAAGAAATTTGAATGGACAGAGGAATGTGCAACAAGATTTAAACATTTGAAGCAGTTGTTGACAAATGCTCTAGTGTTAAAGATTTCATATCTGAACAAAGAGTTTTTGGTGTGTACAAATGCTTTCTAGAGAGGACATGATGGAGTTCTTGTGCAGGAAGGGCAGGTACTATGCTACGAGTCAAGGAAACTAAATGAGCATGACCGGAATTATCTGACACATGATCTTGAGTTGGCAGTGATCATCCATGCCTTAAATATGTGGATGCACTATCTTCTTAGCAGGAGGTTTGTATTGATGAGCTATCATAGTGGATTGAGACATATATTTGACCAACCAAATCTGAATGCCAAACAAGCTAGATGGTTGGCCATGATCAGTGAGTTTGAATTTGAGATTGGGTACATCAAGGGTAAGAATAACATGGTTATAGAGGCTCTTAGTAGGAATTACAGGTGAATCATATAGCAGCTATGAGTTCTTATGGGATAGGCTTACAAGATTAGATCTTGTAGGAAGGAAAACAAGATGCTAGGTACAGGGAGCTTATGCATAGGTCGCAACAGGGTACAGGGGGTCAGGATGTGGACTAATATCTTACCACAGATGGTTCGATCAGATTTAGGGATAGGATATACGTACCAAATGGCAGTGAGCTGAAGAAGACTATCTTGCGAGATTTTAATGCAAAACCATATTCAAGTTACCTAGGATACCAGAAGACATTGACAATAGTGAAGAAGTTTTATCATTAGCCGATTTTGAAGAAGGAAGTGGCATAATTTGTGGCTAGATGTTTGGACTGTTAGCAGGTCAAAGCAGAATGTAATCATTTAGGTGGACTACTACAGCCAATTCCAATTCTAGAGTAGAAGTGGGAGGTCATTTCCATGGATTTCATCACAGGTTTGCCAAGGACATCTATACAACATGATTCTATCATGGTTTTAGTGGACATGTTGAAAAAGGTAGCGCACTTCATTCCAATGAAGTCTACGTATTCAGCCAGTGATGTGGCACATGTATTCATCATAGATGTAGTGAGGTTGCATGGAGTTCCAAGGAAGATTGTGTCAAAAAAGGTATGCTAAGTTCACTTCCAAGTTTTTGAAGGAGCTATTTGCAGGTTTGGGTAGAGAGTTGGCCTTTAACACATCTTATCATCTATGGACATATGGATAAACAAAGAGGGTCAACATGATATTGGAGGACATGTTGAGGATGTATGTGATGCATCATCTATGAAAATGGGAGGAGCACCTTCCATTGGTTAAGTTAGCTTACAAAAATGGGTATCAAGAGTCACTGAGGATGAGTTTGAGGCATTGTATGGGCAGAGTTGTAATACTACCATTAGTTGGAGTGATCTAGTGAACAGGGTATTGATAGGACCGAATATTTTGGAAGAGATGGAACAAGAAATGAAGGTTATCAATAAGAATCTAAAGGAAGCATAGGACAGAAAAGAAAAAAAAAAATAATAATAAAATAAAATAAAATAAATAATAATAATAATAATAATAATAATAAATAAATAAATAAATAAATAAAAATAAAATAATAAATAAATAAAAAATAAAAAAATAAAATAAAATAAAAAATAAAAATAAAAATAAACTAAAAAAATAAAATTATGTAGATTGGAACAGGTTGTTTAAGGATTTTTATGTTGGGGAACAAGTGTACTTGTGCATCAAGTGGAAGAAGAGCTCCTTTAGGATTGGATCATGTGCCAAGCTAGTACCTCAATTTTGTGGACCTTTCAATATCCTTGATAGGATTGGACCCATAGTCTATCAACTTACATTGCCTTCGAGAATGAAAGTCCATGATTTTTTCCATGTGTCATTTATTAAGAAGTATGTTAAATATGTTGATCATGTGATTGACTAGTCTACATTGCAGGTGGAGCCAGATGGAGAATTCCAGCCAGAACCTCAGCGTATATTGCAAAGAAAGATTATGATGCTTTGAAACTGAGTAGGTTAAAGTGTAGTGGAAGAACTTTGGGCCCAATGAAGATACATGGGAGATGACAGATTAGATGCAGGTTATGCATCCTTCTATATTTACTGGTTGAACGGATGTTTTTGGCATATGCCTTGGTCTGATATTTTTTGTATATGTAAATATGTATATGGATGTAAATATTATCATGAGTTGTGTTAAAAAGGTCCAATAAACAATATGGGTGTCATATCATTATGGTTGTCATGTTGGTTTTCTTTTCAGCATGTTGATCATTATAAATACTACATTGCACTAAGTTATAAATATCCATGGGCAGTCTATTTTTATTTTAGCAATTTTGTTGGTTTTAGGTGTCATTTAACACCAAGGACAATGTTCCCCCAAGGGGGATGGTTTTTGTAACAGCCTTCATGAAAATTCCATTTAATAAATGTTAAAAACAATAACCACAGATGACTGGGACATGTATTCCAAGCTTAATGTTGGGCAAGACATCCTAGGTGGTGTTCATTTCGCTGTTTATGGCTAATGACATTGGCAAAGGCATTAAAGAGGCAAAAAGGTATTTTCACACATTTATTTATGAAAATAATGGAAATTAGGAGAAAAGGAAGGTGAAAGGTAACATTTTGCATGTGAGGAGGAAATTGAAGGAAAATAATGGAAAAAGAAGAAAATAGAGGCCTCATTAATAAAAAGGATTTTTAGGATCAGCGGGTAGGACTTGGCTAGTTCAGTTTTGGAGCTCTCTTATTATTATCTCTTTCTATCTTATATTCTTGGAGAGTTTTCTTGGAGCACTCTTGGAGGGTGTGGCATACTCGGATTCTTGGAGCAAGAAGGCAAAGGAAGAACATGAAAGCATAAGAAGGCATCGACATCAACAACTACATTATATTTACTTGTAGGTTTCGAGTTGCATGTATGATTTATTCACTAGTTTTGACATGCCTGGCACATGCATGTGGTTTCTTGGTTGTGATCTATCATTGGCATGGAGGATTGACTAGATTGATAGTTGATTGCCTAACCTTGCCATTTCCTAGACAATCATGCTGATTGTGGGTTTACTTTCATTGCTTTGTTTTTGTTGGTTCTCAT
Source organism: Pinus tabuliformis (assembly GCA_031772625.1). Lineage (NCBI taxonomy): Eukaryota > Viridiplantae > Streptophyta > Pinopsida > Pinales > Pinaceae > Pinus > Pinus tabuliformis. Next base: position 328,566,530 of record CM062808.1, read on the forward strand.
GTTTCCTAGTCCTGGAAGCCTTGTAACAGCATGGGTTGAGTTACAAGTCCTAGAATCCCTGGTTGAATAAATGCTCTAGAAGCCCTGTAACAACTTGGGTTGAGTTACTAGTCCTGGAAGCCTTGGTTGGAAAAATGATTTGGAATCCCTTGGTGGGTTTAGTTACTAGTCTTGGAAGCCTTGGTTGGACAAATGCTCTGGAAGCCCTGTATAGGTTGTGGGTTGAGTTACTAGTTCTTAAAGCCTTGGTTGGAAAAATGATCTGGAAGCCCTGTATAATCTGTGGGTTGAGTTACTAGTTCTGGAAGCCTTGTTTGGAAAAACACTCTGGAAGCCCTTGAAGGCTTTGATGGGGACCAATCTGATGATGGCTTTTGGTGATGTCAGACCATGAGGTGGAATCACTATTTGATGGGTTGAGGTGGGTGGCCTCTGGAAGCCCTGCATGAGTTTTGATTGATGTGTTCTTTTAGATCCCACATTCATGCTTGGAATATGGCACGGGGGTGAATGGCTAAAAAGAGATTTGGCTCAACCATTCTGCGGTTGGGTGGAACTTGGTAGTCCCATTTCCGGTTGGTTCATTACATTTATTAATGAAAAAAATCATTCCCATGATTTTCATGTGCAAATGTACTGATGTATATATGGATTTTTATGATTGATATATTTATTTCATTTATGTTCCTATTATGCTTTTTATATGCACATTTACCGTGGAGGTTGTTACAAAGTGGTATCAGAGCATGGTTCAAACACTTGGACTAGATGGGCTCTATCATAAGTAAAATGAAGAACAAAGGTTAAATTTTATACCTTTCTGTTATATCTGTTATAACTTTTCTTCTGTGGAATATTAGAAGCCCAAAATTTTTCCATACTGAAGGTAAATCCCACTGATAATGTGGTAAAAATTTCAGATATTGGTTCATAATACTTTAGGAATTATGATCTAAGGAAGATGACCTTCCTGAATGCACCTTTAAATAGGTCATGTTGGAATTTATGCAATAACTTTTCTTTTGTAGGCTCTCAGAAGTTGAAAAATCATCCAAATTTATGGGAAATACCAATGATTATGTGGTAGACATTTCTCATATTAGGTCACAATATTTTAGGAGATATGAGCAGAGGGAGTCGAGCCTTCTGAATGCTCCTAAAAGTAGGTCTCAAACAGGTCACGCTGACATTTTTGTTATAACTTTTATTCTGGGCACTCTCAAGAGCTACAATTTTTTCCACAATGAGAGGTAATCCCATTTATACCGTGATAAAAATTTCAGACATTCATTCATTATATTTTAGGAGATATGACCAATGTAAATCGAGCTTTCTAGATACTCCTAGAATTGTGCACCAAATAGGATTGTGTTGGTATTTTGTTATAACTTTTCATCTATGAAATCTCAGAAGCTGAAACTTGAACCATAGTCAGGAATAATTCCACTGATCATATGGCTTAGTTTCTATAAAATTTATTACTACAATTTAGAATATATGCATTTAATCCTTCGCTGTATTAGTTTGCATGCAAAGTGTTTGATGAAATGCTTAAATGGGTCAATGATTAATTGCATACAAACTGTTTGATAAAATTCCCCAGTGAGTATGTTGTTTGTGGTTAGTGATAATATTTATGTGTAATAGTATTTCTGTCGTTGATATATGCTTACTTGTAAGCAAATAGTTTTCTATATTAGTTTGCATGTAAAGTGTTTGAATAAATGATTACATGCAAATGTAATAGTATAGTAGTTGTTTGAAGAAAATGTAAAAGTATGGTAATTGTTTGAAGAAAATGTCATTGTTTTGGATGGGATAGTATTATAGTGTGATAATATGGATGTAGCTAATCTATGCCTATTTTCATGCAAAGAATTGAAGAGTTTCATGTAGGGAATTTGAAAGGTTGCATGCAAGGAATTTGAAAAGTTGCATGTAAGGAAATGGAAAAGTGGTATGTTTTTAGTTATGATGTTACAAGTGGAATAAGTGAAATATTTTTGACTTAGTCTCATACAAATGTATGAGAAATAATATTTTTTTTTTCAAGTATGGTTAAATTTAATAGAGATTTGGAGATCCCATTTCCATAATTGGACATTGGAGATCGGACCATTATAGTAGCTTCCTCCTTCTACCTTAGTGTGGACCATGGATGGTAAGGGGGTATGCTTATAAGTTGTTAGCATTGGTGAATATTGATTTCAAATTAATAGACATGATGTATTGATTTTTGGAACATGTGACGGACTGTATATGAATTATATGTCTCTTACATGTTGATTTCATGATACCTACTTACATCCTTGTATGTTAGGTTACATTTTTTAATATTTTGATTACATGTATCAGTCTTGTAAGTTGATTACAAGAACTGATCGATTATGTTCAAATACGTGTGTTTATGCGTAGGTGTAGTTGATTTGGCATTGCTTATGCATATTGTTGGTTGCATGTGGCAATGTGTACAATGGATTAATGGTTGTTGTCATGCATGAGGTCATGGTTCGTGAAGTTGATATGGTCATGCATTGATGACTAGACTCTAGCTAGAATGGTGTATAGATGGTTTTGTATTCATGTGTTATATGTATATATGCAGTTGTTATGCATGTATCGTCTTTGTTATATTATGCATAAATAGTAGGTAAAACATGCCTTGTGAAGTCATTGTATGCAATTTAGGTCATCATGGTGCTATTGGATGTTATGATGCTAATGTGTTGGCTGAGATAGAGAAGGGGATGCATATCATTATAATGAGGTTGAAACATTGGACTTTGGGGTAAGAGTAGATCGTCATACATTTATTGTATGTTCGACATGCAAGTATGTAAGTTAAGGATTTTATATGCATTAGGTTTATGTACATGTCTTTTGATGTTATAGTTACATTCATATCTCATTGCCTTGATGATGGACTCACCTAGCTAGTCCGAAACGTTGGTTTCATAAATGGTTCATAGGTTTTTCCACTAGCATAACATTCATGATATATGTTGGTTGATTAGTGTAGTTATATGCACATGTGTCGGATAGTCAAGAATGATAGTAACTTGAAGTTGTATGCATTGCTATTGTTGTTTATATTAGATAACATGATGATTATGCTATATGTTGCTGAAGTGTATGTTATAGGTTAACTTGTTGATTGTTACATGATAGTTAGCTTGATGATTCAGTTTTATGTTGTTGATGAACATGATATATAGCTTATTGTTGTTATATGTTATTAACTTGATGATTAGGGTTATTTCATTGAGACATTGATGTTATAATTTGGATTGGCCATATGCATGACGGTTATGTTCATTGCAAATCTTGATGTTATATGTATTGTGTTAACCTGGTTTGACCTATGCAGATGGTTATGGTTTCAATATTCAAGTATGAGCCGACATATTTGTGACATGGTGTCGTACTAATCTAGATTGATCATACATATGTGATTGTTATGAATGAATGACAAATGCTTATGAGCTTATGACGTGAACATGTTAGTTAGTTACTGTTATGTATATCATGATTTATGTTTGAGTTGATATGTTGTGAATTTGTATCATGCTAACATAGCTTTATTGTGTATACAAGATAGCCTCCCCCAATATACATTAAGGTATGAGTTTTCTTATGTCGTATATTTGGTGCTTAGTTGTTTGATTATGCCATCTATTTGATATTTGAGTGTTTGGTTCCTATTATGTCGTCTAGTTGATTTATCTAACATGGTATGTTTTCAAATGGTTGAACGATTGATGAATTGCTTAATATGAGGATGTGTTCAAATAATTTTTTTTTAAGATGATTGTACTAACATGTATGTGTTGAGATAGTTGATATGTACTTGAATGTAGTTGATAGTTGTAGCATTATGTCTAATGACTATGGATTATGGCATGATTGTTTGTAAAAGTTGATTTCAAATTGATAAATATGATTGTCTTGATATTTGGAACATGTGGTTGACATGTGTGAGCATGATTCAGGGAATTTCATGGAAAGAGAGGTTTCCATGAAATCTTGAAGAAGGTTCAGGTTGAGCTTTCCTTGGGAACCATGGGGATTGAGTCATGGTGTTTGTTGTTAGTCATGTGCCTTCAGTCTTTTGTGAATTGTTGAGCTTGATTTACGGCTTTGTTTATGTCTAGTGTATGGCATACCTTTTTTTCTACAGAGTCATGTTGTTATTGGTTTCTATGGTCTTCTTCTTGTTTGTTTCTTGTCTTGCCTTTTATGTTTTGAGTCTTGGGAATTGGTTGGGAAAGAGGAAAGTTGATGTAGCTCGGGGAGAGCTATGTGGTACTCGATATGTAATCTAAGACATGGATGGAGCTCTTTGCATGAGTAAGCACAGCGGAAGGTAAGACTATGACAATTGGTTGGACTGGTTGGGTCCATTGTGGTAAATGGAGAGTAGAAGTGCAGACATAAGAAATCTAACAAGAAAAGGTAAAGTAAATGGAGCAGAGGTGTCATATGGTTTGGCTATGTTGGGAACTATTGCTCTCAATGCCTTTGCATAAATAAGAAAGTTCCCTTAACCTAGACCTTATGTTATCCAGTGATTATTTTATGATCATGATTATGTTGAAGTTTATATATATACATGTATGTATGTATGTATGTTGTTGTATGACTTGATCATGATTGTTTTATGCTAGTGTTTATATATGCATCTATGTATCCATGCATCTATGTTACTATCTAATAGGGTTTTTAGGGATCATTATTCTGGAGGAATGATTGCTTATGCAAGAGAACAACATGAAGAGGTTCTTGGTCTTACGAGGAATCAATTGGGAAGAATAGTCATGACAAATATATGAGGTCAGTATCATGTGGATATGATTTGATATTGTATACTTGTATTATGCCTATGTCTATGTTATAACATGTAATGTTGAAGGATACATCAACAAAGTGAAAGCAGTATGGTCTACAGCATGCTAGGATAAACATGGATGAGATACCGGAGGTAAGGTTTCTTGGTAAGGATAGTGTGGTTTTGGATGTGTGGTACTAATATTGAGCATACATTGTATATGTTGTACATGTTGCATCTATGATGTGTGCACTTGTGGTGTTGTGTGTACATAGCATGTGTACATGTTATTTATGCAATGTTATGTACATGATGGTACAAATAGGGTTGTGTGAATATTGCATATGGGGTGTTTTATACATATTGTACTATCGTCATGATGTATATGTGATGTGTGTGCATATGGTGCTCTGTGCATGTTGGATATGCAATGTTGTGTACGGATGATGCTATGGACATGTTGGATATGCAGTGCTATGTACACTTGGTGTTGCGTGCATGTTGTACATATGGTGTTGTGTGCATGATTGTACAAGTGGTACTCTGAGCATGTGGTGCCATGTACATGTTGTACATAGGGTGCTATGAGCATGTGGTGTTATGTACATGTTGTGCATGTGATGTTATGTACATGTTGTGCATGTGATGTTATGTACATATGGTGTCGCGTACACATCGTGAATGTGGTACTATGTACATGTGGTATTGTGTACATGTTGTAGAGTGGTGTAGTGTACATGTGGCATCGTGTACACAGTGTGCAGGTGGCACCATGTACATGTGATGTTGTGAACATGTTGTGTAGGTGGTGTAATGTATAGGTGGTATTGTGTACATGTTGTACATATGGTACTGGTGTAAATGTGGTATTGTGTGCATATCGTTGATGTTGTGTTATGGGCATGTGATATTATGCATCATGTAGTCATGGTAATGTGGTGTGTGTACTCGTTGTGTAGTACTCTGTGTAGGTACATGCATTGGGCGGTATTGCACATTGGGTATAGATGGATGCATTATGTTTTACATTGGCTGTAGGTGTATGCGTTGTATGTCAGGTGTAGGTGCATGTATTGCATGGTATTGTGTGTCAGGTGTGGTTGTATGTGTGTGATGCACACTATGTCTCTATGCACATGGTTGAGGGAAAGGCACTGGGTGTAGCACCGATCCGGAGTGTGTACTGTATAAAGATGAAGGTAGAAGCTAAGGATTGATGAAAGGATAAGTATCAACATTTTATTTTAGTTTTATTATGCATGTGATTTATGACTATGTTATATGATGATTATATGTGATCCATGGTTTTGGTTTATGATGGTTACATGTGATTTATGATTTGATCTGTGATGGTTGTGTTTGATCTAACCTAATGTGATATTTTTATACATGTTGATTTGGTCAAATATGCCAGTTTGACTTATTGTGACACGAAGCAAACATGATTGCAAATGTACCTTATTTACGAGCTACTAATGAGGTATGATGTGCATTTATTTTAATTTATTTTAAAATTGATGGAAGTTATGTGTGTAAGTATAGGAATCATGAACATGTTTGGTTGGGTAGTTGAAACCAACTACAAGAATTAGTAGCTTGATATGGTTGTTTGGTGGTTGCTTATGGTGGTTTGGTAGTTGCTTTATGATGGTTTAGTATTTTATTTATGTTGGTTTAGTATATGCTTTATGATGGTTGATATATGCTTTATGATGATTTGATATGTGCTTTATGTTGGTTTATACATGCTATATGATGTTTTGATATATGCCTTATGATGTTTTGATATATGCTATATGATGATTAGTGTATGATTGATATATGTTTGGTATATGATTTGGCATATGTTTTGGTATATATATTTTGATGATGTTGTTATATGTACACCCGTGTATGGATGTAAATACCATAACGAGTTGTGTTATAAAGCTCCACTATGTGGTATGGGTGTTATGTTATTATGCTATCATGTGGTTATATTATCATGATGTTATGATGTCATATGAGTTTTCTTGAGAAGGATAATCATTGTAAATACCGTAATGAGCTATTTTATAAAGCTCCACTATGCGGTATGTTGTCATGTTTCCATGATGTTTTGATTTTGAGCAAATCTTTCATTGTAAATACTACAATGAGCTATGTTATAAAGCTCCATGGGCAGTATGTGTTTTTTTCAAAAGTCTTGTTGGTTATAGGTGTCATTGAACACCGAGGACGGTGTTCCCCCAAGGGGGAGGGTTTTGTAATAGCCTTGGTGAAAATTCCACATAATAAATGTTAAAATCAATAACCACGGATGACTCGGACACGTATTCCAAGCTGAATGTTGGGCAAGACATCCTAGGGGGTGTTCATTTGGTTGTTTATGGCTAAGGAAAATGGAAAAGGCAATGTCTAGGCCATTAAAGAGGCAAAAATGTATTTTGGCACATTTATTTATGAAAATAATGGAAATTAGGAGAAAAGGAAGGTGAAAGGTCACATTTTTCATGTGAGGAGGAAATTGAAGGAAAATAATGGAAAATGAAGAAAATAAAAAGCTTTTGAGGATCAATGGGCAGGAATTGGTCAGTTCAGTTTTGGAGCTCTCTCATTATTATCTCTCTCTCTCTCATATTCTTGGATACTTAGAGTTTTCTTGGAGCACTCTTCAAGGGTGTGGCATAGTTGGATTCTTGGAGTAAGAAGGCAAAGGAAGAACATGAAAATGCAAGAAGGCATCGGCATCAACAACTACATCATATTTTCTTGCAAGTATCAAGTTGCATGTATGATTTATTCACTAGTTTTGACATGCATGGCACATGCATGTGGTTTCTTGGTTGTGATCTATCATTGGCATGGAGGATTGCCTGGATCGATAGTGGATTGCATAGCCTTGCCATTTCTTGGATAGCCATGGTGATTGTGGGTTTACTTTCATTGCTTTGTTTTTGTTGGTTCTCATGTTTCCTTAGCTTGGGTTGAGTTATTAGTCCTAGAAGCCCTGGTTGAACAAATGCTCTAGAAGCCCTGTAACAACTTGGGTTGAGTTACTAGTCCTGGAAGCCTTGGTTGAACAAACACTATGGAAGCCCTGTAACATCTTGGGTTGAGTTACTAGTCCTAGAAGCCCTGTTTGGACAAACGCTCTAGAAGCCCTTGGTGGGTTGAGTTACTAGTCCTAGAAGCCTTGGTTGGAAAAATGCTCTGGAAGCCTTGTATAGGTTGTGGTTTGAGTTACTAGTTCTCGAAGCCTTGGTTGGACAAACGCTCTAGAAGCCCTCTATAAGCTATTGGTTGAGTTACTAGTTCTGGAAGCCTTGGTTGGACAAACACTCTGGAAGCCCTTGAAGGCTTGGATGGAGACCAATCTAATGATGGTTTTTGGTGATGTCTGGCCATGAGGTGGAATCACTGTTTGATGGGTTGAGGTGGGTGGCCTCTGGAAGCCCTGGATGAGTTTTGATTGATGTGTTCTTTGAGATCCCATATTCATGCTTGGAATATGGCACGGGGTGAATGGCTGAAGAGATATTTGGCTCAGCCATTCTACGGTCAGGTGGAATGTGGTAATGCTCTGGAAGCCCTTGGCATCAGCTCACCACCTTTTCCAGCACACCATCATAGACAACCAAACTTGGCATCAGCTCACCACCTTTTCCATCACAAGCATGTCAAAGAGTTGGTCTCATCACAACGGACCAAGTGTCAGTGATGTCTTGCATGTCTTGCTAAAGCCATGTTGTCTCACATGAGTACATGTGCATTGTAATGTAACGTAATGTCAAGTGTAAGTCATGTGTCGACAGTTGGATGTAACAGTCATAGAGTAGATGAAGAGTCATGATGGTAGATGAACTGTCACAATGGGGAATGTCAAGGGTCACCCCACCCTTTGCTATAAATAGAACCTCATAAATCATTGTATAGGATTTTGGTCAGCCAAGCTTTCGATAAGACTATCTTGGAGAGAGCTTGGATAGTATTGTAATGTGCCTTGGCTTCTCCACTGCATGGAGCTAGTACATCTCTTTGGAGGAGCATGCGGATGTGGTTGTAACATTCCACTATTGGAGCTAGTGGTTGGACATGGATGTATTGTGGGACTAGAACTTACACTTCTTTATATAATAAGAGCCATCACGTTTCATGCATATGTTGTATTGTATTCCAGCTATCTTATTTACTCTAAATGGCATATGTATTTTCTTTCTTATGCATGCATGTATGGACTATTCTGTATGAGTACGTATGAATCTTTTTCAAATGTGTTGTTGGTTGAACCATCACTTTAGATTGCCAGTTAACTTGCTTTCCAGCTTGTGATGCATCTTTGCTTGTGTGTTCCCTTCCCATATGAGTACTATTACAGGTTGTCAAGAAGCGCACTCATCTCAACCCCCATGTGTTAGAACCTCTCATGCACCTTCCTTGTCTCACTACAGCTGTCACACTCTTGCTACCAATAGAGTCATCTTAATTGCCTCTATGTGAAATCATGGTCAAGGCATTACCATACGATCCACTGTTGGGACTCCTACACCAAATGGTTTGAGGTCTAATCAGAACTTCTTACCGGGGATATCCCCTTACATGTTGGCGGGTCCAACACCATCAACATTTTGGTGCTAGAAGGAGGGCCAGATGACAAGCTGATTCCTCACATCTATTTTGAATCTCTACATATCTATCATGACTAACTACTGAGTTGCTCTTCCAAAATGTATGTCTTATGGAAGTGATTTCATCATCTCAAAAAATCTCTCAGATAACTTGTCTCATAAAACATTTGATGGTGGAGGCTACGTAGCCTTGGTTAGGCACACAGTTGGCATTGTAGGATCATACAAGAGACATGGATTCTTTGAAGAATACATGAGCTGCTCACTATTCTTCTACATGCTTCAAGGAACCCAATGCAATGATGTGCCACACTACCCAAAAAATCTATTCATTCTCTTTCTCATCTGGTCGTAGAGATAGACTGTTATTTCAATCACTTCGACTATAAAGCACTCAACAAAGAAATTTTGGAATTACAAAAAGTACCTGATGAATCCATTGAGTAGTTTTATACACGCTTTTGTAATCTTGCATTCTGATTCCCCGAAGATGATATTGATTGGGAATTCCTCGATGGGATATTTGAGTATCTTCTTTACATATATGAAAATACATAATTCTTTAAATCACTCGAATCCCGCTCATACTCTAGTGATGGAACTGTGCAATCACGAGTAGGAATAATCTCTATCACAAGTGACTGTCTGCCTTCACCTCATCAAACACCTCCGCCACCACCGAGTGATACGGGAAAACATGCACACACATATGTTGAATTGTGACATCCTCCCACCCCACCTTCTCTTGAGATCTGTGCAGATTTGGAAAGCTTGTTGGTTATCACGTGGATTCATTCCCTTGACCTATGTACTCGCGTTAGGTTGATCCTCTGAATTGTACTATCTTGTGTTCTTCCATTCCTGATTCCTCACCTGCTCTGAATGAGGATCAGGTTGTCGACAGAGTTGGTGTTATACAACCAACCTGCACCATCATTCATGATGAGTGTGTGTGGGAATCTAAAAAAGAACTCGTGGTGAAGGATGACTCCCTTTCAACCGTGCCTCATCCCCTTCATCCTAACATCCCTTGTGATTCTGAAATTATTGATATTCCCTGTGCAACCCCATTTCCAAATGTTTCTACTTCCGATCATTCACAATACACGTCAGATGTTAGTCTGTCATTACAATGTGGAGAGGACACATCTTCCTTGGAAAATCCATCTAATATGTCATCTATATTTCCTAAAAAAACAGAGGGTGAACGTCTTTTCTTCCCATCTACCCGTCTGCCAGATTCATCAAATCATGAGGATGCTGACGAACATCTCGAATTTTCTGATCTTGGTTTTCATGATCTATTCACTTCCTCATCCGATCATGATGTTGATTCAATAGCTTTTAATCTATCCAAGACATTGGTCTACAATGATCTATATATCAATGAAGTCGAAACCCCCAGACGGTCAAGGAACTTTAGCCTGAGCTGATGGTTATGTCAGGCCCTTGCTATCCTAAGGTTGGTTTCACTTCCAGTCAAGAAATTGTTGAAACACTCAAGGATCCCCATCACTCTCTTCTTTGAATAGAAGATCAACCAAACATCCAAATTTCACTTCCTCCACTCAAACTACATGATCCCATCTCTCATGTGTTGGAGGAATATTACACAACATGCACAACACAAGTGGTCTACCTTTCTCATGTTTTCTTGCATGTCACAGTCAAGAGAATGCATGCAATCAACATCTCCATGTAGTGTAGCACAACATCATGGCATCTCCACAGAATGCATGTCATGCACTTTCACTCATCTTTGTTCTATTGTCGCTTGTAATCTCGAAGTGTGTTTGTCTTCACTGTTACATCTTTCTTCTTTTCCACTTCGCATAGCTATCTCGTTCACAAACCATGCCTTCACCAACATGGGTCAAACAATGCGCCAGTGACTGCATTGGAAGTATCACTTCACGTGAGATGACCCATGCATTGTTAGCTTAGGAGTAAGACTAGTGTTTTCTTTCGAGTTGTTTGCTTGCATGGATGTTTTCTTACTTACTTTGTTTGTTTGTTTGTCTACTTACTTGTTTTCTTACTTGCTTTGCTTTCGCTTTTGCTTCTGCTCTTGCTTTGCTTTGTTGTTTGTTAGTTCTCTTGTTTTGTTTCGTAGGATATTTTTGCATGAAACCATGTACGACTCTTGAAGAAAGCTGGGTAAAGTACAAGAGGCCTTGTGCTACTATCACTACTTGGTTACCTGTCATCCTCCCTCTCTATGAATAATTTGTTACTTTTAGTCCATGATATGTCGAAGGAAAATACGTACTGTTCAAAGTGAACCTTGGTGAAAACACAACACTTTCATGCTAACTAGTGTTGCCAACTCTAGTCAGTTGCTTTTGGGTTAACCCTTATCAGCTTAGTCAAGTAGAGTAAGGTGAGGGGGAAAACCTTAACCGGCACGTCAGAGGTATAGTAAACTACTTCTCTGTAGGAACAACCTCTTCTACTCTCAATAATTCAGGATCCCTCTTCTGCCTCTGAAATGAATGAGTGTTATGCACAGTTACGAAGATGAAAATGAAAAAAAATGAAAAAGTGAAAAAAGTTTGAAAAGAAAAAGAAAATGAATAAGGTGAAAGAAGAGAAATGCTTCCTACATAGAGAGGTGATGTAAGTAACTCCGTTGGGGTTCTAACTAAGCTCACTAGTAGCAAAGCCATGTTTGTGTTCCTATGTGACTCCGCCAGGTTAATGTCGAGGCCTACTGGCAGCAAAGCAACACAAGAGATGAAACTAAGACTCTAATGACTATACTGCTTATGCACCAATATACCCCTCAACCCCAATCAAAAAAACTGTGTTGCCTTGGCTTGGAATATGTGTCAATCGACCAAGAGCTGGGGAGATGTTACATCTTACAATCAAGCTAGTGTGGAAAACAAGAGGATCTGAGAACTAAAAAATACTTCTAGAGGTGTTAGACTTGCTTTTCATGAACAAGGTCCATTTAGAGAGTTGGAGTGAATCTACTAGTGTGTCTCCAAGTGTTTTAGTGGCTACAACCACCCTCCAAAATTTTTTGTTAGCTTCATTTTGGAGCCTCCCTTTCAACCTTCGCAGCAACATGTCTTTCTTTGTCAAGTACACAAGCTTCAGTGTTTTCTTGCGCAAAGATAGCCTGTCGATCACAACTCGACGCATTCCCCTCATAGGCTGATCATCTGGACTTGGTCCAAATGTAGGTTGACCGCTCCCCCAAGAAATTGTTCAATTCTGGAGGGAAAACAACCTTCCCTCCAGAAATTACACAATCCTAACTAGCAGCCTGTTGGGCTCCATAATTGCGCAATTCTGGTAGCCAACACTCACAGTGAAAATTGCGCAACTTTCCCCACCAAGGCTGCTCAGCCCAGAATTTGCACAATTTGGGTAGCAATTAGCTTCTCTTCCTAGGAATTGCACAAATCTTCTAGGAAACCAGCCCAACTCCCAACCCGAAATGCGCATTTTCTCTCAGTAGTCAAGCAGTCTCATGCATATGCAACTGAGTTGACCAGTTCCCTCTAGGAATGAGAAAATCTGACTTACTTACATGGAATGCTTCTCCCAAGGCAGTCTACAAAGGTATCTCTTGTTTCAGGGATCTATTTTTAGTAGTTGGAGGTTATATGAAAGGATCATTTCAGACACCTCCCACCAAGTGTCACTTTCCCTATATCTGTGGCATGCACGTAACAACCTCGATGGTATCAAAACTCATCAATTGGACACTGCAGAGCACATTCCTCACATCAAACTTGAAACTCTGACATCCCACATCACATCTAGGAGCTGTCAGCACACTCAACTCAGTTGTTTTGGGGTAAGCCCACTTTCCATGACTTGTGTTGCATCTCTGGTGCCTTTTGTGTTTCGCATTGTATGAACACAGTCTACTTGATTTCAGTGAGCGCTTACTGTCGTTTTGATACATTCTAGCTTGTACTAGCACCATTTCAGTTTTCATCAACATCTCACTACTGTCGCATGCATGAAACGGTTTTTCACGAACGGTCGCCGATTCGGTGACTCACCTCACCCACATGTAGGTTGTTCCCGTTTCTGAATATTTCATTCACCATTTGCATGCATGATCATTCACTTATGCTTACACTCAGTATCACCATGCTTTTTCACTCACATTCACGTTTAGTTTCCTGTTGGTGAGTTTGGGAAACCTCAACCCAGACTCTACTTTCACTTAGACAACATTGCGAAATTTGCGGAAGGAAGGCTCTGTCTTCCTCTCCAGAAATTCACATTTCTTCCCAACCACTGTCACTCCAGGACTATTTTTTGCATTTTTGAGGGACAGTGACTACTAGCCCAAAAAATTGCGCAATGTAGACCCTGAGCCTCTAGTCACTGCCAGCTGAGATTTTGTATTGCGCAATTCCAGAAGTCAGTAGCCAGAATGGATTGTGCATTGCACAGTTCTAGCAGTTAGTCAGCCTCCCAGCACCCTAGACTATTCCTTGCATAGACTTGGCAGTCAGTCTCCTGACCTCCCGGCCAAAATTGCGCAACCCTGATGATCAGTTACACAGGTATGTTGCAAGTTAGTTCTCAATTTCATTTTTGTTTTCAACTGAAAGATTGCTTGCCATGAGTGTTGCCATGTCTCCAGGTATCACAAGTGTTCATCTTCCTCTTAGCAGTGCAGGTACAATCCAAGAGAGCAGATTCGAAGACACTGTTCAGAGCACACCTGGAGATGCAGTCGATCAAATGTTTATGAGCTTGCCTACTCACGAAGATATCAAGTTGTTCGTAGACAAGGGCATCAAGATATGAAAACAACAACATCACAACCAACAATATCATGAACAATAGTTGAAGGCAACATGTCGAATGCAACGAATTCAAGAGGAAGGTTGTTGACAACACAGAGGTGGAACAAAATTACAAGCTCAAGCAGATCCACTGATGATGAAATAATATTTGGAGACTTAGGCTATGAGGTGACAACATGACATGAAGATCGTGTGAAGACAGAGAATGGAACAAAGAAGGATTTGCATGTTCTAAACCAACAACTCAAGGAAGAAAATGAAGTTGCACAGACAGACGAATGAATTGCACTAGGGACAGGAATAGTAGTGGGTGCAACATGCACTCATGGATGAAATTGTGCCCGTACAAGTTATAGATCTATCGCAGCAGTTGACACGGAGCAGATATGATAAGCACTGTTGTTGATCACATGCAAGGGATTCAGTAGCATGCATGTCATTGTGCATACACATGCAATCCAACCCATTCAACACACTCACCAAGGCAAAGACAAGAAGCAAGTTCAACTGGACCTGAACATGTACTTTGACAAGTTGATGCCATGACCACCAACACACACTTGAATATCAATGCAAACACTATGCATTAGTGTGTTTCTGGTTCAGCCACACCCAAGAAGACCATGCACGTTTTAGCAGACGAGTTAGATGAAGGAGCCATACCAATGCACCAGATGCAACAGTGGCAGGGGTTCACTTTAGCAAGATGTCAACATGGAGTGCACGCACACCATCACGAACAACCAAGCTTAGCATCAGCTCACCACCTTCATCATCACAAGCATGTCAAAGAGTTGGTCTCATCACAACGGACTGAGTGTCAGTGATGTCTTGCATGGCTTGCTTAAGCCATGTTTTCTCACATGAGTACATATGCATTGTAATGTAACGTCATGTCAAGTGTAATTCAAGTCTCGATAGTTGGATGTAATAGTAAGAGAGTAGATGAAGAGTCACGAGGGTAGATGAAATGTCACAAAGGGGAATGTCAAGGGTCACCACACCCTTTGCTATAAATAGAACCTCATAATTCATTGTATAGGCTTTTGGTCAGCCACGCTTTCGATAAGACTATCTTGGAGAGAGCATGGACAATATTGTAACGTGCATTGGCTTCTCCACTACATGGAGCTAGCACATCTCTTTGGAGGAGTAGGCAGATGTGGTTGTAATGTTCCACTATTGGAGCTAGTGGTTGGACATGGATTTATTGTATGACTGGAACTTACACATCTTTATATAATAAGAGCCAATAGATTTCATGCATATGTTGTATTGTATTCCAACTATCTTGTTTACTCTAAATGGAATATGTATTTTCTTTCTTACGCATGCATGTATGGACTATTCTGTATGAGTATGTATGAATATTTCTGAAATGTGTTGTTGGTTTAACCATCACTTTGGATTTCCAGCTAACTTGCTTTCCAACTTGTGATGCATCTTCACTCGTGTGTTCCCTTCCCATCTGAGTACTATTACAGGTTGCCAAGGGGCACACTCATCTCAACCCCCATGTGTTAGAACCTCTCATGCACCTTCCTTGACTCACTGCAGCTGTCACACCCTTGCTACCAACAGAGTCATCTTACTTGCCTCTATGCGAAATCGTGGTCAAGGCATTACCATACGACCCACTATTGTGACTCCTGCACCAAAGGATCTAAGGTCTAATTAGGACTTCTTACTAGGGAGATCGCCTTACATGTTGGTGGGTCCAACACCGTCAATAGAGACATTAAAGAAGAAGTAGCTACTGTAAAATCTCAAGAAGTTTGAGTATGCACAATAATCCTTGGTGTATCTTTGGTATGTGATAAGTGGAGGAGAGCTGAGGATAGATCCTACCAAGATGGAGGCCATCATGAAATGTTCAGTACCTTATAATGTTTCTAACGTTAGGATTTTCATTGCGGAAACACAATATCTGAGGAAGTTCACAGTCTTGTTTTAGGTAGTAGCAATGCCACTTTATGCCATAAAAACAATTGACAAGATTTATGGGGAAAGGATCAACAAAGGGCCTTTGAGGAGCTAAAGAAGAACATTATTCAAGCACTAATCCGACATTGCTAAACTTGCAACAACCCTTTGAAAACATAGTTACAGATGAAACAGGAACTATTACCTCAAAACAGGTACTCGAGCCCAAAAACCCCCAAAAAACATGAAAAACAACCTAAAAATGAAAATTGTTTATTCCAGAACAATGTTTTTTTCTTAAGGGTATATTTTCAACATTTTTTTTTTAAATGAAAGTAAAAACCATTTTTTTTAAATGGATGAAAAAAACACCCTTAAATTTTTTTGTTTATTCTGGAATAACAAAAAAAAAAACGGGTTACAATTTTGACATTTTTTAGCAATGGAGTTAAAGAGAAAATATCCGGAATTTGAAAAACTCTAAAATTCCAACAATTCTCGGACATGATGTTAAAGATAAAATATCTTGACTCTAGAAAACCTTGAAATTGTAATTGTTTTCGACCAAAGCATTAAAGATAAATGTCATGACTTAGAAAAACATTAAAATCTTGACAATTTTTCAACCATGCAATTAAAACCAAAGATTATGACTACAAAAAAATCTCAAGTTTTCAAAATATTTCAAGCATGACATTATGGAAAAAATTTATGACTTAAAAAACTTTAAAAATGAACACCTGAATGAAAGAGTTATTAAACAAAGAGTAAATTTTTTAAATGCTAAATGTATAGCGATTTTAAAATCTTAGACTAAGACAACTTGAGACATTGCAAAATAAGATTTAAAGATCAACTATCGAATTGACACACAGTGTAGGTGAGCTCAATGCATTGTAATGAAAATTTAAAAACTAACCATGAAATTAACACATTGTGAGGCAGACTCAATTCATTATAACGAAAATTTAAAATCAACTATCAAATTGCACATAATGGGATCAGGTTGCTAGAAAATCATCGACACAGAGCCTACAATATATATATATGAAAACAAAAATTCAAATATTGAAAAAAAATCAAATATAAAAAATAGATAATAATGACATAATAAAAAACGATAAAATGTAAAAAAAGTTAACCATACCATGTAAAAAAAAAAAAAAAAAAAGAAAGAAAGAAAGAAAAGAAAAGAAAAGAAAGAAGAAAAAAAAAGAAAAGAAAGAAAAATAAAAACAAAAATAAAATGCAACATTAAAAAAAAAAAAAAAAATTAAAAAATAAATTAAATATCATAACATATATAAAATAAAATAAAAAGAAACCATAAAAATGTAAAACAAAAAATCAGCATTAGCTTGAAAAAATTTAATTTTTTAATAAATAAATAAAACAAAAAATAAACTAAAAAATTTAAAAAATAAAAATAAAAAAGATAAAATAATAATAATTAAATTATTAATAATAATAATAATAATAATAATAATAATAATAATAATAATAATTCAAAACAATTAAAAAAAATTAAAACTAAAATTAAAAAAATAAATAAATAAATTTAAAAATTTAAATTAAAAAAATATATATTATAAAATTTAAATTATAAAAAAAATGAAAAATAAAATAAAAAATTCAAATAAAAAGTATTTAAATTTAAAGATTTAATTATAAAAATTTAAAAACAAAACTAAATAAAAAACATTATAAAAAACAATTAAGAAAACACATAAATAAAAAACATTATAAAAAACAATTAAGAAAACACATAAATAAAAAACATTATAAAAAACAATTAAGAAAACACATTAAAAAAAAATAAAAATTAAAAAAATTAAAAAACAAAATTAAAAAATAAAAATAAAAATAAATTAAACTTTAAAAATATTTAACTTTTAAATTCAATTTTTTTTTTTTAATTTCTGAATTTAAATATTTTTTAATTTTAATTTTAATTTCTTTTAATGTTTTTGTTTTTTGTTTATTTATTTATTTATTTTGTTTTTAAATTGTATTAATTTTATTTTTTTGTTTTTTAATTGTTTTGATTTTTTTTATTGTATTTATTCTTTTTTTGAGTTTTTATAATTTAGTTTTTCAATTTTTGATATTTTCTTTTATGTTATTTCTTAATTTTGTTTTTCTTTTAATGTTTTTTTTTGGAATTTTGATTTTATATTTTTTATAATTGATTTTTTTTTGTTTATATGTTATTTCTTTATTTTTATAATTTTAATTTCAAAAAATAATTCTTAAATTTCTTTTTACTTATTTTTAATTCTATTTATTTAATTTAAATATTTTTTAATTTTTCATTTTAATTGATTTTTACTTTTTATTTTTATTTTTCTTAATTTTTTTATTTCATTTTTTTGGGTAACTATTTCAAGTTTTTTTTTCTAATGAGTTTTTTATTTTTTATTTGTTTTCTTAACTTAAAAAAATGTCTTTAGATTTTCTTTTTTAGTTTAATTTGTTTTTCTTTAAATTATATTTTTTTTTTGGAAAAAATTTCATTTTTTTTATATTTTTGTTGTTTTGAGTTAATTTCTTATTCATATTTTTCTTTTACGAGTTAATTTTGGTTTTTGTTTTTACATTTTATTTTTTTTTGTCATGCTTTTTTTATTTTTATTTTTATGTTTTATTACTATGATAAGAATCACCAACATTTAAAAAATATATATCCACACTTAATTCATTAGAAAAATTAAAGTGTAAAAACTAAGCCCTCTAAACAAAAATGGTTGATGCTCATCAGCGCTTTTCAAAATCAAGATGAAAATCACTACCAAAAAAAAAATGTTCATGCTTGATACATAAAAAAAAAATTAAAGTGTAAAAAATAAGCCCTCTACATAGATATGTTGATGCTGCATCAACACTTTTCAAAATCAGCATGAAAATCACTAACATTTAAAAAAAATGTGTTGATGCTTCAACACTTTTCAAAATCAGCATGAAAATCATTAACATTTTAAAAAATGCGTTGATGCTCCATCAACACTTTTCAAAATCATATTGAAAATCACCAACATCGAAAAAAAATATGTTCATACTTGATACACAAGAAAATTTAAAGTACCAAAAATATGCCAAAAAAAAATGTATTTTGGCATCACTACTTTTCAAAATCGGGTGATTTTTTGCTACCTAAAAAAAAAGTACCAGTTCACTTTCTCATTTGATCGGTAATTATGTTTTAACTGAAGATATATGTGAGTGGGTATGCCATGGAAGTGGTCTTCATGTATGGAGGAAGACCTATATGCTACCATTATGAAGTATTTCATGGGGCAATCCTTAACTACCCTACCTATGACAAGGAGATCTATGGCCTAGTACAAGATACGAAAAAGTGGAAGCAATATCTGATCGGGAAGGAGACAATAATCCACATAAATCATTGGCCACTACAGTACCTGCAAGACCAAAGTAAGCTACAAGAAACTAGGAAATACAAGTGGATGGGGTTTCTACAATAGTTTCATTTAGTGATCAAGTATAAGAAGGGAAACACAAACAAGTTCAACAACATGCTTTCAAGGCCACTGACATCAAAGATCACAACTCTGGTCAATTCAATGCGCATGGAGCCATTCCCACATGATGTGTATAGAAAGTAATATTTAGAGGATGGGGACTTCAAGGAGGTGTTTCAACAGTTGCAGATTCAGAGTCATGTGAAAAATGGTGACAACACTATTGAGTGGCATCTCTAGGATGGGTTACTATATAGGCTAGACAAGCAATTTGTTCCTAAAGGTGAGAAATTACAATATATTAGAGAGTCTGAAACCTCCAAGGTTGCGGGGCACTTTGGTGTAGGGAATGTTGAGATTGCAACAAGATGATGGAGCTTAGTGAAAAGAGTCACCTTCACTAAGTGGGCCCGTAGGCAAATTATGGCACAAGTTCTATTTTTGGATCCCAGCAGGGATGATCACAATAGGAGTGACCACATCAAGGATGATCATAGCAGGAGTGACCACAGCAGGAGTGATCACAGTAGGAGTGACCACAACAGGAGTGATCACAACAGGAGTGATCAAAGTCTATTTTTAGACTGGTTGTCCAAAATAGAAAAGCCAAATATTATTGTCTCATAATAATATTTGGACTATAAGCTTGATCTTATTCTCTTGGAGCACTTCAGTTTGAACTACAGATGTGGCCCATGCAGCTGTCAGAAGGAAGTACGCTTTTCTTATGAGTCAATTGAGTTGTTGCATGCATGACTTCAGTTAGAACTCAATCAGTTGAGTTTGGTGGAGTTGATTGTGGAGTTGATGGAGTTGTGTTCAGTTTGACTTGGTTAAACTAGTTGTAGTTAGTATAACTGCAAATAGACTAATGATGAGTTGTTAAACTAATTATTAACTCATAATACAACTATAAAATACATCAGTTAACTCATTTGCATGTCAGTGCATGTTCAGTTCAACAGGGACAAGTGTTAGAGAATCAGATTGCTATCAGTTGTGACTATAGTTGTGCATGAGGATTTTCACAATCAAGGGATTAAGTATGCCAATGACTTTTCTCATGTATTTGCCCAGTATTATAGCCTCTGCTCATGTCTTACACAGTGTGAGTGATTCTTTGGAGGTGAAATACGAGTTTGGTAAACCATTCTCATTCATTCTTGAGCAGGTATTGAGCTATGGAGGCAGGCAAGCAGCGGGGGAGATTTGGAGATCAAATCTGAGCTATATTGTGTGTAGCATGTGGAGATAGTACTAAGTACTTGGGATGAGTATTGTACCATGTATTGTTACATGATTCAATCAATATAATATATAGATAGTTGGGGTTTTTAGTGAGATGCTTTCCCCGGGAAAATACTGTGTTGATATGTGTGATTGATGCTTCTATGTGCACCTGTGAATGTTTCTGCTTCTGTAAATTGATGATCAACGTAGAGGAGGTTATGTATTATGCATGTTCCACTTATAAGTGTATAATTAGGATAATATCTGTGAATATGTGTCATATTATTCAAAATTTCTACATGGTATTAGAGCTGTTGATCATCAGATCTACTATTCAAGAAGTGTTTACATTGTATTTCTTCAGGCAAAGGTTGTAATCGGGCTAGGTAGCCTCTGGATTCATCCTTGCTTTGGAAGGTGAGATATCCAGTGAATGCCCATATAGTCAATCTCTGTACGAGAAATATTGTGTTCTCACGAATCTTAGATCCGAGGCGGTTGAGTTGGTTGCTGGTGGAATTTGAATTTGCAGCAGTGCTTTCTTGTTGGCAACGCAGCAATGTCTTTCAACGGATTACGATTGGAGTATGCTCTTGAGGGCAGCTCAAACTATATTGCATGGAAGGACAGGATGGAGGCAGTATTGGATGATAACGGGTTGAAGGAGTTCATAGATACGGATGTCCCAAAGCCTATTGATGCCACTCAAGATGATGCTTGGCAAAAGAAGACCGCAAAATGTCGAAGGATTCTGTTGGAGGGCGTGAAGGATCACATTGTGTCCAACCTCCATGGAAAGGCTACTCCATATCTGATGTGGAAATCATTAACAGAATTATTCCAAAGCAAGAGCGATCAGAGGAAGTCGGCACTCAAATATAAACTCAGAAACATCAAATGTGAGAAGGGTGACAGTATGCCCAAGTATCTCACGAAGTTCACTCAGTGTCGAGATGAGCTGGGGAGTGTGGGGGTTACTGTCGATGATGAGGACTTGGTGAACTTGGCTCTCCTTGGTCTTCCGAATAGTTGGCATTCCTATCAGGACTCTGTCAATGGTCAGGAGAAATTTCCAGGATGGGAAAGACTATGGTCAGATCTTGTGCAGGAGGAGATCAGGCGGAGTACCAGGGACAGATCTTCGTCAAAGGGAGCTGATGAAGAGAATTGCGCTTTGGCTACCAAAGCAAAGAAAGGGAAGAGCAAGAAAGATTCTCAGTCTGGTGCGAAAGGCAAGAAGCAGGATATGTCCAAGGTGAAGTGTTTTCACTGTCACCGGCACGGACACTATGCCAGTAATTGTCTGCAGAAGAAGAAGAACAAGCAGGCTGCTAGATCTTCAGCAGGAGAGGCTCTAGCCTCACAGTTTGAGCTTGATTTTTCATTGATCTCATGCTTGGTTTCAAGTGTGATGGGATCAGTTTGGTTCTTGGATAGTGGTGCGTCTTTTCACATGATGGGAGATAGAGATTTGTTCTCTGATCTGGAGGACAAATATCTTGGAGTGCACATCGATATGGGCGATGATGGTAGATACAGTGCGACCGGTATCGGTACCATTTCCTTTGAGAGGGTGTCTAGTAAACCCTTCGTATTGAAGGAAGTCATGCACGTTCCAGGATTGAAGAAGAATCTTATCTCAGTGGTGATGTTAGAAGACAAGGGGTATGATGTTGTTTTCAGCAAGGGAAAGGCCTTCCTACGCAGCAAGACAACTGGTGAGACCCGGAAGATAGGGGTTCAAGTGAGGAGCCTTTATCAGTTGCATGTAGATGGATGTGCAACAATGGCAGGCAAGGCAGAAGGATTGGTGAGCCGGGATGATGGCGAGTTGTGGCACAGGAGATTGGGTCACCTTCACCATGGATCCTTGAAGATACTACAGCAGATCACTACAGGGCTTCCTAAAGGCACACTTGCGCAGTCAGATCAGTGCAACGGGTGTACTTTGGGGAAGTTTGTGAAAGCCACCTTTCACGAGAAGGATAATCGCGCCACGACAATCCTTGAGAGAATTCACACAGACATGTGTGGACCTTTCTCAGTTGCTTTGACAGCAAAACACATGTATTATGTGATTTTTTTTTATGATTTCTCTCTAAATGTTGGATCTTCTTCATGCAGAAGAACAACGAGACATATTCAAAGTTCTGTGAATTCAAAGCACTGGTCGAGAGGGAGTCGGGGAAGAAGGTGAAGGCTCTCAGGAGCGATAATGGTGGTGAATACATCTTGGACGAGTTCAAGGATTTCTGCAAGGCAAAATGGATTCGTAGAGAGCTCATAGCTCCCCATAACCCACAGTAGAACGGGGTAGTTGAGCGGAAGAATAGAACGATTGTGGGTGCTGCACGGGCAATGTTGCATTATCAGGGCCTACCCCTTCACTTGTGGGCGGAAGCATGCAATACAGTAGTTTATGTGCAGAACCGTTGTCCTCATAGGATACTTGGCATGAGTACACCCGAGGAGGCTTATTCTGGTAAGAAGCCTGATCTTTCTCATTTCAGGATTTTTGGTGTTAACATTTAAATGCATGTGACGAAGGATGCGAGGAAGAAGTTGGAGCTAACCGCAAAGGTTGGGATATTTTTGGGGTACACTGATACGCCCCACAACTATCATGTGTATTTGCCAGACAGTGGTAAAACTGTCATGCGACGGGATATAAAATTTCAGGAGGAGAAAGCCATGAAATGTTCGCTTGAGAGGGAGCTACACTTGCATGCAGATGAGGAGCTATTAGTTCCTAAGGATGAGTTTCAGGATGTGGATCAGCCACAGGACGAGGTTCATGGAGTGGAAGAGACCACTCATGCAGCGCCAACCATCAGAGGGTGAAAGCGCTTGATAGAAGGCTCAAGATGCAGAGAAAGTTGTAGGACCACCTACAGCCCAACACAGACAGAGACAGTCACCTGATCGGTACACTAGATACATGGCTCTTATGAGCAAGTGTGTTGTGACTGGGCCATCCTCTTTCGAGGAAGTTGTGGAGGATCCTGCATGGGTAGACGCCATGGTGGAAGAGTATGATTCTATTGTCAGAAACAGTGCATGGGAGATTTTTCCTAGACCGGAAGGGAAATCAGTGGTGGGTTCAAGATGGATCTACAAAGTTAAGCAGGCAGCTGACGGGAGTGTAGAGAAGTATAAGGCAAGATTTGTTGCCCGAGGCTTTTCACAGATAGAGGGGATTAATTATGAGGAGACCTTTGCACCTATCGCGAGGTATTCTTCCATACAGACGATTCTTGCTCTCTCAGCGCAGATGGGATGGCACATTCATCTGATGGATGTGAAGACTGCGTTCCTCAACGGAGTCATTGAGGAGGAGGTGTACATTGAGCAACTCGAAGGCTTTGAGGTCTTCAGCAGCGAGTCGCATGTGTGCAGGCTCAAGAGAGTGTTGTATGGGTTGAAGCAAGCACCACGTGCTTGGTACACACAGATAGACAGCTATTTCACAGGACTTGGATTCTCCAAGAGCGAGGCGGATCCTAACCTATACCAGATTGTGGTGGAGGGTAAGTTGCTTATCATTGTACTGTATGTTGATGATTTGATTCTAACGGGTGATGAGCTGTTGATACTGTCATGCAGGAAGGATCTTGCTACAGAGTTTGAGATGAAGGATTTGGGCCTCCTTCACTATTTCCTAGGATTGGAAATATGGCAGTGCAGTGGTGGACTGTTTGTTTCTCAGGGCAAGTATGCTCGGGAGATACTGGAGAAGTTCAACATGCATGGCTGCAAGCCTGTTGATACTCCTCTTCCTGGAGGTTGGAGGAAGGAGGATGCCACTTCGGGAGAAGAAGTGGATACCACTGTTTATCGACAGTTGGTGGGGTTGCTGATGTATTTGGTCAATACACGACCTGATATATGCTATGCAGTTAACCAGCTTTCACAAGCTATGGTTAAGCCTACCAAGCTCTTCTGGAAGGCGGGCAAGCATGTATTGCGTTATTTGAGAGGCACATCGGGATATGGTTTGTGGTACAGATAGGAGGATGAGGTGAAGCTATGTGGCTTCACGAATGCAGATTGGGAAGGGAGCCCAACGCACAGAAAGAGCACATCAGGAGGGGTCTTTAGTATTGGATCGACAACAGTTTCTTGGTACAGCAGGAAGCAGAGATCCGTGGCACTCAGTTCAGTGGAGGCTGAGTATATGGTAGCAAGTTTGGCTGCATGTGATGCTATATGGATGAGGAAGATCTTGGTTGGTTTGTTTGGTTCTCATTTGGATCCTACTGTGATTTACTGTGATAACCAGAGTTGCATTAAACTCTCGGCTAATCCTGTATTTCATGATAGATCTAAGCATATTGACATCAAGTACCATCATATCAGAGATTGTGTGCAGCAGAGGATCATGTTGCTTTCATACATTCCAACGGAGGATCAGGATGCTGATATTCTGACGAAGGCTCTCACCAGGAGAAAATTCGAGTACCACCGAGGCAGGATAGGGGTTGTTGATAATCCATATCTTGTCGAGAGGGAGTGTTGAGATTGCAACAAGATGATGGAGCTTAGTGAAAAGAGTTGCCTTCACTAAGGCCCATAGGCAAATTATGGCGCAAGTTCTATTTTTGGATCCCAGCGGGGATGATCACAGCAGGAGTGACCACAGCAGGGATGATCACAGCATGAGTGACCACAGTAGGAGTGATCACAGTAGGAGTGACCACAGCAGGAGTGATCACAGCAGGAGTGATCAAAGTCTATTTTTAGACTGGCTGTCCAAAATAGAAAAGTCAAATATTATTGTCTCATAATAATATTTGGACTATAAACTTCATCTTATTCTCTTGGAGCACTTCAGTTTGAGCTATAGATGTGGCCCATGCAGCTGTCAGAAGGAAGTACACTTTTCTTATGAGTCAGTTGAGTTGTTGCATGCATGACTTCAGTTAGAACTCAATCAGTTGAGTTTGGTGGAGTTGATTGTGGAGTTGATGGAGTTATGTTCAGTTTGACTTGGTTAAACTAGTTGTAGTTAGTCTAACTACAAATAGACTAATGATGAGTTGTTAAACTAATTATTAACTCATAATAAAACTATAGAATACATCAGTTAACTCAGTTGCATGTCAGTGCATGTTCAGTTCAACAGGGACAAGCGTTAGAGAATCAAATTGCTATCAGTTGTGACTATAGTTGTGCATGAGGATTTGCACAATCAAGGGATTGAGTATGCCAATGAGTTTGCTCATGTATTTTCCCAGTATTATAGCCTCTGCTCACGTCTTACACAGTGTGAGTGATTCTTTGGAGGTGAAATACGAGTTTGGTAAACCATTCTCATTCATTCTTGAGCAGGTATTGAGCTGTGGAGGCAGGCAAGCAGCGGGGGAGATTTGGAGATCAGGTCTGAGTTGTATTGTGTGTAGCATGTGGAGATAGTACTGAGTTCTTGGGATGAGTATTGTACTATGTATTGTTACATGATTCAATCAATATAATATATAGATAGTTGGGGTTTTTAGCGAGATGCTTTCCCCGGAAAAATACTTTGTCGATATGTGTGATTGATGCTTCTATGTGCGCCTGTGAATGTTTCTGCTTCTGTAAATTGATGATCAATGTAGAGGAGGTTATGTATTATGCATGTTCCTCTTATAAGTGTATAATCAAGATAATGTCTGTGAATATGTGTCATATTATTCAAAATTTCTACAGGGAATATAGTGAAAAACATGTAGAGGCATGTGTATTGCCCCAAGATGCAAGAACACGTATCTAGGTTCATAAGATGGTGCATGCTTTGTTGTACTAACAAGCCTAGTAATAGGAAACAAGGTCTATATCATCCCTTACCTGTACCCACTAATCCTTGGGAAAGCATTTCCATGGAATTTGTGGAAGGTTTACGAACAACCAGGAAGATGCATGACTACCTATTCATGGTAGTTGATAGTTTTAGCAAGATGTGTGTTTTGATTCCCTGTAAAAAAACTAACAATGTGAAAGAAGTAACAAACTTCTTCTTTGGATAGGTCTAGGTGCACTTTGGGATACCAAGGTTCATCGTTTCAAATAGGTACATGTTGTAGCGGCTACAACCACCCCCCAAAATTTTACCTTAGCTTCGTTTTGGAGCCTCCCTATCAACCTTTCATAGCACCTTGCCTTTCTCCATCAAGTACACAAGCTTCAATGTTTTTAATGCACAAAGGTAGTCTGTCGATCACAGCTTGATGCATTCCCCTCACAAGCTGTTCATCTGGACTTGGTTCAGCTACAGGTTGAGTATCTCCCCCAAGAAATTGTGCAATTCTGGAGGGAAACTAGCCTTACCTCAAGAAATTGTACAATCTTGTCTGGAAGCCTGTTGGGCTATAGAATTACGCAATGCTGCTAGCCAACCCTCATAATGAAAATTACACAATTTTCCCCAACAGGGTTTATCAACCCAGAATTTGTGCAAATCTATGCATCAATCAGCTACTCTACCTAGAAATTGCACAAATCTCATGGGCAGCCAGCCCATCTCCCAACCAGAAATGCTCATTTCCTTCAAATAGTTGAGTAGCTTCATGCATGAGCAGTTGGGTTGACTAGTTCCACCTGGGACCAAGGAAACTTAAATTACATGCATGGCTTGCTTTTTCCCAGAATAGCAAAAAGAAACATGCAAAAGGCATCCCATGATTCAGGGAGATATTTTTAGCAACTGGAGGTTACATGCAAAGTTTTTTTACGAACTTCCCTCCAAGTGTCGCTTTTTCCTAGATTTGTGGCATGTGAGTCATGGACTCAAAAATTACGACACATCATATCTCATTCTTTCACATTGATATTTGAGCTCTGACATCCCACAGCACATCCAAGACTCTTCAACACATCCAACTCAGCTATTCATGGGTAAGTGGCCTCAACTTGTCTTCTTCATCATTTCTGTTGCTTTTTGTGTTTTCGTTTGTGTGAGTTTTGTTTGCTTGATTTCATTGAATGCTTGCCATCATTTACATGTATACTAGCTTGTCCTAGCACTATTTTAGGTTTCATTGCCATCTCACTGTTGTCGCATGCAAGAAACTGTTTTTCACAAATGGTTGCCAATTCGGTGACTGGCTTCACCCACGTGCATGTTGATATGTTTACTGAATCTTTCATTCATGTTTGCATGCACTGTAAATCAATTCTACTTTCACTTAGTGTCTCCATGCATTCACTTTCATATTTGCTTTAAGTTTCACGTCGACGAGTTTGGAAAACCTTGGCCCGGACTCTACCTTCACCGAGACAGCATTGCACAATATGGGGAAGGAAGGCTCTGTCTTCCTCTCTAGAAATGCGCATTTCTACACAGGCACTATCCTCTAGGACTGTTTTGCACATTTCTGAGGGACAGTGACTGTTGGCCCAGAAAATTGCTCAATGCAGTCCCTGAGCCTGTGGTCACTCCCAGCTGGAATTGCGCATTGCGTAATCCCAGCAACTAGTAGCCAGTCTGGATTGCACATTGCATAAATCTAGTAGCCAGCCTTGCCTCCACAAGATAATGCATAATCTTGCCTATCAGTTCCCTATGTATATGTTATGTCATTCCCGAATTTGCTTTAGTTTTCACTGATAGATGTCTTGCCATGCATGTTGCTTGTCTCCAGATATTTCAAGTGTTCATATGCCTCTTAATAGTACATTATCAATGGCTTCTAAGAGAGTGGGATCATAGGACACTAATGGAAAGGCAGCTACAGCCGCAGTTAAACGAGTCTCCTCTAGTCTACCGATTTATGAAGATACAAAGTTGTTTCTAGACAAGGACATCGAACTCAAGTGGCAAGAGGTTAATGAAGCATTCGTAGGCACTTTTGAGGAAGGCCTCGAAGACCATCAGGTGTATTTGAACATTCACAAGTCTGGCTTGTACTGGATTGCATGCAAATGCCCCGCGTTCCCATGAGCGGACATGATACACCGAATCGTCTCCCACACTGATCCCGAGATGATGACCTTGAGTAGTGTCAGTGGGATGAAGCTTGCAACCTTCTAGGCATGACAGTATAGTGAGATGTATTAGATGTCAAAGCCCATGACTATCATGATGACTCCCTTCAGCTTACCCAACAATAATGCTAACTCTAGAGACATTCCAAAGAACTGGATAAAGGATCTGGCTCGATTCAGGTTAACACCCAACTAGATCTACAAGACTAAGATAATGCAAAAGGCACATCAATACTTGTTCATATTTTGATGCCGGCAGTATGGCCAAGAAAGCACGGAAACCTTCCCACAAAGTTGGGTGATCTCACTAGACAAACTGGATAGAGAGGGAAAACTATGTAATTGGTCCGACATGTTGGCTCATCAATTGAAGGAACAAGTAATGGAGGCTTGACAGTCACCCAGAGGTATGCATGCAAGGCTTTACATGTCCGCCTACATCTTAGATGAAATTTGTGCCCGCCAGGAGTTCCCAGGCTTGGAGTGGTCATGGTCACCAGCAGAGACTATTGTGAACACATATTTCAAGTTGTTGTCCAAATGCAGCTTCAAAGGAGTAATCACAGGGCTGTCCGATCATTTTGTCACCCCAGTTTACAAGATGATATTTAGACAGGATCCACCTTGCATGTAAAAGGAAGCCATGGAGGTACTGTTAGACATTGCCAATTGGTATGTCCGCCTGGAACCTTCATCCGAATGTCCAGCAAGGAGAGGCCTCTGCATGTTCTACTGAAGTTTTCCTTGGACATAATTGTCCTGTAGGAAGTAGCATATCACATCTCGGTAGGATTGACAACTAGATTGCACCAGAAGAAGAAGGCAGCTTGGCCACTCTTCCATTGCAGATTGGGTTATATGAGATCTGGAGTATCAAGCAAGCCGATTTCGAAGCAAAACAGATGATGAAGTATCCATTCGACCTCTGAAGTTACAATCCATATGACCCACATTGTATTGTGAAGGATCACTGCACGAGAGTTCAATTCAACTAGATCCATGGGGCATTTCATTGGGCTGATGAGGACCCACAGAGATATTGATACAATTTCTCCAGATCCAATGAACAGGTCGACTTTTCTATGGAGTGGTTAGCGAAGCAACATGAAGCAGCATCACAGAGAGCACGAGCACCAACAACAACAGTAGTAGCAAAGGTAAGCATACCAGTGCGCGACAAGGGTAAGAGGAAGATTGTTGATTACATGGAGGAGGATCAAAGCTGCAAGTTTCGAGCTAATCCATTAGTAGAGAAAGTAGCTATGGCTATAGAGGCAAAGAGGCATCATCACAACATGCGAATCACACAGAGGCAGAGGGATAAGAGAAGAATGGAAGAAGCTGA
Source organism: Pinus tabuliformis (assembly GCA_031772625.1). Lineage (NCBI taxonomy): Eukaryota > Viridiplantae > Streptophyta > Pinopsida > Pinales > Pinaceae > Pinus > Pinus tabuliformis. The sequence continues at coordinate 328,596,679 of CM062808.1, forward strand.
GAAGGAGTTGCATGAGCTAAGTGAGAAACTCTGAAAGGAACAAGAGCTGCACAAATCAGAGAGGGAAGTATAGTAGTAGAAGATACAACAAGGGGTGTAACATGTTCAAACAGATGAAACAACACCCATAGATGTAGTGGACTTATCAGATCAACTAGCATCAGGCCAACAGGGTGAACCATCGTAGGAGAAAGTCTTTGCTCCTGAGATAGAACAAGCACTTCAACAGTTCGATGCAGACATGGAGAAGCAAGAGTTGGAAAAGGACACTGACCTCATGCCTCATCACCAAGAGGTCAACTTACCCACTTCACCGCATCCATATGATGAGAAAGTCTCGAGTGACCAAGGGGGCACTGAGATCCTTGGTGATCAGCCGGAAGGAGAGATGCACAACATCTCATTCGACGAATCTCAATATAGAGTTGTGTAGTCTTGCATAGTATCAACTCCGGAGGATCATACATCTCTTGTGCAAGTTGAAGAACGAGTGATCGTGAAAGATGTGCGTAAAAATCCAGCAGCCTTGGCTGATGCAACCAGAGTGTATGTCGAAGCCACTAGCTCAAGTGTTCACTTTCTGATAGCTGAGAATGAGCGAATGGCGAAGGAACTACAGACAACCAAGCAAGGATGATACTTGGTGACAACGCCTGCCTGAGCTAAACTGAAGAAGGAAATACTAGATGAAGTATTGTCCCTTGACATAGTGATGCAAGCATTGTACTCCAAGTTTTGTACTATGCATAAGGCAGTCGTCCATATCAACAAATGACAATAGCGATGTGCTAGAAGAGCATGTATCTTAATGAACTTGCATGTTGTTGTTGATGACATGCAAACATGGACGATGAAATACAAGGGAGCCCCACTTCACTTGCCTAAGATGATGAGGGCCAATGCGGTGAAGCTGAAGGTACGTATCTAGAGTCAGATCCAAAACTATGAAGATCTCTTATAGCTCATCACTAGCATACAAGCTTCCCATGCACTAGTATTCAAGAGTATGGATGTTGTGGTGCGCACACATGTGATCCCATCCATTGGGATTCTCACCCAAGAAAAGACAAAGAAACATGCCTGACTAGAGCTTGACTCATACTTCAATGAGTTGATGTGCATTGCCACCAACCTAGACTTGCCCATCAGAGCAGACATCATGCACAAGCATGTTGCTGGTCCGGTTGCATTGAAGACAATGATTCACATGTTCTCAGACAAGTTGGACAAAGGAGCCCGAGCAGTGTACCCAGATGCTATGGAGGCAAGAGTCAGGTTTCAGATAGATGTCACTGTGGAGCACATGGACACCATCAAGGACTACCAATCTTGGAATCAATATGTCATGCTCGATCAACATGAGGATGTTGAGGAGTTGGACTTCCATGGTTCTCTAAGTCAGAGTGATGTCTAGCTTGGCTTGCTCAAGCCATTTTGTTTCACATTGGTACATGTGCATTGTAATGTAAAGTCATGTCAAGTGTAAGTCAAGTTGTGATAGTTGGATGTAATAGTCATAGAGTAGGTGAAAATTCATGAGGGTAGTTGAACTGTCACAAAGGGGAATGTCAAGGTTCACCCCACCCTTTGCTATAAATAGTCCTTCATAACTAATTGTAAAGGCTTTTGGTCAACCAAGCTTCCGATAAGACTATCTTGGAGAGAGCTTGGATAGTATTGTAACAAGCCTTGGCTTCTACACTGCGCAGAGCTAGTACATCTCTTTGGAGGAATAGGTGGATGTGGCTGTAACATTATGCTATTGGAACTAGTGGTTGGACATGGATGTATTGTATCAATGGAACTTACACTTCTTTATATATTAAGGGCTAGCACATTTCATGCATATGTTGTATTGTATTCTATGCTATTTGGTTTACTCTAAATAATATATGTATTGGTTTTCTTACACATGCATGTATGGACGATTATGTATGAGTATGTATGAATCTTTTTGAAATGTGTTGTTGGTTTAATCATCACTTTGGATTTCTCGCTAATTTTCCTTCCATGTTGTGATGTATCTTTGCTCATGTGTTCCCTTCCAAGCTGAGTACTATTACAGGTTTCCAAGGGGTGCACTCATCTCAACCCTCAAGTGTTAGAACCACTCATGCACCTTCCTTGACTCACTGCAACTGTCACACCCTTGCTACCAACAAAGTTATGTTACTTGCCTCTGTGTGAAATCACATTCAAGGAATTACCATATGACCCATTGTTGGGACTCCTACACCAAATGGTATAAGGTCTAATTGGGACTTCTTATTGGGGAGATCCCTAACATGTTGGCGGGTCTAGTACCATTGATGCAGGAGCATCAGGACTTAGCCAACAATGTGATTGTATGTTCACATGTTGTGGCTAACATGAAATGAATTTCATTGACCTAAGTGGTCAAATCAATTTTTAATAGAGAGGGTTGGATCTCTTGAATTTATTTTTCCTTCAATTATTGTAATAATTAGAACATTATATTATTTTTAGAATAGGCGATAAGTTGTTAGGATAGGTGTGTATCAAAGCTTGAGAATAGGGATTTAATTATTGAACTGATAAAAATAGAGATTGAGTTGTCAATGTAGTTAGAGAAGGATTTGATCCATTAAAGAGGAAAAAAGGTAATGATAGAAGAGGAAGAGAGGGAGTGAGAGAAAAAAAAAATAGATAGGGTTTGAGAGAAAGAAACAGAGGTTGGACAAATTGATGTAATCGAGCTGAGAGGGCCAAGACTCTATAATTCCTATTTACTTGAATAATTGATCTAAGTGTGGTGTGTATGTGTTGTTCCTAGTGCAGAAATTCCTTTGTAATCTGTGTATCCATGTTCTAGACCCTCACCAGGTATTATTCTTCCATTTATGTGCTTTATTGAAAATATCAGTTAAATAACATTAAGGGTTTTATTTCAAGTTCGTAGACTAAGCCTAAACCCATTTTCATTTTAGAAGTGTTTCCTTCGAAGTTCTGTGAGGAACCGTGGGTAACATTCCAAACCAGTAAATGGTATATCATGTGGTCTAAAAATGGTAAATGTTATTTTCTAAATCACGTGATTAACCTAAGGTGGTGACAGGTACCATGGAGAAACCACTTATCTCGCGTGCTGTCGACCCACAATCTATCGTGCTAGTTATCACATGATATTGTGCAACATCCATTGGATTTGAGTAAACGAGATCAATGGTGAATATTGAAGCATTCAGGGAGTAGAAAAGTCAAAGTGGAGATTGGTCAGGTAGGTGCGACCTCCAGTGTGAAACCCACATGTATAATCTGATTAACATGCGATTCATTAGTTTTACAGCCAAAAACTATTTTGAATTCGGGATTCCACATCATTTGGTATCAAAGCCCAAGGATTAAGTTCTGATACATCAAACATGCCACCTAAAAGAGGAGTTGGCATAGGTTGGGGAAGATCTATAGGCAACTTAGTTTTGATAGAAGAGATTCGACACCTACGTACAAGGATGGAGATAATGGAAACTACTCAAAAGAGAGCGCCTGATGAAGGAGATTTCAGTGCTACAAAGGAATCTTTTGAGGAAGAAGAAGAGGATGAAAGTGAAGCTATCAAAGTTCTCAAAATGTTGGCCAAAGCAAGTGGAAGACCAAAGATGGAAATACCTTTGTATGATGGGAACCTCAATGTAGAAGAGTTGATGGACTGGATCAGTTCATTAGACAAGTATTTTGACTATGAGGAGGTTGATGATAAAAAGAAGGTGAAATTTGCAGTTACTAGATTGAAGAGCCATGCAACTATCTGGTGGGATGAACTACAAACATCCAGAGAGAGAAAGGGGAAGCCCAAGATCAAGCAGTGGGATAAAATGGTGAGTAAATTGAAAGGTAAATTCATGCCAAAATATTATCAGTTAAATCTTTTCAGACAGTTACAAAATTTGAGGCAAAAAGGAATGATTGTCAAAGAATACACAGAAGAGTTTTATAAGTTGAGCATTAGAGCAGGACATGTAGAGGATGACGTAGAAAAGGTAGCCAGATACATCAATGGCTTGAGATATGACATACAAGATGAAATCAGTTTATTGAGTTTGAAGACAATTGAATATGCCTATCAAGCATCTTTGAAGGTAGAGGAGAAGATGTTGAGGAAGCAAAATCAGAGGAATAGAGGAAAAAGTCCAGCAAGAGGTAGAGGAACTACTAGATCAAGATTCCAACACTCTCAGGGTGAAGCAAGAGGTTCGAGTAGTAGACTGCCATAGAGAGGAGACTTTGGTAGAGGGAGATTTGCACCCAGAGGAAGAGGTCGAGGAAGAGAAATTCGATGTTACACATGCGGGGAATGGGGACATGGATCATGGGACTGTCCTCATAATAAAGTAGAAAATCAGCAGAATGTGAATGTGGCTAAGGCAAAGGAAGAAAATCCTCAAATTGAAAGTAAAGAAGAACCACCCAAAGTAGGAGAATCCTTGTTATTGAAAAGGGTATTGCTTAAAGCAAAAAAAGAGACAGGAGAGCCAACTCAAAGAAAGAATCTATTCAGGACTACATGCAAGTCCAAAGGAAAATGTTGTAAAGTGATAATTGACAGTGGAAGCACTGATAACCTTGTTTCTACAGAAATGGTGGACAAGTTAGGATAAATGAAAATAGTACACCCTACTCCTTACAAAGTATCGTGGCTGCAAAAAGGACATCAGCTTATTGTGATAGAACAATGCAAGGTAGAGATCCAAATTGGTACTTATAAGGATGTGATATTATGTGATGTAATGCCGATGGATGTATGCCATATATTGCTGGGAAGACCTTGGCAGTTTGATCATAAAGCTATTCATGATGGGAGAAGAAACACTTAAACTCTAGAGAAGGAGGGAAATAAGCACACGTTGTTGCCATTGAAGGATGAAGCAAGTAAAGAAGTGCCTGGAAACAGTGTTATGCTCATAAGTGGGAAAGAACTGTTGCAAGGAGTCAAGAAGCCTGATGAAAAGATACATTTTGTTGTAATAGGGAGACCTAAGGTAATTTTGACTTCCACAAACTTAGATGATTTATTTGAGTAAATCAAAACTCTGTTGAATGATTTTACTGATATTATTGTGGATGAGTTTCAAAATGCATTACCACCAATCAGGAGCATTAGTCATCACATTGATCTAATACCTGGAGCAAGTTTGTCAAATAAAGCAGCATACAGGTTAACTCCTCAAGAAAATGCAGAAGTTGAGAGACAAGTGCAAGAACTAATAGATAAGGGATTAATCAGAGAGAGCCTTAGTCCATGTGTTGTACCAACAGTACTCAGTCTAAAGAAAGGTGGTGAATGGTGCATGTGTACTAATTCCAGAGCCATAAACAAGATTATTATCAGGTATAGATTTCATTTACCACGCATGGATGATTTGATGGATTGTTTAAGTGGGTCAAAGTATTTTACTAAAATAGATCTGAAGAGTGGATACCATAAAATAAGGATTAGAGAAGGAGATGAATGGAAGACTACATTTAAAACAAACAGTGGGTTGTATGATTGGTTAATGATTCCTTTTGGACTCACTAATGCACCCAACACATTCATGAGATTGATGAATGAAGTCTTGAAGGAATATGTAGGAAAGTTTGTCATTGTTTACCTTGATGATATTCTATTTTTCAGTCGAAGCAAAGAGGAACATCTGGAGCATCTTAAGCTGGTTCTAAGAACTTTTCAAAAAGAGAAACTACTAATAAATCTATGAAGAAATGCAGTTTTATGAAAGAAGAGTTAATATATTTGGGGTTTGTAGTTTCTAAAGAAGGTCTGAAAATGGATCCTAAGAAAGTCCAAGCAATTTGGAATTGGCCAACTCCAAGAAACATATTTGAGGTAAGAAGCTTTCATGGTCTTGCAAGTTTTTATAGGAAATTTATCAGAAGTTTTAGTCAGATTTTTGCACAAATTGTTGAAACAATCAAAGAAACTAATCATCCATTCAAGTGGACAGAAGTAGCAGACCGAAATTTTAAGTTGCTGAAGAAGAAAATTACATAAAAACTAGTTTTAGCTTTGCCTGATTTTGAAAAAGTTTTTGAAGTTGAAACCAATGCTAGTGGAGTTGAAATTGGAGTAGTTTTAAGTCAGGAACATAGACCAATAGCATACTTTAGTGAGAAACTAAATGAAGCTAAGAAGAAATATTCCTCTTATGACAAAGAATTTTATGCTATTGTGCAAGCTTTAAAAAAATGGAGACATTATTTGCTACCAAAAGAGTTTGTATTGTATTCTGACAATCATGCATTACAGTTCATAAACAACCAGCCAAAATTGAACCAGAAGCATGCCAAGTGGGTAGATTTTTTGCAGAGTTTTACTTTTGTGATTAAACATACAAGTGGTAAGTTGAACAAAGTTGTTGATGCTTTGAGCAGGGTAAATTTCATTGTGCAAGAATTAAAAGTTGGGGTTGTAGGATTTGAAGAAATGGTTGATATGTATAAAGATGATGCAAAATTAAAAGATATTTATGTAGTTGTACAAAATCTAGGAGTTCATAATAGAAGCCATTGGATTATCTTATCAAAGGAGGTTCACTTTTTAAAAGTAACAAACTATGTATTCTCAAATGTTCTATGAGGGGAAATATAATCAAGGAGAAATAGAATGGAGGGTTATCTGGACACTTTGGACAAGACAAAACCTTTGCTCAGGTAAATGATTTTTACTACTGGCCAAAGATGCAAACTGACGTTAAGAGATTTGTTGAGAAGTGCAGGGTCTATCAACATGCTAAGGGAAGAAGCCAAAACATAGGATTATATCAGCCATTACCAATACCAAACCGACCATGGGATGCAGTTAGTATGGATTTTGTTTTGGGATTACCTAAAACTCAAAGAGGAAATGATTCCATTTATGTTGTGGTAGATAGATTTTCTAAAATGGCACACTTCATTGCATGCAAAAAGACTAGTGATGCAACACATATTGCTAATATGTTTTTTTTAGAAGTCGTAAGGATACAATTGCCTATAAGTATTGTGTCTGATAGGGATACAAAGTTTGATGGGCATTTATGGAGAACTCTTTGGAAGAAACTAGGTGCCAACCTTAGTTTCAGTTCAACATATCACCCTCAAATAGATGAGTAGACCAAAGTGGTAAACAAAAGCCTAAGAAACATATTGAGGAGTTTAGTGTATAAAAATCCTAAGCAGTGGGATTTAGCACTTTCTCAGGCTGAGTTTTCTTATAATGATACTCCAAACTGGAGTACTAGGATGAGTCCATTCCAGATTGTTTTTGGGATGAATCCAAGAGGTGTGTATGAGCTCAGAAATTTGGGCAAAGGCTGAAGAGTTTGCAGAGTAGATGCAAAGACTATAGGAAGATGTCGAAGACAAATTGCAGGAAAGCAGTGGCAAATACAAATAGAGAGCTAATATGAAGAGGAGAGAAAAATAATTCCAAGTGGGTGATCTAGTGATGGTGTACTTGAGGAAAGAAAGGTTTCCTGTTGGGACTTACAACAAATTAAAGATGAAAAAGATAGGGCCATGCAGAATTGTGAGAAAGTTTTCAACCAATGCTTATGAAATTGAATTGCCAGAAGGGGTTGGAATATCCCCTATCTTCAATGTTGCAGATTTGTATCCATACAAAGAGACAGAGTCAGAGCTACAGGATGAACCTGTAGAAGATGAAGTTCAGACTTTAAATTGGGAAGAACAAATGCCAAAGATAGTCAAGAAAGAGGTGGAAGCTGTTGTGGAGAAAAGAGTATCCAAAAGAACCAAAGGACAGGTTTATTTTCAATATCTAGTCAAATGGAAGGGACAACCAATGGAGGATGCCAATTGGTTAACAACAGTAGAATTATAGAAGTATGGAGTAAATCCTGAAAGTTTGATGAATGATTCTTTTCTTCCCTGGGAGTTTGATGCAAGAGCATATGGACTTAGCTAGCAATGTGATTTTATGTTCACATGTTGTGGCTAACATGAAATGAATTTCATTGACCTAAGTGGTCAAATCAATTTTTAATAGAAAGGGTTAGATCTCTCAAATTTATTTTTCCTTCAATTATTGTAATAATTAGAACATTATATTATTTTTAGAATAGGCGATAAGTTGTTAGGATAGGTGTGTATCAAAACTTGAGAATAGGGATTTAATTGTTGAACTAATAAAAATAGAGATCGAGTTGTCAATTTAGTTATAATAGGATTTGATCCATTAAAGAGGAAAAAAGGTAATGATAGAGGAGGAAGAGAGGGAGCGAGAGGAAGAAAAAAGAGATAGGGTTTGAGAGTGAAAGAAACAGAGGTCAAACAAATTGATGTAATCGAGCTGAGAGGGCCAAGACTCTGTAATTCCTATTTACTTGAATAATTGATCAAAGTGTGGTGTGTATGTGTTGTTCCTGGTTCAGAAATTCCTTTGTAATCCATGTATCTATGTTCTAGACCCTCACCAGGTATTATTCTTCCATTTATGGATTTTATTGAAAATACCAGTTAAATAACATTAAGGGTTTTATTTCAAGTCCGTAGACTAAGCCTAAACTCCTTTTCATTATAAAAGTGTTTCCTTCAAAGTTTCGTGAGGAACCATGGGGAGTATTCCAAAATAGTAAATGGTATATCGCGTGGTCTAAAAATGGTAAATGGTATTTTTCTAAATCACACGATTAACCTAAGGTGGTGACACATAGCACGGAGAAACCACTTATCTCATGTGCTCTCAACCTGCTATCTATCGTGCTAGTTATCGCGCGATATTGCACGACATCCATTGGATTTGGGTAAACGAGATCAATGGTGAAGATTGAAGCGCTTGGGGAGTAGAAAAGTCAAAGTGGGACTGACGGAGATTGGTCAGGTAAGTGGGACCTTCAGTGTGAAACCCATGCGTATAATCTGATTAATGTGCAATTCATTAGTTTTACAACCAAAAACTATTTTGGATTCGGGATTCCACATAAACCATCAATATTTCTGGTGCTAGAAGGAGGGCCAAATGACAAGCTATGTCCTCTCATCCTATTTTGAACCTTTGCATATCTGTCATGGATTCTTACACTCTCCTCCTTCCACGATGTTTTTCCAATCATGAAGATGTCACCATCACAAGGGAGTTTTTCGATCACTTGTCCACTTACACGTATGATGGTGAAGACAAAGTGGCCTGGCCTGAGTTCTTACATCACTTTATTTCCATGCTTCATGAGGAAGATGGGTGTTTTGACAAACAAGCCAGCTTGCTACTTGCATACACACTTCACGAATCTCCACTTAGGTGGTTCTTCAACCTATTGGCTGAAAACATGCACTCGCTTGAGCACTTCTGTGATCTCATTGAAGACACTTTCTATCATTTTGATCCAGACCATCTTGACCAAAAACTGCTACAACAACGGAAGGCTTTGCATGACTCGATTATGGATTTTTTGCAGTGCTTTTGTGACTTGTAGTTTTAAGCTTCGAGGAGCAAGATGAAATCTTCCTATATTTGGGACCGATTCGAGTATTGCATTAAGAAATCTATCTGTCCCAAGAAGAAGTTTGAAATCAAGGCCCACTCAACCTTCTTCAATGAGGGAGCTGTGCAATCTCAGCTGGATGCGATCACTGTAACGAGTGGTTGTCCTCCATCCCCTCAAACAGCTCCACCACTATTGGGTGATGTTGAGGATCATGCTCACACACTTTTTCAGCTTTCACATCCTCCCAATATCACTTCACTTAATTTTCACATAGATTTGGTTGTGAGTCCTTCTATTTTTCATATGCATTCTATTCCACAACCTCCGTCTTCGCATTTGGTTGTTCCTCTAAATGATACTGTCTTGTGTCCTTCCATTCCGGACTCTTCACTTGTTGTGAATGAGGAACAAGCCATTGATGGAGTTGGTGTTGCACAACCAATATGCGCTATCATTCACAAAGAGTATGAGTGGGAACTTGAGCATCAACACAGTGAAGGATGACTCCCTTCCCTCTGAACCTCCTCTGTTCTTTCCTAACATCTTTGGTGAACCTACCATCCATGATTTCGCATGTGTATCTCCATCCATGGATGCAGCCATTGTTGATCACTTGCAGGACATACCGAATGTTGGTCCATCATTCGACAATGGAGAGGATAAGTTATTCATTGAAAATCCAATGGATATTTCTTTTATCTTTTCTAGAAAATCAAAGGATGTGTTTGTTCACTTTTCACCTACCCCTCTATTTGATTCATTTGATCATGAGGATGCCGATGAAATCATTGATTTTTCTGATCATGGCGGTCGTGATCCATTTACTACCATATTTGATCACGATCAAGACTCTCTCACAATTGATCTTTCGAAGCCACCGGTTTATGATGATCTACCCGATGATGAAATTGAAACACCCAAGCATGTCGAGGCACTTCAACCCGAGTTGATGGTTATGTCAGGCCCTCGATCTCTTGGGATTAGCCTCACTTCCAATCAGGAAATTGTTGAATCACCCAAGGCTCCTCATCACTCATATGTATGCATTGAATATCCATATCACACATAGATCATACTTCCTCCACACGAACGTCACGATCCTATCGCTCATGGATTGGAGGAGTCTTATATTGCAAGCATGCGTGCATGACGCAAGTTGTCTTTATTTATTTTGTTTGCTTGCATGTCACAATCAAGAGTGTGCTTATGCTTCAAAGTTGCACGCAATGTGGCATAACTTCATGACAAGTCCATAAACTACTCGCCATGCACTTGTACTCACTTAGGTCCTATGGGCACTTTGAAACATGAAATGTGGTTGTCTTCATTGTTATATCTTTCTTACTTGTTGGTTCGCATAACTAGGTTGCTCGCGGACCAAGCCTTCACCAACATGGGTCAGCCAATGCGCCGATGGATTCATTGGAAATATCACTTCACGTAATTAGGCCCATGCGCCGTTAGCTTAGGAGTAGGAGTAGTGTTTGATTTCAATCAGTTTGCTTACATGCTTGTTTTGTTTGTTTGTTTGTTTGTTTGTTTGTTTGCTTGCTTGCTTGTTTTCTTACTCACTTTTCTTTCACTTTTGCTTTTGCTCTAGTTTTGTTTTGTTGTTAGTTAGTTTGCTTGTTTCGTTTGTAGGATAGTTTCGCATGAAACCATGTATGACTCTTGAAACGAGCTTGGTAACGTACAAGAGGGCTTGTACAACTATCACTACTTGGTTATCTATCATCTTTCCTCTATATGAAGAACTTGTTACTTTAGTCCATGATACATCGAAGGAAAATATGTACTCTTCGAAGTGAACCTTGGTCAAAACATAACACTTGCATGCTAACTAGTGTCACCTACTCTTGTTGGTTGTTTTTGGGTTAATCCTTGTCATCTCAATCAAGTAGAGTAATGTGAGGGGGAAAACCTTAACAGGAACGTCAGAGGTATAATAAACTACTTCTTTGCTAGAAAAACCTCTTCTTCTCTCAATAAGTTGGGATTCTTCTTCGACCTATGAAATGAATAAGTGTTATGCACAGTTAAAAAAAATGAAAAAATGAAAAGCAAAAAAATTCAAACTGAAAAATGAATAATGTGAAAGAAGAGAAAGGCTTCCTGTGTAGAGAGGTGATGCAAGTAACTCCACCGGGATACTAACCAGGCTCACTAGAAGCGGATCCATGCTTGTGTTCCTATGTGACTCTGCCGGGGTACTGTCCAGGCCTGTTGGCAGCGGAGCAACATTAGAGATGAAGCTAAGACTTTGACGACTATACAACCTATGCACCAATATGCCCCTCAACCCCAATTGAAACAACTACATTTCCTTGGCTTGGAATGTGTGTTAATCGACCAAGAGCTTAGCAGATGTTGCATCTTCAATCAAGCTAGTGTGAAACCAAGATGAGTTGAGAACTGAACAATACTTCTGGAGGTGTTTGACTTTCTTTTCATGAACAATTTCCATTCAGAGAGCTAGAGTTCTACCAGTGTGTCACCAAGTGTTGTAGCAGCTACAACCACCCTTTAAAATTTTTGCTTAGCTTTGTTTTGGAGCCTCCCTACCAACCTTTCACAACACCTTGTCTTGCTCCGTCAAGTACACAAGATTCACTATTTTTCTTGCACAAAGGCAGCCTGTCAATCACAGCTTGATGCATTCCCTTCATAGGTTGTTCATCCGGACTTGGTCCAACTGCAGGCTGAGCAGCTCCCACAAGAAATTAAACAATTATGGAGGGAAACCGACCTTCCTCAAGAAATCGCGCAATCTTGTCTCGTAGCCTGCTGGGCTCCAGAATTGCGCAATTCTACTAGCCAACCCTCATAGTGAAAATTACGCAATTTTCCCTAACAGAGCTGCTCAGCCTAGAATTTGGGCAAATCTAGGAAGTAGTGAGCTGCTCTGCCAAGAAATTGCACAAATATCTTGGGTAGCCAACTTAGCTCCTAGCCAAAAATGTGCATTTCCTTCAAGCAGTTGATCAGCTTCATGCATGAGCAGTTGGGTTAACCAGTTCCACTCAGGACCAAGGAAACTTGACTTGCATGCATGATGTTGAAGTCCAAGTGTGAATAAACTATTAAACCCTTTCCTACATTAATTCATCAATCTGGGTGTGTACAATATTCCAGGTAATGCACAAGGTATATGCATGGGAAAGGTTACAACCTTACATCAACCAAGGATTCGTGATTAAGAAATCAAAACATCATTGTAACAGTAATAGAAATTAAATTGCAGAACTTAAAAGGCATTCATAACAACCTATAGAGATCTTAACAACAATAAAGAAATAAACACAACAAGTAAAACAACATACATAAAAGGAAATACATAGCACCTGATCAGAAGAGCGGGCCCATGTCTCTGATCAATGATTTGGGGGGACCGTTCAAACAGAGCAATTCATAAACAAGACGAAGCTATTGGTATACAAAACTTATTTCAGATTTGGGGGGACCGTTCAAACAGAGCAATTCATAAACAAGACGAAGCTATTGGTATACAGAACTTAAACAAGACGAAGCTATTGGTATACAGAACTTACTTCTTAAATTCTCTCAGCTTTCTAGAAATAAGAGTCTGACTCTCTAGTTCTTCTCCTCAGGGAACAAGCACGAGTCTTCCACAACCTCTCTCCATGGGACTTTACTCCAGCGCCTTATAGTTCAACCTCTTTTGAAAACAGAAACTATCCTCAGACGTGCAGAAACTATCCTCAGACAGACGGCCCAGAAGGCTTCGATATTAATAAAAAGCAAGAACAGAATACAAAGCTTATTACAACAGAAGTGTCTCAGAGTTCATTACAACACACATGCTCTCAATCGAACGATGCTTGAACTCATGAATGACTCCTTCTTAAATAGACCTCAAACGAATCTAAACTTAGCTAAGACATGACATAAGGTAGAAATAATTGAGGGTCCTGTCGGTATCTTTTTCCACCGACGGTGTCTACTCAATCTTTCTTTTGTACAAAAGATTCCTGTCACAACATGTAACCAACATTATTACATTGCTGACAAGAGATTCTTATGCTACGATCTTCTTTTACCAAGGTCCTGTGGGGCTCCTTGTCTCCCATAAATCTTCTTCGGACGATCCGGCAGATGGCTCGTACTCATCGATGAGTTGTCGATGGTATCTATTCATAAGTCGGTTATACTGTTCTTCGATTCCCTCATTTGGATCTTGTGCATCTGTCATTTCTCCTTTTTCTTTTGGCGGTCTTGTCATACTGTGAGATGCTGCAGATGACGATTCTCCTTTTATGATTTTTGTTTTGATTCTGTGAAGTCCTGGTTGTAGTGGCATATGCATTAATTCCTGTTTTTCCCACTTGTTCAAAAAAGAAAGAGCACTTATTTCAATATCCAAAAAAGAATCTTTAAATGCATTTCGTGCTGCTGGTGACCTTTCTACTGCCAATTCTATCCCATCTAATGATTCCCATTTAAATATCTGGAACATATTAGTGGAACTTTCAATAGAGTGTTGTACCCATAACCTGCAATTTTCGCTCAAACAGTCTATTTGCTGCCAACCTAACTCAAAAATTATTGAAGTGCATATTCTTTTAGAGATCATCAGACTAATGATGTGGATGACATTATTGTTCCAATTTGGAGATATAATTGAGATGGTGATTAAAGCCTTTTGATTAATTGCAAATTTTAAAGCTTTTGGTTGTCCTTGCAGGCTATCCATTTTATTAAGAATTTGAATTTTTTCAGCCAACCTCAAATTTCCAAACTCATGGAACCATTCAGCATGCTGTTTGATTAACTCTTGATTGTTACCAGATTCAGAATTACCAATCGTTTCATGACTGAATGTTTGAGAAAAAGGATTTGGTTCTATGCTGTCTCTCATTCTCAAACTATGAAAATCCCACTGATAAGCATATGTTTTTAAATACTGGAGGGATCTTTGTATGCATTGAGATACTCTGGTCACCTGAATTTTTCTGCATTTTCCTTCTTGAAATCTCCAATCTGCAAACTTCTCAAAAATTTCATATTGAGGAAAAGTATCAGTATTTGCATAATTGCCATCTATCCTTTGGAGGAAAGAGGACTCTAGTTCCTCAAATATATCTGGAATTCTTAGAGAAAGCAGATATTTTACCATCTCTTCTTTTATGGGAATTTCTTCTAGATCCAGAATTTTGGCACCTATAAAAATACTAAGGGCAAAGTCAACACTGCCTATGATGTGATAGTAATTCAAGACTCTGAGTGTCCAGATCATTTCATCTGTGTAGATGCTAGACCATAAGTCAGATAAGCTTCTGAAGAAAAGCTTCACCTTCATATTTGGTAAAGAAAATACTTTAACCAAGTTTTCATCAAGGCCTAGAGATATACCCAGATTTTTTGACTGCCATGCTTGGCATTTTCTAATCCACCAATTCCTTCTTAATCTAAAACCAACCAATTTCTTGATCTCATCTGTGACAAGACTTGCATAATTTTCTAAGATTCGAAATCTATCTACAAAGGTTGCGAAACTATCATCTGCAGGGCCTTTCCCTGGGATCTCAAAAACTGAATATTTACAGGTTATGAACATTTTGCTCATGTCTCTGGTCAGAACGTCTGTCAAGAAATTCGAGTTACCTGGAATCCACTCGACGTCAAAATCAAATTGCTGAAACCAGATTTGCCAGGCTAAAATCCTGCCCTTTGCAAGTTGCCTTGAAATCTTTGCTGTCAGAAAATATTTAAAATTTTTGGAGTCTGTTCTGATTAAAAACCTTACCGGTGTTAGATATACCTCAAACCGCTGAATCCCGTTGAAGATAGCTAATGTTTCCTTTTCAGCTATGAAGTAATTTTTCTGACTTGCTGTAAACTCTCCGGAAGCATATCCACACAGATTTTCTTCAATCTCTCCTTTACTATTTCTTCTTTGTTCTAACAATACAGCTGACCAAAAGTTAAGAGAAGCATCAGTTTGCAAAATTAATAAACCATCACCTGGTGGTTGAAGCTTTGGTAACCGCTGACATTCTTCTTTAAGTTTCTTCACTGCTTCAGTTGCTTCTTCTGACCATCCTCCGTCGCTGTGTCTCCTTATAGCAGCTGTCTTTTCTGAGAGTTTTGGAATGTATTTGTGCAAGTAATTCAGAACTCCAATAAATCTTTGAATTGCCCTTTTGTCCTTCAGTTCATCAGGAAACTGTGTCAATTTTGTTAACACATGGGGCTGCATTTGAATAGAACCATTTGCAACATTTATCCCCAAAAAATCGATATTATCCTGAAATAAGGACATCTTTTTTTCTGACAAAACTATGCCATGCTTTTTCACTTCTTCAAGGAAAATTTCTAAATGTTTTAAATGAGTATTTACATCTGGACTATGGATCAGAATATCATCTATATATGTAACTATAAAATCATATTTAGCAAAAATATAATCCATCCTTCTTTGGAAGAAGGCTGGAGCGTTCTTCAACCCAAATGGAACAACTTTCCACTGATAAAATCCTGCTGGACATATGAAAGCTGTTTTGTGTCTGTCTTCTGGCTGAATCTGTATCTGATAGTAACCTGACTTCATGTCAAATTTACTGAACACCTTACTATGTTGAATCTTCTGCATTATTACTTCTGGTCTTGGCAATGGGTAATTAAAATTCTGAGTAATTGCATTAAGAGGTTTGTAATTTATCACCATACGTGGTTTACCTCTTACTATCTCAAAATGGTTTCTTACTAGAAATGCAGAACAGGCATAATGAGATTCACTAATTTCTATTAACTGCATCTTTAGTAGTTCTTGAATTTGATTCCTCATTTCTTGTTCATCAGAGGGTGTGCAAGGAATCACTTTACCTTTTACTCCATTGTCATGTAAGGTGACTATCTCCTGCATCGGACTTTCAGTTTCCCAAAACTGTTGTGGGTTGTCCGAACAGCTTTTCAGAAGTCTCTGGTAGATATCTTTCTGTTCTGTAGACCAGTTTTCTTCAATGCATGCTGATTGTTTGTTTATCTTTTCTGCTCTAGCTTCATAGATTTGTAGGACCTCTTGCCAATCATTTGAATCTTTAGTCGGCATTCTAGTTCCTACTTTCTTTTGTCTATTCTCATGCCTAGCTTCAGAGTTTGCTATGCTTAGTCTAGGCACAGATATAGCTTTTTTCTTCAGATTTATTCACAGCTTATCTTGGCTGATAGTGACTGGAAGCACAGAATTTATAAATGGCATGCCTAACATCAGACTTGCTGAAGGGTCATAGTGCTGAATTGCAGAGATTTTTACAATACTCCCTCCAACTTTTAAAGAAATATTGTCTACATAATGTGTGAGCTGGACAGATCCTCCATTTGTTTCTGAAACTAGTATATTTTTTAATGGTTTCCAGAGAGATTTGAACAAAGATGGTCGAGCTAGATTATTTGATCCTCCAGTATCTACAAATGCATCTACTGAAATCCATTCATTTCTTACTTGAACTTCTACTGGAATATAAATCAAGCTCTCTGTTTTCACAATCTTTTTCAACAAAGTATTTTGTTCATTTCTTGAAATCTCTGGCAGAGGTATACTAGTTGATGGTGCAATTTTCTTTTCAAATGGACATAAAGAATTAAATTGAGGTAAAGATGATGCAATTTGTTTACCTCTATTTGTCCTCTCTGATATTGCTGTTTCTTCTGATCCTTCTTCAGAAATTGATTCTGAGTCTGAATCATCTTCTGTCTCACTTGATGACTCAATAGTTGAAGAACTTTCTATATCACTATAGTGCTGTTCACTATAAAAATCATCATCAGAACAATTTGTACAAATATTCATTTTCTGTACAGGTTCTTCATCTTCATTATCTGAAACTTCTGTAAGAATATATACATCAGAAATTTCTTCATCTGATTCTACCACAGACCAATCATCTTGAAATTCTTCAATATCTATACAAGCTTTAAGTTTACTAGATGATTTCTGGGGACACTTTCTGGCAAAATGTCCTTCCTTTTTACAAATGAAACAACAATTGTTGTTTCTTGGAGCTGTTCTCTTTTTCAAATATCTGAATTTTCTGAAAGGTCTCTTTGGGTTCGATACTCTTTTGGGTTTGTTTCTACCATACCTTTTATATTTCTTTTTCTTTGATTTAAAAGGCGTCCATGGTAATACAGTCCTGCAGACATCTGAACTCGGGGTGATGTCATGCGCCTTCTTCTGCCAACACAAATATTTGACCTTTTCTGACACTCTAAACAGAAGATCAACCCAATAAACTTGTTCTAAACTTCTCATTTGAACCTCAAGATCTTTCATAATCAGATCTCCTAAGTTTCCTGGCAACTTTGACAAAAAAGAAACTTTTTGAGCAATATCATTAAATAGATTAACTTTAAAGAATTTAGCCATAAATTCTTTACCAAATTGATCTAAATATTTTAGACCTTTAAGTTCCATGCGGCTAAGGTCAGTCAATAGCTGTTTCTTTTCATCTTTTGGTTCGGGAATGAATTGAGTTTTTAACAGCATTTCAAATGTAGCCAATCCTGCTTCCATGACTGCTATTCTTTCTGCCTCTGATCCTGCCATCCACCAATCAAACACTATTCCTGCCATCCTCTTTTCAGCTAAGATCATGATAGACACATTGTCTAATCTTGTTGTGACCTGCATCTGATATAAGGCTCCTATCCAGATTCTAATAGACTCACCAGGATTGGATGAGTTATCTAGATCTAGAATGTAACCACTAGAATTTGTAGCAAACAGATCTTCTTCAACTCTAGGGTACTTAGCTTCTCTCAGGATGTGAGCTTTATTTTGATTCTTTATTGATGGCATAATAAAGGATGGAAATTTTATTGCATCTTGTTCTAAAGACATGACTTCCTTTTTTGATTCGAAAGGTTTTTCTGCTTTGAATGTTCTAGAAGAACCACTGGTTAACTTTCCAGTGTCTCTGGAAGTCCCTTCTCCATCACTTGTTTCTGGTACTTCTTCCTCTAAATCCCAATAATTTGGGGCTGTCATATCTACATGAAATTTTGGGATTTTCTTACCTTTCTTCTTCATTTTTCTTTTTCTTCTTTCCTCTTTTTCTCTCTTCTCTTCTTGTTGCTCTTCATACAACAATTTTAAATTTTCATTTATCAGATCTGCTTGTTGTCCTAAATTGTCTAGAACATTTTCAGCATGAGAACACCAAGTAGTCAAGTAATTTCCTACTTGATATACTTGTTCCAAATCATTGGGCTCTTGTGATTCATGTTCTAGGAGAGGTGCACAATCTGCTCTGGTAGCAGGCTGTTTTGACATTGAAGAAGAGACACAGAATTTTGTTTTTTGTGGCCATTTTCCTCCTCTAACAAATCTTTTATTTGCATATCTATATTCTTCCATAGGTGGATAATTCTGTACATGAGTTCTAAACATCTTATTTACAGCGAGAAAAGGTTTCTCTTCAGGTATATACAATTGCTTTTCAGACCGGGGTGTGCTTGTGGAAGTAGACGGCTGTTCTTCTGGTATAGATAACTGTCTGTAAAAAGACCTTCTTCCACTTTGGACTGGACTTTCTACTGGTAATACATGTTTCTCTGGCAGAACTATTGGCTTGGGAATCCTAGGGTAAATTGACTGATTTGGAATGATTTTTACCCCTCCATCTTCGAGAGCCAATCTTTTAATTTTTCTGCTTATATCATCTGAAGCCAAAGACTTATATTGGATATACCAGTGATCGGGTAATGTTTCTTTGTCATAATGTACACCTTCAATCTGTGCATTTCCTATCCCGACAGTCACACAGTCTTTTAACACCGGCTGTTTTAGTTTAGGATGTACTGTATTTGTTAACTGAAAGGAAGTTTGAACAATTACAGACAAGAATTCACTTTCATCTGCCATAGACAGTCCTTGCACTCCTATCAAGGCTTTCCAACAGTCTTTAAGATGTATGTCTGTCAAACTAATAGCATAATCAGGATAAATTGTTCCATGCTGACAACCAGACATCAAATTTCCCAGTATTGTTCCTATTCTGGCATGATCATATTCATTGTGCCTTGAATCAAACAATTCTGCTATGCAGGGAGTATTTAAACCATGTCTAAATAGGGGAGCCAAACCAATCCTTATAGCTCCGAAATGTAAATAATAAAATCTTCCTTCCTTAGCATATTTCCTAAACTTTCTTATTTCATCTTCTGAGAATATATTGAGTCCTATTATCTGCACATGTGGACCCTTAATTCTGATCTTAACTTCAACTTCTTTGAAGTAATATTTTTTAGAAAGCTTAAACATCATAGGAACCGGATAGATCTCTTTAGTATCTAATGCAGGGGGATTCCAGCTTTCTGGATCTTCTACTTGTTCATGTTCATTTATATCAGACTCAACAGATCTATTTTCTACTTCAGATATGGATCTTTTATCAATGGTAGAAAAAGTTCTTAGAAATTTGGCCATCTTGGAAAGGTATAATTCTATTCCAGAAATTGACTGATAAAGCTTTTATTTACTCAGCACAATGTAAAACAAAGATGCCTTTCAAATTCTCCTGGCTCTTCTCAGGTTCTGTCTATAGAATTATACAGGGTCGTTACAGGGCTCTGATACCAGATTTGGGGGGACCGTTCAAACAGAGCAATTCATAAACAAGACGAAGCTATTGGTATACAGAACTTATTTCAGATTGTACTCATCGATGAGTTGTCGATGGTATCTATTCATAAGTTGGTTATACTGTTCTTTGATTCCCTCATTTGGATCTTGTGCATCTGTCATTTCTCCTTTTTCTTTTGGCGGTCTTGTCATACTGTGAGATGCTGCAGATGACGATTCTCCTTTTATGATTTTTTTTTTGATTCTGTGAAGTCCTGGTTGTAGTGGCGTATGCATTAATTCCTGTTTTTCCCACTTGTTCAAAAAAGAAAGAGCACTTATTTCAATATCCAAAAAAGAATCTTTAAACGCATTTCGTGCTGCTGGTGACCTTTGTACTGCCAATTCTATCCCATCTAATGATTCCCATTTAAATATCTAGAACATATTAGTGGAACTTTCAATAGAGTGCTGTACCCATAACCTGCAATTTTCGCTCAAACAGTCTCTATGCTGCCATCCTAACTCAAAAATTATTGAAGTGCATATTCTTTTAGAGATCATCAGACTAATGATGTGGATGACATTATTGTTCCAATTTGGAGATATAATTGAGATGGTGATTAAAGCCTTTTGATTAATTGCAAATTTTAAAGCTTTTGGTTGTCCTTGCAGGCTATCCATTTTATTAAGAATTTGAATTTTTTCAGCCAACCTCAAATTTCCAAACTCATGGAACCATTCAGCATGCTGTTTGATTAACTCTTGATTGTTACCAGATTCAGAATTACCAATCGTTTCATGACTGAATGTTTGAGAAAAAGGATTTGGTTCTATGCTGTCTCTCATTCTCAAACTATGAAAATCCCACTGATAAGCATATGTTTTTAAATACTGGAGGGATCTTTGTATGCATTGAGATACTCTGGTCACCTGAATTTTTCTGCATTTTCCTTCTTGAAATC
Organism: Pinus tabuliformis; assembly: GCA_031772625.1. Lineage (NCBI taxonomy): Eukaryota > Viridiplantae > Streptophyta > Pinopsida > Pinales > Pinaceae > Pinus > Pinus tabuliformis. The sequence goes on from CM062808.1 coordinate 328,617,669, forward strand.
TCCAATCTGCAAACTTCTCAAAAATTTCATATTGAGGAAAAGTATCAGTATTTGCATAATTGCCATCTATCCTTTGGAGGAAAGAGGACTCTAGTTCCTCAAATATATCTGGAATTCTTAGAGAAAGCAAATATTTTACCATCTCTTCTTTTATGGGAATTTCTTCTAGATCCAGAATTTTGGCACCTGTAAAAATACTAAGGGCAAAGTCAACACTGCCTATGATCTGATAGTAATTCAAGACTCTGAGTGTCCAGATCATTTCATCTGTGTAGATGCTAGACCATAAGTCAGATAAGCTTCTGAAGAAAAGCTTCACCTTCATATTTGGTAAAGAAAATACTTTAACCAAGTTTTCATCAAGGCCTAGAGATATACCCAGATTTTTTGACTGCCATGCTTGGCATTTTCTAATCCACCAATTCCTTCTTAATCTAAAACCAACCAATTTCTTGATCTCGTCTGTGACAAGACTTGCATAATTTTCTAAGATTCGAAATCTATCTACAAAGGTTGCGAAACTATCATCTGCAGGGCCTTTCCCTGGGATCTCAAAAACTGAATATTTACAGGTTATGAACATTTTGCTCATGTCTCTGGTCAGAACGTCTGTCAGGAAATTCGAGTTACCTGGAATCCACTCGACGTCAAAATCAAATTGCTGAAACCAGATTTGCCAGGCTAAAATCCTGCCCTTTGCAAGTTGCCTTGAAATCTTTGCTGTCAGAAAATATTTAAAATTTTTGGAGTCTGTTCTGATTAAAAACCTTACCGGTGTTAGATATACCTCAAACCGCTGAATCCCGTTGAAGATAGCTAATGTTTCCTTTTCATCTATGAAGTAATTTTTCTGACTTGCTGTAAATTCTCCGGAAGCATATCCACACAGATTTTCTTCAATCTCTCCTTTACTATTTCTTCTTTGTTCTAACAATACAGCTGACCAAAAGTTAAGAGAAGCATCAGTTTGCAAAATTAATAAACCATCACCTGGTGGTTGAAGCTTTGGTAACCGCTGACATTCTTCTTTAAGTTTTTTCACTGCTTCAGTTGCTTCTTCTGACCATCCTCCGTCGCTGTGTCTCCTTATAGCAGCTGTCTTTTCTGAGAGTTTTGGAATGTATTTGTGCAAGTAATTCAGAACTCCAATAAATCTTTGAATTGCCCTTTTGTCCTTCAGTTCATCAGGAAACTGTGTCAATTTCATTAACACATGGGGTTGCATTTGAATAGAACCATTTGCAACATTTATCCCCAAAAAATCGATATTATCTTGAAATAAGGACGTCTTTTTTTTGACAAAACTATGCCATGCTTTTTCACTTCTTCAAGGAAAATTTATAAATGTTTTAAATGAGTATTTACATCTGGACTATGGATCAGAATATCATCTATATATGTAACTATAAAATCATATTTAACAAAAATATAATCCATCCTTCTTTGGAAGAAGGCTGGAGCGTTCTTCAACCCAAATGGAACAACTTTCCACTGATAAAATCCTGCTGGACATATGAAAGTTGTTTTGTGTCTGTCTTCTGGCTGAATCTGTATCTGATAGTAACCTGACTTCATGTCAAATTTACTGAACACCTTACTATGTTGAATCTTCTGCATTATTACTTCTGGTCTTGGCAATGGGTAATTAAAATTCTGAGTAATTGCATTAAGAGGTTTGTAATTTATCACCATACGTGGTTTACCTCTTACTATCTCAGAATGGTTTCTTACTAGAAATGCAGAACAGGCATAATGAGATTCACTAATTTCTATTAACTGCATCTTTAGTAGTTCTTGAATTTGATTCCTCATTTCTTGTTCATCAGAGGGTGTGCAAGGAATCACTTTACCTTTTACTCCATTGTCATGTAAGGTGACTATCTCCTGAATCGGACTTTCAGTTTCCCAAAACTGTTGTGGGTTGTCCGAACAGCTTTTCAGAAGTCTCTGGTAGATATCTTTCTGTTCTGTAGACCAGTTTTCTTCAATGCATGCTGATTGTTAGTTTATCTTTTCTGCTCTAGCTTCATAGATTTGTAGGACCTCTTGCCAATCATTTGAATCTTTAGTCAGCCTTCTAGTTCCTACTTTCTTTTGTCTATTCTCATGCCTAGCTTCAGAGTTTGCTATGCTTAGTCTAGGCACAGATATAGCTTTTTTCTTCAGATTTATTATCAGCTTATCTTGGCTGATAGTGACTGGAAGCACAGAATTTATAAATGGCATGCCTAACATCAGACTTGCTGAAGGGTCATAGTGCTGAATTGCAGAGATTTTTACAATACTCCCTCCAACTTTTAAAGAAATATTGTCTACATAATGTGTGAGCTGGACAGATCCTCCAATTGTTTCTGAAACTAGTATATTTTTTAATGGTTTCCAGAGAGATTTGAACAAAGATGGTCGAGCTAGATTATTTGATCCTCCAGTATCTACAAATGCATCTACTGAAATCCATTCATTTCTTACTTGAACTTCTACTGGAATATAAATCAAGCTCTCTGTTTTCACAATCTTTTTCAACAAAGTATTTTGTTCATTTCTTGAAATCTCTGGCAGAGGTATACTAGTTGATGGTGCAATTTTCTTTTCAAATGGACATAAAGAATTAAATTGAGGTAAAGATGATGCAATTTGTTTACCTCTATTTGTCCTCTCTGATACTGCTGTTTCTTCTGATCCTTCTTCAGAAATTGATTCTGAGTCTGAATCATCTTCTGTCTCACTTGATGACTCAATAGTTGAAGAACTTTCTATATCACTATAGTGCTGTTCACTATAAAAATCATCATCAGAACAATTTGTACAAATATTCATTTTCTGTACAGGTTCTTCATCTTCATTATCTGAAACTTCTGTAAGAATATATACATCAGAAATTTCTTCATCTGATTCTACCACAGACCAATCATCTTGAAATTCTTCAATATCTATACAAGCTTTAAGTTTACTAGATGATTTCTGGGGACACTTTCTGGCAAAATTTCCTTCCTTTTTACAAATGAAACAACAATTGTTGTTTCTTGGAGCTGTTCTCTTTTTCAAATATCTGAATTTTCTGAAAGGTCTCTTTGGGTTCGATACTCTTTTGGGTTTGTATCTACCATACCTTTTATATTTCTTTTTCTTTGATTTAAAAGGCGTCCATGGTAATACAGTCCTGCAGACATCTGAACTTGGGGTGATGTCATGCGCCTTCTTCTTCCAACACAAATATTTGACCTTTTCTGACACTCTAAACAGAAGATCAACCCAATAAACTTGTTCTAAACTTCTCATTTGAACCTCAAGATCTTTCATAATCAGATCTCCTAAGTTTCCTGGCAACTTTGACAAAAAAGAAACTTTTTGAGCAATATCATTAAACAGATTAGCTTTAAAGACTTTAGCCATAAATTCTTTACCAAATTGATCTAAATATTTTAGATCTTTAAGTTCCATGCGGCTAAGGTCAATCAATAGCTGTTTCTTTTCATCTTTTGGTTCTGGAATGAATTGAGTTTTTAACAGCATTTCAAATGTAGCTAATCCTGCTTCCATGACTGCTATTCTTTCTGCCTCTGATCCTGCCATCCACCAATCAAACACTATTCCTGCCATCCTCTTTTCAGCTAAGATCATGATAGACACATTGTCTAATCTTGTTGTGACCTGCATCTGATATAAGGCTCCTATCCAGATTCTAATAGACTCACCAGGATTGGATGAGTTATCTAGATCTAGAATGTAACCACTAGAATTTGTAGCAAACAGATCTTCTTCAACTCTAGGGTACTTAGCTTCTCTCAGGATGTGAGCTTTATTTTGATTCTTTATTGATGGCATAATAAAGGATGGAAATTTTATTGCAGCTTGTTCTAAAGACATGACTTCCTTTTTTGATTCGAAAGGTTTTTTCTGCTTTGAACGTTCTAGAAGAACCACTGGTTAACTTTCCAGTGTCTCTGGAAGTCTCTTCTCCATCACTTGTTTCTGGTACTTCTTCCTCTAAATCCCAGTAATTTGGGGCTGTCATATCTACATGAAATTTTGGGATTTTCTTACCTTTCTTCTTCATTTTTCTTTTTCTTCTTTCCTCTTTTTCTCTCTTCTCTTCTTGTTGCTCTTCATACAACAATTTTAAATTTTCATTTATCAGATCTGCTTGTTGTCCTAAATTGTCTAGAACATTTTCAGCATGAGAACACCAAGTAGTCAAGTAATTTCCTACTTGATATACTTGTTCCAAATCATTGGGCTCTTGTGATTCATGTTCTAGGAGAGGTGCACAATCTGCTCTGGTAGCAGGCTGTTTTGACATTGAAGAAGAGACACAGAATTTTGTTTTTGGTGGCCATTTTCCTCCTCTAACAAATCTTTTATTTGCATATCTATATTCTTCCATAGGTGGATAATTCTGTACATGAGTTCTAAACATCTTATTTACAGCGAGAAAAGGTTTCTCTTCAGGTATATACAATTGCTTTTCAGACCGGGGTGTGCTTGTGGAAGTAGACGGCTGTTCTTCTGGTATAGATAACTGTCTGTAAAAAGACCTTCTTCCACTTTGGACTGGACTTTCTACTGGTAATACATGTTTCTCTGGCAGAACTATTGGCTTGGGAATCCTAGGGTAAATTGACTGATTTGGAATGATTTTTACCCTTCCATCTTCGAGAGCCAATCTTTTAATTTTTCTGCTTATATCATCTGAAGCCAAAGACTTATATTGGATATACCAGTGATCGGGTAATGTTTCTTTTTCATAATGTACACCTTCAATCTGTGCATTTCCTATCCCGACATCACACAGTCTTTTAACACCAGCTGTTTTAGTTTAGGATGTACTGTATTTGTTAACTGAAAGGAAGTTTGAACAATTACAGACAAGAATTCACTTTCATCTGCCATAGACAGTCCTTGCACTCCTATCAAGGCTTTCCAACAGTCTTTAAGATGTATGTCTGTCAAACTAATAGCATAATCAGGATAAATTGTTCCATGCTGACAACCAGACATCAAATTTCCCAGTATTGTTCCTATTCTGGCATGATCATATTCATTGTGCCTTGAATCAAACAATTGTGCTATGCAGGGAGTATTTAAACCATGTCTAAATAGGGGAGCCAAACCAATCCTTATAGCTCCGAAATGTAAATAATAAAATCTTCCTTCCTTAGCATATTTCCTAAACTTTCTTATTTCATCTTCTGAGAATATATTGAGTCCTATTATCTGCACATGTGGACCCTTAATTCTGATCTTAACTTCAACTTCTTTGAAGTAATATTTTTTAGAAAGCTTAAACATCATAGGAACCGGATAGATCTCTTTAGTGTCTAATGCAGGGGGATTCCAGCTTTCTGGATCTTCTACTTGTTCATGTTCATTTATATCAGACTCAACAGATCTATTTTCTACTTCAGATATGGATCTTTTATCAATGGTAGAAAAAGTTCTTAGAAATTTGGCCATCTTGGAAAGGTATAATTCTATTCCAGAAATTGACTGATAAAGCTTTTATTTACTCAGCACAATGTAAAACAAAGATGCCTTTCAAATGCTCCTGGCTCTTCTCAGGTTCTGTCTATAGAATTATACAGGGTCGTTACAGGGCTCTGATACCAGATTTGGGGGGACCGTTCAAACAGAGCAATTCATAAACAAGACGAAGCTATTGGTATACAGAACTTACTTCAGATTTGGGGGGACCGTTCAAACAGAGCAATTCATAAACAAGACGAAGCTATTGGTATACAGAACTTACTTCTTAAATTCTCTCAGCTTTCTGGAAATAAGAGTCTGACTCTCTAGTTCTTCTCCTCAGGGAACAAGCACGAGTCTTCCACGACCTCTCTCCACGGGTCTTTACTCCAGCGCCTTATAGTTCAACCTCTTTCGAAAACAGAAACTATCCTCAGACGTGCAGAAACTGTCCTCAGACAGACGGCCCAGAAGGCTTCGATATTAATAAAAAGCAAGAACAGAATACAAAGCTTATACAGGGTCGTTACAAAGCTTATACTTCTTCTACTTGATTCTGGTAACCGCTGACATTCTTCTTTAAGTTTCTTCACTGCTTCAGTTGCTTCTTCTGACCATCCTCCGTCGTTGTGTCTCCTTATAGCAGCTGTCTTTTCTGAGAGTTTTGGAATGTATTTGTGCAAGTAATTCAGAACTCCAATAAATCTTTGAATTGCCCTTTTGTCCTTCAGTTCATCAGGAAACTGTGTCAATTTTGTTAACACATGGGGCTGCATTTGAATAGAACCATTTGCAACATTTATCCCCAAAAAATCGATATTATCCTGAAATAAGGACATCTTTTTTTCTGACAAAACTATGCCATGCTTTTTCACTTCTTCAAGGAAAATTTCTAAATGTTTTAAATGAGTATTTACATCTGGACTATGGATCAGAATATCATCTATATATGTAACTATAAAATCATATTTAGCAAAAATATAATCCATCCTTCTTTGGAAGAAGGCTGGAGCGTTCTTCAACCCAAATGGAACAACTTTCCACTGATAAAATCCTGCTGGACATATGAAAGCTGTTTTGTGTCTGTCTTCTGGCTGAATCTGTATCTGATAGTAACCTGACTTCATGTCAAATTTACTGAACACCTTACTATGTTGAATCTTCTGCATTATTACTTCTGGTTTTGGCAATGGGTAATTAAAATTATGAGTAATTGCATTAAGAGGTTTGTAATTTATCACCATACGTGGTTTACCTCTTACTATCTCAGAATGGTTTCTTACTAGAAATGCAGAACAGGCATAATGAGATTCACTAATTTCTATTAACTGCATCTTTAGTAGTTCTTGAATTTGATTCCTCATTTCTTGTTCATCAGAGGGTGTGCAAGGAATCACTTTACCTTTTACTCCATTGTCATGTAAGGTGACTATCTCCTGCATCGGACTTTCAGTTTCCCAAAACTGTTGTGGGTTGTCCGAACAGCTTTTCAGAAGTCTCTGGTAGATATCTTTCTGTTCTGTAGACCAGTTTTCTTCAATGCATGCTGATTGTTTGTTTATCTTTTCTGCTCTAGCTTCATAGATTTGTAGGACCTCTTGCCAATCATTTGAATCTTTAGTCGGCCTTCTAGTTCCTACTTTCTTTTGTCTATTCTCATGCCTAGCTTCAGAGTTTGCTATGCTTAGTCTAGGCACAGATATAGCTTTTTTCTTCAGATTTATTATCAGCTTATCTTGGCTGATAGTGACTGGAAGCACAGAATTTATAAATGGCATGCCTAACATCAGACTTGCTGAAGGGTCATAGTGCTGAATTGCAGAGATTTTTACAATACTCCCTCCAATTTTTAAAGAAATATTGTCTACATAATGTGTGAGCTGGACAGATCCTCCAATTGTTTCTGAAACTAGTATATTTTTTAATGGTTTCCAGAGAGATTTGAACAAAGATGATCGAGCTAGATTATTTGATCCTCCAATATCTACAAATGCATCTACTGAAATCCATTCATTTCTTACTTGAACTTCTACTGGAATATAAATCAAGCTCTCTGTTTTCACAATCTTTTTCAACAAAGTATTTTGTTCATTTCTTGAAATCTCTGGCAGAGGTATACTAGTTGATGGTGCAATTTTCTTTTCAAATGGACATAAAGAATTAAATTGAGGTAAAGATGATGCAATTTGTTTACCTCTATTTCTCCTCTCTGATACTACTGTTTCTTCTGATCCTTCTTCAGAAATTGATTCTGAGTCTGAATCATCTTCTGTCTCACTTGATGACTCAATAGTTGAAGAACTTTCTATATCACTATAGTGTTGTTCACTATAAAAATCATCATCAGAACAATTTGTACAAATATTCATTTTCTGTACAGGTTCTTCATCTTCATTATCTGAAACTTCTGTAAGAATATATACGTCAGAAATTTCTTCATCTGATTCTACCACAGACCAATCATCTTGAAATTCTTCAATATCTATACAAGCTTTAAGTTTACTAGATGATTTCTGGGGACACTTTCTGGCAAAATGTCCTTCCTTTTTACAAATGAAACAACAATTGTTGTTTCTTGGAGCTGTTCTCTTTTTCAAATATCTGAATTTTCTGAAAGGTCTCTTTGGGTTCGATACTCTTTTGGGTTTGTATCTACCATACCTTTTATATTTCTTTTTCTTTGATTTAAAAGGCGTCCATGGTAATACAGTCCTGCAGACATCTGAACTCGGGGTGATGTCATGCGCCTTCTTCTGCCAACACAAATATTTGACCTTTTCTGACACTCTAAACAGAAGATCAACCCAATAAACTTGTTCTAAACTTCTCATTTGAACCTCAAGATCTTTCATAATCAGATCTCCTAAGTTTCCTGGCAACTTTGACAAAAAAGAAACTTTTTGAGCAATATCATTAAACAGATTAGCTTTAAAGACTTTAGCCATAAATTCTTTACCAAATTGATCTAAATATTTTAGATCTTTAAGTTCCATGCGGCTAAGGTCAGTCAATAGCTGTTTCTTTTCATCTTTTGGTTCTGGAATGAATTGAGTTTTTAACAGCATTTCAAATGTAGCTAATCCTGCTTCCATGACTGCTATTCTTTCTGCCTCTGATCCTGCCATCCACCAATCAAACACTATTCCTGCCATCCTCTTTTCAGCTAAGATCATGATAGACACATTGTCTAATCTTGTTGTGACCTGCATCTGATATAAGGCTCCTATCCAGATTCTAATAGACTCACCAGGATTGGATGAGTTATCTAGATCTAGAATGTAACCACTAGAATTTGTAGCAAACAGATCTTCTTCAACTCTAGGGTACTTAGCTTCTCTCAGGATGTGAGCTTTATTTTGATTCTTTATTGATGGCATAATAAAGGATGGAAATTTTATTGCAGCTTGTTCTAAAGACATGACTTCCTTTTTTGATTCGAAAGGTTTTTCTGCTTTGAATGTTCTAGAAGAACCACTGGTTAACTTTCCAGTGTCTCTGGAAGTCCCTTCTCCATCACTTGTTTCTGGTACTTCTTCCTCTAAATCCCAGTAATTTGGGGCTGTCATATCTACATGAAATTTTGGGATTTTCTTACCTTTCTTCTTCATTTTTCTTTTTCTTCTTTCCTCTTTTTCTCTCTTCTCTTCTTGTTGCTCTTCATACAACAATTTTAAATTTTCATTTATTAGATCTACTTGTTGTCCTAAATTGTCTAGAACATTTTCAGCATGAGAACACCAAGTAGTCAAGTAATTTCCTACTTGATATACTTGTTCCAAATCATTGGGCTCTTGTGATTCATGTTCTAGGAGAGGTGCACAATCTGCTCTGGTAGCAGGCTGTTTTGACATTGAAGAAGAGACACAGAATTTTGTTTTTGGTGGCCATTTTCCTCCTCTAACAAATCTTTTATTTGCATATCTATATTCTTCCATAGGTGGATAATTCTGTACATGAGTTCTAAACATCTTATTTACAGCGAGAAAAGGTTTCTCTTCAGGTATATACAATTGCTTTTCAGACCGGGGTGTGCTTGTGGAAGTAGACAGCTGTTCTTCTGGTTTAGATAACTGTCTGTAAAAAGACCTTCTTCCACTTTGGACTGGACTTTCTACTGGTAATACATGTTTCTCTGGCAGAACTATTGGCTTGGGAATCCTAGGGTAAATTGACTGATTTGGAATGATTTTTACCCCTCCATCTTTGAGAGCCAATCTTTTAATTTTTCTGCTTATATCATCTGAAGCCAAAGACTTATATTGGATATACCAGTGATCGGGTAATGTTTCTTTGTCATAATGTACACCTTCAATCTGTGCATTTCCTATCCCGACAGTCACACAGTCTTTTAACACCGACTGTTTTAGTTTAGGATGTACTGTATTTGTTAACTGAAAGGAAGTTTGAACAATTACAGACAAGAATTCACTTTCATCTGCCATAGACAGTCCTTGCACTCCTATCAAGGCTTTCCAACAGTCTTTAAGATGTATGTCTGTCAAACTAATAGCATAATCAGGATAAATTGTTCCATGCTGACAACCAAACATCAAATTTCCCAGTATTGTTCCTATTCTGGCATGATCATATTCATTGTGCCTTGAATCAAACAATTCTGCTATGCAGGGAGTATTTAAACCATGTCTAAATAGGGGAGCCAAACCAATCCTTATAGCTCCGAAATGTAAATAATAAAATCTTCCTTCCTTAGCATATTTCCTAAACTTTCTTATTTCATCTTCTGAGAATATATTGAGTCCTATTATCTGCACATGTGGACCCTTAATTCTGATCTTAACTTCAACTTCTTTGAAGTAATATTTTTTAGAAAGCTTAAACATCATAGGAACCGGATAGATCTCTTTAGTATCTAATGCAGGGGGATTCCAGCTTTCTGGATCTTCTACTTGTTCATGTTCATTTATATCAGACTCAACAGATCTATTTTCTACTTCAGATATGGATCTTTTATCAATGGTAGAAAAAGTTCTTAGAAATTTGGCCATCTTGGAAAGGTATAATTCTATTCCAGAAATTGACTGATAAAGCTTTTATTTACTCAGCACAATGTAAAACAAAGATGCCTTTCAAATGCTCCTGGCTCTTCTCAGGTTCTGTCTATAGAATTATACAGGGTCGTTACAGGGCTCCGATACCAGATTTGGGGGGACCGTTCAAACAGAGCAATTCATAAACAAGACGAAGCTATTCGTATACAGAACTTAAACAAGACGAAGCTATTGGTATACAGAACTTACTTCTTAAATTCTCTCAGCTTTCTGGAAATAAGAGTCTGACTCTCTAGTTCTTCTCCTCAGGGAACAAGCACGAGTCTTCCACGACCTCTCTCCACGGGTCTTTACTCCAGCGCCTTATAGTTCAACCTCTTTCGAAAACAGAAACTATCCTCAGACGTGCAGAAACTGTCCTCAGACAGACGGCCCAGAAGGCTTCGATATTAATAAAAAGCAAGAACAGAATACAAAGCTTATTACAACAGAAGTGTCTCAGAGTTCATTACAACACACATGCTCTCAATCGAACGATGCCTGAACTCATGAATGACTCCTTCTTAAATAGACCTCAAACGAATCTAAACTTAGCTAAGACATGACATAAGGTAGAAATAATTGAGGGTCCTGTCGGTATCTTTTTCCACCGACGGTGTCTACTCAATCTTTCTTTTGTACAAAAGATTCCTGTCACAACATGTAACCAACATTATTACATTGCTGACAAGAGATTCTTATGCTACGATCTTCTTTTACCAAGGTCATGTGGGGCTCCTTGTCTCCCATAAATCTTCTTCGGACGATCCGGCAGATGGCTCGTACTCATCGATGAGTTGTCGATGGTATCTATTCATAAGTTGGTTATACTGTTCTTCGATTCCCTCATTTGGATCTTGTGCATCTGTCATTTCTCCTTTTTCTTTTGGCGGTCTTGTCATACTGTGAGATGCTGCAGATGACGATTCTCCTTTTATGATTTTTGTTTTGATTCTGTGAAGTCCTGGTTGTAGTGGCGTATGCATTAATTCCTGTTTTTCCCACTTGTTCAAAAAAGAAAGAGCACTTATTTCAATATCCAAAAAAGAATCTTTAAACGCATTTCGTGCTGCTGGTGACCTTTGTACTGCAAATTCTATCCCATCTAATGATTCCCATTTAAATATCTGGAACATATTAGTGGAACTTTCAATAGAGTGTTGTACCCATAACCTGCAATTTTCGCTCAAACAGTCTCTATGCTGCCATCCTAACTCAAAAATTATTGAAGTGCATATTCTTTTAGCGATCATCAGACTAATGATGTGGATGACATTATTGTTCCAATTTGGAGATATAATTGAGATGGTGATTAAAGCCTTTTGATTAATTGCAAATTTTAAAGCTTTTGGTTGTCCTTGCAGGCTATCCATTTTATTAAGAATTTGAATTTTTTCAGCCAACCTCAAATTTCCAAAATCATGGAACCATTCAGCATGCTGTTTGATTAACTCTTGATTGTTACCAGATTCAGAATTACCAATCGTTTCATGACTGAATGTTTGAGAAAAAGGATTTGGTTCTATGCTGTCTCTCATTCTCAAACTATGAAAATCCCACTGATAAGCATATGTTTTTAAATACTGGAGGGATCTTTGTATGCATTGAGATACTCTGGTCACCTGAATTTTTCTGCATTTTCCTTCTTGAAATCTCCAATCTGCAAACTTCTCAAAAATTTCATATTGAGGAAAAGTATCAGTATTTGCATAATTGCCATCTATCCTTTGGAGGAAAGAGGACTCTAGTTCCTCAAATATATCTGGAATTCTTAGAGAAAGCAGATATTTTACCATCTCTTCTTTTATGGGAATTTCTTCTAGATCCAGAATTTTGGCACCTGTAAAAATACTAAGGGCAAAGTCAACACTGCCTATGATCTGATAGTAATTCAAGACTCTGAGTGTCCAGATCATTTCATCTGTGTAGATGCTAGACCATAAGTCAGATAATCTTCTGAAGAAAAGCTTCACCTTCATATTTGGTAAAGAAAATACTTTAACCAAGTTTTCATTAAGGCCTAGAGATATACCCAGATTTTTTGACTGCCATGCTTGGCATTTTCTAATCCACCAATTCCTTCTTAATCTAAAACCAACCAATTTCTTGATCTCATCTGTGACAAGACTTGCATAATTTTCTAAGATTCGAAATCTATCTACAAAGGTTGCGAAACTATCATCTGCAGGGCCTTTCCCTGGGATCTCAAAAACTGAATATTTACAGGTTATGAACATTTTGCTCATGTCTCTGGTCAGAACGTCTGTCAAGAAATTCGAGTTACCTGGAATCCACTCGACGTCAAAATCAAATTGCTGAAACCAGATTTGCCAGGCTAAAATCCTGCCCTTTGCAAGTTGCCTTGAAATCTTTGCTGTCAGAAAATATTTAAAATTTTTGGAGTCTGTTCTGATTAAAAACCTTACCGGTGTTAGATATACCTCAAACCGCTGAATCCCGTTGAAGATAGCTAATGTTTCCTTTTCAGCTATGAAGTAATTTTTCTGACTTGCTGTAAATTCTCCGGAAGCATATCCACACAGATTTTCTTCAATCTCTCCTTTACTATTTCTTCTTTCTTCTAACAATACAGCTGACCAAAAGTTAAGAGAAGCATCAGTTTGCAAAATTAATAAACCATCACCTGGTGGTTGAAGCTTTGGTAACCGCTGACATTCTTCTTTAAGTTTCTTCACTGCTTCAGTTGCTTCTTCTGACCATCCTCCGTCGCTGTGTCTCCTTATAGCAGCTGTCTTTTCTGAGAGTTTTGGAATGTATTTGTGCAAGTAATTCAGAACTCCAATAAATCTTTGAATTGCCCTTTTGTCCTTCAGTTCATCAGGAAACTGTGTCAATTTTGTTAACACATGGGGTTGCATTTGAATAGAACCATTTGCAACATTTATCCCCAAAAATCGATATTATCCTGAAATAAGGACATCTTTTTTTCTGACAAAACTATGCCATGCTTTTTCACTTCTTCAAGGAAAATTTCTAAATGTTTTAAATGAGTATTTACATCTGGACTATGGATCAGAATATCATCTATATATGTAACTATAAAATCATATTTAGCAAAAATATAATCCATCCTTCTTTGGAAGAAGGCTGGAGCGTTCTTCAACCCAAATGGAACAACTTTCCACTGATAAAATCCTGCTGGACATATGAAAGCTGTTTTGTGTCTGTCTTCTGGCTGAATCTGTATCTGATAGTAACCTGACTTCATGTCAAATTTACTGAACACCTTACTATGTTGAATCTTCTGCATTATTACTTCTGGTCTTGGCAATGGGTAATTAAAATTCTGAGTAATTGCATTAAGAGGTTTGTAATTTATCACCATACGTGGTTTACCTCTTACTATCTCAGAATGGTTTCTTACTAGAAATGCAGAACAGGCATAATGAGATTCACTAATTTCTATTAACTGCATCTTTAGTAGTTCTTGAATTTGATTCATCATTTCTTGTTCATCAGAGGGTGTGCAAGGAATCACTTTACCTTTTACTCCATTGTCATGTAAGGTGACTATCTCCTGCATCGGACTTTCAGTTTCCCAACACTGTTGTGGGTTGTCCGAACAGCTTTTCAGAAGTCTCTGGTAGATATCTTTCTGTTCTGTAGACCAGTTTTCTTCAATGCATGCTGATTGTTTGTTTATCTTTTCTGCTCTAGCTTCATAGATTTGTAGGACCTCTTGCCAATCATTTGAATCTTTAGTCGGCCTTCTAGTTCCTACTTTCTTTTGTCTATTCTCATGCCTAGCTTCAGAGTTTGCTATGCTTAGTCTAGGCACAGATATAGCTTTTTTCTTCAGATTTATTATCAACTTATCTTGGCTGATAGTGACTGGAAGCACAGAATTTATAAATGGCATGCCTAACATCAGACTTGCTGAAGGGTCATAGTGCTGAATTGCAAAGATTTTTACAATACTCCCTCCAACTTTTAAAGAAATATTGTCTACATAATGTGTGAGCTGGACAGATCCTCCAATTGTTTCTGAAACTAGTATATTTTTTAATGGTTTCTAGAGAGATTTGAACAAAGATGGTCGAGCTAGATTATTTGATCCTCCAGTATCTACAAATGCATCTACTGAAATCCATTCATTTCTTACTTGAACTTCTACTGGAATATAAATCAAGCTCTTTGTTTTCACAATCTTTTTCAACAAAGTATTTTGTTCATTTCTTGAAATCTCTGGCAGAGGTATACTAGTTGATGGTGCAATTTTCTTTTCAAATGGACATAAAGAATTAAATTGAGGTAAAGATGATGCAATTTGTTTACCTCTATTTGTCCTCTCTGATACTGCTGTTTCTTTTGATCCTTCTTCAGAAATTGATTCTGAGTCTGAATCATCTTCTGTCTCACTTGATGACTCAATAGTTGAAGAACTTTCTATATCACTATAGTGCTGTTCACTATAAAAATCATCATCAGAACAATTTGTACAAATATTCATTTTCTGTACAGGTTCTTCATCTTCATTATCTGAAACTTCTGTAAGAATATATACATCAGAAATTTCTTCATCTGATTCTACCACAGACCAATCATCTTGAAATTCTTCAATATCTATACAAGCTTTAAGTTTACTAGATGATTTCTGAGGACACTTTCTAGCAAAATGTCCTTCCTTTTTACAAATGAAACAACAATTGTTGTTTCTTGGAGCTGTTCTCTTTTTCAAATATCTGAATTTTCTGAAAGGTCTCTTTGGGTTCGATACTCTTTTGGGTTTGTATCTACCATACCTTTTATATTTATTTTTCTTTGATTTAAAAGGCGTCTATGGTAATACAGTCTTGCAGACATCTGAACTCGGGGTGATGTCATGCGCCTTCTTCTGCCAACACAAATATTTGACCTTTTCTGACACTCTAAACAGAAGATCAACCCAATAAACTTGTTCTAAACTTCTCATTTGAACCTCAAGATCTTTCATAATCAGATCTCCTAAGTTTCCTGGCAACTTTGACAAAAAAGAAACTTTTTGAGCAATATCATTAAACAGATTAGCTTTAAAGACTTTAGCCATAAATTCTTTACCAAATTGATCTAAATATTTTAGATCTTTAAGTTCCATGCGGCTAAGGTCAGTCAATAGCTGTTTCTTTTCATCTTTTGGTTCTGGAATGAATTGAGTTTTTAACAGCATTTCAAATGTAGCTAATCCTGCTTCCATGACTGCTATTCTTTCTGCCTCTGATCCTGCCATCCACCAATCAAACACTATTCTTGCCATCCTCTTTTCAGCTAAGATCATGATAGACACATTATCTAATCTTGTTGTGACCTGCATCTGATATAAGGCTCCTATCCAGATTCTAATAGACTCACCAGGATTGGATGAGTTATCTAGATCTAGAATGTAACCACTAGAATTTGTAGCAAACAGATCTTCTTCAACTCTAGGGTACTTAGCTTCTCTCAGGATGTGAGCTTTATTTTGATTCTTTATTGATGGCATAATAAAGGATGGAAATTTTATTGCAGCTTGTTCTAAAGACATGACTTCCTTTTTTGATTCGAAAGGTTTTTCTGCTTTGAACGTTCTAGAAGAACCACTGGTTAACTTTCCAGTGTCTCTGGAAGTCCCTTCTCCATCACTTGTTTCTGGTACTTCTTCCTCTAAATCCCAGTAATTTGGGGCTGTCATATCTACATGAAATTTTGGGATTTTCTTACCTTTCTTCTTCATTTTTCTTTTTCTTCTTTCCTCTTTTTCTCTCTTCTCTTCTTGTTGCTCTTCATACAACAATTTTAAATTTTCATTTATCAGATCTGCTTGTTGTCCTAAATTGTCTAGAACATTTTCAGCATGAGAACACCAAGTAGTCAAGTAATTTCCTACTTGATATACTTGTTCCAAATCATTGGGCTGTTGTGATTCATGTTCTAGGAGAGGTGCACAATCTGCTTTGGTAGCAGGCTGTTTTGACATTGAAGAAGAGACACGGAATTTTGTTTTTGGTGGCCATTTTCCTCCTCTAACAAATCTTTTATTTGCATATCTATATTCTTCCATAGGTGGATAATTCTGTACATGAGTTCTAAACATCTTATTTACAGCGAGAAAAGGTTTCTCTTCAGGTATATACAATTGCTTTTCAGACCAGGGTGTGCTTGTGGAAGTAGACGGCTGTTCTTCTGGTATAGATAACTGTCTGTAAAAAGACCTTCTTCCACTTTGGACTGGACTTTCTACTGGTAATACATGTTTCTCTGGCAGAACTATTGGCTTGGGAATCCTAGGGTAAATTGACTGATTTGGAATGATTTTTACCCCTCCATCTTCGAGAGCCAATCTTTTAATTTTTCTGCTTATATCATCTGAAGCCAAAGACTTCTATTGGATATACCAGTGATCGGGTAATGTTTCTTTGTCATAATGTACACCTTCAATCTGTGCATTTCCTATCCCGACAATCACACAGTCTTTTAACACCGGCTGTTTTAGTTTAGGATGTACTGTATTTGTTAACTGAAAGGAAGTTTGAACAATTACAGACAAGAATTCACTTTCATCTGCCATAGACAGTCCTTGCACTCCTATCAAGGCTTTCCAACAGTCTTTAAGATGTATGTCTGTCAAACTAATAGCATAATCAGGATAAATTGTTCCATGCTGACAACCAGACATCAAATTTCCCAGTATTGTTCCTATTCTGGCATGATCATATTCATTGTGCCTTGAATCAAACAATTCTGCTATGCAGGGAGTATTTAAACCATGTTTAAATAGGGGAGCCAAACCAATCCTTATAGCTCCGAAATGTAAATAATAAAATCTTCCTTCCTTAGCATATTTCCTAAACTTTCTTATTTCATCTTCTGAGAATATATTGAGTCCTATTATCTGCACATGTGGACCCTTAATTCTGATCTTAACTTCAACTTCTTTGAAGTAATATTTTTTAGAAAGCTTAAACATCATAGGAACTGGATAGATCTCTTTAGTATCTAATGCAAGGGGATTCCAGCTTTCTGGATCTTCTACTTGTTCATGTTCATTTATATCAGACTCAACAGATCTATTTTCTACTTCAGATATGGATCTTTTATCAATGGTAGAAAAAGTTCTTAGAAATTTGGCCATCTTGGAAAGGTATAATTCTATTCCAGAAATTGATTGATAAAGCTTTTATTTACTCAGCACAATGTAAAACAAAGATGCCTTTCAAATGCTCCTGGCTCTTCTCAGGTTCTGTCTATAGAATTATACAGGGTCGTTACAGGGCTCTGATACCAGATTTGGGGGGACCGTTCAAACAGAGCAATTCATAAACAAGACGAAGCTATTGGTATACAGAACTTACTTCTTAAATTCTCGAGATTTGGGGGGACCGTTCAAACAGAGCAATTCATAAACAAGACGAAGCTATTGGTATACATAACTTAAACAAGACGAAGCTATTGGTATACAAAACTTACTTAGGGCTGCGCTAAATTACAACTAGAGATATAATAACAAAATTGCTTGTATTTTGTCAATATGTAAAGAAGTTGTTACAATACATATCTCTGCACGGATAACCCTTCACACAGGAATAAAACCCCTTTTGTACAATACATGGGTAATAACATATTCCCTGAAACCTGGCAACTAAATGCCAAAAATATACAACAGTTTAGAATAGCACTAGTTTGCGAGAGAGCGAGAACAGAAATGATCCAAAATAGGCTTGAAAATAGCTACAAGTTAGTTATGATGTCTCAGTGTTGCCAAACAGCTGTTGTGAATCATGGAACTGCTGCTACATGCTGTGAAAGTGATACTTGTTCACCGGAATCTACGGACATAACAAGTTTTAGTAGTTCGCATAGGCAAAACCCTCATGACTTTACTTCATCAATTAAATATTCCAAGAGACAATAGAAAGGAGGGTTACCTCATAGGTTTATCATAATAAATGCATGTCAATTAGTGCAAAAAGGATGAAAGGATGGGTGGAAATGTGAGGAAAATATAAGCAGATTTGGTGCCCAACATCTCCCCCCAACTAGCCTTCTGCATGCCCTCATGCAGCTCGCTGCCTCCGTAGGTCTGGGTTAGATCAGCTGTGATCCTCATGGAGCTGGGCGAGATCATATTCTTCTGCCATGTCTGTTCTTGGGACCTTGTATCCCTCTGAGAGAAGAACTTCCTTCCACCAATCATATGGTACATTATATGCTGGGGTATAGTGCTCCATTGGCAACCAAATGATGGGGAACCTGAACTAGATTCCCATCCACCGGACCCCGCATGTTTGGACGCATGCCACATATCTTGGCACCCGACTTAGTGCCCGTGAAAAATTTGGTGCTCTAAAAGGTTCCCTATTCCGGACAGATGTGGGTGACATCATCCACCTTTTCTAACATATGTCAAGGACCTCATCTTGAAACGTGACTATTTGTTTGACACAAATATCAATGCACCACCTTTGTGTCCTCAACGTCCATTATCTATTTCCCTCGATCTCTAAAAATGTGGTGTGCTTATTGTACATAGTTACTGACCATTCGTGCTCTCCTCTTATCATAAGAGGCTTTGTGTTTCGATTTGAATTAAACGTATTAGAAGCCTTGTGCCAGTTTATCTGATTGAGAGTGTAGGAGGCAAGAGCCCTTCAATGAATGTCCCCCACATATGGGATCGGATTAAATTCTTTTCTGCATGCAGGAGCTATCCATGCAGATAGAACTCACACATCAAGTGTTGGGTTGCTAAGTCATGGATTATCAATATACGAAGGAACTGTACACCATTGATGCAGAAGCATCTGGACTTAGCTAGCAATGTGATGGTTTCTTCACATGTTGTTGCTAAATGAGTTGAATTTCACTGACCTAAGTGGTCAAATGTCAGTTTTGGTAGAGAGGGTTGGATCTCTTGAAAATGATCTTTACTTCATTATTGTAATAATTAGAAAATTGTCTTATTTTAAACTAAGGGATAAGTTGTTAGCATAGGTGTTTAATAGAGCTTAAAAATAGAGATTTGATTGTTAGATTGATTAAAATAGAGATCGAGTTGTTAGTACAGTTAGAATAGGATTTGACTCATAAAAGAGAAAAAAATGTAATGGAAAGGGATTAGTTGAGATGATTGAGAATTGAGTGAGAGGCGAGAGTTGAGTGATAGATAGGGTTTTGAGATTGAGACAGAGGTTAGATAAATTGTTGTAATTGAGCTAAGAGGGCCAAGACTTTGTAACTACTATTATATTGAAGAAATTGATTCAGTGTGCAAATATGTGTTAATCCTAGTGAAGAATCTCGTTTACCTCTATGTATCTGCGTTCTGAAACTTATCTGGTATTTTCCCTATTTTTACACTTTAATTGTAAATCTCGGTGTTTATGTGTTAATCATGGTCATCTAGTATTAATGGCAGAAGAAGAATGGCGAAGGAATATATCTGGATCATCAGATTGACAGTTCTGTTAGATCGACGATGATCAGCAACTACGGGGGTAGGAGAGTACGAATTTTCTTGATCGTCGCTGAAGTCCCATGCTTGCTCCTAGCCGTCAATCTCATATTCAACCTCTTGGATCACAGTCAACTGCGGGAGTTAAGGATGTTTTAAACCGTGTGCTAGTTGAAGTCCCACAAGACGTAGATTGATGGCCTCTTATATCCAACGAATATCAGATCATAAAGTGATCGAACTTTAAGTTCAAAATCAGAACCGAACATTTATAGATCAAGGATTTATATTCCTTATCGACTTCGTAAGGGTGGTTAAACATTACGCAAGTATCTCGTCTAATATCACTATTAACTGTTCGATCAAGTGTGCTTTGATCAATGGTGGAGGATCACGAGATTGTTTTGTTGATCAGGGTGAGTGATGACTGTTAGATCTGGAGAGAGGAGATAAATGACGTAGAGTGAAGCGCCTGTTTAAAAATGGAAAGTCAACGTGGGACCCTCAGGATAAAGTAAGCCACGTACAGAATCCTCTTGAACGCATTTGATTGGGTATAAAGTAACCAATAGTCTATTTTTAATACTACCACCTTATTTTGATCAACCTCCTGTGTTATTTTTGGTATCAAAGCACAGAGATTGAGTTGACTGCAGTAAACATGCTGCCGAGGAGGGGAGTTGGCATAGGTCGAGGAAGACTTGAATAAAATGTAGTTCTGTTGGAGGAGATCTGGAGTTTGCGTACAAGGATGGACACAATGGAGATTGCTCAGAGGAGAACACCTGATGAAGGAGTTACCAGTGTTGCAGAAGAATCTTCTGAGCAAGAAGAAGAGGAGGAAAATGAAACTACCAAAGTTATCAAGATGTTGGCTAAAATAGGTGGAAAACCAAAGGGTGAAATTCCTGTGTATGAAGGGAGTCTCAATGCAGAAGAGCTAATGGATTGGATCAGTTCATTAGATAAATATTTTGATTATGAGGAGGTTGATGAAAAAAATAACGTGAAATTTGCAGTTACCAAATTGAAGGGTCATGCAACTATTTGGTGGGATGAACTACAAACATCCGAAACAAGAAAAGGAAAGTCCAAGATCAAGCAATGGGACAAAATGGTGAGTAAAATGAAAGCTAAATTTATGCCAAAATATTATTAGTTAAATCTTTTCAAACAGTTACAAAATTTAAGGAAAAAAGGAATGTCTGTTAAAGAATATACAGAAGGGTTTTATATATTGAGTATTAGAGCAAGACATGCAGAGGATGACATGGAGAAGGTAGCCAGATACATCAATGGCTTAAGATATGACATACAGGATGAGATCAGCTTGCTGAGTTTAAAGACCAATGAAGATGCCTATCAAGCACGTTTGAAGTCAGAAGAGAAGATGTTGAGAAAACAAAGTCAGAGGAATAGAGGGAAAAGATCAGTAAGAGGTAGAGGAACTAATAGACCAAGGTTTTAGCAACATCATAATGAAGTAGGAAGTTCAAGTAGCAGACCACTACATAGAATACAAATGATTAAAGCAATGTAGTTTGCATAGAGAATCTAGTGCTCATATTAGTTATTAAGAAGACTGAACATGAAAGCCACTCGAGGAATGAGAAATGAGGAGCGCGGACTGGTGGAGACGGAGGAGGTAGGAGAATACGGCTAGCAGCTATGTTTCTACAGCACGATGATGCAACTAGCTTGTAAATAAAAGTACACGTTCCTCTGCACAGGGTATGCTCACCTTATATCTTCCATTACTGTCACCGTAACTAGGTTTTTAACCATTTTACTGTGCTCGATTTTTTACTTACTCTATGGTTGACGCATAGACCCTTGGCTACCATCGCCCATTCTCCTAGCTACTCTCTACCTTGACGGTTACCACAGGCAGCTGGCGTTTCGAGTTAACTAATAGTGATGGACCTCGATCTAGTGGATTACTCAGAAGAACCACTAGTGGAGGGTTCTATTTGGATGAGCCTACATTCTGTCAAGCTAGGTCCGCATTCATATAGCAGCGAGCTAAACGAGACCATTTCTGGTCTCCCCTCTCTCATAGGCCCATCTGATCACCTAGTGAAACTACCAGATGACCCTCCAACCTGGCCGTCCCTCTCCACTCCTCCATCATCTCCTTCATCTCTAGGGTTTGCAATGGGTTGTCTTAACCCTAACCCTCTGATCCCTAGCCCTGGTCATACCTCCCATCCCCCTCAGTCCGGTTATTCCCCGGCTCCAACTATTCCATCTTCCTCAACGGTCCCCCTGATTATGTCATGCACATATATTCCCCCATCTGGCAGTTTCACTAATATCCCCCCTTTATCGGGCACCCTCCCTGTCAACCCATCCCATCCCCCCGTGAACCCCCCTAAACCTGAGTACAACTCTGACTGTCGGGAAGACTCTGCTGCTGAAGCGAGGCCTCGCAAGAAAACTAGATGCTTTAGGAAATTTTAGTGTTAGTCTTTCAAGCCTTCCACCAGTGATCAAACATGCTCTTATAAAGTGGTCTTAGGGTGTCAAAGTCAAATTTTGTCATTTCAGTGAGTCTTCTAGTAAAATTTGGTCTCTAGGTATTAGGTATAGGTTTGTTTTCACTCCTTTCAAAGTTGTCCAAATTTCGATCCATGTCACCATTCAGCTGAGTGTACCATCATTCAGAGAGTTGTCATCAACATTTCAGGTTCCCATGGGTCATTTTACACCTTGTTCATGCTTCAATTGTACTTGGGCAAGACTCATTTCTCTCTCCTAGGGTTTTGAAGGTAATTTGTCTTGTATGGTCAAATCATCAACAAATCTTCCATCCTGATGCTCATACACCTTCCCCTATCCTTAATATACCTTATTAAACACTTCCGATCACTGATATCCATCAAATTCATCATTTTCCCTCAAACCCTAGTTTCTTGCTACAATTTGACAATTTTCTAGGCTAAGCCTGTGTTTTTCCCTTTTGGACCCCTTCCCCTCACTCAATATTTGAAATTCCACTTTCTCCTACTTCCTAACATCCCTCCCTACTTCCAAAAATTTTCTCAATAATTTAGGAGCCCCTTATCCCCTTCATTTCCCTTCATTTCTACAAATCCCCTGTTCCACACATCGGGATAGGTTTTACTGAAATGATGTTTCTGAGAAAGAAAAAATGAATTTGGAAAATGTGAGAGAGGTTTTGATCCATAATAGGCCAAGGAAGAAAAACCTCCTTCCCTTTTTACACAGGTGTCATAGTTTTATAGAAATTTCAAAAATAAATTTGCCTTAGGAGGGTTGTTGCATCTCTGGAGTGACCTTGGTAAAATCATGATTTCTCCTAGCCTGGTTGGCAAAATGAATTTCTTGATGATTCAAATGATAACTAGACATAACGATATTTCTAATGAGCTATCCTGAGCTCAATTTGGAGCTGTAGAAGACCTTCAACAATTGATTGCAACAGCACTCTGCATTTGGGAAGCCTCATTTTGCACATTTTGACCAGTCTTGGGAGATTTGCCTTTTGGTAGGGAAAATGAACTCGAAATTGAAAAATTCAATATTTTTTGAAAGTAGACTCGACAAGCTTTCAAAAGAGCTATCCCACGCCCAATTTGGACACTGGGAAGTCCTCCAAAAGTGGTTTTCAAAAAGGCGTTGCGCACCTGTTACAAGAAGCAGAATTGCCTCAAAACTCCTCCAAACTTCCTAAAAAGCAAATTGATTCCCGTTCCAAGTAAGTAGATCACTCCTGCTTGCTCAAGAAAGTTATGTTTGGTGGCTTGGATGTGTTTGGTTTTCTTTAGAGCAAACCCTAGCTAAATGGTTAACACAAACACTAGCTAGTTACTAAATCATCTCTTGCAAGTTATTGAAGGTCATTTGCTCTTATTTCTCACTCCATTCAAATTGAGCTTGTCAGATCCCATTCCCTTTCCCTAAAATCATCAACATTCACTCCCCAAACACCATTCCCATTTACCAAACCCTAGCCCTTACCCTATTCCCAAACCCTAACTCCCACATCCTACTCTTTCATTACATCCACTTCACTATCAAACCCCTTATCTCACATTCATAACACCATTCAGTTCCCTCATTTCCCAAAAGAAACCCTTCCTCCTAGCATTCACTTCTTTATACACATTGCTTAACTCATATTTCAAAATATCTTCATACTCATCTGCTTTCACTTCAAATTCATAAGCATGGAGACAGATTCAGATTATGAGAGGGAAGAGGAAACTCTTAGTGATTATTCCAGAGAAGCTCATGTACCAAGAAATCCACACAAAGGGGGAAAGATCATCTGAGAGGAAACTATCAGTCTCATAGAGTTGCTTGCTTGTCCTCTTGCTATATCTTGTTTTAGACATCATTCATGCTATGATCTTGCCCGGATGTTTGTCACCCATCTACATAATGGCCCAGTGAACCTTGTTGGTGTTTCCTTCACGTTGCCACCTACCACTATCTCAGAAGTAATAGGCATTCCAAATGTTGGTGAACAGTGGAACAAAGGACAGCATGTTGACAGTGTAATGAAGAGGCTTAAGGCTAAGTAGAAAAAGGGCCTTAAGAAAGCAAAAAGAGCATGATAAAATCAAAGATCTTGGCTAAAGTATCATTGGCCCATCATAACACCTAACAAGGACCACTCATGCCAAATTTCAAAAAATTTGGAGCAATTTTTGTCATTTTTGAAATTTTTAATATGAAAAATAGGCTTTTCCAATAAGTGCACAGTGCCACCGGCGCTGCGCTTTTTTTGGGGACATATTCTTGCAAAAAAATTTATATTTTTTGAATCAACATGGAAAAGTATGAAATCTTAGAAATGGCTGAGAATTTTGGAAAAGTTCTAGGTCTCCAAAAGGGAAAAAAACACCCAAAAAGTGACCTCTCTGCCATTTTTTTGCCACACAGGAAGCAGTTTTGGGAGAATCAATTTTTAGAGGGGCAAATGGACTCTGAATTCAGAAATTCAAGTTGTTCTAGAAATTAGACTCATCAAGCTTTCCAAATAGCTATCCTGCACCTGATTTGGAATTAGAGAAGCCTTCCAAAATTGGCCTAGAAAAAGCACTGTGCATAGGATCAATGGCGCTACGCATAGGATGAATTTTGCTAGTTTTGCTTGATTTTCCATATTTTGCCTAGTTTTCTCTATAGTTGACTTTTTCTTGCTCTCTTGGTGAAATTAGCATGGTAAATGATGTAACTTGATTTAATTATGGATGTAAAACACTTAATAGGGTAGATACATCTATTGACACCTAATCCTTGTGATTGGGTGAATTTATGTAAATAGATAAATTAGAAATATGAACAGTCATCAGGAGATGAACTGAACAGTCTCTCCCTCATGTATATAATGAAGACCTACTTGATGGAATATGACATACGAATCATTTTTTCCTGATGGAGTTACTGCCTGGTCTGACATGGTATTAGAGCCAGCTCCCAAAATAGTTGTAACTCCACTGTCTACTGCTCTCTGTCCACTGTCTACTGTGCCCTCTGTCCTCTCTATCTATTGTACAGTGTGTTCATAGTCTGTTCATTGTTCTTATTGCCTAAATTCAGAAAGCGTTGAGAGAGGGACGGCTTCTAGAATATTTTTTGAAGACGTTTCAGTGGAATAGCTTTTGTTGCATTTTGTCCTGGTTTCAAAGGACGATTCTCTTGCTGCATGGCCCCAAGAGCCATCATGAGGCTATCATCAATGTTGCAGTAAATCGCAGTGAAATTTTCCTACCTAGAAATGTTTTAGCGATTCAAAAGTGCATATGAGTTTAGTAGCGATTGTGAAGAACGTTGCTCCACTGATTTGAACGTTGCTCTTGTTTTGAATAACGCTAGTATATATATGTTGAGTGTTTTTTGGCTATATGATGTTTTTGGCATATGCGTTGAATGTTGTATGATTTACACTGCCTGAATATGATATTACGCTACCTATAATATGAATTAACACTGCACCGAGAGCTTTTAAGGCCCGATTTTTGTGGTAACCTCGCAGACATTGAAAATCCTCCATAACGAGCTGACATTGTGCGAGCTCGATGATGAGAGCGGTCAGAGATAATCTACAAATGGCTCCAATGGTGATTAAAAAAAAATTGTATTTCTGTGTCAAAGATGAGATGGTTTCATACTAGGGTTATAATGGTTTTGTAGGACTTCAATCATATAATGTGCTTGTCCTATCAGAGCCTTCACGTGGCCTGGTTCTGTATTAAGTAATATGCCTAGTTTTTAAAGTTGGAAATTCTAAATTTTTCATGAGGAAATGCGGACATACAAATATTTAAATGTCCAGACTTCAATCTTGAGCAAGGCTGACGACAGGGCTTACAAATACCCAAATTTAGTCATGCACAAAGCCTATGTATAAATATAAATGAGTAGTCAGTCTTGTATTTTCTACTTGTCTCATTAATTTTCGATTTATGTATAAATAAGATGTCAAAGCTAGACCAATAAAGGACTAATGGATGAGTCTGAATTCAGAAAATCTCTGGTCTGCATTTGATACAGTTTTCTCAGCATAAGTATTTTTTTATCAGTAGAAGTAATTTTTACAGAATGCTTTCAATCATATCCATGGTGGGAATAGTTCTCACTAGCAAGGAGAACTATCCTGAATGGTCCCGGATGATAAAACACACCCTCATTTTCAATGAGTTGTGGAAAGGAGTGTGTGTCAGAGACGGAGACAATGAACCAGTACAGCCTACCTCAGACAAAGAGCTCGTCATTTGGGAAAACAAGAATAGCAAAGCTTATGCATTAATCGCAACATCTGTAAATGAAGAGGTCAGTCACCATATTTCTTCATATTCAACTGCCTTTGAAGCCTTACAAAAGCTTAAAGAACTCTATGACTCACATTCTGCACTTGAAGTTGTTCAACTCATGATTAAACTCTTCACTCTTGAACTGCAAAATAATGATCCTCTTGCTCTTGCATCTGAAGTAAAGTCTATAATGCATGATATCAAATCCACTAAGGTTGAATTGGATATTCCTCTTATTTCTTTTCTCAAGGCACTTTATCCTACTTGCTCCAATTATCTTGAATCATTGCAAGCAAATGGAAATCTCAAAGATATAACCTTTGACTCTCTTGTGAAAAAGTTTGCTGAAAGAGAGAAAGCTTTTGGAAAGAAGATATCCCATGAATCTTTTGAAGAGGTTGTGTGCCTTACTCATAAAGAAAATCATCCTGCTCAAGATTCTACAAGAGGAAGAGGAATATATTTCAGAGGCAGGGGGCAGACATTCTCAAGGAGAAAAGGCAGATTTTCACTGCATACGCTACAAAAGAAATGGATCACATGATGCCTCTACATGCAAGCTACCATGGGACAAAATTGAGCAGAAAAGAAACCAACAAAAAGGTAAAACTGGTGATACAGACAAAGGTAAAGCACTTGAATCCACTCCCTATGTTGTGGCACAATGTAACATTAGAGTAAATGAAGATTTATTTAATGCTTCACTTGCTTCTTGGAAAAATGATTGGTTGCTTGATTCAGAAGCAACCTGCCACATGACTCATAGAAAATATTTTTTTGAAGATTTCACTGACAATGTTGATGGAGTAGTATACTTTGCAGACCAATCAAAAATCAAGCCATCAGGGCTTGGCACAATCAGGCTTAAACTGCCTAGTCTTCCAGAATTTCTTTTGCATCATGTTCTATATCTCCCACAGCTGAAGAGAAACTTGTTGTCCTTGGTCCACATCTGCTAGCAAGGTCACTCCATTCATATGTTTGATGGCAAGCTTGAGGTAAGAAAAGCATCTGACCACTCACTTGTCATGAGGGGAATAGAAGAAGAAAGGCTTCTCAAGCTGCAAGGAACCTCTGCTCATGCACAACATTTCTCATAAAATTCTCATCATGAAGAAGGTACACTTCCATCAAGTTTATTATGGCATGCTAGATTTGGACATTTGAACTATGACAACCTCCGCTTGTTGAAGAAAAATGGTTTTTGCTGGTTTGCCTACAATTCCTAGGAAACTTAAGCAATGTGATGCTTACATTCTAGGAAAGAATAGAAAATAGTCTTTTCATGACTCCCATTCAAGAGCACATATAAAACTTGAACTCATTCATTTAGATTTATGTGGTCCAATCCCTGTTGCTTCTGCAAATGGAAATAAATATATCATCACATTTATTAATGACTACACCAGAATGTGTTGGGTTTATTTATTGAAGAACAAATCTGATGCTTTTCAAACATTCAAGAATTTTCATAAATGGATTGAAAATGATGCACAATCTCATATTGGGTCTATTCGCATTGATAATGGAAAAGAATACACATCAAAGGAATTTGAAACCTATCTTCGCCAACATGGGATCAAACATCAAACAACTGTGCCTTATAGTCCCTAACAGAATGGTGTAGTTGAAAGAATGAATAGGACAATATTAAATATGGTACGATCCATGCTCTTCTTCAAAAATGTAAAGATAATGTTTTCGGCTGATGTTGTTCTATGTGCTGCATATATAAAGAATAGATTTCCATCTAATGCTATAAGAAACAAGACTCCATATGAAATGTGGTATGGACATGTTCCTTTGGTAAAGCATCTCAGGGTCTTTGGTTCCACCTGTTATGCCTTGATACCAAATGTACATAGAAACAAACTTGGTGCTAGAAGTCTTAAGTGTATCTTCCTGGGGTACTCAAACACCTCCAAAGCATATCATCTCTATGATGAAGTAAATAAAAAGTTTGTTGTATCTATAGATGTAATTTTTCTTGAATCATCCAAAACTGACAATGTTGTTGAGCGGCAATTTGATCGCTTGGATAGATTCGCAAAAGCAAAATTGTTTCAAGAATTTGATAATTAGATTCCACATCTTGAAGGGGGGATTTCTATACTAGATCAACATGTGGAATCTTCTTCTAAAGATCGCTCTCCCCCGCATGAAACTCCAAC
Organism: Pinus tabuliformis; assembly: GCA_031772625.1. Classification (NCBI taxonomy): domain Eukaryota; kingdom Viridiplantae; phylum Streptophyta; class Pinopsida; order Pinales; family Pinaceae; genus Pinus; species Pinus tabuliformis. The sequence continues at coordinate 328,646,560 of CM062808.1, forward strand.
AACGGATGATGCTTTAAGTGATGTTATTGATAAAATTGGGAGACTCAATATTGATTCAGTCCCAACTCAATCAATGGAGCAGCCTCGACCATCTGAGAAAGGTCCCCCAAAGTGGTTGACAAAGACACTTGAAAGTGTTCATGCTGATGAAGTTGGAAATATAGGAACTAGAAATTCAAACCGGCAAAATGGAGGTGATGTAGATGACTCTAATTCACCTGTTGATATGGATGTTTCTTATGATTGTGAATTGAACTTGTCTACAGATTTTGAACCAACTTCCTTCAAAGAAGTTGCTTCTAATGATGAATGGAAAGAAGCAATGCAAAAGGAGTATGATGCCCTAATAAAGAACGACACTTGGAAGTTGGTTGATCCTCCATTAGGAACCGAACTAATTGGCTGCAAGTGGGTCTACAAGAACAAGTATAAAGCTGATGGCTCACTTGACAAGCACAAAGCTAGGCTTGTGGAAAAAGGTTTTGCACAGAAGGAAGGGGTTTATTATGAGGAAACTTTTGCCCCCACAGCAAAATGGGCTACCATCCAGACACTCTTTGCACTAGAAACTCAAAACAGTTGGAAAGTCCACCAAATAGATGTAAAAACTGCTTTCTTAAATGGAGATCTAAAAGAGAATGTTTTTATGTCCCAGCCTGAAGGATTTGTTGTGAAAGGACATGAACATAAAGTATGCAAACTAGTAAAGTCCTTGTATGACCTTAAACAAGTACCACGAGCCTGGTATGAAAAACTAACTGAGCATCTTCTAAAACTCAATTTCAAACATTATGATCTTGATGATGCAACTTTATTTTTCAAAAAAGTTGGCAAAACAGTTGTATATCTTGTGGTATATGTAGATGATCTTTTGATGACAGGGAACAATTAAAGCTACATTGCATCCATAAAGAAGGAATTGGGCAAAAGCTTTGAAATGATTGATTTGGGCTATGTTCATTACTATCTTTTCATTGAAGTAACCCAACATCCGAAGTCCACATTTCTTTCTCAAAAGAAATACATTGGAGATCTGTTGAACAGGTTTGGCATGACAGAATGCAATCCTCTTACTACTCCAATGGAACAAAACTTAAAGCTCACATATATTGAAGGAAAATAATTTGAGGATGCAACAAAGTATACATAGCTTGTAGGAAGTCTCAACTACCTAACTACTACCGGACCAGAAATTTCATTTGTTGTTGGAATCCTCTCCAGGTTTATGAAAAAGCCTTGTGAGGGACATTGGTCTGCTGCAAAAAGAGTTCTAAGGTACTTGAAGGGAACTCAAGACTTTGGAATCAAGTATACACAGGTGGACGACTTCAGCTTGATTGTATACTCTGATTCAGACTTCGATGGAGACAAAGAAACTGGGGTATCAACTTTAAGATATGCTATGAGTCTTAGATTAGGAGATGTCTCCTGGAGATCACGCAAACAATCAGGTCCAGCAAATTCCACAATAGAAGCAGAATATGTGGCAGCAGCTGAAGCAATAAAAGAAATTGTGTGGCTCAGGAAAATTCTTGAAGATTTGCACGTAAAACAAGTACAATCAACTCCACTCATGATTGACAATACCTCTACAATAAAGTTGGCTAGGAACCCAAATTTCCATGATCAAACGAAGCACATCAATACTAAATATCATCTGATTCAACATGATGTTGAGGCCAAAACAATACATCTCCGTCATTGTTCCACAAATGAGAAAATTTCACACATCTTCACCAAAGCGCTTGGAAGAGAAAAGCTTGAACGATTCAGAATGATGCTTGGACTCACCAAAATCCCTTCAGATTAAGGGGGGAATGTTGACACCTAATCCTTGTGATTGGGTGAATTTATGTAAATAGATGAATTAGAAATATGAACAGTCATTGGGAGATGAACTGAATAGTCTCTCCATCATGTATATAATGAAGACCTACCTGATGGAATATGACATAAGAATCATTTTTGCCTTATGGAGTTACTTCCTAGTCTGACAACATCAAGTCAAAGGTGGTTTTGAACTGAATTAATTGGTTTCCTTGGTTTTAGAGGCAAGCTGTTCCACTACCTATATTCCTATTCTTAGTTTAGATATGATTGAAACCACCACTTTTCTCATGGATTTGACCCTGATAGCTAGCTTGAGTAGTTTCCTCACCTATATCATGTAATTTTTTATTCATTTGTAAAGGTTGGACTTTGGTGGAAGTGGTGACACTCATTGAATATTTGTATCAACAGTTTGGCAAGGAATAAAACCAGGTTTCACGCCTATTTTTGTGGGATTCTTATGACAGTGAGTTTATGTATTGTTTTTTCTTTGTAATGAGTTATTTCTATGTTTTATATGTATCCACATCTCTCTCTTTATTCTAAACTAAGTGAATCAAGGTGAATAGAAAAAATACACTAAGTTACAGTGCTTTGTCTTGGGATTGCATTTAGTTTTCAACGTTTTCAACTGTTTGAAGAGGATTCATAGTTTCTTTATGCCCTCCTCAACTCCTCAGCTATCTTACTCCACCATTTCAATCCATTTCTAGTACATAAACGCTTTTCTACCTCACCCCACAGAACATGACTATATCCCTGAGTTGATTTCTCGGACAGAATCTACCTTCTCCAATTGACCCAGCAACCAAAACCTAAAATCAAGCCATAAACCCTAATCTACTATACCTAGCCTAAAATTAGCATTCATTTTAGTCATTTCAAGCCCTAGTTGCCATATTCTAATTGAGATTGACAAGGAGAGAGCCCTCTCCTGACCTGGTTGGGCTAGCTACCAGGTTAAGCGTGGTTTGATGTTACCCTAGACCTGCCTTTCTTCAACCTGAGGTAGATCCAAGAACTAACATAGTGGCGACTCTACTGGGGAATGTAGTTTTGTGTTCCTCAGCAAAATGTAATCAAGTTAAAATCTAATTGTTTATGGTGAACAACGATCAGACACAACAAGGCTGAAATCTTTCACCTAGCGACTCTCAATCAGTTTCGAGATAAGATCCAAGGACTCCACTGGAGGATGAGCTTGACCAACAAAAACATGAAAGGACAATATGGAAAGATCAGGTATTCAAGTTGGAATTTCATCCAAGACATTTTGTTCTTTGTTATAAATCATTTCTTCTCTTTTCCCGAGAATTTCAAGAAGGCTTTGCAAAGTATATTGTATTTGAGAGAAGATCCTCGGCCTACATTTGATTCCTTCCCTTTGAAGATTGTGAATACAACATGTTCGCATGCCTTTGATCTTGATCAAAACCCTTTTTCTGAAGCTTGTGTTGATCGTATTCAAACTAATGAGCCTCAAGAGACCAAGACTAATTCTACACCTTATGTACATACCCCTATACCTTGTAAAATTCTAGATCAATACAAGCCTCTGATTTTACCTCCTATATCCCATGATTTCCCTAAAAATCATGACCTATATCTACCAAGATTTGATGGTGAATGCGACAACATCACTGCTGAGAGACATGTATTGAATTTTGAGTCTTTTCTTGACCTTTTTGAAGTTGATGAAGAAGATGTTAGTATTAGGCTTTTTGCTCTTTCTTTGCAAGGCAAAGTCAAGAGTTGGTTCAAAACCCTGCCTAATGCAAGCATCTCAGATTTCCAGCAGTTCGTCAAAGTTTTCCTCAACAGGTGGGTGGTCAGACAGAACCCTTTCTTGATTATAGAAGAGTATAACCAGCTGAAAAGATAGCTAGGGGAGACAGTACAACAACTTCTGCCAGATTTAACCAAGTCTATTTTTCGATGCCAGCTAATATAAGACCTCCTCCTGGATCTACGCTCTTGCACTACCTTGGTGCCTTTGAGCCATAAATGGAGTTTCAGCTAAGAGAAAGGAACCTTGCAACACTTGAAGAGATGTAGAATAGTGCAGTAGATGTAGAGGCTCATTTGCTAATAAAAAGGGCAAAGTTGAAGGAAGAAGAGATGAAGAACATATATCTAGAGGAATCGACATCTTTAGAGGTAAAGTTTGACATTTTAGTAAGTGCAGTGGAAGAGATGATGCAAAGGATCACCATAAGGAATGAGTATGATGTTCAAGACCATGGCTTGCAGATTGAGGAAGAACAAGTAGCTAATCCAAAACATTTTCTTTCTTATCCCAGTTGTCATAGAGCTGATAATGATTGTTTTATAGATCATCTTGGAGAAGAGAGATCTATTGATATGCAATGTATGCTTGATGATGTGTTTTATATTGATGATATCCCTAAGTTTGATCAGTATGATGATGATTATGTTCTCCCAATGGAAGCTAATCCTGTAGACAAACCAACAACTAGTTTGTGGAAGGAGGAAGTTCATTTTCAGTAGCTCGAATACAGTGATCAACCATCACATATCAGCTATGGAAGTGAGGAGGAAAGTGCAACAAATTTTGAAGTAAGTGAAGGATCTTTGCCTTTTTGTTTTGCTTTGTTTCAATTCATCAGAGACAACTTTCATGCAATCAGAAATCAACTGTTGACAAGTCTTGATCTGGACCATCTTGAGGGCAATGAAAACCTTGTTCAAGACTTTTCATATCCATAGTTGCAGCCTTCGAATTCCATTAATTGTCAAGTTGTAGATGAAGACTTGGAAGTTGGAACATATGATCAAATGATGCAAGATGATTCTATTCCATTCTATTTTGAATCATTTCAGTTTTTGAAAGGAAATTTGCATAATATATCTTCAATAAAAGATGGGTAGCCTGTAGAAAATCATGTAATCTCATCGGAGCTAATATAAAATGGGTTGCAGCAATCTTTTCAAGTTTTTCACGATCCAATAGCTGACGTGTTGGATGATGTCTACAGTCGAAGTCCTTCTCCATTGACTAACTTTGAGCTTGAAAAAAGTATTGATACAAACTTGATCCAGCAACCTATTTCTTTGTCATTTTCAATAGGAGTCTTGTCATAAAGCTTAGATGAAAGTTTGCATTCATGGTACGAGGAGAAGAAAAGTAATCCATTGGATGAGCTAAGTCCTAGTGTGCATGAATTTTAATATCCTTATGTAGTGTTTTTGGAGGCAGATAGAGAATCCATATTATTGGGCAGATCTGTTTACAAGTTTTCATGGGAGTTTCCTTTCAGTGGTTCTCTCTTGTTGTTCATAAGCAAGCACTTTTCGAGAATTCAAACAGCAGCCAAAATGCTTACTTGGTTGCATTGGTTATTTGAATTCACTTGATCAGGTGATGAATCCAACAGTTAGATTAGGTTTTATTGAATAAGCTCCATTTTGAGCATATTGTCCAGTTTGTCAGTTGTGTTTTAGTATTGAGTTAGTTTCAGTTAGTCGTTGTTTTTCAGTCATCAGCATTCAGTCATGTAATTTTAGCTTGAGTTTTTGACTCCACTGCCCAATGGATAAGGCTACTAGGTCTACGGTGTTCTTAGCACCTCCAAGGAGCTACCATACCCATTAGATCTAATGTTAGTGTCAATATTTCAAGCCTTCCACCAGTGATCAAACATGCTCTTATAAGGTGGTCTTAGGGTGTCAAAGTTAAATTTTGTCATTTCAGTCAGTCTTCTAGTAAACTTTGGTCTCTAGGTATTAGGTCTAGGGTTTGTTTTCACTCCTTTCAAAGTTGTCCAAATGTCGATCCATGTCACCATTCAGCTGAGTGTACCATCATTCAGAGAGTTTTCATCATCATTTTAGGTTCCCATGGGTCATTTTACACCTTGTTCATGCTTCAGTTGTACTTGGGCAAGACTCATTTCCCTCTCCTAGGGTTTTGAAGGTAATTTCTCTTGTATGGTCAAATCATCAACAAAGCTTGCATCCTGATGCTCATACACCTTCCCCTATCCTTAATATACCTTATTAAACACTTCCCAGCACTGATATCCCTCAAATTCCTCCTTTTCCCAAAAACCCTAGTTTCTTGCTACAATTTGACAATTTTCTAGGCTAAGCCTATGTTTTTCCCTTTTGGACCCCTTCCCCTCACTCAATCTTTGAAATTCCACTTTCTCCTACTTCCTAACATCCCTCCCTACTTCCCAAAATTTTCTCAAGAATTTAGAAGCCCCTTATCCCCTTCATTTCCCTTCATTTCTACAAATCCCCTGTTCCACACATCGGGATAGGTTTTACTCAAATGATGTTTCTGAGCAAGAAAAAATGAATTTGGAAAAAATGAGAGATTATTTCTACATAACAGCCCAAGGAAGAAAAACCTCCTTCAATTTTTACACAGATGTCACAGTTTTAGAGAAATGTCAAAAATAAAGTTGCCTCAGGAGGGTTGTTGCACCTCTGTAGTGACCTTGGTAAAATCAATATTTCTCCTAGCCTAGTTGGCCAAATTACTTTCTTGATGAGTCAAACGGTACCTAGACACAAATATCTTTCCAATGAGATATCTTGAGCTCAATTTTGAGTTGAGGAAGACCTTCAAAAGTTGACTACAATGGCACTCTACATTTGGGCAGCCTCATTTTGCACATTTTGACCAGTCTTGAGAGATTTGACTTTTGACAGGGAAAATGAACTCCAAATTGAAAAATTCAAGGTGTTTTGGAAAGTATACTTGACAAGCTTTCCAAATAGATATCCTGTGCCCAATTTGAACACCAGGAAGGTCTCCAAACGTGGTTTGAAAAAAGGCACTGCGCACCTATTACAAGAAGCAAAATTTCCTCAAAACTCCTCCAAACTTCTTAAAAGGAAAATTGATGCCTGTTCCAAGTAAGTAGATCACTCCTCCTTTCTCGAGAAAGTTATGTTCGGTGGCTTAGATGTGTTTTGTTTTCTTGAGAGCAAACACTAACTAAATGGTTAATACAAACCCTAGCTAGTTGCTAAATCATCTCTTGCAAGTTATTGAAGGTCATTTTCTCTTCTTTCTCACTCCATTCATATTGAGCTTGTCAGATCCCATTCCCTCTCCCTAAAATCATCAACATTCACTCCCCAAACCCCACTCCCATTTACCAAACTCTAGCCCTATACTCTATTCCCAAACCCTAACTCCCAAATCCTACTCTTTCATTACATCCACTTCACTATCAAACCCTTTATCTCACATTCATAACACCATTCACTTCCCTCATTTCCCAAAAGAAACCCTTCATCCTAGCATTCACTTCCTTATATACACTGATTACCTCATATTTCAAAATCTCTTCATATTCATCTGCTTTCACTTCAAATTCATAAGCATGGAGACAGATTCATATTATGAGAGGAAAGAGGAACTCTCAGTGATTCTTCCAAAGAAGCTCATGTACCAAGAAAGCCACACAAAGGGGGAAAGATCATCTGGGAGGAAACTATCAATCTCACAGAGTTGCTTGCTTGTCCTCTTGCTGTATCTTGTTTTAGACATCATTCTTGCTATGAGCTTGCCCGGTTGTTTGTCACCCATCTACATAATGGCCCAGTGAACCTTGCTAGTGTTTCCTTCACCTTGTTAGCTACCACTATCTCAAAAAGTAACAGGCATTCCAAATGTTGGTGAACAGTGGAACAAAGGACAATATGTTGACATTATAATGAAGAGGTTTAAGGCTAAGTTGAAAAGGGGCCTTAAGAAAGCAAAAAGAGCATGATAAACTCAAAGATCTTGGCTGAACCATCATTGGCCCATCAAAACACCTAACAAGGACCATTAATGCCAAATTTCAAGAAATTTGGAGCAATTTTTGTCATTTTTGAAATTTTTAATGTGAAAAACAAGCTTTTCCAATACATGTGTGGCGCTGCACTTTTGTTGGGGACATCTTCTTGCAAAAAAGTTTATATTTTTGGAATCAACATGGAAAAATATGAAAGATCAGAAATGACTGAGAATTTTTGAAAAGCTATAGGTCTCAAAAAGGGCAAAAAACACCCAACAAGTGCCCTCTCTGCCACTTTTTTGCCACACAGGAAGCAATTTTGGGAGAATCCATTTTTTGAGGGGCAAATGGACTCCAAATTCAGAAATTCAAGTTTTTCTAGAAATTAAACTCATCAAGCTTTCAAACGAGCTATCCTGCACCTGATTTGGACTCAGGGAAGCCTTCCAAAATTGGCCTAGAAAAAGCACTGCGCATTGGATTAGTGGCGCTGTGCATAGGATGAATTTTACCAGTTTTGCCTGATTTTCTAGATTTCGCCTAGTTTTCTCTCTAGTTGACTTTTTCTTGATCTATTGGTGAAATTATCATGGTAAATGATGTAACTTGATGTAATTATGGATGTAAAACACTTAATAGGGTAGATACATCAAGTCAAAGGTGGTTTTGAACTAAATGAATTGGTTTCATTGGTTTTAGAGGCAAGCTGTTCCATTGCCTATATTCCTGTTCTTAGTTTAGATATGGTTGAAACCACCCCTTTTCTCATGGATTCGACCCTGATAGCTAGCTTGAGTAGTTTATTTTCCTATATCATGTACTTTTTGATTCATTTGTAAAGGTTGGACTTTGCTAGAAGTGGTGGCACTCATTGAACATTTGTATCAACAATTTGGCAAGGAATAAAACCAAGTTTCACAACTATTTTTGTGGGATTCTTGTGACAGTGAGTTTATGTATTGTTTTTTCTTTGTAATGAGTTATTTCTATGTTTTATATGTATCCACATCTCTCTCTTTCTTCTAAACTAAGTGAATCAAGGTGAATAGACAAAATACACCAAGTTACAGTGCTTTGTCCTGGGATTGCATTTAGTTTTCAACTTTTTTCAACTGTTTGAAGAGGATTCATATTTTATTTATGCCCTCCTCAACTCCTTAGCTGTCTTACTCCACCATCTCAATCCATTTCTAGTACATAAATGCTTGTCTACCTCGCCCCACAGAACATGATTGTATCCCTGAGTTGATTTCTCGGACCCAATCTGCCCTCTCCAATTGATCCAGCAACCAAAACCTAAAATCAAACCATAAACCCTAATCTACTATACCTAGCGTAAAATCAACATTCATTTCAGTCATCTCAAGCCCTAGTTGCCATATTCTAATTGAGATTGACAAGGAGAGAGCCCTCTCCTGACCTGGTAGGGCTAGCTACCAGGTTAATCGTGGTTTGATTTTACCCTAGACCTGCCTTTCTTCATCCCGAGGTAGATCCAGACACTAACAAGACTAAAGTTGTTGATACCTTTCTTACGCTCGAAGAGGATATCCAATTAGGTGATAAAATGGATTTTGCAGATAGGTTTTTAGTCAGAATATTTCGGGGATGGAACTACACAATGGCTCACTTAAAAACATGGGTCTCAGAGGTATAGGGACATCATTTGCCGACTTGCCCATAGAACAGACTTTTGTGAAGGGGTGGTTTGCCTTACAATTCTCCAGGCCAGATGACATGAACTGGGTCCTATCATCATACTGGCATTTCGAGCATGCCCCTGTCCTCCTGAAGTGATGGTCACCTCTCTTCGACCCGAATACAGAGCAGATAGGCATTGGCTTGATCTGGATCAAATTACCAGGGCTCCCATTACACTTCTGGTCTGTAGACATCTTCCTCCGCATCAGGAACTCACTTGGCACATACATGGAATTTGATAAATCTTATTTATCCACTGGAAGGATGGCTTTCGCTAGGATTCTGGTGCATATGGACACCAGGGCACGTTTACAGGAATATATTACCATATATTGGAGAACATACACTCAGAAGCAACCACTAGACTATGAAGGTATACCCTACAAATTTCGTAGGTGCCACAAGGTCGGACACGTATACAAGGATTTCCCCATGACCAACAAGAGGGGCCATCAACCGGTAGAAAAATACCAGGATGCTCGTACTCTCCAGGTTCAACCTCAACTAGCTATGGAAGTGGAAGAACAACCACAACAAATCCTGGTAGATGCAGACAAGGTGCACGAGAAAGAAACAAGGAAGAAGCGTGGGAAAGCTCCACTCCGGCCTCCCTCCACACCTCTAAAAAGAGTTTGGGCAACTATAGGGGACGCTTATTCCACAGGTACGACTAATTCTCCACTCTCTTTTGCATATTCTGCTTTTGTTTCTCCTATATTTTCTACTTTTCAACTGCAAGACTGGATTACAAACACTTCGGTTGCTTCCCTCAATGTCACTCATCTGCTGTCTCACCCTCCCTGGCTCTTCCATCAACCCCCTATAAGTTGGCACTGCCCCATAGCGCCCCCACCCCTCCCGCTTACTCTTTCCCCCAACCTTCCTTCTCCAAAATTCCCTCAACCACATCACCCGTACACCCCTTCCCTTTGGAATCTCGCTACCCCCTTGGCTCAAGAATGCACTCACAGGGCCTTGATATCATAGGGTTCGGGATAGACTCTAATCCCTCTCTTCCTAAATCCTGTGGGCGTCCATCCCATCTATCCAAAGCCAAGCATTAGGCAGGGGAGGAAATTGCATTTGGCAAACAAAAAACTATTGATTGGGTCCTTAGAGCAGAGCAAAGCCCTACCATCCCCCCTCCATGAAGCTGCTCTCCTTCAACTATCGTGGGATGGCTAGCCTGGATAAAAAGCTAGCCCTAAAGTGTCTATTTGCTATAGAGTTTGTAGACATTATTTTCCTTCAAGAAACCCTTGGCCCTGTGAGCAACATCACCCCCTTACTCGAGTCTTGGCTACCAGGCTGGTCTTTCCACTCCCTAGATGCCATGGGTAGATTTGGAGGGTTAACCTTGGGGATATGCAATCGAACCATCAAGACTCTGAGAGTTTGGGGAGGATGGGGGTATTTGGGAGCGGACATCTACTCTCCTACTCTCGAAGCAGATTTCAGGATCATTAATGTATATGGTCCCTGTCAGGACAAAGCCGACTTTTGGAAAAAATTGCTTAATTCATCCCTCCTCCAGCAAGATAACATCATCCTCAGGGGGGGAAGGGGGGGGGGGGGTGCTGAATTTCTCCTTGGGGTATGCAAAATCATGGGGCAATCAAGCATAGGTGGATGTGTTGTCTGTATTCTTTGAAAATCTCCTAGAGGACCACAACTTAATTGATATCCCCTCAGCCAAATTGCAACCCACCTGGAGGAACAATAGAGCAGGGGATGCAAGCCTGGCCAAATGGATTGATAGATTACTCGTGAAGGAATTTTTTGTCAACAGGGGATCCCGTATCAGACAATGGGTTGGCTCTAGAGGCCTATCTGATCATAGACCCATCTACCTAGAGCTACAAGATGAAATTGACAAACCAAAGGCCCCGTTCAAATTTAATTCCACATGGCTACGGGGTGTGGACTACATAAAAATGGTGACTAAATTTTGGAAGCCTAACCCTCCCGACTTAGCAGGGAACCTCATGCACGATTTTGTGAAAAATATGAAGGAGTTGAAATCCCTTTTTAAGGTCTGGGCTAAGAGGAAAAGGGAAGTGGAAGAGCATCTTCTCAGAATAGCAGAGGAAGAAATCTACTCTTTTGAGTAGGACATGTGATCTAGGTGGATCTTCAAGAACACACGCAGGACAAGGGGGACTCATGGATGCTCAAAATTCAAAGTCATTGGAATGACTTTGACCTAGGACCAAATCATAGATCTCGTTGTCCTGATTGCGGAGGTGCAAACGGTTCGTCAAACTGAGCTCGTATGCAAAAGATAGAGCTCTTCAAAGTTTGACATGACAAGGGAAAAAGTGGGGTCCACAATGTGCCACATGGAATCCCAGTGAGCGAGTGGGACCCACATGGCAGCCCATCATTGGCCTCCTAAACCTGCACAAGGAAAAAAAATCATTTTTGGGTTAAAACCATATAACAAAAATTGTTTAATTTAGTTATTAAAATAACTATATAAAAACAATAAACAAACCAAAATCCAAAACTATATAACTCAAAATCGTTTAATATATATTAACTAAAATAAAAAGTAAATATATATATATAGATGGGTTATGATTATAAAGTTGGTTATAACAAATCTGTGGTGGTTATTAAAGGTTATATAAAGTTAAAAAAATATATAACCATAAAACCATATGATATAACAATATAAAAACAAACCATATGAAGTCAAAACACGGTTATTGAGGAATGGTTTAAAGTATTTTTTGGTTAAAAATATATGTATACAGTTTATAAAATCTGTAATGGGATATTTTGTGGAGGAGTGGGATTTGATCACACAATCTCCTCCACACTAAATTAACCATTTACCAACTATGCCAAACAAATTTCTTGGTAACTCCACCAACCAAGTTATTTAAGAACTCAATTTTTGCCAGAGCTAGGAGGAGAAGGACTACACAAGTTTCGAGACAAGGCACAAATTTCGAGGTAGTTTAATAATTTTTTAATGCAGGAACCATGAATTTTGCAAGAGGGCAAAATTTTCAACTTCTCAGAAATTGGCAAATTTGATATGGATTTTACACCTCTCATCTCCACGAACACGATGGTGCTATCCATTTTTCAATATAAGTTATGCATCTTCTAGTCATTTCTAGAATGCACATGGAACCATGATTTCAGCAAACACAGGGAGCAGAACCATGAGCCATGAAATTTCCCCACGGAGGTAAAATTTCACTTTGTTAGAATATGGTCGAGTTTATACTTATTTTTCATGGTTTTCCATAGGGATCCTAATGGTGAAATCAGATTTGACATCTGAGTAGTGGATTTTCAGTCCATCCCTGAAACAGAATCTTTGAGGAATCCCGAGGGAATCTACAAAATTCCTTGAGCTCCAAATTTTCAACTTCTCAGAATTTGGATTTTGGACAGTCGTTTCAGCACTACTCAATGCCACAAATCTGATGGTGTATTCAGATTTGTCTTTCTCTCATTTCTTTTTTTAGTCACTTTTCTAAGTGCCAATGCAGATGTCCATCTTCATGTGCTAACAATCTTCTTCTTGCGATCGATGCTGTGAGATCGATGTTTTAGCAAGCTTCAACACTTTGAAAGCCTTTGTTTCAGCTGGCCCTTGGTGGTGAGGTATATGATGTGTTCATGTACTTCTTCTTTCTGCATTATGTTGTACAGATCCATGATTGACGTTGATTCAAGATCTTGTTTATTACATGTTGTCATGATTCCTTGCTTGATTTGATGCGGAATATTTTTATGTGATGTACTTTCTGTCATAACTCTTTATGTTATGCTTTGATATTCCTGTCACACGGAATGAGTCGTTCTTGCGGACAAGACCGACCTGCCTAGTATCTAATGATATCTAGTGACAAGCAAGCCAATCAAAATCTATCCTTCTCTAAATATGCAATTTATAAACAAAGGAAAACAAGTGTTTTAGGCCTACCTTGGGTCCAATGCAAGTTTGTGGAAGCCTCGCTCTGTTGATCCAAATGAGCTCCCTTTGGCGAGAATCTGCAAACACAAACAAGCACACAAATTAAATAGCACCTGAAAAGCCAATATAATAAAGCATACTTATCATGATGGTCAAGGAATTCATAAAACAAATCACATAAGACAATTTGTTGAGAAAAATGAATCTGATTGTATTAATTCAAATCAAAGAAGAACTTTACAACCTATGCCTTGATGTTGTACAAGCTCCTCCCAGGGTCTATCAAGAAGTCTCCTCTACTTTGACAAGTTTCACTCTCTTCCCAATGAAGCGAAAAGGTATGTGATCTCTCCTCTCAAGCTTAACTAGGTCCACCTCCAAAGGGATAGCTCCTCTCATCAAGGGATTAGCTCCTTCTCTTTTGGGATGCATGAACCACCTAGGAGCGAACCATACACGTCAAAATTCCTTCTAGAATTAACCCAAAGTGAGTTTTTAAGAATAAACTTGCGCCTTTTTGACTTTCACAAGGGTCCGCACCCACTCCTTTAGAGACAGAGTGGGCAGGTCTGCAGGTAACATGAACAGGGGGTGTGGGACCGTAGGTAACAATGAGAGAAAGTGTGGAACCAGAGGTTTATTGATTTTTAAGGTATTTCTCTCATTTTCAAAGCTTGATATGAAGAGCTGAGGTTTGAGACATGCTTAGGAGGATAGTATGAATGATGATAGACCCATATTGACTGCAAATAGTCATGGTGACAATATTTTGTGTAACAGATTGCCCCCTAAAGTGCAAAGTCTGTAGTAGATGAGGATTTCATTTATCATCTAGGAAGAGTGAAGTAATTTATCATTTTGAGGATCATCTTGTGGAGAGACCGGTTGGAACCTATAAAAACATTCAATGCAAAATATATATATATATGAGATCATATCATCGCTGAGGTAGGCATTCCCATACTCAGATCAAAACTGACTAGAAAACTAACTACTACTCTGATATAGGAATGATATTGTAATACATCACAAGTATAGACACATATAGACATTGTATGGATGCAGCCATCTGTTTATGAATAGTCCACAGTATAATGAATACAAAATTCCTCATAGCCTGGATGGTGGAAACTAGATCCAGTGTCTTCATTTCTACTTCCTGAAATAGTACGATTCTATCCATGTGAATGAATGTGTTGAAGTCGAACATGGTAGAAACCATTTGATTACCAGTCAATGATGTAAACTGTTAACAAGTGTGAGAGAAACTACCAGTAATGTCAATGGCTCTAAAAGTACTCAGTACAATCCATGAGATGTGAATAGATGTGTTGATGTCGAACATGCCACGGAATCCTTTGATCAAAGGTCAATGATGCAACCTATCGTCGAAGGCGAGAAACGTGCCATTGAGGCATGCAGATCCCAAGGTACTGACGATTTCTAGATCATCTTTCTAGATAATGAGCTGAAGTCGATAGAAAGGGATCCGTCGTAGGCAAGCCCACAACACGAAATCATAAATAAAGTTTGAAGAAATTTAGTTGCAAGCACTGACTCAGGAATGGTCAAGATGGATGACAGATATTTTGCAGATGAATGGCTTATTTGCACTGACCTCTTGAACACATAATGACACAGCAGATGGTTTGGTGACAATTGACCCAAAGTTAATACCCAAAACCAGCTGAAGACTTTCAATATGGTTTGATCAACTGTTAGGCAAAGGATTTCCCAACCCGGGTGAATAAAAGTGTCGTGTTCAAGAGTGGTTACAAAGTATGACAAACAGGCTCATTTTTCTCTCTTTTCCCCCACCATTTCTGGCAAGTAACTCTTTATTTTTGACAAGCTTGAGGAGGATAGCATTTGCTTGATTATAATCTCATGCTTCAGATGAGTCCAACTTAGTTTAAATTCGAACCCTAAGAAGGAGTGGTCTGTTCCTGTTTGTAATTGAATAGGTCCTTTACTGTTAAATTTTAACGAGTCTAGTATAGGAGAAACTTGGTGTTTTTCAATTTTAGAGAGTCTAAAAAAACTTAAGAAAACTCCATGGTTTTCCTTTTTCGTAAATTTGTGTCTCCCAAGTTGGAAAAAGTATAAAATAATATTTGAGAGAACCACTTGATCATTACGACCAAGGAGTAATTTTCGTAATTAGTGCCTCTGATCTGAAAAAGTAAAAAAGCGATCAATGACACGTCGTTTTATAACCAATATCAAATTTGAAACGACAAAAATACGGCAATCTTTTCATGTTTTTACGGTCAGAAAAGGGCTGTAAGTGGACGTCTTTTTAGTTCCATTTTAACGAGTTTAAAAAGAAAAACTCGGTGATCTTTTCATGTTTTAGGAGTCAGAAAAGAGCTTAAAGGTGACTCTAATGTTTTTCTGTTGAAAATGACTGATTTCACCTGAAAATTCCATTATCCTAAACAAAAACTCAAACATTACTCATACCTGTTTAAAATGGATAAAAATGCTTCAAAAGTTACCTCTTTAAAGTGAAGCATAAACAAATTAGAAACTCATTTATTCAAAAAACTTATAAAAAGGGCTTTTGTAAATTCGTTTTTACCATTTGAGTTCTGGGTGAGAAAATAGAGCTTTTGGTCAGAAACTTCCCGTGAAGATTGCGGAAAATCTGTCCATTGGAATCGAATGTCGTCTCCTCCAGGTAATCTACATCATCCTACTCTTTAATTTCATCCATTTCAAATTTGTTTTTAGGCTTTAATTTCATTTTTCAAGGGATTCTTAGGTTAGAAACCCACATGCGAGGGCCTGCAGGCATAGCACAGGTAACCTGCTGATCCAGGTGGATATTGGTGGCCACCTGCCAAGTCCACTTAGACCCCCACCATTGTCCCTCTTGACATTTTCAGTTTCCTTAATTATAGCACAATTTACTATTTTTAGCAGTTTTCGGGTCCTAAACTTCCGGAGCCGTTTTGAGGCCCTAAACGATGTTTTTTGGGAAATCCCGTCCCTGCGATTTTTTAGATAAAAAATCGTTGTTTGCGTTATAGTCCTCAGAAAGATCTTTTCAACGGGCTATCATGCGCGTAAAACGGAGATCGTATGCCAAAGTTACGACCCCGGGAAGTTGATGTACCAATTTACCCAAACGGGGCCCATAGTTTGGCGTTTTCATCTTCTAGGGTTAGGTTTTGGAATGTTAAGGGTTTTCCATTGTTTCTCAATAATAAATAGGCCTTCGAGCCTCATTGTAAAGACAGTTCGGAACAGTTCAGAGGCATGTAGCCGACACATCTCTTCTCAGAGATAAGCTACCATCGCCCTAGCTGGGTCATTTCTATTTGTAAGCATATTTCAGTATTCTCCATTAGTGAAATGAAGTATTATTTCCGCTGCATCTCTGTTTTTATGATTATCGCATCTCTGTATTTATGGTTATCTCTGTAATCTATTGCGTTCCTGCTTAAATCCGGATCAGTGGTATCAGAGCGGTCTGCTTTTTCTCTGTTTTTCTTTGCATGTCCCCGACGAGGTCGGGATATAAGGAGTTAGGGCTTGAGCTGGTCGAACCCTTGCAAGACCAGCCTCGCAAATCTCGACGGCCTCCCATGGCGGATAATAAGAAAGACGAGGGAGCAGGAGATCCCATCAAAATCTTGCTCGAAGAAGCCCTCGAGCGACAACGGAACGCGATGATGGACAACTTTGCCCAAATCCTTCAGCGGCTACCCAAAGGTGACGCATCAGCTTCCAGCAGCTACTCTGGAAACGCCACACCGTTTAAGGTACAAGTTAATTTTGACATCCCCATCTTCGAGGGTCAAATAGACGCAGATGCCGTAGATAAATGGTTAAATCTGCTAGATGGGTATTTTTCTGTTCATGAATTTTCAAGTCGGGAAAAGATTGTTTTCGCTCTTCTCAAAGCAGCCCCCACGTCAAGGACTGGTGGGAGACCTACTGCGAGCAGAAGGATGAAACTACAGGCTCGCTATTCTCAGCCGCACCCACCTGGAATTCATTCCGAGATGCCATCAAGGAGCAATACTACCCTGTTGGAAGCTATGAGGATGAATACATAAAGTGGACCACGCTGCGGCAGGGAAGGGATCAAGATGTGCCAGAGTTCACCAATCTTTTCCATACCCTTCGCACGAAGTTGGGTATCAAGGATTCGGAGCAGCATTTGATACTCAAATACCGCGGCTGCCTGCACAAGTACATCCAGGAAGAAATGGAATTCCTGAACATCTCATCGCTCGGCATAGCATACCGATATGCCGTCAAGATCGAGCAAAAGTTTAAACAAAAGAAGCGAGACTTTGGATCTACAAATCCAAAGCAAGGGAAAGGTGCTCCTAAACCACAGAACAAGGGACAAAGCCAAGGCGGGGCAGCCCAAGACAACCCGCAAAAGCTACAAGCAAAGAACAGTGCCGCAAAGCCGAAAAAGGACACGGGAAAATGGTGTGAGTTCCATAAGAGCTCCACTCACAACACCAGTGAGTGTCGGGCCAAGCAGTCACTGATGGCTGAACTAAAGGTTTCAGAATCAGATGCATGTTCCGACTCTGAGTCAGAAACCGACAAGGGGAATGACAAAGGGAAGCAGATCATTGATGCGGATCCCAACGCCACTGTTGCTACTGCCAAGATCCAGAAAAATGAACCCGAAGATCCAGAGGAGGAGGAGCGTCTCTTCCACTCCCAGATGTGGGTAAGGGGCTCCCCACTACAGTTCATTGTCGATAGCGGGAGCCAAAAGAACCTCATTTCGGCAGAGGTCGTGAAGCGGTTGGGCTTACCGACCACAGCACATCCACAACCGTACACTATCGGGTGGCTGCACCAAGGACGGGATCTTCGCGTGAGCCAACAGTGTCGCCTTCCATACAACATCAAGCCCTTCACAGATGAGGTATTGTGTGACATTGCTCCACTTGAAGTTTGTGATGTATTATTAGGACAACCATACTTGTGGAAGCGACATGCTGTGTATGAATCAAGGCCCCGTGCTGTTATTATTACTTTGGGAAATCAGTTGTACAGGATACCAGAGGTAGCACCGCCTACTGCCATCTCTTTGATTACTGCAAAACAGTGCAGTAAGCTCATTTCCAAAACTGGAAAATTTGTTTTCCTGATGATACGCCCTCAAGGAAAGAAGAAGACGGTGGCCACAACCTCCAAACAGGGCCCCTCTGCACGACAACTACAGATGGACAAGGTCGTGGAGGAGTACGAGGACATCTTCACCTCCCCCGTAGGGGTTCCTCTGCACTGTCAGGTCAAGCACTCCATCGATCTGACCCCAGGTGCACCCTTACCCAATGGACCAATTTATCGGCGCTCCGTTCTGGAGAACGATGAAATCAAGAGGCAGATTCAGGAGCTTCTGCAAAAAGGCCACATCCGTCCGAGTTCATCGCCTTGCGGGAGCCCAATTGTGTTGGTACAGAAGAAGGATGGGACTTGGAGACTCTGTATTGACTATCGAGCGCTGAACAAGATCACTGTCCGTAATAGGTACCCGATCCCACGGATTGATGACCTCCTAGACCAACTAAAGGGGGCAAAATATTTCAGCAAGATTGATCTGAAGTCAGGATATCACCAGGTACCAATCGAACCCTCTGATGTGTGGAAGACTGCCTTCAAAGCCAAAGAGGGCCTTTTCGAATGGTTGGTTATGCCTTTCGGGTTGACAAATGCTCCTGCAACCTTCATGAGGCTAATGGATGACATCTTGCGGCCATACACCAACTCATTTGTAGTGGTATACTTGGATGACATTCTGATCTTCAGCCAGAGTTGGGAAGAGCACCTCCACCACATCCGACAGGTTCTCCAAACACTGCGGCAACACAAGCTATGTGCCAATTTGGAGAAATGCACTTTTGGCATGACCCAGGTTCAGTATCTGGGATACATTATTGATGAACAGGGGGTGCATGTGGATCCAGCCAAGATCAAAGTCATTCGGGATTGGCCACCTCCGACCACTTTGACAGAGCTCCGCAACTTTCTAGGTCTTGCCAACTTCTACCGCAGGTTCGTGTTGGGTTTTTCTCATATCACTTGGCCTTTGAGTCAAGTCACCAAGGGCGGGGCGAAGGCAAAATTCTTTTGGTCTGAATCTCAACAGAAGGCATTCATAGAGTTGAAAGATCGCCTCTGCACAGCACCAGTGCTCGCTTTACCAGATTTACAACAACCATTTGAGGTCGAGACAGATGCCTCTGACTATGCTATTGGGGCAGTCCTTACTCAACACGGGCATCCTGTGGCATATCATAGTGAAACACTTTCAGACACGGTCCGGAAGTATCCCACTTATGATAAAGAGATGTATTCCATTGTACAGGCTTGTCGGCAATGGAAGCACTACATTTTGGGGAAGGAAACAGTCATCCACACAGACCACCGACCCCTACAGTTCATACAGACCCAAGGGAAATTGCAGAATGATCGCCATCAGAAGTGGTCCACATACCTGCAACAGTTCCATTTGAATATCAAGTATAAGAAGGGAAGCACTAATAATGTTGCAGATTGCCTCAGTCGACCACCAATCATGGCGTTAACCACCGTCCTCAACTCTTGTGGGCACGAGACTTCTGATTGGCCACTGCTCTACAAAAGCGACCCGGAATTCGGCCACACATACCAGAACCTCTTGGAGGGTCAGCATGTTCCAGATTTTCACCTCCAGGACGACCTGTTATGCCACTTGGGTCACCTTTGTGTTCCTTCAAGCGAGCGTGCCAAGATGATTTGGGAAGCACACTATAGTCGAGTTGCTGGTCATTTCGGGGTCGAGAAAACAGTGGCAGTGCTGCAAAAGTATTTCTATTGGCCGAATCTTCGACAGGATGTTGGGAAGTACATCAGATCATGTACTGCCTGTGGCATTGCCAAACCGACCATCAAGAAGCAAGGCCTCTATACCCCACTGCCTACCCCTAGCCAACCTTGGGAATCCATCTCCATGGATTACATGTCTGGCCTTCCTTCCATTAAGCATGGAAATGACTGTGTTTTTGTAGTCGTCGACAGGTTCTCGAAGATGGCCATCATGGCGGCCTGCAAGAAGAACATCACAGCAGAAGCCACTGCTAAACTCTTCTTTGAACGAGTTTGGGTGCACTTTGGGATTCCACAGTCTATCATCTCAGATCGGGACAGTCGGTTCCTCAGTACATTTTGGTCCAGTCTCTGGTCAATGCTGGACACCAAACTCACTAAGTCCACCACCTTCCATCCTCAAACTGATGGCCAGACAGAGGTTGTCAATAGGATGATTGTACACATTCTGCGCATGTACAACTCAAAGCATCCACGCACATGGGACGAGAGCCTCCCCTATGTTCAACACAGCTACAACCGAGCTCTTCACAGCTCCACTGGCCATAGCCCTTTTCAGGTCGGCTTGGGATTCCATCCATTATGCCCCATTGATGTGGCCATGCCATTTGCAGCTACTCACGCAGATTCTGCTCATGTCCAGTCTGAAACAAACAAGGCGACCAGCTTCATTGAGCACATCCAACATATTCGCCAGCAGGTCCATGACATTCTGGAGAAATCAAATGCCAAGTTCAAGCAGCGACATGATCAACATCGAGTGCCACACAAGTTCCAGGTGGGTGACAAAGTCTGGTTGCATTTACAAAAGGAACGCCTTACTGGAGCCTATCGGAAACTGAGACCACTCCGATATGGTCCCTACACCATTACTAAGGCTGTGGGAAACAATGCATTTGAACTCAGCATTCCCCCATTCCTTGGCCTGCACCCAGTGTTCAATGTGGACCGCCTTCGGCCATACTTTCCACCATTGCTAGATACATCCGACATTGCAGAACAGCTCACCCCCACAGAATTAAATCCAGATTGCATGGAACAAGCTGCAACTGATCGAATCATGGACACACAGATCAAGAATACTCGCCAACAGAATATTCAACTGTATCGAGTTGTCAAAGCAGGCCAACTCCTTCACAATGGCAAGTGGCTCACCAGGGACCAAGTTCAGCAAAAGTTTCCCCACCTCATGGAGGAACTCAACGCAATGGGGACCATTGCTTCCTAAGGGGGGAGGAATGATCCAGGTGGATATTGGTGGCCACCTGCCAAGTCCACTTAGACCCCCACCATTGTCCCTCTTGACATTTTCAGTTTCCTTAATTATAGCACAATTTACTATTTTTAGCAGTTTTCGGGTCCTAAACTTCCGGAGCCGTTTTGAGGCCCTAAACGATGTTTTTTGGGAAATCCCGTTCCTTGCAATTTTTTAGATAAAAAATCGTTGTTTGCGTTATAGCCCTCAGAAAGATCTTTTCAACGGGCTATCATGCGCGTAAAACGGAGATCGTATGCCAAAGTTACGACCCCGGGAAGTTGATGTACCAATTTACCCAAACGGGGCCCATAGTTTGGCGTTTTCATCTTCTAGGGTTAGGTTTTGGAATGTTAAGGGTTTTCCATTGTTTCTCAATAATAAATAGGCCTTCGAGCCTCATTGTAAAGACAGTTCGGAACAGTTCAGAGGCATGTAGCCGACACATCTCTTCTCAGAGATAAGCTACCATCGCCCTAGCTGGGTCATTTCTATTTGTAAGCATATTTCAGTATTCTCCATTAGTGAAATGAAGTATTATTTCCGCTGCATCTCTGTTTTTATGATTATCGCATCTCTGTATTTATGGTTATCTCTGTAATCTATTGCGTTCCTGCTTAAATCCGGATCACCTGCAGACCCCGACTTTTTCGTAACAGGAAAAAATTCAGGGGTCCACACCTGCCGTGAAGGCAAGGTGCGGACCCATGCACTGTCTCTAACAGAGATGGTGCGGTCCGCGCAGCAAGGGTTTTTAAACCTAAATTTCTCAAAATTCACCCAAAAACATTGCTTTTAGACATTCTAATTCGCCTTTTTGTTGAATGTAGAGGACACATCATGCTTGATTGGCAAGAACGGGAGCATGATGATGTAGATCTCGCCGCGATAAATCATCAACCTTCGATTGATGCATTTAAGGCATGTGGCTTATACAAATTCTGGGCCATACCTAGCATGAGGGCCTAGGTGGACTTTTTGCAGTGGCTGGTAGACAGGTGGAGCATACAGGACCAGTGCTTCTTCATTGGTGGTCACTAGCTCGAAATGGAGCCGAAAGACATTTACTTTTTGACTGGTTTGCCTAAGAGAGGTGAACATTTGACTCTATTCGAGACTAGGCCAGGTGGCCAGTCTATCGATAGTCTCTGGCTAGAGTTTTGTAACAACCAGACTAGAGACAAAGGGATAGATATCAAAACCATATCCCTTCCTGAACTCAAAGTAATTGCGTTTACTGTTACCAGGCTCTATGGGAGCACAGCACTACATGTAGCCACTGGATCCCAGATGCGGATGGCAGTAGACTGCTTTCGAGGCACCATCTTCAACTAGTGCGATGCTGTTTTGGCTAATATAAAAGGCCAACTGACTAGAGCAAAGAATGGACAATTGAAGACCTTAGGATATGGTGCTTTAGTCGTGAGCTTTGGTCTGGAGAGGGTTCCAATGTTGGTCCCACAGCACCTCACTATTGGAGCTGGACTTCCTCGAGAGCCCAAACTGATGTAATGGGTTGCAGTTATGGCTCGTCATCCTGAGGAGGGGACAGAGGTCGTTCGATTCGCTCCTGAGTATTTCCATTGGTTGGAAAACTAGGTTTCTGCTATTCAGGACTTTCCTTACACTGGGGTAGATTTTCGTGGTGACCCAGACATGACTGTTCCACCAGGAGAGCAATGGGACGACTCAGGTAGAATCATTTTCAACATTTTCCTAATTTAATTTTTTTTTTTTATCTCGTCCCAAAATTGATAGTAAAAGTTTCAAATGCAGATGTAAGTCCACGGAGACCAGCCGCTCTCCGACCCTATGAGAGGAAACAACCAGCTGCAGCCGCACCAGCCCCATAGGACGAATCAGCAGAGACCTTGGTCGAGATGGAGAGCCATCTAGAGCATTTGACAAGAGACATTCTGTAGACCGGCATAGATGACATTCCTCTTAGGCTACAACGCTATGTGATTGGGGTCCCAGGACCTTTCAGGAGGTTCCTTTGTAAGGTGGCCCGTACAATGGTTTCTTATCGAGATCATCACCAGTGATAGGATGATCGCCTATTGTAGACACATATGACATTTTTTGCTTTTTGTACTATCATTTTTGCCGATCATAAGGTGTTTTTCAACCTATGATTTAAGATGATGTATATTTGACACACTCCTATATTATACTATATCACTATTACCAGCTTATCTTGTAAAATATGTTATGGAATGTTTTTAAATTTACTTGTATGATTATCGTAAATGTCTACTTAACATTCGAGAAGCAATTGCATCTGCTAATGTTTTTAAATATCTTGGAATATGTTGATACTCAATATAATCAAATTCACGTTCCAAGAGATGAACTCTCAAAAATAATCTCAATAACACTAGATTTCTAATGGCATATACTCTATTAATCTGTAATACAACGAGTTCAGAATCTAACCTCACTATCAAACTCTGAATCCCAAATGAAATAGATTCAGGTAATAACTCAATCACTGCACTATACTCGGCAATGTTGTTCATTGTTTGACCGAGGCTTACCCCATGCATAGATACCAACTCGTCAGAGGGCAAATAGATAACCCAAGCTGTGGAAGAAATGTTTCGTGTATTACGACAAGCACCATCAGCAAAACCAATGTATGTTTGGAGAGGCATCGACATCTACAATATCAAGAGTAAAACCAACATAAGCAGGAATAATGACGAAAAACACTCTCTAAGCTAAGCACACTTTTTTAAACTAAAACACACCAGCTAGAAAGAAAGCTAACCTAACTAAAAATCTCCACACCTAGATTTAAGCATAATACCTCTTCAAGTAAAGACCATTTCTGGGTTTACCTAAAGAGACCCCGTCAAAGTCTACCAATTCATAGGCCCCTTTTGCTAGCTTTCGCTTAACAACATAAAGATGATGCCACATGGGTACGAATTTCCGAGCGCCTAATTTATCATTTGCTTGATCGTACAATAAGACTAGGTCTCCTTCCGAAAAATTTCGAGGGGTAACATTTCGATCATATTGAGCTTTAATACGTTTGGCATGAGTTTCGATTGCTAATGCAGCATTACGTCGATTCTCATCTAGCTGAGCCAAGTATAACAAACGTTTTTCCTCTTTGGAAGTGGCTAGAAGTAACTCGATGGCCATTTGCAATGACGGGGTTTCGCATTCAATGGGTAACATAGCTTCCAGACCATAAACTAGTTGGAGAGGAGTGAACCCAGTTGATGTTTTTACTGAGGTTCGATACGCCCAAAGCGCTAAAAATAGCATGTTATGCCAATTCGACCTACGAATCCCAATGATTCTTCGGATCATGATGACTAGAACTTTGTTGATGGCTTCAACCAAACCATTAGCCTGTGGATAATATGGAGTTGAACTGTCTTGACGCAAGCCAAGTTGGCCTGTAAGTTCAGTCATCATAATGTTTCGAAAATGACGCCCATGATCAGTGATAATCGCTTGTGGAACACCAAACCTAGCAATTATATGATTGAACATGAAAATCGCAGCAGTTTTGCCGTCTGCCTCAAATGTAGGCATTGCCTCAGCCCACTTGGTAAAATAATCTACCGCAAGGATAATATACGCATGCCCCCCGGCCGAGTGAGGGTTACATGTAATAAAATCGATACCCCATTTCGCAAAAGGACTCACGACAATTATAGGGTGGATAGGAGCAGGTGGAGCGCGCATCTTTTGATAAAAAAATTCGCAATTGTGGCATTTTCGGACCGCGTTAATACAATCTTTAAACAAAGACAGCCAGAAATAGCCAGCGCACAATATCTTTTGGGTTGTGGCAAACCCAAACATATGATTGCCACACGCTCCAGAGTGACAATCATTTAGAACCCTTTCAGCTTGCTCATGAGTTAAACAATGTCGAAAAATAGAGTCCGCCCCACGACGATAAAGTGTATCTCCAATAATTTTGAATTGTTGGGACTGGAATCGTATTTTTCGACATTCTGACCTTGAAATTTCTAGCCAAAAGGATTGGCTCTGGAGATAAACTATGATATCCCCATACCATGGATCTAAAGTGCTAATTAAAAACAAGGATTCATCCGCAATGGGATCCTCCGCCACAGTTTTCGTGTCAGCACGCGGGAAGTCACACATTAACTCCGCAAAAACTAAAGATTTCTTCGACTTAGACTTTTAAAATTCCAAGTCGAACTCCTGCAGGATGACAATCGATTTGGAGTACTTGCCCCCTAGCAATTGTTTGGTCAAAATATAGATCATAGGGTCGCAATCAGAAATTACTGTAGTTTTACGTAGTAAAATGTAATGACGAAAACGTTGGACAGCTTAAACTTCTGCCAATGCCAATTTCTCCACATGTGAGTATTTTAGCTTAGTTGGATTTAATGTTTGACTAAGGTAATATATCACATGTTCAGTATTGAATTCATCTTCCTGAACCAACACCATTCCGATGGTGGAATGGGAGGCGGCGAGATACAAGAAGTAGTCCTGGTTGTAGTTGGGAGGATGCAATAACGGTGCATGGGTCAACGCGTGTTTTAGTGCATCAAAAGATTTATCAGCTATCTCATCCCAAAAGAATGGAGTATTCTATTTCAACAACTGGGTAAAACCCTTTGTGATCTTGGCATAGTTAGGAATGAATCAACGTAAAAAGTTTGCTTTCCCTTGCAAACTTTGGAGTTGGCGAAGACTCGAAGGAGGAGGCAATTTGACAATAGCTTCAACCTTCGAGGGATCGACGCGAATGCTGGCTTTCGAAACAACAAACCCCAGTAACCGACCCATTTCTATACAGAAAACACACTTGTGTGGATTCAACCTAATTCGATAATTCCTACACCTCATAAAGATTTCTCGTAAATGGATGAGATGATTAGCTCGATGTAATGAATGAGCAGGTAAATCATCGAGATAGGGTTGCACAATGTGCTTGATATCATGAAATGCCTAAGACATGGCCCTTTGAAAAGTTGCCCCAACGTTCTTGAGCCCAAAAGGTAATTTGCAATAAGAAAATGTCCCCCATGGACAAATGAAAGCCATTTTTGGTTGATCAGTAGGTAGAATATTGATTTGATTGTATCCGGAAAAGCCATCCATGAAGGAGAATATTTCACTGCCGGCACAATCATCAATGATTTGATCGATATAGGGAGTTGGGTAATTGTCTTTTGGACAGGCTCGATTAATATCCCTATAATCGATACATATTCTTATTGTCCCTTGCTTTTTGTTAACAGGAACAATATTCGATACCCAATCTATTAACAGAATCGGATAAATGAAACCTACTTTGAATAATTTTTCAACTTCTACTTTAATAGCAGCATCTTTTCGCTAGTGGATCTGATGCAAATGTTCCCGGACGGGTTTAGCATCCAGGTAAGTTTTGATTTCATGAACAACAATTGCTGGGTCAATTCCTGGCATTTCCTCATATGACTAGGCAAACACGTCGTGGAATTCTTGAAATAGGGCCTTATATGTTTGAATTTCATCTTCCGTACAAGAGGGCACCTATATGAATGTTTTCAATAATTCCAGGTTTAACCGAAATATCAATAGGAATAGTTCGAGAAATGTTTCCCAAATTTAACTCTGAATTAGGATTCTTCATTGGATTCTGAGGTTCCTTGACATATTTAGTCATAAAAATAGATGAAAAATCATTTTCAAAACGATCAATCTCAGGTAAAAACGAAGATCTATGATGAAGATCTTCCCATGGTAAATCATCGACACATACGATTTCACGAATTTTCTCATCAGTGTGAAAAAGTTCGGAAAACGTTGTTGAATCTGAGTTTGATGTTGAAAGTGATTCCTCATGGACCACATTCATTAAGTCAATTTTGGTTGAAGATGGGTCAGAAAACGACTACACGGCCTGATACGCAATTTCATATGGACTCAAAGGCATAACATCACCAAATGAGTTTATCTCAGATTCGGAAGGTACGATCCAAGGATCATCGTAAGCAATAGTGTCTGACGAAATCATATGAATGGTTGCAGTAGAAGACGATGCATTGATAGGAGGAAAAGGAAAAGTTCCTAGTAAACCAGAATCTTTAACTAGTCCTACTCCAACATCTTTATATGGGATAGTTGTTTTGCTGACATGCTGAATGCTTTCGGAAGAGGCCGAGTCAGATGAAAAGTAAGTCAGCTAGTCTATAGTTACAATCTTTCCATTATGAGGGAACTATTTAAGCCGAAAGACCGATGAAATGACAGTTGTCATAGCGTAAGACCAACTACAACCCAAGAGAAGGTTGTAATCTAGAGGGGCATCAACCACTTCAACATCTAGATTAACAGTTTTGCCTTCAACCACTATAGGTAAATCCTTTAGAATGCCAAAAGGATGAAAAACACAACCATAAAAGGCTTTTAGAATCGTCGGGGATTGATTTAGCGTAGGAGAACCAAGCGATCTCCAACACTGTATCGACATAATACACGTTGAGGCTCCCTCATCAATCGCAGTCCTATAACAAGGCCTGTTTTTTACTAACACTGGGATATGGAAAGCCATTTGATGAGGTAAGCGCGGTGTACTATTTTCTAGATAAAAAATTATAAGGTTCGATTCCTGAACGTCAAAAGCTCCTATAGCCAACAATAGCAATTTACGATGTGCTGGACATGATTGCAGCACTTCCAAAGCCGACGTTGCTGAAGATGAAACAACCAAATCTTCAACAATGTTATAGTTCTGAGCCACTCTCGCATGTGGATTGAAAGCTGACTTTCGGAGTATACCCTTGGCGTGCGGTTTGATTACTAAGTCTGGGTTAGGTTTCTCCATATATAGTGGATCGGAACCGGGAGTTGAAGTTGATGGGTTCGAATGAGAAGATTCTACTTCTTTACCATCAACAGGACTTTTACTTCCATAATCATGCGATCGAGTCACAATCCTAACATGGGACATCATCATTATGGGTTCTTCGGAGGCATTTGAGGAAGAACCTATCATCTTACTGTCTTGACTAGGAAAAGGATCCTTCAAAATAGCAGGCGTTTGGGAACCTTTGACAATCTTCGCAACCTCTACACGATGAGGGCAGTCTCTTGTAAAATGCTCTTCGTCACAAATGAGACAAGGATAACGAGGTTTTCGTTTCTCATCAGTTGATTCCATTTTTTCTGGTTTCTCTTTCGAATTTTTATCTGTTTTATTTTTCTTCTTCCATTTCTTCTTACCGCCGGATTTCGATTTGGCTGTAGATGACTCTACAACATGAATATCGGCAGAAATTTCCGCGGAAGAATCTCCAGTCGCGGAATCTAGTAAAGTTATGATAGGAGAAGAATTCTTAGAAGATTTCTTCTTACTTTTGGTATTAACCATACCAATCATACCATCAGCGGCATGAGACCCTGAAGGAGCTGCAGTTATCTGATTTTGTTTAGGAAGATCGGGGATTTTCTCGTGTAACGTACCTGACTGCGTATAAACTAAGTCAAGGTACTGAGCTTGAGCAATTACTTGCTCTTCAGTAATGACTCCGGCCTTAGCTACATCCTTAGTGATCTTTGGCAATAAAGATTTTACAAACCATTCAGCTAAGATCTGATCCGGAATAAAAACCTTCACTAAACGCCGTCGACGTCTCCATTCATGAATGTGATCTAAAATGTAAGTGGACGTTGACTGCTTTAATGAAGTTAATAATTCCGTGCCATTGTCATATCTGACTGGCAACTGAAAAATGAGTTAAAAATGAAGTAGCTAACTAACTAAAGTTATAAAAAGTGGCTTGCGGTAACTCAATGTACCACTTGGCCGCAAGACCAATTAGAGTGCGCTGGAAAAGCCGTAAATGGATTGAATCATCTGAAATGGAATTAGACGCACACCAGAGGTGATAAGTCATCACATAATTCGACGGGTCCTCTCCTGATTTGCCTTCAAACTTAGGAATATCACTAGGCAACTTACTCGACATTGGCGGCCAAAACGGAAGATAATTAATTAGATCGTTCGTAAGGCGCGACAAGTCAGGAAAGTCCAAAGTTGCAATAAACGGTAACTGACAATTAGGGTCCTTGAAAACCTGGGTCATGAGACCAGCCCCAGGAGGAGGGTATCCAGGATAACTAGGAATTGGAATTGCATTTGGGATACTATATCCTCCCGAAAAACCAGGATTAACCGGACCGTATTGGGGTTGTTGAGGTTTTTGATATGTATACCCAGGGTACGGTTAATACTGATAGACTGGCTGCTACACAGCAGGACCGAATTGGTACTGTCCCTGGTACGGTTGATAAGTAAATTGAGGTTGACTTGTGACAACCGTACTTGGACCAGGTTGTCCTACAGGCATTTGAACCAAAGTCTGAATTGTGGATCCAGACTGAGGTAAAGATGTCTGAGGAGTTGATACAGGAACAGTAGAAACCGGAGCTATTGATACTCCAGAAGTAGGTGGGGTAGATTGAACAGATGTTGCAGCAGTTGCAGCAGTCGTTTGAGGCGGAGTACGAGGTGTACTAGGCCCAGACTGAGAAACTACAGAAGGTGCAGAAGTTTGAATAGTAGACTGGACAGGTTGCTGGGGTGAACCAGAAACCAAGGGTTGTCCAGTTTGAGATGACAACTATACATTCGGTTGCAAGTCCTGTTGAGATTGAGATGGATCCCACACTAAGCTCATTCCAGGGTACGGACCCATAACAGGTTGAGAATATTGAGGACCATAACCGGGTTGAGGGTAGGGTTGATAATTCAAAGGTACATTTCCAGCTCCTTGGACATATGATTGACCGGAAGGTGGTTGGAAACCTTGGGTTGGGTACTGACCTTGAGGTTGATAACCTTGAGGCACGTACTGATACTGGGGTTGACCTTGAGGTACATATTGATACTGGGGTTGACCTTGAGGTACATATTGAGTCTGGGGTTGACCTTGAGGAACGTATTGTCCCGTAGGTATGTACTATCCTTGAGGTTGCCCCCCAGGCAGAAATTGGGTACCTTGAGGTTGCCCCCCAGGCAATAATTGAGGACTTTGAGGCTGCCCCCCAGGCGGTAACTGGCCACCTTGAGGTTGAGGATTAGGAATAGTACCTGACATCATAAGAATATCTTCTACACTCAACGGCTTAGTTCCATTATTTCCAGTTAATAACCCTTGTTCAATAGGTTGAGGAGATGCTCCCGAAAAAGTACCAGTAAGTGACTGATACCCAGAGGGAACAGAAGGACCGCCGTATAAAAAGGTTTCTGGAGATTGAGAAAACATGGACGACTGTCTTGACATATTTAATGGAGGATAGTAACCCCTAGGTGTTGGGTGAAAAGGAATGCGAGGTGGTGAAAAACTTAGTCCCGGGTTTTCCAAAAAATTGGTCAATGAAAGATACCAAGCGTTGCTCCTAGGTGGACTGTAAAAGATTGATTCACGCTCCCTAAGTTCTATAACAGGTTGATTTTCAGGGATAGAAATACCTTCTTCTTCCAGAGTAGCAATTTCTTCAATAGCTATAAGTCCAGAAGGAAGATTTTGGGTAATTATTCTTTCTACCCTCGGTGAACCAGGACCACTAGAAGATGGAGAGGCAAATCCTGATGTTGGCGTAGCAGCAAATTTAGTTTTAGGTTCGGATATATCAGGTTCCTCACCTAAATCATTAGTAGATGAAAAACTACCAGTAACTTTGGAAACAAAAATAGATTGTGGATTATAATATGCTACTAGAGCTTGATAATCAGGATGTACCACTAAAGAAGATTCTCCTTTTTCAGGTGCCCAACTCTACTGTCTCTAGGAGTTACAAGGGCTCGTAACCCTTCAGGCTGGCTTGGTGAAAACTCAGGAGGTTGGCCCCGAAGTCTACGGGACTTCCTCGGTAATTTAGCCACAATTAAATATTTTAATTGCTTCACACACAAACAAAGAAAAATCTCAATGAAAACCACCTAAAGGCTCTAAAGAACCAAACAATTTTGAATCACATGCCTAAAGAATCTAGGAGATCAAACCACACACAAACAATAACTTTCTGTACTGAAAACACTAATTGGTGATGAAATCCAACGTCGTAGAGTTCAATACAGAAATGGCGGTCGGAACAGTTACCCCGGCAACCTGCTTAATGAATAGATTGGCACAAGTTTCTCCACTAAACCGTCTTGAGTGAAGAGAACCCCCCAGAAAATCCAAGTGAGTCTAGCCGACGTCTGCTCTAGGTACAGTGGGATCTTCCCTCCACCGTCACCTTAGGAAAGAATCCTATAGAATATGGTCACTATGGTTACCAACAGAAACAAATATACCTGGGGGAACAGTATACGATCCGATACGCATGCAAGGGCAGAGTAACAAGCTCAATCCCCTCGAAGGCTCCTTGACATAATCTAAGGTTTACCAACAAGTGACCCCAGGCTCCTCGACAATGGTAAATCCGAGGTTTACCATTTTTAATACGTGAATATCTGGCGTCGTTCCCAATGAGGAAAGATTTATTCCCACACTAGTTCAGACACGATCTCGTGCTTCTCCTTTAAGAGGAGCTTTCCTAGAGCATAGATGTAACAATTGGATTTTTCTCCTACTGCAAGATACAACTACTTGTTTGTTTTACTATCTTGGAGAGTTAATTACTCCCTACTCCAAGATACTAGCCTAAGCTATGTTGGTGAATAGAGCCCTAGAAATAAAAAGATTACTAGATAGATTTTACTTTAAGCGTTATTTTTATTGGTTTTTCTTTAAGTCAAGAGGTACGGAGATGAAACTTATGGTGTGAAGACTCGACTCGAAATCACTAAAAAATGCACTTAAGATGATAAGCAATATTTTCCCTTAAATGAATTTCTAGCTAGGAAAGAGTTGAGAATGCAAATGCTTGTAAAAACAAATCTTTTCCTTAACAAACAAATCAAAATAAGAGCTTTTTGTCTTTTCCAATGCACTCAAAACGAGACAACTAGTTATGCTCACAAAAATTTCCCTTTTCTTTCAAACACTCAAATACTACAAAAACAAACTTTTTCCAAAAGAGATTTTTTTTATTTTTTATAAAACACTCAAAACTATGGAAAAATCTAATCTTGAGATCTACAAATTCTAAGAACTATTTGAAGTAAAAGCTTACAAGATTTCTTTTCAAGGATGTTTTACTTAGCTATAAGAAAACTAACGACTAAATTGTCCAGAATCACAAATCAGTCAAAAAACAACAAATTTTTGTTTTCTTTTCTAAAAATGAAATCAAAACTTTTAACACAAGTCGTTTCGAAGTTTCGCAAAGAGAAACACAAGATGGATTCCTCAACAAAGGTAGATTTTGCAAATGGTCAGACTCATAAGAAGGCCAGTAAAAACCAAGGTGATCTGAGGCTTCTACGGCTTCTAAGCTCTGAGCTACTACAAGACCAAAATGAAAATCAAACCTAGCAACCAAAACTTCTACGAATTTCACGTAAAACCCTAATACCAATGGAATTAACCTAAGAAAAGTTCCTGACAAGTCACATGCAGGTCTGGGCAGGGGATAAGAAACACCTAAACAAATTCTAAGCTGACTGAAAGAGAAAATCTTAAGTTTTCCAAAATTTTGACAGGGTCCGCAGTCCATACAGGTGTGATATTGCTCTGTGCGTAAAGAAAAAGTGCGGACAGGTCCGCACTATGTTACAAGCAGAGGGTGCGGTCCTCTCCCAAAAGTATGAAAAAACAAAAAATAATCCAAGATCTACTAAATCTACCCAATTCCACACACAATAAGCCAAAAACAGAAACAAAAACACAGTTTCTCAAGTCAAAGTAAAGAAAATCAAACAATCAATTCCCCAGTGGAGTCGCCATTTTGTCACACGGAATGAGTCGTTCTTGCGGACAAGACCGACCTCCCTAGTATCTAATGATATCTAGTGACAAGCAAGCCAATCAAAATCTATCTTTCTCTAAATATGCAATTTATAAACAAAGGCAAACAAGTGTTTTAGGCCTACCTTGGGTCCAATGCAAGTTTGTGGAAGCCTCGCTCTGTTGATCCAAATGAGCTCCCTTTGGCGAGAATTTGCAAACACAAACAAGCACACAAATTAAATAGCACCTGAAAAACCAATATAATAAAGCATACTTATCATGATGGTCAAGGAATTCATAAAACAAATCACATAAGACAATTTGTTGAGAAAAATGAATCTGATTGTATTAATTCAAATCAAAGAAGAACTTTACAACCTATGCCTTGATGCTGTACAAGCTCCTCCCAGGGTCCATCAAGAAGTCTCCTCTACTTTGACAAGTTTCACTCTCTTCCCAATGAAGCCAAAAGGTATGTGATCTCTCCTCTCAAGCTTAACAAGGAAGTCCCAATTCCACCAGCATTTACCCTAAAAAATGCTCAGCTTCTAACCTCTCTAGCGACCAGCCCAATGCCTTAATTTATAGTGCAATGGAGGGAAGTTACTAGGTCCACCTCCAAAGGGATAAAGCCCTCCTTCATGTTGGAAATAATACTGAGAGGGGGGGTGAATCAGTATTATCAAATTCTTTTCAATATATCTTCCTTATTTATACTTTGAATAATTCTTCAAATATTGATCATTACTTTGTATGTCAGAATCATAAAATAATGAGCAGGAATAAGAAAAGCAAATAGTCACACAAAAGAACACCAGATATAAGGTGGAAACCCAATGTGGGTGAAAACCACCTGCTGCAATATGTCTCTATCTTCTTTTAATAAGAAACTCCTTTTACAATGATTTTGTACTGGTGCAGTCCTTTACCAGTACGTAGGCTACAACCTGTAGAGAGCTACAACTCTCTCTTTCATTTTCCAGTCTCTCCTGGAAGGGAGCTACAACCCCCTACTTCTTTTCTTTCAAGGACCACTTTTCATAAATTTTCAAACTGGATCCAAGAACATCAAAAACCCATCAACTACACTTGCATCATCAATCTCTGATTTCACCAAAGCCAACCCGCATACATATCTGCAAATATTTCCTTATAACTTTGCAGTTGTTACATCAGACATACCCAGATCATAACATGTGTAAAATAAAACATGCATCAATAATTCAGACCTAGATTATTAGATTTATAGATCAAGCGTATGCCACATATCACAGATCAAAATCATATAGAGATACCACTATTCCAGCCTTAAGATTTTGACCCATCAATAGAACTTATCCTTCTCCTTACGCTCAGGTTCCTTCTTCATTCAAATCCAGATCTGCACCATAACCCAATCACAATATTCCAGATCTAGCACTTTATCAGATATTCGATAATTCAAAAGATGCTTTGCCAAATGATCTCCTTCCTCTTTTATAGTCTTAGGCCTTTCACAATACCATGGGCCAAAACCATAGGATCAAAAAACTTTTGGACTAATACCATGAACCAACCATGAAAGTGCGTGAGATCAACACTTTTGGATGCAATACCACGGGCCAAAACCATAGGATCAAAAACTGTCGAACTAATACCATGAACCAACCATGAAAGTGCATGAGATCAACACTTTTGACGAGGTACCATGGTCCAAAACCATAGGTTCAAATACCAAGGAATAACTACCATGGACCAAAGGTAAGTTCTCCAACATATACGCGCTTTTCCTCGCATGAAAGTGCGTACCATGGTCCAAAACCATAGGTTCAAATACCAAGGACTAACTACCATGGACCAAACGTAAGTTCTCCAACATATACGTGCTTTTCCTCATAGGTTCAAGTACCAAGGACTAACTACCATGGACCAAAGGTAAGTTCTCCAACATATACGCGCTTTTCCTCATAGGTTAAAATACCAAGGACTAACTACCATGGACCAAAGGTAAGTGCTCCAACATATACGCGCTTTTCCTTGCATGAAAGTGCGTGAACTTTTTCTCTACATGAAATAAACTTTTCTCTGCATAAAAGTGCGTGAACTTTTCTCTACATGAAATAAACTTTTCTCTGCATAAAAGTGCGTGAACTTTTCTCTACATGAAATAAACTTTTCTCTGCATATAAGTGCGTGAACTTTTCTCGACACTATAATTTATTATCTGAGATGAGTGGGTTGCCATCAAGTACAACATATGTATCATAATGCCAACAATCTCCCCTTTGGACTTGATGGCAACAACAACCAATCACTCTCCCCCTTTGACATCAAGGGAAAAGGGTTATGCTCCCCCTAAGAACATGCTCCCCCTGACTATAAACCAGATCTGCAAAGAAGAACCATAATCCATGACCATGAAATAGATAGAGACGTATTGCAGCAATATTCAGACCAGCATCCATGATCTCCTTCTGTACTTCCTCCATAATGCCAACAATGCATGATATGCTCCCCCTGAACCTGTTCCATTCGATCTTTGACCAATCCGCAACCCAACACATGTACGCATATACTTCAGATGAACCTTGCGTACAACCAACAATCAGAAGAGATTCAACAACAAGATGATGCATCAACAACCCCCAGCTTTTGCCTGAGGTATTCAAAGGTCTCCCTAGGCAATGGTTTGGTGAGTATATCAGCAACCTGTTCCTTAGAAGGAACATATTCCAATTTGACCTTTGGTTCAAGCACTTGTTCTCGGAGAAAGTGATACTTGATTGGTATGTGCTTGGTTTTTGAATGCATGACTGGGTTCTTTGAAATGCTGATTGCACTTGTATTATCACATAAGATGGAGATGGGTGGTGTACAAGTGATTTGAAAATCCTACAAGGTTTGCATCATCCAAAGGAGTTGAGTGCAGCAAGATGCAGCAGCAACATATTTTGCTTCAGCTGTAGACAAGGCAATCGAACTCTGTTTCTTGCTGAACCAGGTTACTAATCTGGAACCCATAAAGAATGCACCACCACTTGTGCTTTTCCTGTCATCCACGCTTCCGGCCCAATCTGCATCTATATAAGCATGAAGTGTGAGATCTGTATCTCTAGGATACCATAAGCCATAGTTTTGAGTCCCTTGAAGATATTTGAAGATTCTCTTTACTGCCTGAAGATGAGTTTCCTTTGGATTTTCCTGAAATCTTCCAACTATTCCCACTGCATGCATGATGTCTGGTCGGGTACCTATCAAATAAAGTAGACTTCCAATCATAGATCTGTAAGTTGGTTGATGCACTGCTGCTGATTCATCATTTGCACTAAGGTTACATCCTATGACCAAGGGTGTACATACTGGTTTTGCTTCTTCCATACCATATTTCTTCAAAATCTGCTTGAGATACTTGGTTTGAGACAAGAAGATCCCTCCTTCATTTTGTTGGATTTGCAAACCAAGAAAATATGTCAATTCTCCAAGCAAGGACATTTCGAATTCTTTCTGCATCACCAAGGCAAAGCTTTGACTCATAGATTCTTCATTGCTGCCAAAGATAATGTCATCTACATACACAACAAGTATTAGCAATTTGTCATTTTCAATTTTTATATAAAGATTGCTATCTGCTGATCCTTTTGAAAAACCTTTTTGATGAAGATATTTGTCCAAACGATAGTACCAAGACCTTGGAGCTTGTTTAAGACCATAGAGAGCCTTTTTCAATCTGCATACGAGATTTGGATCATTTCCAAGAATGAAACCATCTGGCTGCACAATGTATACTTCTTCTTCTAAGTCTCCATTCAGAAAGGCTGATTTCACGTCCATTTGAAATACTTTGAACTATTGAAAGCTTGAGAGAGAAAGGAACATTTGGATGGCCTCAAGTCTTGCAACAGGAGCAAAAGTTTCCTCAAAATCTATTCCTTCTTGCTGCGCATACCCTTTACAGACAAGTCTTGCCTTGTTTCTAATTACTTCCCCATTTTCATTCAACTTATTTTTGAAGACCCATTTTGTCCCTATAACATTCTTATCCTTTGGTCTAGGAACCAACTCCCAAGTGTTGTTCTTTTCAATCTGCTCAAGTTCTTCATCCATTGCTTTGACACAACATTCATCTTTGCATGCCTCTTTTACATTTTGTGGTTCAGTGGAGGAGAGTAATGCCAAATAGCTTGAAGCTTCTGCAATTGTTCTTCTTGTTTGTACACCTGCTTCTTTCTGCCCCAAAATCTGAGATTCTGGATGATTCTTCTGAACGTACCAGGAAGGAGTCTTCTCTTCTATTGTTATCTGTTCCTCTGGTGCTCCTTGAGGTTCTTCTTCTTCATCATTCTGTCTTTGAGGGTAGTCTTCATCTTCTTCGATATTTTCATGATTTACTTGCCTAGGAATGTATCCCTTTTCATCAACCACTACATCAATGCTGTCAACAATTCTTCCAAGTCTTTTATTGTAGCACTTATATGCTTTGCTGTGTGGAGAATAACCAAGAAGAATGCCTTCATCTGCTCTAGGTTCAAGTTTGCCAAGTTGCTCATCAGTATTCTTAATATAGCATTTGCTTCCAAAGATTTTGAAGTGCTTTACCGAAGGAGTATCACCATACCAGAGCTCATGAGGAGTTTGAGTGTTGTTCACTCGGACATTTGTTTTGTTGAGAATAATAGCTGCAGCATATGCGGCTTCACCCCAGAAAGTTGCGGGAGTTCCAGACTCATCCATCATAGCACGAACCATTTGATAGACTGTTCTGTTCATCCTTTCCACCACTCCATTTTGCTGAGGAGTTCTAGCTGTAGATAATTCTCTTCTTATCCCATGTTCTTCACAGAAATCGAAAAATTCATTTGAGGTAAACTCCCCACCTCTGTCAGACCTGAGGCACTTAATTTTGTAACCTGATTCATTTTCAACCAAGGCTTTGAAGGATTTGAATTTCTCGAATGCTTCGTCTTTGTGCTTCATAAGTCCTAACCAAACAAACCTGGAGAAATCGTCAATGAATAATATCAAGTATTCTTCTCCTCGAGGTGTCCTTTTCCTAAATGGACCACATACATCTGTATGGACTAGCTCAAGAGGCATGCTAGCTGATCCTTCCTTCTCTGGAAAGTTAGTTCTGGTTTGCTTTCCAAACTGACATGATTTGCATATGGTGTTGTCTAGAATTTTGATATCTGGAAGACCACGAACTGCCTGATATTTGCATGCTTTCCTTATTTGTGAAAAGCTTAGATGCCCCAACCTTCAGTGTCATAACCAGTGTTCATCATCCTTGCTCAAATAGAATTGTTGTTGTCCTTCTTCAAATATGTATAGATTATTTGGAGTTCTTCTACCTTTGATCACTGTTTTCCCTGTATCAAGATCACGAACGCTACATCCATTTGATCGAAATATTACCTCGATTCCTTGATCGCACATCTGACTGACACTCAGAAGGTTATGCTTCAAGCCATCAACATACAAAACATTTCCAACTTTGACCTTTTCTTTTAACTGAGCTGTGCCTTTTCATTTTATAGCTGCTGGAGTATCATTTCCAAAAGAAACTTTCTTTCCCTTTTCTAAAGCAGAATATGATTCAAGTTTTTCTTTATCACCTGTCATATGCTTCGAACATCCACTGTCGATGTACCATAGATTTTCCTGTCCCTCTGCATAAAAGGCTATCCCACATCTTTCTGTTTGTGTTTCCTTTATTCTCCATGTTCTCGTGCTTGAGGCTTGTTCCTTTGTCTGCTGAAACCTGCTCCTGCATTCAGAATCTTCATGACCAAAGTTATTGCAAATAGAACATTCAACTTCATTTTCAAGAGTCGAAAAGTTGTTATAGGTCCTTTTTGTAATCCCGATCATACTTCTTTGTTTTTGAGCTTCTCTAGTCATGATTGTTTTATATGCAACACATTGAGCTGCTTTGTGACCAAAGTTATGGCAAGAGAAACATTGCCCATTGAAGAAACTTCTGCGATTATCAAATCTACCGGCCAAATGATTGTAATTTCTATTTCCATCCATTCTTGAAGCAAATTGAGAAGATTTTACCTGTGGCTAGTTGTAGCTTTTGTTCATCCTTAAGACAGATTGCCCCTGGTTTACCTGATAGTCTTTGTTCATTCTTGATGTAATTCGTCCCTGCTTTACCTGGTGATCTCCATTGTGCTTTTGCTCATTCCTTCTTGCTGCATCAAGATAACTCTTTGAGGTGGATGCTTGAGATGTTTCTCCATTATACCCCAGACCTGTCTTGTTTAGCGGAGAATGTTGTACATTGATGATCTCATCCAGAGTTTCAGATCCTTTGACAAACTTAAGATTAATAGCCTTTGTTTTCTCAATTTCTTTTCTAAGGCCAACAATTTCACCTTCTAACTTTTCAAGGTATTTTTCTTTTGCATCAATTTGAAATTGTAGAGTATCAATGATCATATTCTTTTCTTCTATACATGTCTTAAGTCTAGAAATCTCTTCATTAAAACTATCCACATCTATAGCATCCATGTAATCATCATCTTCAAAGGCCATTAAAAGTTTATAGTCATTACCTCGTTCATCTTCATCACTATTTGATAGACCGTCACTGTCTTCATGAGTGTAGTAGCTTTTCTTATTTGCATTCTGTTTCTTGTTCCATCTAATAGGTTCCTTTCCCTTGTTGATCTTATCCTTATGAGGACACTTGGCAGCATAGTGACCTACTCTTCCACAAGAAAAGCATTTGAAGGGTAACTTACCTCTGAACCGTCCAGCACCCCGTTGAAGATTTCTGACAAAATTTGATTCTTCTTCTTCTTCTGACCCATGTCCTGATTCATAGTACTCTCCTTTACTTGAAGCCTTGAAGGCAGCTTCTTTCCTATCAGATGGACCTCCTTTTCTCATTTCATAAGCAGTTAGAATTCCATGTAGTTGTGACATTTTAAGATGTTGTAGATTCTCCTTTTCTTCTATAGCAGAAACTTTAGATTCAAACCTAGGTGACAAAGATCTTAGAACTTTTTCAACCACAATAGCCTCTTTATTTCTTCACCCAAATTTTTCATACAATTAACAATCTCATCCACACGAAGAAAATAGTTAGCCACACTTTCATCATTATACATTCTGAGATTCTCATACTGAATCCTGAGGGTTTGAAGTTTTGCACGTTTTACCTGTTCATCTCCTTCGTAGCTCAAAACAATCTTGTCCCATATTTCTTTTGCGGATTTATATTGCATAACCTTCACGAATTCAGATTGAGATAGACATCCTAGAAGAGTATTAACCGCCTTTGCATTTGTTTCATATTTCTTCTTCTCAGCTGAATCTGTAGGAGTAGCTGATGGAAAAGTATACCCTGTTTCTATAATGTCCCATACCTCTGTACCCAAAGATTGAAGATAGGCAGTAACTCTTACCTTCCAATATACGAAGTTTGTCCCATCAAAAATCGGTGGCCTGATTGATGCTTCCCTCTCGTAGTTTCTCATGATGTTAGATCTTCCTTCAAGCGATCAAGCTTCTTCAGAAGGACCTACTCTGATACCAATTGTTGGAAATAATACTGAGAGGGGGGGTGAATCAGTATTATCAAATTCTTTTCAATACATCTTCCTTATTTATACTTTGAATAATTCTTCAAATATTGATCATTACTTTGTATGTCAGAATCATAAAATAGTGAGCAGGAACAAGAAAAGCAAATAGTCACACAAAAGAACACCAGATATAAGGTGGAAACCCAATGTGGGTGAAAACCACCTGCTGCAATATGTCTCTATCTTCTTTTAATAAGAAACTCCTTTTACAATTATTTTGTACTGGTGCAATCCTTTACCAGTACGCAGGCTACAACCTGTAGAGAGCTACAACTCTCTCTTTCGTTTTCCAGTCTCTCCTGGAAGGGAGCTACAACCCCCTACTTCTTTTCTTTCAAGGACCACTTTTCATAAATTTTCAAACTGGATCCAAGAACATCAAAAACCCATCAACTACACTTGCATCATCAATCTTTGATTTCACCAAAGCCAACCCGCATACAGATCTGCAAATATTTCCTTATAACTTTGCAGTTGTTACATCAGACATACCCAGATCATAACATGTGTAAAATAAAACATGCATCAATAATTCAGACCCAGATTATTAGATTTATAGATCAAGCGTATGCCACATATCACAAATCAAAATCATATAGATATACCACTATTCCAGCCTTAAGATTTTGACCCATCAATAGAACTTATCCTTCTCCTTACGCTCAGGTTCCTTCTTCATTCAGATCCAGATCTGCACCATAACCCAATCACAA
Organism: Pinus tabuliformis; assembly: GCA_031772625.1. Classification (NCBI taxonomy): domain Eukaryota; kingdom Viridiplantae; phylum Streptophyta; class Pinopsida; order Pinales; family Pinaceae; genus Pinus; species Pinus tabuliformis. The sequence goes on from CM062808.1 coordinate 328,687,994, forward strand.
TATTCCAGATCTAGCATTTTATCATATATTCGATAATTCAGAAGATGCTTTGCCAAATGATCTCCTTCCTCTTTTATAGTCTTAGGCCTTTCACAATACCACGGGCCAAAACCATAGGATCAAAAAACTGTTGGACTAATACCATGAACCAACCATGAAAGTGCGTGAGATAAACACTTTTGGATGCAATACCACGGGCCAAAACCATAGGATCAAAAACTGTCGGACTAATACCATGAACCAACCATGAAAGTTCGTGAGATCAACACTTTTGATGAGGTACCATGGTCCAAAACCATAGGTTCAAATACCAAGGACTAACTACCATGGACCAAAGGTAAGTTCTCCAACATATACGCGCTTTTCCTCGCATGAAAGTGTGTACAATGGTCCAAAACCATAGGTTCAAATACCAAGGACTAACTGCCATGGACCAAAGGTAAGTTTTCCAACATATACGCGCTTTTCCTCATAGGTTCAAATACCAAGGACTAACTACCATGGACCAAAGGTAAGTTCTCCAACATATACGTGCTTTTCCTCATAGGTTCAAATACCAAGGACTAACTACCATGGACCAAAGGTAAGTTCTCCAACATATACGCGCTTTTCCTTGCATGAAAGTGCGTGAACTTTTTCTCTACATGAAATAAACTTTTCTCTGCATAAAAGTGCATGAACTTTTCTCTACATGAAATAAGCTTTTCTCTGCATAAAAGTGCGTGAACTTTTCTCTACATGAAATAAACCTTTCTCTGCATATAAGTGCGTGAACTTTTCTCTACACTATAATTTATTATCTGAGATGAGTGGGTTGCCATCAAGTACAACATATGTATCATAATGCCAACACTTCAAAGGGATAGCTCCTCTCATCAAGGGATTAGCTCCTTCTCTTTTGGGATGCATGAACCACCTAAGAGTGAACCATCCACGTCAAAATTCCTTCTAGAATCATCTAGAATTAACCCAAAGTGAGTTTTTTAGAATAAACTTGCACCTTTTTGACTTTCATAGGGGTCCGCACCCACTCCTTTTGTTATAGACATTTTTGTGCCTTACAGCATAGAGCATGAAATGTCAATAATCTAAGGGATCCAAAGTCCCTAAACATGTTGTTCCTACCCCTAGAGGAACAAGGTCAGCAAACCACAGCACTTCAGATCAGTTCTCCACTGAAAAACACTCAAAAACAGGTCAATTTTGGATCAAAGCAGCTGCTCCACTAAGCATCTGCACTGAATGTCAAAAGCTCTATGGTGTACTTGCACTGCATAGCAAGTGCAACAAAGGCTACCTGCGCTGGGCGTACTTTGACATGTGGAGGAATCTTTTCTCAATGTGCCAGTGCCCAGGAAGCTTCCAAAATGACACTTGGATCAGAAGATTCGCCTAATGATGAGTTAAGAGCTTCTAAAACTCCAAGTGGAAGGTAGAAACTCCGAGTGGACTCAAGGACTAAAGAACAACTGGAGTTGAAGAGGACAACAAGTCACACATCAAGCTGACTTATCTTCACTCCAAAACTCTATATAAGGATCTCATCCCATGGGATCTGAAGGCCGGAATTTAGTGCAAAGAATTGCTGTTGGTTTACAGTTGTGAGTATTGGGTGATTGCTTGAGGGAGGTGAAGAGGAGATTTCTTTCCGTCGGGAAGGTGATGCTGGATTGGACCTCTCACGGTTGTATCACCGCCTAAACCTTACTTCCTTATATTAATAAAGCATTTGAGGTTCTTCTATTCGCATGTGTTTCAATGGTGTATTGTCTTACTTGCGTATTTGATTTATGCTAATCCTTGAATCAATTATGAATGCATGCTTCTTGTAGTTTCCTTTTCTTGTCTTGTTCGCAGGATCTCGTGTAGCTGGGCCCGTGAGAAGACTTGGAGCTGGGAGCAAGTGGCAAATAGAGGAGATTGGATCGACCATTTGCGCAAGACATCGGTAAGTGGATCTCTTCCTTTCGTCTCTTGCATGTCATAAAGAAGTAACTTTAGATAGCTTTGCTTCAGCTGTTGCTAAGGAACTATCACCCTTAGAGTGGGATAGGGTCATTCCGTGTTGGATACTTTTCCCCACAACAGACTGGCGACTCCGCTAGGGAGTGTGTCTTGTTGGCAGCTTGTGTTTCTTGCTATTCATTTCTTAAACAAAGGGAGTACCGAATCGAACTGCATCCGAATCCTTTGAATGCAAAGTAGAGGGCAGTTACTCTAGCCCAGTGCTGGGCATGTTTATGATTTGAAGAGCTGATCCACAAGGACTCTTTTTAGCTCTTTGTGATAGTGTTCATCTTCCTTAATCATCCTCTAGTGTATACTTGGCTGATAGCCTCTGATTTGGCCAAAAACCATTGATTTTTGAGCAAACTGTGACCTGGAATCTGAGAGAGACGAGAGTTGTCTCTTCAGTGCAGCTGCAGAAAAGGCTACCTGCGCTGCAACGCAGGTCCCGAAGGGGCTACCTGCGCTGCATGTCAGATTGACAGTGCAGCACCTGCGCTGATCCAGTTTTGCCTTATGCAACTGGGGTTCCCTCTTGTCTGTTGCCCAGTTTTCAATATTGTTTTTGCAGCCTGTTGTCAACCTGTATACCCAGCTGAAACTACCTTTCTTTGCCTTCATTCCGCCTCAGTTGTATGAAGAAACCATGATTGTTCTTATTGTATTTCTTGCTTTCATTCACAGTTTCCCATAGCGAAAGTGAACTAGTCTTGCTGTGACCTCTTGGATCTAGACCTGTGAGAAAGTGTCGTTGTGATTCTAAGAGCTAGTTTATTGCTGTTCATAGCTGCTTGAGCATTTGCTTTCGTTATATGGTTTGGATTTCAGTATTTCTCGTGTTTGAAACGAGTGAATCTTAAGGTGTTCTTTTGATTATTGGACAAAAACTTGTTTGCTTTCGCTTGAAATTGAATTCGAAATTATACAACAACTTTCTTTTTGTAATACATCAACATTAAGGAAGAAGAAAAGAAATACTTGCATTGTGCATGTGCATTTTGACAGTTTACATGTCGATTTAGGAAAGTGCATCAGTGTGTGCTCTATGATCTGTTTGAAAAGATGATGTCTTTCTTTTCCTTCAGTAGTTAAGATTTTCATAAGTTGAAAGAATTGAAAAAGCTTGCTTATCATTCTTAGACTGCATTTAGGAGTTGTATCATACATCACGTGGTGATCCATAAAGGCAAACTGCTAAGCAAGATCAACCTAAAAAGAACTGAATTTATCTAACAACGCTTTGAAACATAACGAAACACAGTAGAGGTCTAGGTAGAGACGTGAACCGGCGTCGTTAAACATAGTGACTGTCGATCTCTACGAAGGTGGGTGATTCCTCCTGAGGGACGATAGCACTAATACGGACTTGTGCCCCCGCGTACCGTCGCGTATATTGGGGGACCCCTATAGGAACAAAGCCTTTATCCATAGGAAGCCGTGTCGGCCGCCCTACTGATCGCGATGCAGTGAACACAGCATTCACGAAGATCGACCACTCGTACCGTAAAACGTATTCTGTGGTTTCGCGAAAGGTTTGGCACACCCTCTGCCTAGAACTCCAGAGTAGTTTCTTTTGGCCTTTTTCAAACTCTATAACTGAAAAAGTCCATCCGAGCATTTGTCACTTCGGGCTCGTTAATACATCGAAGGAGACTAGAGTCATCTTTAGCTTTTTCTCGACTCTTAAAAATTGAAAAAGCAAGTTGTGTCTAAAGCGTCGTCATATAAAATTCATTCTAAACAGAACATAATCACCCCTTATTCCTACGTTGATCTTTAGGTTGAGAACATGGAACACACCAACCAAGGGATTCCACATGATGGAAACCCTAGCCCTTTCTCCTCTTGGGGAGAAGTTGGTGCGCCCCACATGGCCACGTTGTTGCTTCCAGGACTGACAATTGGCCTGCCAGTTTGGCTATTCTCAACCACTGTAGTTCAGACCACCACGGTTCCTGAACAGTCGAGTCAACAGTTAGACCAGTCTAGAGCTACCCTCCAGCCTTCCACTTCTTATAAGCCTTCCTCTGATCCTTCTTCTTCGAAAGGTCAAGCCGCCGAAAGCGGAGCTCCCATAGAAAAGAAGAAGGAAAAGAAGAAGAAAGAAAAGAAGCAGAAGGAGCCAAAGGCACCTGGGGGCAAGCAAAAGGCATCTAACAAAAATCCACACACAGCACGGACCAGGCCCAAATCGCCATGTGTCATATGTAGAGGGGACCACCTCCACCATGATTGTCCCAGTATTCCCCGGATACTAAGGGACTGGTCCCCTCGTTTGCACAGTTCGGAAGCATCAACCTCTGACAACCAGGTTGAATGCTTACCATCGACCAACGAAAGTGAAGGTTCTAGATGACGAAGGGGAATGAGATTCCCCTGTGAACTGTGTGAAAGCAATCACACCCTCCGCCGTTGTCCCTTTTTAGACGAAGCAAAGAGAGTTTTGGAAGATCAACCAGTTGCACCGTTGCTACTTCCTCCTGGATATCAAAAACTCGCGCCAAGTCCTTCGTTGGTTGAAAATACAGCTGCCCCGCTCATAGGGCCAGCTGAAGTGTCAGTCACTGAAAGTGAACCTACTGAATCCGGACCGGACGAAAGTCCAAAGGTCGAAACGGCAGTTGACCCGGTTCTCCCTTCAGAAGTTTCATCTTCAAATACCACAGTCACTGAGGATTCATCTTCAGCTGACACCCCTACCGAAGAGAGTAAGGATGACACCGTCCAGATTCTTTTCATCAACACCGATTCTGATGAACATCAGGGCAATGTGCCCACTCCTTTATCGCAGGAAGGAGCATCGTCAGGATCATACCCGGTCGTATATTCGGTCCCACCACCAAGCAACCTGGTTGTGTCCTTTGATTGGAACCAACTAGGCAGACCCCGGTTGCTAGCCAGTATACCATTTAGAATTATAGTCCAAATATACAAAATGGTGATGGCTGGAACTATCATTGATGAAGGGGCATCTGTGAGTATCCTGTCCTCTATTGCTTGGAAAGCACTGGGTTGCCCAGCGCTTTTGCCTGAGATAAGGAATCTCTCGGGTTTTGACAAAGGAACCAGTCGACCATTAGGGATTCTACCTAATGTGCCTATTACATTGAAAGGGAAGGTTGTCAAGATGAATTTGATGGTCGTCCAAGGACCCTTGGATTATAACCTACTCCTTGGACGAGACTACATATATTGCATGGAAGCAATAGTCTCCTCACTCTTTCGAATAATGTGTTTTCCATACGAAGGAAGAATGGTCAAGCTCGTAGACCAACTTTCATTTCCGGGATCACGCATCGCAAATAGTCACATACCTATCCTCAATGGTCTTTTCGATCAAGAAAGGTCTCTACCTCCGGTTCTTCTTCCTGATGAGTGCGAGTGATTCGGGAAAGTAGGGCCGGAACCCAGGGGGCATGCATCCTGGTCTGCTGGGATCAGAGAAAACCTTGGGTGTAAAGTAGAATTTCCGCGGGAGAATATGACTAGTCCGTACCCCGTCCCCTCCTTCATCTTCGTAAAACAGAAGAGCCGGCAAGAGCTCTCATGCAGAAGAAGGGGCAGTTAGGAATGGGGTTGTTCTGGAAAAGGATTCTTTTGTCAAGGTTACTTGTTTGACAAAGGTCATTCACCTTTGTCTAAATAAGTAGGCTCTGCCAAAGAAGGGGATCCGTTTGCGGCAGCAAGTAGTAACCATCTTTGGGTAAAAGGCAAGCCTCACCCATTAAAACAAATGTTTTAAAGGATAAGTAGGGGCAGCCTCCAAAGAAAGAGATTCTATTGCTGCAACAAATTGTAACCATCTTTGAGTAACCTAATGATAGACATCGCCGAAGAAAGTTTCTGTTTGAAAGGATTAGCAGAACGATCTTTGGGTAACCAGAAAGAGGCAAGCCTCACCCGTTGAAAACAAAAGTTTTTAAACGGAAAAGTAGGGGCGACCTTGAAATTAGACTTTACACCTGGGGGCATGCAAACCTCTTGGAATGCAAGCACGGGCGGCTATTTTGTTTTTTAGTTTTTTAGGTCCTCCCTTTAAACCTGTAGGTCTAACCCGTTAAACTCGTAGGATTAGCCGATACCCAGCTTGCATAAAGAGAGGATATGGAGCAAAGCATAGGGAGATGAAGCTCCTTAAAAAAATAGCAATCTTCCAGGAGACCTTCCTACTTTATGACTGGTAAAAACGAGCAGTTTTGGCAGAGTTCATGCTCGTTAAAAAATAAACGCAAAACCGAGCAGTTTTAACGCGGACTTCATGCTCGTTAAAAAATAAACATAAGCATGTGAGCAAGCTTTCCCCCAGAGTTCAAGCTCATCCAGAAAAAATGAACTGGTAAATAACCATTTGAGACCGTAAATTCATCAGCCATAAAAGCCTTGGTCGTGTTTATGCACCGTCACCTCCACTTTTCATTTGGCCGATCATTCACATCCACTTGATTGTTTACCTATTTTGAGGAACAGCTGCGAAGAGTGATTTCACTTAGCTATCCTTGTAATACTGCCGTGATTGGAAAATTCCAACCTGTACCTGGAATCTGCTGCTATCCCTGTTTATCACTCGTTCCTCAAAAGACGAGTCTTCTTTGAGCTCTTTTCACTGACTCGTAAAATATGAAAAGTTTGCCGAGTTTTGGCCTTCCAGGTCGTTAAAAGGACCGGAAGAGCTATCCCTCCTCTAGATTTTAATCTTTTTGGACCTGAGGGATTATTGCACAAAAAGATCGAGCGCTTGTCTAGTTCGGCTCGATAAAGATATCGAACATTCATCCCTTCTGTATTGTTTTATACTTTTTCGGACTTAAGGGATTAGATGACGAAAAAGGACCCCTGGAGTCCACTTTATGTACGCTTTTCAGACTCTCTAAAAATGAAAAGGACCGAGTTGTCTTTGTCGCTAGGCTCGTTAAAAATATTGAATAGCGACAAACTTGTCTTTAGACAAGAACGAGTTTCCCTATCGCTAGGCTCGTTAAAACATAGCGATGGGCTTGCCCGAAGGGCAGGTTATAGAACAAGCATATGTTATCCTCCTCAAGCTTGACAAAAATAAAGAGGTACTGGTCAGAAATGACTGGGGAAAAATTGGGAGAACCTCAAAGCTTAATGGTAGCAAGTCGCTCTTGAACATGACACTTTTGCCTCCGTAAATATCGGGTTGGGTTATTATCATTCACCGGTCCCTTCACCATGGTCTCGCCATACCATCCATACATGGGGTAATGCTACCGATCCATCACATCAGTGTCGTTATATGTTCAAGAGATGTCATTCAAAAAGTGTCAACCGGGTCCCATCCACTACCATACATCATCTTTCATCCTTCCATGACCGCCACCCTGAATCATATTTCACAGATCGTTTTCACCATCATCACTAGCTCCGTTCCGTGTCACTGATGTGGGATTCATTAAGGCCCTCCTTTGACGGATCACTTCTTGTCGACATCAGCTCATTATCCAAGAAGTTGATCTAGGAACACCCCCTCAGTACTTTGAAGCTTGCATGCCTCAATGGCAAGTTTCTCACTTCCAGCGATAGGTATACATTAATGACCTTCGACCAGGAGACTTTGCGTGGTGTTCGACGTCAGATCCTATATTCACGCCACGTGAATTGTGCTGCAGTACCTTGAGGGTCATCATCATTATCGGTGATTCCTCTCGCGCTTGTTAATAGTTTACATTATTGACTGGTAATCAAGCGATGTCTTTCCATGTTCGACTTCAAGAAATTCTCACATGGATCGACTTGTACTAGAGTGAAGATCGGACAAGTTTGAAGACCCCGGATCTAGTTTCATCCATTCGGGCTGCGATATATATTCAGAAGATAAAAAACATAGACATGTGCAGCAGATGATCATCCTACTAAAAGGATGATAATTAAAAGCAGAGAATTATCAGTCTATTATCAGACGATCGTCTGTCTATGTACAGCAAATGTATTTATAAAGCTGAGCATGGGAAATGCCCGCATCAGCTAGATCATGAAAAGAAAGTATGAAAAGATAATGTATTGTATTGTATTTTGTTACAGGTCACCTCCCGACGATTGAATGAACTTCGGATCCTCCTAATAAAGCATTTCACCCGATAAACGACCTCATACTTTAGGGGGCAACTGTTATAGACATTTTTGTGCCTTACAGCATAGAGCATGAAATGTCAATAATCTAAGGGATCCAAAGTCCCTAAACATGTTGTTCCTACCCCTAGAGGAACAAGGTCAACAAACCGCAGCACTTCATATCAGTTCTCCACTGAAAAACACTCAAAAACAGGTCAATTTTGGATCAAAGCAGCTGCTCCACTAAGCATCTGCGCTGAATGTCAAAAGCTCTATGGTGTACCTGCGCTGCATAGCAAGTACAACAAAGGCTACCTGCGCTGGGCGTACTTTGACATGTGGAGGAATCTTTTCTCAATGTGCCAGTGCCCAGGAAGCTTCCAAAATGACACTTGGATCAGAAGATTCACCTAATGATGAGTTAAGAGCTTCTAAAACTCCAAGTGGAAGGTAGAAACTCCGAGTGGACTCAAGGACTGAAGAACAACTAGAGTTGAAGAGGACAACAAGTCACACATCAAGCTGACTTATCTTCACTCCAAAACTCTATATAAGGATCTCATCCCATGGGATCTGAAGGCCGGAATTTAGTGCAAAGAATTGCTGTTGGTTTACAGTTGTGAGTATTGGGTGATTGCTTGAGGGAGGTGAAGAGGAGATTTCTTTCCGTCGGGAAGGTGATGCTGGATTGGACCTCTCACGGTTGTATCACCGCCTGAACCTTACTTCCTTATATTAATAAAGCATTTGAGGTTCTTCTATTCACATGTGTTTCAATGGTGTATTGTCTTACTTGCGTATTTGATTTATGCTAATCCTTGAATCAATTATGAATGCATGCTTCTTGTAGTTTCCTTTTCTTGTCTTGTTTGCAGGATCTCGTGTAGTTGGGCCTGTGAGAAGACTTGGAGCTGGGAGCAAGCGGCAAATAGAGGAGATTGGATCGACCATTTGTGCAAGACATCGGTAAGTGGATCTCTTCCTTTCGTCTCTTGCATGTCATAAAGAAGTAACTTTAGATAGCTTTGCTTCAGCTGTTGCTAAGGAACTATCACCCTTAGAGTGGGATAGGGTCATTCCGTGTTGGATACTTTTCCCCACAACACCTTTAGAGACAGAGCGGGCAGGTCCGCAGGTAACATGAACAGGGGGTGCGGGACCGTAGGTAGCAGTGAGAGAATATGTGAAACCAGAGGTTTATTGACTTTTAAGGTCTTTCTCTCATTTTCAAAGCTTGATATGAAGAGCTGAGGTTTGAGACTTGCTTAGGAGGATAGTATGAATGATGATAGACCCATACTGACTACAAATAGTCATGGTGGCAATATTTTGTGTAACAATCCCTTGTTGTATGTTGCTGGGATACTCTTGTTGTCGTCATGCATGTATTTTGCTTTGACATCCATTTTGTGCCATGTTGGTGGGAGGCGCACCATGCTTGTTTTTGTGTCATACTGATAGGAGTATTTTGATTAGAGTTCTAGTTGTGGAAAATATCTTAGAGCCACTCCTGCGTGGGGGAATTCTTCCATGTATGATCGAGACATCATCTCTCTACACATCATCTTTATTGACAACACATAATGCAGCGGCCTACACCATCTTGACACTTGGGCCCGGAGACGTAGTCCCTCGTAGACGAACTCCATTATCAATAGCTTATGTTTTCATGTGCTGATGATTGTTATGTTCCTCTTATTTTTCGCATGTAGATGTATTAATTAATGTTCTTTTAAAATGCAATTTAACACATCACGAAAGTAAAAGGTCTTGGAAGGGTCCTTCTTCACACCCGGACCTGGATCAAGTGGTATCAGAGCGGTCTTTAGGTGTATGTGAATTGTAGTGTGAACAATGGAACCTGCAGTTATAGAGAATGAAAGAGCAGTGTACGAGACCATGGTCAACATTTCCAAGAGAGTGGAAATCGTGTATGAAACTCTATAGAAAGAGACAGAGGAAAAGGAGCTATTGCAGCTTCAGTTGCAAGCCAGAGAAGAGGCCATGGAAGAACTGGAGCAAAACAAACATAATCTTTAAACAAAGAATGATGAATTGAAGATGCACCTACATGAAGAGAAACAAGAAAAATAAAGTTTTCTACGACAACTGCAATAAAAGGACGAGGCCTTGGAAAAGCTACAGCATGACTCATGTGAGGTGAAAACTAGTTTTCCATCTTCATGTATGTTTCTTGATGATGATTTAGCTGTGTTTGAAAATCACACCACAGGAATTGGCTCCAAACTGTTCAAGAGAATGGGGTATGAAGGAAAAGGCTTGGACATTAATGGCCAAGGCATTGTCAATCCCATCAAAGTAGAGGAATTACCCCGTCAAGTAGGACTTGGGTATGTCAGGAAAGAAGTTGGGGAATGTACTGAGACAGCTAGCGAACCACAAATGAGGGGTGATGAGCAGCCCTCATCAGTTCTTTGCAAATCGAAAGATAAGGTAAAAGATGTTGATTTCCTTTCAATTGCATCTTCTCATAGTATGGTGTCTGTTGGAGATGTGGACATCCCAGTTACAGGGACAAATATGAGGCTCCTTACAAAGACAAGGCATGAGGAGAAAGAACTTGGTGTTAATAACCAAGGCATCACTCAACCTTTGGAGGTTGTGCATGAGCATTGATTTGCAGGATCGAGATACACTAAAGGAGAGTGCTCAAAGGTGTTAGAGTCGTCTGAGACATCGTTGAGGAAAGAGAATGATAGGAAAACATCCCCATCATCCCATGGCAGTTTCCATCATAGGGAGAGAGCTGAGGCAAGCCCTCATCGCCATGCTGACATCATAAACATCAAAGGAAGGTATAATCACTTTCGATCTTCAAATGTTCGTTTTGATTATGATCATGTTTTTAATAATGAACGAAGATCAAGACATCAAAAAACATGTACTTTTTGTGGTTTACCTAACCATACCTTTTCCAAGTGTTGGAAAAGAATGGCAGCATTCATGAGGCATGAAAGACCCTCTCAACAACATGAAAAGAAACAGGTTAAGAAAATATGGAGGAAGAAAACCTACAGGAGTCATTGCGACATAAATGGCTATCAGAGAGCCACTTGCTGGAAGCTCCATCCAGAGCAGCGGCTTAAAGACAAAGCGTCGGTGCATGAACTAGGAAGAGCGATTGTTCAACAAGCAAAACAACCTCAAGGAGGTGACCCATTCACATTGATCAGTGAGAAATGGTTTTTTTGACATGATTTCACTTTATGGTCATTCTTTGTAAATCATTTGTTGCATCTTAAAGTGTAAAAGTGATGATGTGTTACCCTCACTTGGTCAGCAACAATGATGTCTAGTCATGTTTTCAGTCATCTTTTGAGTCACATGTTAAAACTCTGAAAGTGATGTATGTTTCCGTCACTTGTGAAAACAATAGTGTTTGGCCTTATGAATGTAAATAATGTGTTGCAGTGATGATGTGTTTTCCATCTCTTTTTGAAGAAACAATGATATGCTGGCCTTATTGTCATAGCTAGAGTATTATGTCCATCTTGTTGTAAACTTGACCACCGAGTATGTGTTATAAACTCGTGGCAAGTATGGGATGTTAGGGTCTTTAGTTTGGTCATTTTATTCAAAGCATGCGATTTGCAAACAATGTACTAGAGGTTGTAGAAGTAGCAAGTGTCGGTTCGTCACTTAAGGCTCTGAAGAACAAAGGTGAAGGAGATGGAAGCGAGACCTTTTCAAGACGCTTGTCATGTAGACAGGGTACAAAGAAAGTTGCAGATTATTTTCCATGCTTTTGGAGGACCAAAAGCTCCTTAGTGGGGAGGATTGATCTAGGTGGATCTTCAGGAACACACACAGGACAAGGAGGACTCAAGGATGCTCAAAAATCAAAGTCATTGGAATGACTTCAACCCAGGACCAGATTGTAGATCTCATCGTCCTGATCGCAGAGGTGCAAACGGTTCATCAAACCGAGCTCGTATGCAAAAGATAGAGCTCTTCAAAGTTTGACATGACAAGGGAAAAAGTGGGGCCCATAGTGTGCCACATGGCATCCCAGTAAGCGAGTGGGACCCACATGGTAGCCCATCAACTATTGACACATGGTAGCCCATCATTGGCCTCCTAAACCTACACAAGAAACAAAAATCATTTTTGGGTTAAAACCATATAACAAAAATTGTTTAATATAGTTATTAAAATAACTATATAAAAACAATAAACAAACCAAAATCCAAAACTATATAACTCAAAATCATTTAATATATATTAACTAAAATAAAAAGTTTATATATATATATATATATTTGGGTTATGGTTATAAAGTTAGTTATTACACGTGGTGGTTATTAAAGTTTATATAAAGTTAAAAGAATATATAACCATAAAACCATGATATAATAATATAAAAACAAATCATATGTTAAATTGGTAATGGAGTCACATGGTTGTATACATATCATGGTAAATCATTTTTGGGTTAAAACCATATAACAAAAATTGTTTGACATAGTTATTAAAAGACCATATAAAAACAATAAACAAACAAAAATCCAAAACTATATAACTCAAAATCATTTAATATATATTAACTAAAATAAAACGTTAATATCTATATATATATATATATGTATGGGTTATGGTTATAAAGCTAGTTATAACAAATGGTGGTTATTAAAGGTTATATAAAGTTGAAAAAATATGTGACCATAAAACCATACGATAACAATATAAAAACAAACCATATGTTAAATTGGTAATGGAGTCACATGGTTGTATACATATCATGGATATAAAATATGTAATGGGATATTTTGTGGAGGAATGAGATTTGATCACACAATCTCTTCCACACAAAATTAACCATTTACCAACTATGCCAAATAAATTTCTTGGTAACTCCACCAACCAAGTTATTTAAGAACTCAGTTTTTGCCAAAAATAGGAGAAGAAGGACTGCATGAATTTCGAGACAGGAGTGGGCACAGATTTCAAGGCAGTTTAATAATTCTTTAATGCAGGAACCATGAATTTTGCAAGAGGGAAAAATTTTCAACTTCTCAGAAATTGGAAAATTTTATATGCATTTTACACCTCTCATCACCACGAACACGATGGCGCTATCCATTTTTCAATCTGATTTTTGCATCTTCCAGTCATTTCCAGAATGCACCCGGAACCATGATTTCAATGAAAACAGGGTGCAAAACCATGAGCCATGAAATTTTCCCACGGAGGTAAAATTTCACTTTGTCAGAATATGGTCAACTTTATACTTGTTTTTCATGGTTTTCCGGAGGGATCCTAATGGTGAAATCAGATTTGACATATGAGCAACGGGTTTTCAGTCCATCCCTGAAACAAAATCTTTGAGGAATCCCGAGGGAATCTAAAAGATTCCTTGAGCTTCGAATTTTCAACTTCTCAGAATTTGGATTTTGGATAGTCATTTCAGCACTATTCGATGCCACAAATCTAATGGTGTATTCAGATTTGTCTTTATCTCATTTCCTTTTTTCATCACTTTTCTAAGTGCTAGTGCAGATGTCCATCTTCATGTGTGAACAATCTTCTTCTTGCGATTGATGCTGTGAGATCGATGTTTCAACAAGCTTCAACACTTTGACATCCTTTGCTTTAGATGGCCCTTGGTGGTGAGGTATTATTATGATGTGTTCATGTACTTCTTCTTTCTGTATTATGTTGTATAGATCCATGATTGATGTTCATTACATGTTGTCATGATTCTTTGCTTGATTTGATGCGGAATATTTCTATGTGATGTACTTTTTGTCATAACTCTTTATGTTATGCTTTGAAATGCCTTATTGTATGTTGCTAGGATACTCTTGTTGTCGTCATGCATGTGTTTTGCTTTGACATCCCTTTTGTGCCATGTTGGCGGGATGTGCATCATGCTTGTTTTTGTGTCATACTTATAGGAGTCTTTTGATTAAGAGTTCTAGTTGTGGAACATCTCTTAGAGCCACTCCTGCGTGGGGGAATTATTCCTTGTATGATCGAGACATCATCTCTGTGTACATCATCTTTATTAACAACACATAATGTAGCGCCTACACCTCTTGACACCAGGCCCCAGAGATGTAGTCCCTCCTGGACGAACTCCATTATCAACGGCTTATGTTTTCATGTGTTGATGATTGTTATGTTCCTCTTCTTTTCCGCATGCAGATGTATTCATTAATGTTATTTTAAAATGAAATTTAACACATCACGAAAGTAAAAGGTCCTTGAAGGGTCCTTCACACCCAGACCTGGATCAAGTGGTATCAGAGCGGTCTTTACGTGTATGTGAATTGCAGTGTGAACAATGGAACTTGCAGTGACAGAGAATGAAAGAGAAATGTACGAGACCATGATCAACATTTCCAAGAGAGAGGAAATCGTGTATGATACTCTATAGAAAGAGATAGAGGAAAATGAGCGATTGTAGCTTCAGTTGCAAGCAAGAGAAGAGGCTATGGAAGAACTGAAGCAAAACAAAAATAATCTTCAAAAAGAGAACGATGAATTGAAGATGAGCCTGCATGAAGAGAAAGAGGAAAAATAAAATTTTCTACGACAACTGCAAGCAAAGGACAAGGCCTTGGAAAAGCTGCAGCATGACTCATGTGAGGTAAAAAGTAGTTCTCCATCTTCATGTATGTTTCCTGATGATGATTTCGTTGTGTTTGAAAATCACACCACAGGAATTGGCTCCAAACTGTTGAAGAAAATGGGGTATGAAGGAAAAGGCTTGGGCATTAATGGCCAAGGCATTGTCAATCCCATCAAAGTAGAGGAATTACCTTGTCAAGCAAGACTTGGGTATGTCAGGAAAGAAGTTGGGGAATGCGCTGAGATAGTTAGAAAACCACCAACGACGGATGATGAGCATCCCTCATCAATTATTTCCAAATCAAAAGAGAAGGTAAAATATGTTGATTTCCTTTCAATTGCATCTTCTCATAGTATGATGTCTATTGGAGATGTGGAGATCCTAGTTACAGGGACAAATATGAGGCTCCTTACAAAGACAATGCATGACGAGAAAGAACTTGGTGTTAATAACCAAGGCATCACTCAACCTTTGGAGGTTGTGCATGAGAATTTTGCAGGATCGAGATACACTAAACGAGAGTGCTCAAAGGTGTTAGAGTCGTCTGAGACATCGTCGAGGAAAGAGAATGATAGGAAAATATCCCCATCATCCCATGGCAGTTTCCATCACAAGGAGAGAGCTAAGGCAAGCTCTCATCACCATGCTGACATCAGAAACATCAAAGGAAGGTATAATCACTTTTGATCTTCAAATGTTCATTTTGATTATGATCATGTTTTTAATAATGAACGAAGATCAAGACATTGAAAAACATGTACTTTTTGTGGTTTACCTAACCATACCTTTTCCAAGTGTTGGAAAAGAATGGCAACATTCATGAGGCATGAAAGACCCTCTCAACAGCATGAAAAGAAACAGGTTAAGCAAATATGGGGGAAGAAAACCTACTGCAGTCATTGTGACAAAAATGGCCATCAGAGAGCCACTTGCTGGAAGCTCCATCCAGAGCAGCACCTTAAAGACAAAGTGTCGGTGCGTTAACCAGGAAGAGCAGTTGTTCAACAAGTAAAACAACCTCAAGGAGGTGACCCATTCACATTGATCAGTGAGAAATGGATTTTTTGACATGATGTCATTTTATGGTCATTCTTTGTAAATCATTTTTTGCATCTTAAAGTGTAAAAGTGATGATGTGTTACCCTAACTTGGTTAGCAACAATGATGTTTGGTCATGTTTTGAGTCATCTTTTGAGTCGCATGTTAAAACTCTGAAAGTGATGTATGTTTCCATCACTTGTGAAAACAATAGTGTTTGGCCTTATGAATGTAAATCATGTGTTGCAATGATGATGTGTTTTCCATCTCTTTTTGAAGCAACAATGATATGTTGTCCTTGTTGTCATAGCTAGAGTATTACGTCCATCTTGTTGTAAACTTGACCGCCAAGTATGTGTTATAAACTCGTGGAAAGTATGGGATGTTTGGGTCTTTAGTTTGGTCATGTTATTCAAAGCATGCGATTTTCAAACAATGCACTACAGGTTGCAAAAGTAGTAGGTGTCGGTTCATCACTTAAGGCTCCAAAGAACAAAGGTGAAGGGGATGGAAGCGAGACCTTTTCAGGACGTTTGTGATGCAGACATGATACAAAGAAAGTTGTAGATTATTTTCCATGCTTTTGGAGGACCAAAATCTCCTCAGAGGGGAGGAATGATCTAGGTGGATCTTTAGGAACATCCATAGGACAAGGACTTGGGGATGCTCAAAAATCAAAGTCACCAGAATGACTTCGACCCAGGACTAGATTGTATATCTCATTGTCTTGATCGCAGAGGTGTGAACGGTTTGTCAAACTGAGATCGTATGCAAAAGATAGAGCTCTTCAAAGTTTGACATGACAAGGGAAAAAGTGGGGCCCACAGTGTGCCACATGGCGTCCTAGTAAGCGAATGGGACCCACATGGCAGCCCATTAGCCATTGACACATGGCATCCCATCATTGGCCTCCTAAACCTGCACAAGAAACAAAAATCATTTTTGGGTTAAAACCATATAAAAAAATTTGTTTAATATAGTTATTAAAATAACTATATAAAAAAAATAAACAAACCAAAATCCAAAACTATATAACTCAAAATCATTTAATATATATTAAATAAAATTAAAAGTTAATATATATATATATATATATATATATATATATATATATATATATATATATATAGATATATATATATAAAGTTAGTTATAACAAATCTCCGGTGGTTATTAAAGGTTATATAAAGTTAAAAAAATATATAACCATAAAACCATATGTTAAATTGGTAATGGAGTCACATGGTTGTATTCATATCATGGTTATAAACTCCGTAATGGGATATTTTGTGGGGGAGTGAAATTTGATCACACAATTTCCTCCACATTAAATTAACCATTTACCAACTATGCCAAATAAATTTCTTGGTAACTCCACCAACCAAGTTATTTAAGAACTCAGTTTTTGTCAGAGCTGGGAGGAGAAGGATTGCATGAATTTCGAGACAGGAGTGGGCATGGATTTTGAGGCAGTTTAATAATTTTTTAATGCAGGGACCATGAATTTTGCAGGAGGGCAAAATTTTCAACTTCTCAGAAATTGACAAATTTTATATGGATTTTACACCTCTCGTCGCCACGAACACGATGGCACTATCCATTTTTCAATCTGAGTTCTGCATCTTCCAGTCATTTCCAGAATGCACGCGGAACCATGATTTCAGCGAAAACAGGGAGCAGAACCATGAGCCATGAAATTTTCCCACGGAGGTAAAATTTCACTTTGTCAAAATATATTCGAGTTTATACTTGTTTTTCATGGTTTTCCACAAGAATCCTAATGGTGAAATCAGATTTGATATCTGAGAAACAAATTTCCAGTCCATCCCTAAAACAGAATTTTTGAGGAATCCTAAGGGAATCTAAAAGATTCCTTGAGCTCCGAATTTTCAACTTCTCAGAATTCGGATTTTGGGCAGTCGTTTCAGCACTACTCGATGCCACAAATCTGATGGTGTATTCAGATTTGCCTTTCTCTCATTTTTTTTCAATCAATTTTCTAAGGGCCAGTGTAGATGTTCATCTTCATGTGCGAACAATCTTCTTCTTGCGATCAATGCTGTGAGATCGATGTTTCAGCAAGCTTCAACACTTTGACAACCTTTGCTTCATATGGCCCTTGGTGGTGAGGTATATGATGTGTTCATGTACTTCTTCTTTCTACATTATGTTGTACAGATCCATGATTGATGTTGATGCAGGATCTTGTTTATTACATGTTGTCATGATTCCTTGCTTGATTTGATGCGGAATATTTCTATGTGATGTACTTTCTGTCATAACTCTTTATCTTATGCTTTGATATCACTTGTTGTATTTTGTTGGGATACTCTTGTTGTTGTCATGCATGTGTTTTGCTTTGACATTCCTTTTGTGCCATGTTGGCGAGATGCGCACCATGCTTGTTTTTGTGTCATACTGATAGGAGTCTTTTGATTGAGAGTTCTAGTTGTTGAACATCTCTTAGAGCCACTCCTGCGTGGGGGCATTCTTCCTTGTATGATCGAGATATCATCTCTGTGTAGATCATCTTTATTGACAACACATAATGCAGCAGCCTACACCATCTTGACACCAGGGCCCAGAGACGTAGTCCCTCCTAGATGAACTCCTTTATCAACGGCTTATGTTTTCATGTGCTAATGATTGTTATGTTCCTCTTCTTTTCCACATGCAAATGTATTCATTAATGTTCTTTTAGAATGAAATTTAACACATCACGAAAGTAAAAAGGTCTTGGAAGGGTCCTTCTTCACACCCAGACCTGGATCAACACGGGACGATTCATAGTATCTCAGGAGCAAAAGGATAAATTCACTGCAACTTTGCAGAAGAGGACTCAAATATTAAAAGATAGAGAAGAGAGCTGGAGACTCTATAGCCAGGCTATCTGGCTGAAGGAGGGGGACAACAACACTAAATTCTATCATAAACATGCTAACGAGAGGAAGGTGATTAACACAATATGGGAGCTTAAAGATACACATGGACAATCAGTTCAATCTTTTCGAGGGCTAGTAGCACTGGAATGTTCACATTTCAAAGACATCTACAAGGCTCCTCCTAATGCTACCCTGGCTAAAGTGATGCGAATTGCATAGCTCTTTCCCGGTTATGTAGACCAGGAGGCAGAACAAGAACTCTCATGAGAAGTTTCACTATAAGAGCTAGAAGCTACTTTGAAGTGGCTCAAGAAGGACAAAAGTCTAGGGCTGGATGGATGGACAGAGGAATTTTACATTTCCTTCTTCGAAGTCTTAGGAACAAACCTCCTGTGAATCGTAGAGGAGGGTAGAAGGAGTGGAAGGATATCGGACGGCCTTAAATCCAATTTCATTGCACTCATACCCAAAGTTAACAAGCCCTCCTCCTTTGATGACTTCAAGCCTATATCCTTATGCAACTGCATATATAAAATTATAGCCAAGATTATTGTCAATCGAATAAAGCCTATCCTATCCCTTCACATATCCCATGAACAATTTTCCTTTTTACATAACAGGCAGATACATGAGGTGATTGGTACTGCTCAAGAACTCCTTCACTCCGCACAGCTCAGGAAACTAAAAGGAATAATTTTGAAGATAGACATATCTAAAGGTTTTGATAGAGTCAACTGGCTATACCTCTAGATCCTGTTAACTCAACTGGGATTTCCTTTTACCTTCATCAAGTGGATCATGTGTTGTATTACCAATGTCCCTTATAGTGTCCTCATTAATGTATCGACATCCCCCATTTTTCATGTTGAGCGGGGCTCAGGCAGGGATGCCCCCTATCCCCCCTTTTGTTCCTTCTTATCATGGAGGGTCTACATATAATTATAGGAGAAGACCACAGATAGGGGTGAATCAGGGGTATCAAGATCACTGACACAACTATATTGACTCATTTGCTCTTTGTTAATGATGTTCTCATATTCCTCAATGGGGGCATCGACGACCTCATTTCTCTTCATCAAGCTATTGGTACCATTCAAAAAGCCACATGTATGGTGTTGAAAAAAATCTAAATCCACTATAATAGCTTTCGGGTGCACCCAGAACAAATTAAAATTCACCCTAAGGAGATTCCCCTTTACTACCCAACCTATAGAGGAAGGTTTGAGGTACCTAGGCTATCACCTAAAGTCGTATCGTTACAAAATAGCTAATTACTAAGGTAGAAAAGTGTTTGAACATATGGTACCATAAGTATCTGTCAAGGGAAGGTAGGTTGATTTTGATCAAAGAAGTATTAGAAGCAATGCCTGTATATTGGATGACCTTGGCCTGGATTCCTAGGGGCATACTGGATAGGTTGCAAAACATTTGTTGTCGTTTTCTATGGAAGGGGAAACAGATAAGGAGAATTTTTGCTTGGACAAGATGGGAATCTCTGGCACTGCCTAAACAATGGGGAGGATGGGGGATTAAGAGATTGGACACCTTTTCCAAAGCACTTGCAGCAAAGCTGGGTTGGTAGCTACTCAATAATCACACTCTATGGACGAAGGTTGTTGTTTCTAAATATATCACCCCTTCAAACCCACTTGATTGGATTAGACATGCCCACCGACCTAGTGGCAACATATATAACATCTGGAAGGTAGTAACAAAAGCTATGGACTTAATAAGAAATGGATTGACTTGGAGAATACGATCTAGCTCCTTGGTGCGCATAGGAGAAGACCCTTGGGTTTCCTGTGTAATGCACACAAACTTCCCGAGGAGCTAAAAACACACCTTGCTGATCAAGGTATAACACACATATGTCACATAGTTGATAATGGACGATCCTCTTTGACACAACAAGATTGGAAAACATGGTCTGTATTAAACATTCCCCTGCCCTGGCAACAAGACTGGAGAGACTACATTACTACTTTAACAGAGGCCCATATTAGTATCACAGAAGGAGACGATGAGCTCATTTGGGCCCTTGCCAAACATGGCTCTTATGTCCCCAAGATAAGATATCTGGTTCTAATGGATCCCTACAAATCGCCAGCCTTTGAGCGTTGGTCGAACCTCATATGGAAGTTAAAAGTGGCCCCAAGAGCGAGGCTACTTTTGTGGTCTATACTGAACAACAAAGTCCCGACGGGAGAAAACTTGATGAAACAATCCTTCTCAGGGCCTTTTTGGTGCTATCTATGTAAGAATAGCAATGAAGATATAGAGCACATCTTTTTGGATTGCCCTATATCACAAGAGCTATGGAATTGTTTTCTCTCAACGCTCTCCATCCACAGTCGGTGGCACAACAACAACATAAAGGATGCATGGAATAATTGGTGGAAAGACACCACAGGCAAGGAAAGGAATATACCTCTGCTCATTTGCTGGGCATTATGGATAGCTAGGAATCAAATTATATTTCAGCAAAAGCCCCCCTTTTGGCCTTCCATACTGAACAGAACCTTAGCTAATTATCATTCGATTCCTGATGACACCTCTCAAAAACAACACAGGAATATTGAGACAGAAGTCATCAACACCTCCATACCATGGGCCTACTTTGATTGATTGACACAGGAATCAGGTTGCGGGGGGGGAGCTATTTTACACTTATCAAGTTCTCATTCTTTCAAAATACAAATGGGTTTGGGCAGAGGAACAAATAACTATGCCGAGCTTATAACTGCTAAATACCTCATCCAATATGCTTTATATAAACAATGCACAAACCTTCAACTATTTGGTGACTCAAAACTGGTTGTCAATTGGATAAACAAAAACACATCTGCAATGCATATACATTGAAGCATATTTTGGATGAGACTCATAGACTTATTATGTCTTTTGACTCCTTCACTTGTCATCATATTTATAGGGAGTGGAACTTAGCTGCCAATCACTTATCCAAGGAAGCAGCACTAAGGGATGACGATACTTGGTTGATATGCGAGGAAAAGGATGGTGTTGCCTACCAGCACTATCACAGACCTTTCATAGACCCAGAATCTTTTTGAAGCATCATTACAAGGAACATGATGTTTTTTGATATTACCTTATTGCTTATATTGTAAATATTTATTCAGAACTTTTTTATAGCACCATATCCTCTCTGCGAAGAGGCCAATAGCTCTCTATTTTTGTTGTTTTCAATTAGCTCACTCCCTGCGTGGAGGAATGCACAAAAGTTTTCATCTTTCTTGAACAGGCAATGCCTTACTTAAGTAATGCTTAGCATATACAAAATGTAATTTTCTCCTTTAATGAAAATTACGACTTTTTCCATGGGAAAAAAAGCAGACCACCACATAGGGGAGATTTTAATAGAGGAAGATTTGCACCTAGAGGAAGTGGTCGAGGAAGAAATATTCGGTGTTAAACATGTGGAGAATGGGCACATGGATCATGGGGCTTTCCTCATAATAGAACAACAAGTTAGAGGAATGTGAATGTGGCTAAGGAAAATCAAGAAACACCTAAAATTATAGGAAAGGAAGAATCCCCTGAAGTAGGAGAATCCCTATTGTTGAAAAGGGAATTTCTTAAGGCAAAAAAATACACTGGAGAACCAACTCAGAGGAAGAATTTATTCAGAACTACATGCAAATCCAAAGGTAAATGTTGTAAACTGATAATTGACAGTGGAAGCACTGGTAACCTTGTTTCTACAGAGATGGTGGACAAGCTAGGATTAGTGAAGACAGTACACCCTACTCCTTACAAAGTTTCATGGTTGCAGAAAGGACATCAGATTATTGTGACAGAACAATGCAAGGCATAGATATATATTGGTACTTGTAAAGATGTGACATTGTGTGATTTAATGCCAATGGATGTATGCCATGTATTTCTGGGAAGGCCTTGGTAGTTTGATCGGAAATCTATTCATGATGGGAGGAAAAATACTTATACTCTAGAGAAGGATGGAAATAAACATACACTACTTCCATTAAAGGATGAAGCTGACAAAGGAGCAGCTGGAAACAATGTTATGCTGATTAGTGGAAAGGAGTTGTTGCAAGAGGTTGGAAAAGGTGAAGAAATGCATTTTGCTGTCATAGGGAGACCTAAGGTAATTTTGACTTCCACAAACTTAGATGATTTACCTAAAGAAATCAAAACTCTATTGAATGATTTTTCTTATATTATTATGGATGAGTTTCCAAATGCATTGCCACCAATCAGGAGTATTAGTCATCATATTGATCTAATACCAAGAGCAAGTTTTCCAAACAAATTAACATACAGATTAACTCCTCAAGAGAATGCAGACGTTGGAAAACAAGTGCAAGAGCTGATGAATAAGGGACTAATCAGAGAGAGTCTTACTCCATGTGCTATACCAATAGTACTCAGTCCAAAGAAAGGAGGTGAATGGAATATGTGTACAGATTCTAGAGCCATAAAAAAATCACTATCAGGTATATGTTTCCTTTACCACACATGGATGATTTGATGGATTGTTTGAGTGGATCAAATTATTTTACTAAATAGATCTAAAGAGTGGATATCATCAAATAAGAATTAGAGAAGGAGATGAATGGAAGACTGCATTTAAAACAAACAGTGGGTTGTATGAGTGGTTAGTGATGCCTTTTGGACTCACTAATGCACCTATCACGCTCATGAGATTGATGAATGAAGTCTTGAAGGAATATGCATGCAAATTTGTTATTGTTTATCTTGATGATATTCTGGTTTTTAGTAGAAGTAAAGAAGAACATCTAGAGCATCTTAAATTGGTTTTAAGAACTCTGCAGAAAGAGAAACTACTGATAAATCTGAAGAAATGTAGTTTCATGAAAGAAGAGTTAATTTACTTGGGATTTGTAGTTTCTAAAGAAGGGTTGAAAATGGGTCCAAGGAAAGTCCAAGAAATTTGGAATTGGCCTATTCCAAGGAATATATTTGAGGTAAGAAGTTTTCATGGTCTTGCAAGTTTTTATAGGAAATTTATCAAAGGTTTTAGTTAGATTTGTGCACCAATTCTTGAAACAATCAAGGAGACTAATTAACCATTCAAGTGGACAGAAGAAACGGACAGGAATTTTAAGTTACTGAAGTGGAAAATCATAGAGAAACTAGTTTTAGCTTTACCTGATTTTGAAAAAGTATTTCAAGTTGAAATAGATGCTAGGGGAGTTGCAATTGGAGTAGTTTTGGGTTAGGAATAGAGACCAATAACATACTTCAGTGAGAAATTAAATGAAGCTAAGAAGAAGTATTCTTCTTATGATAAATATTTTTATGCTATTTTACAAACCTTAAAAAAATGGAGACATTATTTGCTACCAAAGGAGTTTATATTGTATTCTGACAATCATGCATTACAGTTCATAAACATCCAACCAAAATTGAACTAGAAACATGCCAAGCGGGTAGAGTTTTTGTAGAGCTTTACTTTTGTGATAAAACACACAATTGGTAAGTTGAATGAAGTTGTTGATGCTTTAAGTAGGGTAAATTTCATTGTACAAGAATTAAAATTTGGTGTTGTAGGATTTGAAGATGATGCAAATTTCAAAGATATTTATACAACAGTAAAAAATCCAATAATTCATAACAGAAATCAGTGGTTAGATTATCTTATCCAAGGAGCATTATTGTTTATAGGAAAAAGGTTGTGCATTCCCAAATGTTCTATAAGGGAAAACATAATAAAGGAGAAACACAATGGAGGATTATCTAGTCACTTTGGACACGACAAAACCTTTGCTCAGGTAAATACTTTTTACTATTGGAAAAAGATGCAGACTGATGTTAAGATATTTGTTGAGAAGTGCAAGATATGTTAGCATGCTAAAGGGAGAAGCCAGAATACAGAATTTTACCAGCCATTACCCATACCAGACCGACCATGGGATGCAGTTAGCATGGATATTGTGTTGGGGTTACCTAAAACTCAAAGGGGGAATGATTCCATTTATGCTGTGGTAGATAGATTTTCCAAGATGGCACATTTCATTACATGTAAGAAGACTAGTGATGCAACACATATTGCTAATCTATTTTTTTCATAAATTGTAAGATTACATGGATTTCCTGTAAGTATTGTGTTTGATAGAGATACAAATTTTGTAGGGCATTTTTGGAGAACTCTTTGGAAGAAAATAGGTGCTAACCTCAGTTTCAGTTCAACATACCGTCTTCAAACAAATGGATTGACCAAAGTGGTAAACAAAATCTTGGGCAACATATTGAGAAGTTTAGTGTATCAAAATCCTAAGCAGAGGGATTTGGCACTAGCTTAGCCTGAGTTTGCTTATAATGACACTCCAAACTGAAGTACTAGAATGAGTCCATTTCATATTGTTTTTGGGATGAATCCAAGGGGTGTGTATGAGCTCAGAAATTTGGGTAAATAGGAGACAAGAAGTGCAAAAGCTGAAGAGTTTGCAGAGCAAATGCAGAGACTACAAGAAGATGTCAAAGGCAGATTACAGGAAAGCAGTGGTAAATACAAATAGAGAGTAGATATGAAAAGAAGAGAGAAATAATTCCAAGTGGGAGATTTAGTGATGGTGTATTTGAGAAAAGAAATAATTCCTGCTAAGACTTACAATAAACTAAAAATGAAAAATATAGGACCATGTAGAATTGTAAGAAAGTTTTCAACTAATGCCTATGAAATTGAATTTTGAGAAGGGATTGGAATATCACCTATCTTCAATGTTGCATATTTGTATGCATACAAAGAGAAAGAGACATAACTACAGGAGGAAACTACAGAAGATGAAGTTCAAACTTTGAATTGGGAAGAACAAATGCCAAATACAGTTAAGAAAGAGGTGGAAGCTGTTTTGGAGAAAAGAGTATCCAAAAGAACCATAGGACATGTTTATTTTCAATATCTAGTCAAATGGAAAGGACATCCAGTGGAGGATGCTAGTTGGTTGACAACAGCAGAGTTGCAGAAGTATGGAGTAAACCCTGAAAGTCTGAGGGATGATTCTTTTCTTCCTCGGGAGTCTGATGCAGGAGCATCTAGACTTAGCCAACAATGTGATGGTTTTTTCACATGTTGTGGCTAAATGAGTTGAATTTCACTGACCAGAGTGGTCAAAAGTCAGTTTTGGTAGAGAGGGTTGGATCTCTCAAAAATGATATTTACTTCATTATTGTAATAATTAGAAAAATGTCTTATTTTAGACTAAGGGATAAGTTGTTAGCATAGGTGTGTAATAGAGCTTAAAAGTAGATATTTGATTATTAGATTGATTAAAATAGAGATCGAGTTGTTAGTACAGTTAGAATAGGATTTGACTCATAAAAGAGAAAAAAAATGTAACGGAAAGGGATTAGCTGAGATGATTGAGAATTGAGTGAGAGGCGAGAGTTGAGTGATAGATAGGGTTTTGAGATTGAGACAGAGGTCAGATAAATTGTTGTAATTGAGCTGAGAGGGCCAAGACTCTGTAACTACTATTATATTGAAGAAATTGATTCAGTGCGCAACTGTGCTTTAATCATGGTGAAGACTCTCGTTTACCTATGTGTATCTACATTACGAAACTTAACCGGGTCTTTTCCCTGTTTTCACACTTTAATTGTAAATCTCAGTGTTTATGTGTTAATCGTGGTCATCTAGTATTAATGGCGGAAGAAGAATGGCGGAGGAATAGATCTGGATCATTATGTCGATAGATCTGTTAGATCGATGATGATCAGCAACTGCGGGGGTAGGAGAGTACAAATTTTCTTGATCGTGGCTGAAGTCCCGCACTCGATCCTAGCCTTCGATCTCATATTCAACCTCTTATATCACAGTCAATTGTGGTAGTTAAGGCCATTTTAAACTGTGTGCTAGTTGAAGTCCCGCAAGGCGTAGATTTGATGGCCTCTTATATCCAACAAATATTTGGTCATAAAGTGATTGAACTTTAATTTCAAATTGGACCTGAACATTTATAGATCAAGGATTTATATTCCTTATCAGCTTCGTAAGGGTGGTTAAACATTGCGCAAGTATCTCATCTGATATCACTATTAACTGTTGGATCAAGTGTGCTTTGATCAACGGTGGAGGATCACCAGATTATTTTGTTGACCGGGGTGAGTGATGACTGTTACATCTAGAGAGAGGAGATCAACAACGTAGAGTGAAGTGCCTATTTAAAAAGGAAAAGTCAATGTGGGACCCTCAGGATAAGGTAATCCATGTACAAAATCCACTTGAATGCATCTGATTGGTTATAAAGTAACCAATAGTATATTTTTAAGACTACCACCTTATTTTGATCAACCTCCTACATCAACTGTCCTTGGTCTCATGACTAATATCCTTCTTAATGCCTTCCAAATAGATGAAAAGAAATTACTCATGCAAGAACAAGGCATAGCTAGAAGCAGGAGGGCAACATGCCATTACCTCTTGTGCCAAGATGAACATATGTTCTTTGTCAGCCTTCAATTCCATCACTTGTTCTTCCAACCGTTCTACCTAGAGCTGCTACTTTGCATACCTCAACCGTAATATATCCACGCACTCTACATATTCAAAATAGCCTTGGACACCTGCTCCTGGACTTTTTTTACCCCATTCTGGTAGCGGGTCGTGGTGGATTTCCAAGTTTGAGTCTCAGCTGTCAAGGAAATTTCACGGCCTTCAAACAAGTGCTCGATAAGGTCCATTTGAGTAGCAACAGAGGTCGTCAGCACATTGTCTACCTATGTTTCTGCCTCGGCCACCGTAGCATTGGGATTCTTAGCCTGCCGTTTATACTTCCTTACCTATTTCATGAGTTGATTCACCTACATTCTCAGCCTCCGAACCTCTGTTTTCAACCACATCGTATCCTTGAATTGTAGCTGGTATTTATTTTTAAGGGGCAGCCTCCATTGCATGAACAGTTCTATCAACTCCTGCTTAACAACCACTTTGTTTGGCTATGTAGCTGGTTCAAGAGGTAGTGGATTACTCAGAGGAATATTTGTTGTGCCTTCTGCTGAGTTCTCCTCCCTCGGTTCCTCTCTCTCGATTACTTCTTTCTTGAAAACCACCTCAACCGGCCTTGCAACTGGTTCATCGGGTGGTGGATTACTCGAGAGAGTATCCACATGTTCATCTGTCGGGACCGTCTTGCTTGGTCCCCCTTCCTCGGGAGCAACTGCTTCCTTCTTAACAATTACCTTGACCTTCCCTCAAGCTATTTCGGTAGGTGGTGGGTTGACCATAGGAGTATCCACCAACATTTCGATGAAATCTCCCTTCCTGGTTCCCCTGTTTCAGAAGCACCCACTTCTTCCTCTCTTCTAGGTTCCAAGGCATCTGTTGCCCAAACAACACCTTCGTCACCCATCTACTATTCTTGTGGTTTTGCGGGGTGTTTTTCCTCCCTCTGTCCTTCAGGGCAGTCTTGTTAGGAGTCTGCAGCCAATTGACTAGTAGCAATCAGACCTTTAATCAACTAATCAAACTTTAGAATAGGAGGAATAGAAACCTCCTTCTCTAAGCGTCGGGGAGAACGAGACACCCTCGCTCCTCTCAGAATGGAGGCACAAAAAGAAAAATGAAAAATGTTTTATGCCTGGTCCATAGCAGTCCCAGCTGTGACCTCGAGCTCTTGTCCCTTATTTGCAATAAGTCCACTCTGGCCCAAGACGTCCTCCTGTGTGGCCTCTTGTCTCATGGTTGACACTAGTTCTTGTGGAGCAGTGTCAACCTCAAAATTTAATTCTTCCACATTTTCCGGATTCGGATGGGTTGGTGGTGGTTCTTGTGTGACACCACTACTTGTATCCAAAATTTCCTGAGCCGATGACGCTGGCATTGTTTACTCTGGCACATCATTAATAAAGGTGGAATCTTGTATCAATGTGTCAACCCCATCAATTGTGTCCATAACTCCTTCCTCTGTTGGCTCCATAGTCTCTTTTCCCTTAGGCCTCTCTTGCCCTGGTCCGTCTTCTTCCATTGGCCCCACAGTCAAGGATGGTTCTTATGGAACAACCTCAGCTGTGGCACTAGAAAATTCTTCTATTTCAAATCTGTTCTCCCCTGGTATGTCTTACTCCATTGGCCCCACAGTCGGGGCTAGTTCTTGTGGAGCAGCCTTGGCCATGGTGCTAAAACTTTCCTCCATTGACTCCACAATAGAGGCTGGTTCTTGTGGGACAGCTTCAATTGTGATACTAACAATTTCTTCCATCTTAGACCTTCCTTGCTTCGGTACCTCTTCTTCCATCAACTCCACAGTCGAGGCTGGTTCTTGTGTAACAGCCTCAACTGTTTCTTCCACTTCAATCTCCCTTCCTTACTCTGATTCTTTGCCTCCATTTCCATCTCTTTCAACTCTTCTTAATCTACGTATTCATCCTCTGTTGTTGGTTCCTCCTCCATTCATTCTGGCTCCTCTTCCCTAGTAGCTATAACAACTATTATCTCTTCTTCTGTCAATTCCTAGAATGTTTCCCATGGAATTTGAAATTGGGCTAGTGCAATTGTAACCCGTAGTCGAACTAGCCCATGGTTGGCAATGACTACTACAACTTGTCGCGAGCATTGAGCAAATTGTGCCATCAGTTGGAGGCTCTTTAACAAAAAGAAAGGCATGTTCAATGAGAAGGCCTCCAACTATGGAAATCAGAGGCAAGCTAACACCTTGAAGTGATACTTGAATATAGTGGAGTACCTCTCCTCGCAAGTTATGTATTTCATTACAAAACTTGCTACATCACCCCATGGATGCGGTAATGAATTCTGGTCATACCCCCGACCTTTTTGGACGACGCTCTCACTAGCCTGCAGAAATTCTTTAGGGAACTCCGAGAGGGAGGTTCTTCTTGAAAACCAGCTTTGTCCCTGCTGGGGTAATCCATTAACCTCTGTGATAGATTCCTCTGTGACAGGGATTTTTATCCCTCTAACCCATGAGCTCTATTCGCCCAAGTTGAGTGCAAATTCTACTGCAATTCCTTCGTCGAACCCTGCAACCTGTCGAGATAAACATCCCAACTTGCATTGACAAAGATCTGCTACACTTCCCTATTGTTGTGGACCAATGTGGTATCCTCTGTCTCGTACACACAACCAACCCACCCATTGTTGTAGAAATAGTAACAACATGGTGCACGCAGTCAGCTATTGGGGAGAGAGTAGCAGCAATCCACACTAACAGTGGCAATGGTAACAGCATGGTGGCGGCGCGAGGTAAAAGGGCAGTGAAAGTGGCTGGTAGATTTCGGAAAATGCAAAGATTGATGGTGAATTACAATAGCACAATGGAATAATTACAATAATTAATTTTGATGCATTGGGAAAAGACCGATAGGTTATTGGTGTACATAATTCAAATTCCAATGCGTTATGACCATTATTACAAAATCACAGTATTTTTAGGTTACCATTCGCATCAGATTTAGTAATGATGTATCATTATTATAATTTAAGTACACCATTGTTTATTCATGATGGGACCCCCGCAACCTAAATGTGGTCGTCCACGACACATATATGTCTCATTAACGAAATATTTTAATTGAATCCGTAAAAGTCAATGGAGGCATACTAGGCGACCTACCTGGCGGTGGAGTAACAACAAAGTAACCAGTGGAGTAACAGAAATGGCAGAGTAACAGCAGTGTCGAAGTAACAACACCGACAGAGCAATAACACCGACAAAGTCATAGCATCGGCAAAGCAACAGAACCAACGGAGTAACAACATCGACGAAATAACAACACTGGCAGAGTAACAACACCGACGAAGTAATAGCATCCGACACTTAGAAAATTTTTTAGGAGTGACAGCAGTGGCGAAGTAACAGCGCCGACAGAGTAACAACAGCAGTGGAGTAACAACACCGACAAAGTAACAACAATGGTGGAGTAACAGCATTGATAGAGTAACAACATCAACTATTACTTGGAAAATTTTCTTTCAGCTCCTCCTTGTTATATTTTGATCATTATCCCTGCAAAAGACAAACATGTAAGTAGTAACAACATATTATTATTAATTTTTTTAGAAGGCAGAGAGAGCATTCTCTACACCAACAACCATCAGATCAGATTTATCAGAGAGATGTTTGATGAAGGCATCCTTAGAAGTTGGATGGTGATATAGTTTCAGGCAATGTCCATTCACTAAGAAAGAAGTACAAGTATCATCTAATTTAACTAGTCTAACTGTTCCATTGTCAAACACAACATCCACTTCATAAGGTCCCATCCAGTGAGTGCAAAGCTTTCCTTTAAAATCTTTGAAATGGGAGTCATAGAGCAATGCCCAATCTCCTGTATGAAACACCTTGTTCTTGATAAATTTATCATGCCACTTCATTCTCTGTTGTTGTATAGCAATAGTTTTTTGGACAGCCACTAAACAGATTTCATCTAACTTGTTGAGCTATTCCAGTCAGTGTTTCTGGGCCTCTATTAAGTCTAATCCTACTTCCAACGCTGTTCTGAGCATGCTGATCTCAAATTCTACAGGAAACAAGAGGAATTTCCCATAGACTAACTCAAATTGTGAAAACCTGATTGTATTCTGCCATGTTGTCATATATGCCTAGAGAGCTTCTGGAAGTTTCTGAGACCAATCCCAACAATGGCTTGCTACAGTTTTTGTCAAGATATTTTCCAATACCTTGTTTGTACTTTCTACCTGTCCATTCATCTGGGGTGGTAAGGAGTTGTCACTTTGTGTTTAACCCCATATTTCTGCATAAGCCTTGCTGTCATGTGGGATGTGAACTGTGCCCCTACATTTGAAACAATCTCCCTTGAAGTACCATATCGAGCAAAAATCTCTTCAAAAAGAAAATCTGCAACCACCTGTTTTGTTGCTTTCGCAACAGCTCTAGCTTCCACCCACTTAATCACATAATCAGTGCAAACTAGAATGTGAATATTTTGATGAGAAGGTGGGTTGAAAGGTCTAACAAAATCAATTTCCCACTTCTCAAAAGGTTCAAGGACTACCTCGGGCTATAGCGGCATCTCATCTAATTTTCTAGGCTGTCCCATGCATTGATAGTTGTCACATCTTCAGACATAGTCTCGAACATCATGAAAGATAGAAGGCCAGTAATATCCCATTTGAAATACCTTGTGGCCTGTTCTTTTATCTGCAAAATGTCCTCCACAAGGGCCATAATGTGTAGCCTTCAGTATCTCATAGATGTCATCCTCAGATACAAAGTCTCGAATTTGCTGATCAATCCCTATGTGAAAAAGGTACCTTGCCATCCATGAATATCAGGTACTATGATGAATAATTTTCCATTGTTCCCTGTATGACAAGTGATGAGGTACCTTCCCTGTAGCAAGATAGTTAGCAATATCTACATACCACGGAGTGTTATTAGAAATTGCAAAGATATTCTCATATGGAAAACTATCTTCTATGGGTGTACCTTCAGCATTACTTTCTAGTCGAGATAGAAAATCATCAATCACATTGTCCTTTCCTGATTTATCTACTATGGTAATTTCAAATTATTGAAGTAACAAAAGCCATCTTGTAATACGACCATGAGTATGGGTTTATTCATCAGATACTTGATTGCTGCATGATCAGTATGTACAAAGGTGGGATACCCCATAATATAATGTTGGAACTAGTTGATGGCATAGATGATAGCAAGGAATTATTTTTCAATCACGATGTATTTTAACTCAGCAGGAGCTAAGTTCTTTCTAACATAGTAAACTAGATATGGTACATTGTCCACTTGCTGTCCCAAACCTGCCCCAAATGCTGTCTAAGAGGCATCATCATGAATATGGAATGGTAATGTCCAATCCGGCCCTTGAAGGATCAGAGTGCTACAGACAAGTTCCTTGATCTTCACAAAGGCTACATCACAGTCATCTGTCCACACAAAATCTGCATCTTTTGTCAGCAATTGTAAAGGTGGATGTGCTATTTTAGAAAAAATTTCTATAAAGTGCCTATAATAACCAGCACAACCAATAAAGCTACGTACCTATGTGGGTGTTTTAGGTATCGGGAAGTGCAATATTACCTTTATCCTAGCTGGATCCATTCAAATTCCAGCAGCTGAAAGTAAATTCCCCAATACCATTCCATCCTCCATCATCATGTGAAATTTTACTGTACTCAAAGAGACATGCGCTTGTTTACATATTTCAAGAAATTTTTCCAGATTCTCCAATCCTTCTTCGAATGAGCCCCCGTATGGAGTGAAATCGTCTATATAAATCTCAACAATGTCATCTACTAGATCAGAGAAAATCCCCAAAATTTCCCTTTGGAATGTTGCAGGTGCATTACAGAGACCAAATGGAAGGACCCGATATGTGAAGGTTCCCCAAGGGCATGTTAAAGTGGCTTTATCCTAATCTTCGGGAGCTATTTTCTTCTGGTTGTACCCACTAAATCCGTCCATGAAGGAGAAGAACTTCTTCCTAAACAAAGTATCCAGGACTTGATCAATGAATGGTAACGGAAAATGGTCTTTCTATGTTGCCTTATTTAATTCTTTGTAATCCACACCTATCCGCCATTTACCATCTTTCTTGGGGACAATCACCAATGGGGAAATCCATTGGCTATCCGAAATGGGGTAAATAAATCCTACATCCAACAACTTTTGAAGTTCTTCCTTGACAATGTTTTTCAGAGTAGGGATCATCCTCCTCTGGGGCTGTCTCACAGGACGAAAATCCCCTTTGATGTATATATGATGGGTACATAAATTGTCAATAATCCCTTTCATGTCTATGTAGTCCCAGGCGAAGGCTTATTTATGTTTTTGAATAACGTCCAGGATTTGTTTCGTCTGGGATTTTGACAAATCTAGATTAATATTTAGGGTCTTCCCCATTTCTATCTCCACAGAAATGTTGTCATGGGACACAGTTGTAGGTAGCTCTTCGAATCCATCTGTTGTTTTAATATTTTCTTACGTTTCACAGCTCAAGATAGACTCTAGGATTCACTGATTTGAATCTGAAACAGAACAGGGATCACTAATAAAAGTGGTAATTGTGTCATCTTTTGTTTTTGTTTTCAACTGAAGGGCATGTCCAATAGTAAGGACTTGTCTTAATTCCTCATTTTCAGATTTAGACTCTTCCTTTAGTAAAGGTTTCTTGTGCCCAACTGGCTTCACTGATGGGCTAGGTTTTGCAGGAGGGTATAACACAAGATTTTTAGTAAATTGCCCATTCGAGATAACCATGTGCCCAGAACGACACCCAATATAAGCATTTGCGGTTTCCAGCCACGCTCTTCCCAGAATCAGGGGATGGCCACCAACTGGGGACTACGTTTGCAGCACTAGGAAATCCATATGGTAATGCCATGAATCGACTGAGATTGTGATATCCTCCAACTTTCCTACCAGCTTGACTGTAGATCGATCTTCCAGCTCTAACACAGTAGGTGTATGTTTCAAGTTTTGAAGACCTAGTGCATGCATAGTTTCAACGGTAATGACATTTATGGGAGCACCCAAATCTACCAGCACATTTGGAATTTATACTCATTAATTTTCATGGTTAGAATTGGGTTCCCGGTATCCCCATATTTCATAGGCATGGCCTTTCCCATAATAAAATCTAATAGCTTTCCCATCACATGAATGGTGAGTGGGTCCCTTGATTTATTTTTAGGCTTCTTAGCACAATACGCCCTGAGTGTTTTTGCATATATAGCTATGTTCATCATAGCTTGTAACAGAGGGATCTTAACAAACAAATTTTGTAACTCCCCTAACTAGTCAAAATCAACTTGAATAATATGTTTACTCAAGGCCAATCTTTCCAGATATGGTGGTTCAACTCAGTGTTCTTGAGTAATTAGTGGTTGAGGAGATGTTTGATTTTTACTAACTTGGTTCAATTCCCCTTCAACTGTTTCTGATTATTTTTCCTCACTGCAAACTTGTTTAAT
Organism: Pinus tabuliformis; assembly: GCA_031772625.1. NCBI lineage: Eukaryota > Viridiplantae > Streptophyta > Pinopsida > Pinales > Pinaceae > Pinus > Pinus tabuliformis. The sequence goes on from CM062808.1 coordinate 328,722,498, forward strand.
GATAACAGGTGAGGGCTGAGCATATACTACCTGCCTAGATCTCAAATTCATCTCATAAAGTTCTATGGTGGAGATGTTATATGAAGGTATGTTGAGGGTGTCAGCTTGCTGAGCTCCTTTATTGTTAGGATTCAAATTAGGTTGGATAGGAAGTTGAGGAAGAATAGGCTGATTATCAGGAGGAATATTAGAGGGAAACTAGAGTTGTTGTTGTGCCATTGACTGGGGAAACTACCCAGGAGGAGAGGGTCCACGCTAGTTCGAAGCCCACAAAGAACTCAAACTAGCTTGGAGCCCATTGCTGCCAGTGTGGAAGTTGATATTGGCGCCACATAGTTGGATAAGGCATGGACTAAGGACCCATATTAAAATTATTGAAATACTGAGATGGATCTGGAAACATACATTGACTTCTAGTTGGTGGTCGAGGTTGCCATGGCTTTTTGGATCCCATAAAGTACAGTTGCTCCATCTCTTTTCCTGTCCCTTGAAAAACCGCTTTGAATCCTAGCAAGGAGGGGCATGAACTTGTTGCATGTTTCAGCTCATAGATTACACATTCCTCTATAGAGTTCAATGGGAGTTCTCTCTATGGATGCTTCTTTTTGCACTTTGGGCAAAATATAGCCATATTCCTTTCCAATTCCATCTGTTTATGTTTTACTTGCAGTGTGTCCATCTGTGTAGACATGTTACTCAGGATGTCAGTCCTCAAGTTATCCAGCAGATTTCCAATTTCTGCTTTCATGACACCTCCACTAGATACTTTTGTTGACCGAATTCCCTGTTTATTCCTTGTAACTCCCCTTGAGCACTGAATGCACAGCTCACAGATGGTATCGAAGTCCTCTTTTGATATGTCTCCCTTCCCCACTATGTTTAACAGCTCCAGAGAGTCTTCTCGAAAGGCTCAGAGAAGGATAATTTTTAAAATGTCCTTATCCAAGGTAGAACGACCTAATCTTTGTAGCATGTACTTAAATCGTTCCATAAAATCCTCCATTTTTTCATCTTCTTTATGCGTGAACTTAAAAATTTCTTCCTTAATATCCTGAGATTTATAGTAGTCCTGATACTTCTCCAGCAAAGAGGTTTTCATCTCATCCCATGTGGAGATAGTCTTTCCTCCTAGACCCATAAACCATCACAAGGTTGTCCCTTTTAGTGTAGCAGGGAAGATTTTCAATTTCTAAGCATCTATTATATAGTCATATCCCTGACATACAATATCAAATTCAAATAGGAACGTGTCGGGATCTTCCGAAGTCAGCCCATGAAATCTAGGTAAAGTTGTTAAAGGAATGGGCTTCATTGGTGCGCCAATGCCAAGATCCATAATTGGGAAGTCAATAGTAGAGGTTGTAGGTGCCATGAATATCCTCCAATAATCACTGGGGATTTCAGCAGGTTCTACAGGAAATGATGGAAGGGTTCTTATCACATGTGTTTGAGTTGCTTTAACAACAATCCCTTTATCCCTTGGTGATATAAGTACCCCTACAACTTCTTCCTCTCTATCACAATGGCTTGAATTTTTAGACCCCTTCTTTGTGACTTCTTCTTCCCTACTGGAATAGGCTAGTCCCTCAAATCTTCTGCTTACAACTTCTTCTTCCTCTGTTACCAGCAACGATATTCTTTTATCAGGTATACTGCTGCACAACTCTTCTGCTGCTCAAACGGTCTGTTGTGTTGAATCAACAGGGGGTACTGTGGATAGCACTGGCTATTCTACAGATTGTCCCTCAGATCTTGTTCAAATACCTGGCCTTACAGCAGCATAAGAAGATGCCTCTGATTCAACTTTTGTGATGATTTGCTGGATATAAGTATTCCTTCCCAAATCCTGTCCTCCCTTCTTTGGGGCTCTTCCTCTACCCCTTTTATTCGAATCTCTGTTCATGCAAGTTGGTGAGAGGAAAATGTCTAAATTAAGTCACTATGCTCAGGACTTGGAGTAGGGTGTCAAAAGACCATTCCATCCCCAGGATGAGAGATCGATTTTTAGCAAACAAGAAAGGAAAACAGCTAAAAATAGATCTAGGGCTTAGGGCCTCGAGTAGGGTGTCAAAATACCCTTCCCTCCCCAAGACAAGAAACTAAACAAGAAAAGAACACAAATACAAGGAAATATAAAGCTCGAGACTTGGAGCAAGGCATCAAAGGACCATTCCCTCCCCAAGATGAGAGATTGGGTTTTAATAATGCAGAAAAATTCAAAACAACTAACAAAGCAAACAACTCAGCCCAAAAACAATAAAAGAAACAAAAATCAAAATACTAGACTTAGGAATTAGAGACGGGTAGCACTTCCCTCCCTAAGACAAGAGATTGATCCTCTGGTCGATACAGATCATGTCTTGCACCTTGTTAGCCTTCCCCAGAAACGATGCCAAAATGTTGGAGTCCAAGTGTGAATAAACTATTCAAACCTTTCCTACATTAATTCATTAATCCGGGTGCATACAATTTTCAAGGTAACGCACAAGGTATATGCAGGGGCATGGCTATAGCCTTACATCAACCAAGGATTCGTGATTAAGAAATCAAAACATCGTTGTAACAATAATAGAAATTAGATCGTAGAACTTAAAAGGCATTCACAACAATCTATAGAGATTTGTAACAACAATAAAGAAATAAGCACAATAAGTCAAACATCATACATAAAAGGAAATATGCAGCACCTGATCAGAAGAGCAGGACTAACTTTCTGATCAGGGCTGCGTTAAATTATAGCTAGAGATAGAACAACAAAATTTCTTGTATTTTATTAATCTGTAAAGAAGCTGTTACAATACATATCTCTGCGCGGCTAACCCTTCGCACAGGAATAAAATCCCTTTTATAAAATACATGGGTAATAACATATTCCCCAAAATATGGCAACTAAATGCCAAAAATATACAACTATTCAGAACAACACTAGTTGCCGAGAGAGCAAGAACAGAAACGATCCAAAATAGGCTTGAAAACTATTGCGAGTTGGTTATGATGTCTTAGCATTTCTGAACAGCTGTTGTGAATCACGGAATTGCTGCTACATGCTGTGAAAGCAATACCTGTTCACCAGAATCTACAGACATAACATGTTTTAGTAGTTCGCACAGGAAAAAACCTCGGACTTTACTTCATCAATCAAATATTCCAAGAGACATTAGAAAGGAGGGTTACCTCAGAGGTTTATCATAATAAATGCATGTCAATTAGTGCAAAAAGGATGAAAGGATGGGTGGAAATGTGAGGAAAATATAAGTAGATTTGGTGCCCAACACATGGATTTTTTTTCCTGGAATAACAAAAAGAAACATGCAAAAGGCATCCCATGATTCAGGGAGCTATTTTTAGTAGCTGGAGGTTACATGCAAAGTTTTTTTAGGAACTTCCCTCCAAGTGTCGCGCTTTCCTAGATTTGTGGCATGCGTGTCATGAGCTCAAAACTTATTTATTCGACACATCAGAGCTCATTCTTTCACATTTATCTTGGATCTCTGACATCCCACGACACATCCAAGACTCTTCGACACGTCCAGCTCAGCTATTCATGAGTAAGTGGCCTCAACTTGTGTTTTTTAGCATTTCTATCGCTTTTTATGTTTTTGCTTGTGTGAGTGATGTTTTCTTGATTTCTTTGAATGGTTGCTATCATTTACATGTATACTAGCTTGTCCTAGCATTGTTTCAGTTTTCGTTGCTATCTCACTGTTGTCGCATGCCTCAAACTGTTTTGCACGAACGGTCGCCGATTCAATGACTGGCTTCACCCACATGCATGTTGATTTGCTTATTGAATATTTCATTCATGTTTGCATGGACTGTCAATCACTTATGCTTTCACTTTGTGTCACCATGCATTCACTTTCATATCTGCTTTAAGTTTCCTGTCGACGAGTCTAGCCAACCTTGGCCCAGACTCTGCCTTCACTGAGACAGCATTGCGCAATCTGGGAAGGAAGGGTCTGTCTTCCTCTCTAGAATTGTGAATTTCTGCCCAGGCACTATCCTCTAGGACTGTTTTGTGCATTTCTGAGGGACAATGACTGCTGTCAAATAAACTTGTGCAATGTAGTCCTTGAGCTTGCAGTCACTCCCAACTAGAATTGTGCATTGCACAATCCTTGCAACGAGGAGCCAGTACGGGTTGCACATTGTGCAAATCCAGTAGCTAGTATTGCCTCCCAGATAGCCCAGACTTCCTTTTCCACAGTTCTGGTAGCCAGTCACCTAGCCTCCCAAAAGAAATTGTGTAATCTTGCCTATTAGTTCCCCAAGTATGTGCTATGTCCTTCACGAATTTTCTTTAGTTTTCGTTGAGAGACGTCTTTCCATGCATGTTTCTTGTCTCTAGATATTTTAGGTGTTCATCCGCCTCTTAACAATATAGGATCAATGGCTTCCAAGAAAGTGGGTTTACGGGACAATGACAGAAAGGCAGCTGTAGTAGCAGTTGAGCAAGTGTCCTCTACTCTACCGATTTACAAAGATACAAAGTTATTTCTAGACAAGGTAATCGAACTCAAGTGGAAAGAGGTTAATGAAGCATTTGCAGGAACTTTTGAGGAAGGCCTCAAAGACCATTAGGTGTATGTGAAAACTCACAAGTCTATCTTGTACTGGATTGCATGCAAATACCCCACGTTCCCATGTGCGGACATGATACACTAGATCGTCTCCCACACTAATCCCGAGACGATGACCTTGAGAAGTGTCAGTGGGATGAAGCTTGCAACCTTTTGGGAATGAGACTATGATAAGATGTATCAAATTTCAGAGCCTGTGACTATCATGAAGACTCCCTCCAGCTTACCCAATAGTAGTGCTAACTCCAGAGACATTCTAAAGAACTGGGTAAAGTAGTTGGCTCAATTCAGGTTGACACCCAACCAGATCTACAAGACGAAGAAACTGTGGATGGCGTATCAATACTTGGTCATATTTTCATGCCGACTATATGGACAAGAAAGCATGAAAACCTTCCCACAAAGTTGGGTGAACATGCTGGACCAACTGGCCAAAGAGGGAAAACCATGTAACAGGTATGAAACGTTGGCTCATCAGCTAAAGGAACAACTAACAAAGGCTCAACAGTCTCCCGGAGGTATGCATGTAGAGATTTACATGTCCACCTACATCTTAGATGTAATCTGTGCCCGACAGGAGTTCATGGGCTTGGAGTGGGCATGGTCACTGACAGAGACTACTGTGAACAAATATTTCAAGTTGTTGTCCGAATGAAGCTTCACAGGAGTAATCACACGGCTGCCATATCATTTTGTCACCCCAGTTTACAAGATGATATTCGAACAGGATCCACCCTGCATGTCAAAGGAAGCCATGGAGGCACTGTTAGACATTGCTAAATGGTATGCCTCACCGTCCAACACCTTCATCTGAATCTTCAGTGCGGAGAAGCCTCTTCATATTCTACCGAAGTTTTCCTTGGACATACTTTTCATGCAGGAAGAAGAATATCACATCTCAGTAGGATTGATAACTAGACTGCACCAGAAGAAGAAGGCACCTTTGCCCACTCTTCCATTGTGGATTGGGTTATATGAGATCCTAAGTATCAACTAAGTGAATGTCAAAGTAGAATAGATGAAGAAGTATCCATTCGACCTCTAAAGTTAGAATCTGTATGATCCACATTGTATTGTGAAGGATCACTACATGAGAGTTCAATTCAACTCGATCCATGGGGCATTTCATTGGGTCGAGGAGGACCCATGGAGATATTGCTACAAATTCTCCAGACCCAATGAAAACGTTGGCTTCGCTGTGGAGTGGTTAGGGAAGAAACATGAAGTAGCATCATGGAGAGTACCAACACCAGCACCAGTAGTAGCAGCAGAGGCAAGCATACCAATGCATGACAAGGGTAAGAGGAAGAATGTTGATCGCTTGGAGGTGGAGCCAAGCTGAAAGTTCTGGGCTGATCCATTAGTAGAGAAATTAGCTATGGCTATAGAGGTAAAGAGGCATTAGTGTGACATGTGAATCACGCAGAGGCAGAGGGATAAGAGAAGAATGAAAGAAGAATAGAAGGAGTTGCATGAGATGAGGGAGAAACTCCAAAAGGAACAAGAGTTACACAAACAAGAGAGGAAGTGTAGCAAGAACAGACACAGTAGGGGGTGCAATGTGTACAAACACATGAAACAACACCCGTATAGGTCATGGACTTATCAGATCAGTTGCAATCAGGCCAAGAGGATGAACCATCGTAGGCACAAGACTTCGGTCATGATATGGAACAAGCACTTCAACAGTTGGATGCAGACATGGAGCAACAAGAGTTGGAACAGGACACCAACCTCATGGATCATCACTAAGAGGTTAACTTAACCACTTCACCGTATCCAGATGATGAGAAAGTATTGAATTACCAAGGGTGCACTGAGATCCTTGGTGATCAACCGGAAGGAGAGATGCACGACATCTCATTCGATGAATCTAAACATAGATTTGTGCAGTCTCGTAGAGTATCAACTACAGAGGAACATATATCTCCTGCGCAAGTTGAAGAATGACTAATTCTGAATAATGTGCACAAAAATCTAACAATGGTGTATGATGAAGCCACTATCTCAAGTGTTTGCTTTCTAATTTTTTAGAATGAGTGAATGGTGAAGGAACTATAGATGACCAAGCAAGGAGGAGACTTGGTGATAGCATCCGCTTGAGTTGAACTGAAGAAGGAAATACTAAATGAAGTATTGTCCCTTGACATAGTTATGCGAGCATTGTAATCCAAGTTTGGTACCATACATAAGGTAGTCGTCCATCTCAACGAATGGTAGCAACGATGTGCTAGAAGAGCATGTATCTTAACGAACTTGTATGCTGCTTTTGGTGACATGCAAACATGGATGATGAAATACAAGGGAGCCCTGCTTCACTTGCCTAAGATGATGAGGGCCAATGCAATCGAGTTAAAAGCATGTATCCAAAGTCAAATCGAAAACTATGAAGAGCTCTCGCAGCTCATCAGTAGCATACATGCTTCCCATGCACGAGTATTCAAGAGTATGGATGTTGTGGTATGCACACATGCGATCCCATCTATTGGGACTCTTACCCAGGCAAAGACAAAGAAATAGGTCTGACTAGATTTTGACTCATACTTCTACGAGTTGATGCACATTGCCAGCTGTTATAGACAATTTTGTGCCTTGCAGCATCAGGCATGAATTGTCAATAATCCAAGGGATCCAAAGTCCCTAAACATGATGTTCCTACCCCTAGAGGAACAAGGTCAGCAAACCAACAGCTCTCAGATCAGTTCTCCACCTGAAAACACTCAAAAACAAGCAATCCTGAAATCAAAGCAGGTGCTCCACTAGGCTTCTGCGCTGAAACTCAACTCCTCCATGGTGTACCTGCGTTGCAAAGCAGGTAGAACAAAGGCCACCTGCGCTGAGCGAGATGGGACAAGTGGCACACTGAGTCATTGCTCTGGAATCTTCCAAAAATGACACTTGGATCAGGGATTTCACCTTGTGATGAGTCAGAGGCTCTGTTTCTCCAAGTGGAAGCAAGGTTCTCCAAGTGGACTCAAGAACTGAAGATCAACTGAAGAGAGAGAGGACACAAGGCAGCTACACATCAGTTGCAAGCTGACTCATCCTTTCTCAATTCATCTATATATTGAGCTCTCTCCTATGAGCTCAGGGGGCTGGAATTTTGTGCAAAGTAATGATATGCTGTTGGTTTCACTATAGAACTATTGGGTGATTGCTTGAAGGAGGTGAAGAGGAGAAATTCTTTCTGCTGGGAGGTGTTGTTGGATTGGGGCCTTCAATGGTTGTAACTCTCTCAGAACTTTACTTCTTCATTAATAAAAGCTATTGAGGTTCTTCTATATGCACTTGTTTCAATGATATATTGTGATAATTGTATATTTGATTTATGCTAATCCTTGAATCAGTTATGATTGCATGCTTCTTGTAGTTTCCTTCTTTGTTATTTTGCAGGATCTCATTGTAGCTGGGCCAGCAAAAGAGCAAGGAGCTGGGAGCAAGCAGCTAAAGAGAAGAGTTTGGATTCGACATTAAGCGCAAGGCAACGGTTAGTGCCTTTCCTCATTCTCTCTTGCTTTCATAAAGAAGTAAACCTTAAGTAGTTTTCTTTACAGTTGTTGCTGAGGTACTATCACCCTTAGAGTGGGATAGGGTCATCCGAATCGGATACTTTTCCCTACAAAAAACTGGCGACTCCACTGGGGATCGTATCTGTTTGATTGTTTGTAGTATTTTGCTATTCATTTCCTGAACAAAAGAGTACCAAATCGAAAAGCTTTTGACTATATCAAAAGCGAAGTAGAGGGCAGCTACTCTAGCTCATTTCTGAGCATGTTCATGATTTGAAGAGCTGATCTACAAGGATCCTTGTAAGCTCTTAGTGATATCTTTTCATCCTCCTAGTCATCCCTTTGAGTGTGCTTGACTGATTGCTTCTGATTTGAGCAAAAACTATGCATTTTTGAGAAAATTGTGACCCGGAAACTGTGAAAATGCAACTTTCGTTTTCCAAAGCAGGTAGTACACAGGCTACCTGCTTTGCAACGCAGGTCCCGAAGGGGCTACCTACGCTGAGAGCCAGACTGGCTGAGCAGCACCTGCGTTGGCCCAATTTTGCCTAGTGCAGTTGGGGTTTCCTCCCTTTCTCTTGCCTGTTTTCACTATAGATTTGGCAGCCAGTTACCAGTCTTGTACCAGTTCTGAAACCAACCTTATTTTCCATCATTCAGCCTCTGTTATATAACGAAATTGTACTTGTTCTTTGTATTTCTTACTTCATTTACAATTTTCCATAACGAAGAGTAAACTAGTCTTGCTTTGGCCTCTTAGATCTGAACCTGTGTTAGGCATTTTGCTGGTCTAAAGAGTTAGCTTGTTTGCTGTCCATAGCTAATTAGTCATTTTACTTTCGTCATTATGGTTTGATTTCATGCATTTCCAGTGATTAAACAAGTAAATCTTAAGGTGTCTTTTGATTTTGGACAAACTTGTTTGTTTTCGCTTTAAATCGAAATCAAAGTTATATAACAACTTTCTTTTTGTAACCAATCAACATTAAGAAAGGGAAAAGAAAATACATGCATTGTGCATTTTGCATTTGACTGTTTGCATGATGATTTAGGAGAAAGTGCATTAGTTTATGCTGTATGAACTGTGTGAAAAGATTTGCCTTTCTTCTCCCTCAGTAGTTAAGATTTTCATCAGTCAAAAAGATTTGAAAAAGCTTGCTTCTCATCTTAGGCTGCATTTAGGAATTGTTTATATACATCTCGTGGTGAACCTTGAAAGGCAAACTTTAAAAAGATCAACTTAAAATATACTGAATGAACCTAACAACGCATTGAAACATAACGCAAACACACAGAGGTCTAGGTAGAGACGTGTTCCGGCGTCGTTAAACATAGTGACTGTCGATCTCTACGAAGGTGGGTGATTCCTCCTGAGAGTCGGTAGCACTAATACGGACTTGTGCTCCCACGTATCGTCGCGTATATATTGGGAGACCCCTATAGGCATTTATCCTTTATCCTTAGGAAGCCGTGTCGGCCGCCCTACTGATCGCGATGCAGTGAACACAGCATTCACGAAGATCGACCACCCGTACCGTAAAACGTATTCTGTGGTTTCGCGAAAGGTTTGGCACACCCTCTGCCTAGATCTCCAGAGTAGTTTCTTTTGGCCCTTTTCAAACTCTATAACTGAAAAGGTCCAACCGAGCATTTGTCACTTTGGGCTCGTTAATACATCGAAGGAGACTAGAGTCATCTTTAGCTTTTTCTCGACTCTTAAAACATGAAAAAGCAAAGTTATGTTTAAAAGCGTCTAATAAAATTCATTCAAATCGGAAACACAAATCTTCCCATTTATATTTTAGTTGATCGAGTAATCCGCAATCGTGGAAGAAAGTCAATTGAATATCCGTCGTTCTCGGAGGCTTGCGAGTCAACCATCTTTGTCTCCAGAATCGAAAACAATCCGGACAAAGCGAGCTCGTCGAACCAGTTCAAAATCTCCTTTAAAAGTTAGAACAAGTGTTCCAACAACATCTGAGATTCTGGTTACTCCAAACATTTCCGGAAACCCTGCCTCTATAGAAGAAGTTCAACTGCCACAGAAGGACAGTAATACTGATCCTAGTCTGGGGGCAAATACTTATATAACTGAACCAGTTCCATCTGTAACTGGTCCAGAGAGTTTTGTTCCTCAAACATCTGTCGCTGTTGATACAACCCCTTCTTCGGCACCGGAAATCTTTTACGGACCTGACGGTCTTCCTCTTCCACCTGGTCTGATTGCGATAGAGGAAATTATAGAGGAACCGCAAGTATCCACTCCAACTCATTTTGGAGTAGGGGTCACTCTATTTCCTGCTACAACAGAAGTTTGTCCATCACCAATGGAAGTTCCTGTAGAATCACTAGGCAATAAATTGGATAGACTCAAAATGTCTGAACAACCGACGACATCTAGGACTGTGTCAAATGACACGGCGACGGCAGAATTACCTGCTGCAAATCCAACAATGTTCGCCGGCATACCATCTGTCCCAACTAGCTCTCAATCGCTAGAAGGAGTCCACCAAGGGACTATCTCGGCAGTATGGTCTGTTCCTGTTTGTTCCGGAGTAATGTCTGGTAACTCTTATGGTGAGACTCATCAAATTGACCTTTTTGGGAATCAATTTAGGCCATCCAGTCTTCCAGGACAATCAATTGCCTTGAGTTCCGGATTACCACCGTATGGGGGGCAGTATGCCCTTTCATTACCCCCTCCGGGAGGGTACCCATACGGGAGTTCTCAACCTTATTCAAGTTATGGAGGAATTGCAACAAGTAGTTGGGTACCTATGCTATCCCAGCCACCAGGAGTTGTATATTCTATGCAACAGTGTGTACCTGTGACGAACATCCCAACTACACCGGCTATCGTAACCGTGTCGCAAGTTCAAACGATGCCTGTTGTATGTCAACCTCAAATTTCTTAGGTTCTCATGCAACAGCCCCTTGACCCTGCGACCCAACCACAATCGCCTACTGGTGGGACGACACAAGTACAATCAGGTACAAGTACCCCACATCTTGGTCCAATGGTTAGTGTAGCGCAACAACCCATGGTATCGCAACCGTGGATAGTGCAATACCAACAGCCACAATTCCAACAAGTGTACCAAGGTTCTGAATAGCAAATCTTTGCGAATACTGGACAACCATATATCCAAAATGGTCAAAATCAACCACTTTATAGTGGTCAAGTCCACCAACCGTATCAGTCATACCAACATCAACTCCATTATGTTGGTATGCAAAGACCAACTGTTCAGGCGATTCCATCGTACCCTGGTTACGCTTCACCTAACTTGAATCAACAGTTACCATTCGTGGTGACTTTAGAGTTGCCTGATTTACATCGGTTAACCAATGATCCAATTGCTTACGCCCCATGGTGGCCAGTGATTCCGCACAAACTTCCATCGGACATTCCTAAATTCAATGGAAATCCAGGTGAAGACCCGTCGAATCATGTGATGACATTTCATCTATGGTGTTCGTCAAACACTTTAAATGATGATTCGATAAGGCTTCGCCTCTTTCAGAGGACATTGACAGGTCCAGCGGCGAAATGGTATATAGAATTGCCAAGAGCTTCGTTCGACAATTTTAGCTCCCTTGCCACGACATTCTTAACCCACTTTCAATTACCAATAAGGTATGAAACGGGAACAGAGATATTGACTAACTTCAAACAGACAACCGCAACTCATATATCAGATCATATACATGAGTGGCGATGTCGTCGTAGGATGGTGAAAACTTACGTTCCCGATCAGCTGTTAGCTGAATGGTTTATAAAGTCGTTACTTCCGGCTATAACGGAAGATGTGGCCAAGGGGGGAGTCGTAACAGAGGAGCAGGTCATTGCTCGTGCTCAATATCTGGACTTAGTATATACTCAGTCTGGCACGCTCTACAACAAAATACCTGACGCCCCCAGACCTGAATTTTCAATTCCTCCCCCTCCTAAATCGAATACTGACTCTCACGCCAGCAATGGTGTGACTGGCAAACGCAAAATTTCTAGTCAAAATGCAAATGAGGAACTTCTTACCTCATAAGTAAATGCCATGTCGACCGACAAGGGCAAACAACTGAAGCAACCAGGGGGCAAGAAGAAAAAGAAAAGGAAAGGGAAACCCCCGACAGGGTGTCATATATGCGATGAGGATCATTGGACGAAAGATTGTCCTCATATAGCTGAAGTTAAGAAACTCTTCAAGAGTTCAAAAACCCCAGCAGTATTGACTGATCCGTTTCCTAGTCCAAGACAAAATCTGGTTGCTAATCAAAATGCTTCCCGATCCCAAGTGCTTATGTTGTCCACCTCAAAGCAGCAAAATAATGCTTTGACAAGGAATAAAGATCACAGGAATCCAAAGCAATTGAACAACAAGGCAAATAAACAACCTAGTAGTTCAACAACAACTTTGACCAAAGTTGTGCCACCCATCGTTCCTAAACCAATGATAAAGTCGCCAAAGGGAGTAATACACAAATCGACATTTAATCCTCGTGAAAAAATAACACAGGATTACAATATAATAGAGGACCTGACCCAATCGTCGTCCGCTATGTCGACACTTGAGGTAGCGCAAAAATGCACCTCCCAAGAGCAAGATTTATTATCAGCCATAGGTGGGATTGGCCCAATGGATTCCAATCTTGTGGCCTTTGATCATAAAGGATATGACCCTCAGATACCAGCTCAACGAGCTTTCCTTATTCAAGTGAAAGCCCTCAACAAAACTGTTCATTGAACAATTATTGATGAGGGGGCATCTACATGTCTTATGTTGATGAGTTGCTGGAAAAATTTAGGCTCACCACCCTTGTTGAAATCGTCAACGACGTTAAAAGCATTTGATGGACGATCATACACTCCATACGGGATTTTAAATAACTTGCAAGTTGAACTGGGGGGCAAAACAGTAGAAGTTGATGTGGAAGTAATCGACGGAAACCTCGATTACAACATCCTACTGGGAAGGCCTTGGATATATGCCATGGCTGCAGTTGTGTCGACCTACTTCAGGAGGATTGTATTTCCTTTTCAAGGAAAAATTACAATCGTCGACCAACAAACATTTCTCCCCAACAGTTCTCAAGTTACGGGAAGCAGCACAATGATCCATGAAAGTAATCAATCACTCCAAAATATCAGAGTAGGTCTCCTAAAAGACCCTGCCTTAATGGGTACTTTTGCCCTACCGCCGGCAAGTAATCTGGCGGAAGTAGCCACAGTGGAAACCTACAATATGAAATCTTCTATATCCAACGGATTCAGAAGATTCCTAAATATTTTGTCAGCATGGATCGTCGCCCTAATGGAAATACTGTAAATACAGTGGGCTCCGAGGACGGTTCTCATCTCGTGTCAACCTCGTTAAAAAATGAAACAAGAAGTCATGAGGATAGTTCTTTTACTATGTCAACCTCAATAAAAAATGAAACAAATCCCCTTTTCAAAACTCAAAGGTAAACCTTCATTCCAACCACCAAGTTGAATGCAATGAAGCTTGGGGGGCACCCTCCTTTGACATGCGTCATTATGATGCTGGGGGCATGCATAAAAACGAGCAGTTTTGGCATAGTTCATGCTCGTTAAAAAATAAACGCAAAATCGAGCAGTTTTAGCAATGTTCATGCTCGTTAAAAAATAAACGCAAGATCCGAGCAGTTTTAGCACATAGTTCATGCTCGTTAAAAAATAAACATAAGTTGTGAGCAATCTTCCCCTAGAGTTCAATCTCACCCAGAAAAAATGAACCGGTAAATAACCTTGAGAAATGTAACCTTTGACTGCCATATTAAAAGCCATTGGTCGTGTTTATATGCCATCACCTGCACCCGTTCATTTGGCCAATCGTTCATCTCCATATGTTTGTTTACCCATTTTGAGGAACAGCTGCGAAGAGTGATTTCACTAAGCCATCCTTGTGACACTGCCGTGATTGGAAAATTCCAACCTGTACCTGGAATCTGCTGCTGCCCTGTTCATCACTCGTTCCTCAAAAGACGAGTCTTCTTTGAGCTCTTTTCACTGACTCGTAAAATATGAAAAGTTTGCCGATTTTTGGCCTTCCAGCTCGTTAAACGACCGGAAGAGCTATCCCTCCTCTAGATTTTAATCTTTTTGGACCTGAGGGATTATTGCACAAAAAGATCGAGCGCTTGTTTTGTTCGGCTCGTTAAAAGTACCGAAAACTCATCCCTTCTGCATTGTTTTATACTTTTTCAGACTTAAGGGATTAGATGACGAAAAAGGAATTCTGGAGTTGACTTTATGTACCTTTTCAGACTCTCTAAAAATGAAAAGGACCGAGTTATCCTTGTCGTTAGACTCGTTAAATTCATTAAATAGCGACAAACTTGTCTTTAGACGAGAACGAGTTTCCCTATCGCTAGGCTCGTTAAAACATAGCGATGGGCTTGCCCGAAGGGCAGGTTATAGAACAAGCATATGTTATCCTCCTCAAGCTTGACAAAAATAAAGAGGTACTGGTCAGCAATGACTGGGGAAAAATTGGGAGAACCTCACAGCTTTAATGGTAGCAAGTCGCTCTTGAACATGACACTTTGTCCTCCGTATCACATCGGGTTGGGTTGTTTCATTCACCGGTCTCATCACCATGGTCCTCGCCACACCATCCACATTTGGGGTAATGCTATCGATCCATCACATTAGTGTCGTTATATGTTCAAGAGATGTTGTTCTGCAAAGAGTCAACCGTGTCCCATCCACTGCCATACATTGTCCTTCATCCATTTCATGACCGCCACCCTGAATCATACATCACAGTTTGTTTTCACCTCATCACAATCACTAGCTCCGTTCCGTGTCAATGATGTGGGATTCATTAAGGCCCTCCTTTGACGGATCGCTCCTTGTCGACATCAGCTCATTATCCAAGGAGTTGATCTAGGAACAACCCCTTCAGTACTTTGAAGCTTGCATGCCTCAATGGCAAGTTTCTCACTTCCAGCGATAGGTATACATCAATGACCTTCGACCAGAGGATTTTGCATGGTGGTCGACGCCAAGTCCTTTATTCCCACCATGTGAATTGTACTGCTGTACCTTGAGGGTCATCATCCTTATCAGTGATTCCTCTCGCGCTTGTTAACGGTTTACATCATTGACCGGTAATCAAGCGATGTCTTTCCATGTTCGACTTCAAGAAATTCTCACATGGATCGACTTGTACATCGAGTGAAGATCGGAAGAGATTGAAGACCCCGGATCTAGTTTCATCCATCCGGGCTGCGATATATATTCAGGATATAAAGACATTTGATGTGTACATCATTGCAGCAGATGATCATCCTTCTTAAAGGATGATAATTTCAGTAGAGAATTATCAGTCTACCATCAGACAATCGTCTGTTCTATGTACCAAAATGAATTTATAAAGCTGAGCATGGGAATGCTCGCCTCAGCTAGATCATGAAAAAGTATGAAAAATAATGTATTGTATTGTATCTTATTACAGGACACTTCTCAGCAGATTGAATGAACTTCGGATCCTCCTAATAAAGCATTTCACCCGATAAACGACCTCATACTTTAGGGGGCATCTGTTATAGACAATTTTGTGCCTTGTAGCATCAGGCATGAATTGTCAATAATCCAAGGGATCCAAAGTCCCTAAACATGATGTTCCTACCCCTAGAGGAACAAGGTCAGCAAACCAACAGCTCTCAGATCAGTTCTCCACCTGAAAACACTCAAAAACAAGCAATCCTGAAATCAAAGCAGGTGCTCCACTAGGCTTCTGCGCTGAAACTCAACTCCTCCATGGTGTACCTGCATTGCAAAGCAGGTAGAACAAAGGCCACCTGCGCTGAGTGAGATGGGACAAGTGGCACACTGAGTCATTGCTCTGGAATCTTCCAAAAATGACACTTGGATCAGGGATTTCGCCTTGTGATGAGTCAGAGGCTCTGTTTCTCCAAGTGGAAGCAAGGTTCTCCAAGTGGACTCAAGAAATGAAGATCAACTAAAGAGAGAGAGGACACAAGGTAGCTACACATCAGTTGCAAGCTGACTCATCCTTTCTCAATTCATCTATATATTGAGCTCTCTCCTATGAGCTCAGGGGGCTGGAATTTTGTGCAAAGTAATGATATGCTGTTGATTTCACTATAGAACTATTGGGTGATTGCTTGAAGGAGGTGAAGAGGAGAAATTCTTTCTGCTGGGAGGTGTTGCTGGATTGGGGCCTTCAATGGTTGTAACTCTCTCAGAACTTTACTTCTTCATTAATAAAAGCTATTGAGGTTCTTCTATATGCACTTGTTTCAATGATATATTGTGATAATTGTATATTTGATTTATGCTAATCCTTGAATCAGTAATGATTGCATGCTTCTTGTAGTTTCCTTCTTTGTTATTTTGCAAGATCTCATTGTAGCTGGGCCAGCAAAAGAGCAAGGAGCTGGGAGCAAGCAGCTAAAGAGAAGAGTTTGGATTCGACATTAAGCGCAAGGCAACGGTTAGTGCCTTTCCTCATTCTCTCTTGCTTTCGTAAAGAAGTAAACCTTAAGTAGTTTTCTTTACAGTTGTTGCTGAGTTACTATCACCCTTAGAGTGGGATAGGGTCATCCGAATCGGATACTTTTCCCTACAACACCAGCAACCCAGACTTTCCCTTCAGAGTAGACATCATGTACAAGTATGTTGTTGGTTTGGCTGCATTGAAGTTAATGATGCACATTCTTTTAGATGAGTTGGACAGAGGAGCTCGAGCATTTTACTCGGATGCTATGGAGGCAAGTGTTAGGTTTCAGACAAATTTCACCGTGGAGCACACAGACACCATCAAGGACTACCAATCTTGGCATCAGTATGTTACTGTCGATCAACATGAGGATGTTGAGGAGTTGGACTTCCATGGTTGTCTAAGTCATAGTGATGTCTAGCTTAGCTTTCTCAAGCTATTTTGTTTCACATGGGTACATGTGCATTGCAATGTAAAGTCATGTTAAGTGTAAGTAAAGTTGTGATAGTTGGATGTAACAATCATAGAGTAGGTGAAGAGTCATGAGAGTAGTTGAACTGTCACAAAGGGGAATGTCAAGGGTCACCCCACCCTTCGCTATAAATAGTCCCTCATAACTCATTGTAAAGGCTTTTGGTCAACCAAGCTTCTGATAAGACTATCTTGGAGAGAGCTTGGACAGTATTGTAATGAGCCTTGGCTTCTCCACTGGATAGAGCTCATACATCTCTTTTGAGGAGCAGGCGGATGTGGATGTAACATTCCCCTATTGGAGCTAGAGGTTGGACATGGATGTATTATATGACTAGAACTTACACTTCTTTATATAATAAGAGCTAGCATGTTTCATGCATATATTGTATCGTATTCTATGCTATCTTGTTTACTCTAAATGATATATGTATTGGTTTTCTTACACATGCATGTATGTACTATTCTGTATAAGTATGTATGAATCTTTCTAAAATGTGTTGTTGGTTTAACCATCACTTTGGATTTCTCGCTAACTTTCCTTCCATGTTGTGATGTATCTTTGCTCGTGTGTTCCCTTCCAAGCCGAGTACTATTATAGGTTGCCAAGGGGTGCACTCATCTCAACCCCCATGTGTTAGAACCTCTCATAAACCTTCCTTGACTCACTGCAGCTGTCACACCCTTGCTACCAACAGAGTTATATTACTTGCCTCTGTGTGAAATCATGGTCAAGGTATTACCATACGACCCACTGTTGGGACTCCTACACCAAACGATCTGAGGTCTAATTGGGACTTCTTACCGAGGAGATCCCATAACATGTTGGTGGGTACAACACTGTCAACAGGACACAAGATTTCTCAGTGCACTTTGGACTACATTGTGGGAGACGATGGACGTGAAGTTGAATAGGTATACAACATTCCATATTTAGATAGATGGGAACACTTATTTATTCGACACATCAAAGCTCATTCTTTCACATTGATCTTGGATCTCTGACATCCCATGGCACATCTAGGACTCTCTGAGACATCCGGCTCAGCTATTCACGAGTAAGTGGCCTCAACTTGTGTTTTTTAGCATTTCTATCGCTTTTTATGTTTTTGCTTGTGTGAGTCATGTTTTATTGATTTATTTGAATTCTTTATATCATTTACATGTATACTAGCTTTTCGTATCATTGTTTCAGTTTTCGTTGCTATCTCACTATTGTCGCATGCCTGAAACTGTTTTGCACGAACGGTCGATGATTCAGCGACTGGATTCACCCACATGCATGTTGATCTGTTTATTGAATATTTCATTCATGTTTCCATGGAATGTCAATCACTTATTCTTTCACTTAGTGTCACCATGCATTCACTTTCATATTTTCTTTAAGTTGCCCATCGGCAAGTCTGGCCAACCTTGGCCTGGACTCTGCCTTCACGGAGACAACATTGAACAATCTGGGAAGGAAGGGTCTGTATTCCTCTCCAGAAATGTGCATTTCTTCCCAAGCACTATCCTTTATGACTGTTTTGCACATTTCTGAGGGATAATGACTACTAGACCATAAAATTACGCAATGCAGTCCCTGAGCCTGTAGTCACTACCAACTGGAATTGTACATTGTGTAATCCCAGCAGAAAAGAGCCAGTCTGGATTGCACATTGCACAAATCCAGTAATTAGTCTTTCCTTTTAGATAACCTAGACTTCCTTTTCCACAATTCTGGAAACCAGTCACCCAGCCTCCCAGAAGAAATTATGCAATATTGCCTATCAGTTCCCCAAGTATGGGTTATGTCATTCCCGACTTTGCTTTAGTTTTCACTGAGAGATGTCTTTCCATGAATGTCGCTTGTCTCCAGATATTTCAGGTGTTTATCTACCTCTTAACAATATAGGATCAATGGCTTCCAAGAAAGTGGGTTTACAGGACACTGACAGAAAGGCAGCTACAACAACAGTTGAGCGAGTGTCCTCTACTCTACCGATTTATGAAGATACAAAGTTATTTCTAGACAAGGAAATCAAACTCAAGTGGAAAGATGTTAATGAAGCATTCATAAGAACTTTTGAGGAAGGCCTCAAAGACCGTCAGGTGTATGTGAACATTCACAAGTATAGATTGTACCAGATTGCATGCAGATACCCCATGTTCCCATGTGCATACATGATACACTGGTTCATCTCACACACTAATCCCGAGACGATGACCTTGAGAAGTGTCAGTGGGACGAAGATTGCAACCTTTTGGGCATGAGACTATGATGAGATGTATCAGATGTTAGAGCCCATGACTATCATGAAGACTCCCTTCAACTTACCCAACCACAGTGCTAACTCTAGAGACATTCTAAAGAACTGGGTAAAGGAGATGGGTCGATTCAGGTTGACACCCAACCAGATCTATAAGACGAAGATACTGTGGATGGCATATCAATACTTGGTCATATTTTCATGCCAAATGTATGGACAAGAAAGCATGAAAACCTTCCCATAGAGTTGGGTGATCGCACTGGACCAATTGGCCAAAGAGGGAAAACCATGTAACTAGTACGACATGTTGGCTCATTAGCTAAAGGAATAAGTAACGAAGGCTCGAAAGTTTGCCGGAGGTATGAATGTAGAGATTTACATGTCCATCTACATCTTAGATGCAATCTGTGCCCGACAAGAGTTCACGGGCTTGGAGTGGGCATGGTCACCGACAGAGACTGCTATGAACACATATTTCAAGTTGTTGTCTGAATGCAGCTTCAGAGGAGTAATCACACGGCTATCCGATCATTTTTTCACCCTAGTTTACAAGATGATATTCGAACAGGATCCACCTTACATTTCAAAGGAAGCCATGGAGGCACTGTTGAATGGTATGCCTCACCATCTAGCACCTTCATCCGAATATTCAGTGCAAAGAAGCCTCTACATGTCCTACTGAAGTTTTCCTTGGACATACTTGTCGTGTAGGAAGTAGCATATCACATCTCAGCAGGATTGATAACTAGACTGCACCAAAATAAGAAGGCACCTTGGCCCACTCTTCCATTGTGGATTGGGTGATATGAGATCCGAAGTATCAAGCAAGTGAATGTCGAAGCATAACAGACGAAGAAGTATCCATTCGACCTCCGAAGTTACACTCTGTATGATCCACATTGTATTGTGAAGGATCACTGCATGAGAGTTTAATTCAACTCGATCCATGGGGAATTTCATTGGGCTGAGGAGGACCCATGGAGATATTGCTACAATTTCTCCAGACCCAATGAATAGGTCGGCTTCACTGTGGAGTGGTTAGTGAAGAAACATGAAGCAGCATCATGGATAGCACTAGCATTAGCACCAACAGTAGTAGCAGAGGCAAGCATACCATTGCGTGACAAGGGTAAGAGGAAGATTGTTGATCGCATGGAAGTGGAGCAAAGCTAAAAGTTTCGGGCTGATCCATTAGTAGATAAAGTAGCTATGGCTATAGAGGCAAAGAGGCACCAGTGTGACATGTGAATTGCACAAAGGCAGAGGGATAAGAGAAGAATGGAAGAAGCAGAGAAGGAGTTGCATGAGATGAGGGAGCAACTCCGAAAGGAACAAGAGTTGTGCAAACAAGAGAGGGAAGCGCAATAGTAGCAGATACAACAGGGGGTGCAACATGTGCAAACACATGAAACAACACCCATATAGGTCATGGGCTTATTAGATCAGCTGGCATCAGGCTAAGAGGGTGAACCATCGCAGGAGCAAGACTTCAGTCATGATATAGAACAAGCACTTCAACAGTTGGATGCGTACATGGAGCAGCAAGAGTTGGAACAGGACACCAACCTCATGGCTCATCACCAAGAGGTTAACTTAATCACTTCACCACAACTAGATGATGAGGAAGTATTGAGTGACCAAGGGGGCACTGAGATCCTTGGTGATCAACCGAAAGGAGAGATGCACAACATCTAATTCGACAAGTCTAAACATAGAGTTGTGCAATCTCGCAGAGTATCAACTCTGGAGGATCATATATATCCTGGGAAAGTTGAAGAACGACTAATCTTGACTTATGTGCACAAACATCAAACAACCGTGTATGATGAATCCACTAGCTCAAGTGTTGACTTTCTGATAGTTTAGAATGAGTGAATGGTGAAGGAACTACAAACAACCAAGCAAGGAGGAGACCTGGTGACACCGTCCGCTCGATTTGTACTAAAGAAGGCAATACTAGTTGAATTATTGTCCCTTGACACAATGATGCGAGCATTGTACTCCAAGTTTGGTACCGTACATAAGGCAGTTGTCCATCTCAATGGATGGCAATAGCGATGTGTTAGAAGAGCACGTATCTTAACGAACTTGCATGCTATTGTTCGTGACATGCAAACATGGATGATGAAATACAAGGGAGCTCTGCTTCACTTGCCTAAGATGATGAGGGCTAATGTGGTTGAGCTGAAAACACGTATCCAAATTCAGATCCAGAACTATGAAGAGCTCCCGCAACTCATCACTAGCATACATGCCTCCCATGCACGAGTATTCAATAGTATGGATGTTGTGGTGCGCACACATGTCATCCCATCTATTGGGACTCCAACCCAGGTGAAGACAAACAAACAGGTCTGACTAGAGTTTGAATCGTACTTCTACAAGTTGATGCGCATTACCACCAACGAAGAATTGCCCATCAGAGTAGATGTCATGCACAAGTATGTTTTTGGTCTGGCTGCATTGAAGACAATGATGTGCATTCTTTCAAATGAGTTGGACAGAGGATCCCGAGCAGTGTACTCGGATGTTATGGAGGGAAGAGTCAGGTTTCAGACAAATGTCACCATGGAGCACACGGACACCATCAAGAACTACCAATCTTGGCATTAGTATGTTATTGTTGATCAGCATGAGAATGTTGAGGAGTTGGACTTGCATGGTTGTCTAAGTTAGAGTGATGTCTCTTGACTTTCTCAAGCCATTTTGTTTCACATGGGTACATGTGAATTGTAATGTAAAGTCATGTCAAGTGTAAGTCAAGTTGTGATAGTTGGATGTAACAATCATAGAGTAGGTGAAGAGTCATGAAGGTAGTTGAACTGTCACAAAGGGGAATGTCAAGGGTCACCCCACCCTTTGCTATGAATAGTCCCTCATAACTCATTGTAAAGGCTTTTGGTTAGCTAAGCTTCTAATAAGACTATATTGGAGAGAGCTTGGATAGTATTGTAATGAGCTTTGGCTTCTCCAATGCGCAGAACTCGTACATCTCTTTAGAGGAGCAGGCGGATGTGGCTGTAACATTCCATTATTGGAGCTAGTAGTTGGACATGGATGTATTATATGACTGGAACTTACACTTCTTTATATAATAAGAGCCAACACGTTTCATGCATATGTTGTATTGTATTCTATGCTATCTTGTTTACTCTAAATGATATATGTATTGGTTTTCTTACACATGCATGTATGGACTATTATGTATAAGTATGTATAAATCTTTCTGAAATGTGTTGTTTGTTTAACCATCACTTTGGATTTATCGCTAACTTGCCTTCCATGTTGTGATGTATCTCTGCTCGTGTGTTCCCTTCCAAGCCGAGTACTATTACAGGTTTCAAAGGAGTGCACTCATCTCAACCCCTGTGTGTTAGAACCTCTCATAAACCTTCCTTGACTCACTGCAGCTATCACATCCTTTCTACCAACAGATTTATATTACTTGCCTCTGTGTGAAATCATGGTCAAGGCATTACCATACGACCCACTGTTGGGACTCCTACACCGAACTGTCTGAGGTCTAATTGGAACTTCTTACTAGGGATGTCCCTTGACATGTTGGCGGGTACAACACCGTCAACAGGACACAAGATTTCTTAGTGCACTTTGGACTACATTGTGGGAGATGATGGATGCGAAGTTGAATAGGCCTACAACATTCCATCTTCAGATAGATGGGAAAACAAAAGTAGTCAACAAGACTTTGGTGCAAATTTTGAGGGGTTATAATCGAAAGCATCTGACTTGGGATGAAAATTTGGTATATATACAAGACTTTTATAACATAGCAGTACAAAATTCTACTGGTAAGTCTCTTTTGAAAATTATTTTGGATATTTCTCATCTTCACCTTTGGATATTGCATATAGGTATTGAGGAGGAGTGAAGGAGGATTTTATAGGGGATGATGAACCAAATTTCACCATTTGAGGGCTAAAAAATTTGTTGAGAAGATCAAGAAAATCCATATACAAGTACAAGAAACACTACAAAAATCAAGAAAAGTATAAGGCCAGACACGATCAACACAGAATAGAGAAATTGTTCAAGACGGGAGATAGAGTATGGGTACAAGTGAAAAAGGAGAGGCTATATGGTCTTGGTAACAAAATTAGGTCTTTGCGACATGGTCCCTTCAAGATACTAGAAAAGGTGGTTGATAATTCCTATTGAATCAATATACCACCATACATGTGAATTTACTCAGTTGTGAATGTAGATAATATGAAACTTTATGAGCCCTCCATGCTACATTACGAAGAGGAATAGGTCCTACCTTATGTGGAGGATTTAGTAATATAATCTCAAGAAGAGTTGAAAAAATATACAATTTTATAGAAGAGGTCCAAAACTATAAGACAGGGGTAACATGATCTTTAGTATATTAGGTTGAATAAACAACTTCCAAGCAAAGCTAAATGGTGCATTTGAGAGGTGGAGGAAAAATTTCCTTACCTTATTCCGTAGAAGATTTTTGGGATAAAAATCTTCCAAAAATGGGGAGGTGTGATCCATATTGGATTATTATATCATTTTTCAGCCATATTTATGCTTTTAAAGTGGAAAAAGTAGAGGAATCAACTCATAAGACCATTTTTACCGATGCTACCTAGTTTGGAAAATTAGTATTTGAAACCTTTTAAGAGCATTTTGATGTATCAAATGAATTTTTTTGGAGGTAAAAATTTTCTAATTTAGTTACACACATTTTTTTCTATTCTATACATAGATACATTTCAAGCGGTGCAAGAATTGCATCAATTAGAGTTCATTTGTAAAATTTATGCCACTCAGAAGCTAACCTTCCTATTTTCACCACCATAAATTGAGAGGATTACATATCATCCCCCATTATTCATGGAAAAGGGGCTACCCAGGTCATTATTATGAAGAAGACTCTATAAGAGTCAATATTGTAACTCTAGTTAAGATTTGAAGTAGTCAAACCTAAGCGCTAGTAAGCTATTGGGTTGTGTTATAACCGAGCAACTAGGAGGAAAGGGGGTTCCATTCTTTTGAGCACATTTGTACCATAGATGAGAAAAAATATATGAGAGAGATATAATATAGAGAAAATAGAGAGGAATTATGCAATTTATTATGGCATGGGCCATAGGGCATACTTCTTTGTAATCGTAGCCATTTTCTATTCAAAGAAAGAGAGCAAAGTGACCTCATCTTCCAGCTAGGTTTTCTCCCAAAAGGGTTTCGTAGGTCATAACTTGTGTCAATCACGGTTTGAGATTTTTTTTCATTATTCTCTATTTAGTGCATAATTTTAATTTACGTGCATATGCAAATAACTATAATCTACAGGTCCAGAAATATAAAGAAAATAAAATCCTAGCAACGTAGATTTCATATGTTTAAAGATTTTATTTATCAAATCTATTGTGACAAATTTTCTAGTGGAATATATACAATAATTTATGGATCAATAAACCACGCATGAAAGAATAAATTCAAGTAGATTATGTGTAGTTATGTGAACAATGAGAAGAAAGGAAAAAAAGTTATAGTTTAGGAAAGGAGTAAGAAGCCATGAATTTATGTTGAACATAGCTTCTTGAAGTTAGTAATTACGCTAAGAATTGATTAAAACCCTTTCTTCCTCATCTCCTTAATTGTTCTCCTGTCAAAAACCAATCAAAATTAAATTAAAATAAAAATACCAAATCTACAAAACAAACATTTCCAATCAAATTTAATTAATTAAATAAATAAATAAATAAAAAGAAATGTGAGCTTTCCATTGATCCTTGTGAAGATTTTATTGGCAAAATAGAACATATTTGAATGGTTCTACACTCAACACAGGCTATGAGAAAATGAAAATGCAAAAAATTAAACTCAGAAAATTAATTTTTTTTACAAATTTGGAGCTTGATTTTCTGCTAAATTTTAGACTCATTTACTGACCTAATATGGTCATGCAACTACTTCATAAATACTTTTCCTGATTTTATCTATCTAACAAGCCATCCCGAACCTCATTTGGTCAAATATAACTCAACATATGGGCTTCCAAAGTTGAAGTGTCAAAATTACTAGAATTCTAGAAAAAATGTTGCCTCAGCTAAGAAATTTTAATTAAAATCTAATTATACCTTAAATTAACAATCATTACTTAATTAATATTAATTATAATTACAAAATTAAATTAAATTAATTACAAACTAATTATATACCATAAAAATAAAAAATTTAATATTTAATTAAAATTAAAACTAAATTATATTATAATTATAATTATAAATAAATTATTATTAAAATATATTATAATAAAAAAATCATGTTCAAAATTTCACAAGTGGCTTTTAGATCCATGAATGGATCGAATAAATGGAGGCATTGCGTGAGACGAACTATATGCACACAGATATCATATATCGACTATATCATAACTTTTTAAAATGAAGTAAATAAAATTACTGATGTCCAATATCCAATATTGAAACTTCTTTTTTTAATATCGGATTTTTTTTTTTTAAATATCGAGACAAAATATCAATATTGTTAATCAGAAATTTTCTATCGAGACTTTTTATATCATGATTTTTCATCGGACTTTTCATATCGAGTTTTTTATTTTGGTTTTTTTTATTGACAATAGGAGGTGAGGTGAAGTGGGGCCCAATTGGAGTGGGACTCATCCATTATAAACTACAACCACTTGGTAATTCAAAATCCAAAAAAATGAACTACAACCACTTTGTGATTTTGATATTTCAAGCTTTGTAATTTCTTTTAAAATTGGGCATTGGAAACCGACATCTTGAAAACACCTAATTTTAATTGTTCTACAATTTGACTGCTCTGATTTTGTAGGACCATAAGTGAAAAATGAAATAATTGGTAAAAATTAACTAGGAATTAATATTTACAATTAATTACTAATTTATTTACAAAAATTAAAATAATATACATATTGTACAATTTTTAACACAAGTGGTAAAAATGATCAAACTTTGGATGAAAAACGTTTGCAAACCATGTAACCAAATAAGATGAAACAAGTATCGATGGAAAGCGAGAGAAAAGTTGAACTTAATGAAGCAATCAAAATATGAATCCAACAAAAATGAAATTTTGGAAAAATTGTAGGACACTTAACCAAAAGAAAACATTAAAAATATTATTTAGCCAAAAATTTATGGAAAGGGTCTCCATTATTTGAAATCAATAAGTAAAAAAGTGGAGATTGAGTTTTCACTATAACATTGGCGACACAAGAAGAAGAATCAATTATCTCTGGTTAAAGATAATGAACTTTAATTTACCCAAAAGTTAAAAAGAATGGAGTCCATTGAATCAACAAACAATAAAACATTTCCATGGGTCCCACATAAATATATTAAGTAATATGAGTTCAAAAAGATAAATACTCAAAGCAGACTTGAGTAAAAATCATGAATCCAAATTTAGGGAAAAACTATTTTAAAATTACCTCGTATGAGAAAATAGAAGAAGGTATAGATAGGAGTTTTTTGATAAAGAATATATCCATCTACTAATGGTCTTTGACATCACTTCGCTACCAGTGAGCCTCAACAACACGTCAGTGAAGTTGTATTTTATGCCATACAAGCATAGCCCGGCTACTAGCGAGTGTTCATAGCCCCGACAAGTTTACTTGTATTTCTCATGCTTTCTCTTTTAATCACTGTTTTGATAAGCACATTTGAAAGATTTTATTTTATGATGTATCTGAGTGAAAGAGGTGGGATCGTAAAAGAGAATTATGTTAATGGATATAATACTTCCATAATGTTGACTCCAAATTTTTTTCTCGCGACTATCAATCAGAGGCACTTATAAAATGGAGGGGTGGGAAAGATCCATTGAGTTAAACTCAGGTCAATTTTTTCTTTGAAAATGTGAACCATATCACTTAGAAAGGATGTGTGTTTCTCCATGAAAAATATTTTAAGGCAAGAGGGATTGATAATTCCATAAAGGTATACGTTTAATGGTAAATGAAATTCATTGAAATGGATAGAGTAAAAAATACCCATGTATGCCAACCATTGTTGGGTGAGGAAAATACATTCCACATAAATCATGGTAGAGTCACCAAAATCAAGCCAAAACCAAAAACAAAAGGAAAATAACTCCAAACTGAAGTGAAAAATAAATCAGCAAACTTAAAAAATGTAAAAATGAAGAAAGCAAAAGTTTAAAGAAAAAATCATAATTTTAGAGAACAAACTCCTACAAGATAAACTATAAATGTCTCAACAAACGAATAAAAGAAGAAAACAATCTGTGTGTTCATCTTATGTTGTGAATCTAGTAAATTTTATCTTGTAGAGTTATAGTGATTAAGATTCCAAAATTAAAAGGTGAATAACAATTATGAGATATAATAAGCTAAATGAGAAGTCTTTGCTTGCTACACATTTTCTTGTTTTAAAGGAAATCTTACATAAAATCATCTCAACTATTTTATGATACAAACAATGCTTAAGAAACAGGCTAAAGGTTCAAAAATTCCTAGTTTAGCAGATTTGATAAATGAACATTACTTCTACTCCAAAACTCAACGGAAAACAAGAAGAATGAGCTTCAAATTGATCTGGTAGAGGTGTGAAAAAGTTTATGAAGAGCTACAAAACAAATTTCTATATCAACATAAACTAAAAGCAAAAATTAATCCAAAAGTAAAGAAATGGAAATGAATGCAAGTGTGCATATGAAATTTACCATTCGATAATTTCATTTAATTTTACCTGGGAAATATCATTTTCTCCAACAAAAGATAACTTCTCTTTTTGAGTAGAATTAAAAACATAAATAAGTTCCTTTCAAAGTAGTTTACATTGTCCCAAAATCATAATTTATTCAATCAAAATTAAAACAAGGAGTATTAGAAAATGATGTCTCATATTCAATGTATCAGATGTAAACTAAATCCATAGAAATGAGAATAAAACGATGTTTCTTTATGAATTTCAATGATGAATGTTCTCTTAATATTTCAAATTTGATATTCACTCCATAATTCTCATAAATTTTCAAGATTCAAGACCAACTCTAAAACAATGTAATGCATATGTGTAAGAGGTATTGCAATTTTGCATGCTAAATACATATTGATACATCAAAACTCAAATATAAGAGAAATCAAACACGATTTACCTATTCCAAATTGCTGCAATATTATAGTGCTTGTTCAAAAGTTTTTTTGAAAAATACTAAAGGATGATGGGATGAACATCCAATAGGGAGACAAAGGAAAAAACGTAAATGAATCATGAGTGATGAAATTTCTCATTAACCAAGAAGATTTTTTAGAAGAGTAAAAAGACGCTGATTTGTACACACCATGAAGAATGTATATTCCCAAAGTCACAAAGGTATCCTAAAAAATGAATAATTGGATTCGATAAAATTATAATTAAAATACATCCAAGCTCTTGACCACCATGATAACATGAAAGTAAGCATATATATACAAAGATAATCAAGTAAGTTTTCATGTGAGCATAGTGAAAGACCAAAATGAATTGATCAAATACCTACGAGGATACTTAACCCAATATTCTGAAATCCTAAGGTTCTGAGAGGATTAAAGCAAACGGTAAGAGCTACAATAATCAAGACTTCCGAAATGGGAACAATTCTCTGATAAATTAAATTCCGATAAATAGAGCTTTTGTTAATCAAATTTTTTTGGCATAATTTCCTTTTGTAGGTTTAATTGATTTTCACTTCCAATATCAGGTGTCGCATTATAAAATTTCTTGTAAATACTTAAAATAAGAGTACGGAAAAAAGGAAGCTCAAATTTAATATTGGATAAAAACATAATATTGAAACTCAAATACGGTAATAGTGCAATGAGATTCTGAGATGGAGGGATTTTAGTAGATAAAATAAAATAGGATTCATGGATCTCAGAGGAATTCCTTCAAAAGTGTTTTCAAATGGTTTGATATAACATTAACCCAAGAATCCGATATCAGAAAGTGAACAACAAAAAATCAGGATTCCAATAATTACCAGATAGAGGACTTAAATCAATACTGACGAAGAAATGTGACTGAAGGGGATGTAAAATGAATGAGCGTAATGGATAAGTTTTTAACTTCAACTGAAAAATGTGAGATTCACAACATGCATAGATAAAGTCATGGATAGGATTATTTGCTGCAAGCATTTTGTGCAAATTTTCCTTTGTTTGTAGCAAATCTGAGCAATAAAAAGTCTAAGCATTTCATTTTAGCTACATTGATGAGAGACATAATATGATTATTGACTCATATTGATAAATATACAAATGATGGAAAATATGAATAGAATAAAAGCTAAATAACACCCAAATTCTGATGAAATAATAGATACTTCCCTGGACATGTTGCATATTATAAAGGGTTGGCTGCTTTCTTATTTCAAGTCTCCAAATTCAAGCCAATGAAGATCTGTAAAAGAAACAAAACATAAACCAGAATTAAACTATGAAAAAAAATCAACAGATGAAGATGAACATGTTAATTCATACTTGGAAGAACATTGATTGTAAGTTTACCTCATGAATCTTCAAGCTCTCCCATGCATTTCTCAAAATTTGCATATTTTCAACATCATCTACTTATTCAGTAAAAAAAATCTAATTATTGATCTTTCAAATTGCATCCACTTCAAATTTACATTGGAGGACAAGAGTGGTGAAAAAGAGCCTTTTAGAAATACTTGTGAATCAAAAAATTTCCAAGTCGTAGCAATTCCTTAGAATTTCTTCATATATGATTTTATTACAAAAACAATTTTAACAATATGATGAAGTTTTGGAAAAACAAGACAATGAAGCTCTACACAAGTGTGTATGAACTGACTATATAAGAACTTTAATATGTTCTAAACCACTGTGCCAGAAAATGAAGGGGGATGTCAAGAAAAAATTGGATTCATTACTTTCTTATTAAAAAACTCTAATAATGAAATAAATGCAAAAAAAATAACATAAATCTAAATCAATCTATCCCTAATTCTAATTGAATGAAAAGAAACATGACTAGGTAGAGTCTTACTTCTAATGTAACCATTCTCTCATTTTAACTCCTGCATGTATGTATAGGTCAAACATTAGTAACAATAATATAGTTAAATAAATAAAAATAAATTTGAATATAGTATGTACACTAATTGCTAAATTTTTTACAAGAAGTAACTTATTTACAATCACCTTCTCTTGAAATGTTCTTTCCACCTGAATTTAAATTGGATCATAGAAATATGGATGAATTTCCATTAATGATTGAAAGAGGTTTAAAAGAGAAGATAACAAGCTAGATTGTGGAAATGCAATTTTAGATACAATAGTGTGAAATAATGTGTCATTCTTTTTTTTTTCACTACTGGTTCAGGGATACCCATGGTCAGTGGGTCCGCTACGTCTAGGATTGAGCAATGCTAGGGTGGACCCCACCTGAAGGGGGTCACACCTCTCGGTATATTTACTGACCTGGCCCCAAGAGCTTTCAGGTTTCAACCCTGTGACCTCCCATTGGCAAGGCACTTGATTGACCGATTGAGCTAACTCTTGGGGCTTGAATTTGTCATTCTTATGTACATATGTTAAATTATTAACAATCTTAAGTTTAGGAAAACTTTCCAAATGTCTTTCAAATGTACCAATAAAATTTGGATGGAAATATGATAGATTAAATAGAAGATCATTAATTGAATTAGATCGCTGGTCATATTATGAGAATACACTCTATTGTTGGCACTGCTTTAGAGAGGAAAGGAATAGGTGATAAGAGATGAACATCAATTGAAATTGGAAGAGTAATAACTCTTGATATTCATGATTATGATTTGAAACTTTATTTTCCCATTAAGACAATGCATCAATTGAGTGTTCAATAATAAACACCTCAATATGCCAACATAAGATATTTGAAAACTGAAAAATGCAAACATAAAACAAATCTGAAATCAAACAAAATAAGTAAATGAAAATTAGCAAAATCAAATCATTATTTAAAACACTATTAAAATTAGTGCTATAGCACAATTGGGACCGATTCAGAATGATTTCCTCCTCACAAGAGCTTACCAAAATAATAGAATTAGAATGATCATATTTTGAAAGAGGGAAAGATTGATGACTATGAATAGGAGTGAGAAATTGATCATCATAAGAATCACAGATTTAGATGGATTATTGAATGCTGAAATCATGAAGATGTTTGGTTGTTTGAAAATGAGAATTTATTGGAATTATTTCTAAATTAGAGTTTTCTTCATTCTCACATGTGATTTGACTTAGACCATGAGGATTTAATGTATAAGAAAATAAATGAACATTCTCCATGTCAGAGTAATTATCATAAATTTTATAACATTTTCTAGAATTCCCTTCATTCTCATTCGATGTATCAAAACAAGAAGGAATATGGAGCACATGTTCATTAATGCCATAAGAATGATCAATAATTGTCCCTCTATCTTGATAAAAACTAAAATAAAATTCATGTATATCAACCTCTTTATTTTTTGGAATAACATTAATGCAAAGAGGAGATAAATCGCTATCAGCAAAAATATCAGGATAGAGGTAAAAATGAGAATCAGAAGCAATGAATTTGAAAATATCTCTATTTGTAGATGCTTGTAAATTTTTCCCATTGCAAATTTCAGATTCCAAGTCATTTACTTGGCTAATTGTGCTTTCTTGAAGAACCTTTTATGACTGTCTTGAATTTAGTATTTGATTAGCATAAAAGAATTTAGAAATTTCTACAGTAGATTGCATATTATTGAAAACTTCAATTTTTTCTTATACTTGTTGATTTATGATTTGATTTTCTAAATTTATTTCATAGTGATTTTCACATTTCGTGGCAGATGGCCCTTCAAGTTTGTTACTAATTTCTTATTGTAATTTTTTATCAAATTATTGCAAGTTTTGTGATAATGATCCATTAACAATATTATCATTAATATTGCAAGAGGTGTGTACTAGATTTAAGAATTTATTATACATGGCTGAAGCCACATCATCAAGGTTAATATGCACCTCTATATCAACATTTTTTATAATGTTACTAGAATTGAATTAGAGTCATTAAATCTTGCAATTGTTACATATGGATTTGAAATAGGAGGAAGAGAACAAACATATTGAAACCAATCCATTAACTCATTGCCTGAAGGTTTATCTTCAACTTTGAATCTCAAGCAAATTAATTGAAATCTAGCAGTAAAATCTAAGAGAGATTCATTTCTAAATCTTCATAAATCCTTGAATTCATCATATACCTGTTCATAATCGTAATCGTCAAATTCATAAAGGAACATCATGATAAAATGATCCCAACTATGAATAGAGGCAACTAGAAGAGATTGACACTCGCTTTTGGCTTTTCTTGAGAATGTAAATGTAAATATCCTGCATTGAATACCGTCATCAATATCATAAAAAGTAGAATTTGAAAATTTTTAAATGAACTACAAGGCATGACCAAATGTAGAAACATTATTCTTGCCGTTAAAGTTTACCTTTGACAAGTGTCTTACTATTTCGGGTGGACTATTTGGAAGATGCATGTCTAGAGATACAACTTGAAATTGGAAGTTTAAGAGGATCCATTATGATTAAAATAAAACTTTAAAATACAAAAACTACAAAAGACAACAACTCTTCAGGCCCTCATAGCGCAAAAAATGTTGTAGGCTCGAAATTTCTACCTCGACATTATAAGGGAGACCACCTAGTCAGGAACTTAAAGAAACTCCTTTACCATGTGGAATGGTGGTTCCAACTAGTTAAACTAGGTTCAATTACATTCTCTCTATCTCTTCTGGCTTAAAATATGTATTTTTCTTACCAATAGAGAAGAGACATCAGATCATCCCTCTTATTGAAATTTTGCGAGTGATTCTTAAGCTAACCTAGGGCTCAACCAAACCACTTTAAAGAATATCCCTGTATGAAAAGACTTCTAGGATGCAGAAATTAAAACTCGAATGAAAAGTCTAATATAAGATGCATCTAATCCGAGACCTATCTCGATTGAAGGAAGACGTATATCTAACCCAACCAAGAGAAAAGTAATTAACTGATTGAAATTTACATATATCTGGCTTATAGTGAGTATCATTCTAACGAAGTAGTTTAATTAACTAATATTGTGAATTCCAAAATGCATTATGTTTAAAGATCTATTAAAAAGAATGATCAACCATTAAAATTAGGAAGTAATTCACATAATGCTAATAACTATTAAAGTAATAACAACGAATTATGAAACAATAAAATTAGGAACAATGTTACTAGTAATTAAATCAAGATTAAATGACAGATTTTTTTATTAAATAGCTACTTAGAAATCTGGTTTAAATGTACATGGGAAAAAAACAACACTGATAACAGACTCATGAGACAAACAAATTGGATAGCTAAGCTGTAAGAAAGGAATTCATATCAACATAAGTACACATATATAAATCCAATAACATAATTTTGCTATAAAAATAAATGAAATCTGTATTAAAAATAATAGTCTTCAAAACACAGATTGATTAAACCTAGTCCCTTTCCCAATTCTTTGAATCTCTTACAGTCTCCTCCAAAACATAAACTTTGTTGCTAAAATCAAGAGCTGTATTAATGCAAACTTTTCCTCTCATACATTTTTCAGAATAAAAAGAGACAAATCCAAATAATCCCCAGATCTAAGATTGATCATCTCTATCTAAAACATGAAATCCTTATTACTATAGTTCTTTAAGAATTAAAGAATTGCAGAGAAGAGAAACCCTTTTTCCATTCTACAAAGCATTATTTATAATTACAAAATGAATTCTAAATAGAAGAGTTGTTGAAGAAAAAATCTGCTCCAACAATTTTCATTGGTGAAAATTCTTTTTCTTCCCTTACTGGAGAAATTCCATTGATTCAATCCCTTTCTTCCTCTTTTCTTCAACTATTCTCCTATAAAAAAACAATAAAAAATAAATTAAAATGCAAATTATAATAAAAAATACCAAATATGGAAAACAAACATCTCCAATTAAATTTAAATAAATAAATAAAAGGAAATCTAAGCTTTCCGTTGATCACTATAAAGATCCTATTGGACAAAGAAAACATAGTCAAATGTTTCTGCACTCAACAAAATGTATGAGCAAATGAAAATGCAAAAAAATTAACTCAGAAAATTAATTTTGTTTACAAATTCGGAGTATCATTTTCTGATAAATTTTAGACTCATTTAGTGACTAAATCTAGTTATGCAACTACTTCAGAAATATTCTCCATGATTTTATCTATCTAACGAGCCATCCTGGACCTCATTTGGTGAAATATAACTCAACTTATGGGCTTCCAAAATTGAAGTGTCAAAATTAGTAGAATTTCAGAAAATTGTCATCTAGGCCAAAAATAGATTTTAATTAAAATCTAATTCTACATTAAATTACCAAACATTACTTAATTAATATTAACTTTTATTACAAAATTAAATTAAATTAGTTACAAACTAATTATATATCATTAAAATTAAAATTAAATTTAAAATTAAAATATATTATAATATAAAAAATGATGTTCAAAATTTTACATGTGGCTTCTACATCCATGAATGGATCGAATAAATGGAGGAGGGGCTTTTATGCAGAAGCCATTGCATGGGACAAACTATATACACAGAGATATCGGATATTAACTATATCATAAGTTTTTATAATGAACCAAATAAAATTATCGATGTCCAATATCCCATATCGAAATTTTCTTTTAATATCGATTTTTTTTTTAATTACTGGAACTTTTTAAAATATTGGGATTTTTAAAATATCGGGATTTAAAATATCGATATTTTTTATCGGAAGTTTTCTATCGACACTTTTGATATCATAATTTTAATCAGGACTTTTCATATCAGGGCTTTTTATATCGAGACTTATAAAATATTGAGATTTTTTATCAGAATTTTTTTATTGAGACTTTCCATATCAATAATTTTTATTGAAATTTTTCATATCAAGACTTTTTATATCGGGTTTTTTATTGAAGAGAGGAGGTGAGGTGCAGTGGAGCCCACTTGGAGTGGGACTCATCCATTATAAACTACAACTACTTGGTAATTCAAAATCCGACAAAATGAACTATAACCACTTTGCGATTTTAAATTTTAGGGTTTGTGATTTTTTTTAAAATTGGGCATTGAAATCAATTGTCTAGATCTTGAAAACACATAATTTTAATTGTTATACAATTTCGCTGCGGTGATTTTGTAGGACCGTAAGTGAAAAATGAAATAAATAGTAAATATTAACTAGGAATTAATATTTACACTCAATTATTAATTTATTTACAAAAATTAAAATAATATACATTTTTTAACCTAGACGATAAAAATTATCGAACTTTAGATGAACACCATTTGCAAACCATGTGACCAAATGAGATGAAACAAGTATCAATGGAAAATTAGTGAAAAGTTGAACTTAATGAAACAATCAAAATAGAAACCCGACAAAAATGAAAATTTGGCAAAATTATAGGACACTTAACGAAAAGAAAATATTTAAAGGGTGATTTAGCCAAAGATTTATGAAAAGGATCCCCACTATTTGAAATAAATAAGTAAAAAATGGGGGGTTGAGTTTTCACTACAACACTTCCGACACATGGGGAAAAACCGGTTATCTCTGCTTAGAGATAATGAACTTTAATTTACCCAAAGGTTAAAAACAATGGAGTCCATTGGATCAAAAAAAATTAAAAGATTTCCGTGGGTCCCACATAAATATATTAAGCAATATGAGTTTGAAAGAATAAGTACTCATAGCATACTTGATAAAAAATCATGAATCCAAATTTACGAAAAATTTAATTAAAAATTACCTTGTATGTTAAAATAAAAGAAGGTAAAGGTGAGAGTTTTTTATAAAGCATATATTCACTGCTATGAATGGTCTCTAACATCGCTTCGCTACTAATGAGATTGAACAATACCCTGACGAAGTTATCTTTTGTGCCATACAATCATAGCCACGCTACAAGCGAATGTTTATAGCCCCGACGAGTTTACTTGTATTTCCCATGCTTCCTCTTTTAATCACCCTTTTAATAAGGGCATTTGCGAGCTTTTAGTTTATGATGTATCTGAGTGAAAGAGGTGGGATGGTAAAAGAGAATTATGTTCATGGATATAACACTTCCATAATGTTGACCCCAAACTATTTTTTTTCATGATTATCAATTAGAGGCTTTTATAAAGTGGATGGGTGGGAAGGATCCATTGAGTTAAACTCAGGTCAGCTATTTTCTTGCAAAGGTGAACCATATCACTTAGAAATGATGTGTTCCTCCATGAAAAAGATTGTAAAGCAAGAGGTCTTCATAATTCCATAAAAATATACTTTTAATGATAAATGAAATTCATTGAAATAGATAGAGGAAAAAGTTCCCATGTATGGCATCTATTGTTGGGTGAGGAAAATTCCTTCCACATAAATCATGGCAGAGTCACCAAAATAAGCCAAAACTGAAACAAAAGGAAAATAACTCCAAAACTTCAAAATTGTAAAAATCAATAAAGAAAAAGCTAAAAGAAAAAATCCTAAATTTAAAGAACAAACCCTAATAATATTAACTATAAAATGTCTCAACAAATGAATAAAACAAGAAAACAATATATGTTTTTGTCTTATGTTGAGAATTTAGTAAATTTTATCTTGTGGAGTTATAAGCGATTAAGCTTCTGAAATTAAAGGGTGAATAGCAGTGATGAGAGATAATAAGCTAAATGAGAAGTTTTTGTCTGCTGCAAATTTTCTTGTTTCAAAGGAAATCCTGCATAAAATCATCTTAACCATTTTCTGATAAAAACAATGCTTAAGAAATAGACTAAAGGTTCAGAAACTCCCTAGTTTAGCTGATTTGATGAAGAAACATTATTGCTACTCCAAAAATCGAAAGCAAACAAGAAGAATAAGCTCCAAATATTATCTGGTAGAGGTGTGAAAATGTTTATGAAGAGCTGCAAAACAAAGTTTTATATCAGCAAAAACTAAAAATAAAATTGAAACCAAAAGTAAAGAAATGGAAATGAATGAAATTAGGAATATGAAATTTACCATTGGAGAATTTCATTTAATTTTCCTTGGGAAATATTATTTTCTGCAACAAAAGATAAATTCTCTTTTTTATTAGAATTAAAAACATAAAAAAGTTTTTTCAATCTAGTTTACATTGACCCAAAATCATAATTTATTCAATCAAAATTAAAGCAAGTAGTATTAGAAAATGATGTCTCATGTTCAAGGAATCAGAAGTAAACTAAATCCACAAAAATGGGAATGAACTAATATTTCTTTATGAATTGCGAAAATGAATGTTTTCTTATTATTTAAAATTTCATATTCACTCCATGATTCTCATAAATTTTCAAGAATTGAGACCAAGTCTAAAACAATGTAACACATATGTGTAAGAGGTCTTGAAATTTTGCATGCTAAATATATAGTGATATATCAAAACTCAAATATAAGAGAAATCAAACATGATTTTCTTGTTTCAAATTACTTACCAATCGCTGCAATATTATAGTGGGCACTCAGAAGTGTCTTTGAAAAATACTAAAATATGATAAAAATGATGGGATGAACATCCAATAGTGAGACAGGAAAAAACATAAACGAATCACAGGTGATGAAATTTCTCATTAACCAAGAAGAATGTATATTCCCAAAGTCACAAAGTTATCCCGAGAAATGAAGGTAAGAATATATATAAAAAGATATTCAAGAAAGACTTCATGTGAGCATAGCGAAAGACCAAAATGAATTGATCAGAGACCTACGAGGATACTTAATTTGATATTTTGAAATTCTGAGGTTTTGAGAGAATCAAATCGAAAGGTAAGATCTTCGATAATCAAGACTTTTGAAATGGGAATAATTCTTCAATAAATAAAGTTTTGATAAATAGAGATATTGTTAATTAAATGTTTTAGTGGAATTTATTTTCAGAGGTTTAATTGATTTTCACTTCTGATATTGGGGGTCCCAATATATAATTTATTGTAAAGCTTTTAAATAAGAGTACTAATAAAAGGAAGCCCGAATTAGATATTGGATAAAAGCATAATATCTGAACTTAGATATGGTAATAGTACAATGAAATTCGTAGATCGAAGAATTTGAGGTGATAAAATAAAATAGGACTCGTAGATCTCAAATAAATGCCTTTGAAAGTGTTTTCAAATGGTTATGATGTAACATAAACACAAGAATATGATATCAGAAAGTGAACAATAGAAAATCAAGATTCTGATAATTACAAGATAGAGGACCTCAATCAATTTGGAAGAATAAATGTGACTAAAGGGGATGTAAAATGAATGAACATAAAGGAAAAGTTTTTTAACTCAACAGACAAATGTGAGATTCAGAATAGGCATAGATAAAATCACAGGTAAGGTTATTTGCTGCAAGAGTTTTGTGCAAATTTCCCTCAGTTTAAAGAAAATCTGAACAATAAAAAATCTAAGTAGTTCATTTCAACTGCATTAATGAGAGGAAGAATATGATTATTGACTCATATTTGTAAATGTGCGAAGGATAGAAAATATGAATAAAAGAAAAACTAAATAATACCCAAATTATGATGAAACAATAAATACTTCCTTGGACATGTTGCAGATAAAGAAGGGTTGGCTACTTTATTATCTCAAGTCTCCAAAATCAAGCCAATGAAGACCTACAAAAGAAACAAAACATAAATAAGAATTAAACTATGGAAAAAAAAAATCAACATATCAAGATGCACCCGTTAATGCATACATGAAAGAATATTGGTTGTAAGTTTACCTCATCAATATTCAAGTTCTCCCATGCATTTCTCAAAATTCGCATATGTTCAACATCATTAACTTATTCAGTCATAAATTATAAGTAATTATCTTTCAAATTACATCCACTACAAATTTAGATTGGAGGACAAGAGTGGTGAAAAAGAGCCTTTTAGAAATACTTGCGAATAAAAAAATTGCTAAGTCGTAGTAATTCCTTAGAATTTCTTCATACATGGTTTTATTACAAAAACATTTTTAACAATGTTATGAATTTTTGCAAAAACAAGACAATGAAGGGCTTCACAAGTGCATATGATTTGGCTATATAAGAACTTTGATATGTTCTAAGCCACTATGACAGAAAATGAAGGGGGGTGTCAAGAAAAACTTGGATTCATTACTTGATTATTAAAAATCTATAATAATGAAATAAATGCAAACAAAAAAAGAACTTAAATCTAAATTAATTTATCCCTAATTCTAATTGAATGAAAAAAAACATGACTAGGTATAGTCGTACATCCAATGTAACCATCCTCTCATTCTAACTCTTGTATGTATGTATAGGTCAACATTAGTAACAAGAATATAGTTAAATGAAGAGAAATAAATTTGAATATAGTATGTACACTAAATGCTAATATTTTTACAACAATCAACTTATTTACAATCACCTTCTCTTGAAATGTTCTTTCCAGCTGAATTTCAATTCGATCATAGAAATATGGACGAATTTCCATTAATGATTGGAAGAGGTTCAAAAGTGAAGATAATAGGAGAGATTATGGAAATGCAATTTTAGATACAATGTTCCGCATGAATTTTTTAGCCTTATGTACGTATGTTAAATTATTAACAATCTTTAGTTTATAAAAACTTTCCAAATGTATTTCAAATGTGTCAATGAAATATGGTTGGAAATATGATAGATTCAACGGAAAATCATTAATTGAATCAGATCACTGGTCATATTGTGAAAAATACACTCTCTTGTTGACACTGCTTTAGAGAGGAAAGGAATAGGTGATAAGAGATGAAAATCAATTGAATTTGGAAGAGTAATAGCTCTTGATGTTCATGATTATGATTTAAAACCTCATTTTCCTATTAAGACAATGCATCAATTGAGTGTTCAATAATAAACACCTCAACATGCCAACATTAGATATTTGAAAACTGAAAAATGCAAACAAGAAACAAATCTGAAATCAAACAAAATAAGTGAATGAAAATTAGAAAAATCAAATCACTATTTACAGTATATTAAAATTAGTGTCATAGCACAATTTGGACTGATTCGAAATTATTTACTCCTCACAAGAACTTGCCAAAATAATAGAATTAGAATTATCATCTTGTGAAAGAGGGAAAGATTGATGACTATGAATAGGAGTGAGAACTTGATCATCATAAGAATCATAGATTGAGATGGATTATCGAATGCTGAAATCATGAAGATGATTAGTTGTTTGAAAAAGGAAAATTTATTGGAATTATTTCTAAATTAGAGTTTTCTTCATTCTCACA
This sequence comes from Pinus tabuliformis, assembly GCA_031772625.1. Classification (NCBI taxonomy): domain Eukaryota; kingdom Viridiplantae; phylum Streptophyta; class Pinopsida; order Pinales; family Pinaceae; genus Pinus; species Pinus tabuliformis. The sequence goes on from CM062808.1 coordinate 328,763,131, forward strand.
TCTGATTTGACTTTGATCATGAGGATTTAATTTACAACAAGATAAATCAACCACCTCAATGTCAGAGTAATTATCGTAAATGGATTCATAAAATTCTCTAGAGTTCCCTTCATTCTCATCTGACGTATCAAAAGAAGAAGGAATATGAAGCACATGTCATTAAAGCCAGAAGAATAATCAATACTTGTCTCTCTATCTTGATAAAAACTAATAAGAAATTCATGTATATCAACCTCTTTGTTTTCTAGAATAACATTAATGCAAAGAGGAGATAAATTTCTATCAGCAAAAATGTCAGGATAAATGTAAAAATGATAAGCAAAAGCAACGAATTTGAAAATATCTCTATTTTTAGATGCTTGTAAATTTTGTCCATTACAAATTTCAGATTCCAAATCATTTACTTCACTAATTGTGATTTATTGAAGAAGATTCTATGGTTTCCATGAATTTAGTATTTGATCAGCTGAAATAATTTAGAAATTTCTGTAGCAGATTGCATATTATTGAAACCTTCAATTTCTACTTATACTTGTTGATTTATAATCTGATTTCCAAATTTTGTGGCATATGGTATTTCAAGTTTGTTACTAATTTATTCTTGTAATTGTTTATCAAATTCTTGCAAACTTTGTGATAGTTATTCATTAGCAAGATTATAATTAATACTGTAAGATGTGCGTACTAGATTTAAGAATTTATCATACATGGGTGAGGCTACTTCATCATAGTTAATATGCACCTTTATATCATAATTTTTGATAATGTGACTTGAAGTTGAATGAGAGTCATTAAAGCTTGCAATTGTTACATACAGATTTGAAGTGGGAGGAAGAGAAAAAACATATTGTAACCAATCTATTAATTCATTGTCGAAGGTTTATATTTATCTTTGAATCTCAAGAAAATTATTTGAAATCTAATGGTAAAATATAAGAGAGATTCAATTTCAATTTTTTCTAAATCTTCGAATTCATCACATACCTATTCATAATAATAACCGTCATCTTTGTAAAGGAACATGATAAATTGATCCCAACTATGAATAGGGGAAGCTAAAAGATATTGACACTAGATTTTGGTTTTTCCTGAGAATTCAAGAGTAAAAATGCTACATAGAATACATTCATCAATATCATAAAAAGTAGAATGTGGTAAATTTTGAATAAACTGCAAGACATGATCAAATGCATAAAAAATCTTTTTAATGTTAAATTTTAACTTTGAAAAGTGTCTTACTATTTTGGGTGGAATATTGGCAAATGCACGTCCAAAGATACAACTCCAAATTGAAAGTTTAAGAGGAACCATTATGATTAAAATAAAACTTTAAAATAGAAAATCTCCAAAAGACAACAAGTCTTCAGACCCTCCTTCTAGTGCCAAAAATTTTGTAGGCTTGAAATGTCTGCCTCAACATTATAATGGAGACCACCTAGTCGGGAACCTAAATCAACTCCTTTTCCATTTTGAATGGTAGTTCCAACTAGTTAAACTAGGTCCAATTACCTTCTCTCTATTTATTCTTTATTAAAGTATATATTTTTTCTTACAAATAGAGAAGAGACATCAAGTCAACCCTCTCGTTAAACTTTTGCAAGTGAGTAATCCTTAAGCTAACAAAAGGCTCAACCAAACCACTCTAAACACTGCCCTTGATGAGGGGACTTATAGGATGTAGAAATTAAAACTAAAGTGCAAAGTCTAATCTAAGATGCATCTAATCCTAGACCTATCTCGATTGAAGGAAGATGTAGATCTAACCCAATAAAGAGAAAAGTAATTAAATGATTGGAATTTAAATATGTCTGGCTTATAGTGAATATCAAGCTAATAAAGTAGTTTAATTAACTGATATTATGAATAACAAAATAAATATTGTTCAGATATTTTTTAACAGGAATGATTAATCATTAACAATAGGAAGTAGTTCACATAATGCTAATAACCATTAAACTATTAACAATGAATAATGAACCAATAAAATTAGGAAATAGTTCACATAATGTTACTAGTAATTAAATTAGGATTAAATGACACATTTATGAGTAAATAGTTATTCAGAAATATAGTTTCAATGTACAAGAGAAAAAGACAAAACTGATTAAAAACTCATGAGACAAATGGATTAGATAGCTAAGCTATAAGAAATGAATTCATATCGATAGAAGTGCACAAATATAAATCCAATAACATAATTCTTCTATCAAAAGAAATGAAATTTGTATTAAAATAATAGTATTTAAAACACAGATTGATTAAAATTGGTCCCTTTCCCAATTCTTTGAATCTCTTACAATATCTTCCAAAACATAAATTTTCTACTAAAAGCAAGAGCTGCAATAGTGCAAACTCTGCCTCTCAAACACAATTCAGAATGAAAAGAGATAATTTCAATTATACCCAGATCTATGATTGATCATCTCTATCTACAACATGAAATCCTTATTACAATAATGCTTTAAGAATTGCATAATTTCAGAGAAGACAAGCCCTTTATCCATTCTATAAACCATTATTTATAATTACAAAAATGAATCCCAAATAGAAGATCTGTTGAAGAACAAATATGCTCCAACAATTTTCATTGGTCAAAATTATGTTTCTTCCCTTTCTAGAGAAATTCCAATGATTCAATCCCTTTATTCCTCATCTCCTCAACTATTCTCCTATCAAAAGCCAATCAAAAGTAAACTAAAATGACAATGAAAATAAAAAATACCAAACCTAGAAAACAAATTTATCCAATACAAATTTAATTAAATAAATAGATAAATAAAAGGAAATCTAAAATTTCCATTGATCCTTGTAAAGATCTTATTGTTCAAAAAGAACATATTCGAATGGTTCTTCACTCAATAAAGACTATGAGAAAATGAAAATATAAAAAATTAAACTCAGAAAAATAATTTTGTTTACAAATTCGGAGATTGATTTTCTACTAAATTTTAGACTCCTTTAATGATTGAATCAGGTTATGAAATTACTTATGAAATATTTTCCATGATTTTATGTATCTAACAAGCCATCCTGGACCTCATTTGGTCAAATATAATTCAACTTATAGGCTTCCAAAGTAAAAGTGTCAAAATTGCTAGATTTTTGAAAAAAAACTTATTGCCTAAGCCAAAAATATGAAATTTTAATTAAAATATAATTATACATTAAATTACCAATCATTAATTTATTAATATTAATTATAATTATAAAACTAAATCATATAAATTACAAACTAATTATATACAATTAAAATAAAAATTTAATTAACATTTGAGCAAAAAAAATTAATTATAATTATAATTAAATTATATTAAAATTAAAAACAAAATATAATTAAAATATATTATAATCAAACAAATCATTTTCAAAATTTCACAAGAGACTTTTAGATCCATGAATAGATTGAATAAATGGAGGAGGGGCTTTTAAATGGAGAAGGCATTGCATTAGACGAACTATATACACACGAGATATGAGATATTAACTATATCGTAGGTTTTTAAAACGAACCAAATAAAATTGCCAATGTCTAGTATCCTATATCGAAACTCTTTTTTTAATATTGGATTTTTTTTCTTAAATATCGAAATTTTTAAAATATCAAGATTTAAAAGATTAGTATTTTTTTTCTGAAGTTTTTAATAGGGAATTTTTATATCAGGATTTTTTATCGGGACTTTTTAAATCAAGATTTTTTATATCGGGTTTTTTTATTGAAGAGAAGAGGTGAGATGAAGTGGGGCCCACTTGGAGTGAGACTCATCCATTATAAACTACAGCCACCTAGTAATTAAAAATCCGACAAAATGAACTACAGTCACTTTGCGATTTTGAAATTTCAGGCTTTGTAATTTCTTTTAAAATTGGGTAATGGAATAAATTAGTAAGATCCCAAAAACACATAATTTTAATTGTTTTACGATTTGACTCTGGTGATTTTGTAGGACCGTTAGTGAAAAATGAAATAATTAGTAAAAAAATAACTAAGAATTAATATTTACAATCAATTATTAATTCATTTACAAAAATTAAAATAATATACATTTCGTACATTTTTTAATCCATGCGGTAAAAATTATTGAACTTTAGATGCTCGTAAATTTTGTCCATTGCAAATGTTAGATTCCAAATCATTTACTTGTTAATTCTAATTTCTTGAAGAACCTTCTATGGTTGCCCTGATTTAGTATTTGATCAGCATAAGAGAATTCAAAAATTTCAGCAACAGATTGCATATTATTGAAAACTTCAATTTCTTCCCGTACTTGTTGATTTATAATCTGATTTTCTGAATTTAATTCACAGTGATTTTCATATTTCATGACAGATGGTCCTTCAAGTTTGTTACTAATTTCTTCTTGTAATTGTTTACAACTTATTGCAAGCTTTGTGATAATGATTTATTAGCAAGATTATCATTAACACTGTAAGAGGTGTGTAGTAGATTTAAGAATTTATACTACATGGTTGAGGCCACTTCATCATGGTTAATATGCACCTATATATCATAATTTTTTATAATGGTACTAGAAGTTGAATTAGAGTCATTAAATCTTGCAATTGTTACATATGAATTTGAAATGGGAGGAAGAGAACAAACATATTGGAACCAATCCATTAATTCATTGTCTGAAGGTTTCTATTTAACTTTGAATCTCAAGTGAATTAGTTGAAAGCTAACAGTAAAATCTAAAAGAGATTCATTTTCAAATATTCTCAAATCTTTGAATTCATCACATACATGTTCATAACTATAACCTTCAAATTCGTAAAGGAATATCGTGATAAATTGTTCCCAATAATGAATAGAGGCAACTGAAAGAGATTGACACCAACTTTTGGTTTTTCCCAAAAATGTAAGATTAAAAATCATGCATTGAATACATTCATCAATATCATAAAAAGTAGATTTTGAAATTTTTTTAATAAAATGCAAGGCATGATCAAATGCAAAAATATTCTTCTTATCATTAAATTTTACCTTGTACAAATGTCTTACTATTTCAGGTGGACTATTGGCAGATGCATGTCTAGAGACACAACTAAAAATTGGAAGTTTAAGAGGAACCATTATGATTAAAATAAAACTTTAAAAATTATACAAAAAATCCAAGAGACTACAAGTCTTCAGGCCCTCCTTCTAGCACCAAAAATGTTGTAGGCTCGAAATGTCTGCCTCAACATTGTAAGGGAGACCACTTGGTTAGGAACTTAAAGAAACTTCTTTTCCATTTCGAATAGTGGTTCCAACTGATTAAACTAGGTCCAATTAGCTTCTCTCTATTTATTCTGGCTTAAATTATGTCTTTTTCTTACCAATAGAAAAGAGGCATCAAATCAATCATCTTGCTGAACTTTTGCAAGTGAGTAATCTTTAAGATAACATAGGGCTCAACCAAAACACTCTAAAGACTACCCTTGTATGAGGGGACTTCTAGGATTCATAAATTAAAACTAAAATGCAAAGTCTAATATAATATGAATCTAATCCTAAACCTATCTCAATTGAAGGAAGATGTAGATATAACCCCGTAGAGAGAAAAGTAATTAAATGATTGGGATTTAAATATGTTTGGCTTATAGTGAATATCAAGCTAATGAAGTAGTTTAATTAACTAATATTATGAATACCAAAAAAAATTATGTTCAGAGATTTATTAACATGGATGATTAATCATTAACATTAGGAAGTAGTTCACATAATGATAATAACCATTAAACTATTAATAATCAATAATGAACTAATAAAATTAGGAAATAGTTTACATAATGTTACTAGTAATTAAATCGGGATTAAATGGAAGATTTATGAGTAAATAGTTACTCATAAATGTAGTTCCAATGTACAAGAAAAATAGACAAAATTGATAACAAACTCATGAGACAAATAGAATAGATGGCTAAGCTATAAGAAAGGAATCCATATCGACAGAAGTGCACAAATATAAATCCAATAAGATAATTATTCTATCAAAAGAAATGAAATTTGTATTACAAATTATAGTATTTGAAACACAGATTGATTAAACTTTGTCCCTTTCCCAATTCTTTGAATCTCTTACAATCTCCCCCAAAACATAAAATTTGCTGCTAAAAGAAAGAGCTACAATAGTGAAAACTCAGCCTCTCAAACACAATTCAAAATGAAAAGAGATAAATCTCAATTACCCTTAGATCTATGATTGATTATCTCTATCTACAACATGAAATCATTATTACAATAGTGATTTAAGAATTACATACTTTCAAAGAAGACAAACCCTTTATCCATTCTATAAACTATTATTTATAATTACCAAAATAAATTCCAAATAGAAGAGTTGTTGAAGAACAAATATGCTCCAACAATTTTCATTGGTCAAAATTATTTTTCTTCCCTTTCTAGAGCAATTCCTCTGATTCAATCCCTTTCTTATTTATCTCCTCAACTATTCTACTCTAAAAAACCAATCAAAATTAAATTAAAATGCAAATTAAAATAAAAAATACCAAATCTAGAAAACAAACATCTCCAATCGAATTTAATTAAATAAATAAATAAAAAGAAAGATAAACTTTGAATTGATCCTTATAAAGATCTTATTGGTCAAAAAGAACATATTCGAATGGTTCTTGACTCAACAGAGACTATGAGCAAATGAAAATGCAAAAAATTAAACTCAAAAAATTAATTTTGTTTACAAATTCGGAGCTTGATCTTTTGCTAAATTTTAGACTCATTTAATTACTGAATCAAGTTATGCAACTAATTAGGAAATATTCTCCATTATTTTATGTATGTAACGAGCTATCTTGGACCTCATTTGGTCAAATATAACTCAACTTATGGGCTTCCAAAGTTGAAGTGTCAAAATTGCCATAATTCTGAAAAAAAATAAAAAAATAAAATAATAATTAAAATAAAATAAAAAAATAAAATTCCCGTTGCCAAAAAATATGATATTTTATTTAAAATCTAATTCTACATTAAGTTAACAACCATTACTTTATTAATATTAATTATAATTGCAAAAGTAAATTATATAAATTACAAACTAATTATATACAATTAAAATAAAAATTTAATTAACATTTAAATGAAAATTATAATTAAATTATATTAAAATTAAAATTAAAATATATTATAATCAAACAAATCATGTTCAAAATTTCACAAGAGGCTTTTAGATCCATGAATGGATCGAATAAATGGAGGAGGGGCTTTTAAATGGAGGAGGTGTTGCATGAGATGAACTGTATGCACAAAGATATCAGATATCAACTATATCATAAGTTTTTAAAATGAACCAAATAAATTTGCCAATGTCTGATATTCGATATCGAAATTTTTTCTTTTAATATTGTGTTTTTTTTTAAATATCAAAAATTTTAAAATATCAGGATTTAAAATATTGGTATTTTTTATCTGAAGTTTTCAATAGGGACTTTTTATATCATAATTTTTTATGTCGAGATTTTTTATATCGGCTTTTTTTATTGAAGAGAAGAGGTGAAGTGAAGTGGGGCCCACTTGGAGTGAGATTCATCCATTATAACCTATAGCCACTTGGTAATTAAAAATTTGACAAGATTAACTACAGTGACTCTGCAATTTTGAAATTTCAGGCTTCATAATTTCTTTTAAAATTGGGTAATGGAATAAATTAGTAAGATCTTGTAAACACATAATTTTAATTGTTTTACAATTTAGTTGCGTGATTTTGTAAGAACCTTAGTGAAAAATGAAATAATTAGTAAAAAATAACTAAGAATTAATATTTAAAATAAATTACTAATTTATTTACAAAAATTAAAATAATATACATTTTGTACATTTTTAAACCCAGGCGGTAAAAGTTATCAATCTTTAGATGCTTATAAATTTTATCCATTTCAAATTTCAGATTCTAAATCATTTACTTGACTAATTCTGCTTTTTTGAAGAACCTTCTATGGTAGCCCTGGATTTAGTATTTGATCACATAAAAGAATTCAGAAATTTCTGCGACAAATTGCATATTATTGAAAATTTAAACTATTAACAACTAATGATGAACTAATAAAATTATGAAATACTTCACATAATGTTACTGGTAATCAAATAAGGATTAAATGGTATATTTATGAGTAAATAGTTACTCATAAATATGGTTTCAATGTACAAGAGAAAAAGACAAAACTGATAACAGATTCATTAGACAAAAATATTAAATAGCTAAGTTGTAAGAAAGGAATTAATATCGAAAAAAGTGCACAAATATAAATCCAATGATATAATTATGCTATAAAAAGAAATGAAATCTGTATTAAAAATAATAGTATTCAAAACACAGATTGATTAAACCTGGTCCCTTTCCCAATTCTTTGAATCTCTTACAATCTCTTCCAAAACACAAACTTTGTATTAAAAATAATAGTATTCGAAACACAGATTGATTAAACCTGGTCCCTTTCCCAATTCTTTGAATCTCTTACAATCTCTTCCAAAACACAAACTTTGCTGCTAAAAGCAAGAGTTGCAATAACGCAAACTCTAACTCTCATACAAAATTCACAATAAAAAAAGACAAATGAAATTACTCCCCAGATTTAAGGTTGATCATATCTATCTAAACATGAAATCATTTTTACAACAAAGCTTTAAGAATTAAAGAATTGCAAAGAAGAGAAACCCTTTCTCCATTCTACAAACCATTGTTTATAATTACAAAATGAACTCCAAATAGAAGAGTTGTTGAAGAACAAATATGCTCCAACAATTTTCATTGGTCAAAATTTTTCTTTTTTCCCTTGCTAGAGAAATTCTCTTGATTCAAGTCCTTTCTTCATCATCTCTTAAACTGATCTCCTGTAAAAAAAACCAATCAAAATTAAATTAAAATGCAAATTAAAATAAAAAAATACCAAATATGGAAAATACAAAATCTCCAATCAGATTTAATTAAGTAAATAAATAAAAGGAAATTTGAACTTTCTATTGATCCTTGTAAATATCTTATTGGTTAAATAAAACATAGTCGAATGCTTCTGCACTCAACAGAGGCTATGAGAAAACGCAGATGCAAAGAATTAAACTCAGAAAATTAATTTTGTTTACAATTCGCAACTTGAATTTCTACTAAATTTTAGATTCATTTAGTGACCAAATATAGTTATGCAACTACCTCAAAAATATTCTCCATCATTTTAGCTATTTAACGAGCCATCCTAGGCCTCATCTGGTCAAATAAAACTGAACTTATGGGCTTCCAACATTGAAATGTCAAAATTGCCAGAATTCTAGAAAAATTATTGCCTAGGGTAAAAATAAGAAATTTTAATTAAATATAATTATGCATTAAATTAACAATCATTACTTAATTAATATTAGTTATAATTAGAAAATTAAATTAAATTAATTACAAACTAATTATATACAATTAAAGTAAAAATATAATTAAAAATTTAAACGAAAATTTTAATTAAAATTAAAATTATAATTAAATTATATTAAAATTATAATTAAATTAAAATTAAAATATAATTTAATTATAATTAAAATATATTATAATAAAAAAACCATGTTCACAATTTCATAACTAGCTTTTAGATCCATAAATGGATCAAATAAATGTAGGGGATTTTAGATGCAAGAGGCATTGCATGGGACGAACTATATGCACAAAGATATCAGGTATTGACTATATCATAAGTTTTTAAAACAAACCAAATAAAATTGCTAATGTCCAATATCCGATATCGAAACAAATTTTTTAATATCAATTTTTTTTTTAAATATCAGAACTTTTTAAAATATCGAGCCTTTTAAAATATCGGGTTTTTTTTATCGAAAGTTTTTTATCGAGACTTTTTATATTAGGATTTTTTATCAGGACCTTTTATATTAGGATTTTTTATATCAGGATTTTATAGCAGGGTTTTTATTGAAGAGAGGAAGTGAGGTGAAGTGAGGTGCACTTGGAGTAGGACTCATCCATTATAAACTATAACCACTTGGTAATTCAAAATCTAACAAAATGAACTATAATATTTTGCAATTTTGAGATTTCATGTATCATAATTCTTTTAAAATTGGGCATTGGAATAAGTTACCGAGATATTGAAAACGCATAATTTTAATCGTTCTACAATTTGGCTACAATGGTTTTTTAGGACCGTTAGTGAAAATAAAATAATTGGTGAAAATTAACTAGGAATTAATATTTACAATCAATTACTTATTTATTTACAAAAATTAAAATAATATACATTTTATACATTTTTAAACTGAGACGATAAAAATTATGGAATTTTGGATGAGCACCATTTGCAAACCATGTAACCAAATGAGATGAAACAAGTACCGATGGAAAGCTAACAAAAAATTGAACTTAATGAAAAAATCAAAATAGAAATTCGATGAAAATGAAAATTTGGCAAAATTGTAGGACACTTAATCAAAAGAAAATATAAAGAAAGCGATTTAGCGAAAATGTATGGAAAAAGTCCCCATTATTTGAAATAAATAAGTAAAGAATGGTGAGGTTGAGTTTTCACTACAACACTGCCGACACACGGGGATGAATCAATTATCTTTGGTTAAAGATAATGAACCTTAATTTACCCAAAGGTTAAAATTAATGGATTCCATTGAATAAAAAAAATTTATTTACATGGGTCTCACATAAATATATTAAGAAATATGAGTTCGAAAAGATAAGTACTCAAAAAATACTTGAGTAAAAACCATGAATCCAAATTTAGGAAAAAATTATTTAAAAATTACCTCATATGAAAAATAGAAAAATGTACAGATAAGAGTTTTTTGATAAAGCATATACCCATCTTTGGGAATGGTCTTTGATATCGCTTCACTGATTGTGAACCTGAACAGTAACCTACCAACGTTGTCTTTTATGCCATACAAGAATAGCCACACTATCAGTAAGTGTTCATAGCCTCGACAGGTTTACTTTATTTCTCATGCTTCCTCTTTTAATCACAATTTTGATAAGTGCATTTGCAAGCTTTTGGATTATGATGTGTCTGAGTGAAAGAGGTGGGATGGTAAAAGAGAATTATGTTAATGGATATAATACTTCCATAATGTTGACTCCAAATTAGTTTCCCATGATTATCACTCAAAGGCTTTTATAAAGTGGAGTAGTGGAGGGATCCATTGAGTTAAACTCAAGTCAGTTCTTTCCTTGAAAATGTGAATCATATCACTTAGAAAGGATGTTTGTTCCTCCTTGAAAAATATTTTAAAGCAAGAGGGCTTCATAATTCCATAAAGATATACCTTTAATTACAAATGAAATTCATTGAAATAGATAGAGTAAAAAGTTCCCATGTATGCCAACCATTGTTGGGTGAGGAAAAGGCCTTCCACATAAAACATGGCAGAGTCATCAAAATCAAACCAAAACAAAAAACAAAAGGAAAATAACTCCAAACTGAAGTGAAAAAGAAAACAATAAACTTCAAAAATGTAGAAATGAAGAAAGCAAAAGCTGAAAGAAAAAATTCTAAATTTAAACAACAAACCCCTACAAGATTAACTATAAAATGTATCAACAAATGAATAAAAGAAGAAAACAATGTGTGTTCATCTTATGTTGAGAATCTAGTAAATTTTATCTTATGGAGTTATAAGTGATTAAACTTCTGAAATTAAAGGGTGAATAGTAGTGATGAAAGATAATAAGCTAAATGATAAGTTTCTGCCTACTACAAATTTTCTTATTTTAAAGGAAATCCTGCATAAAATCATCTTAAACATTTTCTGATAAAAACAATGCTTAAGAAATAGAATAAAAACTCAAAAACTCCATATTTAGCTAATTTAATGAACAATCATTACTGCTACTTCAAAACTCGAAAGGAAACAAGAAGAATGAGCTCAAAATCTGATCTAATAGAGCTGTGAAAAAATTTATGAAGAGTTGCAAAACAAAGTTTTATATCGACAAAAACTAAAAATAAAATTGAAACTCAAAGTAAAGAAATAGGAATGAATGAAAGTCGGCATATGAAATTTACCATTGGATAATTTTATTTAATTTGACCTGGGAAATATCATTTTCTCCAACAAAAGATAACTTCTCTTTTTTATTAAAATTAAAAACATAAAGAAGTTGCTTTCAATGTAGTTTACTTTGGCCCAAAAACATAACTTATTCAATCAAAATTAAAACAAACAATATTAGAAAATGATTTCTCATGTTCAATGAATTAGAAGTAAACTAAATCCACATAAATGAGAATGAAACACTGTTTCTTTATGAATTGCAGTGAGGAATGTTCTCTTATTATTTCAAATTTCATATGCACTCCATGATTTTCATAAATTGTCAAGAATCAAAACCAATTCTAAAACAGTGTAATGCATATGTGTAAGAAGCCTTGAATTTTTTCATGCTAAATATAAAGTGATATATTAAAACTCAAATATAAGAAAAATCATAGATGATTTTCTTGCTCCAAATTACTTACCAAATGCTGCAATATTATAGTGCCCACTCAGAAGTATCTTTGAAAAATACTAAAAGATGACTAGGATGATGGGATGAGCATCTAATAGTGAGACAAAGGAAAAAACATAAGCAAATCATGGGTGATGAAATTTCTCATTAACCAAGACGAATGCTGAGAAGAGCGAAAAGAGGCCCATTTGTACACACCATGAAGAATGTATATTCCCAAAGTCACAAAGTTATCTCAAGAAATGAATACCTAGATTTGATAAAATTATAATTAAACTACATCCAAGCTCTTGATCACCATGATAACATGAAAGTAAGAATATATATACAAATATAATCAAATAAGACTTCATGTGAGCATAGTGAAAGACAAAAATTAATTGATTAGAGACTTATGAGGATACTTAACCTGATATTCTGAAATTCTGAGGTTCTGAGAGAATCAAAGCGAAAGGTGAGAGCTCCAATAAACAAGACTTCCGAAATGGGAACAATTCTTTGATAAATAAAATTATGATAAATAAAATTTTTGTTAATTAATTTTTTTAGCGAAATTTATTATCGGAGATTTAATTTATTTTCACTTCCGATATCGGGAGTCAAAATATAAAATTTCTTGTAAATCTTTTAAATAAGAGTATTGATATAAGGAAGCCCGAAATTAATATTGGATAAAAACATAATATTGGAATTGAGATATGGTAATAGTTCAATGGAATTCTTAGATAGAGGAATTTGAGTAGATAAAATAAAACAGGATTCATGGATCTCAGAGAAATTCATTGGAAACTATTTTCAAATGGTTCTGATATAATATACACCCAAGAATCCGATATCAGAAAGTGAACAATTGAAAATCGGGATTCTGATAATTACTAGATGGAGGACTTGAATGAATTCGGAAGAAGAAATGTGACTGAAGGGGTGTAAAATGAATGAGAATAATGGAAAAGTTTTTTAAATCAATTGACAAATGTGAGACTCAGAACAAACATGGATAAAATCGCGAATAAGATTATTTGCTGCAAAAGTTTTGTGCAAAATTTCCTCTGTTTGTAGAAAATTTGAGCAATAAAAAGTCTAAGCATTTCATTTTAGGTGCATCGATGAGAGGTAGAATATGATTATTGAATCATATTGCTAAATGTGTGAAGGATGAAAATATGAATAGAAGACAAACTAAATAATACCCAAATTCTGATGAAACAACAAATACTTCCTTGGACATGTTGCATATTAGAAAGGGTTGGTTACTTTCTTATCTCAAGTCTCCAAAATCAAGCCAATGAAGACATGCAAAATAAACAAAACATAAATATGAATTAAACTATGAAAAAAAATCAATAAATGAAGGTGAACCTGTTAATGCATACTTGGAAGAATATTGGTTGTAAGTTTACCTCATGAATCTTCAAGTTCTTCCATGCATTTCTCAAAATTGGCATATGTTCAACATCATCTACTTATTTAGTAAAAAATTCTAAGTAATGATCTTTCAAATTGCATCCACCTCAAACTTATATTAGAGGACAAGAGTGGTGAAAAATAGTCTTTTCGAAATACCTGTAAATCAAAAAAATGTCAAGTCGTAGAAATTCCTTGAAATTTCTTTTTATATGATTTTATTACAAAAACATTTTTAACAATGTGATGAAGTTTTGCAAAAAAAGACAATGAAGCACTCACAAGTGTGTATGATCTGACTATATAATAACTTTGATATGTTTTAAGCCACTTTGCCAAAAAATGAAGGGGAATGCCAAGAAAAATTTGGATTCATTACTTGCTTATTAAAAATTTGTAATAATGAAATAAATGCAAACAAAAAAAGAACCTAAATCTAAATTAATTTATCCCTAATTCTAATTGAATGAAAAGAAACATGACTAGGTATAGTCGTACTTCCAATGTAACCATTCTCTCATTCTAACTCCTGCATGTATGTATAGGTCAAACATTAGTAACAAGAATATAGTTCAATGAACAAAGATAAATTTGAATATACTATATACACTAATTGCTAACATTTTTACAAGAAGTAACTTATTTACAATCACCTTCTCTTGAAATGTCCTTTCCATCTAAATTTCAATTGGATCATAGAGATATGGACAGATTTCCATTAATGTTTTGGAAGAGGTTCAAAAGAGAAGATAACAGGCCAACTTGTGGAAATGAAATTTTAGATACAATGGCCTGCATGAATTTGTTAGTCTTATGTACATATGTTAAATTATTAACAATCTTCAGTTTAGGAAAACTTTCCAAATTCCTTTCAAATGTATCAATGAAATATTGATGAAAATATGATAGATTCAAAAAAAGATCATTAATTGAATTAGGTCATTGGTCATATTGTGAAAATACACTCTCTTGTTGGCACTGCTTTAGAGAGGAAATACATAGGTGATAAGAGATGAACATCAATTGAAATTGGAAAAGTAATAACTCTTGATGTTCATGATTATGATTTGAAACTTCATTTTCCCATTAACGAAATGGATTAATTGAGTGTTCAATACTAAACACCTCAATATGCCAGCAAAAGATATCCGAAAACCAAAAAATAACAAGAGAAAACAAATATGAAATCAAACAAAATAAGTGAATGAAAATTAATAAAATCAAATCAGTATTTACAATAGTATTACAATTATTGTTATAGCATAATTGAGACTGATTCAAAGTGATTTACTCCTCACAAGAACTTTCCAAAATGATAGAATTAGAATTATCATCTTGTGAAAGACGGAAATGTTGATGACTATGAATAGGAGTGAGAACTTGATCATCATAAAAATCATAGATTGGGATGGATTCTTGATTGCTGAAATCATGAAGATGATTAGTTGTTTGAAAATGAGAATTATTAGAATTATTTCCAGATTAGATTTTTCTTCATTCTCACATGTGATTTGACTTTGATCATGAAAATTTAATGTACAAGAAGTTAAATCAACATCCTCAATGTCAGAGTAATTATCATAAATGAATTCATAACATTCTCTAGAATTCCCTTCATTCTCATCCGATCTATGAAAGCAAGAAGCAATATGAAGCACATGTTTATTAATGCCAGAAGAATGATCAATAATTGTCTCTCTATCTCGATAAAAACTAATAGGAAATTCATGTATATCAACCTCTTTGTTTTCTGGAATAACATTAATGCAAAGAGGAGATAAATTTCTATCAACAAAAAGATCAGGATAAAGGTAAAAATGAGAATCAAAAGCAATGAATTTGAAAATATCTCTATTTGTAGATACTCGTAAATTTTGTCCATTGCAAATTTTAGATTCCATATCATTTACTTGGTTAATCATGATTTCTTAAAGAACCTTCTATGACTGCCCTGAATTTAGTATTTGATCAGCATGAAAGAATTTAGAAATTTCTGCAACAGATTGCATATTATTGAAAACTTCAATTTCTGTTTGTACTTACTAATTTATAATCTCACTTTCTGAATTTAATTCATAGTGATTTTGAGATTTCATGGTAAATGGTCTTTCAACTTTGTTACTAATTTATTCTTGTAATTGTTTATCAAATTCTTCCAAGCTTTGTGATAATGATTCATTAGCAATATTATCATTAATACTGTAAGAGGTGAGTGCTAGATTTAAGAATTTATCATGCATCGTTGAGGCCAGTTTATCATGGTTAATATGCACCTCTATATTGGAATTTTTGATAATGTTACTAGAAGTTAAATTAGAGTCATTAAAGATTGCAATTGTTACATGCATATTTGATATGGGAGGAAGAGAAAAAAACATATTAAAACCAATCCATTAATTCATTGTTTAAAGGTTTATCTTCAGCTTTGAATATCAAGAAAATTAATTGAAATCTAAGAGTAAAATCTAAGAGAGATTCATTTTCAAATATTCATAAATATTTGAATCCATCACATACCTGTTCATAATCATAATCGTTAAATTCGTAAAGGGACATCGAGATAAATTGATCCCAACAGTGAATAGGGGCAACTGGAAGAGATTGACACCAAATTTTGGCTTTTTCTGAAAATGTAAGAGTAAAATTCATGCATCATGAATACCTTAATCAATATCTTGAAAAGTAGAATTTGAAATTTTTTGAATAAAATGCAAGGCATGATCAAATGAAAAAACATTCTTCTTATCATTAAATTTTACCTTGTACAAGTGTCTCACTATTTTATGTGGACTATTGGCTGATGCACGTCTAGAGATACAACTCCAAATTGGAAGTTTAAGAGGAGCCATTAAGATTAAAATAAAACTTTAAAATACAAAAACTCCAAAAGGAAAAAAGTATCCAAGCCCTCCTTCTAGCGCCAGAAATGTTGTAGGCTTGAAATGTCTGCCTCAAAATTATAAGGGATACCACCCGGTCGAGAACTTAAAGTAGCTCCTTTCCATTTCAAATGGTGGTTCCAACTGGTTAAACTAGGTCTAGTTACCTTCTCTCGATCTCTTCTAGCTTAAAGTATGTCTTTTTCTTACCAATAGAGAAGAGACATCAGATCAACCCTCTCGCTAAAAATTTGCAAGTGAGTGATCCTTAACCTAATTTAGGGATCAACCAAACCACTCTAAAGACTACCCCTATATGAGGGGACTTCTAGGATGTGGAAATTAAAACTAAAATGTTCATGAGGTTAATTTCAAGTTTTATCATGAGTTTTTGAGTGTTTTTACATAAATTTCATGTATAAATTAACATAAAAAAATGACTGAACAACAACATACAATAGACAAGAACATCACCAAAATAGTATCACAACAGCACAAGATGAAGGATTTAATCCCGCCTATGCTACATCTCCTTGGCCTAGCTTCTAATGGCTTGGCCCTCTCTATTATGCTAAAAAGTGTGAATACATCAGTTTACAATTCTCAAACAGCTCTGAAACCTACTCCATTGGCTCCAGAATACCCCAAAATGCATGTCTAGCCTCTTCTTTCTCCTGAATTGGTCAAAAAATGAATAATTTATGGATTCCCTTAGCTCTTGCACTATTTGCTCTACAATTTCCCCAAAATCTGGCACCATCCTACAAATTTTCCTCAATTTCTGCCAACTGGGCGTCGATTCTGCCAAATTCTGGGTGAATTTGTCAGATGGATTAAATGCCCAATGTGGCCTTATTTTTTAAAATTAGGCCATAGGGGAAGCCACATGCCAGGGGCTAAGGCCAATGACCCACCCCTGCCAGTCGAGCCCCCACTCTGCTCTACCTGTGGTTCCGTTCGGTAGCACAAGCCCAAGGGTTGACCCCTTTTCTAGATGGTGCACAATTTAAAGTTTAAATACAATTGGCATGCTATATTATAATAAGATATATAGTGGTGCATTTTTACTTGGCAAGGTTTATTGGACGGAGGTCTGGTGTTCGACCCCTACCCGTTCCATTCAGCCCTTAACAAATTTTTGGTGGCCCCCATGCTTCCATGTGGAGGCCTCCTGTTGGGCCACATGGTAGGCTGTGGTTGGTCACCAACCCACTAATGAAAATCGCCCAAATCAACACCAATGAAATTGTGCCACATGGCACCACCCAATTCACCGGAGGAAAACAATTAATGCACAGCCACCCTACCATGTCGGCATTCCCAATCAGCACCACATCAGCGGTATGGACTGCTAACTAGGATGCCCACATAATTTTTTTTTTTAAATTCACTTGTTTAAGAAAATGAACAGAACATGTTTTTGGGAGCATATGGAGTCTGTTTCGCGTGAAACGAGTTGTGCCAGATTCAGGGCGATGGGCACTATATGGTCATTCAGGTTCCACACTGATCCAAAAATTTTGAATTTTGAGAAAATTTTTGAGCGCCTAATCATTCCTTCCCACTGGAAGCTTTTGGACCCTAAAAGACCACTTTCAATTTTCGGCAAGTGAGGGTACAGTTCCCTCACCTTTCTAATCTTGGTCCATTTGGCATTCAAAGGATTTGTTCCTTTGAGCCCCACACTATGGTAATCCACATTCCCTCGTTTTGAAGACCTTGTTATTCTGTTAAGAATGGTGTTTTGATGTAGTTCATGAAGGTATTCAGGAGAGAAATATTCAATGGAAGGAATTGGAACATTCTCTCGATCTTCAATCAAAGAAGGCTCATACAATCTTAAATTTTCCACATTAACAACAACATATATTTGCATATATGAAGGAAAATTCAACCTGATGGCATTGTCACCAATCTTTTCCAAAATTATGAATGGACCATATCAAATTGGTTTCAACATTTTACCTTCTCCTTGGAGCCTCTATTTGCTAATGTGAAGCCAAAATACATCACCGACTTGGAACTTGTGATCTACCTGATGCTTGTCATGCCTTGACTTATACTTTCCTTAGCTCTTTTCCAGCTATTCTTGAACTCTTTGGTGTACCAATAGGATTTGTTCAATGAATCTTCTTGCTTTGTCTATGTCACTATGACCATCAATAGCAACATATTTTCCAAAAATGAAATCCAAGGGAGACTTAGGCAAGTATCCCAAACATTCTTCAAATGGTGATGTTTGAGTTGAAGAGTGCTTGGCCCAGTTTTAAGCATGTTGAATGTAGTTAAAATGTTCATCCCACAACTTAGGATGCTTGTTGCAGTACCCATGAAGACGATGTATTACTGTCTTGTTTACCACCTCTGTTTGACCATCTATTTGCAGATGAAATGTTGTACTATTTTTCAATTTGGTGTCCATGAATCCCCACAAACTTGACAAAAATTCCTAACAAAGTGAGAATCTGGATCACTAACAATGGATGTGGGCAATCCAAAATGCACCCATACATTCTGAAAGAATAACTAAGTAGTTTGTTCAGTTGTAATTTGTTTTTTACATGGCATCAAAATACAAATTTTGTTGAACCTATCCACAACTACATACAAATAATCATGAACTCTTTTTGACAGTGGAAGACCTCCTACAAAATCCATAGAAACACTCTCCCATGGCCGTGAAGTTACCAAAAGTAGTGTGTACAATCCTAACTTCCTATTGTTAGGCTTACTGACTCCACATAATGAACATCCTTTAATAAAGTGTGACACACTTTGAAACATATGAGGCCAATAACAATACCTTTATAGATGTGCCACCGTCGTTACGAACAATAAGAGAAGTATGTTCCTCTCTTATGATGTTGACTCTTTCTCCCTGTGGAATACAAAGCTTACCAAGATGGTACAACAAGTTATCATGCAAATGATAATCCAATTCCTCTACTTGGTTACCTTGACTCAAGCTTGCATAAACATCTTGAAAGTCATTCTCTAATTCATACTACTCAATATAACTTTCATGCAAAACAAAATTATGCTTGAGTAAAGCAACTGCACTAATAATAGGCCTAGAAAGCATATCAGCAACTTTATTGTAGATACCTTTCTTATATCTTATCACCAAGTGGAATTGTTGAAGAAAACCCATTTATCGGAAATGCCTTGATTGTTGCAACTTAGATTAAGATTCCAAGTATTTCAATGCCTGATGATCAATGTGAATGATTGTTTCCTTACCCATCAAGTAGTGCTTCCACTTTTTCACTTTTTGCACCAATGCATACAATTCCTTGTCATATGTAGGCTAATTAATCACTACACCATTGAAATTTTCTAAATGAAAACACATAGGCTTACCATGTTGCATGAGGAATACACCCATAGTGTTATGAAACCAACTCACAAAAAGATAGAAAAGATAGATCAACACCTTAGAATTCGGTGTCTTCGAGGGGGAAACCTCCTTTATATTACACAAATGAACAATTTTTGGATGCTACAAATGACTAAACCTCCCTTCTATATACAGGAGTTTAAGGGGTCAAAATATAATCAAACCGAAATAATAGTAATAACATAAGGGCACAAAAATAATAATAGTGGGTTTCCATGGGGCACACTAATAATAATATGGGGATAATAGGGGCACAATAATAACAATAAGGGCTACAATGACAATAGTAATGGGGGAATCACTAGTATTATAGGGACCTAACATGCCCCTCTCCTTCCAAAAAGCATTGTCCTCAATGCTTGAGTAGTTCCGGATGCTTCTGTATAAAATTATCATCCTCCCATGTGGAATATTTAGTGGATAAGTTCTTCCACTTGATGAGATTATCTGAAATTGATTGATATTGTAGCTGTCAAGTTCTTGTTTATGTGACTGCTTCCAGTTCCGATATGATTTTTCCTTCCTCATCAAGTTTTGGCAATATTGTTTGAACTGGGAGCTTGTCACCTATAACCTTATTTAAACATGAAACATGGAAAACTGGTTGCACTCGGGAAGCTGCAGGAAGCTCCAATTTGTATGCCATAGTACCAATCTTTTGCAACACTTTGTATGGACCATAATAATTTGGTGATAATTTATTATCCTTCTTAGCTTTCTTGAGGGACATTTGTTTATATGGTTGTAGCCGTAGGAATACCCAGTCACCTACATCAAAACTTCTTTCGCTGCGATTTTGATCTACCTATTGTTTCATTCTATTTTGCGCCAACATGAGGTTATCCTTTAAGAGTTGGATAACTTGTTGTTGATTCTCAATGTGATGTTCCACTGCTTGAACCTTAGAATTTTCTCTTAAATGTGATGTGATGGATGGTGGATGATATCCATAAATTGCCATAAATCGGGTCATTTTTGCTGCAGTATGGAAGGAAGTGTTATACCACCATTTAGCCAGAGGTAACCATTTGACCCATTGTGTCTGTTTATCAGATAAAAAGAAATGAATATATCCTTCCAAACATTTGTTTTCTATCTCATTTTTCCCATCAGATTGAGGATGATAAGATGAGCTATGAGCTAATTGAGTACCGAGACAAGAAAATAATTATGTCCAAAAATTTCTAGTAAAAATGGGATCTATGTCACTTACAATAATATTTGGGTTTCCATGTAGCTTTTGAATTGTTTCCATAAATGCAGTAGAAACTATATTGGCTTTAAATGGATGCGATAATGAACAAAAGTGTGCATACTTGGTAAGTCTATCAACTAACAACATGATAAACTCTTTCCTTCGGACTTGGGTAAACCTGTGATAAAATCCATTGAAACTTCCTCCCAACATTTTCTTGGAATGGATAAAGGTTGTAATAGACTCGGTGTCTTAATTGTTTCAACTTTATTTTGTTGGAAAACCAAACATTGTGCCACAAACTTTTGAATATCTGATTTAAGGCCATCCAAAAAAACTTCCTTCTTAACCTTGTGGTAAGTTTTTAAAAATCCTGAGTGCCTTCCTAAGGGAGAAGTGTGCAATTCCATAAGAATATTTTCTTTGAGTTGGGAATTCTTACATAGGTATAAGCAATCTTTGTACCATAACAAATCATTTTTCCAGCTAAATGTATTAGATGTACTGGGATCTTGTTGTAACTTTTGAATGAGTGCCCACACTTCTTCGTCATTCTTCCATTCATCCCTTGCTTCATTTATCCAATCTGGTTGGATAATACAAATGACGTAGGGCAATGCTTCCACATCCTCATCCTATCTTGAGAGTGCATCTGCCACAACATTTTGCTTCCCTTTTTTGTAGATGATTTCAAAGTCATAAACCAACATCTTTGTGACCCATTTTTGTTGCTCTTCAGAGGATAATATTTGTTCTAAAAAAGTATTTAAGACTATCATGATCCACTTTTACTTTGAAGTGTATTCCCATTAGTTAGGGTCGCCATTTCTTAAGTGCATGTAGTATTGCCAATGTTTCCTTCTCATAAATAGCTTTGTGTAAATAATTTCCTTTGATTGGGCAACTTTTAAAAGCAATGGGTATTTCATATTGCATTAAAACAACACCAATTCCATTTCTTGAAGCAACACATTCCACAATAAAGCTTTTTGTGAAGTCAGGTGTAGCTAAGACCGGTGCTTGGCACATTTCCTCTTTAAGATGTTCAAAGGCCTTTCTTGCTTCTGAAGTCCATGAAAATGCATCTTTCTTCAATAATGTTGTTAGAGGTATTACTATTCTCCCATAATTCTTAACAAACTTGCGATAATACCCTGTCAACCCAAGAAATCCTCGTAGATTCTTTATGGATGTGGGGATTTTCCATTCTTTAATGGCTTTAATTTTGCTAAGGTCTACCTTAACACCTTCATGAGATACAATATGACCAAGATATTCCACCACTTGTACTCCAAAGAAACATTTGGAGCTTTTTGCATTTAATTGTTTCTCCTCCAATAGTTTGAGCACCCTATCAACATGTTGAACATGATCCTTCCAAGACTTGTTGTAGATTAGTATATCATCAAAAAATACTAACAAAAATTTTCTAAGGAAGGGTTTGAAAATGGAATTCATCAAACCTTTAATTGTAGAAGGTGCATTGGTAAGGCCAAAAGGCATGACCAAAAATTCATAATAACCCTCATGAGTTCTAAATGTTGTTTTTGGAATGTCTTCAGTCTTCATTATGATTTGATGATATCCTAAACGAAGATCCAACTTGGTGAAGTAAATTGATCCATGCAATTCATCCAATCATTCATCAATGATAGGAATGGGAAATTTACCTTTAATAGTGAGCTTGTTGAGCTCCCTATAATCCAGACACATGCACCATGATCCATCCTTCTTGTGCACCAATACTATTGGAGCAGAGAGATAAATTTGACTAGGTTGAATTATACCAACCTCTAGCATTTCTGCAACCATATGTTCAATTTCACTCTTTTGGGAATAAGGATATCTATATGCCTTGATGTTTGGAGGAAGTGTATGAATATCATGATCATGATCACGAATAGGTGGGAGGCCTTTGGGAGTCCCAAATACCTTGGAATGATTGTCCAATACGTTTTGGAGATATGGAGAAATAGATGATTTCAATGTGGGAACCTCCAGTGAACATAATTGTGCAATTGTGCCTCATTGTTCCTTCTTTAGAAGTGTTTTCATACTATTAGAGCTAATTATCTTTCCCAGTTTCCCTATAATAACCCCTTAATTCAATTTCCTTTCCTTCCGCACAAAATTTCATGAAAAGTTCTTGAAAATTAAAATCTATTGTACCCAAGGATTGTATCCATTGGACTCCTAGTACAATATCAGCACCACCCATTGGAATGGAAAGCACTGGGATATTCAATACATATTCTCCCATGGATAGCTTGATATTATGGCACTTTCAAGAGAAATTTAGGGTTTCTCCACTTGCAACCATCACTTGAAACTCTAGTGTTGAATATCGGAAGCAATTCATTTCCTTGGCTATCTTACAATGAATAAAATTATGGGTACTTTCCAAATCAATCAACACTATTACCTTTTTCTCCTTGATATGTCATTCTATCTTGATAGTTTGAGGAATGGTAATTCCAACCAATGCATTACAAGATATGGTCGGATTCATTTCTTCTTTATCTAGGGTTTTTTCCTGGAGTATATCATCTTCTTTTGACATTTCTTGTTCCTTTTCTTCCTCCTCTTCACAATCTATGTAGAATAATTTCTTCTAAGCATACTTATGACCTTTAGTGTATTTGCTATCACAACTGTTACAAAGCCCTTTTTCTCTTTTTTCTTCCAATTGTTGTGGTGTCAACCTTGTAGGTTATGGATGACTAGGCACAACAACACTTCCATATTTATAGTTGTGAGTGGTAGGCTTCCTAGTTGCCATAATTTTGCTTTCCATTTTTATTGCTAACTTGAATGCCTTCTCCAATGAATCAGGTTCCCAAAGGTGAACCTCATGTTGGATATTATCCTTTAAATTCCCTATGAACACATCAATCCTATGCTCCTCTAGACCCTTATGTTCAACTTTTGGAAGTCCTTAATGTGCTCCATCATTGAACCCTTTTGTTTGAGATTTATCAATTGGCTAAAAAAGGTGTTGCTTTTTGTATCTTCATAATGTGCTATCATTTCTTCCGTAAAAATTGCCCAAGTGACAATTTATTTACGAGAGCAAAGCCATCGATACCATACAAACTGATTTGGTTCCAAATATAAAGTTGCATATGTACCTTTTGTGTGTTTTTCACATTATGGAGATCAAAAAATTGCTCCATCTGTAGTATCCATGTTCCGGGATCCTTGCCATCAAACTTCCTCATATCAATTTTTGGAACATAGTGGGTTTTCAATCCAACATTAGAGTTTATGAATTCATGATTAACATTTATTTTGTTCTCATCATGAGTTTCCTTTACTACCCTTTCACCATTAGTAACCATTTCTTGTAGCAACTTATTCAAATTTATCTTCAATTCTTCCATATTAGCATCCATGCCATTCATATTAGCATTCATGCCATTCATCTTAGCTTCCACGCCATCCAACTTAACTTGCATGCCATTCATATTAGCTTCCATGCCATTCATCTTGGCTTTAGTTACCTTTTGTGAGAGTGAAATTTGTTGTACTTGGTCTTGTAATTTTGATATATCATGTTGCATTTCTTCCTCTTCTTCACGAGTCATGCTAGAGCTTTTAGGTTGCTTACTAGGTGTTTCCATTTTCTTTCTTCGATACATCAATTAATGCTAATAATTCTTCACTATTCCCTTTTAATTCCTTCAAACTAATTTTCTAAACCAATCTTATGCAAAATTTTAAAAAACTACACACCTTTTTTTCACTTTGTAAGAGCTCGATATTGAATCTATTGTATCTCTATAACTATGGATCTCGAATATCTCAAATCACATCCTACAGTATCCCTTTGACTCCTCTTTCTAACCCTACAAGTCTGATCAAGATTGGATTCTCCAAGGAAGAGTTATACCAAATCTCCCACGATGACCTGATTATAGACTAGTTTGGTAGAGCAAACTTGTATGAAGTGCCACGTGTCACCGTTTCAACCTTAGTACCTGAAACATATATACAAAAAAACACAAGTTGTCCTCTTTTTGAAACTTCTTATGAAATTTCATTCTGATGCTCAAAACAAAAGTTATTATTATTTTCCCCAAGTCACCCTTTTGGAATGTAATTCGGGAGTCTGCAAAAACCCTAACTTCCTCAGATCATATCTCTGAAAATATAGTGAGACAAGATTTGAAATTCACACCCAAAGTTCAGAATGATTTTGGTTCAAATGGGTTTTTTTAGCTTCTGAAACTTCGCAAAAAAAAAGTTATAGTGAAAATGCCACAATGACTTGTTTGGAGTAGCGAAACCCTAGAATCCAAGCTCTAATACCAAATGTTATGAAACCAACTCACAAAAAGATAGGAAAGATAGATCAATGCCTTAGAATCCAGCCTCTTCAAGGGGGCAACTTCCTTTACATTACACAAATGAACAATTCTTGGATGATACAAATGACTAAACCTCCCTTCTATATATAGGAGTCTAAGTGGTCACAATAGAATCAAGCCGACATAAGAGTAATAACATAAGGGCACAAAAATAACAATAGTGGGTTTCTATGGGGCATACTAATAACAATATGGGGACAATAGGGGCACAATAATAACATTAAGGGCTACAATGACAATAGTAATGGGGGAATCACTAGTATTATAGGGACCTAACACATAGTGTAGTCATTAGAATCAATTTGGATCTCAAATGAATGTCTCAAGTCTAGAAGTGCAAGTACTGGGGCTGAACTGATCTTTTCCTTCAATGCATCAAAGGCCTTTTGTTGTTTACCTCCCCATTAAAAAACTTTTTTCACACTATTCAATGCATGCAAAGGAGCTACTATAGAAGAAAAGTTAGTAATGAATTTCGTCCAATATTGGGCATCTCCCAAAAAACTTCTTACCTCAGTAACTGTCTTGGGCCTTGGCCAATTAAAAATGACATCAACCTTGGAGGGATCTATTTTCATCTCACCTCCTCCTTCAATATGACCCAAGTAAACTAAAGAAGTTTTTCCAAAATCACACTTTGGAATCTTTAAATGCAATTTTTCTTTGTTTAAGACATCAAGTACTTTTCTCACATGCATGACATGTTCATCATGAGATTTAATGAAAATTAAGATATCATCTAAGTAGACTATAACAAACTCATCAACAAATGGCCTAAACACATTATTCATCACATGCGTGAAGGTATTAGGAGCATCACATAAACCAAAAGGAATAACTAACCATTCAAACAAACCTTTTTTTGTCTTGAATGTTGTCTTCCAAATGTCTCCTTCAACAACTCTAATTTGATGGTAGCCACTCCTTAAGTACAACTTAGTAAAATAATTTTCATGTTTCAATTGATGAAGTAAATCATCTATTCTAGGCATTGGGTAACAATTTTTTACCATAATCTTGTTCAATGCATGGAAGTCCACACGCATGCGTTATGTTCCATCCTTCTTTGCCACTAAAATAATAGGTGGCTCACATGGTGAAGAACTTGGCCTGATGATCCCTTTATCCAACAACTCTTGTTTTTTATTTTTTATTTATGCACTTTCCATCACTGATATCCTTTACATGACAATGTTAGGAAGAGGACAATCTTGATGCAACTGTATTTCATATTGGATTCCTCTCTTGGGAGGGAATCCTTTTAGTTCCTGAAACATCTCATCATATTGGTTAACAACATCAACCAATTTAGATTTCAATCTTGAGTCTCAACCTTGAAAACCTTAATTATCAATATCATTCTTGTGTTTGATCATTAGAAGCACAAAATTATTGCTAGAATTCACTAGTCTTTTCATCTGCCCCACATTTACAAGTGAAAGATTTAGTTTCTTTCTATGGGCTCTTACAATATTTTCTACTCCATCTTTGAAAAAATGGTATTTATTTTTATGTCTATGGAAGATAGCTTCTCTTTCATAGAGATACGGGCTGCCCAAAACTATACCACATATGTTTAATGATATAACATCAAGTTCCACTTCATCTATGGAATTTGCAGTAATGGCGAATTTCAGTTTGCACTTTCTAGTTACTTGAAATTGTGCATTGTCACACACCCATCCTAATGGATATGGTTTATGATGTGGAATGGTTTCCAAGTTTAAACTTTTGACAATGTTTTTAGAGATGAGATTGGCTTGAGAGCCACTATCAAAAAGAGTATCAATTTTGCTATATTTTGAGATTACCCTTATGTGGAAAAGTTATGTCCTCTTCTTTTCATTTGGAGTTTCATTATGTAAATTTGAAGTACTAGTGTTAGCAATGGAGTCCCTACCTTTTATCCCCATGGCTATGATTTTAGTTTAATCACTGGAATTGGATCCCAAATCCTATTGAATGGTTGCAACTATCTTTTGCTTTCCCTTGTTGTTGAATTTATTTGATTTCATCATAGGATGAAGCTTCCAACAATGATCTTCATTGTGACCCTCCTTGGAAAAATGCTTGCATGTTAATTTCTCTCCTTTCTTTTTAATGGATGCATTTTTCTTTCCTTTCCCTTTGAAACCCTTTTCTTTTCCTTTACCCTTAAATGGATTTTTGCTACCCTCTTTTGGAATATTTTTCCCTCTTGCTTCTAGATGGGTGGCTTGCACACAAACCTCATCTAGACTAGTGGGATTAAACATAAGGATAGTATGCCTTAGGTAGTTGTGTAAACCCCCTATATACTTCAGCAACGTGTCTTGTGATTGCAAATCTACACCTAACATTAGAGACCTCCTTCTAAATTCTTGAGTTTAATCTTGCACATTTTGACCTTTAAGTTGTCTAAAGTTCTGCCGATTCATGACGGCTCTTTGCATATATGCTAGAGGGTAAAACTGTCTTTTAATTGAAAAAATGAAATTAGACCAAGAGATTGATATATTACCATGTTTTTTTATCTCTTCTTGTGTCCTAGCTTCCCACCATATTAGTGTTGCACCCTACAGTCTCAAGGAAGCTAGCTAAATCTTTGTGTCATCATCTTGAAGGTTTTGAATTCTGCAATAGACCTCCAACTGATGAACCCAATTGTCAAGCTTCTCTGCATTCACTTCACCATTATACATAGGCAGCTCAAATTTAATATCAAGTTTTAACAAGGGTGTGTTACCAATTCCTCTTGAGGTATGTTGATGAGTATGAGTAAGGGTTGTGTTAGTGGAAGAGGATAAAGATGCATGTGAAGATGAAGATGAAGATGATGGTGGAAATAGTGGAGGTTTACCTCCATTTGCATTACCTCCTCCTCCTGAAGAACCTTCTCCTTTTGGAGGCTTGGAAGTTTCACCCTGTAGTCTTGTATTCCTCTCTTCATAGAGGACTTTCACCATTTTTGTCGTGTCAAAGAAATCCTTCCTAAAAACCTTCTCATCCTCTGACATATTTGTAGGCTCTCCTTCATGTGACATGATTTTTGAAGCTTCAGTTGTAATTTGAGGTAGAACGAGTGATGGAGATTGTGGCAATATTTCTCTCCTTCTACTTGACCCAACTTTAGGACCTTCAACTAGCTTTCTTTCTCCTCTCTTCAGCTTCAACCTTGTAAGCATCACATTCACTTGCAAACAGTTAAATCCTCCTTGCACAAACAAATTCAAGAGCTCTGATACCAAACTTGATCTGAATGGGAAAATTATTTTTATTGTGCTAAATTCCTCTTCAGAATATGTAAAAGTGCTTAAGGATTCATGAGGTCAATTGCAAGTTTTATCATGAGTTTTTGAGTGTTTTTATGTAAATTTCATGTAAAAAATAACATAAACAAATGAATAAACAACAACATACAACATACAAGAACATCAACAAAATAGTATCACAATAGCACATGATGAAGGAGTTCACCCTGCTCAGGCTATGTTGGGCATAGAATCCCCCCAAGGCATGTTTTGGGGCTTAAAGCCCAAGTTTTGACAGAATCTTGTTGTAAAAGCTCCGCGAATTGTGGGCGCGGGGCGCGAAAGTATGATAGAGTCATAGGGTTGTCCACCCTAGTTTTTGTAATGTAATGTCAGCTGGATAGACCTACCCATGGTCTGTAGACCATGGGATTGTATAAATAGAGTGAGGCTCTAAGTGTAGAAGAAAACAAGTAACGAAGAAACGAATAGAAATATGAGAAGTACAAGTGATTGAGTCAAAGTGTAAAGTGTGTCTGTGGGTCGTAGAGTAGGAGAAGGATCTGTAGCTGAGTGCACAGAGGCCTAGTAGTCTGCGGACCCGTGCAACTGAGTCTGTAACCAGTGCAAAGTCAATAAAGAGAAGTTTTGCTATAATTCTGTGTATCTGTTCATGGGTTGATGCATGATTGATATAATTTGCAAGTACACTGTTTATTACTACGCGAACTTGTATGAATGTTTTGTGTTGCTATTTATAACTTAAGACATTCAAGTAGGCAAAGGTGCTTAATTAATACTAGAAGGAAAATAAGATCTCAAGTAATAGTGTAGAGCATGGCACAACCCCTGGTTAGGGCTGCGCGAAGGCAGGGTATCGGTCTGTGAGGAACGGAAGGTGCACAAAGCCACTTGCACGCAGGAACAAACAAAGGACCAGTCGAACCTCTCAGACATCTCAAGGGTGCGGAAACCTGGTTCTAGCACCCTCCCATACTACTTCAGGTGATACCTCAGTCTGCACTCCACGCACTGTTGTCGAAAGGGCCAGTAGTATAGTGATTTGTTTGGCTAATTAACTCCGAACCTAGGTCAGGTCCCAATAAGCCAACAAATGGTTCCATTTCCGGGACCAGGATCTGCATAGAGATGTCTCATGTCATATCACTGGAATCTGATAAAGAAAGGAAAGGAAAGGTGGTTAGATTTCTATTTGTATATGAAGATCCACGAGATTTTCTTTGCTTCCTTCCCTACTGAGTTATACGAGTGGTTCGTGAAGCTAGAAGATAGCCAAGGAAGGTGCAAACTCGACAAACCTATTGTGTGGACTCCCAAATTGGTGCGCATACTAGAAGCATCGAAAGATAAGATCATGTGCATTGTCGATCACTAACTCGATTGAATCATAGGAGGATTCATGACCGAATTCGCGGTAGATACTTCAGTCAGCTATACCAAGGTAGAATGACGCTTCCTCAAGGGACCGCAAGGTAAGTACATTAAATATTTGAACACTTGGATTAAAATGCTACTATGTGAAAAGTAGATTATGCGAATAAATTGATGTTTGGGGCTACACGAAGTGGGAGAATCTACAAAAATGAAGGTAGCACAAAACTAGAGACTAGCCCCTTGAATTCACCTCCGCGACGGGGTGAAGAAGAGCTCGCGAAGGTTTCGACAAGAAGTGCGATCAATATGATAAGGTAGAGAATTCTGTGCATACCACCCCCACCCACTCCACCACTAGTTTCACTATCTTCACCCACGAATTTTCCCATACCACCTCCGCCACCACCACGAAGGAGTATGGCTAGTGCAATAAAACTACCAGTGTTCAAGGGAGTAGGGAATGAAGATCCGAACTAGTTTTGGTTCGTGATAAAGGATGTATGGGAAGCACAGGGTGTCACAGAAGACAATATAAAGAAGGCAACATTGGTCAGCACTCTGTAAGATCGCGCGTTGACCTAATACATTAAGCTTTTCAATGACAATCTAAATGCAGGGATAGCAGATATCCAAGCTGCACTAAACAAAGAATTTAGCAGGCCAAAATGGGAGGCACAATCGATCATCGGATTTAAGGAAATCACAATGCTACCAGGCGAAACCTCGTGGGAGTTGGATCAGAGGTTGAATTGCACAATTCGCGAAGCGAACATGACACTAACAGATCGGCAACACCGCGAATGGTTTGTAGCATCATTAACATC
This sequence comes from Pinus tabuliformis, assembly GCA_031772625.1. NCBI lineage: Eukaryota > Viridiplantae > Streptophyta > Pinopsida > Pinales > Pinaceae > Pinus > Pinus tabuliformis. The sequence goes on from CM062808.1 coordinate 328,794,265, forward strand.
GCATCTATGGAACGCATTGTCGCAGCAAAGGCTAACCACTCAAGCTGAGGCTTTGGAGGTCATGATGAGATTGCATGAGACTCCGATACAAGATCCTAACTAGGGAGTTCAACAGATTCACATGCAGCTGAAAAACTTGTGCTTGGAGATGTATAGTTTGAAGCAAAATAGGACAACCCGCCCAGAGATGCGCGATGAGGTATGGTGCATAAAATGCAAGGGCCAGGGGCATGACAAGGACCACTACCTAGTGTTAGAGAATTACCTTGTGGTAGGAGGGCCAATGCCACTAAGACCGGAGGCACAAGTAGGACCAAGCACGGTGCCTGCATTATGGTGCGCGATTTGTCAAATAGGAGGAAAGCATGCTACAAATAACTGCCATCTATTACAGAAGTATATGCAGAATTCCTAGCAGTTGTTCTATAATTTTTACAGATCAGGAGGACATGATGAACGCACCTATAAAAGTTATGAACTAATGATGGATCAAACTCCTACCTACAGAGTTCAGGCCAAAAAATGGGCCCTCGATCAAAACACAGGAATGGCGTGCACTAGTTTTCAAGGGCGTGGATGAGGCCAAGGTGGAGGGGGACCAGGAAGAGGTCGTAGACAAATGATATGTTACAATTGCGGAGGACTAGGGCATTATGCCCGTGACTGTATGAATCGAATGTGACCATCATGCTTGTATTGTACATTGTTTGATCATGAGACAGAGGACTATCCAACACTGATAGCGAGGCTGCATGATAAAGGAGAACTCCAACCTCCCTCAACTCAGAACCTGCAAATGATGAGGTTTAAGCCATGCGAGGAAGACCCTAATGTAAATATCGTGCTCCAAAGTGGTGTTACGACAGGGGATGACAAAGGCAAGCAGCCTAAAGAAAGTACCTGGGTTCGCAAGGCCCCAACAAAGGAACTAAAATTTGATTTGGAGCACACTAAGGAGACCTTCATGGAATCTGAGAGGAGCTTCACAGATGCCTCCACTTTAGGAAGTAAAGATAGACTGGAGCCAGAAATGGACCCATCGATGCTCACTATGTTCTTGGAGACATGCATGAATTTTCTGAGCGACAACAAGGTTGTAAAGGGGCTACAAGAAATCATAACTAGATGCACTAGGACTGTGCCAGGAGAACCGCACGTAGTCCAGAAGCTCGGGAAGCACACGGCGTGAATAGGAATGGAGATGAGATTGACCATGCAGATCGGGGAATATGAGATGGACCAAGTGATTCTAGATGTAGGGTCGGACGTGAACATCCTGCCAAAGCAGACATGGGAGCGCATGGGCAGGTCTGCGCTGTAATGATCTCCTATCCAACTGCGAATGACAAACCAAAAGAAGATCCTACCTATGGGGAGATTGCAGGGAATCATGGTAGATATCAAAGGAGAAAGCGCACTAGAATATTTCAAAGTGATAGAGATTGTCAATGACAATAATCCCTATCCCATGCTATTGGGAATAAGTTAGGCCACTGAAATGAATGGAGTAATAAATCTAAAGAAGCGCAATATAATCTTCAAGTAAAAGTCATTGCATGTAGTGGTACCTTTAGACCCTGCAGAAGGATCGCACTACACAGAGCTAGTGCATGACGAAGACAGTGACGATGATCTGGACTGCATCTACAAAATAACCGCGCGGGAGCAAGATTGGGTAAATCCAATCGTGGATGGCTGAATATCTTGGGAGTGCGAAAGTTCCTACACATTAGATTCTGACGAGGAGATAGAACGACGGCAGAACCGGTTACATGAGGTAACTGCACTCAACTGTAACATGATGACGAGATCGCTGCTTTGCGTAGCAACAGAGGTAAGAGATTTGCCTACGTATGATGGGTTAAGCGAGGTGGATGACTTCTTGAAAAAAATTGAAAGAGAAGTACCAGAATAGTAGCGTCTCGACGCTCTGAAATGGGTACTACGCGCTACGCCCGCAAGATGGTGGGGTACGCACCAGAGAAGTTTAGAGGATTGGCACAAATGCATAAGGATGATGCCCATATGGTTTAGGAAGCCTCAGGTGCAATTGAAGGAAAAATGTGATAGACGAACCGGCTCGCACACCCACCTATCCAAGTGGATACAGGCATATGGTGTGAAACTTGCATGAATGCACACCGTCCTCGTGGTAGGAGACACGATCAGTAAGCAGGTGCGAGTAAGGAAATGACGAGAATGACCCCTCTATTTGGGACCACAAAGTATGGAAAGACCAAGTGCATAGAAGAATATTCACACAGACTCTTTTGACAAAGTACGTGAAGCACTGAACAAAGTCCACAATGTGAAGCAGACTAACTAGGACCTGCATGTACCAGTGGTTCTATGGGCTTATAGGACCATGTGCAAAACCCTGACCACACAGGCACCGCCAAGGCTGGAGTATGAAGCAATCATAGTAAGCCCTATAATACTTGGAGAGCTTAGATCGCACATGATTGCACCAATAGATACAATGGTTCACGAAACCTTGGAAGCAGAAATCTAACAGGGAAATCTCCAACTCCAAGAACTTGAAGAGGAAAGGGTGCGATTAAGGAAGAAAAGCGCTTTGGTGGATGTGGAAGTCAAGATGTTTGGAGGACGAGATTAAGAAATATTTTCTCGGCAAAAAGACCAGGGTGAAAAGGCAGGGTGCATACGATCGCGATGACACATTTAATGCCTATCACTGCAAATTGATCAGTCTGATGCCTTCTCTTGGGCCGCACATTTCTAAGCATATTGACCAGGGTAGCGCATTGTAGATGGTAAAGTGCACAAGGCCAACCACAACAATAAAAGGCGGGTATTCTCTAAGGAAACATGATAAATGACAGGGTGAAAATTTTCATGGGTGGTGCCACCACCTGACTAGCCGAAGGAAGAATAGTCTTAATGCTCCAGGTAGTTGAAAGGTAGCACGGGACTATAAACTATTATGCCCAGGAGCTGTGCGATGTTGGAACTGCGTGCAGAAGCAAAGAGTCACAAGGTCGACGACCGTGCATGGGGGGTTGTGCTGCTGCGCGGGTTGACCAGAAAGTGACCGTTGAAGTCACTATTCATGATGGGATGCTCGACTTGAGACCAAATGGAGCTAGGAGTAGGCATTTAAGATGCGATTTATGGGCAAGCTTTGGGAAAATCTACCACCAAGAGAGCATTAATGAACTAGATTTGGGGGGAACGGTCGAATTCAAATTCGAAAAGTGCTATAAATTACAAAGGCCTACCCAGCAAACAACACTTGGTCATTGGTGAATTGAGCGATTGAGCATAGCCCCGTTTGTTGTGAGTCGAGCGTTGATTGAGCCCCTAAGTTCGTGAGTGCTAGATTTTCAGACGGATACAATGAGAATAGTTGAGGACGTTATGGAGATAACAGAAATGACCGTCGAAGAGGCCACATAGGCCCTGACTATGGATGATGCTCCGGAAGGTGCTATGATTATGGCATAAATCCCGAAATCACTGTGCACGCCAAGACCCCAAAAGGACAAACAAGCGATGGTTCTTGTGCATGTGTCCCCACAGAACCCGCTGTGCAACAAGTTGTCAATGTAGGAGAAGGAGAAAGTAGTCACCATAGAAAATAATGATGAAGAAGAAGATCTGGAGGATCTTATCATCACATAGGACGAGGATGAAGGTATGGAGCAGGACATTCAACTAGTGCACCCCCTGACAAAGTTGCCTGCCTATGCCCCCCATGGAAAGGGAAGGCTAAAGTGCCCAAGGACCTTGACAAGAGCAAGAGCTCGCTTCAGGCCCCACTCCTCCCAGAAAACATTATTTTTTAGGGTACGCACCTAAGATGGGTGCTAAGCCTAAAATTTGAATATTGGGACCTTGCTGACCACGAGAAGTTCCCTCACCTTGAAACCAAGAACCTCATGAAGCCCAAGCAGAACAACGTAGTGGGGGTGACAAAACTAGAGCTGCGAAAGTGGTTGTGGAGTAGAAAAGTCTAGGCTACTAAACCTGCTCTGGGTGATGCATTTCCACTGCGCCCCAATAACCATTTTCGTCATCAAGTAGTTGCTCTGCCTGGTATATGATGGGTGTTTGTGGCTGGAGGAGCCCATCCCCATCACGGCAGATTTGATTCACCGTATCTCCCAGCTCCCATGCGAAGGAGAGGACCCTGCAAACATCTTGGAGGGGAAGAGCAGTGACTTAGCCATCGTGGAGGCCATGAAGAAAAAATACAAGCTGGCGAAGAAGAAATGGGGCTATGTCATATCCAACATCAGTAACAAAGCAGTAAAAGTGGCAACCCAAATACTGGCTGGTAAGGTCATGCACAAGTGCTGCATAGACGAAGTACCCATGTCGGTGGTCGCATTGGCTTAGAAGTGCATGGAAGGGGTCCAATTTAACTGGTTCGAAATCCTCTACAAGGATTTTTTATAAAGTTTCTGTGAAGCTCAGGAATAGGGAAAAACATTCCACTATGCATGGCATCTGCTGTCCATAGTGCTTGTGGCAAGGGAATTACTAGATGATAGTCAATTCCCCATAATTGATAGGGACCTAGCAAAGGCCGTGAAGTATGATTTTCTTTGGGCCACAAAAGATGCCAAGATGATTCGCAATAGTAAAATATTCTAGGTGTTCATGGAGATGAACCTTAGAATGGGGATCAACTACAAGCCACAGTTGTCGCCCACTATCTACAACAGCTTGCAGGGTTTTGTGGAATTCAAAGCCAACATCCACAACATTTACGTTAGGGTGCATAAGAACCTGACCAAACAATGGATAAAGCTACCCTTTGTACCACTGATGACATTATTTTTAACATACTAGAGGCATGGTCACTAGAGTGGAGCAACCTCGACATCACGGAGATAGAGATGTCGGTGACACAATGGAAGAAAGATGAGGCCAAGCTGCACATCGCAGAGTTGGAAAAAAAGTGAAGGAAGGAAGCAGCAACATCAAAAGTGCAAGCGACATGGGACGTTGCACAGACAACACTTGAGTAGGAAAAGGCCACAGTAGCAGTAGTAGTAGCGCAGGTGGGAGCCGTGAAGGCTCACAAGGGCCAGCCATCACCTTTGCATGGGCATGAAGCAGAGGAAGAAGGAAAAGGCGCGGACCTCCGAACTGCATCTGTTATCACTAAAAAATTCTCAAGGTTAAAGAAATAAATTTCTGAGGTAACCACAAACCAATCTTTTAGACTCGGGTTATAGCCAACCTAAGTCCAGAGAGGGCTCTCTCTTTATAATTTAGCTTTGTTTTGAGTGGGATTTCAGGCTAGTTCTTAGTGCTCAAGAGGTTTTGATTTTGATTGGGTGGTGGAATTCGAGGAACAGATGGGCAGAGCAAGCATTCAGGCCATTGGGCTATGGAGTCAAGCAAAGAGTTGATTAACTGAATTATATAAATTGCTAGGGAGGAGTTCACATGGAAGGCTAGCACAGCAAAAAGAAAATCTGTAGGTTTAAATGGATGAGGTAGTCCTAACGAAGGAAAAAGGGCAATGAAGAATCCTTAAACCAGGATCAAGATGAAGAACAGGAAGGAGATCAGTAGCAAAGGGAAACTAAGAATCCTTTACTGTGGACCTAAGGGGGGAAAGTTACGGAAGTAAGGGAGTAATTAAGAATCCCAAGGATAAGATAGTTTAGCAGAAAATAGTGAGAAAGTAAACAGTTAAGGCAGAGAGCATTAAAGCTAATTCTGAAATATCATTCCTTCTGTTATCACCCTAAAATATTTGTCTTTAAGCTTTGGAAAGTTGTCTTGTTTCTAGTCATAGTCTTATAAGTTTTGAGTCATCTCGTCACAATTAGTGTCATTCTCATTTACAAACCCTTCTTCTAGTCATGGTGTTAAAGGGTCTCTCGGTCATTTCATGCTTTAAGTGTTAGGTCATAAGGTTAGAAGTCTTTTAAGGTCATATCTCTTTTCCAAATAATGTTTGACAACCTCATTCCATGTTCTAGAAGCCTTACCAGGTGTTTAGAAGTCATATCTCACATCATTTTGGAGAAATTTTGAAACTAGCTACGAAATCACTGAACTAGGAGTTTTCATAGCGCGCTACGAAATCCCTGAAAAAGCCTGTTTCAACATAAAAAACTCTGCTTTCTGCGTTTACTAGTCAACTTCTAGAAGGGGTCTTGAGCATCTGAGAACTCAATTTTGAAAAATGAAAGAGGCTTTTCTTCCTAACATACCAAAATACAAAAAACTCTTTCAGTTTCTTCAAATTCGTTCTGAGGTGGGAGGAATTTATGGTTAAACTTGTGCTACGAAACTGTTGAAAGTCAAGCTTGGTCTTCCGGTTTTAGCAGTCTTTTCAAGATCTGTTTATGGTCAGATGAAAAGGAATTTTGGAATTCTGAAGTAGGTTTCTCTTCACCAGCTCTCTAGCTACAATAGCCTATCTCAGTTTATTCATAAGTGTTTTCAATTGGGAGATAATAAGCTTTCTTTGAAACCCAAAATTCAGAGAATGGATTTTTCCTGTTTGACACGTGTGTTTCAAGGATAGATTCTAGATAGCTAGAGAAGTGTTTTAAAAAACCAAGAGAGTTTTTTGTTCTAGACAGCATGGATTACAAAAGCCTCCTTTATTTTCGAAAAATGTGTCATGGATGAGGAGATAAAGGCTCTGTCCCATGTGCCATTTTCAGGGATCCTAAACCTAAAAACAGGGAAACATGTTCCCTAATTTCTAGGGTTTGTCTTCAGCAGTCACATGACCACGTGGGAGGCTTCATAAAATTCGTCTTCTTGAGGTTGCAAGTTGTCAAGAATGCTTTAAATTCTTAGATAAGGTTGTTGTAATCATGATAAGGATTTACACTCCTAGTTGTATTAGGTCTCTAGGACTGCTAGTTAGGTGTCATTTTCATTTAATAGTTAGTTTTAAGTATCAATAGGTGTCATAGTAGGATGAATTCGAATTCCCCTCATGCTGGAGGAGGAATCTCAGTTATGTAAAGAGCTCTATATATAGAAGAAGATCTAATGTACAAAAGGGTTGGAAATTTATGGAAAAAAGCTCTGATATTTGGCTTATGTAAAGACTCTGTTTTTTTTGGTAATATAGTACTGGCTTATGCTTCTCAAGAATCATAAAGAGTTCAATGTAATGAGTTTCTTTTGTTGTCTTTTCATGTTATCTATAATGTTATGAGTATGTGATTACTTAGAAATCATTAACAACGCTCTAATTTCCTTCATATACTTGTAAACTGCCTTCTATATGTTTGGTGTGTTGAAATTTGAATGCCTTGACTTCTATGCTAATATTGAATCATATATGGCTCCATAAGCCCAATGGATACTTGTTATCTGTGTTTCCACCATTTACATTTTTTATTTGTTTCACAAGAGTTAGCCATCTTGAACATAATCAAAAACCTTTAATCCTTTGAGAGAGCCCTCTTAGGTTGGGGAGGCTAAACCTCAGCCTAAAGTAGGTTTGAAAAAATTACTTGAAGTCTTCCTGGTCTGTAGCCTTCCAGGGCCTGATTTTGAGATAACATTTTGGTGCGCCTGCTAAGATTCTGAAGTCTATTCATTCCCAAAATCAAGAAGTTGAGCTTTTGAAGGTAGCAAGTGCTCAGACATCTTTTTGAGGCTGCAAAACTACCTTGGCGACTCCACACATCGAATAAGAAATTGGAAGGTGACTCCACTGCTAGAAGATCAATAACTTGATGAAGTTTCAAGATGAGTTCCACTGCAAGAATGAATGCCAGGTATGCTCCTATGAATCGGTCTCATATCCCTGGTTTTCCAAATCCTATGCCAAAGGTTGATTGGTTAGAGGATCTTCCGATATTCAAAGATGAAAAGAAATACAATGCTGCTCTTCATTTGGTTAGGTTCCATATGCATGTACGCACTCTTAAGGTTCATTTCCCTGAAGATTGTCTCATGAAGATGTTTATGACCACTTTAGAAGGAAAAGCATGGTCTTGGTATAAAGGTTTGGAAAATGGTTCAATATATTCGCTTGCTAATTTTCATGATGAATTCTATGAGATGTATAAAGAATGTCATCCTTCATTATTGTTGCTCAAAGATTGCAGTAGACATTCTTTAAGTCTTATTCGGTACTTGGAGGATTGTTATGATGATGATGAATTTATGGATGAAGAATTTTAGAGGCTCTTCATAACAATGCATTTCAACACCAAGAAGAAAGTATAACATCTCATGAAATGTAGCATAAAGATCAGCAGGGGTTTACTTATGAAAACCATGTTTCATCCCTTGATATAAATGAGAAGATGCAGCAAACTTGCCAAGATTTTGATCATAATGAGTATGAAATTGATTGCAAACACCAAGGAAAAGTACTGGAAGATAGCTTTTATAACCCTCAAGCAGAGGAAAAGGTTGTTCATTTTTGCAATTCCTTGCAGCAGCTTGCAACAAAGAATGATCTTTATAATGAAGAAAATTACATTGTCTATGGGAATCATGCAGAAAGGCAGTTGGATAGCACATCAAAGGAATTTTGTGTGGCTGAGGATCAGTTGTCTGAAGAGATAGAATGTTATGATGATTATCAAAATAACCATGTTTTATTTGACCCTATAAATGAATACATGGCAAAGTTTCGCACATCAGTATTTCATTTTCATTTTCATTATGAAGATCATATACATTATAAGTTGATTTGGTCATCTCACTATCATGGTTATTTTGAGGTTGAATGCAGTCAAAAGCCTCCAATATCAGAAAGGACAATTGATTGGCTTTATTGGAAATATCATGTTTCTTGACCTAAAGTGGAAATTGCAGCAAGTAGGTAGGTAGGAAAATGCAAATAAGCTGAAGGTTGACTGAGCATCTGTTTCAGCAGATGCAGTTTGAATTCTTCGTTCAGAAATCATTAAAGGCTTGAGGAGAAAATTGGGTAGAGGTTCAGAGTTTTATTCTAGAGGATGGATAGCGGCACTGGAGCTACAAGTTCTTAGTATACCACAAGGGCACACTATCCCTAGTGGAGCCACTGTTATCACCCTAAAATCTTTGTCTCTAAGCTTGGGAAAGTTGTCTTGTTTCTAGTCATAGTATTATAAGTTTTGAGTCATCTCATCACAATTAGTGTCATTCTAATTTACAAACCCTTCTTCTAGTCATAGTGTTAAAGGGTCTCTAGTTCATTTCATGCTTTAAGGGTTAGGTCATAAGGTTAGAAGTCTTTTAAGGTCATATCTCTTTTCCAAATAATGTTTGATAGCCTCATTCCATGTTCTAGAAGCCTTACCAGGTGTTTAGAAGTCATACCTCACATCATTTTGGAGAAATTTTCAAACTAGCTACGAAATCATTGAACTAGGAGTTTTCATAGCGTGCTACGAAATCCCTGAAAAAGCTTGTTTCAGCATAAAAAGACTATGCTTTCTGCGTTTACTAGTCAACTTCCAGAAGGGGTCCTGAGCAGATGAGAACTCAATTTTGAAAAATCAAAGAGGCTTTTCTTCCTAACATACCAAAATACACAAACCTCTTTCAGTTTCTTCAAATTCGTTCTGAGGTGGGAGGAATTTATGGTTAAGATTGCGCTACGAAACTGCTGAAAGTCAAGCTTGGTCTTCTGGTTTTAGCAATCTTTTTCAAGATCAGTTTATGGTCACATGAAAAGGTATTTTGGAATTATGAAGGAGGTTTATCTTTATCAACTCTCCAGCTACAAGAACCTATCTCAATTTCTTCATAAGTGTTTTTAGTTGGGACATAATAAGCTTTATGTGAAACCCAAAATTCAGAGAACGGATTTTTCCTGTTTGACACGTGTGTTTCAAGGACAGATTCTGGACAGCTGGAGAAGTGTTTTAAGAAACCAAGAGAGGTTTTTGTTCTAGATAGCATGGAATACAGAAACCACCTTGAGTTTTGAAAAATGTGTGATGGAGGAGGAGATAAAGGCTCTGTCCCACGTGCCATGTTCAGGGATCCTAAACCTAAAAATAGGGAAACATGTTCCCTAATTTCTAGGGTTTGTCTTCAGTAGTCAGATGACCACGTGGGAGGCTTCATCAAATTTGACTTCTTGAGGTTGCAAGTTTTCAAGAATGCTTTAAATGCTTAGATAAGGTTGTTGTAATCATGATAAGGAGTTACACTCCTAGTTGTATTAGGTCTCTAGGACTGCTAGTTAGGTGTCATTTGCATTTAATAGTTAGTTTTAAGTATCAATAGGTGTCATAGTAGGATGAATTCGAATTCCCCTCATGCTGGAGGAGGAATCTCAGTTATGTAAAGAGCTCTATATATAGAAGAAGATCGAATGTACAAAAGGGTTGGAAATTTATGGAAAAAAGCTTTGATATTTGGCTTATGTAAAGACTCTGTTTTTTTTGGTAATATAGTATTGGCTTATGCTTCTCAAGAATCATAAAGAGTTCAATGTAATGAGTTTATTTTGTTGTCTTTTCATGTTATCTACAGTGTTATGAGTATGTGATTACTTAGAAATCATTAACAGTGCTCTAATTTCCTTCATATACTCGTAAACGGCCTTCTATATGTTTGGTGTGTTGAAATTTGAATGCCTTGACTTCTATGCAAAGCCAACCCTACTGTTAATACTGAATCATATATGACTCCATAAGCCCAATGGATACTTGTTAGCTTTGTTTCCACCATTTTCATTTTCTATTTGTTTCACAAGAGTTAGCCATCTTGATCATAATCAAAAACCTTTAATCCTTTGAGAGAGCCCTCTCAGGTTGGGGAGGCTAAACCTCAGCCTAAAGTAGGTTTGAAACACTTACTTGAAGTCTTCCTGGTTTGCAACCTTCCAGGGCCTGATTTTGAGATAACACCTTCTTTACCATTCAAATTTCATAGAGAAACATGTGAATATTTATAAACATGAAGAGAAAACAATAATAAACATGAAGAGGTAATACTTATTTGTTTCCATTGTGCACAAGAATCCTGTGAAATGTCTTTAACCTTATTTCATGATCCAGCAAGCCAATCCAATCTTGATTACAATAGCTCCTTAACTTGATAAGAAATGTCTACATAAATGTCTTTGAATCCACACTAATTACTTCAAAATATGAAGTATTTATACAAAAAAGGTTACAAAATATCTCATAACAATATGAGAATTAAACTAGGAAATCAAAAATATCTTTAGGCATGAAGATAGAGACAGATGGACAATTGCCTTCTTACTGTCCCTTTTATTGTGATTGTGTTGGTTGTTGTAATTTGTATTTGGCTCTTTCAATTGCTTGATATCTATGTGCTGGAATCACTTTATGTCTTCAACCTACTGATACTCTTGACCTGATATACTTTGACCCTATTTCATCTATTTTTCTTGGCTGTCATATGGATTTACTGTAGTAACTTTATAGTAAATCCGTCAAGTTTGTCCACCATTCACCTTCAGGTAATTTCATCCTTAGCACCTTTCTATATATCTCATCAGCTTCGGTGTATTTGGAAAAATTTGGCCTGTTGACAAACAGGTGCTTTACCTCATGCTCTAGGAAAAATAGATTTTCCAGATTATCATACAATACCTTTCCTGTGGGCAGAGCTTTTGGTCCTGAAGTACTAGCTTGGTTGATGGTCAACTAGTTCAGTACTTTAGAGTAGTCATCTTGAGTCATAAGCTTGTCATTAGTAACCATAGGACTGGGAAGGCCTTTTTCCCTCAAAATACCAAACTTGGCCATGAATCTATCAATATCAGCTTGGATACTTTGGCATCTCTTCTCAAGATTGAGCATAAGGTTCATTTTGGTAAGAACCTTCTTGATTTCTATGATGGTCCCTATCCAATCTTCTACGCCTAGTTCATCCAACTGATACCTGTTTTCGTTGTTCAAGAGTGTTATCAGTTGGTTGGCCTCTTCAGGCTTATCTCCCAACTCTTCTCTTATCTTGTGAATTTCTTCAGTGGCCACTTTCACTAGTTTAGTTTGCTAAAAAATTATTTGAATTGATGGCCAAACATCATTGACAGAGTTAATTATGTTGGCCCAGAGCATTTCCTTTAAATATCCTAGTGTCTGTTGCAATGTCAAGTCCTTTTCAAGGATTTTAATCCTCTCACCCATTCTTTGACTCTTTTGGCTTTCCTCTTTCTGCTAGTTGCTCACTATGTTCCTGTGTTTGCCTTTGGCATTGGGATTCTCCTGGCACCTTTACAAAGGAATCTTCATCAAGTTTTCTTTCTAGATCAATCAACACATTATCGACAACAACTTTTGTACTATCTCGGTCTACTAAAGTGTTCTCCACCCATTCTAGTTGATTTGCATACTATTCTATTTCAGGGATTCTGTGGTGGATATAGGGAGATAATTTGTTCTTTTGTCTTCTATTCCAGATGAACTTTAAAGGGTCATATCTCCATATGAAACTTTGTTTCAATTTCAGCTTTTGGAGGATTTCCTCTACTTCCTTTCCAGCTTCCCTACTGTTGCATATAAAGGGGCCAAGCTGGTCTTTTATTTTGAGTTGAGCTTTCTTCTTGGCCTTCAAAAAATGTACCTCATCTGAATTAATCATTTGCCTGTAGTACTCCAGAGAAAAAAATCTCATGGGGAGGTATCTTGGCAGTTTGTAGGGTGCTAATTCACAACCATATATCCTGATTTCAGTGTGATTTTGGTACAAGTACCAATCTCCCACTCTATATTGTTTGGACAACTGTAGGACCCTCCTGATATCTGCATTGATTCTGGGGGGAGGACTTCCTAACAACATAGTTGCCACTGGGTGCACAAAGAGATCTATGAAATCTATATAAGTATATGGAGAGTCATACTGATGGATTAATGAAGTACAAAAGACCACTGATCTAGGGTTGCCTCTCGTATCAAGCTTTTGGAGTGTATATGGGAATTTATCAGCTTGATAGTACAGGAAAAGATGATATAAAACTGATGAATATTTGAATACTCTTTCATTGTCCATTCTAATGAATTGATCATGCATATTATCTTCAATGAACTTAGCATAGTCAAACATGATGGCAGGGGGTTGTCCTGGAGTGTAAATGGACATGAAGGCTATAATAATCTCATCAACAAATTCACTTGTATTTTGGCCTAACACACTGGATATCATTGCTATGATGTCTTGGCCAAGTTCAAAGAGTATGGTCCACATGTATGGGGGAGGGTCCTTTGGAATGTATTGCTCTTCCATAATGAAGCTCGAGAATAACTGAGAAATTTTTATGGAGCTAACTATAGGGAATCTGTTAAGCAGGTCTCTAACAGAAAGGGGAGTCAGGTTTTGGCCTGGTTGCAACTGCAACATGTCATTGACGGATTCAACAGTGATGGTAAACAATACAGTCTGGTCAAGAGTCATCACTGCTCTTTGGCTAGGATTGTAGTTCATATAGTAATAGTGGACAATTTCAGGGAAGATATGAACTCTGGGGAATTGGTATTTGGGCAAACCTAATTCCCAAAGACCTATTTTGTCTCTGTGGTTTAAGTACTAGTCTCTGTACCTACAGTATAGTTTCAGTGGGGATTCTTGGACAGAGGTATCTATGATTTGAAAGTCTTTATTTGCCAAAGGGAGATGGTCTAAGTCCCTATGGGGAGTAGAATTAGTAGGACGTTCAATGCAACTGGCGCAACCATCCTTGGTTCTTTTGGATTCAATGACTAGAGTGAAAGGTTTTCTATCAAATTGGGGGTAAATTGGTTCAATTCGGAGTAGTTGAGGATTTCTGGTTAATCGTTTTACTTAATTACTTAATAACTTAAAGCAATTGAGTAAAGGTTTGGGAATTAAACAAGGTTTCTTAGTGATTTTGGGTAAATACCTGGTTTTGACTCTGAACGGATTGATGGGCGGTTGTCCACGGTTTGCAGGAAGCGCACGCGACTGAAGGATGCTCTAGAAGCTCAGTGGCTTTAGCAGGTTGGCAGTTGGATGTGGGTTGATGGTTGCACATACTCTGGTGCTTGCATGGAGGTCTGAGCGGTCTTTTTCACAATAAAACTAAAAGCAATGATTTTTTTTTTAGTTTTATTTGCAAAGTCAACAGTTTTGGCGGGTACACGAGGAAAGGTACATTTGGAGTTAAGCGGGGGATGAGATGTTTTGTCATCTAGCAGGAGGTGGTAAGTGGGTTTAGATCGCACAGCTTTTGGGCTGGAGAGGTTTTGGGGGGAGGCCGTCGGATGCCACTCATCAGGTGCCACGTAGCAGCGGGGTGAAAAGTAAAACCACCCATATCGAGTGGGTAAAGGTCGACCTTTGGAGGCCGCCTGATATGATCGTCAACCGTCGGATCAAATAGGACCTGATCGTACAGTGGTCGAGGTAGGGATTAGTCATGAGGTTTAATGGAGGGGCCCGATGGAGATTTAAGAGTGACAGGATTTAATTAATCACAAATTATGGTGGATTAGGGGCGTCGAGAGTGATTTCATTAGTGGAGGTGAATTATTAATTAACCACAGATTGGTTAATTAATTCATTTTATTCGATGGAGGGTTTTGGTTCTTAATTAGTCACTGATCGACTAATTAACCCATTAATCATTCATGATATTAATAAAGTTTATGTTTCAAACTTTGGGATGGGATATTAATATTAAGGGGTTTTAATAAATACATAGGGGAAAAGGGTTATTTTCTCAGGAGTTAATATAAATAAAGTTACCAGTTAATATGAACGAAGGCGGAGAATGTTTTAGTGCTAAGTATAAAATGAATTCTTTGCAATTTGTTTTTGCTTTTCACATAGAAAACATAAAAACTTAGGCTAAGTGTATATTTGTGGGTTTTTGTAAAAAGGGGTTTTTACATGGGAGGTGATCACTTTTCTAAGGTTTTATCCTTAGAGAAAGGGGTTTATTAGGGGAAAGTAAGTTTATTTGGGAATATGAGTGAATTTGAAGGGGGGTGAATGCTTATGAGGGGACCTTTAGTACTTAGGATCTAAAAGTTATTGGGTCGAGGGTTCGGTCCCTCTAGAAGTTAGAGAAATGCTTTGAGCCCCTTTAACTTAAGCTTTTAGGTACTTTAAGACTTTCCTTGGAAATTAGTTAAGTGAAAAATGTGATGAATGAGGGGGGTTAATCAATTGACTTTATGTACTTTGGTAAATGCTCAATTTTCATCCATACTTAGAAATTTGATAATGAAGGTGAATGATATGATCTTATTTAATCAATAATCACAATTTTGCAACCATTCAACTAGTTATCCATCTACTCATCCTACCATTTTTACTTTTCTTTATTAGAGTGCACTTAAGCTGGACAACCCTTTATCAAAAATTTTTCTTTTCTTTTACAAAAGTAATCTATCTAAGTCTAACTTTATTACATCCAAGGGCTCAGATTAAACAGTTGAGCTCCTTTTATTTACTCTACCTATCTACTTATCTGCCAAGATTAAACAGTTTGGTCAGATTTTATTCTCTATCTCTAAGCATAAAATTGAAAACATGAAATAGCCAAGTTTAAACATTTTGACCATCCATGGATTGTGGCAAAGGTGAGAGGCTGCACACAATCTTTTATTCTGCATCAAAAGTAAATAGTAGTGGCATTTTGACTTGCACACTTTCATGGTCTTTTTGCTTTTGGGGTTCATATTTTTTCATTTTTTTTTACCTTCTCTTATTCCTTTTGCCCTTTGATTTATCTTTTAGGACATACCCTCTTTACATATTTTAATTTTTATAATATGGAAAACATTTGCAGAAAGCAAAGGTATGTACATATTACAGTTTTAATGTCAGTCATTCAAAAATTATGACTCCTATTGGTATAGGAACCTAACAGTGGCTCCACTTGGGAATGACATTTCTTTGTGAAATGTCAAGAACACCGTCGACTAGTAGCCTGATCCATTGGGCCAATCCCACACATGTATATGCTCTGTTGTATAATCTTTGTGACTAAAAATCTTGAATTGAAATTGTAGCCTTTTCTGCAAACTGAAATCTGATCTATGCTCAGACTATTGAGCTTATTTGCACTCGTCTACCTACTCTAGTCTAATTAAAAATATTGCCATATCAAGTAATAACAAATTTCCAATGCAACCAGTCAAGTAAATGGATACTTAACAGAAGTTTGCATTCCACTTTTCTAGGTAGAAAAGTAAATTCAGAAAATAGTATTTTAACTTTTCCACTAGATTTAATAGCTCTATTGATGAACTTGGCAAACTCTTCTTCTACTGATGACTGCAATACATTGATCAAAGGATAATGGTAATCCTTCCATATAAGATCTTCTGGATGATTTGTAATAGGAAAACAAACCTCATTCCAAACTGCTGCTTGATTTAAGTGATTCTCTAATTGTTTCTCCTCCTTGTTATCCACTGTAACCAAGTGCTCTGAATGCTCTTGATCTTCATCAACCATATCATATACAACAGGGAAGTCTTTATCATTATCTTTGTCATGTAGAAGCTTGCAAGGGAGTTGCAAACTCTCATTAATTTTAGATGAAAGATCATGATTATCTTTGTCATGTAGAAGCTTGCAAGGGAGTTGAAAACTCTCATTAATTTCAGATGAAAGATCATGATCTATTAAAGTATGTTGTCTTATTTTATTTATATCCAAGGAGAGAAAATTTGAGAGATGGTTTTCATCAAATAAATTTGACTAGTCTTTAATTTATGAAGAAACCACTACTTGTTGAAGATGCTCTTGTGGATCAATACTTTTAAGCTCTACCACCTCTATCTCCAGATCACTGGTTTGCTATTGATTTTCACTGCTATCTTCTACTTGAGCCAGTTCAAGGAGCTAAATTTCTTCTTTACACTGATCAGTTTGTTGTGTTGCAAGAATCGTTTCCTATGGGGAAACTTCATGGACCTCTAAACAACATACATCATCTTTTTCTTCCCACAGAGAAGATAATTCAAGCAAGGATTTTACTTTTTGAAAAGGCTTTTCTTCTAAAGCCTCTAATATTTCATAATCCATGAACTGATCATCATCATAGTAATCTTCTAGATATTGAATAAAACTTTCAAAATTGTCACAACAGTTTTGAATTAGCAATAGAGATGAATAACTTTCCTTGTATTTGTCATGAAATACAGTATGAAAATGCTTTAAAGAACATATGCTAGAGGCTGGTAAATTTTCATACCAAGATCTAGCCTTTTCCTCTAAAGTTGCCATAAATATTTTCATAAGACAATCTTCATGGAATTTAACTTTAAACTTTCGGATGTGCATATGAAACCTTAATAAATGTAAAGCAGCATCATTTCCTGTTTCATCTTTAAATAATGGAAGATTTTTTGACCAATCAACGTTGGGCATAGGATTTGGAAAACCTAGAACCTTTGACCTATCCAAAGGAGCATACCTGCGTTGTATTCTCGAATTCATCTTGAAAACACTTTAATGCTAGAATGGAGTCACCATAGGTTCTCAACAACTCTGGATTCTTTTACCAGTGGAGTCTTGATTATTTGAGGCTTCTTGATTGGAAAATGATCATCATAAGAGTCAGAAGAATGATGCTCAAATGTGTAAGGATATTTTATATTTACAATTTCCAAAGGAAAATAATTAAAAACTAATCTAATATCTTCTCCAAATTACTATATACATTGAAAAACTTTCTTGATTATAAAGAACATAATGTCTTGGATAACAATCCAAGTTAAAAGCCTGATCTTTTCACATAGTTCTTTCGACTTCATTCCTCTAGTGGAGTCTTCATTGTAGAATTGATTTTGGATTCGCCAGGTGGATGATTTTAACCTTTGTGTGTCTGAACAGTATCCACCATCATAGATAAGATCTAAACGTATAAAACAATTCTGAAGAAAATGTTAGTTCTTCCCAGTATGGTCAACACTATGTTATCACTCAGAACTTTCTCAAGGTTAAAGAAAGAAATTTCTGAGGTAACCACAAACCAATCTTTTAGACTTGGGTTCTAACCAGAGAGGGCTCTCTCTTTATAATTTAACTTTGTTTTGAGTGGGATTTCAGGCTAGTTCTTAGTGCTCAAGAGGTTTTCATTTTGATTGGGTGGTGGAATTCGGGGAACAGATGGGCAGAGCAAGCCTTCAGGCCATTGGGCTATGGAGTCAAGCAAAGAGTGGCTTAACTGAATTAGATCAATTGCTAAGGGAGGAATTCACAGGGTAGGCTAGCACAACAAAAAGCAAATCTGCAGGTTTAAATGGATGAGGTAGTCCTAACGAAAGAAAAAGGGCAATGAAGAATCCTTAAGCCAGGATCAAGATGAAGAATAGGAAGGAGATCAGTATCAAGGGAAACTAAGAATCCTTTACTATGTACCTAAGGGGGGAAAACTATGGCAGTAAGGGAGAAATTAAGAATTCCCAGACTAAGATAGTTTAGCAGAAAACAGTGAGAAAGTAAACAGTCAAGGCAGAGAGCATTAAAGCTAATTCTGAAATATCATTCCTTGTTTACCATTCAGATTTCATAGAGAAGCATGTGAATATTTATAAATATGAGAGAAAACAGTAATAAAATTGAAGAGATAATACTTATTTGATTTCCACTATGCACAAGAATCCTGTGAATGCCTTTAACCTTATTTCATGATCCAGCAAGCCAATCCAATCTTGATTACAATAGCTCCTTAATTTGACAAGAAATGTCTACAAAAATTTCTTTGAATCCACACTAGTTACTTCAAAATATGAAGTATTTATAAAAAAAAGTTACAAAATATCTCATAACAATATGAGAATTAATCTAAGAAACCAAAATATCTTCAGGCATGAAGATAGAGATAGATGAACAACTACCTTCATGTTGTCCCTTTTATTGTGATTATGTTGGCTATTGTAATTCGGATTTGGCTCTTTCAATTTCTTTATATCTATATGTTGGAATCACTTTATGTCTTCAACCTACTGATACTCTTTACCTACTATACTTTGACCCTGTTTCATCTATTTTACCTGGTTGTCATATGGATTTACTGTAGTAACTTTATAATAAATCCATCAAGTTTTTCCACCATTCACCTTCAGGTAATTTCATCCTTAGCACCTTTCTATATATCTCATCAGCTTCGATGTATTTGGCAAAATTTGGCGTGTTGACAAATAGGTGCTTTACCTCATGCTCTAGGAAAAATAGATTTTCCAGATTATCATATAATACCTTTCCTGTGGGCAGAGCTTTTACCCCTGAAGTACTAGCTTGGTTGCTGGCCAACTTTTTCAGTCTTTCAATGTAGTCATCTTGAGTCATAAGCTTGTCATTAATAACCATGGGACTGGGAAGGCTTTTTCCCCTCAAAATACCAAACTTGACCATGAATCTATCAATATCAGCTTGGATACCTTGACATGTCTTCTCAAGATTGAGCATAAGGTTCCTTTTGGTAAGAACCTTCTTGACTTCTATGATGGTCCTTGTCCTATCTTTTATGCCCAGTTCATCCAACTGATACTTGTTTTTGCTCTTGGATTTAAGGCATCTGTGGTATATATCTTTAGACATAGTTACCAGAGAATCCATAGTAAAACTTATTTTCGTCAATGTTTCAAATCCCAACTGGGATCCATCATCAGGACTTTCTTAAATGCTGATAGTAGAAGAGCTTAATTGAGGGATTTAAATAGTTGTGAGGAGAGTGGATTTTAGGATGAGATGAATGTCAACTTTGTTTTTAAGAATTTTAATTGCAGACTTGAATAATTAATTTTTTTTTTTTTTTTAATCTTATCAAACCTTAATAATGAACTTAATAAATAATATTAATAATTCTTTATCTTAATATTATTAAACCTTAGTAATGAACTAATAAACAATATTAATAATTAATAATTTTAATAATGTGAAATAAATTTTTATTTTTATTTTTACATATATTAGTATCTAATGAGTAATAATATTATATTAAAATTTTTCATTAATATTAATAATAATTAATGTATTAAAAATTAATTATTAGTAAATTGTATTAATATTAAATTTTAATCTATTAATAATAATAATAATTAATATTAGTATATTGTATAAATATTCTTAATAAATTAATAATAATAATAATAACAATAATTAATATATTAAAATTAATTAATATTGATAATATTAGAAATCAATATTGATAATTAATAATTAATAAACACTTAATAATTAATAATAAATAATTTAATTTGATAATTAATATCAAGACCTAATAATTATTAATAATAATCTTTATTATGAATATTGACTAGGAAATGGTTTAACTAATTAATAGATCTTAATTATTATTTAATAATAATAGTTTATAATAATAGTTAGTGATAATAATAATAGCTATTATCATAATTATTATTGTAAATGTTGTAGATGGAAATGTTGTAATTAAAAACTAATAATTATTATTATTATTTAAACTGATATAGCATAGCTACTAACTACTAACTATTAGAATAGGTGAGGAAAATCTACCCACTGATTGCTATACTTGAGGTGTATTAGTGACCTTAATTTCCCTGATTAAGGGCACCCAACTCCCACTAATCTCAATACCATTGTCTCTATTGATATTTTGCGGATGTTTGATAATTTCAAGAGCTTCTCTAATCTTTCGCCTATGATGTTGTTCGTCCCTTGCGACAATTGAGGCATTTTCCAAGTAGACATGGTGCTTAGTTTTTGAGTATCAGCTCCATGTTCCTTGAGTCTTGTCTGCAAGGAGCAACCTGTTTCACCAATTAGCTAGATGTATTAGTGACCTTAATTTTCCTGATTAAGGACACCCAACTCCCACTAATTTCAATACCATTGTCTCTGTTGAGATTTTACGGATGTTTGATCATTTTAAGAGCTTCTCTAATCTTTCGCGTATGATGTTTCTCTTCCCTTGCGACAATTGAGGCGCTTTCCAAGAAAACATGGTGCTTAGTTTTTGAGTATCAGCTCCATGTTCCTTGAGTCTTGTCTACAAGGAGCGGCATGTTTCACCAATGTAGCTAGATGTATTAGTGACCTTAATTTTCCTGTTTAAGGGCACCCAGCTCCCACTAATCTCAATACCATTGTCTCTGTTGAGATTTTGCAGATGTTTGATAATTTCAAGAGCTTTTCTAATCTTTTGCCTATGATGTTGTTCTTCCCTTGCGACAATTGAGGCCACTTCAGGCTTATCTCCTAACTCTTCTCTTATCTTGTGAATTGCTTCGGTGGCCACTTTCACCAGTTCAGTTTGTTAAAAAATTATTTGAATTGATGGCCAAACATCATTGACAGAGTCAATGATGTTGGCCCAGAGCATTTCCTTTAAATCTCCTAGTGGTTGTTGCAATTTCAAGTCCTTTTTAAGGATTTTAATACTCTCACCCATTCTTTGACTCTTCTGGTTTTCTTCTTTTTGTTAGTTTCTCACTGTGTTCCTGTGTTTCCCTTTCGGATTAGGATTCTCCTGGCACCTTTACAAAGGAATATTCATCAATTCTTCTTTCTAGATCAATCAACACAGTATCGACAATAACTTCTGTACTATCTCAGTCTAATAAAGTGTTCTCCACCCATTCTAGTTGATTTGCATACTGTTCTATTTCAGGAATTCTGTGGTGGATATAGGGAGATAATTTGTTCTTTTGTCTTCTATTGCAGATGAACTTTAAAGGGTCATATCTCCATATGAAAATTTGTTTCAGTTTCAACCTTTGGAGGATTTCCTCTGCTTCCTTTCCAGCTTCCCTATTGTTGCATATAAAGGGGCCAAGCTGGTCTTTTATTCTAAGTTGAGCTTTCTTCTTGGCCTTCACAAAGTGTACCTCATCTGAATTAATCATTTGACTGTAGTACTCCAGAGAAAACAATCTCATGGGGAGGTATCTTGGCAGTTTCTAGGGTGCTAATTCATAGCCATATATCCTGATTTCAGTGTGACTTTGGTACAAGTACCAATCTCCAACTCTATATTGTTTGGACAACTGTAGGACCCTCCTGATATCTGCACTGATTCTGGGAGGAGGACTTCCTAAAAAAATAGTTGCCACTGGGCGCATAAAGAGATCTATGAAATCTATATAAGTATATGGAGAGTCATACTGATGGATTAATGAAGTCCAGAAGACTGTTGATCTAGGGTTGCCTCTGGTATCAAGCTTTTGGAGTGTAAATGGGAATTTATTAGCTTGATAGTATAGGAAAAGATGATATAAAACTGATGAATATTTGAATACTCTTTCATTGTCCATTCTCATGAATTGATCATGCATCTTATCTGCAATGAACTTAGCATAGTCAAACATGATGACAGGGGGTTGTCCAGGAGTGTAAATGGACATGAAGGATATAATAATCTTATCAACAAATTCACTTGTAGTCTGGCCTAACATACTGGATATCATTGCTATGATGTCTCAGCCAAGTTTAGAGAATATGGTCCACATGTATGGGGGAGGGTCCTTTGGAATTTATTGCTCTTCCATAATGAAGGTCTAGAATAACTGACCAATTTTGATGGAGGTAACTGTAGGGAATCTGTTAAGCAGGTCTCCAACAGAAAGGGGAGTCAGGTTTTGGCTTTATTGCAACTGCAGCATGTCATTGATGGATTCAGCAGTGATGGTAAATAATACAGTCTGGTCAGGGGTCATCACTGCTCTTCGGCTGGGATTGTAGTTCATATGGAAATAGTGGACAATTTCAGGGAAGATATGAACTCTGGGGAATTGGTATTTGGGAAAACCTAATTTCCAAAGACCTATTTTGTCTCCATGGTTTAAGTACTGGTCTCTGTACCTACAGTATAGTTTTAGTGGGGATTCTTGGATAGAGGTATCTTTGATTTGAAAGTCTTTATCTGCTAAAGGGAGATGGTCTAAGTCCCTGTGGGGAGTAGAAATTGGTAGGACGTTCAATGCAACTTTCACAGCCATCCTTCGTTCTTGTGGATTCAAGGACGGGGACAAAAGGTTTTCTATCAAATTGGGGGTAAATTGGTTCAATTCAGAGTAGTTGAGGTTTGCTGAGCAATTTTTTTATTGAATTACTTAATAACTTAAAGAAATTGAGTAAAGGTTTGGGAATTAAACAGGGTTTCTCAATGATTTTGGGTAAATACCTGGTTTTGACTCTAAACGGATTGATGGGAGACTATGCGCAGTTTTCAAGAAGCATACGGGACTGAAGGATGGTCTGGAAGTTCAGCGGCTTCAACAGGTTGGCAGTTGGACGTGGGTTGATGGTTGCACGTACTCTGGTGCTTGCATGGAGGTCTGAGCAGTCTTTTTCACTATAAAACTAAAAACAATGAGTTTTTTTTTTGTTTTATTTACAAATTCAATTGTTTTGGCGGGTACACGGGGAAAGGTATGTTTGGAGTTAAGCGAGGGATGAGACGTTTTGTCATCTAGCAGGAGGCGGTAAGTGGGTTTAGATCACACCATTTTTGGGCTAGAGCGATTTTGGGGGGAAGCAGCGGGGTGAAAAGTAATACCAGCCATATCGGGCAGGTAAAGGTCGGCCTTTAGAGGCCACCCGATATGATCGTCAACCGTCGGATCAAATAGGACCTGATTGTACGGTGGTCGAGGTGGGGATTATTCATGAGGTTTAATGGAGGGGCCCGACGGAGATTTAAGAGTGACGGGAATTAATTAATCACAGATTATGGCGGATTAGGGATGTCGGGGGTGATTTCATTGGCGGAGGTCAATTATTAACTAACCGCATATCAGTTAATTAATTCATTTTATTCGGCGCAACATTTTGGTTCTTAATTATTTGCTCGTCGACTAATTAACCCATTAATCATTCATGATATTAATAAATTTTATGTTTCAAAGTTTGGGACGAGATATTAATATTAAGGGGTTTTAATAAATGCATAGGTGAATAGGGTTATTTTCTTGGGAGTTAATATAATAAATTTACCAGTTAATATGAATGAAGGCGGATAATGTTTTAGCGCTAAGTATAAAATTAATTCTTTGCAATTTGTTTTTGCTTTGCACATAGAAAACATAAAAACTTAGGACCTATAAGTTATTGGTCCAAGGGTTTGGTCCATCCATAAGTTAGAGAAATGCTCTGAGCCCCTTTAACTTAAAATTTTAGGTACTTTAAGACTTTCTTTGGAAATTAGTCAAGTGAAAAATGTGATGAATGAGGGAGGTTAATCAGTTGACTTTATGTACTTTGGTAAATGCTCAATTTTCATCCATACTTAGAAATTTGATAATGAAGGTGAATGATATGATCTTATCTAATCAATCATCACAATTCTGCAACCATTCAACTAGTTTCCCATCTACTTATCCTACCATTTTTACTTTCCTTTAATAGGGTGCACTTAAGCTGGCAGACCCTTTATCAAAAATTTTTCTTTTCTTTTACAAAAGTAATCTATTTAAGTCTAACTTTATTGCATCCAAGGGCTCAGATTAAATAGTTGAGCTCTTTTTATTTACTCTACTTATCTACTTATCTACCAAGATTAAACAGTTTGGTCAGATTTTATTCTCTATCTCTAAGCATAAAATTGAAAACATGAAATAGCCAAGTTTAAACATTTTGACCATCCATGGATTGTGGCAAAGGTGAAAGGCTACACACAATCTTTTATTCTGCATCAAAAGTAAATAGTAGTGGCATTTTGATTTGCACACTTTCATGGTCTTTTTGTTTTTTGGGTTCAAATTCTTTCATTTTTTTTTGAGCTTCTCTTATTCTTTTTTCCCTTTGATTTATCTTTTAGGACATACCCTCTTTACATTTTTTAATTTTTATAATATGGAAAACATTTGCAGAAAGTAAAGTTATGTACATATTACAGTTTTAATCTCAGTCATTCAAAAATTATGACTCCTATTGGTATAGGAACCTAACAACATCAACATAGTTAAAGTGTCAGCACCTAGTAGAGCAGGCAGGGTCGTGTAAGAAGGTCAAGGCATCGAAGTTGTTGATTAACCTGATCACCCTCACCGAGGGTTATCTGCACGACATCGGTGAGACAGTGCGCGATGTCGCCTCCGAGGCCCTCCATAATTTCATGCAGGAGAACCAGATTGTGTTGGGGGCACTTAGAGCGTAGCTGCAGGAGTTGCAAGTGTGCCCTCCTCAGGCTAGTACCCTTTCGAGCAACCTCGTAGTCGGCTCCACAGCAACAGAACAGATGTTGCGTGTGTGGATGACGAATACCATAGTGTTGTCGGAAGGAGCACTGGTACATCAAATGAGGCCAACAGGCCTATGGTTAGCGTGCTAAAAGGTCTCGGTCTCAATATGGCTGCACTCCCGAGAGAGACCTTAAATGTTTTATAGGATGGGATAACTACAAAGTTGCACGCTAGGGAGTGCCGCGCATTGCAATTCCATAGTGAGTAGAAAATCAATATGGAACAATTAAGCGGCATCACGATGAAGTGGTGTTGCAGAATCAACAGTTGGTACATGTAATAGATGACACTTGCCAAAGAGTCCTATAGCTATCCATCCCAACAAACATATCAACAGAGGTGCAGATCCACAGGCTAGCAGCAGGGGTACGTGAGGCGAGGGAAGAAATGACAAAGGTTCAACTGGAGATGAACCTTCAGATCGCTGAGTTGTAGTTGAAGGCGCAGTCGTCCACCCCCTCGGAAGTCAGAGAGCAGCGCGCTAGCACTATCACAGTGGGATTGGAGGAAATTGGTAGTGTAGAGTGAGACTGCACCAGCATGTTGGAAGAATCATTTGAGGTCCTCACAAATCTACAGAAGGACCCCAACATCCAGTGGTTAGAGACAGAGGTGCGAGAACTCAAATAGCAGTATGATAGCATCAAAGGAACTGCGCAGACGGTGGCCCTCACTTAGATGCTCACACAGATGCAACAGGCTAAAGCGGTGAAAGAACAGGTGGATGCAGCACGACACAAGGAAGCAGTCTTGAAGGCATGCATTCAGCCTTGGATCGACGAGGCTTTCACCATCACAACAAAAATTGAAGGCAAGTTCGCACACATGCATGGGGTGCACACACTGATGCAGAGAAGCACTTCCGACACAGAGGTATTGGAACAACGTATGCAACAGATCCAACAAGCTGTAGCTAAGTGTGTTGTTGACCTTGCCGCAATTCGAGAACAGTTGGAGGGACTGCGCGCAAAGATCTCTGTGCCGACGGAGTGACTCGAGGGTGAGTCACAATGTTTGTGTTGGGGGCGTGTTAGGCATGGAATCCCCCCAAGGCATGTTTTGGGGCTTAAAGCCCAAGTTTTGACTGAATCTTGTTATAAAAGCTCTCCGAATTGCGGGCACAGGGGTATGAAAGTATGATAGAGTCACAGGGTTGTCCACCCTAGTTTTTGTAATGTAATGTTGGTTGGATAGACCTAACCATGGTCCGTGGACCATGGGATTGTATAAATAGAGCGAGGCTCTAAGTGTAGAAGAAAAAAAGTAACGAAGAAATGAATAAAAGGATGAGAATTCTAAGTGATTGAGTCGAAGTGTAAAGTGTGTCTGTGGGTTGTAGAGTAGGAGAAGGCTCTGCAGTTGAGTGCGTAGAGGCCTAGTAGTCTGTAGATGAGTGTAAGGACCCCTGCAACTGAGTGCGCAGGGTAGGTCGAGTCTGTAATCGGTGGAAAATCAATAAAGAGAAGTTTTGCAATAATTCTGTGTATCTATTCCATGGTTAATGCATGATTGATATAATTTGCAAGTATACTGTTTATTTACTACGCGAACTTGTATGAATTTTTTGTGTTGCTAATTATAAATTAAGACATTCAAGTAGGAAAAGGTGCTTAATTAATACTGGAAGATAAATAAGATCTCAGGTAATAGCGCAGAGTGCAGCACAACCCCTGGTTAGGGCTGCGCGAAGGTAGGGTATCGAGCTGCAAGGAACAGAAGGTGTACAAAGCCACTTGCACGCAGGAACAAATAAAGGACTAGTCGAACCTCTCATAAATCTCAAGGGTGTGGAAACCTAGTTCCAGCGCCCTCCCATACAACTTTGGGTGAGACCTCAGTCCGTGCTCCGTGGACTGTTGCCAAAAGGGCCAGTAGTACAGGGATTTGTTTTGCTAATTAACTCTGAACCTGGGTTAGGCCCTAATAAGCCAACATGCTACATCTCCTTAGTACAGCTTCCAATGGCTTCGCCCTCTCTATTATGCTGAAAAGTGTGAATATATCGGTTTATAATGCTCAAACAGCTCTGAAACCTACTTCAATGGCTCCAGAATGCCTAAAAATGTCTGTCTAGCCTCTTCCTACTCATGAATTTGTCAAAACTTGAAGAAGTTATGCCTTCCCCTAGCTCTTGCACTATTCACTCTAAAATTTCCCCCAAATCCCACACCATCCTACAAATTTGCCCCAATTTCTGCTAATTGGGTGTTGATTCTGCCAAATTCAGGGTGAATTTGTCGGATGGATTAAATTCCCAATGCGACCTTATTTCAAAAAGTTAGGCCATGTGGGGGGGCAACGTGCCTGGGGCTAAGGCCAATAGCCTAGTCCCGCCAGTCGGGCCCCCACTCTGCTCTGCCCGCAATTCTGTTAGGTAGCACGTACCCAGGGGTTGGCCCCCATGGGCTAGCCCCTTTTCTAAATGATACACAACTTAAAGTTTAAATACAATTAGCATGCTATATTATAATAAGACATATAGTGGCGCATTGGTAGTTGGCAAGGTTTGTTGGATGAAGGTCTGGTGTTCAACTCCCGCTTGGTCCATTCAACTGTTAATAAGTTTTTGGTGGCCCCCGTGCTACCAAGTGGAGGCCTCTCGCTGGGCCATGTGACAATATATGGTTGGCCACCAACCCACCAATGAAAATCACCCAAATCAGCACCAATGAAATCATGCCACTTAGCACCACCCAATTCGCCAGAGGAAAACAATAAATGTATAGTCACCCTGCCACATAGGCAAGCCCAGTCAGCGCCACATCAGTAGTATGAACCCACTGACTGGGTTGCCTGCATATTTTTTTAGAAAATTCACCTATTTAGGGAAACAAACAGGACATGTTTCTGGGAGCATATAGAGTCTATTTCGCACGAAATGATTTGCGCCACATTAAGGGTGACGAGCACTACGCAATCGTTCAGGTTCCACATCAATATACCAACTTCATCTGATCATTTGGTCAAATAAAACTCAACTTATGGGCTTCCAAAATTGAAGCGTCAAAGTTGTGAGAATTCTGGAAAAATTGTTGCGGTGGCCAAAAATAGGAAATTTTTAATTAAAATCTAATTCTACATTAAATTAACAATCATTGTTTAATTAATATTAATTATAATTACAAAAGTAAATCAAATAAATTACAAACTAATTATATAGAATTAAAATAAAAATTTAATTAAAAATTTAAACGAAAATTTTAATTAATTATAATTATAATTAAATTATATTTAAATTAAAATTAAATTAAAATTAAAATATAATTAAATTATAATTAAAATATATTATAATCGAAAAAATCATGTTCAAAATTTCACAAGTGGCTTTTAGATCCATGAATGGATCAAATAAATGGAGGAGGGGCTTTTAAATGGAGGAGGCATTGCACGGGACGAACTATATGCACTTCGATATCAGATATTGACTATATCCTAAGTTTTTAAAATGAACCAAATAAAATTGTCGATGTTCCATATCTAATATTGAAACTTTTTTTTAATATCGATTTTCTTTTTTAAATATCAGAGCTTTTTAAAATATCGGGACTTTTAAAATATCAGTATTTTTTATTGGAAGTTTTCTATTGGGACTTTGTATATCGGGACTTTTTATATCAGATTTTTTATTGAAGAGAGGAGGTGAGCTGAAGTGGGGCCCAATTGGCATGAGACTCATCCATTATAAACTACAACAACTTGGTAATAAAAAATATGACAAAATGAACTATAGTCACTTTGCAATTTTGAGATTTCAGGGTTTGTAATTTCTTTTAAAATTGGGCATTGGAATAAATTACTCAGATCTCGAAAACACATAATTTTAATTGTTTTACACTTTGGTTTTGCAGTGATTTTGTAGGACCATTAGTGAAAAATGAAATAACTAGTAAAAATTAATTAGGAATTAATATTTACAATCACTTACTAATTTATTTACAAAAATTAAAATAATATACATTTTGTACATTGTTTAACACAGGCAGTAAAAATTATCGAACTTTGGATGAGCACCATTTGCAAACCATGTAACCAAATGAGATGAAACGAGTATTGATGGAAAGCTAGTGAAAAGTTTAAATTAATGAAGCAATCAAAATCGAAATCCGACAGAAATGAAAATTTGGCAAAGTTGTAAGAAACCAAAATAAAATATTAAAAAGGTGATTTTGCCCAAAAATTATGGAAAAGTCCCCATTATTTGAAATAAGTAAGTAAAAAATGGGGGGGGGTTAAATTTTCACTACAACAATTTCATAAATGACCCAACAACCTATGTAAAGGACATCATGAGAAATATTGTTATAGTTGGATTATTTAGAGGCCACAATTGCGAGATTCCTAGCCAGACTATGTTATAGCTATGGAGGGGATGTATATTTCCTAAGGGACTATAATGCAAAAGAATTGTCATATCTTGGGTTATGCAAACTAATGGGGAAGAGATATCAATATTTGAATTTTTTTAGGAATCATGTAACTATGATTTTACTAGATATTGGGATGTGTGAGTGGATTGTGCACACCCATATAATCCTATTCATCTTTTGGATTCATAGTTCTAGGTTGGTGGTGTCATGTTTTTTTTTTCTGAATATGACTAAATCTATTATTATACAAAACAGAGATACATATAGATTACAATGGGCAAGGCTTTGAAGTTTTGCCTATCAGCCCTTTCCTTGCCCTGCTTTCATTTCCAAAATTGAGCAGATTCAAAATTGGAATTTGTTGCTTGACCACTGAAGACATATTGACAGAACACATAGTAACAGAACAGACACCAGGGTCATGGACTGACCCATACAAAGACTGACAGACACCTGGACTATTACAGCCGACACTTGAACAATTACATTCGACACTTGAACAATTAAAGCCGACACATTGACAGAGATGTGGATAACACTTGGCAGAGTCATACATTGAGAACCCAAGAAAAATAGCAGAGGTTACCGGGGCGAGTTTATTCGTCATCGGTAGTCTGGGGCGCTTCTTAAATCTGGCAGTCGAAACGGAGCGTATCTTTAGAGTTGGAGAGCTGGATGACCGCGTTTGGGCTCCCTTCTAGTGCTGGCTTGCTTGGACAAGCCAGCGTTGAAGGGCCGGCATCATGTTCACAATTAGAGGCTGGGCACACAAGTTCAGGACCGAGCACACGTCCCGGGGCCAACCCACGGGTGCCTACCCCAACCGGAAGGCAGAGCCTCATTGAGATTCTGGGAGAGGCTCTGCCTCTATGTTCTAAGAGATGCCCGGCTCAACCGAAATAGAAACTATCAGAGTGGAATTAGCTTGAGGGCAAGGGAGACGATACCTGAGCATAGGGAGCTCCTACTGACCCTCCTCTGAACTTGGATTTCTGCCATCAAAACCACTGTCCTCCTCATTGCTGCCTTGGTACCTCCGCGGCATTGATGTTACTTCGATGGAGGAGGAGGGCGAATTGAAATTTTGCTGCTGCGAGAGGGCCCTGCCTCTGGTTCCCCCTCTTCCGCTGCCCATCCGCGGCCTCTCCCTCGGCATTGCTGAATGCGGCCTTACCCAAGCACCCCGAGCTCCCCCCACAATGAAAACCAACACAGGCTCAGCACCGTTGTAGGGTGCGTTTTCTCCTGGCTTAAAAACTAGCGTGACGCCTCTCAAATTCTTATGCTCATTGCCTTCTGAGCGAAGCAAGGCACCTGCGCAATGCTTACCCATATTCCCTTGTACACTGCACATTCCTTCCTTAAAACATTCCATTACATCGATCTCCATTCCCCTCCCTCGAGCCGAGATGACAGGCATTAATGCCTTCCTCTGTCCGAGCTTATGCATATTAATAAACCGCTTAACGTGGTACCCTTGGACACCGCGGGCCTGCCACTTGCCGATGTGATGGCTCATGCCATTACCACGTTGCAATTGCACCCGCATCCGGGAGTTGGTGGTGTCATGTTATAGAGAGAAATAGTGCAAGATTATATGGTTGGGTGCAATATCTATTTTCTTCATCCAATTGTTTAAACATCTATAAAGATAAATTTCTCCATTGCACACTTTTCCATTGTTAAATTAGTATCAAAGTTGGATCGGTTAGTATTGTGACCTACCATGGGATTTGGGTATGTTATATAGTGGTATTAGATATATGGATCACATCTGGAGCCGTATGGGTCAGATATTAGTGTGAATTTGATGAATTTTATATTGTGTAGCTTTATTCACATCGAATTTGGTGAACATGAGGAAATTGGAGAGAAATTCCCAAATTCTAAGTGAATTATGTGGGAATTGAACAAGTGGATATCAAATTAATAGGCATAGGGTTGAATTTGGCTATAGGAAGCTAAGGTCAATGCTTCCATGGTAGCAAAAAATGAGCATAAGTGATTTTATAAAATTATAATTTTTTTAACTTTTAGGAGAAGTTCCTTGTGTGGTAATGGCATGGGCCATAATTATGATATGCATTGACAAGGTTCATATTGGAAGATTATTGAGGCCATTGCATCAATTTTGGAGACTCAATGATTTATATCACATTTTATCTTCAGATCAGTAGTCTAGATTTATTCTAGAGTTCAAAAAAAAAGTTAAATGCTTTGACTAATATGATAAATTTCTTAGTTTGTTGAAGAAGAAATATAAAATTTGGGTGAAATTCAATAAAGCAAGAAATATTTAGTTCACTAAAGAAGAAGTTTGAGGTTAAGGAGAAATTTTACAAAGTGAGAAAAAATTGTTTTGTCAAAGAAGAAATCTAATGTTAACAAAAAAAGGAGTGAGAAACATTAGTTCACTAAAGAAGAAATCTAAAGTTTGAAAAAATTGGCAAAGTGAAAAAAGCATAAATTGGTGAAATTACATGAAGTGAGAAAAGTTTAATTTGTCAAAGATGAAATAAAAATTCAAATAAGTTTAGTGAAGTGAGAAAATTTTGAATCCATGGAAGGATCTTTTTTGTGATTTTTTAAAATATTTTTTGTACTTTAGTAATGAATAATTTTTGATTTCACACACGCGCGCGCACAACACACAAATCTATATATATATATATATATATATATATATATATATATATATATATATATATATATATATATATATATATATAGACACACACACACATATCCACCAAAGAAACATTTTTGTAGTTCATTGAAGCAAAATTTGTGGATGGAAATGGAAGAAGATATTTTAGGTTCATTGATATAAGATGAATTTTAGGGTTCACCAATGGGCTATAATTTAGAAGTTATTTGATAGGAAACATTTCAGAGATCCATAATCGAATAAATTTCTGAACCACCAAAAGAAGAATTCTTTAGATCATCGATAGAAGAATTAATCTCTAAACCACCAAAAGAATAATTCTTTAGATCATCGATAGAAGAATTTAATTATCCTATTAATGATGACAATGGCATAATCATATTAGGGGATAACCAATTGACATGAATTCCATATCAGTGGCCATATTCCATGCCAAATAAGATATAATGATGAAGTGAAAAGTTATATAGAAGATAATGAAAAGTTGAGAAGAGGTAAGGAGGAAAAACAAATTAATACTCTACTATTATAGAGATTGAGTAACACGCAAAAATAAATTTATAACAATTCTAGTATAATATATGTAGGAGCAACTCAATCTCATGATAGGAGATACAATCATATGGAAACATGATATTCAAGAAGTATCAACAAGCATCTTCATTGACCAAGGAATTTAGCTATAATAACTAATTCATTTTCAAGGTAAGAGAAAAATGTGAGTTTGTCTTTTATAAGACATCAAAGGAAACATATAACTTGGATTGCTTACAAGGAGATCTTAGGAGGCTTAAGCCACCTATATTGGTTGGAGAACACAAAAAAGTTGAAGGTGCTGAAACATGGTTGTTAGGAATGTGAAAATATTTTTAGATATAAATTTGCTTATCAAATCTAGAAGTAAGAATTATTATTTATCACCTACATGGAAAAGAATCCATATGGTTGGACTAATTGAAGTAGGTTAAGCACATTGATGATAAGAGAATCTATTATAAATAATTGAAGAAATATTTTCAAATACTATATTTGTTGGAGAATTGTTATAATAAGAAAATGCAAAGGTTATTTAAACTCATTTAGGGATCCATGTTTATAGAAGAATATGATAAAAATAAAATAAAACTCTTAACTTATGCTAGTTTCATCGAGAATGTCAAAGTAAAGATCCAACAATTTCTATGTGTTCTAAATTTTTTCTATAGATATAAAATTCAATTTGAGAAGCCATGGAGTTTAGGAGAAACAATAAGGAAGGTAAAAAAAATCATATGAGAAAAAAAAATTACATCAGATTTTAAAAATCTTGGGATGTAATGGAACATATTATTATTAAATAACAGATAATAATAATAATATCATAATGTAAACTAGTAATATAAGTAAATGAGTAAAAATAACTAAAGGTAAATTTATGGAAAAACCTGAATGAAGAAAAAGCTTAATAAAAATTGCATGATTACATGTAGATTATGTGGATGGAGTTTTTTCCCCATTTTTTGAACAAAGGAGTTTTTTTTAATTGATGAGGAGAAGGATGTGAGGCTTCCTTTTCCAAGAGAATTTCAAGAAGAAAAGTCTAGGCACTAATTAAGGTTGTTGATAGAATATTCAGGGCTCTTGTCGTTTGAACCCAGGAATTAATTGGGTGGAGAGTCATCTCCCACACGTTCATTGTAGTCAGCTAGATTACATTAATACAATAGTTATGA
This sequence comes from Pinus tabuliformis, assembly GCA_031772625.1. Taxonomy (NCBI): domain Eukaryota; kingdom Viridiplantae; phylum Streptophyta; class Pinopsida; order Pinales; family Pinaceae; genus Pinus; species Pinus tabuliformis. The sequence goes on from CM062808.1 coordinate 328,828,085, forward strand.
AATCATAAGTAAGTTGGTTTCTTAATTTTGTAAGTAGGTTTCTCACCTCTCATTACTCTATAAATTATACACTTAATAAGAAAATCTTCTTTATATTTGTCAATTAGTCTTAAATTTTTATAACTCGTTCCTTTTATATAGTTATATCTAAGATTTTAACCATTATATATATGGCTGTGAGGTTTGGGGTTGCAGCATCTCCAGAGAATCATGGAGAAAGATTGAGCAAATCCAGAAGCATTTATAACTTGAAAATTAAAAGTAATACACCCTATCCTATTCTCCTTATAGAAGCAGGTCTTTCCCCTATTGAGAGCCTAGCTATGCTTAGGTTTCTGTTGTACAAGCACAAGCTCAATAACATAGACGATCATAGACTTCCTAAGCTAGCTTTAAATTCCAGCCAAAACCACCTAAGGCTCAACCGAGGATGGCATAAAGACACAAGGGCCTGGTTAAACTATTGGGAGATCAATGAGAATGATGCTTTGCAAAACATAAATAACATTAAAGATATTGTTACTTCTAAGTTCAAAGAAAAATTGTGGTGTGAGAAAGATTTAGCGTCTAAAAGAAAATTAAGTTATTATAAGAAGGTCATCAACCCCACCCTTGAAGATCAAAAGTATCTCTCTATTTTAACTAGCTCAAAGAAGAAAATTAATATAGCAAAGATTAGAACGAATTCTCATGAGCTCCATAGTGAAACAGGTCGTTAGGCAGTTCCTAAAACGCCATGGATGGAAAGGATCTTCCATATTTGTGAGAATAGGAGCATTGAGGATGAAAACCACTTCCTCTTAGAGTGCCCTGCATACAACCACATTAGATCTCAATTTCACAATCTTTGTTACAATACTGACCTTCCTAGCCTTTTACAATGTCAAAATTATAATGAGCTCGGGAGGCTTCTCTCCAAGCTTTTTGAGCATAGGAATAAAATCTTAAGTCAAAATAAATAATTTGTTTATTTAGGTCCGATAGATCATTGTTTGGTCTCAGCGGACGTTAACCATCATCATCATCATCATCATCATCATAATATTAAAACCATATAACATATTTTCAAAACCTAACTTTATACATGTTTAATTTGATTAAACAATATATAAATTAAATTGTTAATTTTTATTGTAAACCAAACAAATTATTACATTCAAAATGATTAAAAATATTTTTATATTCCTAATGTTTGTCACCACCTTAATTGCACCGCAGGTGTTCATATGATGGGTTTGGATGGGCAGATCTAGACAATGAGATCTTTCGATTCTCTTTGTCCTCCATCTAATAATTTTTTACCATGTAGCACTCCAATTCTGCTAGATCTCGCACGGTTGTAAGGGTTTCATTGGTGTGACAAAGCTCGACTTCAAATCTGGGTTCGACTTTAGGTTTTATTCATCATGTGGGTATTGAGGTGAGACCTTTGAAAGGCTCTGACAGTTTGGAAAAACTTGGGATTGTGGACTTAGTACATGGATTTGCAGTGAATATCATGACATCAATGAATGGGTTGTCTCTGTACTCAGGCTTCTGAAGGGAGAATATGGATCATGGTTGGAAATATCAATAATGAGAAAGGGACTTCAAAATTGAAGGGTGAGGATTTTGAACATGGGAATATGGTATGTATTAATTTGATTAAGTGTTGTGTCATTGATTGCAATGAACCCATTTACTCAATTCAAATTTCACTTCAACATATGTTGTTGGGGTAGGACAATGGGGTCAGGGTTTCACTCCTGCGGCCTATAATAAAGGGAAACCAGAAGAAAATTTTCCATGTTTGAAAGGGCGTAGATGAAGAGTTAATGAATGGAGGCAGAGTTGGTCATTTGGATCAAAGAAATTTGCAGTTGAGTTCTATGGAAATTATGAAAAAGAGGATAAGGGAGAGACCAAAGCCACCAAATTGCAAGGGGATTTTTTCTTTTTTAAAGTGGATAGTGTCTGGGATGATACAATTTTGTCTAGTGGTTGGTGCATTAGTGGTGAAATGGTTATTGTTGATATTGTAAAAGGTGTAGACTTTAGCAAAGCCTAAAAAAAAGCGATCAACAGTTCAATGCTTGCGTATCATCTAAAGAACAGTTTGGTCAGGGGACTGGATGATGGTGAAAGAAGGCCAAATTTCAAGGGGAAACCTAGAAATGGAGTGATAAAGAGTGTCAATGAAAGCATTGTTTTAAAAAATAATGGTCAAATATGGTCAAATTCCACAAGGGTCTATTGGAATGGAGAAACACTTGGGTTTTTACTCCAGGAGTCAATAAAGTGGGGGATCTTGGCATCTGGTGGTAAAGGATATGTAGATGTTGCAACCAATTGGGTGTATGGTATTAGATGTAATTGCACCAATCCTAAAGTTGTGTTTATAGTTTGGTCCAAGGAATCATTGCAAGAAGCTTGTGCAGAATTACAAACATGTGGAACAACATGGACAGAAAGTGACTGATGAAAGTAAAACCAAAGGCTATCAAAGATTCTCCCATGAACAAATCATTTTTTGATATATTAGGAGGTGAGCAGGGATTTTTCGATGTAGTGCTCATTGAGAAGCTCCTAAGGCCATTAACAAAGGCTAGGAATAATTATACAAAAAAAATCTTTAGCAATCGAAGCTTTGGTCTTGGTGCTTCCCATGTTGTAGAGAGAATCTTAACGTGGGTTCAGAAAAATCTAAAAGGTGTAGATCTTACATATTTTAATGTTGGAAGGTCTAAGGCTAAGGATCTTAAGGTTATGTCAATATTTCATTTGTTTTGCAAGGGCGTGAATTGATATTGTTGAATCTCTCTGACAATGTGTTAGGTGAGAAGGGTTTTCAGGATTTTTGGTCTCTCCTAAAATCTTAGAAAGCCTTGGAATAATTGTATTTCATGAATAATGTAGGTATCTATGGGGATGCTACTAGAGCTATATGTGAGTTTCTTCCTTATGTTAAAAATCTCAAGATTTTGCATTAGTTGTTTACATAATGTTGCAATGTTTGACGGATGGTTGATCATGTACCAATCACCATCCAAAAAAAATCAAAAGTAGGTTATGACTTAAGGGTTTCATCAAAACATAGATATGCCAGATTGAATTTAGTATACTTTTTTAATTTCCTCTATTACCATCATCATATTGGCGAAAAATATTCATGTTATTATGTAGCATTGAATACTATGTGAGCGTAGATAGATCTGTAACTTATTATTAATAATTCATATTAATTCAACTTCTTAGTAGGATAAATAATATCCATCCATCATTTCTATATAGAGTATATAGTGGAAGATAGAGGATGAAACTCACATAAGTTTTTTTAACAATTAGACCTATTAAATATTTTACAAAATATGTCGAGTTGAAGATTTACAAAAAAGTTGATTAAAAAAACAAAAAATTATGTTGAGGTTTTCTAGAGATATTTTCAATATGTTAATAATAATCATACATAATTTTAACTTTTGCACTGATACCTAGCCCTTTTTTTCTAATTTAAAATCTACATACAACACATAACTGTACTTGAAAATTGCATAAAGATCATAAACAAATGGTGTGGTTGTGACACAGGACATATGTTAGGATAGAAATGGAGTGCTTGAGTGTGGCGACAACCAATCTCTCATCTTTTATACATACTTCCAACTCTAATAATGTTAAATAGGATTCCTTCACCTTCTTAGCTCTCTTTTTTTTTTGGAAGTTTCTATATTCATATAAAAGCTTTTGTCTTTATTATATGTTATTCAATTCTGGATATAGAATTTATCTTTAATGCATTTGTTGTTTTGGATAATTTCATGGAGTGCTCTGGGCTATTTTGACCTTCAGATATACAATTCAACTACAAATGTTCTTTCTGGACTTTCTCCCTTTCTTGGAGAATGCATGGAAAATCCTTTTCTTTCTTTCCAAAACCAGGGAATATTATGCTTATCGATGTCCTTCCTCTATCATATTTTTCATAACTCTGCAAGCATCATTTCTTAATATGAATCTCATTAAATATATAACATGGACACTAGACACTGTTAATATTTTGTTTATATGTTATATATCGTATCATCTATAAAGAATATGTTTCCAATGATTTTTTTTTATCGTACCCATTTCTACAATACTTGTTATCCACATTTTAGAGTATACATAGGAAAGGATTGTTCCTCTTTCATTTCTATGAGTGGGATCAATGCCTTTAATACTTGGAAAAAAGTGTTGTCAACCTCATAAAATTTTCCAAGTCAACCAAAAACCATCGGAATCAAACTCTTTTTTTCATAAAAAAAATTGACTGTAGTAGTGCTTGAATCATTTTTTTTAATAGTGGAAATGGATTCAAGACCATCAAAAATACTTGGGTACCCAAAATATTGAAGTTTGATAATGTAACCTGAATTTTCTTAAATTTCCACCAAATTTTAAGAAAATTGTACCAAAATTTCCATTAGATTCAGGGAAAATTTGAAGCCTTGTTAGACTACATGCTTAGAAAAATTAATAGCCAGTCAACACTGAATTACTGCTTGACATGAAACTCCATAAATCTACATCATGGACTAGTATAGGGTCTACCAATCACATATAATAGTGGTGACATCTACAAATTTCAAATTTCAGAATTGAATGGAAGGATTCAATGTCAGGAAAATAATTGACTACTTACATGATGGATATCACCTGCAATTTATAACAGTTTCAAGTTTCAACCTCATCAAAAATCATTTGGAAATAACTAATAAATGGAAGTTAATGCCATACCCTGTGATTATCACACTATAATAAGGGTGTCACATTTTAGAGCTTGTGTGCAATAATAGTGTCAGTTGATTTTGAAATAGTTAATTAAGGGCGATGTCATGAGTGGTGAAGAGAGGATCCAGGGAGAGCTTCCCACTTGAGGTGTATGCATGATGTTTTAATGTTTTGATGGATGGTTGATTGTGCACGATCCAAAGAAAATCTACCATAAATGATGACTAAAATGTCCCATCTAGACACGGATGTACACCATTGAGTTCACTTGTAAACTTTGATCACTTCTGGATTATGTGGTTGTGACACATAAAACATCTGTTGGGATAGAAATGGAAGGGTCGAGTTGGTTTATAGACAATGTCTCAACTTTTCTGCATCCTTCCCATGCTAATGGTGTGCAATAGGAGACCTTCAACTTTTTAGCTCTCTGTTTTTTGTGGTAAGGTTGTGTCTTTATATACTAAGATATTGTCACTATAATATGTTATTGGGTATAATAACATATATGTTATTAGAGTGTTTTACATTTTAGTGCATTTTTTTTGAGGTACAATGAAGAATTTGAATGGACATAACTGATCAATTATATGTGTTGGAGTATTTTGAGATATTTTTATTTTTAGTTGAATTTGTTTAGAATTTGATAAGCATTTATTGAAATCACAAGTTTATGAGAACACAAATGAGGATGAGGATGAAAAGGAGAGTAGCATTAGTGATGGTGATTTATAGGCAAAACTTAAGGACTTGAAAATGCTTAGCATGAAGATGGATAGTCTCAGCACATACATTTATTATAATTTACAACAATTTTGGGTTGTCAGCCCAAGAATGCCTTTTAGTGACTCTAGGAAAGTGCCTTTGTATTTAAACTATAAAATATGAAGAATGTCAAGGTCCAAGTCAAGATTTCAATGTGATTGATTGAGTATTATTTTATGAAGAATTGTGAGTGTGATTTTGTAGTTGTCAACTATCACAACTTCTTGTTTTGTCTCTTTTATTGTGCATGTGCTTGTGTTCTAGTTAGAGTGTATATGAATTTATCATCACATCTCATGATAATTTATTTGGAGCTTAGAATCTTCGTTTACAAGTTCTGGCTTCATGGTTATTTAATTTAATTAAGCTTCTTTGGAAAAAGTGAAGGGTGATTTACTAACATATGATATTTTATGCTAAGAATCTATATCTGATTTTATGTGCTCATCTATGTCAACCAAATATTCCTGATTTGAGAATGATAAATCTCTATCTTGTAGTGGCTACAACCACCCTCCAAAATTTTTCCAATGCTTCGATTTTGGAGCCTTCCTTCTAAACCACAACAGCTCATCATGTACTGATCCAGGTACTTGCGCTTCGAATGATCCTTATTATTTTCATCTTGGATTGTCATTGCTCACTTAGTTCATTTTCTAACCCACAAGCCAATCTCTTGACTTGTTCCCTTGACAATTCCGGGTTTCCCTTAGAGAACTGCGTAATTCTTGAGGGAAATTGGCTTTGCTTTTGTGAATTGCGCAGTCCTGACTGCCAGTGAGCCTTGAGCTTAGAAAATGTGTAGTAATAAATGGTAGCCAGTCTTGAGCTAGAAAATTACAGAGACAGGATAGCTAGCCTAGAGACATTGAGCCTAGGAATTGCGCAAACCTCACTTTGCTCAGAAACTATGTAGTGCATGAGTCGAAGAGTTGCCTAGTCCTTCCCAAAACCGCACAATCTTTCTGGGTAATGCATGAAATTTTTCCCTAAAAAGAAAAAAAGAAAAAAGAAAAATCATCCCTAAAAAATAAGGATCTATTTTTAGTAACACGAAGGAGGCATTTGAATTATTTCAGAAACTATCGCCAAGACTCACTTTTTCCTTGATTTTAGGCATGCACATCATAAACCCTAGCTTGACCAAGTCTATTTAATCAATGTTGTTAGAGATAATTTTCAGACTTGATCTTGGAACTCTAGCATTCTCGAGGAGATCAAGGAGCCTTCTATGTGATCATCGTTGCTTTTCCGAGTGCGTTTTTATTTTCTCGTCTTCTACTGCTTTTTCTATTTCTTTTTATTGTTTAGCTTGTGAGAGTGTTGTTTCACTTGTTTCTTTGAATGAATGTTGGCGTTTGAACTTGATTTAGCTTGTAGAAGTGTTGTTTCAATTTATATATTTCCTTTCCCGAGTGTCGCATGGGTTTCCTTGTTTTTGCAGCAATGGTCACTTTCATGGCGACTCTCTTCACATGCTTCATTTTCCTTCAATTTAATTGATTCCTAAACTTGTTTCACATGCATGCATAAAAAATTAATAAGATCCACACTCAGCATCACATCATCCTTTAGATATTCTTGTTTTTCACACTCTCGATGGGAAAATCTAGCTCGCCTTTCCTAGATCTCACACTTCAGTGCTTGCACTGTGCAATTTGGGAGCTCAAGGCCTCTGCCTTGGCTTATGGAATTGCAGATAGCTTGGTCTAGGCTAGATCCAACTGCGTATTGTACATTTCTAGGAGCCAACCCCCTAGCTTGGCCACTGAGACTATGTAATGTGCAGTGTCTCCTAGCCTTGGCCTTCACTAAATTATGCATTGTGCAATTCCAGCTAGCAAGCTTCCCAACTAATTGTTGAGACTGTGTAGTGTGTAGTTCCAATAGTCAGCCAGTGACCCATGTCAGTAAAACTACGCAATCCTTCCCATCTTGAGCCTATCTTGATACATGATATTGTCTTGAAGTTTCTTTTGTTTTAAACTGATATTTGTCTGTTATTAGTGTCCTCTCTGTCCCATAGGTACAGTAGGTGTTGATCATCTCTCTAGGAGTCACAATTAAAATGGTATCCAATAGAGCTGCATCAAAGGAAAACGTCTAAAGAGGTATTGGGGAAGCAGTTGAGTAGATATCAGTGGATTTTCTAGTATATGTAGATACTAAATTGTTCATTGAGAAGGGTATAACACTGACATGGCAGCAGAATGAAGACACTATTATAGAGGACATCAAGGAATACTTAGAGGACTTACAAGTTTATATTACCATCCAAGTGTCAAGGTTATACAAGGTTGCATGTAGGTACCCCACCTTCTCATGTGAGGACATCATCAATTGGATTGTCTCACATATGGATGAACATACTATGACATTGAAAAATGCCAGCAGGAGAGAGCTTTCCACCTTCAGCGTAAAGAAATTTGAGCAGATGTATCACTATCCCGAGTTGGTGAAGCACATGGACTCACTCTTCTATGCCACCCATAACTACGTGAACACAAGAGATATTGTCAAGCGCTAGGTGAAAGATCTGATGATGTTTAGATAGACACCTATCAATGTTTACAAGACGAATTCCTTAGGAAGGCTTACCAGTTCTTGATCATCTTTGCATGTAGACTATATGGTCAAGATAAAACAAAAACTTTTCCTAAAGGGTGGGTGGTCTTACTTGACTAGTTGGTGAATTATAGGAGGCCACTCAACTGGGTAGATTTGTTGGCTCATCAGTTGAAGACCCATGTGGCTAAGTATTGGAATCCACCCAAGAATGAGCAAGAAATGTTTTACATGTTCGCATACTTACTAGCTACAATATGTGTGCAGCTGTAGTTCCTTGCCATGAGATGGACATGGACACCAAAGGGGACTACAATCAATAACTATTACAAGTTTCTTTCTAACTACAGGAATTGAGGAGTGATGGCAAGGCTAACTGACCATTTTATCATCCCATTGTACAAGATTATCTTTGAGTAGGATCCACCTTGCATGTCCCAAGAAGCAATGGAGGTGATAGTAAACACTGCGCATGGGCATGCCTCACCAAGTGGTACCTTCATTAGAGTGTTTGGTGGAGAGTATCCTCCACATCTTCTCCCAAGGTATGACATTGATGGGATGATGATGCAAGAAGTATCATACCACCTCATTACAGGGTTGTCAGTAGGATTGCATAGGAAGAATAAATTTTCGTGGCCCACTCTTCCTTTTTGGATTGGGTTATACAAGATTAAGAGCTTGAAATATGCAGATGTTGAAGCTAAGGACATAGTGAAATTCGAGTTCAACACCAGGGACTTTAATTCGTATGATCCCCATGGTATTTGAAAGGACCACTGTACCAGAGTTTACTTTCCATGGATCCATAGGGCATGTCATTAGCCAAAGGAGGACCCTTAGAGGTACTACTACAATGCATCCAAACTCCATGAGCCAGTCAATATAGCAAGAGATTTGAAGGTTTCTCTATAGATAGCAGTAGCCATGGAAGTAACTACAACAACAATAGAAGGGAAAACTCTAGTGAAGGATAAGGGAAAGAGGAAGGTTGATGAGAACCCAGATGGAGAGAAAAGCTACAAGATGAAGGCAGATCCTATATTGGAGAAGGAAACTTTGGCATTGGAAGCAAAGAGGGAGCAGTGGATGAAGAGAGTGGAGAAAAGGAAGAGGGAAATGCATAGGTTGCAGGCAAAAGAATTGAAGCTGCAGGAGATAGAGAAGAAGTTGAAGGAGGAACAAGAGTTGAGGAGGAGAGAAAGAGAAGAGAATCAGAAGTAGGAATAAGAACAAAGGGAAGGCATGACAATAGAGGAAACAATGCCAATATAGGTTGATGAGATGGAATAGGAAATAGCTTAGGAAGATGGTGAATAGATGCGGGATCGGGAGATTTCTCAATAGATTGAGAAATTAATTGAAGAGACAAACATGGAGTTGGAATAGAAGCCACAAAATGAAGACATTGACCTTATGTTGAGAGAACAATAAGTCATCTCTCTATCTCTGCCACCTCCAGTGTCAGAACCATTCTTGAGCGAGCAAGGAGATGTTGTTCTCCTTGATGATGATCCAGTCATGGATGTGTACAATCTATCATTTGAATAGTTGCAGAAGAATATTAGACAAGTGTGGAGGAGTCACTTTTTGGATGATCACGCATCACTTGCATTCATTAAGGAAAGGATGATAGTGTTAGACACTAGGAAGCATCCAACTACCCTTGCCAAAGAAAGCTTGGCCTACCTAGGAGAAACAAGCTCAAACGTTAAGTACCTAATGACTGAGAATGAGCAACTGGAAAAGAAATTGCAAGCTACCAGGCAAGAGGCAGAACAATTATGAGCATCAACGCAAATTGCAGTTTTTGCATTAGGGGAAATGAGGACTGTTAGGGTCCTATAATTTATCGGATCAACTACTGATTATCGGTTGAGTTTCATATGGGATGTTTTAGATAATATTTTATTGTGCAAATTATTTCCAAGAAAAAATAGAAAAGAAAATAAAAGAAAAAGAAAAAGGGGATAGAAAAAAAATATATGTGTGAAAATATGAAAATATGAAAATATGTGAAAATGAAAATACCCAAATAAGTGTGCAACTAGTTAAAATGCCACATTACATTGAAGTTAAATAAATAGGTTTAATGATTTAATCACACCGTTGAAGTGCAATTAGATTAATTAAATGAAGTGTGTTTATTTCGAATAAATAATGATTTAACCACACAGTGTAATTGTGTTTAAATTAGGTTTAAATAGGGTTAAAATAGTTAAATAAAGCTAAATATTCAAGCACACAGTCTAAACGCACTTAGATTAGTTTTAATTAAATTAATTAGTCAAATCACATTATTAAAAAGCGCTTAGGATTGGTTAATAAATTCATCGCATTATATAAATCGTGATTTGTAATAGTTAATCGAGTTTATATTTGACGCAACATATTCTTCTATTGTAATAAAAGATGCACTCAAATGAACGGTTAAGATCTCACCCACCTGGATCAACGGTGGGTGATGATTTTTGAACCCCCCGCCCCTCCGACGATTATCTGGGGGGGGTGGTCCGAAATTTTTTTTCACCTCACACCACCTTTTCTATGTGTCCCCTCTAGGTTCATTCCCCCCCCCCCCCCCCAATACCATTTCATTCCCCCCCAGTCGCCTAATACCATTTACTACCCCCCCTCACTCTGAAATCCAGTTTCCCTCATCCGCCTACTATTGTGACTGTTGACCCCCAGACTCTCAATCCACCCCCTTTCCACCAAGTGGCACCTCCCATCCCCACCTCACTCCTATGCGATGCCACCACATGGCACCCCCCTATTCGCTCCTCTCCTATCATGGTCACATCCTTTCCTGCCTCAATGTCAACTCAGCCCCCTTCCACCTATTATATAATCATTCCCATGATAAAGGTCTCACTCTGTAAATGACCTAATCGTAATGGTAAAGCCATTTTTTCCTATAAAATCAACTAAAATCGTTATGTTGCTATGTTTTTACTGTTTCGATAAATTAGAAATCAAATCTTTTCTTTCTAGTACATAGTCAACAAATATACATGTTCCATTGCTTAGTTCATGGTCAGAGCCTATACAATGTCCAGTCATTGAACTAGACCACCACTGTGACCTGTCAACAAGGAAATTGCCTCTACACCTCAAATACTAGTTTTTGACCAACCTTTCCAGGGTAATTCAAATTTCTCCTATTCATTTCCCTTCCATTATGGATCCTAAAGAAAAATCTAAGGGTGTAGAGGATAACCCCCTTCTATGCCTTGTCATCGACTTATACCACCAACCTCTGATAGACCAAGAATGTAAGATCATCGAAACTAGTTGTGATTTCAACCTTCATGAACTCTACAACTAGTTAAAACTGAAATTCATAGAACTTAGTGATGAATTGTGTCTATGGAAATCCTCCCTGCCCCAATTAATTTTCCCTCAGACCTACCATTTTCCAGAATTCATCTCATGGTGCCAATTGTGATATATTCCTAGTGAGAGGACAATTGTGGCCCAAAACAATGACATCCTTTTCACAATTACCTCTAAATCCATCTGCCAAATGCTCCAAGTGTAAAAATCTACCTCTTTGAAACCTTTTTCAGTAGATTCCCTTATGTAATTCTACAAGAACCTCACCTTCCCACATAGAGCTAAGATATTTGAAATGTTTCTCTATGAGGATGCCCAATTACCCAAGAAAAATCCCCCCTATTCATCCTCTATGTTTCCAGAGATGACGAAATATATTAGCTCAAATGTTTCATGCTTACTTGGCTACCAATACGATCAATGGGTTAATGATGCCATCATTGGTTTTTTATCAGTCTTCACCACAGGTGAAAATCCCTCCATCTTCAACTATAATTAGTTTCTAGTAGATGCAATCCATGAGAAGTTCCAGAAATTTAATACAAAGTGAACCTTCAAGTATGCTTCAGTCCTAGTTTATTTATTTCTATATCATCAGGCAGACAAGTTTCAGTTTCCCCTACAGAAATTAGATGAGCAAGGGAATTCTAAATTAGTAATTCATTAGACTTCCTTGGTAAGGAAGAATTCCAATGGATTCATCTTCAGTGAATATGTTGATCAGTTTTTATATACAGTATCCTGCTTATTAAATAATAATGTGGACCCAAGGATAGGACTTGAAATCAAAAGGTTTCTTCATCTTAGTGAGTAGACCAAAATAGGTGATGGGTAATTGTACTAGAACTACACAGAGATTAGGGTCTATAGGTGTGAATGGCCAGCTTACAGGTTGCCAAAGTTTATCTCAATGAGAATTTTATCATTAGAATACATTAGATAGATGATTGAAATGGATGAGCTGCATGTTGTGGCAACAAAGAAGAAATAAAAGTTTAATATTAAGACACATGTGGGCCCTTTCATTTTCAACGCCAGAGTAGCAGCTAAAGAAACATACATCCTCCTAAAGAAAATGAACTTCAAACTCAGCATTACATGGTCATATGACCCCTTGGGATTGATTTCAAAGCTAAGAGTAGAACATAAGACTACTCCATAAATTCACACTCCTAGGCCAGAGATTGAGAAATACATGAACTCAGATCAATGGTTGGAAAACACTTTGAAGGAGGGAGAAGAACAAGTAATCTCCACTACAACATCATAGAATCCTACACCATAGGAGAACAAGGACGAGAGATCAAGGGAGGAGGCTTCCCCTAAAATCACAAAAATTCTAGAGAAGGAGTTTCAAATCTATAAGAAAAGGAAAAGGACTAATCCAACAAAAGAAATCTTTCAAGAAGAGAATACACAGTCCACCATTATTTTGACAGGCCCTCATGCTTCAAGGAGGACTGAAGATATTTTTGTAGGATCTCCATCCTCTTTGGCCTCCCAAGAGCGATTGAACACCTCTCAGTCAGGGGAATTGTTTCATGCCCAAGCTAAGCCAAACATATTTGCTAAGTATAAAGAGATCAAGAATAAAAATGAACTGCTAAAAGCTACAACATATACACAATTTTGGAAGCAGACAATCTCTTCACAACATAGGCTACTCTCTGCCTTTGACATAGAGAAAGGGAAGATGCAGACAACCTTCCTACAGGTTGAGGTCCCTTTCCAAAAGTATCCTGAAGATTATAAAAATTAATTATTTCCTTCAATACTGATCAGATTCATCCAATTGATCAAATATACCTACACAAGCAAACATGGGAGATGTTGAACTCCACTTTAACAACTTCAGCGATGGAAGCTTCTAGGCTACAAGCCTCTGTAAATAAAATCCAGTCTTAGCTTAAATTATAGAAAATCTCCTCTAGTAAAAGATACAAAAATAAAATCATTGGAAGCCTTGTAATCAAACTGGGATATGATCCCAACAATGTGAAAGCAGCAAAAGAGATTATTAGAAGGAAATTGTTGATATTTTAGCACTCAAGAAGCAGCTCAAGCTTCCCTCCACAGTAGATCCACAGACTAAGGAAATTGGAGAATTAAAAAGGGAAAAGGAAGACATGTTTAGAATCATTATTGAACAAAGTGGATAGATCAAAGCAATGGAGGTTCTGATGGATAAATTGTTAAAGGAAAGTGAAAAATCCACACAATTGGCCACCATTCCATTGAAAACAGTTCCTATTTCATCTACATTAGCAACAAGGACATCCACTTAAACAACCATCACAGTTGAGGGGCAATATACAGATTCTTCAAAGGAACTTATTAGAGTAATGGATGACCTTTCAATCAGAGGACAAGAAATTGAGAAGATGAAAAATCAATTGAAGAACCTTCAGGAGTAGAAGCTGAAGATCGACAATGTATACCTAGAAAAGCTACAGAAAACACGCATATTAACACATAAGATTGAACAATTGCAAAATCAATCAACAATAGCACAGACATTGGCACACACAAACGAGAGTATATGTATAGAAATAAATGAGGCCATGACTGAAATATGGCCCTAAATTCAGATTATTTTTTAGCAAGAGAAGTTAATACAGAGGTCTAAAGAGTTCATTGAAGAGGTAAAAGTAGATATAGGAAAAAATCCAAGAGAAGCCACTGCTCTAATTAGAGTTTCGAATTAATACGAACGAAGAATTGGAGGAATTAGAAATTGCAGATAGGACAAAGACCATTCTGGAGGTGAGGAGGGTTTTTACAAAAAGGAACTGTATGCTACCATTAGAGAAACAGTGTCACAATATGAAGTTGAGCATTCAGAAGTTCCATAAAAAATTTAATGTGATAAATCAATAGGGACTGCCAGGTTTGATAGGGATTGGAGATAAGTTGATCAGTTTAGAATATTATCACCAGAAACTATATACCATAGCCAGGAATAAGTCAAAGTTTTCTACTATCAAAGGAAGTATCACAGGAAAAGCCTTCATGGAAGCTTTTGATTTTGATCTATTGAAAAAACATGAGATAAAGAACTCGTTTATTATCAAACCTAATTTTCAAAAGAACACCGAGATGGATGAAACCTACAAGAATATAGTCAAATTCTCCACTCCAAGTGAAGATAGATGGTATAAATTGTGTGAGTTACTTGGGTAAAACAATCTTTTCACCTTCAACACCAAGGTGTTGCTTCTTTAGGCCAAGTCATCACCAACAATACTCGAAGATAGTGCCAGAGCACTAGAGCAGTTTTAGCTACCTACTTTTTTGTACTATTTCTATAATCAGTTTAGCATATTTTGTAAAAGATCTTGATATTTTCACTCAAGATATGTTTGATAATTTTTGTATAAGTACTTCCTAAATTGAAGAGCAAATGTTGTGTATTGTATCAAGAAAGCACATTTTGATGTAAATTTGTTCACTGAGCTTAAAGTAATCATTTTAATACATAAGACTGTTCCAGGATTCATGTGTCAGGCTAATTCGTGATGTCTTTCCTTTTGTAGACTTGTTATATCTCTTTTTTCATATGTTTTCTTATCTAAATTGTTTAAAAGAAGATGAAGGATTGAACTTGTTTATCACACTCTGTACTGGCTTATAAGCAACTTATATGTTTTCAAACTGAATTTAAATATAGAATTCATGTCAAAATCCTCTATGTTTAGTTAAATAAGAATCTATTCCTCCTTCTCACTCCACAATGCTACAAATATCTAATAACCTACCCATCTTGCCCTATTTCAATCTATTCTGATATTTATGCATCTGATCACCCTAAGACCTTGACTTCATTTCCCAATGGCCTTTCTTTGCATTTTCAACTAAAAATTTCAAGAAACCAATCTCTGAACCAAATAACTAGTCTAAAATCCCACAACAACAAATCTAAATCCAATAGGGAGATCCCTCTCTAAGTTTAGAAGGGATAACTTCTAAGCTTGAAAGTGGTCTTTTGCTTACCTCTAGGTTTCTTTCACAACCTTAAAGAATTATGGAGTGCTAACATCCTGGCAACCATACTGGGGAAGTTCGAACAAATCTTATTTGTATTCAATTTTCCCTCATTAAAATTTTTATTTCGGTACTTAAAGCTATTTCTAGGTCTGTGGTTGGGAAATAGATTTGATTTAAGCTTGTTTTCCACCTATAACTTGTAAATATTTTATATTTGTAAATATACTATTATATATTTGGCTCCTAATAAGATATATAATAGAGCTAATCTAGATCATAATCCCCCAAAAATTGTAGATAACCCTGAAAAATTCTTAGAAAGAAAAGTTTAGTTGAGATCCTCGAAAGTAATAATCCTCTCCATAAAGTTAATTCTCTGCTTGAAAGCTTTGAAATAGTAGAAGATATAGAATTTGATTTGGCTTTTGAACATAGTATCTTCCAAACTAAATCTAACAGTTTTGTAGCCGAAACTGCCTTTGATGAAAACATGTTAAAACCCTACATTTCAAAGCATAAAACTGTGAAATCACACTCTGATGATGATGTCATCAGACAATTTAACAAACTCGAAGTGTTGGTATCTGAACTAGATCAAGTTGTTTAGAAATCTCTTGAATCACCTAAATCCTCACATTCTTCTTCTATTGCTTCATCCCCAACCCCACCATTAATAATGCCTACTATTTCTATCCCAGTAGAAATTCCCCCTATTTATACTACCCTTCCAAAGATTCCCCCTATTTCTACTACACCATTTGTCCCCCCTATTATGAGTATGCCCATTTCATCTACTATCCCTACCCCCTCTACATTAACACAACAAAGTTTAATTCTACCCCCTTTAATACCTTCCACATCTACATCCACTATAGTAACATCTTCCTCTCACATACCCATTGTGGCAGGTCGGTGTGCCCCCTTGGTTTTACATGGAAAACTCAATGTTATGCCACAATATTACCAAAGTAGAATACCTAAGTTAAATATCACGAGGAAAATCACTCCTCAACATCATGTAGATAGGATGAATGACTATTTGGACTTACAAGAAATTGATGACAATGATGTAAATTTGAGACTGTTTGCTCAAAGTTTAACATGGGAAATTAAAAAATGGTTTAAATAGTTACAAGTTTCCTCCATCCCATATCTAACATGATCTCATTAGAATTTCCATGCAATATGGGAAGTGAAGGAAAACCCTCTTCAAATATTAGTTGAGTATGAAAGTATCAAAAGAGTCCCTGGTGAAACAGTCCAAGATTGTGCTGCTAGATTCAACAGAATTTACAACTCTATCCCAACTACCATTAAAACCTCAAAAAGTCTAGCCTTGATCAAATTCCTAGATGGATTTGATCTAGACATGTATTACCAACTTAGAGAAAGAAATCATGCTACCCTTGAGGAGACGTAGAGGAATGCAGTTAGTGTAGAAGATGATCTGTTAGCCAAAAGATCTAGGCTAAAAGATGAAAGCAGAGTATATATTAAAGAGGAACCTGCTTCTTCCTCATCCGATGCTAAGTTGGATATCTTAGTTAGATCTATGGAAAGTGTAGAGTCTCATGAATATTTTGTTTTTGACACTCTTTTCATCCATTTTTCCTCTTTTCATCATTTCTATCAACTTAAATAAAGAAGTAAACTATAGATTCTAACATGGTAAGGTACTTAGATGTCTTATTTTTCATATTTATTAATGTGCCTTATTATTAAGTTAAAAGATTGCAATAGCTACAGAATTAATACGATTTTGTAGTTGTTTCATTATTCCGCAACTATCTCCATGGTTTTCCAGATTCCAGTATACCAGCCAAGCAAAGAAGCACATGGACAAATGGGGATTGATCTCCTCATGGATCTCCTCCTATTCACCTGAGCCAACTCATCAAGCAAATCACCTAGTGGTGCAGTCAAAGAAGCAACTCAATACGTGGATAAACGAAGCAATGAGAGTTCAGATAGATCATGACTCTCCAATTTTCTTTCCAAATAGAAAATCGTAGAGAAACGTTATTACTTCGTTATAGATTAGAATTCAAACTAGGATTGTTTTAATTTTTATAAGACATAAAGTCTCAATCTGTTGAGCACGAATTCTATATATATAAATATGTAAACAAAAAGCACAGAGGCGCGTATGTAATCTTTGAATGACCATTTGAAGTCTTACAACTTTGTTCTCTTTAATCGAAGAAGTATTCTCAATAACCTCATGCGCAGTTAGCTGTTGAATTAAAGTTGTAAACCTATTGTTTTATGGAGGGCCCCTACAAATAGTTAAGGTTCAATCTTTTACGTTTAGCTCATTCATTTCATTTTCGTTATTTCCATAATTTCATTATTGTAGCTTCAGTTTCTTTGTAGTCATTGGTTTATAATATTTCTTTTTCTGTCTACCAATTTCAATTATTTATATTCTTTCTAAAATAGAACCATGTATATACTCTTCTTCTTTTCATAGAAATTACATCTGTTAGATTGCATTCCTTATGTTTTTTCTTTATTATTTCAAAGTTGAATTGTTAATTGGAGTGTGTAGATCTTAACATAGAATATTTTATAAATTCATTCTAGAATAGAAGTGATTCTCTTTTCGAGTATGTTGTAGCAGCTACAACCAACCTCCAAAAGCTTGCCTAAGCTTCGTTTTGGAGACTCCCTACTGACCATCCTCATCAGCATGTCTTGCACTATCAAGCACATCAGCTTCAGCTGTTTCATAGAGTCTCATCAGCCCGTGCATGAAAATTTGTTCCACCCCCTTCACAAGCTGCTTTCAAGACTTGGTATCAGTTGTTGGTTGAGAAAATCCTTCTGGGAATTGCACAATTCTAGAGGGGAACCAACCTTCCCTCTAGAAATTGCAAAAACCCAGCTGGGCTCCAGAATTGTGCAATTCTTCCTAACAGACTTCCTGTCAAAAATTGCATAATTCATCCCAGGACATCTTCTCAGCCCAAAAATTGTGAAATTCTAGGCAGTAGTCATTTGCTGGGCTCAGAAATTGCATAATGCAATCAGATAGGCTTCCTTCAGAAAATTGCAATGTTTGATTGATGACAGTTGCTCAGCCCAAAAATTTCACAATCTTGGGAGACAATCACCTGTTCCTCCTAGAAATTACATAATCCCTCTAGGACATCCATCTCTGCTTAGCCCAGAAACTGCACAGATTTTCATCCTAGGCTCATAGACCAATGCATGTGCATTTAGGTTGAATGGTTCCCTCCAGGACCGAGAAAAGATGATTGGCATGCATGGACTACTTCTCCCAAGGCAACATGCAAAGGCATTCCTTGATTCAGGGATCTATTTTTAGTAGCTGGAGGTTACATGCAAGGATCATTTCAGAAACCTCCCGCCAAGTGTAGCTTTTCCTAGATTTGTGCCATGCACGTCACATCCTTGATTTTATCATAACTCATCAACCAAAAGCTGTAGAGATCATTCCTCACATCAACCTTGTAGCTCTGACATCCCAAATTGCATCTAGGAGTCGTTGGCACATTAAGCTCAAATGTTTCGAGGTAAGCCCTCTTTGAATGTCTTGCGCTATGTTTCTGTCACTTTTTGTGTTTCTCTTTGTGTGAGTATTGTCTGCTTGATTTCAGTGAACGCTTGCTGTCATTTTAATGTATATTAGCTTTTGGAAGCATCGTTTCATTTTTTGTTTGCATCTCACTTTTGTCGCATGCATGACACTGTTTTGCATGAACTTTCGTCATCGTGGCAACTCACTTCACACACATGCATGCTTTTCCATTTTCTGAATCTTGCAGTTGTTATTTGCATGTGTGATAATTCACTCTTGATTCTGTTAGCACTTGAATTTGGCCTCAGGCTGAAAAAGACAAAATCCAAGGCAAAATCAAACCACTTAGCCTCGTAGCTAGCCCTATGGGGCAGGAGAGGGCTCTCTCCGGGTCTATCTCAGAAAAAGGTCTTCAAAGGGCAGAGATGACCAATAAAGAACACTGATTTTAGGCTAGTAAACTGATAGGGAAAGTTTGATTTTAAATTTTTAGAGTTTTGGTGGAAAACTGAGCACAACAATTTTGGGTGCAGGGATGAGACACAGTTTTTGCAGAGGTCTTTTTGGGGCAAGGTAGGAGATTGTCTTGATGCCTTTGATTTAAGTGAATGGATAAGAATGACCGGTGAGGAGCTAAAGAGAGCAAGAAACCTTCGAGAGTTCTCTTTAGACAGAGGAAAACATAGATATTAAGCAAACTTAAAGGCAGAGCATATAAGTTATGAATTCTACCTTAACACTTCATTTACTCAATGTGCAGAAAAGAGAAGTAGGAAAATGATACACATAACACACTTACAAGTACATGAGAGAAGCACACCATCAACAAAAAACACCACAGGAATCCCAAATAGTGCTGCAAAACCCTGGTCTTTCCTTCGCCAAAATTGCAGAGATACAAAGAGTAAAACAGTATAAGCTTATCCCTCAAGAGTCCAACAATGAAAATGACTAAGAAGATACATAATATAGGCACGCTAACACATTTCCTTGCCTTTAGGGGTTGATATCATCATCCTAGGATCTGTTTCAACCAATTCTAAACAAAGCACTACAATCTAGGCAATCAAAACAACTTGCCTCTATAAGCTAGGAAACCAATTCATTCATTAATTTTTAGCTATTTTATGAATGAATCTTCTAGAATAGGTAAATAAGTGTCATGTCAACATGAAATTTCATTAATTACATCAAGGAGGGTGAAAAATCCCATGAAAAGTCAAAACTGGTCAAATAGCTGCGTTTTCCTGTGCTGAAGATGAAAAACTTAGAAAATACCCTGATGCGTAGCGCGCCAAATCTCTACGCATAGCGCACCTTTGAGCCAACTTTTCAGGCACGTCCCGGCATCAAAATGAGGCAAAAGTAGGCTTGTTGGAAAGGTCTAGATGTCTACTTTCCAACCCAAGTGGAATTTCGCAATTTGGTGTCCATCTGCCCCTCCAAAATTGCAATCTCCGAAGACTGCTTCCTGTGTGTCCAAAAAGTGGCAAAAAGTCATTTTTTGCATGTTTTTTGACCTTCTGAGGGCTCAAAACCTGATGAAATGTCTTGCAAATTGCTGAGAAAGTGTAATTTGTCATGAAAAATCCAAAAATGCTGAGTTTTTGAGAAATGTACTTGCCCATCTTCAGGGTAGCGCGCGGCGCACTACGCGTTGAGGGCAAAAACCTGTTTTTTGATACAAAAATTTCAAAATTGACAAAAACTTCTCCAAATTTTTTGAAATTTGAGCTGGGGGTGTCTCATCAAGTACCATGCTCCTTCAAAGAGGCTTCGGCCAAAATTTGGAGTGGATCGGGCCTTTTTCTCTGTTTTAGTGCTTTGCTCAACCTCCTTGGATCTAGCGATTGTATTTTTGACATTTCTCTAAAACCATGACACCTGTGTAAAAAGTGAAGGAGGTTTTTATTCCTTGGAATGTTGTGGACAAAAACCTCTCTCATGTTTCCAAAATTCATTTTTTATTTCTTAGAAACATCGTGTGAGTAAAACCTATCCCGATGTGTGAAACAAGGGATTTTGTCGAAATGAAGCGAAATGAAGGGGATGAAGGGCTTCTAAATTCTTGGGGAAATTTTTGGAAGTAGGGAGGGATGTTAGGAAGTAGGGGAAAGTGGAATCGTGGAGATCGAGTGAGGGGAAGGGGTCCAAAAGGGCAAAACACAGGCCCAAACTAGAAAATTGCCAGGTTGTAGCAAGAAACTAGGGTTTGTGCAAAAATGAGGAATTTGGGGAATCTCAGTGATGGGAAGCATTTGATAAGGTACTTTAAGGATAGGGGAAGGTGTATGAACATCAGGATACAAGTTTTGCCGATGATTTGACTGTCCAAGAGAAATTAGTTTCAAAACCCTAGGAGAGGGAAATGACCTTGCCTAGGTGCAACTGAAGCATGAACAAGGTGTAGAATGACCCATTGGAACTTGACATGATGATGAAAACCCTATGAATGATGATAGACTCAGCTGAATAGTTACATAGATTGGCATTTGGGTAATTTTGAAAAGAGTGAAAGCAAACCCTAGACCTAATGCCTAGTGACCAAATTTTTCTTGAAGACTCACTGAAATGACAAAATTTGACCTTGACACTCTGAGACCACTTTGTAAGAGCATATTTGATCACTGGAGGAAGGCTGGAAAGACTGACACTAACAGTTTCCACTCATCTAACCATGCATTCATACTTCTCATGTTTTCAGTCACCTGTTGAGTAGACTGGGGTGCCTTGGCTCAGATTGTGCTTTTCCCAGCTAGCACTTTTCATTTCTTTAAGCGAGGGCTCCACCTTCCCTCTAGAAAGTGCACAAGTCTGGCCCAACACTGACCTCCAGGCTTGCTTTGCGCAATTCTTGGAGGCAGTGTGCTGCTGGCCCCAGAAACTGCGCAATGTAGTTTGCTGGTTGTATGTCACTGCTGACTAAAGTTGCACGTTGCCATGATTATTGCTATGTCTCCAAACATCATAGGTGTTCTTCAACCTCCCAACAACATAGGTAAAATGGATTCTAGGAGAGCAAAGTCAAAGATACCATGAAGAGTGCGATTGGGGATGCAGATGATCAAGTTTCTATGAACTTGCCTATCTATGAAGACATCAAGTTGTTCATAGACAAGGATATCAAGATGAAATGGTAAAAACGTCACAGTGAGAAACACCAACAGCAGTAGTAGAAGGTAGCACACCTGCTCATGATGAATGCAAGAGGAAGGTAGTGGACAACATAGAGGCAGAGAAAATCTACAAGTTCAAAGAAGATCCACTCATGAAGAAAGAATCTTTGGAGATTGAGGTTATGAGGTGACGGTGTGACATGAGGTTCGCGCGAAGGAAGAGAAAAAAACATAGGAGTTGCATGTGTTGAAGCAACAAATCAAGGAAGAACAGGAGCTGCATAGATGAGAGAATAATTTGTAGCAGGAACAGGTACAACCAGGGGCACAACATGCACAAACAGATGAAACTGCGCCCGTACAAGTTATAGATCCATCCCAACAATTGACACAAAGTAGACAAGGTGAGTAGTGTTGTTGGTCACATGCAAGGGAATTCAAAAACATGCATGTCATTGTGCGCACACATGCGATCTGACCCATTTTGCACACTCACCGAGGTGAAGCCAAGAAGAAAGTCTGACTAGAGCTGAACATGTACTTTGACAAGTTGATGCGCATTGTCACCAACACACACTTGGAGATGAACACAGACATTATGCATCAGTATGTTGTTGGTCTAGCCATGTTCAAGAAAATGATGTGCATGCTATCAAAAGAGCTGGACAGAGGGGCCATATCAGTGTAGCCGGATGCAACAGAGGTAAGAGTTTGCTTTCAGTAGGATGTCACCATTGAGCGCACGGACACCATCACGGACGACCAAGCTTGGCATCAGTTCGTCACCATTGATCATCGCAAGGATGTCAAGGATTTAGACTCACCACAATGGTATGAGTGTTGGTGATGTCTTGCATGGCTTGCTCAAGCCATTTTGTCTCACATGGGTACATGTGCAGATTGTATGTAACGTCTTGTCAAGTGGAAGTTCAAGTGTCGATAGTTGAATGTAACAATCATAGAGTAGTTAAAGAGTCATGAGGATAGAAGAAGGGCCACAAAGGGGAATGTCCGCCCTTTGCTATAAATAGAACCTCATAACTCATTGTGAAGGCTTTTGATCAGCCAAGCTTCTGATAGGAGTATCTTAGAGAGAGCTTGGAAAGTATTGTAACGAGCCTTGGTTTCTCCACTGCGCAAAACTAGTATATCTCTTTGGAGGAGCAAGCAGTTGTGATTGTAATGTTCAACTGTCGAAACTAGTATTTGGACATGGATCTATTGTATGAGTGGAACTTACACTTATTAATATAACTGAGGCAACACATTCCATGCATATGTCGTATTGTATTCCAACTATCTTGTTTACTATAAATGATATATGTATTATTTTTCTTACGCATGCATGTATGGACTATTTTGTATAAGTATGTATGAATCTTACTGAAACATGTTTATGGGTTTAACCATCACTTTGGATTGTTCGCTAACTTTCTTTCCAGTTTGTGATGAACGTTTGCTCGTGTGTTCCCTTCCAATCCGCATGATGTCATAGATTTCCAAGGGGCGTAGTCACCCCACTCTCCATGTGTTAGAACCATTCATGCACCTTCCTTGACATGCCGCAACTATCACACCCTTGCTACCAATATGGACATCTTACTTGCCTCTGTGAAAAACCGCGGTCAAGGCAATACTGTACGACCCACTATTGGGACTCCTACACCAAATGGTTTGAGGTCTATTTGGGACTTCTTACAGGAGAGATCCCCTGACATGTTGGTAGGTCCTGCACCATCATCATTTCTGGCACTAGAAGGAAGGCCAGATGAAAAGTTGTGTCCTCTCATCCTATTTTGAACCTTTACACATCTATCATGGAGTCTTGCACTCTCAACCCTCCATCATGTTTTTCACATGTCGAACCTGTCCACATCACAAGGGAGTTTTTGATCTCTTGTCTACATACACGTCTAATGGTGAAGGAGAAGTGGCAAGGCTTGTGTTCTTACATGACTTCCTTACCATGCTCTGATGGGATGGGGTCTCTTGGGTCAGTTTTGGGGCAAAATCCCAAGTTTTGATGTAAAGTATGATAAAAATATGTAAAGTATAAGCGAATTCTGGATGCGGAGCGCATAGTTAGTTAAGAGTCAAAAAGGGTTTTCACCCTCATTTATGTAAACTTCAGTCGATTTTGGAAGATATACCCATGGTTTGCAGATCATGGGTTTGTATAAATAGGTTTGTCTTAAAGAGTCTAAGGTAGATCTATGTTTATGTCTATGGATACGATAGAAGGAGTCTAGAGAGTTAGCACAGAGAAGTAAGCCTTAGAGGGGGAAAAGGATTTGCAGCTAAGTGTGCAGAGGCATAGAGTAGTTTTTGTAGTTGAGTGCGTGTACCACTATAGCTAAGTGCGTAGGGAAATTTTGAGTCTCTAAACTTATACTGAAGATCAATAAAGAAGGTTTTTGTAGAAATTATTGTGTTTTATCTCCATACTTCTGTTATTTATGATTGTGATATATGCTGTAATAAGTAATGTCTTTATGAAATAATGATGTATTGATGCGTGAATTTACAGGATATGTCTTATTAACTTAACGTAATTAACATTAAGTGATTACGCAAATATCATAACACTTTATGTTAGGATTATTGAACACTTGGGTAGATCTGCGTACATACTGACCTAAGAGTAACCTAGGGTGTGTGTAAGTAGATAATTCATCTGTTCAGGGTCCGCAAAAGCTCATTGTAGGCCTTTGTTGAGGTCCAGGGGCCAATTTAGGGAAATTATAGTGCCAAGCCTCAAGGGCTTAGAGATTTGCATGGAGGAAGATCTAGGTCCTAAAAGGACATCACACTAATCTCTGGGTGCAAAAACTTGGTTCCAGCACCCCCCCATACTGCTTTAGGTGAGACTTCAGTCTACGCACTGCGGATTGATGCTGAAAGGGCCAGTAGTGTAGGATTTTGTTTGGTGCAACTAAATCTGAACCTGGGTCAAGACCCACTAAGCCAACAAATGATTTTGTTGCTAGGACTGGAATCTGCATAAGCTGAGATGCGTGATGTCACATCTGGAATCTGACCAAGAAGGAAATTGAGAAGTGGTTAATAGAGAGATCCACAAATTTGTGGTGCAATAAAATAGGAATCTGCACCTGTCAAAAGAACAGTGGTTGGAGAAATACTTATACATAGAAATAGACAAGATTTTCTTCTACACCTTCCTGATTGAATTGTACAAATGGATAGCTAAATTTGCAGACAACCAAGGAAGGTGGAGGCTTGATGGTCCAATAGCATGGACTGCAGAGCTAGTGCAGAGGTTAGAAGCCTCTGAAGATAAGATCGCACGCGTTGTTGACCGTTGGCTTGATCGGGTTATAGGAGGATTTGTTATAGAGTTCGCAGTTGACGCCTTAGTCAATTATAGCGAAGCAGAGTGACGCTTATTCAAAGGATGACGAGGTAAGTATTTGAGATCTTTGAATACCTAGATTAAGATGATTTTGTGTGAAAAATGGGTTATGCCATTGCCTTGATGTTTGGATCTTTGTGAAGTGGACAGAGCTTTAGAAACCAAGAAAAAGCAGGTCCTGAATATAGCCTGTTGATCGGACCTCCTTCAAACAATGACGAGGGAGTGGTACAAGCCTCACTGCAGAGCGCTATCTAGTTGATAAGGCAGGTTTCTCTGTGGATACATCATCTGTCCATGCCACCTCCACCTTCACCTCTGCAACATACACCCTCACCCACTCCTTCACCACCACTGTTCAACATGTTGAATACAATGAAGTTGCCAGTTTTCAAGTGCTTAGGAAGTAAGGATCCAAATCAGTTTTGGTTTGTTGAGAAGGTTGTGTGGACATCACAATAGATTATGGATGATAGTATAAAGAAGGCGCATTTGGTTACCACTCTATAGGATCGTGCAATGGCATGGTACATTAAGTACTACACCAATAATCAGTTGGCATCATTAGCAGACACTCAGGCCGCCTTGAACAAATAATTTGGTAAGCCTAAGTCTAGCTCACAATTAGTAATTGGATTTAATGAAATCACGATGAGGGCCAATGAAATGCCCTGGGATATAGATCAAAGATTGAAGTGCGTGATCCACAAAGCTAATATGCATCTCATAGATAGTCAGCACCATGAGTGGTTTATAGCCTTGCTTCTTCCCCACATAAGAATTTCTTTATTGCAGCGAAAGATAGGAACTCAGGCGGAAGCTCTAGAAATTACAATGAGATTGCATGAAATGCCTATTCAGGAAACATCTTTGGGAGTCCAATAAAATTCACTCGTAGTTGTAGAACCTCTATTTGGAATTGTAGAGCTTGAAAAAGGAAAAGGGTCCAGGCCAAAGGTGCGCGAAGAAGTCTGGTGCCTCAAGTGTAAGAGCCAAGGGCATGATAAAGATCATTTCCCTATCTTCGTGATTTATATCACAGGGGGAGGGGGGGAGCGATGGGGCATGCACTATGGTGCACTATTTTTTAGGCGGCTGGCAAACATGTAACGGATAACTATTATTTTCTACAAAAGTTTGTATAGACACCACAACATTTGTTCTGCAATTTTTGCAAATTGATGGGCCACAATGTGCACCACTACCGTAGCTATAAATTAATTATGGAGAGGACTCCTACATATCGAGTGAAAGCAAAAACTTAGCCTACAAATTAGGGTGATGGGGGAGCACGTGGAGGATATCTGGGGCACAAATGAGGATAAGGAGGGGGAGGACCTAGTAGATGTTGTGGAAAAGTCATTTTCTATAATTTTGGAACACCAGAGCACTAGGCAGAGGAGCGTACGAGTCAGACATGCCCATCATGTCAACACTGCACTTAGTTTAACCACATGATAGAAGAATGCCCTGTGTTGATAGCTAACATGTAGGAGAAGAAGGTGCAGCCTCAGCATCCTACCTAGAACTTATAAATGATTAGGGCCGAGCTCCGCGAAGAGGAACCAAATGTGAATATCATGCTGAGAAGTGGGATCATGACTAGTGACAATAAAGGAAAAAAACCTGAAGAGGATGGATGGGTTCGAAAGGACTCGGAAAAGGAGATTGGGTTTGATTTGGAGCGCACGAAGGGGACGTTTATGGAGCTAAAGAAAAGCTTCACTGAAGCACCCACCTCAGGTAGTCAAAACAAGCTACCAGAAACCAGTGCGCCCGCAGAGATTGAACCCTCTGTACTCACCACGTTATTAGAAACCTTTATGAAACTATTGTGCGATAACAGGGTTGTGAAAGGGCTACAGAGGTTGATAAATAGGTGTGCTGGTAAGGAAAATTCTCCTGAAGGACACTGCATAGTCAGAAATATTGGAAAACATAAGACAAGAACAGGGCATGAGATGAGGCTCACCGTGCCAACAGGAGACAATGAGATGGACCAAGTTATTTTGGATCTGGGATCTAATGTGAACGTTTTGCCTAAACAGACATGGGAGAGAATGGGGTGGCATGCGCTGTAGTGGTCTTCGATTCAGTTGAGGATGGTGAACCAACAGAAGATTATCCCTATGGGGTGTCTGCATGGGGTTACTGTAGATATAGAAGGTGCGGGCGTGTTGGTTGATTTTGAAGTAATAGAAATTTTTTATGACAAAAATCCATACCCCATGATCCTTGGAATTAATTGGGCTATTGATATGAATGGGGTAATCAATTTTAAGAAGCAGACAATGTCATTTGAAAGGAAATCACTCCGTGTTGTAGTACCATTGGACCCTGCAGAACGACCGTGCTATACTAAACCGGTCCGCAACTATGAGGAAAATGACGACGATTTGGATTAGATCTATAAAACTATAGTGTGAGACTAAGACTGGATTAATCCAACAGCTAATGGACAAATTTCATGGGACCATGAAAGCTCCTGTACCTCAGACTCAGACGAAGAATTGGAGCATTGGGAGAATAGATTGCATGAAGTATCTATGCTGTGTTGCAACATGATGACTAAATCACCGCAATGTGTGTCATCGGAGGTCAAAAATTTACCTTATTATGCACAAAGACAAATTTGATGAATGGCGCAATTATAGGAGGATAATGAGGTTGCAATTTGGTCATCCTAAAGTGCGGTTAACTAAGAAATATTATGGGGGGAATGATATGCACAATCATTTAGCAAAATGGACTAAAGTTTATGGAACAGAGCTGCAACTAGAATGGGTGCATTTACTCTGTCACACTCTAGATATAACCCTATGAATTGGTATCTGCAAATAGAGCTCCACCATGGCACCGCAGAGTGGGATATCTTAAGGGAAGGACTTTTGATGACCTTCAGTTTTGAAGATGGGTTCGAAAGCATTGATGAAGCCTTGCGGGAGGTTAACGCAGCAATCTTCAAAATTCTGCAGGATTCTTTGGAATTGGTTCAACTCAATTGGAGCACCCAGCTATGCCATGTGCTGGAATGCTATAATGTGACTGCTAAAGGGGAGGATGAGGATCCAAGGAATATCAATATTGCAAAGGTAGAAGGCCATTGTGTAGTTGAAGGTCCACAGATAGAGAACCTAGACGTCACCACACCATTAAAGACTAGGCAAGTGAACATTGATATTGAATCAGAGCCAAAATATGTTTAGATCATGGATTACTGGGATGATGCCACAGTAGATAAAGTTGTTGAATTCTTCAGCGAATATCAGGATTTGTTTCCTACAAAAATTTTGGACCTGAAGGGCATCATAGACGATTTGGGTGTGATGAAAATAACTTTGAAATCGGATGTGAAGCCCATTAAGCAGAGGCCATATCGCCTTAATCCCAAATATAAAGAAAAGGTATGCTTGGAGTTGGACAAGATGCTTGAGGCAGGGATTATTGAACCAATGGAGGAATATGATTGGGTGAGCCTAATGGTATTCCAAGAAAAGAAATAGAAGGGAGAAATACAAATTTGCGTAGATATTAGGAAGCTTAATGATTCCTATGTCCATGATCCTTTTCTGACACCATTTACTGATGAGGTACTAGATAATGTTGGAGGATAGGAGGCCTACTCATTCATTGATGGGTTCTCTAGATATTATCAGATTAAGATCACACTAGAGGATAGGAGAAAAACAACCTTCGCAACAAAATGGGGTTGTTTCCAGTATATGGCGATGCCATTTGGACTCAAGAATGCGCTGACAATATTCTCTCGCGTAGTCATCATGGCATTCAAGGAGTTTATTCACAAATTATTGGAGTTATATTTTGATTATTGGACAGTGTTTGGGTTAGTAAAGCGCCATGTGGCTAGTCTACGCTTAATGTTGGATACGTGCCAAAGATATCAGATTGGGTTGAACATGAAGAAGTTCTTATTCTGTGTCCCCTTTGGAATTTTTCTGGGTCATGTGGTGTGCAAGCAAGGACTAATGGTGTACCTTGCCAAGATCATGGTAATAGTCAATTTGGAGGCCCCAAGGAGTGTCAAACAACTGCATGCAACGCTGGGCCATACTGGATATTATCAAAAGTTCATCAAGGCTTATGCCCAGATTACCGCGCCTATGGAGAAGTTATTAAAGAAGGACACTACATTTTGATGGGATGAAGAATGTCAGTGCATTTTGGATGTATTGAAAGAAAAAATGATCACCACACCAATCTTGGTCTTCCCGGATTGGAAGAAGGAATTCCATGCGCACGTTGATGCCTCGTGTATTGCATTGGGAGAAGTATTGACACTGGCTGGTGAAGGAGAGAAGAATCATCCTATATCATTTGCAAGTAGAAAGTTGTCAAAGGCTGAGAAGAATTACTCAATAATAGAGTGCGAAGGATTGGCTATGATGTACGCACTTCGAACGTTCAGACACTATTTGTTGGGTGGACATTTCAAGATGTACACAGACCATTCTTCCTTGAGGTATATAGTCAATAATCCTATGTTGGGGGGGAAAATATGCATATGGCTGCTACTATTTCAAGAATATGGCTTTGAGGTAATTGTGAAGCCCAGAAGGTTAAATGCACGCCCTGACCATTTTTCACAAATTGAAATAGGGGAGGAGCCTACTAATTTGGAGGAACGGTTGCCCAACGTGTAACTCTTTGCGGTGTGAATAGTAGATAACCATGTTGCAGACATATCCACTTTTTGACCATAGGGACGGCCCCAGAAGGTTACACCATCTAGCAGAAGAAAGAGTTGGTAGTACGTGTGGCAGATGTTGAGTGCAAGATCCCCTAAGGGCAGTGTTGGGGATTAACACCCATATTTTGGTATAATTTTGTAATATAAATGTAAATACTCCACATTTTGCGGGATGGAGCGCGTAGATGTTAAAAGATTCCTAGGGTTGTCTACCCTTATTTTGATAATGTAATGTCAGCTGTAGAAGATATACCCATTGTCCGCGGACCATGGGATTGTATAAAAAGAGCTAAGCTCTAAGTAGTAAAAGGTAGAAACGAAGCAATGGAAGTAATAAAGAACTGAGAGATAGCTTGGAAGTAGAAGACTAAGTTTTGGGCCGTAACGTAGGTAGAGGCTCTGCAGCTGAGTGTGCAGAGGCCTAGAAGTCCGCAGCTGAGTGTGCGGACCCCTACTGTTGAGTGCACAGGGCGAGTCGAGTCTGTAATTATTTGGAATTATTAATAAAGAAGAGTATTCTACCATTTATGTGTCTTTATTTCCTATTTATGCATCTGATATATTAGGTATGAATTTCAATTCTAATACTTATATGATGCGTGAAGGTGTATAATTGTATTGGTTAAGTGAATGCAAGTAAGAACATCTGTTTATGCGAAGCTAACTAAGATCTATTAATAATATAAGTAAGATACTTAGCCCAGTTTAGGAGATATCACAGTTTGCTGCCCTAGCAGTACAAAAGGAATTCAGCCCTTGGTTAGGGCTGTGCCGTAACCAATTATAACATTTCGCAAAGGTACTAAAGGATTGAGCAGAGGGATAAGAAACCTACCCGAAGGAAGGTATAGTTGGAATAAACCGACATCAAAACCATCCGAATGGTGTTGAAACTTGGTTCCAGCATCCCCGCATACTACTTTAGGTGAGACTTCAGTCCATGGTCCACAGGCTGATTCCGAAAGGGCCAGTAGTGTAGGGATTTGCTTGGCTAACTAACGTTGAACCTGGGTTAGGCCCCCTCAAGCCAACAAATGGTTCTATTGTCGGGACCAAAATCTGCATAAGAGATGTGTGATGTCGTATCATTGGAATCCAAATAAGAAAGAAATTGAAGGCTGGTTGGACAGAAGGATTCACGAGTTTTCGGCACAGGAAAACAGTAATCCATGGCTATCAAAAGAATAATGGTTAAACAGATACCTGTATATAGAGATCCACGAAATATTTTTCACGTACTTCCCTACTAAGCTACACGAGTGGATCGTGAAGCTAGCAGATAGCCTCGGAAGGTGGAAACTTGACGGTCCTATAGTGCGGACCCTGGAGCTAGTGTGAAGGTTGGAAGCATCGGAGGATAAGATCATGCACACCATCAATCATTGGCTCGATTGCATTATAGGAGGATTTGTTACTGAGTTCACGGTTGACACCTCAGTCATCTATAGCGAGGCAGATTGACACTTTTTTAAAGGACCATGAGGTAAGTATGTAAAACCTTTGAATACTTGGATTAAAATGTTGTTGTGCAAAAAGCGGGTTATGCATATACCTTGATGTTCGGGTCTATGTGAAGCAGAAGAATTTACAGAAACGAAGGAAATAAGGGTCTAGAGCATAGCCCCTTGATTTCATCTCCATGAGGGGATGAAGAAGGGATCATGAATGTCTCTCCATGAAGTGTTATTTAGTTGATAAGACAAGGATTTCCATGAATACCACCTCTAATCACACCACCACCAGCTTCACCTCCATCACCTCCAACTTCACCTGTACAACCTCTACCACCACTGTGATTCAGTATGGTGAACACAATGAAGTTTACTTTGTTCAAAGGCTTGGGAAATGAGGATTCAGACCAATTCTGGTTCATTGTGAGGGTTGTATGGGAAGCTCGAGGTGTTACAGATGATAACATAAAGAAGGCAACACTGGTCAGTGCTTTGCAAGATCATGCTAACTTGGTATATTAAGTACTCCAGTGATAACCCAAATGCTAGAGTAGTAGACATCCAAGTAGCACTGAATAGGGAATTTAGCAAGCCTAAATCTAAAGTGTAGTCATTTGTTGGATTCAAAGAGATCATGATTCTACCAGGTGAGACACCTTGGGAACTCAATCAGAGGCTGAAATGTATGGTCCACGAAGCTAACATGAATTTGACAAATGCACATCATCACGAGTGATTTGTGGCTTCACTACTACCAAACCTAAGAAGTGCATTGTTGCAACAGAAGATAACAACTTAGGTAGAAGCCTTGGAGATTTCCATGAGACTACACAAGACTCTGATGCAAGATCCTAATATAGGAGTCTAGCAGATCCATGCATAGCTGAAGAATCTGTGCCTTGAGATGGAGAGCCTGAAACAAGACAGGACAGTTCGACCAGAAGTGCATGAGGAAGTATGATGCTTGAAATGCAAGAGTCAGGGTCATGACGAGGACCAATTCTCGGTCTTTACAAATTACCTTGCAGAAGGAGGACCAATGCCTCTAAGACCGAAAGCTCAAGTAGTGTCTGCTTTATGGTGTGCTTTCTGTCAAATAGTTGGAAAGCATGCCACAGATAACTACCACTTGTTATAGAAGTATACGCAAATTCCGCAACAATTGTTCTGCAACTTTTGTAGGTCGATGGGACATGAAAAGCGTACTTGTAGGAGCTATGAATTGATGATGGATAGAACGCCCACCTACATAGTTCAGGCCAAAATGCGGCCCCTTGACCAAAATGCAGGGATGGCATGGATAGGATTTCAGGGGTGAAGATGAGGCCGAGGCAGAGGAGGACCTGGTAGAGGTTGCGAAAAATTGATTAAATACAATTGCGAAGGGCCAGGACATTATGCCTGTGATTGCACTAATCCAACGTGTCCGTCGTGCAGGTATTGCACACTATTTGATCATGAAATAGAATATTGTCCTACGTTGTGTTGAGCCTTGCAATAGGTATGTATTTACTCTTGATTACTGTCTTTTTCCTCCTTTGTTATCCATTTTGTGCCATGATATAATAAAATATTGATAGGATTTTGATAAGTAATGAATGAAACTGCTCTTGATACGATTTGACAGACCAAACTAACTCTCATTAATTTTTATGTAGAAAAACAGCAGATGGAACAACTGTTGTTCCAAAGTCGAAACAACAAAATCTAATCAAGGGAAATGAGACACGTCGTGTGTGGTCGAACCAAGGAACAAATCAAGAAGATCAACGCAAGATGAAAGAATTGTCTAAAGATAGCATTTAGTTGTGAATCCCTCAGGATCTCCTGATCCTGAGGGATCACATTTATCTTTTTCCTTTTGACTATAAAAGGGAAAACTGAAGAGGGATCTTTCATCTTTTACTTCAATTGTAATTTTAATTTACAGAAGCGTGATTATGAAGAATGAGACCGTATTGTAACGACAAGTGACTTTGATGATTAATATATAACTTGTGTTGCTGTTCATTCGGATATTCTGAAGTAGCTAAGCAGTATTCGCTGGTGGCTATGGCCCGGTCTCTAGTGGATCTTACTGTTGTTCCTTGTTTTATTCTTTTTTTGCTTCTTGCAAGTTTATTCTGATTTATAGCTTTGCAGTTGATTTATTTTCGTTAATTCGGATTTTTGGTATTCATTTCATTAATGCACAATCCTAGTTGGTTTTATTTAATTCATGTTAGGGATGAATTAGTTATCAGTTAAAGAATCATTTTTGATTAATTAAATAATAGAGCGTTATTGATTAAATGATTTCATTCTATCCAGTAGTTTAAGTCCAATTGAAAGAGCTCATTTAATGCTACGGTGCAATCGGGTGATTATCATTCGAATTGGTTGATTAGGATTGAATTATGGTTTTGTTTGAGATTGATTCATGATGCTTAGATGAATTATTTCCCTTAAAGTTACAAGCTTGAGATTTATGATTGCATCCGTTTACTCTTGTATTGAATTTAGTAACTTATTTTAAAGCATTACTCTCTGGAATTATAGCTTGCACATATTGTGTACACTCTTGGAATAAAAAGACTTACCCAGGTTGATAATTAATGTGAGGCAATTAGGAGTTTTAAAAGACACCTTTTAGCACCCAACATTTTGGCGCCATTGCCAGGGAGAGTGTTTCCATTTTACAAAGAGTGATATATGTCTGTTGAGAGAGAATTGGGTATTAAAAATGGAAGGTAAGAACCTGCGTAATGAACGAGTAAAATGCTCACTCCTCCACCCGCTTTCCAGTAGAATTCCGTAGGAATTTAAAGTAGAAATGAACATTTGTATTTTTGTATGAATGACTAAGAAGAAAAGACCAGAAAAATGATATAATTCCTCCCCCTGAACCTGAAAAATATAAGGGACTGGTGACCCTCGGATGATCAACCTTTATTAACGAAATCATAAGAAAAGTTGAGTCTCAGTCATCAGTAGGACCCCGAACTGTTGCTACCAGACATCCTACTATTTCCCTTCAGGCCACAGGATCACCATCTGTAGCTAACACTGAGATTCACAGTAAGACTGAAGGGTTTGAAAAGAGTTGTCAAGATATTGAAAATTCACAACCACGCCCTTCATAAGAAGGGAATTCTTGTAACCTCCATGAAGGAGAAGGAGAAACAGGTAATCCTGAAATTAAATCATCAGAACCTAGATCTCTTGAAGTAGTGATTGAATAGAGGACACAGTATTCTGGATTGAGGTAGCGCTGCTAGAATCATTCCAGCCCCTTCTGGATATCCTAGGAACAACTCTCCAACTCTAGAGATCCCTGAAGAATACTGGCATATTTTTTACCAAATGGCCAATAATCAGCGACAACCCCAAACCTCTACATTACAATACCCTATTGTGGACACAGATATAAATGCCCCCATGAAATATATCCCATTACAGAATATTCCTACCTTTCATGGGCTAACTTTAGAAGACCCCGATGCATTCCTTTTCGAATTTGATGTCCTATGTAAGGGTTATGATTACACCTCCAACCCCCAGAAGATGAATTTTTTCCCCTCTACTTTGAAGGGAGCAGCCCTGCATTGGTTTATGGGACTTGGTGGAGGTACAGCCAATGACTGGGAACAGACGAAAACATCCTTCCTTAAAATATACCAAGATTATTGCCAAACTAGAGAACTAAAATATGAAATCTTTCAAATGGTAGCTAAGCCTAACGAGACTCTGGAAGAATATGTGGAGCATTTCCAATATAATCTACAAAGATCTCCTTATGCAAATCTACCTGATAATGTTCTAAAAACCACAATGATTAAAGGTATGAAAGACCAATGGGTAGAAACACTAAATATAATGGGTAAGGGTGATATTTATCAAGAATATTATGACAATATTATAGACTTGTGCATCAGGTGCTCCAGGGGCAGTACAAGGCTGAAACCAGCCAGACGTGATGTGATCACCAGAGACAGCAAAGCCTCAGGAGGAAGCATTACAAGAGTCGAAATCGGCAATCTATTGGAAGATTTCAAGACTGATATCCTGGGGACCCTGACGACACAATTGGATATCATGCAAGCTAAACGAAAGCAGGCCAAAGCAGAATAGAACTTGGCTATTTTCTGTCCCCATTGTAGAAAGAAACACAGTCATAAAAAATGCTCGCTAGATATGATACAACATGTGCCATATGCACTAAGGAGCATGCCACAGAAATTTTCCCGTCACTCCCAGGATTAAAAGTAGACTTCAAGGAAGCAGAAGAAGAAGTGAAACCAGTATATCTATTGAACCAATGTCATCAATGACAAGCACGTTAGACAGGTATGCCTACCGATCCATCTTCGTTCTTTCCTCCCTCGCAATATAATTCTCAGCAATATTAAGGGGTAGCATGGCAGAACCAGCCACCTTTTTCTACTTCGCCACCTCAAACATTTTCTATACCACCATGACCCAACAAATCAAATCCAAAAAATAATTCACCAAATCCCTTTTACCCTCCACCATTCTGGCAAAAAAATCCATATTCATCTCAATGGTCCCCTTCCACCTCACAAAATCAGAACTGGCAATCAAATTGAAAAAGATCCACGAACCAAATGAAGGGGATAGTTCCTTTGTCTCAACCAACTTTACCAGCACCTTACACGTTGCAGCAGAATCCTCAATCTAATATATGATTACAACTCCCAGCTCAACCCAACCCAAATCACAACAACAGACCAATCTAGTCAATACAAATCATTGAGGGTCTAGACCCTGAAGCTGAGTTGAGAGAGTGTAACAAACTCAAGTTAAGATCTGGATGCGTAATCGCTCCAAACGAGGATTAAAATATGAAACCTAAAGAACCACACCCAAATAAGTCTTTGATTGTAGATGATCAACAAGGGGAAGATACAGTCAAGCAGAAAACTCCCAAATAGATCATAACTACTTCCCCACCATTCCCAGAAATATTGATGATACCGCACCCAATTGAATATCCCGACTTTGATCTTCTGGGTGAACTCAAGAATATCTATATAAAAATACCCCTCCTCCAGGCTATTCAAGACATTCCAATATATGCCAAAACTATTAAAGAATTGTGTATAAAGAAGTCAGTGAGGAAAACAAAAATAACCCCAACTTTCCATGTTTTCGGGACTTTGTCTGATTTATTACTAGGCAAAGAGACACTTGTAAAATATGAAGACTCGAGAAACCCCATTGTCATAGTACAGATAAATGGCTGCTCTTTTCCTAATGCTTTAGTTTATTTAGGGGCAGCCATTAACATTCTCACAACAACAAATTGCGAAATTCTTGGAATCACAGCCTTGGAACCAACAACTACCTCGCTGGAACTTGTTGACCACTCAGTCATTAGGCCAGAAGGAACATTTTGTAGACACTTGGGAATATCCGGCAGATTTTTTGATTATTAACCCTAGGAACTGGCTAGATGGAAATCCCTTAATATTAGGAAGGCCTTGGATAGAAACTATTGATGCTTATATCAGCTGCTGGATAGGTAGTATGACCATATCCAGAGGGAATGGTGTGAAGAATCTAGCCTTATACCCTCCTTCTCAGCCAAGCCTAACCATTGTAAAAACTAGGAAGCAACCTATAACATATTTAATAGAAAATATTTGGTCACCATTGACTGTGGCAAATGCCATTGAATTTAAAAACCAAATAGAAGACGATGTCATTAATACTTTTATCAATCACCCTGCTATAGTGTCTAGTTTGAAATGTCACATGATTAAAGTAGTCCTTGACAATCAAATTGAAGAATATTCCTTGAGAGATATCAATGACCAACCAATACCAACAACTACTGTCTATAATAGCAAACCTATTGAAATTGAGCCAGGGAAGATCCTGAACATTAACAGTAATCTGAGTGATGACCAACAACAGAAACTTATTCAAGTCCTTAGGAAATATAAAGGGGCTTTTGCTTGGGATTACCCAGACATGAAAGGGATTGACCCTCAGCTATGCATGCACCACATTTACACTGAAAAAGATGCAAGACCCATTCGACAACCTCAACGTAGATTAAATCCTCACCTAAAGGATATTGTTAAAGAAGAACTTCAAAAACTATTAGATGTGAATTTTATCTATCCTATATCTGACAATAAATGGGTTTCTCCATTAGTTGTGGTCCCCAAAAAGAATGGGAAATGGCAGATATGCATTGACTACAGAGAACTTAACAAGGCAATGCAAAAAGACCATTTTTTCCTTCCATTCATCGATCAAGTCCTAGATACACTGGCAGGGAAGAAATTCTTCTCTTTCTTGGATGGCTTCAGTGGCTACAACCAAATTCAGATTGCCCTTGAAGACCAAGATAAAACTACTTTTACCTACCCGCTGTTATAGACATTTTTGTGCCTTACAAATCCAAGCATGAAATGTCCATAAACCAAGGGCTCCTAAGTCCCTAAAAGTGTTGTTCTAACCCCTAAAGGAACAAGGTCAACAGATTACTGCTTCTCCCAGAAGTTCTCCACCAGAAACTGCACATAATTGGTCAAAATAGGATCATTTCAGCTGCTTCACTGGCTAAGTGCGTTGCATTGCACCTAAATACACTGTGAGGGTGCGTTGCATTTCAAAACTCCCTTCTGTAGGGTGCGATGAGCGAGAAATGACAAATGGAAGTGTCATTCCGCGAGGTGGAGAGGCAATGGAAGCTTCCAGAATCTTCTCCTGTGACACTTGCCTCACTCAATTCGACCAAGGATGAGTAAGAGGCCCTTAGTCTCCAAGTGGAAGTAAGAACTGACAGAGAGAAGACACTAATCAAATCACAAGTTGACTCATCCTCCTTACAGATATCTATATATGGATCCCTCATCCCAGAGATCCAGAGGCTGGAATTTTGCATATTGTAAGGAATTGTTGTTGGTTTCTAGAGACAAACATCAGATTGTTGGGTGATTTATGCTTTGTTTGAGGTGAAGAGGGGCTTCTTTACTAGGAGGTTGATGCTGGGTCGGAACCTCTAGTTGTAACTCCTCCTGGACCTTTTATTATTTATCAATAAAAACTATTTGAGTTCTCCTCCATGCTTTTGTATCATTGATGCTTGTTACATTTGTATGGTTAACTTAAATCTGATCCTAAGTTGTTTATGAATATAGATCCATGTCTTTGTATAGTGCTCTTCTTCTGTGATCTTACAGGTACTTTGTGAAGCTGGGCATGCAAGGGAGCAGGTAGCTGGAGACTATCAAAGAAGAGAGGGATTGGATCAAAGGATTAGCGCAAGACACAAGTTGGTTCTTTCTATTCCTCTCTATCTATAATTCATAAAGGAAATACAAAAGTAGTTTTTCTCTGTTTGTTTCTAAGGCAGCTGTCACACCATAGTGGGATAGAGCAGTTCTAAATAGACACTTTTCCCTGTAACAAAATGGCGACTCTGCTGGGGAATGTCTAATTAGTTTGTTTGTGTATCATTCTTTCTTGTTTGTTTCATAAACTTATAAGTAGCTTTCGAACTGCATTTGCCATAACAAATGCAAAGTAGATAACTGCTGCTTCAATCCATTCACTGGATCTGTTTATGATTTAAACAGCTGATTCAAAGACTATCTGATTGCCCTTGCGATAGCTCTTAGATCCTCCTTAGATCTACCCCTGATTGTTGCATTACTGATTGCCTTTTACTCTGCCAAAAACCTAGGACTGATTCTCTATGTTACAGGTGCGCTGATCAGACTAGCTCTGTGCAGCTGTGGTTCCTGTGCTTCATTCTTTCCAGTTCTATCCCTGAATTTTGTTGCCTGTGATCAGTATATGTTTGTTTGAAACCTCTTTTCCTTGTTGTTATTCCGCCTCCTTTGTACAAAAGAACTGTAGATGTTTTTATGTGTTTGTTGAGTCGTTTACAGTTTTCCATTGCAAAAGTAGAATAGTCGTACTGTCGTCCTTTGATTTGAATCTATCGCAAGTGTCGATTTCGATCATAGGAGAAAGTTTGATTACTTTTGATGGTAGATTATACTGTTACTATTGCCTTTGGTCTGAATTTGTGATTTTCTAGTGTCAAGAACAAGTGTTCATTTCAAAATCGTAAGGTGTCGTAATCATCTCTGTTTTTGATTTTCGAAAAAGAGCTTGTTTATATTTGTCGCTTGAAAAGAAATTCAGATTTGTACATCAACTTTCTTTTTAGCATCAATACTAAGAAAGTCGAAAACAAATACATGCATGTGCATTTGTATATAGACAGTCTGTTTGGCTTGATTTAGGAAAGTGCATTTACAGTGTGCTCTTTGCTCTTTGTGAAAAGATTCTGTCTTTCTTTTCCCCTAGTAGCTAGGATTTTCATTGCACAAAAGAGATAAAAGTTTGTTTATCATCTTTAGATTGCATTTTAGGAATTACATCTACATCTCGTGGTGAACCCGAAAGGCAAACTTCATTAACAAGATCAACTTAAAATAAATTCAATGAATCTAACAATGCTTTGGAACTTAACGCACAACATTTAGAGGTCTAGGCTAGAGACGTATTCCGGCGTCGTAAAGCCTGGTAACTGTTGTCCTCACTGATGGTTGGGTGATTCCTCCACTTTGAGACAATAAGTGCCAGTACATACTTGTGCTCCCACGTACCGTCGAGTATATTTTGGGAGACCCCTATAGGGTTAAATCCTTTATCCTTAGGAAGCCGTGTCTGCCGCCCTATCGATCGTAATGCACTGAACACAACATTCGGGAAGATTGACTGTCGTACCGTAAAAATTATTCTGCAGTTTTGCGATTGGTTTGGCACTCCCTCTACCTAGATCTCCAGAGTAGTCCCTTTCGTTCCTTTTCAGACTCCTTAACGGAAAAGGTCCATCTAATCACTTGTCACTTCAGGCTCATTAAAAATCGAAGGCGACTAGAGTCATCTTTTGTTTTTTCTCGACTCTTAAAAACTGAAAAAACAAGTTGTGTCAAAGCGTCTAAAATTTTTATTTTAAACAGAATATTCATTACCCCTTTCCTACGCTGATCTTGGGTTGAGAAAATGGAGTCCACCAACCAAGGAATTCCCCTTGGAGGAAATCCTAGTCCCTTCTCCTCTTGGGGAAATGTTGGTGCACCGCATATGGCCACATTGTCGCTTCCAGGACTGACAATTGGTTTGCCTGTATGGCTCTTCTCAACCTCTGTCGTTCAGAACACCACTATTCCTGAACAATCGAATCCACAATTAGACGAGACCAGAGTTACCCACCAACCTTCTACTTCCTCTAATTCTTCCTCTTCTCCTTCCTCTTCGCTTGATGGGGCTGGTAAAGCCAAAAGTCAAGTTCCTAAGGAGAAGAAGGAAAAGAAGAAGAAAGAGAAGAAGAAGAAGGAGTCGAAAGCGAATGGGGGCAAACGAGTGTCGTCTAATGAAAATCCACACACTGCACCGACCATGCCTAAATCGCCATGTGTCATTTGCAAAGGAGACCACTTTCATAGAGATTGTCCTTGCATCCCTCGGATCTTAAGGGACTGGTCTCCTCGTTTGCACAACCCGGTGTCATCAACCTCTGATGATCATGTTGAAAACACACCGTCAACTAGTGAAAGTGAAGCCCCAGGACAAAAAGGAAAATATAGGTTTCCTTGTAAAATGTGCGAAGGCGATCATGCCGTCCACCGTTGTCCCTTCTTAGACAAAGCTAAAAGAGTTTTGGATGATCATCCGGTTTCACCGTTACGACTTCCTCCTGGATATAAAAAACTCTTGCCGAGTTCGTCACTAGTTGAAAATCCGGCTGACCCACTCAGGTGGTCGGCCGAAGCATCTGTCATTGAAGATGAACCATCTGAATCCATACCAGACGAAAGTCAAAAGGTCGAGGCGGCAGTTGACCCAGTCTTGCCTTCAGAGGTTCCATCTTCAGATGATACAATCACTGAAGAGAACAAGGATGACACCATCCAAATTCTTTTCATAAGCACAGACTCCAACGAACATGGGGGAAATTTACCCATTCCTTTACCACAGGAAGGAAGTTCGTCAGAGTCGTACCCGGCCGTCTATTCGGTCCCACCTCCAAGCAACCTAGTTGTCTCCTTCAACTGGAATCAACTAGGCAGCCCCCATTTACCAGCTAGTGTACCATTCTGAATTATTGTTCAAATATATAGAATGGTTATGGCTGGTACCATCATAGATGAGGGGGCTTCTGTGAGTATCCTTTCCTCAACTGCTTGGAAAGCGCTTGGTTCACCATCGCTTTTGCCTGAGATGAGAAATCTAACAGGCTTTGATAAAGGAACCAGTTGACCGTTAGGGATCCTTCCCGATGTGCCCATAACATTGAGAAGGAAAACCGTTCACATGAATGTAATGGTAGTTCAGGGACCTCTATATTACAATCTACTCCTTGGATGAGACTATATTTATTGCATGAGAGCCATTGTCTCATCACTCTTTACAGTGATGTGTTTTTCGCATGAAGGAAGAGTGGTCAAGCTCGTGGACCAGCTTTCATTTCCCGAATCACGCATAGAAAATAGTCATATACCATCCCTGAATGGTATTTTCACGCAAGAAATGTCTCAATCTCCAGTCCGTCCTCCCGATGAGCGCGAGTGATTCGGAGGGATATGACTGAATCCCAGGGGGCATGCACCCTGGTCTGCTTCGGCAGGAAAACTTCGGGTATAGGGTAGGTTTCCGCGAGAGAATATGACTAGTCTGTACCCACGTCCGTGATTGGAAGAGGGGGTTATTCTAGAACAATATTCTCTTGTCAAAGTTATGTGAGGTGGCAAGCACCGCCGCTCACCTTTGTTTATCTCGGTAAACATCGCCGAAGAAGTGTTTTGTTTGCGCTGTGAATAGAACAATCTTTGGGTAACCTATAAGAGGTAGGCCTCTCTCGGTAAAACAAATGTTTTAACGGAATAAAGAAGGGGTAACCTTGAAACTCTGTTTTATACCTGGGGGCATGCAAACCTTTTGGAGTGCAATCAAAGAGTGATAATTTATCTGTTTTTTGGATTGGCCGTTTCCTAACTTGCATAAAGAAAGGATGTGGGGCAAAACTCTAAAAGTTGTCCTTTTATATGAGACATTCTTATCACAAGACTGGATTAATCGAGCAGTTTTAACACATAGTTCAAGCTCGTTAAAAAATAAACATAATACATGAGAAAATTTTTCCACCCGCATTTAAGCTCATTAAAAAATGAACTATTCCCCGGTAAATAACCATCGTGAATGTAGTACTTCACCATTAAAGCCTTGGTCGTGTTTGCACCATCACCTCCACTTTTCATTGGTCGATAATTCACCTCCATTTGATTGTTTACCCATTTTGAGGAATAGCTACGAAGAGTGATTTCACTGGCCATCCTTGTGACACTGCCGTGATTGGAAAATTCCAAACCTTACCTGGAATCAGCTGCTACCCGTTTTATCACTCGTTCCTCAAAAGATGAGTCTCCTTTAAGCTCTTTTCAACTGACTCGTAAAATATGAAAATATTGTCGAGCCATTGGCCTCTCCAGCTCGTTAAAGGGACAGGAAGTGCTATCCCTCCTCTAGATTTTAATCTTTTTGGACCTGAGGGATTATTACACAAAAATATCGAGCGCTTGTTTTGTTCGGCTCGTTAAAACTATCGAAAATTCATCCCTTCTGTATTGTTTTATACTTTTTCGGACTTAAGGGATCAGATGACGAAAAAGGAATTTTGGAGTTACCTTTATGTTTCTTTTCAGACTCTCTAAAATTGAAAAGGACCGAGTTATCTTTGTCATTAAACTCGTTAAAAATATTAATAGCGACAAACTTGTCTTTAGACGAGAACGAGTTTCACTATCGCTAGGCTTGTTAAAACATAGTGATGGGTTTGCCCGAAGGGCAAATTATAGAACATGCATATGTTATCCTCCTCAAGCTTGACAAAAATAAAGAGGTACTGGTCAGCAATGACTGGGGAAAAATTGGGAAGAAAACTCAAAGAAACTTTGTTGGTAGCAAGTCGCTCTTGAACATGACACTTCCACTCCGTGTCCGAGTCGGGTTGGGTTGTTTCATTCACCGGTCACATCACCATGGTCACGCCATACCATCCACATTTGGGGTTAATGCTACCAATCCATCACATCAGTGTCGCCGATATGTTCAAGAGAAGTCATCCAGAGAAGTCACCTGTGTCTCACCCACTACCATACATTATACTCCATTCTTTCATGACCGCCACCCTGAACCTTATATCATCAAATCGTTTTCACCTCCATCAAAATCATTTGCTCTGTTCCGTGTCATTGATGTGGGATTCATTAAGGCCCTCCTGTGATGGATCACTTCTTGTTGACATCAGCTCATTATCCAAGAAGTTGATCTAGGAACACCCCATTCAGTACTTTGAAGCTTGCATGCCTCAATGGCAAGTTTCTCACTTCCGGCGACAGGTTTACATCAATGGACTTCGACCGAAAGATTTTGCGTGGTGTTCGACGCCAAGTAATTTATTCACACCACGTGAATTGTACTGTAGTACCTTGAGGATCATTATCATTATCGATGATTCCTCTCGCGCTTGTTAACAGTTTACATCATTGACTGGTAATCAAGCAATGTCTTTCCATGTTCGACTTCAAAACATTTCTCACATGGATCGACTTGTATTTCGAGTGAAGATCGGACGAGATTGAAGAACCCGGATCTAGTTTCATCCATCTGGGCTGCGATATATATTCAGGGAAATAAAGACATTAAATGTACAGCATTGCAGCATAGATAATCATCCTACCAAAAGGATGATGTCTCTATCAGAATCATCAGTCTACACTCAGATGATTGTTTGTCCTATGTACATGAAAATGAATTTATAAAGCTGAGCATGGGAATGCCCGCCTTAGATAGATCATGAAAATAGTATGAAGATAATGCATTGTATTGTATCTTATTACAGGTCTCCTCCCAGCATTGAAAGAACTTCGGATCCTCATAATAAAGCATTTCACCCGA
The DNA here is from genome assembly GCA_031772625.1 of Pinus tabuliformis. NCBI lineage: Eukaryota > Viridiplantae > Streptophyta > Pinopsida > Pinales > Pinaceae > Pinus > Pinus tabuliformis. The sequence continues at coordinate 328,872,654 of CM062808.1, forward strand.
CACCAAAAGGTTAACGGCCTCATACTTTAGGGGGCAACTGTTATAGACATTTTTGTGCCTTACAACTCCAAGCATGAAATGTCCATAAACCAAGGGCTCCTAAGTCCCTAAAAGTGTTGTTCTAACCCCTAAAGGAACAAGGTCAACAGATTACAGCTTCTCCCAGAAGTTCTCCACCAGAAACTGCTCAGAATTGGTCAAAACAGGATCATTTCAGCTGCTCCACTGGCTAAGTGCGTTGCATTGCACCTAAATACACTGTGAGGGTGCGTTGCATTTCAAAACTCCCTTCTATAGGGTGCGATGGGCGAGAAATGACAAATGGCAGTGTCATTCTGCGAGGTGGAGAGGCAATGGAAGCTTCCAGAATCTTCTCCTGTGACACTTGCCTCATTGAATTCGACCAAGGATGAGTAAGAGGCCCTCAGTCTCCAAGTGGAAGTAAGAACTGACAGAGAGAAGACACTAATCAAATCACAAGCTGACTCATCCTCCTTACAGATATTTATATATGGATCCCTCATCCCAGAGATCCAGAGGCTGGAATTTTGCATATTGTAAGGAATTGCTGTTGGTTTCTAGAGACAAACATTAGATTGTTGGGTGATTTATGCTTTGTTTGAGGTGAAGAGGGGCTTCTTTATTGGGAGGTTGATGCTGGGTCGGAACCTCTGGTTGTAACTCCTCCTAGATCTTTTCTTGTTTATCAATAAAAACTATTTGAGTTCTCCTCCATGCTTTTGTATCATTGATGCTTGTTACATTTGTATGGTTAACTTAAATCTGATCCTAAGTTGTTTATGAATATAGATCCATGTCTTTTTATAGTGCTCTTCTTCTGTGATCTTACAGGTACTTTGTGAAGCTGGGCATGCAAGGGAGCAGGTAGCTGGAGACTATCAAAGAAGAGAGGGATTGGATCAAAGGATTAGTGCAAGACACAGGTTGGTTCTTTCTATTCCTCTCTATCTATAATTCATAAAGGAAATACAAAAGTAGTTTTTCTCTATTTGTTTCTAAGGCAGCTGTCACACCTTAGTGGGATAGAGCAGTTCTAAATAGACACTTTTCTCTGTAACACCCGTGGGGAATGTTTGCTTACAGGGTATTACCTTTTGGATTGTGCAATGCACCTGCTACATTCCAAAGAGCCATACTCAGTATTTTTTCATACTTGATAAATGAATGATTGGAAGTGTACATGGATGATTTTACACCCTATGGAGATGACTTCGAGCAGGAATTACAGACATTGGAGAAAGTCTTGGAGCAGTGTATTGCTACCAGGCTATGCTTAAGCCACAAGAAGTGCCATATGATGATGACAGAGGGCCTGATCCTGGGTCATTTCATTTCAACAACTGGAATTTAGGTAGATCCAACAAAAATACAAGTAATCCTCTTATTAGCTACTCCCTGCATTCAAACAGAGGTATGTAGTTTTCTAGGATTTGCAGGATATTATCGTAGATTTATAAATAACTTCTCATAGATTGTTGCACCATTATATGCCTTAATAGGAAATATTGATTTTATATGGATTGATAGATGTGACATCTCCTTTACAGAGTTGAAACAACTACTATCAACAGCACCAGTATTACGAGGCCTGAATTGGGATATACCATTCCAGATTTCATGAGACGCGTCAGATTTAGCCATTGGAGTAGTTCTTGGCCAAGAAGAAGACAAGAAACCCTATGCTATATATTGCATTAGAAAAAACTTAACTCCTGCTGAGTTGAATTACACTGTAACAGAGAAAAAGTTTCTAGCTGTTATTTATGCTATTAACAAATTCAGATACTATATATATCTAGATACCCTATAGTTTTGTATACTGATCACTCCTCTATCAAATATTTAGCTAATAAACCCATTACGAATGGAAGAGTGACACGTTGGTTACTACTTTTTGAGGAATTTGACATAACTATAAAGAATCGACCAGGAAGGGAAAACCTTGTGGCAAATTTCCTCTCCTGAGTGCCAAGAAAAGACGATGAAATGGCGGTAGAAGACCAGTTCCCAGATGAAAACCTTTTTGCTGTGGCCGTAAAAACATCATGGCATGCAGATGTGTCGAATTACTTAGCAGTGGGAAAACTACCCAAACATCTAACACCTAGAGAAAGGAAATTAATAGTGCAGCGCAACACTCGGTTCTCTTGGATCAGAAGATACCTTTTTCACGTAGGGGCCGATATGCACATCCACAGGTGTATCAGGGAAGAAGAAATTTATGATATCTTAAAAGCCTACCACGATGGACCTTGCGGTGGACATTTTGCAGACTGCAAAATTGGACATAAAATTTTGCAAATGGGCTACTACTGGCCCACAATTTTTAAGGATGCTAATAAATTTGTCTAGGCATGCGATAGTTGCCAAAGGATGGGCTGCCCTGGCCAATCTGATGAGATGCCCATGCATCCACAACTGGTGATAGAACCCTTTGAGCAATGGGCATTAGATTTTGTCAAGCTGATTAACCCACCATCCAATCATAAATCATATATATTGGTTGCAACAGAATACATGACTAAATGGGTGGAGGCAGTAACATTACCAAGAGCAACAGAGGAAACAGTGATTAATTTTCTTTTCGAAATTTTTGTGCAATATGGCTTCCCTAGAGAAGTAATTACTAATGGGGGGGCACAGTTTGTAGGCCATAAGATCACTGCTACATTGAAGAATAATCACATTATCCATAGAATTACCTCTCTATATCACCCCCAGGTGAACAGGCAGGTGGAGAGTATCAAAAACGTAATTGAAGCTATTCTAACGAAGACAGTCTCATCATATAGATGAGACTGGATTACTCGACTACTAGAGGCCTTGTGGGCATATCGCACGACTTGGAGGAACACTACTGGACACTCTCCATATTAGCTGGTATTTGGTAAGGAACCCATTTTCCCCATAGAATTTGAGATACAAACACTAAGGATAGCCCAGGAAGTGGGACTGGATTTAACTAAAGCCCAGATTAATAGACTACAACAAATAAATTAATTAGATGAAATTCGGCTATTGGCTCTACAACATACTACAATCATTCAACAACAAAGAGCCAAATGGCACAATTCCCTAATTAAGAAAAAGACATTTCATGAGGGTGACTGGGAACTTCTTTATCATTCTAGGTTTCAAGACTTCCCTGGTAAACTACAGACTAGGTGGTTAAGCCCCTATGAAATAAAGGAAGTACATGACAATGGCACTCTTACATTGGCCACCATTGATGGGTCTGGTTTTTCCTTTAAATCAAATGGGCATTGGGTGCGCCTCTACCAAAAACCACTTACAAGAGAATCTTTTTACCAATAGATATGCGAGGACTCCACCATGCAAGTTCTAGCTGCAGAAGGCAATCCTTCGGCAACTTCATTTTTGTAAAAAGTTATTTATTTTTGTAAAAACTGTAAATATGATTGTTGATTTTATTTTCTGCATTTTATTTTCTCTATTTGTTTGTTGTTCCCACTATGGAACAACACTTTTTTGTTTTGTTGTTCCCACTTCGGAACAACACTTTTTCATTTTCAATGTTCCCACTTTGGAACAACACTTTTTCGTTTCTACTGTTCCCACTTCAGAACAACACTTTTTCGTTTTCAATGTTCCCACTTCGGAACAACACTTTTTCTTTTTGTTGTTCCCACTTCAGAACAACACTTTTTCGTTTTTGATGTTCCCACTTTAGAACAACACTTTTTTATTTTTGTTGTTCCCACTTTGGAACAACACTTTTTCATTTTTGATGTTCTCGCTTTGGAACATTAGTTTTTTGTTTTTGTTGTTCCCACATCGGAAAAACACTGTTTTGTTTTTGTTGTTTCCAGTTTGGAACAACACTTTTTCGTTTTTGTTGTTCCCACTTCGAAACAACACTTTTTCATTTTTTTTGTTCCCACTTCGGAACAACACTTTTTCATTTTTGTTGTTCCCACTTCAGAACAACACATTTACGTTTTCTTGGTTCCCATTTTGGAGTAGCACTTTTTCATTTTTGTTGTTCCCACTTTGGAACATCATTGTTTCGTTTTTGTTGTTCCCACTTTAGAACAACACTTTTTCATTTTTGTTGTTCCCACTTTGGAACAACACTTTTTCGTTTTTTCTGTTCCCACTTCGGAACAACACTTTTTTGTTTTTTTTTTTCCCACTTCAGAACAACATTGTTTCATTTTTACTATTCCCACTTTGGAACAACACTTTTTCATTTTTGTTGTTCCCATTTTGGAACAACACTTTTTTGTTTTTGTTGTTCCCACTTTGGAACAACACTTTTTTGTTTTTGCTATTCCCACTTCGGAACAAAACTTTTTTGTTTTTTGTTGTTCCCACTTTGGAACAACATTTTTTCGTTTTTTCTATTCCCACTTTGGAACAACACTTTTTGTTGTTTGTTGTTCAAACAACACCTTTTTCTCTTAGCGTGTTTTGTTGTTCCCACTTTTGAACAATTGTTGTTCCATCTTTGGAACAACATTTTTTCTTCTTGAAGTCGTGTGTTTTCTAAACAACACCCTTTTCCTTGCATTATTGTGATGTTGAACAACACTTGCAGGATTATTCCTAGCTCATCTCAACCCCATTTTTCTGATTCCCTTTCATGGCATGAAGTACAATACTTTTATGAGGACAAGAATTATGGATTCTATTGAAGCAGGTGAATACCCTTAACATTATGATCTTTAACAAGATAGTTTCTTAATGATAGATATTTAAAAAAAAGGGACACAATTATTTATATATTACTTTATTGTATTGATTTCTGCTATATATGATACTAATTGATCATCTTTACCATGCTGGGTCCACACTCCTGGTTATAATCCTCTTTGTCTATTACAAATGAGATTATGGGTACATTTTTTTCTCTGTTGACATGTTCAACTTCTTCCACCATCCCTGCTCTTAAGGTGTACTGAGCCTCCCTCTATTTATTATAAAAATGTGTAATAACAACAAAATTTTGCCTACAGATAGAGGATAGGGGATCTCATTAAGAGCCAGCCTACCATGTTCATAAGGATGTAGCAATGTGAAATTCCCACTATGGCCACCACACCGGGGTTATGATCCATTAGATGGCTAAAATATCCTTGGAACAGGAGGTCTCATCACGAGCCAACCTGATCACTTTTTCTACTTCCGAGTGAATGGCAGTGTGGTCATCTGGCTACCACGCCAGCACATTGACCTCTTCTATAGAAATAATAATGGAATTCTCTAACTATAAATTGAGGATCCTGGCTCATATGCGTTAAGAAGAAACTCTGTCGAGGCTATGGATGCTTGCTGGCAACATAAGCTCTTCTTATGGTATTGAAGTTCTATTTTCAACATCAATAATTATTATAATACCCTCTTCTTACTTTTCTCTTTATCAGAGATATTATTTCCCTAATTTATCCCTACCTTGAACCTTTATACATGAGTTAATGTTTTTAATCAATCATATCATTTGCAGTCGGAATATCGTTAACAAAGCATCTTTTTCTTGCATATGGTTGTCCTTTTCCCTTGCCGCATAACCTATCATCAACCAAAGCATCTTGTCTCTCATCAATAACCATCATTACAGACCTCACCTTCATTATATCCATACCTTTTACAGTCCTTTCATTAATATACGTACTCTGTCTCATTTACTATCATATCTTTCACCCTTGTACGTTATCGTCAGAACAACATTGCCCCGTCCATTCAGTCATAGGCGACCTCTCCTCTTGAAGGAGGGAGGGGACCTCCATTACACTCATGCATAAATTATAGTTGTTTTATTGGATTTCATAGGTTGATATGGTATTCTAAGATCACACTACATTTGGCAAAATAATAGTCCTCAAATTAATTAATTCTCATAGAAATATCGTTTAACATTGTAAAACTTAGCTGTTACAACTACTTGTTGTTCTATCTCTCTGTTTCTATTTGTTGCTGTGTTTTCTCCACAACAACATGGGTGGTAGGAAGAACTTAAGCATTATGGGTGGTAAGACTGTGCACTGAGAACCTTTAGTGCCGGAAGTCTCCAACAGAGCTAGGGAAATTCTGGTCCACATAGGATGGATATCATATTTCACAAGATTTCAGCCCCCTAGTGAGGAAATCGCTATTGAGTTTCTACGACATCTGCAAAATGGGAAAACCATGGTGAGAGATAGAAGAATCACAGTATCAGACGCTATAATAACTAAAGTATCTAGGCTGCTGGTGGAAGGAACTATATGGCCAAAAAAACACGTAATGTTGTGAGACATGGTGGACATTTTCAGAGATGCAGGCGAGGAATTAACCAAGAAAGGCAAGGGCATACAACCATCTTCTCTGGAAGAACCATGACATGAGTTGGTAAGTGTTGTCCAAAGTTACATTACCTGTGATGGATGACGATACGTGGTAAGACCACAACAACTCAAACTCTTAGCTATTTTAAAACTAAAGCTCATTGTTAATCTACCATCTTTCTTGAATTCATTGCTGCATGATACCACTGATAGAATAAGACGAGCTAGGCACCCTGAAACCATAGTTAGCCACCATGGACTGATTAGACTAATTGTTAGCCATAACCTTGTTCAACAAAACTTAACTTGGGATGGTCTCATAGCACCCCTAGAGATTAGTCAAAACCTTGTAATCCAAAATTCTACAATCTTGGAGATAAGGTAGCAGAGCCCTGTTCCAAAAATAAAAAGGACTACCCACTCAAACATTGAACCCCATAAGCGTAGGTGGTCTACAAGTTTAAATCTAGCCTAGAGAATGTCTGTAAATCCACAGGATAGCGTCGAACAACCTGTGGGGCTTTTCTCCATAAGCTTGCATCCACTTGACTAGATGCATGTGCAGATTATCCTGTCCATCATACTTGTCTGTCAGTTACATCTTAGGTTTCCCAAATCGTGCTCGCATCATTCTCCTACATTCATGCCAATCATCAAAGATTCCTTTGTGCGTACCCTACCATCTTGTAGGCATAGCGCGCAGTACCTAGTCCAAGGCCTGGAAGCATTGCTTTTCTGACACCTCCCTTTCAAATCCATTCAAGAAGGTATCTACCTCATTTAAACCATCATAAGTAGGCATATTTATTTCATGTAACTGATTCTACCATCATTCTACTTCTTCATTGAAATCTAAAGTGCAGGAACTCTCATGCTCCCATGTAATGCATCAATCTGCGGTGGGATTCACCAGTCTTAGTCTAGTGTTGCTATCTTATAGATGCAGTCCAGATCATCCTCACTCTCATAGTCGCAGACTGGTTTTGCATAGCGCAATCCCTCAGCAGGATCCAGGAGTATTATTGCGAGCAATGATTTCTTCTCAAAGATCATCTTTCACTTCTTCAAATTGATTACCTCGTTTATATCAGTAGCCTAGTCAATTCCCAAGAGCACAAGGTAGGGATTACTATCATCAACAATCTCTATTACTTCAAAATCTACCAATGTGCTCGCTCCCTCAATATCCACGGTCATCCCTTGCATTCGCCCCATGGGTATGATTTTATATTGATTCGCCATCCTCAACTGAATTAGAGACCATTACACCTCAGGTGTCCCCATTTTCTCCCATGTCTGTTTTAGTAAGACATTCGCATCTGATCCAAAATCTAGAATGACTTGATCCATCTCGTATTCTCCCATCTGCGCGGTAAATCTCATTTCACGCCCTGTCCTTATTTTATGCTTTCCAATCTTTCAGACTACACACGGTTCTCCTGGCATTGTCCCAACACATTTGTTGATGAGTTCATGTAACCCTTTCACAGCCTTACTTTCACGCAGTAACTTCATACAGGTTTCCAAGAAAGTAGTGAGCATAGAGGGGTCCAACTCTGGCTCAGGCTTATCTTTGCTTCCTGAAATGGAGGCCTCGATGAAGCTTTTCTTAGCTTCCATGAAGGTTTCTTGAGCACACTCCAAATCAAACTCAACCTCTTTTGTTAGGGCCTTGCAAACCCAGATGCTGTATTCCGGTTGTTCCCATTTTTCATCCCCCGATGCGATTCCACTTTGGAGCACTATATTTACGTTCGAATCTTCCTCAGGTGGCTCAGACCTCATCATATGCAGGTTCTAAGTCGGGGGAGGTGGTAGTGCTCCTTTGTCACGTATCCTGACTATCAACGTGTTGGGTGCTAAAAGGTGTCTTTTAAAACTCCTAATTGCCTCACATTAATTATCAACCTGGGTAAGTCTTTTTATTCCAAGAGTGTACACAATATATGAAAGCTATAATTCCAGAGAGTAATGCTTTAAAATAAGTTATTAAATTCAATACAAGATTAAATAGATGCAATCATAAATCTCAAGATTGTAACTTTAAGGGAAATAATTCATCTAAGCATCATGACTCAATCTCAAACAAAACCATAATTCAATCTTAATCAACCAATTCGAATGATAATCAACCAAGATCAATGTAGCATTAATTGAGCTCTTTCAGCTGGACTTAAACTACTGGATAGAAGGAAAGCATTTAATCAATAATGCTCTATTCTTTAATTAACCAAAAATGATTCTTTAACTGATAACTAATTCAATCCACGACATGAATTAAATAAAACTAACTAGGATTGCACATTAATGAAATGAATACCATAAATCTGAATTAAAGAAAATAAATCAACTGCAAAGATGTAAAGAAGAATAAACTTTCAAGAAACAAAAAAAGCATAAAACAAGCAACAGCAATAAAATCCACCAGAGACCGAGCCCTAGCCACTAGCGATTACTTCTTAGATACTTCAGAATTTCCGAATGAACAATAATGCAAGTTATATATTAATCATCAAAGTCACTTGTCATTACAATACAATCTTATTCTTTAGAATCACGCTTCTATAAATTAAAATTACAATTGAAGTAAAAGACGAGAGATCCCTCTTCAGTTTTCCCTTTTATATTCAAAACGAAAAATATAAATGTGATGAATTACAACTAAATTCTATCTTTAGAAAATTCTTTCATCTTGGGCTGATCTTCTTGATTCGTTCCTTGGTTCGACTGCACATGACACATCTCATTTCCCTTGATTAGCTTTTGCTGTTTTGACTTTGGAATAGCAGTTGTTCCATCTGTTGTTTTTCTACATAAAAAGTAATGAGAGTTAGTTTGGTAGGTCAAATCGTATCAAGAGTAGTTTCATTCATTCCTTATCAAAATCCTATCAATATGTTATTATATCATGGCACAAAATGGATAAGAAAGGAGGAAAAAGATAGTAATCAAGAGTAAATACATACCTATTGCAAGGCTCAACATACTCCCCTACTTACCTTTTTCATGTCCTCATGAAAAATGAATAGTTCCTATGTAATGTAGTTAAGGAGTAAGCTAGAGAAAAGGTTTCTTTATCATGCCTGAAACTGTGATGTTGTGCCAGATTTGCAAAGGTTGTCTTTTCATGTCCTTCAGGTAACTCATAGTTAGATTGATACCCTTTAGGAGGATACCAAATAATGGGACACCTAAATCGACATCCCAACTAGTAAGGCCCTTCCCTCAAGATAAGATTGTTGTATGTGATTAACCAGCTCGCAGCAACTTGGAAATTCCAATAATTAATTGGTTCTCTTTCCTTAACACTATTAGTTGAGACCGTCCATCTCATTTTGGATGCAGTCAAGGATCCTCCTAGAACACAACACCACAATCTGAAGGCCACGTTTCATTCAATTTTCATACTAGACCCATCAACAACATCACAATTGCAAAAACAATCATCAAGTACATCTGCATCAACCAATCACTAAAATTTAATCACCATAACCTGAATCTGATCATTCAAAACATTGTCACCATAATACAGTCACCATAACCCAAAACAAAAACCAGAACTCTGCAACAGTAAATAGAACAATTGAAAAATACTTCAAAAGGTATACGCTACTTCCATGTGTCGAACTAGCATGTATACGTGCTTTTATCAAAGCGAACCCGTGTACGTAACTGTAAATATTAATTCATAATTTTGCAGCTATTCCAAACTTCAATTATACCAAGATCATAACATTTATAGAATAACACGTGTCAGTATTCAGATCTAGACTATACAAGATCAAACCACATAATGATAATTTATTTTAAGTCTTTAGATCGCGATCCATCATTAGAACTTATCCCTCATCAACCGCTAAGGTTCATCCTTGGTTCAGATCATGCAAAACACCATAAGCCAATAACCTACATACTAGATCTCACACTTCATCAGATATTCGATAATTGCACACCTGGCCTAATGATCTTCTCCTCCTTATATAGTTTTAGTCCTTTCTCAATACCATGGAACAAAACCACTTAGGACCAATACCTTAGACCAAATACCTAGGGTCAATATCGTGGACCAAATACCTTGGACCAATACCATGGATCAAAATACCATGGACCAAATACCTCAGACCAAAAACTTAGTTTTCCAAGATATGCGCGCTTTTCCTTATGTGAAAGTGTGTGTGTATGTATACGCTACTTGTGTTCAGTGAACCTGTGTGTATACACAACTTGGTCAAGGTGAACCTATGTATGCCTCTCTTTCTTCATTCTTTGTAGTTTGATCTGTAATTCTTTGTTGTTAACCTGTTGTATTGTGATCTTTCATCTGAGTGAGGTTCCATCAAGGACAACACTTGTATCATAGTGCCAACAGTTGTGACTCCCTGTTGCTTCAATTCATATATCACCATTGTTGCAAATCACCTCGATGTTGCTACTAAAACTCACTTCTCCAACACATGTGCTCCAACTTTGTGTTGTTTGCTATTGCAACTCATTCTTCCAACATAGTTGTTGTACTTTGAGTGGTACAACTCTGAATTTTTGCAACTCACAAGTGCCATAAATTTGAAGCATTACCACTCATGCTACAAATCCTCATTCCTACAATTCACATAGCACTAATTTTTCAACTCACCTCAACATTGTTTCCACAAATGACTCTGGAAACCACTACTGTAACTCTCAAATAGTTGACCATTTGGAAAACATGTTGCAACTTCGAGACAAATGGTAATTATGAAGTAAAGACTAGTGTTTTGTAAATCAAGTCCCATAACTACATTTTTAATTCCCTTGCTACATATAAATCTCTTCAAATATACCTATTCATCCTACTCATTCCTGAGAACCATGGTATTCACATGCATTTTCTTCTTCCTAGTTTAAAATAATTGCATGATGAAGCTTATGAAGTTCTTGTGTTCATTTGGTTTCTATTGAAGCTTAATATTTTTACTATTACTCAGTTTTTAGCCTCATCATTTCCCACTTCCTACTCTGACCATCTATAACCCATGTAATAAAGTGATCCAACTCACTTACAATGTTGAGTTAGCTGATTTTCCTATCTCTTTCCTTAATAAAATTGATGGTGAAATCTTGTGTTAGACATCACCAAACCTTGGAATGTTTGGAAAATAACTTATTAGCATCCATTCTGAAAAAAAAATCTAGAATTAAAAATTAAATAAATAATATAATAATAATTCTAACTATGAAACCCCTTGGGCACAATTAAACATAAATAATTGTTTCAAAACCATCTTGATCAAAGACAAGATCCCACAAATAAAAATAAATGTTTATCTTCAAATTTCATTTGCTCTTTTTATAAGGATTCACAATTTTAACACAGAATGTTTCTCCACATCTCAATCTACAACTGACATGGTGATCGAAGATCCTATCTTCCACTTTGTTATTTCCTATATAATTTTATATCAATCTGGACCTTCTCAGGATATTATACAATTGTTGTAAATTTATAGGCATGATGTTAAAAAAAATTGTTGCTACAGGTGTTATTACAAGTTCCAGCTTTCGAACACTATTTTGCAACTTTGGAGCACTATTTCCATAAATTTGGAACCTTATTGTTGCAACTTAGGAATTATGTTGCAACTCTAGTGCCACAACTCTAGTGCCACAACTCTAGTGCAATAACTCATTTTTACAACTCTTGTGCATGTTGGCACTATTGTGTTCGCATTGATGTAAACCTTTGTGCAGTGATTTCAACATTAATGCATGGGTGAGATGATTGTGTCAAGGGAACTTTTGGCATGGTTATGTGGTATTGATTAATTATGTCAGATGTTGCAGTTGAGTGAGGAAGTGTGTTACTTGTCTAATTAGAGTTGGAGCCTTGATCAAAGCATTAACGGGAGGTTATATATTTGAAGACATTTTTGCCTTAGGAGATAAACTCATACATTCCTAAAAATAGTACAATTGGATATTTCTCGGAAAGACATTTCCAATGGTATATGGCAGCTATGAAATCTCCAAGAGATAAAAATTTATTACAATATGAAGTTTAGGCATGGTTTTGGGACTCAACATTCCACTTGACCCTGTGTTAACAAAATTTCCAAAGCTCGAGAGGGTTCAGGCAAAACATTATGTATGACATAAAATTCTCATGCCTTGGAACTTTTCAAATATACTGTGACCCCAAGGTCCTAAGGTTAATAGTCATGAGAGACGGCCTCTTTCCAAAGAAATGTTAGTGATACTTCATGTCCTACCCTTAGACAAGTGGAGTTATGTTTGCTAAGGGTACCAAGGTTAATGAACCTTAGGGATAGGAATACTTCCCAACAATTTCTGAAAAGATTTATGTCTAGCCTTGGATAGGATCAGGGCATGGAAGAAAAATCCTGAGAGACCGGACCCTCTCACATTAATTACTATCAAGGGTCACATCTTTCCCCAACCCTTTTCAATTTAACTAATAATTTTGGTGAAAATCACAAGTCATTCGACCTCTTATTCAATATAAAAATGACATGTCACAATTACAGGTGGATTACACATCACTAACATAATGGCTAGCTAAGATGACATGGTGCTTGGGTGGTACAAAATTGTAGTACATGTGGACCACTCATTGAATTCCATGTGGTAATTGAGTGATGCGGGGATGATGACATATCACCTTACAAGGATGAGGAAGTTGCAACATTTGGAGTAGAGTGAGATGATGTAGGGGTGAAGTGATGAGAAAATGATGTGGCACAGACTTTAGATAGAGGTGATGAGGTGGTAGCCTAGGTGGTTGACTAACATAGTAGATGACATGGCGTGTTCCATATAGGTGACACGTGATAGGTAGATTTGCCATTTTCAGGTGGTCAAGTAGGCTATATCAGGCTGACATGTGGCACCACTCATAGACAAACACATGGTAGTAGTGATTTTAGTAGCTGATGTGGCTTGTCCTTGAGAATCACACTAAGAGGTCATGTTGGTGATTTCTTTCCCATGTTAAATATCTCTTGGACCATTTGAGCTATTTGAGTTATCTGGGAATTTGTTGTATGGGTATCACTACTGGAGTACAAAGGTGAAATATCCCAAAATCATCAGCCCTATACTGACATGAGACCCATCCCATTCGAGCCATTCAGATCATTCAACTTGTTTGGTCCATTTGAGCCATTCAAGTTGTTTGGGCCATTTAGGAAGAAATAAATCACATGTGGATAAATAGGTTGGACCCCTAGACTGAAAATGGACCTATAGCATTTGGACCATTCACACCATTAAAGATGTTTAGCCCATCTAGGAATAATTTTATAGTGTGCAAAGAAATGTCTTGGACCCTCAAATTAGTGTGGGATTGAATTCACATCCATTTAACTACTTAGGCCATTTGGGAAGCAGATAAATGGAAGATACATGGTGCATGGTGATTGGTTGGTAAGGGTTTCATGTGGCACTGCTCAGAGATGGTCACATGACCCAAATGACACCATTTGGCAGTGTGGCTATTCAGACATTTGGGCCTTAGGACTCCTGGCAAAGTTGAAATTACCCAAACCATCAAAATTTCAATGAGAACTTTAAGTTCTAATGCGATGGTCACTCCTATAGTCATATGGAAAAAGTGCACAGAGGATTAAGGGTATGGGGGCACTATGAAAGTTTGGAAATTGAGCACCTCCAACTATTCCTCCTATGGTCTTTTCACTTATTCACATGCAAAGAAGGGTTGAAGACTTAATGACTTAGTACAATCACATTTGCATCTGAACATGGTAGAGTAGTAGTTAATGAATTTATTGGAAGTTGATGGCTTCTGTGATGGTTCATCTCATTATTTGTACAATTTATAATGAATTTCATAGCTCAACCAGATCAAGCCACACAAAGTATCCCTCATGCCATGAAGAATTTAATGAGAAAAAATTCTTAGGTAGGGAAATTAGTAATGAATATTATATTGTATGTACAACCATTTAGTTATAGGTATGATGAGCCAAATTAAATTAAGAGTGATAATATCATGTTGCAATTATTTCTCCTCAAGCCCTATGAGCCTTATAGAACACCAATGGTAACAATACCTTTGCCTAATGGTTGAGTAAAATCTTCCCATACTTAGGTTGTTAATGTACATTAGTGAGATATATTGAAGTACTGCGAGCCCTATATGAATGAAATGAGTCTCTTCATTAAGTTGTGTGTAACAAAGGAATAAAACACATGAATTCAGAAAGGGATAGAACGGGGAATGGAACAATGTGGGAGACCAACTGTGTATGAGAAAAGAGGCTACAAAGAGAGGCTATGATATATTTTGAAGAAGAGAAGGGAAAATCATATTGATTTTGTACACTACTAAATAAGGCCAAGGGTTGTGAGCATTGTTGAAGAAGGCCAATAAAAAAGGTCAAGTGTTGTTGTTATGCATATTGTATGAAGGACAAGAGATGATAGGAATTGTTGAAGAGGTTTGAGAATGGACAGCCAAAGTGGTCATGATTAGTATTTTTTCCAGCAATGTCTCAACTCCCTAGTGCCACAACTATACTATTGCAAATCACTACTGTAACTTTGGTGTTGCAACTTTCTACTGCAACTCTCAAAACCACAAGTCAACACCAAAACCATGAGTCAATGGAATCTTGAGCTGATTGGAAATGTAACACCCTCCTCCCACATTTCCCCAAGTTAATCAGTTTGCTGGAGTAAACATGTGATGAGAGGCTACTATGATTTGATTAAACTTCCCATGTATAGTTAAGGAAGTGGAACTGAAAAAGCCAAACCAATCTAACCTTCCACACATGCTATAGAACCTTCAAGAGCAAACCAACCCTTCCAGGTGACAAACCCCTTAAGAAACTTGGAATTTCATTGATCTGGACCCACAGTCGCTCACATGATAGTCCATGCATGGGATTGAGGCCTTCTATTCATTACCATAACAAAGGCATGCCAATGATTGTGGACTTTTTCAGATAGTTCTGAACTAGCAACCCTAGATTTTATGCCACGTTTTCAGGGCCGTGACTCAGGCCACTACCTAGAAATTCATGAAACATTTAGAAATGATAAATAATAGTGGAACAAAGGTACTAATGCAAACACTTGATCAATGAATTGATAGGACCTCTACTAGCCATGACAAGCATTTCGTCAAACATGTCACAAATATGCAATGTACAAGTCTTAACAACAGACGTGAACATCGGGGTCTCATACTTATTTGAATTTTGCAAAGAAGTATTATTGCCATATCAAAATAGCTACATTATCATCTTTTAGGTCATCTATTCATTGTACGTTCATTTGAAAATCAAAACATGATGAGATCCATACATCAAGTCTATCATAAGACATACTCATAACCAACATAAATAACAAGGATATAACAACCATATAATCCACATAAAAGCCAATACATTTACACATGAAATACCAAGGAAAATATATATTATTAATGAGTGAAAAATCTAACTAGGTATGGGACTTCCATGAACCACTTGGCAATAGATTGGCTGAACCAAATCTTTCTTTTAGCTAATTCACCCCTATACCATATTCCAAGCATGAATGTGGGACTCAAAACCAAACCAAACTAGGTTTCCTCAGGTTTTACTGCAATGCCCACTGGATCACTAGGCCCTAAACAAGCATGTATTACACTTGGTTTCTCCACCTATGCCGTGAGGAATTTTCCGATCTCCTAGTCTCTAGTATTTACATATATCTTGCCATACAATGGTCGATGTTTCCTATGCCTAATCAAGACTCCACCCTCCAAAATTTACAGTATATCCCACCATTCACCAGCCAATGGTTCCTAGGCCTGCTTAAGGGCACACACCTTTAGGCTTTACCATATATCCCACCATGCAACAGTCAAAGATTCCTGGGCCCACTGAGGCACACACATTAGAGAACTATTGAGGTCTAAAATGGGCCTCCTAAGAAAAATGTACAACCAAAATAAAATTTATAAGAACCCATAGGATTCAATAGGATGATGTCGACCATGGGGAAAGATTCACTATTTTTGGGGTAAAAAGTAAAATGTTTAAAAAATAATAAAATACTAAACTTTTTCAACTTTTATTTTCAACTTATCTCTGTTATGGACCAGCTCAAGAAAAAGATAGAAAAGATAGATCCATGCCTTGGAATTCAGCTTCTTCGAGGGGGAAACCTCCTTTACATTACATAAATGAACAATTCTTGGATGATTCAAATGACAAAACCTCCTTTCTATATATACGAGTCTAAAGAGTCACAATATAACCCAGTCGACCTAATAATAATAATATACAGCCACAAAAATAACAATAGAGGGATTCTAAGGGGCACAGTAATAACAATATGGGGACAGTAGGGGAACAATAGTATTAATAAAGGATACAACTACAATAGTAATGGGGTAATCACTAGTATTATAGGGACCCAACATGCCCCTCTCCTTCAAAAAAGTGTTGTCCTCAATGCTTGAGTAGTTTTGGATGCTTCTGTATAAAATTCTCTGTTGGCATTATGATACATATGTTGTACTTGATGGCAACCCACTCATCTCAGATGATAAATTATAGTGCAGCAAAGTTCACGCACTTTCATGAAGATAAAATTTTCTTTCATGTAGAGAAAAGTTCATGCACTTTCATGAAGATAAAAGGTTCTTTCATGTAAAGAAAAATTCACGCACTTTCATGTAGAGAAAAGTTTCTTTCATGTAAAGAAAATTTCACGCACTTTCATGTAGAGAAAAGTTTCTTTCATATAGAGAAAAGTTCACGCACTTTCATGCAGAGAAAAGTTCCTTTCATGAAGAGAAAAGTTCACACACTTTCATGGTTGGCTCATGGTATTAGTTCGACAATTATTGATCCTATGGTTTTTGTCCGTGGTATTGCATCCAAAAGTGTTGACCCCAAGTATTGGGTTCATGGTATTGTGTTATTATGGTTTTGGACCGTGGTATTATGAAAGGCATAAGACTATAAAAGAGGAAGGAGATCATTTGGCAAGGCAATCAATCTGAATGAATTGAATATTTAATAAGTGCTAGATCTGAAATATTTGTGATTGGGGTTATGGTGCATATCTGGATCTGAATGAAGGAGGAACCTTAGCACATAAAGAAGGATAAGTTCTATTGATGGGTCATAATCTTTAAGCTTGAATAATAGTATCTTTGTATGATTTTGATCTGTTATATGAGGCGCATGCTTGATCTATAAATCTGACAATTTGGGTTAATTAGTGTCTGAATATTTGAAAGAATGAATTATTATTTATAGATCTATACGCAGGTTCAGTGAAGTGAAATAGCATATACACACTGGTTCTGTGAATGAAAATGGCGTATACGCAGGTTGGTCCAAACACAGGAGCATATGCACACAGGTTTCAGATATACTTGATGATTGATTGATGTTCATGGATCCAGTCTAAAAATTTATGAAACATGGTCCCTGGAAGAAAGAGAAGGTTGTAGCCTTCAGTAGGCCAGCACCTACGTACTAGTATCTTGGCTAGTACAAGAGTTAAGGGGGTTGTAGCTCCCTTCTAGGAGAAGCTGGAAAATGAGAGAGGGTTGTAGCTCTTTGCAGGTTGTAGCTTGCGTACTGGTAAAGGACTGCACCAGTACATTGTAAAAGGAAGTTTCTAATTAAAGAAAGATAGAGACAAATTGCAGCAGGTGGTTTTCACCCACATTGGGTTTCCACCTTATATCTCGTGTTCTTGTGTGTGATTGTCTTTTTTTTGTTTTACTGGTCTGGTTACTGTCTATTTCACTCAGATACACAGATTAATAATCAACATCTGAAAGATAAAGTAAATCATAAGTTTGCATTGTATACGCTGGTTTCCTTCTACATAGTTGCGTATATACGCGGGTTTTACTAACTGAAGTAGTGTATATCCTCTGAATTTTAAAAATGGAATATTTGGATTGATAATACTGATTCACCCCCCCTCTCAGTATTATTTCCAACAATTGGTATCAGAGCAGTCCTTCTGAAGAAGCTTGATCGCTTGGAGGAAGATCCATCATCATGAGCAACTACGAGAGAGAAGCATCTATCAGGCCACCGATTTTTGATGGGACAAACTTCGTATATTGGAAGGTAAGAGTTACTGCCTATCTTCAATCTCTTTGTACAGAAGTCTGGGATATCATCAATACAGGGTACACTTTTCCATCGGCAACTCCTATAGATCCGGCTGAGAAGAATAAATATGAAACAAATGCAAAGGCAGTCAATACACTATTAGGATGTCTATCTCAATCAGAATTCATCAAGGTTATGCAGTATAAATCCGCAAAAGAAATATGGGACAAGATTGTTCTGAGCTATGAAGGAGATGAACAGGTAAAACAAGCAAAACTTCAAACTCTCAGAATTCAGTATGAAAATCTCAGAATGCATAATGATGAAAGTGTGGCTAACTATTTCCTTCGTGTAGATGAGATTTTTAATTGTATGAAAAACTTGGGTGAAGAAATAAAAGAGGTTGTTGTGGTTGAAAAAGTTCTAAGATCTTTGTCCCCTAGGTTTGAATCTAAAGTTTCTGCAATAGAAGAAAAAGAGAATCTATGAAACCTTACCATGTCACAGCTGCACGGGATTCTAACTGCTTATGAAATGAGGAAAGGAGGACCATCGAACAAGAGAGAAGCTACTTTCAAGGCTTCAGGAAAAGGAGACTACTATGAGTCAGGACACGTGTCAGAAGAAGAAGGAGAATCAAATTTTGTCAAGAATCTTCAACAGGGTGCTAGAGGATTCTGAGGTAAGTTAACTTTCAAATGCTTTGCTTGTGGAAGAGTCGATCATTATGCTGCCAAGTGTCCTCATAAGGATAAGATTGGCAAAGGGAAGGAACATGTTAGATGGAACAAGAAACAGAATGCAACTAAGAAAAGTTACTACACTCATGAAGACAGTGATGGCCTATCAAATAGTGACGAAGATGAACGAAGTAATGATTATAAACTTTTAATGGCTTTTGAAGATGATGATTACATGGACGCTATAGATGTAGATGGTTTTTATGAAGAGATTTCTAGACTCAAAACATGTTTAGAAGAAGAAGATATGATCATTGATACTCTGCAATTCCAACTTGATGAAAAAAGAAAAATTTCTTGAGAAGTGAGAATGTGAAATTGTTGGCCTTAGAAAAGAAATTGAGAAAACAAAGGCTATTAATATTAAATTTGTTAAAGGATCTGAAACTTTGGATGAGATTATCAATGTACACCGTTCTACACTAATCAAGACAGGTCTGGGGTATAATGGAGAAGCATCTCAAGAATCCACCTCAAAGAGTTATCTTGATGCAGAAAGGAGGAATGAGCAAAAGCCCAATGGAGATCACCAGGTAAAACAGGGACGAATTACATCAAGAATAAACAAAGACTACCAGGTAAACCAGGGGCAATCCATCTTAAGGGTGAACAAAAGCTACAACCAGCCACAGGTAAAAACTTCTCAATTTGCTTCAAGAATGGATGACAATAGAAACTACAATCATTTGGCTGGTAGATTTGATAATCGCAGAAGTTTCTTCAATGGCCAATGTTTCTCTTGCCATAACTTTGGTCACAGAGCAGCTCCATGTGTTGCCTATAAGACAATCATGACTAGAGAAGCTCAAAAACAAAGAAGTATGACTGGGATTACGAAAAGGACCTATAACAACTTTTCGGCCCTTGAAAATGAAATTGAATGTTCTATTTGTAATAACTTCGGTCATGAAGATTCTGAATGCAGGAGTAGGTTTCGATAGACAAAGGAACAAGCCTCAAGCACCAGAACATGGAGAATAAAGGAGCCACAACCAGAAAGATGTGGGATAGCTTTTTATGCAGAAAGATGTGGGATAGCTTTTTATGCAGTGGATGTTCGAAGCATATGACAGGTGATAAAGAAAAACTTGAATCATATAGTGTTTTAGAAAAGGGAAAGAAAGTTTCTTTTGGAAATGATACCCCTGCAGTCATAAAAGGAAGAGGCACTGCTTAGTTGAAATAAAAGGTAAAAGCTGGAAATGTTTTGTATGTTGATGGCTTGAAGCATAATCTACTAAGTGTCAGTCAGATGTGCGATCAAGGAACCGAGGTAATATTTCGATCAAATGGATGTAGTGTTCGTGATCTTGATACAGGAAAAATAGTGATCAAAGGTAGAAGAACTCCAAATAATTTATACATATTTGAAGAAGGACAACAACAATGCTATTTGAGCAAGGATGATGAACACTGGTTATGGCACCAGAGGTTGGGGCATCTAAGCTTTTCACAAATGAGGAAAGCATGCAAATACCAAGAAGTTCGTGGTCTTCCAGATATCAAAATTCCAGACAAAACAATATGCAAATCATGTCAGTTTGGTAAGAAAACTAGAACTAACTTCCCTGAGAAGGAAGGATCAGCTAGCATGCCTCTTGAGCTAGTCCATACAGATGTATGTGGTCCATTTAGGACAAGGTCACCTCGAGGAGAAGAATACTTTATATTATTCATTGACAACTTCTCCAAGATGGTTTGGTTAGGACTTATGAAGCACAAAGACGAAGCATTCGAAAAATTCAAATCCTTCAAAGCCTTGGCTGAAAATGAATCAGATCACAAAATTAAGTGCCTCAGGTCTGACAGAGGTGGGGAGTTTACCTCAAATGAATTTTTCGATTTCTGTGAAGAACGTGGAATAAGAAGGGAATTCTCTACAGCTAGGACTACTCAGCAAAATGGAGTGGTGGAAAGGATGAACATAACGGTCCAACAAATAGCTTGTGCTATGCTTGATGAGTTTGGAACTCCCGCAACCTTCTGGGGTGAAGCTGAATTTGCTGCGGTTGTTATTCTCAATAAAACAAATGTCCGAGTGAACAACACTCAAACTCCTCATGAGCTCTGGTATGGTGAGACTCCTTCGGTAAAGAATTTCAAAATTTTTGGAAGAAAATGCTATATTAAGAATAATGATGAACAACTTGGAAAACTTGAACCTAGAGCAGATGGAGGCATTATCCTTGGTTATTCTCCCCACAACAAAGCATATAAGTGTTACAATAAAAGACTTGGAAGAATTGTTGACAGCATTGATGTAGTGGTTGATGAAAAAGGATACATTCCTAGGCAAGTAAATTATGAAAATATCGAAGAGGATGAAGACTACTCTCCAAATCAGACTGATGATGAAGAAGAACCTCAAGAGGCACCAAAGGAATAGATAAGGATAGAAGATAAGACTCCATCTAGGTACGTTTAGAAGAATCATCTAGAATCTCAGATTTTGGGGCAGAAAGAGGCAGGTGTACAAACAAGAAGAACAATTGTAGAAGCCTCAAGCTATTTGGCATTGCTCTCCTCCACTGAACCTAAAAATGTAAAAGAGGCATGCAAAGATGAATGCTGGGTCAAGGCAATGGATGAAGAACTTGAGCAGATCGAAAAGAATAACACTTGGGAGTTGGTTCCTAGACCAAAAGATAAGAATGTCATAAGGACAAAATGGATCTTTAAAAACAAGTTGAATGAAATTGGGGAAGTGATGAGAAACAAGGCCAGACTTGTTTGTAAAGGGTATGCTCAACAAGAAGGTATAGACTTTGAAGAAACTTTTGCTCCCGTTGCTAGACTTGAGGCCATCCGAATTTTCCTTGCTCTCTCAAGCTTTCAGAAGTTCAAAGTATTTCAAATGGACGTGAAATCAGCCTTTTTAAATGGAGACTTAGAAGAAGAAGTGTACATTGAGCAACCGGATGGCTTCATCCTTGGGAATGATCCAAATCTTGTATGCAGACTAAAAAAGGCTCTCTATGGTTTTAAACAAGCTCCAAGGGCTTGGTACTACCGTTTGGACAAATATCTTCATCAACAGGGTTTTTCAAAAGGATCAGCAGATAGCAATCTTTATATAAAAATTGAAAATGACAAATTGCTAATACTTGTTGTGTATGTAGATGATATTATCTTTGGCAGCAATGAAGAAGCTATGAGTCAAAGCTTTGCCTTGGTAATGCAGAAAGAATTCGAAATGTCTTTGCTTGGAGAACTGACATATTTTCTTGGATTGCAAATCCAACAAAATGAAGGCGGTATCTTTTTGTCTCAAACCAAGTATCTCAAGCAGATCTTGAAGAAATATGGCATGGAAGATGCAAAACCAGTATGTACCCCTATGGTTACAGGATGCAGCCTCAGTGCAAATGATGAATCTGCAGCAATGCATCAACCAACCTATAGATCCATGATTGGAAGTCTTCTTTATTTGATAGGTACTCGACCAGACATCATGCATGCAGTGGGAATAGTTGGAAGATTTCAGGCAAATCCTAAAGAAACCCATCTTCAGGCAGCAAAGAGAATTTTCAAGTATTTTCAAGGAAATCAAAACTATGGCTTATGGTATCCTAGAGATACGGATCTCACTCTACATGCTTATACAAATGCAGATTGGGCTGGAAGCGTGGATGCCAGAAAGAGCACAAGTGGTGGAGAATTCTTTATGGGTTCCAGATTAGTATCTTTGTTCAACAAGAAACAGAGTTCGATTGCTTTATCTACAGCTGAAGTGGAATATGTGGCTTCTGCATCTTGTTGCACTCAACTTCTTTGGATGATGCAAACCTTGCAAGACTTTCAAATCACTTGTACACCACCTATCTCCATCTTATGTGATAGTACAAGTGCGATTCAGCATTTCTAAGAACCCAGTCATGCATTAAAAAACCAAGCACATACCAATCAAGTATCACTTTCTCCGGGAACAAGTGTTGGAACAAAAGGTCAAGTTGGAGTATATTCCTTCTAAGGAACAAGTTGCTGATATTCTCACCAAACCACTGCCCAGGGAGACATTTGAATACCTCAAACAGAAGCTGGGGGTAGTTGATGCATCATCTTGCTATTAAATCTTGTCTATTTCAGAGAAAAATGGGTGTACGCGAGTTGCCTGAGGAGGATCCGCGTACATATGCAGGTTTGTGCAGATATAGTCGTGTATATGGATGCTTGATGGATATCAGTAGGGATAGGCTCTGGTTATGGTGGAGATAATCTGAATTGGGTCTGACAGAGACCTTCTGGCACAGGTTCAAGGGGAGCAAATAAACTTCTAATGATGCATTGTTGGCATTATCTTAGAAGCTTTTGGTTCTAGTTCACAACTGCTGTTGGTTTCAGGTGGAACAAATGCAAAGAAAGAACAAAAGGAAATCATGGTTGCTGATCTGAATGGTGATTAACAGATGCTGCTGCTATCAGTTTTTGGTGTCTTTCATAAGTATTGTTCTAGATATTTCGTCTCTATGGTGTCAAGGTCATGTAACGACCTATCTTGGTTTCCCCACTATGCCTGGGATGAAGATGTAATGTTTTTGGTTGTCATATGTACATTTCTAATGTATCCCCACTTGGTTGGGTGGATGATCCCCACTTGGTTGGGTGATGGATGTATGAATTGAGTCTTTTGCTGATAGGACGGTCTTTTATGATGTATAAGTCATCATTCTTCTTGTAAAACATCTTTTTACAGACCTTGCTTATCGTTAGGGGGAGCATGAACAACACACTTCAGCAGAGCAGAGACTTCAGCATGTACTCAGAGGAAGCATGGACAGAGTGGTACACCTTGGCATATACAAAGGGGGAGCTCATTTAGAGATTTTAGCAGGTACTCAGGGGGAGTATGGGCAGCGGAAAGTTTATCTAGGAAAGAGATTATCTTGGTCTGCCCTTTGCCCTTGATGACAAAGGGGGAGAGTGATTGGTTGTTGTTGCCATCAAGTCCAAAGGGGGAGATTGTTGGCATTATGATAAATATGTTGTACTTGATGGCAACCCACTCATCTCAGATGATAAATTATAGTTCAGCAAAGTTCACGCACTTTCATGAAGATAAAAGTTTCTTTCATGTAGAGAAAAGTTCACGGACTTTCATGAAGATAAAAGGTTCTTTCATGTAAAGAAAAGTTCACGCACTTTCATGCAGAGAAAAGTTTCTTTCATGTAGAGAAAATTTCACGCACTTTCATGCAGAGAAAAGTTTCTTTCATATAGAGAAAAGTTCACGCACTTTCATGCAGAGAAAAGTTCCTTTCATGAAGAGAAAAGTTCACGCACTTTCATGGTTGGCTCATGGTATTAGTCTGACAGTTTTTGATCCTATGGTTTTGGTCCGTGGTATTGCATCCAAAAGTGTTGACCCCAAGTATTGGGTTCATGGTATTGTGTTATTATGGTTTTGGACCGTGGTATTGTGAAAGGCCTAAGACTATAAAAGAGGAAGGAGATCATTTGGCAAGGCAATCAATCTGAATGAATTGAATATCTAATAAGTGCTAGATCTGAAATATTTGTGATTGGGGTTATGGTGCAGATCTGAATCTGAATGAAGGAGCAACCTTAGCGCATAAAGAAGGATAAGTTCTATTGATGGGTCATAATCTTTAAGCTTGAATAATAGTATCTTTGTATGATTTTGATCTGTTATATGAGGCACATGCTTGATCTATAAATCTGACAATCTGGGTTAATTAGTGTCTGAATATTTGAAAGAATGAATTATTATTTATAGATCTGTACGCAGGTTCAGTGAAGTGAAAGAGCATATACATGCTGGTTCAGTGAATGAAAACAACGTATACGCAGGTTGGTCCAAAGACAGGAGCGTATGCATGCAGGTTTTAGATATACTTGATGATTGATTGATCTTCATGGATCCAGTCTGAAAGGTTATGAAACGTGGTCCCTGGAAGAAAGAGAAGGTTGTAGCCTTTAGTAGGCCAGCACCTACGTACTAGTATCTTGGCTAGTACAAGAGCTAAGGGGGTTGTAGCTCCCTTCCAGGAGAAGCTGGAAAACAAGAGAGGGTTGTAGCTCTCTACAGGTTGTAGCCTGCATACTGGTAAAGGACTGCACCATTACATTGTAAAAGGAAGTTTCTAATTAAAGAAAGATAGAGACGAATTGCAGCAGGTGGTTTTCACCCACATTGGGTTTCCACCTTATATCTTGTGTTCTTGTGTGTGACTGTCTTCTGTTCTGTTTTACTGGTCTAGTTACTGTCTATTTCACTCAGATACATAGATTAATAATCAACATCTAAAAGATAAAGTAAATCATAAGTTTGCATTGTATATGCAGGTTTCCTTCTACATAGTTGCGTATATACACGGGTTTTACTAATTGAAGTAGCGTATATCCTCTGAATTTTACAAAGGGAATATTTGGCTTGATAATACTCATTCACCCCCCCTCCCAGTATTATTTCCAACATTCTCATCCTCCCATGTGGAATCTTCAGCGGATAAGTTCTTCCACTTGATAAGATACTCTGAAATTGATTTCGTAGTTGTCGAGTTCTTGTTTCTGTGACTGCTTCTGGTTCCAATATAATTTTTCCTTCCTCGTCAAGTTCTGGCAATATTGTTTGAACTAGGATCTTGTCACCTATAACCTTATTTAAACATGAAACATGGAAAATTGGGTGCAATCGAGAAGCTGCATGAAGCTCCAATTTGTATGCCATAGTACCAATCTTTTGCAACACCTTGTACGGACCATAATACTTTCGTGATAATTTATTATCCTTCTTAGCTTGCTTGAGGGACATTTTCTTATATGGTTGTAGCTGTAGGAATACCCAATCACCTACATCAAAACTTCTTTCACTGCGATGTTGATCTGCCTGTTGTTTCATTCTATTCTGTGCCAACAAGAGGTTATCCTTTAAGAGTTGGAGGACTTGTTGTTGATGTTCGATGTGATGTTCCACTGCTTGAACCTTAGAATTTTCTCTTAAATATGATGTGATGGATGGTGGCTAATATCCATAAAGTGCCATAAATGGGGTCATTTTTGTTGTTGTATGGAAGGAAGTGTTATACCACCATTCATCCAAAGGCATCCATTTGACCCATTGTGTCTGTTTATCAGATACAAAGCAACGAAGATATCCTTCCAAACATTTGTTTACTATCTCAGTTTTCCCATCAGATTGAGGATGATAAGATGACCTATGAGCTAACTGAGTACCAAGACAAGAAAATAATTCTGTCCAAAAATTTCTAGTGAAAATGGGATCTCTGTTACTTACAATAATCTTTGGGTTTCCATGTAGCTTTTGAAGTGTTTCCATAAATGTAGAAGAAACTTTACTGGCTTTAAATGGATGCGATAATGCAAAAAAGTGTGCATACTTGGTAAGTCTGTCAACTACCGCCATGATGACACTCTTTCCCTTAGACTTGGGTAAACCTGTGATAAAATCCATTGAAACCTCCTCCCAAGGTTGGCTTGGAATGGATAAAGGTTGTAATAGACCCGGTGTCTTAATTGTTTCAACTTTATTTTGTTGGCAAACCAAACATTCCGCCACAAACTTTTGAATATCTAATTTAAGGCCATCCCAAAAAAATTCCTTCTTAACCCCGTGGTAAGCTTTTAAAAATCCTGAGTGCCCTCCTAAGGGAGAAGTGTTCAATTCCATAAGAATCTTTTGTTTTCGCTGGGAATTCTTATAGAGGTATAAGCGATCTTTGTACCATAACGAATCATTTTTCCAGCTAAATGTATTAGACGTAGTAGAATCTTGTTGTAACTTTCGAATAAGTGCCCACACTTCTTCGTCATTCTTCCATTCCTCCCTTGCTTTGTTTATCCAATCTGGTTGGATAATAGAAATGGCTCACAACAATGCTTCCACATCCTCATCCTTTCTTGAGAGTGCATCTGCCACCACATTTTGCTTCCCTTTTTTGTAGATGATTTCAAAGTCATAACCCAACATCTTTGTGACCCACTTTTGTTGCTCTTCAGAGGATAATCTTTGTTCTAAAAAGTATTTAAGGCTATCATGATCTGTTTTTACCTTGAAGTGTCTTCCCATTAGGTAGGGTCACCATTTCTTAAGTGCATGGAGTATTGCCAACATTTCCTTCTCATAAATAGCTTTGTGTAAAAACTTTCCCTTGATTGGACGACTTTCAAAAGCAATGGGTCTTTCATCTTGCATTAAAACAGCACCAATTCCATTTCTTAAAGCATCACATTCCACAATAAATGTTTTTGTGAAGTCCGGTGTAGCTAAGATTGGTGCTTGGCACATTTCCTCTTTAAGATGTTCAAAGGCCTTTGTTGCTGCTGGAGTCCATGGAAATGCATCTTTCTTCAATAATGTTGTTAGAGGTGCTACTATTCTCCCATAATTCTTAACAAACTTGCGATAATACCCTATCAACCCAAGAAATCCTCGCATATGCTTTATGGATGTGGGGATTTTCCATTCCTTAATGGCTTTAATTTTGCTAGGGTCTACCTTAACTCCTTCATGAGATACAATATGACCCAGATATTCCACCTCTTGTACTCCAAAGAAACATTTGGATCTTTTTGCATATAATTGTGTCTCTTCCAATAGTTGTAGCACCCTGTCAACATGTTCAACATGATCCTTCCAAGACTTGCTGTAGATTAGTATATCATCAAAAAATACTAACACAAATTTTCTAAGGAATGGATTGAAAATGGAATTCATCAAAACTTGAAATGTTGACGGTGCATTGGTAAGGCCAAAACGCATGACCAAAAAATCATAATGACCCTCATGAGTTCTAAATGTTGTTTTCAGAATGTCTTCAATCTTCATTCTAATTTGATGATATCCTGAACGAAGATCCAACTTGGTGAAGTAAATTGATCCATGCAATTCATCCAGTAATTCATCAATGACAGGAATGGGAAACTTATCTTTAATAGTGAGCTTGTTGAGCTCCCTATAATCCGGACACATGCACCATGATCCATCCCTCTTGTGAACCAATACTAATGGAGCAGATAAAGAACTTTGACTCAGTTGAATTATACCAGCCTCTAGCATTTCTGCAACCATATGTTCAATTTCACTCTTTTGGGCATATGGATATCTGTACGGCTTGATGTTTGGAGGAACACTTCCTGGAATCAGATGAATAGCATGATCATGATCACGAATAGGTGGGAGACCTTTGGGAGTCTCAAATACCTTGGAATGATTGTCCAAGACTTTTTGGAGATCTGGAGAAATAGATGATTCCAATTTGGAAACATCTAGTGAACATAATTGTGCAATTACACCTCTTTGTTCCTTTTTTAGAAGCTTTGTCATACTGTTAGAGCTGATTATCTTTCCCGGTTTCCCTGTAATACCCCTTAATTCAACTTCCTTTCCTTCCATAGAGAATTTCATGAAAAGTTCTTGAAAATTAAAAGCTATTGTACCCAAGGATTGTAGCCATTGGACTCCTAGTACAACATCAGCACCTCCCATTGGAATGGAAAGCATTGGGCTAGTTAATACACATTCTCCCATGGATAGCTTGATATTATGGCACTTTCCTGAGCAATTTATTGTTCCTTCATTTGCAACCATCACTTGACACTTTGGTGCTGGATATAAGAAGCAATTCAATTCTTTTGCTACCTTACAATGAATAAAATTATGGGTACTTCCTGAATCAATCAACACTATTACCTTTTTCTC
Source organism: Pinus tabuliformis (assembly GCA_031772625.1). Lineage (NCBI taxonomy): Eukaryota > Viridiplantae > Streptophyta > Pinopsida > Pinales > Pinaceae > Pinus > Pinus tabuliformis. The sequence continues at coordinate 328,901,467 of CM062808.1, forward strand.
CTTGATTTGTCCTTCTATCTTGATGGTTTGAGGAGTGGTAATTCCTGCCAACGCATTACAAGATATGGTTGGATTCATTTATTCTTTATCTAGGCTTTGTTCTTGGAGTATATCCTCTTCTTTTGACCTTTCTTGCTCCTTTTCTTCTTCCTCTTCACAATCTATGTAGAATAATTTCTTCTCAGCACACTTATGACCTTTAGTGTATTTGCTATCACAACTATAACAAAGCCTTTTTGCTCTTTTTCTTCCAATTTTTGTGGTGTCAACCTTATAGGTTGTGGAAGACTAGGGGCAACAACACTTCCATCTTTATAGTTGAGAGTGGTATGCTTCCTGGTTGCCATAATTTTGCTTTCCATTTTTCTTGATAACCTGAATGCCTTCTCTAATGAACCAGGTTCCCAAAGGCGAACATCATGTTGGATATTATCCTTTAAAGTCCCTATAAACATATCAATCCTATGCTCCTCTAGAATATTTTTTACCCTTATGTTCAATTTTTGGAATTCCTCAATGTGCTCCATTATTGAACCCTTTTGTTTGAGACTTATCAATTAGCTAAAAATAGTGTTTCTTTTCGTATCCTCATAATGTGCTGTCAATTATTCCGTAAAAATTGCCCAAGTGATAATTTGTTTACGAGAGAAAAGCCATTGATACCATACAAACTGATTTGGTTCCAAATATAAAGTTGTAATATGTACCTTTTGTGTGTTTTGCACATTATTGAGATCGAAAAATTGCTCCATCTGTAATATCCATGTTGTGGGATCCTTGCCATCAAACTTCCTCATATCAATTTTTGGAATATGGTGGGTCTTTGATCCCACATTAGCGTCTATGAAATCATGATTAACATTTCTTTTGTTAGCATCATGAGTTTCCTTTACTACCTTTTCACCATTAGTAAGTATTTCTTGTAGAAAATTTGTCAAATCTGTCTTCAAATCTGCCATGTCTCTCTTCAAATATGTCTTCAAATCTATCTTCAAATCATCAATATTAGCTTCCACGCCCTTTATTTTAGATTCCACACCATTTATCTTATCTTCTGTTAGCTTTTGTGATAGTGAAATTTGTTGCACTTGGTCTTGTAATTTTGATATATCATGTAGCATTTCTTCCTCTTCTTCATGAGTCATGCTAGGAATTTCAAGTTGCTTACTAGGTGTTTTCATTTTCTTTCCTCGAGGCATCAGTTACCAATAAAAATGCTCTACTATGCCCTTTGAATTCCTTCAAAATAATTTTTCAAGCCAAGCTTAAGCAAAAATTTAAAAAAAATGTACACACCTCTTTTCACTTTGTAGGAGCTCGATATTACCTCTAATGTCTCTCTATAATTTTGGATCATCCAATTCTAAAATTGCAACCTATAGTAGCCCTTTGTCTCCTCTTTCCAATGCCACCAGTCTTATCCCAATTGGATTCTCCAAGGAAGAGCTATGTCAAATTTCCCACAATGACCTGATTATAGAATAGTTCAGTAGAGCGAACTTGTACGACGTGCCACGTGTCCCTGTTTCGACCTTTGGCTCTGAAAAAGATATACAAGAAACTAAATTATGTCTTCTTTCTATACCTTCTTACGAAATTTCAATCCAATGTTCAGAGAGAAAGTTATGATGATTTTCCCCAAGTCACCTGTTTGGAATGTAATTTAGGAGTCTGCAAAAATACCAACTTCCTCAGATCATATCTCTGTAAATATAGAGCAAAAAGATTTGAAATTCGGACTCGAGATTCAGCGCGATGTCTTCTCAAATGGGTTTTATTTTAGCTTCTGAAACGTTGCAGAAAAAAAGTTATAGCGAAAATGCCACGATGACCTGTTTGGAGCAACGAAACCCTAGAATCCAAAGCTTTGATACCAAATGTTATGAACCAGCTCAAGAAAAAGATAGAAAAGATAGATCCACGCCTTAGAATTCAGCCTCTTCGAGGGGGCAACCTCCTTTACATTACATAAATGAACAATTATTGGATGATTCAAATGACAAAACCTCCTTTCTATATATAGGAGTCTAAAGAGTCACAGTATAACCCAGCCGACCTAACAATAACAATATAAAGGCACAAAAATAACAATAGAGGGATTCTAAGGGGCATAGTAATAACAATATGGGGACAATAGGGGCACAACATTATTAATAAAGGATACAACTACAATAGTAATGGGGTAATCACTAGTATTATAGGGACCCAACAATCTCCGTAAGGTTTAACTCAAATTTCGAGTGAGAGTACCTGTTGGATGCAAAATTTAATTCCTCATCCAAGGAGTACCCATGTTGCATACTTTCGATGGAACCTACTACACGAAAAATGAGAATACATGAAAAATTGTGATTGTAATAACGTTTTTCATGTATTTCTCATTTTTGGTGTTGCAGGGTCCATTGAAAGTATGAAATATGGGCACTCGTTGGATGAGGAATCAAATGTTTCATCCAATGAGTGTTCTCTCTTGAAATTTGAGGGAACCCATAGGGAGATAAGTTGAAAATACGAGTTGAAAAGGAGGTTTTTTTCTTTTTTCCCTCTAAAATTTAATGATGTAATCTAACATTATTTTATTATTTACACTATTACTTTACAATTTCCTTAGGAGGCCCATTTTAGACCTCAAAATTCCTCTAATGAATTATGGTTTTACTACAATCCTAGTCTGGTTTAGGGATCCTGAGGCCATGCATTCTTTCTTTCAAAGACCACTTTGCTCAACTTTGAAACTATCTAGAAATACAATTTAACTAAACAAAAGAGAAGCCATCACACCATGGATATCCAGAAATGGAAAGGCAAGGATGAAGAACATTGTCACAGCTGGAAAAAGCCCATTCCAATAATAGCAAGAGAACCAAATACATACATGCATGTATCATGCATGCCAAATCTAACAAGGAAATCACACATGCAAATTGATACCTACAAATAATCTCGTTGTAGCTGCTTGATCCTACTCTTCCTTGCTTGATCCTTTCTTTACTTTTACTTCTTGGTCCTTCCTTTGCTTTCCTTGATCCAATGCTAGAGTGCTCCAAGAAAACTCTAAGTTTCCAAGAGTGAGAGGGAGAGAGAATAGAGAGGGAGCTCCAAAACTGAACTGAAAAAATACACCAACTGATCCTTAGAAGCCTTTTTATTGATGAGGCCTATATTTTCTTCAATTTCCATTATTTTTCTTTCATTTTCATCCTAACATGCAACCTATGAACTTTCACCTTCCTTTTCTCCTAATTTCCATTATTTTCATAAATAAATTGCCAAAATTGCCATTTTTCCTTTCCAAAGCCTTTGTCGTTGCCTTTTCCAATTTCTTTAGACATAATAAATCAAATGAACACCCACATTAGGATGTTTTTTCCCAACATTAAGCTTGGAATACATGTCCCATGACCTTGTTTATTATTTTGCCTTTATTAAGTTTACTGCATGGAATTTTGACTAGGGTTGTTATAGAACCCCCCCCAGGAGAACACTGTCCTCTATGTTCAATGACACCTAAAACCAACAAAACTGCTGAGAAGGAAAACATACTACCCGTGGACATTTATAATTAGATCGACGCAGTATTTACAATTATCAACTTGATGAGAAGAAAACCAACATGACACATAGCAACATAATAACCATAACAACATGACACCCATACCACTTATTGGAGCTTTATAGCACAACTCATGGCAATATTTACATCCATATACGTATGTACATATACCAAAACACCACACCAAAACATATGCAAAAAACATTCACTCAACCAGTGAATAGAGAAGGATACATAGCCTGCATCTGATCTGACGTCTCCCATGTAGATTCATCGGACCCAAAGTGCTTCCACTGTACTTTAACCTGCTTGATTTCTCGGTTTCAGAGAATGAACATCTTTATCTGCAATATACAATGAGGTTACAACTAGAATTCCCCATCTAGTTCCACCTGCAATATAGACCATTCAATCACATGATCAACATCTTTAACATACTTCTTAAGCAATAACACATGGAAAACATCATGGACTTTCACTGTCGAAGGTAGTGCAAGTTTATATGCTACTGGTCCAATCCTTTCAAGAATCTTGAAAGATCCACAAAACTAAGATGCCATATAGACACATGATCCAATCCTCAAGGAGCTATTCTTGGGCTTTATTCACAAATACACCTATTCCTCAACCTAAAACTCCTTAAACAACCTGTTCCGATCTACATAATTTTTCTTCCTGTCCTGTGCTACCTTTAGATTCTTCTTGATAACCTTCATTTCATGTTCCATCTTTTCCAACATGTCTGTCATATCAATACCTTGTTCACTGGATCACTCTAACTGATGGGAGTATTACAACTCCGCTGATACAGTTCCTCAAACAAACTCATCGTCATAGATTCTTGGTACCCATTGTTATAAGAAAACTCAACTAATGGAAGGTACTCCTCCTGTCTCCTCTATTGATGCATCACATACATCCTCAACATGTCCTCCAATATCCTATTGACCCTATTTTTCTATCCATATTTCTATGAATGATAAGTTGTGTTGAGGGCCAACTCTTTCCCCAAACCCATAAATAAATCTTTCTAGAATCTAGAAGTAAACTTGGCATCCCTCTCTGACATAGTTTTCTTCGGCACACCATGTAGCCTCACTACATCTCTGATGAATACCTGTGCCACATCACTAGTTGAATACGTGTACTTCACTAGAATGAAGTGTGATACCTTTTTCAACCTGTACACCACAACCATGATGGAATCGTGTTGTCTAGATGTTCTTAGAAAATCTATGATGAAATCCATGGAAATGACCTCCCACTTCCACTCTATAATCGTAATATTCTATAGTAGTTCACCTAGATGTTTACACTATGCTTTAACCTATTGAAAATACAAACATATAGCCACAAAATATGCCACATCCTTCTTTAGATTTAGCCAATGTTAAAACTTCTTCACTGTTGTCAATGTCTTTTGGTAACCTGGGTGACTTGAATAAGGTTTTTCATGAAATTCTCACTTGAGCTCACTGTTTTCTGACACATATATCTTGTCCCTAAATCTAATAAAACAATCTACTGTAAGATGATAGTCTACATCCTAACCTCCTGTACCCTGTCGTAACCTATGCATGAGCTCCATGCACCTTCCACCGTGTTATCATGCTTGTATGTCTATACCATACGAACTCATAGATGTTATATGGTTTACCTATACTCTCATACTAAGATAATTTGTAACCCTTTTCTCCTTACCCTTGATATACCTGATCTCAAAGCCAAACTCACTAATCGTGGCTAGCCATCTAGCTTGTTTGGCATTAAGATTTGGTTTTTCAAATAAATACCTCAATCTACTATGACCACTCATCAAGATGAACTTCCTGCTAAGAAGACAATGTCTCCACATCCTCAATGCATGGATGATTGTTTCCAACTCAAGATCATGTATCAGATAATTCTTCTCATGCTCGTTCATTTTTCGTGACTCATAGTGCACTACTTGTCCTTCTTGCATAAGGACTCCACTAATTTATCTGTTGCAAGCATCTATCCACACCACAAATTATTTATTGAGATCTGTAATCTTTAAAACTATAACATTTATCAACGACTACTTCAACTGCCCAAAACTCGTTGCACATTTCTCTGTCCACTAAAATTTCTTACCTTTTGTTTGCAATGACATAATAGGATAAGAAATTTGTGAGAAGTTCCCGATGAACCTTCTATAATAACCTACTAACCCCATGAATGATCTTACCTCATCCACATTTCTAGGAGATTCCCACTCCATGACAGCCCTTGTCTTTTATGGATCCAATACTATGTCTTCCTTGGAAAACACATGCCCCAAGTAGTGTAACTCTGTCTGAAATAAAATACATTTGCTAAGATTAGCATACAACTGTTTCTCTCTTAGAAATCTCAATATTTCTACTAATTGTTCGGCATTCTCTTCCTCATTTTTAGAATATACCAATATATCATCAATGAATAAAATAACAAACTTGTCCAGATAAGCATGCAACATACTATTCATCAAGCACATAAAAGTATCTTGAGCATTAGTCAAACCAAATGGAACTACAACAAACTCATAATTCTCATATCTAGTCTGGAAAGAAGTCTTGTAGATTTCATCTTCTTTAATTCATACCTAATAGCTTGATCTTAGATCAATCTTCGAGAAAAAATATTCTCCCTTCAACTAATAAAACAAGTCATCAATCATCAACAATGAATACTTGTTCTTGATGGTCACTTTGTTCAACTTCCTATAATCAATTCATAACTTGAGAGTACCATCCTTATTCTTCACAAACAACACTGATGCACCCCAAGGTGACACAATTTTCCTAATTTATCCCTTGTCAAGAATTTCCTTCAATTGCATCTTCAACTCCATCAACTCCAGTGTGTGCATATTGTAAGGTGCATTTGATGTTGGTGCTTCCCCTGGTACCAACTCAATAGAAATGTCTACTTCCTTGTGAGGTTGTAACTCTAAAATCTCTATTAGAAACACATCATGAAACTATTGTATAACTGGATACCTTCTCAATACATCCACATCCTCAACTTCCTTACCTTTGTCACTGGAAATATACACCACTAATAACACACACAATTTCCTGTGAATGCGCTTCACTTGAATAACTGTCACCATTCTAGCTAATGTTTCCTTCTTCTTACCCTGCAAGACTCTTTGTTCCCCATTGACATCCAGTCACTCAATAGCCTTGGCATAACAATCCACCTTGGTCCTAGGAAGATACAACCATTCCATGCCCAACAACATACTATATTATCCCAATGGTAATAAATTCAAATGTGCTAATGTAGGCATACCATTCAATTCAAATGCATAAGCTCTTACCCAGTGTGAACTCTCTTCTTTGTACCTATATCCAACTTCACTAACTAAGATTTTGCGTGCACTTATTTATTCAAACCACACTTATCCACTAGGTCAGGACTAACATAACTATAATTAGATCTAGGTCCAATTAAAATAGAAACAACTTGATCACAAATATTACCATCCATCACGATAATAGACACCTGGTGATGCTCCTGCCTGTTATCCAGTGCTACATAAATACGTGGAATTCTCTACCCAACATCCCCAACTATATGAGCTTCCTGTGCACTATAAATATGAGGCCTACCACTGTGATTCTATAGATAATCCTTCTTAAGATGTTCCTTACCACATGTCCAACACTACAACCATCCTCCATCATAACCTTTATTCTGCTTCCCTCCATGTTGTTACTCATTAAAATTCTTATAAGGTACAACATTTTCTTTCTCATCTACATCTCAAGGCCTTGTTCTTTTGAAATTTCATTTACCCTTAGCTTTTTCTTTCCCTTTCCAACCTTGCTAATATTTTGTCTTGTGCTTTGACTACTCGTAACAATGCTTCAATTTCCCAATAAATTCCTCAACCAATTGAGGCTCATCATACTGAATCCGATTTCTAAATGCTAATGGAAATTCACTGACAAATCTCTAAACTTTGGCCTTCTCATCTTTAAGATATGGTACATACCTCAAGAATCTGTCGTCGATACATTTTTTAGCTCATAGAACTCCTTGAATTTGCTATCATAGTACTGCTCTAACAAATACTTCTTCCTTAAAAGCATCTTGAATTCATGCCAACTAAACTCTTTGGTTATGATGTCTCTGACCCGCTTCACATCTTCCCACTGAATGTTTGTTTTCCCTTTGAGGCTAAAGATAGCTATTATGGCCTTCATATTCTCTATGTATTCATGCAACTCAAATAATTGCTTCATCCCAAGTTGCCATGCTTCTACATCCTCCAATTTCTTCAAATATCCATCAAAGGTAGGTGGTTGTTCTTTCTTGAACTCATCTAGAAAATATCCCATATCACTCCTCTTATAAGGATGATAACGATGATGATCGTAGTCCCTGTCAAAACCAGAACTAGAATAGAACCTGTGTCCATCACCTCTCCTATCTAGACTATCCAAGATCCTTCCATCTCATATCATGTCATCCCTATCCAATCGCTGCGCACTATGAGACCTACTGCCATATGCCCCATTATTTCTATCCTCTTGCCCATGGATGATCCAAAATGGTCCCTGTCTCTGTAATTCTAATAAGAACTTAAGGATTACTGCATTAACTTCTACTTGTTTATCCTTTTCCTAACTAATTATGTCATTATCTTCCTTTCACCTCCTTATTTATGACTTAAAAATTCTTAATGTGTCTATTAAGTTAGAAGAGTTCCCAACACCACTTCACCCATCTGATCCATTGGGAGAATCTCATGAACTATAGTCTCCCATCTTGCTATTCATATTTGATCTCTTTCCTGCAAGTATACCATGTCATCTAAACCCAAAACATAACATAATCAACATACCTCAGTATACTTCAGGGGAGGATATCTCATCTACAATATCAACCAAATTAGCACAATACATGTATAATCATAATCAAATCAACATATAACATTAGTTTAATCACTATCTAGTTATCAATGCCTAATCACACCAACCACATACCATGACCTCATGCATGAAAACTACAACCATATCAATGTATGCATAACAATACATAAGAACTATCATGCATAACCAATACATAACTGACATACACTCATGATGACCACATCTGACAACACACCATCCACTTTCACATGGTGACACAAATGCAACCATGACCAACACCATGCATGCACAACAAGTACATAGACCACAAGAATAGATAACACATATATGCAATCGACAAGAATCCATGACCAACACACCGCCCATCCATTCCAAGGGGTGAACCATCCTCTGATAACACTCTCTAACACCCTCCTTGCTCATTTAACCAATTTAATTGGTAGGTTGGGGTAAACATGTGATGAGAGGATATTATGATGTGATTCAACTTCCCATGTATAGTTAAGGAAGTGGAACCAACAAAACCAAACCAATCTGACCTTCCACAGATGCTATGAAACCTTCAGGAGCCAACCAACCCTTACAGGTGGCCAACCCCTGAGGAAACTTAGAATTTCACTGATCTGGACCCCCATCCACTCCCATGACAAGCCATGCATGTGACTAAGGCCTTCCATTTGCTCCCATAACAAGGGCATACCAATGACTGTGGACTTTTCCAACTAGTTCTCAACCAGGTGCTACTTTTTCAGGGCCAAGACTCATGCCACTTCCTAGAACTTTATGAAACATTCATAAATGATAAATAATAGTGGAACGAAGGCACTAATGCAAACACTTGATCAATGAATTGAATGGACCCCTACTAGCCATGACAATCATTTCATCAAATATGTCAAAAATATGCAATCTACAAGCCTTAACAATAGATATGAGCATCAAGGTCTCATACTTATCTGAGATTCGTAAAGAAGCATTTTTTCTTTATCACAATAGTTTCATTATCATATATTAGGTTGTGTATTCATTGTACACTCATTTTCAAATCAAAACATGATGAGAGGCATACATCAAGATTGTCATAAAACATACTCATAACCAACATATAACCAACATAAATAACAAGGATATAGAAACCATATAATCCACACATAAGCTAATACATTTACACATGAAATACCAAGGAAAATAACTCTTATTAATGAACGCAAAATCCAACTAGGTATGGGACTTCCATGAAGCACTTGATCATAGATTGGCTAAACCAAATCGTTCTTTTAGCTAATCACCCTCGTGCCATATTCCAAGCATGAATGTGGGACTAAAAACCAAACCAAACCAAGTTTCCTCATGCTTTACTGCAATCCTCGCCCGATCAGCAGGCACTGAACAAGCATCGATGCCACTAGATTTCTCCACCTACACCATGGGTAATTTTCCTATCTCCTAGTCTCTAGGATTTAACGTATATCTCGCCCTACAACGATTAAGGATTCCTAGGCTTAATCAAGACTCCACCCTCTAGTCTTTACCATATCCTACCATTTGTCGATCAAGGATTCTTACGCCTGATCAAGGGCACACACCTTTAGGCTTTACCATATATCCCACCATACAATGGTCGAGGATTCCTAGGCCCATCAAGGAACAAAAAATCCAGCGTTACCACAATCCTAGTCTGGTTCACAGATTACTAGGCCATGTGTTCTTTCTTTCAGAGACCACCTCACTCGATTTTGAAATCATCCAAAAATATAGCTTAACCAAATAAAAGAGAAACCATCACACCATGGCTATCTAGAAATGGAAGGGAAAGGCCAAAGAACATTGTCATACCTAGCAAAAACCATGGCAATGACAACAAGAGAACTAAATACACACATGCATGTACCATGCATGTAAAATCTAGCAAGGAAATAACACATGAAAATCGATACCTGAAAATAATCCCATTGTAGCTTCTTGATCCTGCTCTTTCTTGATTGATCATTACTTTACTTTGCCTTCTTGGTCCTCCCTTTTCTTTCCTTGATCCAATGCTAGAGTGCTCCAAGAAAACTCTAAGTGTCCAAGAGTGTAAGAGGGAGAGAATACAGAGAGAGCTCCAAACTAAACTGATAAAAAGACACCAACTAGTCCTCAAAAGCCCTTTTATTAATGAGGCCTTTATTTTCTTCAATTTCCATTATTTTTCCTTCATTTTCCTCCTCACGTGCAACCTGTGACCTTTCACCTTCCTTTTCTTCTAATTTCCATTATTTTCATAAATAAATTACCAAAAATGCCATTTTGTCTTTCCAAAGCCTTTGTCATTGCCTTTGCCAATTTACTTAGCCACAATAAACCAAATGAACACCCACATTGGGATTTTTTTCCCAACATTCAGCTTGAAATACGTGTCTATTACATGGAATTTTGACAAGGATTGTTACAGGAAACTTCAACTAATGTTGTTACACATTTTTTGTTCCATTATTTCAATTTGGATCAATATTATAAATGATTAACCGAGTTGTTAATAATTATTTTTAAATTATGTATGAGTCATTTATTATTTGTTGATTTTCAAAAAATATTATGAAAAACTTGTGGATCTCATTTATTGTTGTTATTTTATTTTTAAACAAATATTTTGTATAAAAGGAGTTCATCTTTCATTCCATGGATATGACTCTCAGAACAATGTCTAAATTAAAATGAAATAATTTAATTATTATTCTTTTTATTTAATTGTATTTTATAATTTCCATGGTTTATGATTTGATTATTAATTTAATTTATTTCTTTTTTTGCATATTTATAAAATATGAATTTATTTTACTTGGCTGAGTTAATTTAATTTAATTATGATGTTAATGTAACAAATGGTGATAAATATCAACACTTTTCTCTCTGGAGGCATGGTCTAATCCAATAAAACACAATATTGTATAGTTTAGGTATTCTATTTTTTGGTTGTGCAATTTAAATCAGTTATTTATTCATAAAGAGCTTATTTTATGTACCTATATAATTGGTTTCTAGTTGTGTGAGTATTTATTTATGCAATAAATCATTCAGGCATCATTTTATTTATTTATTTATCAATTTGTTTACACAATTAATTATTCATGTTTATTTATAATTTTACGTGCTTACTATAATAGACGTCCCTACTATCCCTAGTCCCTACTGAGGTAGAAAGATGGAAGTTACTAAGCTAACCCAACCTCCAATGTTCTAGTCATGGAGATTGGATCTATATTTCACAATATTTTTTAAACTCTTCAAAACATAAAATAGACAACACCAATGCATTCATCTCGTCGAGATCTTTTCAATGGTATAAAAATTTTCTTCAATCCAACTCCCAAATCAAAACATATAGCGAATTAAATATTTGACCTATCAACTTATGCCAAGTGCTACTAACTTGACATGTGGCACCCATTTGGAACCCACATGGACACCAATTCATAATCCACAATTTAGTTGTCAGCATGTTCATGATGGTTAATACTCCTGGGATCCCCATATATATATATATATATATATATATATATATATATATATATATATATATATATATATATATATATATATATATATATATATATATATATATATATATATATACATATATATATATATATACATATATATACATATACATATATACATATATATATACATATATACATATATATATCTATATATCTATATCTATATATATATATATATATACATATATACATATATATATATCTATATCTATATATATATATATCTATATATATATATATATATATATATATATATATATATATATATATATATATATGATTGTATTGTAAGCCTTTGTATCATTACCAATCAACATCATATTAAACCGTAGTGAGGCCCTCAAGGGAAAGTCATCCCAAGGATACAATCCTAGAAGTTTCACTTAGAGACATTTTTCAAATGTTTTGTATGCCTTTGATTGAAATTTTCGAGTTGATGGAGATTTCCCTATCCACTTATACCCATAATATAGTGCCTCATGGATTTCCCCTATTGCTAACAAATTTCACTCAGACATATTGGAGGGGCCTGCTCCTACCACACAATCCTGGGGATTTTCTTTCCTTGTACTATTAATAGGATATGTTGGGGTTACAAGGAGAATCCACATGGTAAATGTGCACAAACACATAGGTGTTTCCCCATTGGTTATTCCATGACTGGCATGTGATACTTGGCATCTACTCCATTCCAATGGGCCAATGGGATCCATGTACTCCTAAGGATAAAATCCTAGTGGGATTGCACCATGTTCTACAGGAAATCACTGTGGTAGAGGGGAATCTGAGTGATTTCATGGGTTATATATGCGAGTATTATGTCACAATCTCTAATCAATGGGGTGACATGGATTGGTCCCATTATACCTTCGACCCTTTTCCATCTGCATTACTCACACTGCAATAAGGCTTTGAGGTCTTTGTGTCATTCCATGGGTTCATGAATAAAATGGGCCCACAATCCACATTGTGCCTGGAAATAAATCTTGGAGGTTCTAAGTAGACCCTCCTTTCGAAACCTTGATGGTAATACTTATGGGCTTCATCCAACATTGGAGGCTCCCCAATCCATCTAACAACCTAGATTTCCTCTGGGAATTAGGTTTTTTCTCCCGTGTGTTTTCCAATGAAGAAATTATATATGTATGTATACAAATCCCTTTCCTATGCCTCCAAAACCATAACATATGTTAGTATGTTGGTGTCTTGACTAACTATCCCTCCTAAGATTTTATGGAGACTGAACTCGGCCATTAATTGTGTACATAAGGGTCTACACAGGTGTGTAGGTGTATATACCTTTATATGCCCCATGTTAGTCTTCCTGAGTTTTTAATATTCCTTAGCCTATCTTTTCCTACGTTCAACAATTATATATAATACATATTTATATATGAAAATAAGGTTATCCCTCTTAAGTTTATAGATTATAAAATAAGACCCAATGGCCAAATTGTTTTAATATAGACATTCATTTTCTTTTTACTAGAGATTTTCTTTATTTCCATACACAGGTACTTAGAAAATCTACAAGCTCAAAGTGAACATAGGAATAACCCATTCCTTAGGAAAATGATAAGGAAACCAACCTCTCATTTCTACATAAGAATGAGGGCATTCCATTTTGTGATTTGGAGCCATTAAACCTAGAATGAACTCCATAAACAATAAGTAAAAAATTTCAAACATTTATCCCTCAAATATTTAATAGAAATTTCTAAAAAGAAACACAAGAATTTGAGAATTAATCTCAATAATTTCATGCACTAGAATTACATAACAATGCAATATCATTTACATCTACATATCAATTTCTATAGAGAAATTCTTTAAATCTACAGCTCTTGGTTCACAACATCTAATTTACAATATGGAAAAAGGGAAAACTGAAGGTAGGACTTCAATTTTCCACCCAACCATAGACCTATTATAACCATAATCACTTACAACAATAAACCCAATCCAAATCCATGATCTAAGGGGAAATTATTTTCAACAAATTGAGCAAGAAGCCATTTTAGTGCACAAATAACAATATATTTCACAACATTGATTGTTTTATTAGCCATGTCAAGCACTCTAAGAGTATTTTATCAACCCAAAGTAAGCACCTTTGGTGGTTTATTAGCTCCCTCTCAACAAACACCCATCTAAATGTGGTTTATAAACCCTAGCTAGCACCCTGAGTGATTTCTCCACTAGTCCTTAGTATGCACTCATTCCCATTTCCTCTTGATCCTCGTGCACTTTTGGTCATAATTTCCTCTTTCAAGGTATCCAATTCCCTAAGCTAATATATATTTTTAGCTTTACTCATGAGCTTCACCAGGAAGAGGCACAACCCCCACATTATTATGCATTTTCCTTTTTATAATTTCCTCAAGGAATCTTTCCATGTTCCTCTTGGACTCTTCATCTTCTTTTTATTATTATTTTCCTGATAAAATTAATTAAAGGTGCTAGCTAACCCCACCTTGGTTTATATTTCCTCTTTTATCTTAGATCACAGATCTATGGTCCCACTCTTCAAACCATTACATAAAGATATACTCATTTATAATATCAAGTATCATTACATTACAAAAATCAAGGGGAAAGCATACCAAGGGTGTCAAAAAGAACACCCCCTTAAAGTGAAAATTGTCCTTGGTTTTATTATTAGCATAGTGTTGTTGCTGCAATAACGACCCTCCTAAATTTTTTCCTAACTCAATTTTGGAGCCTATATGAACTATTTTTCCAAGCTACTTAGTGTCGTCGATTGTTTGATTTCCCATTATTATGTCCTCGCTAAGTGTCGCATCCCCTAAGTCAATGTTTTCTATGTCATCACCTTACCTTTAGAAGCACTTATGTTATCGTTTCCAAGAGTTGGTGAAGTCATAACTTTTTTTACTAAGAAACTAGCCTTTTTCACCACACAAAAGAAAACAAAAGCAAGAAAAACACTTTTAAAGCAAAAATGAACTTCAAAATCACAAAGAGTTTCTCTCTTGTTAAGTGCACTCTTTCATGTTTAACTAGTGCGCCCTCCTTGAGGGCATTCCTTCGGCACGAAGACACGTTCCCTTTCAAAACTCATATATTCACTTTCTTGTTGCATGTGGGCGCACTCCCAAAAAAATAAGATCCCACTTTACTTCGATTAACTAACTCATTCACTTGTGACAAGTGGTGAGCATGGATGGAATGGATTTTCATGTAATCTATTTACAATCCACTAAGTTGATCATTCATTCTTGTCTGGGTTGGATGCACATCTTTGGATCAAGAAGCTCTTTATCGATCTTCACTCTAAGTAAGTTTTGCATGTCAATTATATTGGTTGCCTTTGATGTTTTGTTGTCGATCTTACATTCCTTATTGGTGTTTCACTTCCTTTAAACTTATTTAATGGAATTTTAGTTCATTATTTCCTCTCCAAGTGTCAAATTGCTATCACGGTTTGTGACTGTTCATATTCTATAACTCTTCATATTGCAGTCATGATTATGAAGAAATCTATAAAAACTTGTAGATATTTTCTCAGAATTTTTATCATTCTATATTGCTACTGAACTTGTTGTTGAGTCATTCTGAGACTAAGCACACTTCTGGAAGCCAAAGCCTAACTATCTCAAAAAACTGTGCCCATAAAGACAAGTTTCCCTCAATAGAACACTCCTTTGTCACGGAGAACTGGACCCTCCTTGAGCACATGAGTTCACCCTGAAGGCTTGAATGTTTTCCCTTCGCCTCTTCATCATGCACCCTAGTTCCCTCCTTGTCCTCATGATCTCATGATCCATCAGTATGCCATGTGCCCTTGATGATCTCTCCCTCTTTCCTGAGCACATGAATTCATCTTAAAGCCTCCAATGACCCTTGAACTTCCTTCATTCTTAGATAGTACACCCTTCTTCGTTTAATGCAGATTTATTTCCTGTACAAGTAGTTATGTCCCATCATTGATAGGATTATGTTATCAGTTACATTTGATGGCTATGCGAATATGATTTTCTAAGTTACTACTTGTAATAGATAGAGGATTTCATAAAGCGAATATTTTTTGCCATGAGTGTGCTTCCACATATAGGTGTTTATGACGTTAGTATTGTTACCCTTTCATCATTTATTGGAACAATGCTTCCTATTGCACGTCAAGTGGCCTCCAAAGAAGCCTCAGAAGTGAGCCTTGAAGAAGCAGTAGAAGTTAAAAATCCTACCATTCCCATCTTTCCAGACACACAGTGCTTCATAGACAAGTCCACTGATGTCACGTGGAAATAGATCAAAGACACATTCATGTAGAAGTAGTTCTCTGAAAAAATAAAAGATTTAGAAGTATACATTAATATTAAGTAGTAAAAAATACATAGGATTGCATGTAGGTTCCTAGTCACTCCATGTGCATAAGTGATTGAATGGATTCTTACACACATGGATGATTCAAATATGGTGCTTCAAAGTGAAAGCAGTGGTTAGCATGCCACCTATTATGGAAAAGACATGCAAACCTATTATAAGATGCAAAATCCCACAGAGTATACTAATAAAATCTTTTACACTAGATGGAATGATCTTGACACAAGTGACATCATTAAATATGGGTGTCAAGAGCCTATTAAGTGTCCACACTACCCATCCGCAGTTTACCCTACCAGGATTTTAAAGGATGTGTATCATTATCTCATTTTTATGTGTTGTGGGTTGCACGGAGAAAGAACACTGAAGTATTTGAAGAGAATTGAATATATATGCTCAACATGGTACTTACTAGTGATAAAGTTTTCAATTGGGCAGATATACTTTCTTTTGAATTATATCATCGTGTTGGGGAGGCTAAAACATCACGAAGGTCAAACCAGGCACCAAAATTCTATATGTTTGCATTTCTATTGGATGGGATTTGTGTGCCATATGAATTCCTAGGAATGCGTTGGAATTGGTCCCCATAAGATAAGTTTCTAGATTACTTCCACTGCAGGGTGTTTTCAGTGTTGAGTTTTAGGGAGGAATACGATAGATTAACAGAGAATTTATTTCTAGTCATATTTTAGATGATATATGAGATCTATCCTCTTTACATCACCAATCAAGTGACAAATTCACTACATGATATCGGTGATTGGTTTTCTATGCCTGAAGCTACATACATATGATTCTTTGGATGTCTGATTTCTCCTCACCTCATGTCGTGATATGTAACTAACAAGGTGGTCCTATAAGAAGTGGTGTATTAGTTGAATAAAGGGTTGTTAGGAGTCCTTCATAGAAGGAAGAAATAATGTTGGCCCATTTTTCCTTTGAGGATTAGATTGTATGAACCAAAGATCCATAAGGCGATGGAGGAAGATATATAGGAGTTGGACTGCTTGCACATTGCATTCAAGGACTTTCATAGATATGACCCCATAAGAGTGTGCAAGCAACATTGTGAAAGGATTGTGTTAACTTAGGGATTTTCATCAATATCTATAGTAGAAGATGAGAAGGTAAAGAACTGTTACAATGCAGTAAGAAGAACACATCCAAGAACTGAAGCTGGTTCCCCCTAAGATATATAGGTATAAGAGGCACCACAAACAACTTCTCAAGCAAAGAGTATAGCTCCTAGGAAAGTATCAAGCATCATTTGATAGGAGAAAGTAGCAAGAAATGGAAGGTTGATTATTTGAATAAGAGAACTATACAATTTGAACAGGAATGAAGAGAATTAGAGGAAAAAATGCAACATGAAGAAGAGGAGAAGAGGAAGTAAGAAGTGTTGATCATGAAGCAACAAGAAGAAGAAGTGATGATAAGGAGAGTAGAAGAAGAATGAAAAAGGCAATGAAATGAGGAGGAAGCAACATAGATGCAGGAGGAAGAAGAATTGACTCAAGAAATAGAGGAAGAGTTGGAGGAAGATGATACCATCTAGCCCATAGATGATGAACCAACTTCTCCAGAAGAAACTCCTCTTACAAGTGGTCATATCTCATTCGATGTAATGGGAATCACACCTCCATCTAAATATATAGTCATGGATGTGTGTAACGTCATGTTTTATTAGCTCAAGAAAAGGATCGTGCAACAAAGGAAAATATACTTCCAAAATGATCCTCAAAATCCAGTCTCAGTAACCAAAAAAAGGTGTTAACTGCTAATACTAGGAGGAATCCCAAGGAAATCTATTAAAATCTAGATCAATACTGGGGGGTGAATAAGAGTGAGAGAACATATACACTTTTTCTCCAATTATTAATATTTTTACCATGCATAAATTGAAATAGAAAACCATATATCAAAGCATCAAAATAATCATGCAATCATAAATTCATTCAATGTAATGGACATAAGTATGTCTAGTGGAAAACCCTTCCCCGAAAAAACAAAACACCATGTTTCTGCTACACTGTTTAATTCTTTTACTAATTTTTTGAACACATTTTACATGGATTAGTTCACTCTCATCAGCTAAAAGACTCTACTTCTTTCATAGTATTATGTCACCTATCAGACAAGACATTTTTTCTCTCACAAATCTATGAACTACCACCCGCTGAAGGAAACCAGGATCAATGATCCTTTGCCAATTTCCATTGGAATATCCAACTTCTATTGGATGGATAAATCTCTTCCTTCTAATGAATATTCCAAGTCACTGTATACTCTGAGGCCTCTATGCCTTCACTTCCTCCATGTGAGCCTCGTTTCATATATTTTCAAACTGGACTCCCAATCCGTTCAACATGAACATTAGAGAAACACCAATGTTCTGCATCAAAACCTCCAATCAAAAAATAAGAAAAAAAATAGAATAATACAATCTCCAAAATATACACTAGCTATCACTCAATGTCATCAACCACTACTCCAATCCACACTTCATCTTGTTGGAATTACTGAGAGGAGGGGGGGAATCAATATTTATTTTCAATTGTTATTTTTACCAGTTAAATCACTTATATTTAGAACACAAAAATGAACAGTAAGAATAAATTCTTTTTTTAATTTCTTATTTACAATAAATCAAGTAAAATACATGTAGGGCTCCAACCCTATATGACTTCTTGTAAAATTACTTCTAGGAGATTGACGGGGACCATTATATTTGTCCTTGTGATATTCCCTACAATCTTTTGACATGTGCCCAAAGTTTGTACAAGAATAGAAGTAACCAAGAAATATACTTTGGTAGGGAGATAAAGATTTCCTTGATGTACTTCTGAAGTATTTTTTTCCTTGGGATTCTTTGATGATATTCATTTCCTTTTGTATTGTTGACACCATTTGCGAGTCTTCTTGGAGTAGGATTTCTTTCAATGTGTTTTCAACTCTTCCCCTTGCCTTTTCTAGAACTAGGAGCATCAACATTTATTTCAAGCTTCCTCACATCCTTGTTGTTTGAAGCATTACAATTTTCATCATTATTGCTTGAGGATTCACCTGCATAGCCGAGACCTAATTTATCAAGGGGAAACCTTTAATGAATTAGGATGTCATCTAGGGTTTGAGAACTCTTCATGTTCTTATTCAGCAAGTCAAATTCCTTTTTAAGAAAGACAATTTCTTCTTTCATTTTCTTGCATTCTTCATCCTTCTTTGATAGTATGATCTCCATTTCTTCCTTCATCTTGGTTTCTTCACATGATTGGGCCTTAAGTGAATTGATTTATGATCTTAACTTGGTGGCGTCATCATTATTTTATTCTAGTTGGCATGTCATGGTGTTTCTCTCCTTTTCTGCTTCGTCAACTTCTCCTTCTATGAATGCCACAGCTTCCATAACCTTCTCAGATCCTTGTGCTTGTTTCCTTGCTTCTTCTAGTTGAGATATAAGGGAGGAGACCTCTTCCTTGTATTGAATAATCTCTACTTCAAGTTCGTTTAAACTGTTGAGTCTTTGTTCAAGGTGCCTTTACAACGTTTATTCCCTTTTCTTCCTTATCTAATTGATTTTTCATGGATATGACTTCTTCATGATGCTTTCTTTTGTTTTGGTGAAATTCCTCCTTAATATTGGTAAGCTCCTCATCTCTTTCTTGTACTTGAAGCTTGAAAAGGTCAACTTCCTTCCTTGTCTTGTCCTGGTCACCAATTTTCCTTTCTCAAACTGTTAATCTCTTCCATGATAACTATAAGTTTAGTCAGGAGATCTTCTTCAAAGTCTTCTTTACTTTTTTCTTCTCTTAGGTATTCTATGGCCTTGATGTCGTCGCTCATATTTTCATCTTCCATGATGGGTTCTAGATTTACTTCTTACTTTCCATCATCTTCTTGACTAGAGTTCATGGTCAACGCTCCTTTTAAGTGAAGGTCATGAATTTTGACCCATATATCTTTTGCTGACAAACATTTCTCTAAACTGGCCTTTATAAATTTGGTAGCCCATTCAAAATTTCCTTCATCACTCTTTCATTGTACTCCTAGGATTCTTTGTTCATCATGCTATTAGTAATCACTGATTCCCATATTTCAATACTTTGAGCCATTAAGAAATTTCTCATTCTTATCTTCCATATATAAAAATTTCCATTGAACAATGGAACTTTCCGAATATGATTATCTTTAGTTTTCATAGTTGAGGAAGAGACATTTTTAGGATGATTGGAGGATTTCTTCCTTGTCTTTTCCATTTGTGTTCTAAGGATCAACCTTCAAGCTGTTATTCTTTGTGTGAAGGTATTGGCTCTGAAACCAATTGTTGGAAATACTGAGAGGGGGGTGTTATAGACATATTTTGGCACTACAAACCCAATCAAACATGTCAATAAACCAAGGGCTCTCAAACCCCTAAAAGTGTTGTTTCATACCCTAAAAGATCAAGGTCAACTAATTACATCATTTCGTAGAAGTTCTCCCTGAAAAAATGCTCTAACTGGTCAAAACTGGACCATACAGATTACTCCATGCTGAGGGTGTGATGCATCTCACCTGCTACACACAAAGGGTGTGATGCATACTAAAATTCCCTTCTGTAGGGTGCGATGAGCAAGAGCAGACAAATGGCAGAGGCAGTTTTCTAGGTGGAAACTCAAAGAATCTTCTAGAAACTATTCATATGACACTTGCCTCTTTGAACTCGCCCAGGGATGAGTAAGAGATCATGAAATCTCCAAGTGGAACCAAGAACTATCATTGAAATGACACTAATCAAAATCCTAGAAGCTCACTCACTCCCCTGCAAACATCTAGATATGGATTCCTCATGCTAGAGATACAAAGGCTGGAATTTTGTAATTTGTAAGGAAGTGCTGTTGGGTGATCTTGCTTTTTATGAGGTGAAGAGCGCTTTCATGCTAGGAGGATGATGCTGGATCAGATAGATGGGTTGTAATCCTCTCTTCTACTACTTCTATCAATAAAGCTATTTGAGTTTTTCTCCATATACTTGTCTATTTCTAAATCTTGTATTTGTGTATGCATTTGTATGGTTAATGTACATTTGATTCTGCATTGTTTATGGTTATAGATCTCTATGCTTTGATGGTATTTTGCTGCTTTGATTCTACAGGTGTTCTTTGAAGCAAGACAAGTGAGAAAGAAGTGGTGAAGCTCTATCAAAGGAGAGAGGAAACAAGTAAGGAGCCAAGCGAAAGACTGAGGTTGGTACTCTCTACTTCTCTCTAATCTATCTCTCATAAAGGAAAACACAAGTTACTTTGAATTGTTTGTTTCTAAGATAGCTACCCATCTTAGTGGAACTAGCAGCTCTGAATAGACACTAGTTTTCCCAATAACAAAATGGCGACTCCATTGGGGATCGAATAGTTTGTTTTTTTTGTTACTGTTGTTTTCTTTATAAACTACAGACGGAGCTTGAAGTTAAGCTAGCTAGCCTTCTGCTTTTGCTATGCAACTGCAAAGTAGATCAGTGCTGCTTCAGTCAATCTCCGGGTTGGTTTATGAACTAAACATCTGACTTGCAAACATCCTAAGTGCCCTGGTAGTAGCTCAAATAACCTCATTAGATCAGTCCCTATACTTTGTGTTTGCTGCCTATCAAAAGCTCGGCCTAAATCCCTGAACTTAGCTGCAAACTATGAGTGAAAACCAAGCTCAGTCTCATCCTTGGACCATCGCACTATCTCTCATTGGCAATTTGGATGCATCATACCTCCCATGTGTTGCAAGTGAGATGCATCCCTGTTTCCTTGTGTTATAGGTGCAATGATTGAGTGAGACTGTTTCTGCCTCCAGATTTTGATTTTTTCTTCATTATCTTCAGCCTTATTCAGTAGTTTTGTTGTGTATGATCAGTATATCACTGGTGAAACCTTCTTCCTTTGCATTATTTAGCCTCCATTGATAAAGAATTGTGAATGTTTTTTTATGTATTTTTCATCATTTACAGTTCTCCTTTGCAAAAAGTAGCTTAATCAAACTATCGTCTTTTGATTTGAAAGTGTCACAACTCTCGTTTTCAGTCAAGAAAAAGAGTGTCATCAAGTCTTCCTCTTTTAGATAGTCAATTACACTTTTGCCATTGTACTTGATTTTGAAATTATTAATATTTCAAGTGTCGAAAGCAATTTTAAATTTGAAATCGCAAAGTGTCATCTTAGTCTTACTTTCATTTCGAAAAGAGAAACTTGTTAGTACTGTTGCTTTGAAAGAAAATAGTTCAGATCTGTACTTCGTTTTCTTTTTGTGATTCTCACATTAAGGGAACTAAAAAACAAATACATGCATGTGCATTTGCATTTAGACTGCATGCGAAAATTGATTTAGGAAAAGTGCATCTAGTGTGTGCTCTCTACTCTATGTTGAAAGAATTTTATTTCTCTTTCCTTAGTAGCTAGTATTTTCATTGCTAAAAGAAAGTAAACCACTGTGTATCATCTTAGATTGCATGTTTAGGAATTGTATATCTACATCATGCGGGAACCTTAAAGGCAAAATTCTTAAGAAAGATCAACTGTAAAATAAATCTCAATGAACATAAAAATTCTTTGAACCTAACGCACAACATCTAGAAGTCTAGGCTGGAGATGTATTCTGGCATTGTAAAGCCTGGTAACTATCGTTTTCATCATAGGTTGGGTGATTCCTCCTCTTTGATACGACAAGTGCCAGTATGGACTTGTGCTTCCATGTACTGTAGAGTATATATTGGGAGACCAAATAGGCTATATCCTTTATCCTTAGGAAGCCATGTCTACCACCCTATCGATCGCAATGCATTGAACACAACATTCAGGAAGATTGACTGCCGTATGTAAAAAGTATTCTGCAGTTTTGCGATTGGTTTGGTAATCCCTATATCTAGATTTCTAGAGTAGTCACTTTCGTTTCTTTTCAAACTCCTTAAAAGAAAAGGTCCATCTAAGCACTTATCACTTCAGGCTCATTAAAATCGAAGGCGACTAGAGTCACCTATAGCTTTTTCTAGACTCTTAAAAATTGAAAAAGCAAGTTGTGTCAAAGCGTCATAAAATTCATTTAATTCGAAATAACATTTTCCCCTTTTTATTTTGAGTTGATCAAGAAATCCTCAATCGTGGAAGAAAGTTAATCAAAACCCCATCGTTCGCGGAGACTAACGAGTCAACCGTCTTTGACTCCGGAAACAAAACCATTTTGGGCCAAGCGTTCTTGTTTAACTAGCTCAAAGTCTCCTGGTTTATTTGAAACTTGTGTTTCAACATCTTAAAAGACTCCAGTTACTCTAACTATTTTTGCTATACCTACCTCTACAGAAGAAGTTCCATAGTTACAAGAGGACATTAGAACTGATCCTAGTGTAATGGTAAACACTTATATTCCTAAACCAACTCCATCTAAGACTGATTTGGAGGGTGTCACCCCTCCAACATTTGTCGAATGCAGAGTCTGTACCTTCTTCGGCACCAGAAATATTTTACAGACTTGACGATCTACCTCTTCCACCTGGACTGATTGCTATAGAAGAGATTGTGGAGGATCTTCCATCTAGTACCCCATTACACATTGGAACTAGGATCCACCTATATCCTTCTACTACAGAAGTTAGTCACCCTTAATCACAAGTTCTTGTAGAATCTCTAGGAAGTCTTTTGGATAGACTCGATATGTTTGAACAACCATCGACATCTAGGACTATGTCATCCAATACAGTAGTAGTAGAACCTCCTGCTACTACTCCGACAATGTTCGCTGGTATACCGTCTATCCCAACTAGCTCTCAACCGCTAGATGGAGTCCACCCAGGGACTATTTCGATAGCATGGTCTGTTCCTGTTTGTTCATCTAGAATATTATCTGGAATTTCTTATGTTGAGTCTCAGCAAATTGATACTTCACAATAGTATCAATTTAGGAAGTCCAGTCTACAAACACCAATTTTCCCTTTGAACACTGGTTGCCACCATATGGGGGGCAATATGCCTTTTCATTGTTACCTTCAGGAGAACAACCATATGAGGGTTCACAACAGAATTCAGGTCAAGTTGGAATTGCATCTAGTGGTTGGGTGCTAATACTGCCTCAACAGCCAAGATTTGTATATTCAATGCAACCAAATCAACTTGTGTCGAATATTCCCACTACACTAGCTATTGTTATGATGTCACAAGTACAAGCGCTGCCTGTTGTATGTCAACCTGAAGTCTCCCAGGTCGTAATACAACAGCATCTTGTCTCCGCGACTCAATCACAATCACCAATTAGTGGCTCCTTAACTAAAGCGACTCAGGCTCAAATGGGTACTATGGCCCCTCATCTTGGTCAAACATCCAATATTGGACAACAACAAATGGCCTCACAACCATGGCTGGTGAAATATCAACAACCGCAATTCCAGCAAGGTTACTGAGGACCTAAGCAACAAAGCTTTGCGGGTAATGGGCAGCCCTATATTCAAAGTGGTTACCATCAATCATATCATAATGGTTATGCCCATCAACCTTATCAAAGTTATCAGCATCAAATACATTATGTTGGTATGCAAAGACCCACTGCTCAGGCGATCCCATCTTATCCTAGGTATGCTTCGCAAAACCTATATCAACAGTTTCCTTTCATCGCAACTTTAGAATTACCAAATTTGAATCGGCTAACAAATGATCCAATTGCTTACGCCACTTGGTGGCCGGAGATTCCTCATAAACTTCTGTCAGATATTCCTAAATTCAATGGAAATCTGGGTGAAGATTCGTCGAATCATGTGATGACCTTTCATCTGTGGTGTTCATCTGACACTCTCAATGATGATTCGATTAGGCTTCACCTTTTTCAGCGAACGCTAACTAGCCCGGTAGCAAAATGGTACATCGAATTGCCTAGAGCTTCATTCGATAACTTCAGCACCCTTGCCACCACCTTTTTTAACCCATTTTTAGTTACCAATAAGGTACGAAACAAGGACGAAACTTCTTACCAATTTTAAGCAGACGACAACCACTCACATATCTGATCATATTCATGAGTGGCAACATCATCATAGAATGGTAAAAACATATGTTCCTAATCAGCTACTAGATGAATGGTTTATTAAGTGAGTGTTACCTTCTATTACAGAAGATGTGGCTAAGGGGGGAGTTGTCATTGAAGAGCAATTCATTGCTCATGCGCAATATCTAGACTTGATCTATACTCATATGGCATGCTCTATGAAAAAATTGCTGATGCTCCTAGACCAGAGTTTTCCGTTCCTCCTCCTCCTAAATCAAACAAGGACTCTCATGCCAGTGACGGCATGATTGGCAACTCAAGTACGCAAACTACAAAGGCCTCATCTAGTAAAGCCCTTGCAGTTTCCAGTAAAAAGGCAAACGATAAACTTCCTGCCTCATAGGTTAATGCCGCATTGACTGACAAAGGCGAAGAACCGAAGCAACCAGGGGGAAAGAAGAAAGGAAGAAGAAAAAAGAAGAAAAAGGATGATTTACCTCATGAAAAATCTTCTGAAAACCCTTCTGGACAAAAGAAACCTAATCAGCCATGTCACATATGTGATGAAGACCATTGGATGAGAGATTGTCCATATAAAGCTGAGATTAAGAAGTTCTTTAAGAGTTCAAAAACCTCAATGGTATTGACTGATCCATTTCGAAACCCAAAAACCAATTTGGTTGCTTGCGACAATGCTTCCCCATCCCAAGTACTTATGCTATCCATTTCGAAGTAGCAAAATGATTATTTGATACTGACAAGGAATAAAGATTACGAGAATCCACATCTATCAAACAACAAGGCTGCAGATCAACCTAGTAGTTCGACAACAACTTCAATTGAAGTTGTGCCACCCATCATTCCTGAGCTAATGATAAAGCAGCCAGAGGGAGTAGTACACAAATTGACATTTAATCCTCATGCTCGAGCAGCACAAAATTATAATATAGTAGAGGATCTGGCCCAATCACCATCCGCTATGTCAACACTTGAATTACTACAAAATTTCCCCTCCTAAAAGTAGGCTCTATTATCAGCAATAGGTGGGATTGGCCCAGTGGATTCCAATCTTGTGGCCTTTAATCATAAAGGATATGAACCTCAGTTACCAGCTCAACTCGCTTTCCTCATACAAGTGAAAGCCCTCAACAAAACTGTTCATCAAACAATTATTGATGAGGGGCCATCTACCTGCATTATGTCAATAAGTTTTTGGAAAAATTTAGGTTCACCACCCTTGTCAAGATCATCAACGACATTAAAAGCATTCGATGGACGAACATACACCTTGTACAGGATTTTAAGTAACTTGCAAGTTGAACTGGGGGGCAAGACAGTAGAAATTGATGTTGAAGTTATTGATGGAAACATCGATTAGAATATCCTACTGGGAAGGCCCTGGATTTATGCTATGGCTATTGTTGTGTCAACTTACTTTAGAAAGATTGCATTTCCCTTTCAAGGAGTAATTACAATCGTTGATCAACAAACCTCTCTCCCCAACAGTTCACAAGTTACAGGAAGCATCTCGATGATCCATGAAAGCTCTCAATCACTTCAAAATATTGAAGTAGGTCTCCTAAAAGACCCTACCTTAATGGGTACTTTTCCCCTACCGCCTCTGAGTAATCTGGCAGAAGTGGCCACAATAGAAACCTGCAATATGATATCTTCCATTCAGAATATTTCCGAACATTTTGTTAGCATCGATCATCAATAGGTATTTCCTCCAAACCCAATAGAAATTTTGTAGAAATCAATTTTCTTGGCCTAGGTGGCAAACCCATATCAACGCTCATTGAGTGTTTGGATATAGAGGTCAAAGGAATATGGCACCTCTTCAGATCACATGTACATTCTACAGACGAAGGAATTATTCAGTCGATGATGATAGGAGAGGCACCATGGAAAGATTACCACCATCGTTCCCATCTTCCGGATTATAAAGAAGATTATTCCAATGACCTTAATCATCCTTCATTTTTTATTTTTTATCAAATACTATAAATACGATGGATTCTGAGTGAAATCTGTCCAACATTGAAGAAACTGTCACCATAAATATCTCGACCAAACCTAATGTTGTAGAGAATATTCATGTCGACAAATCTTGTTCTTCTTCAGAACTAGAAATATATTGCACTCTCTTTCACGAATTCAAAGATGTCTTTGCATGGTCATATGAAGAAATTTCAGGCATTAACTCAAGCATAGTTGAACATGAAATCAAAAAGCATCTAGATGTCAAACCGATATGACAACGACTTCAGCAGGTGCACCCAAAAAAAGCCACTGCCATCAAGGGAGAAGTTGAAAAACGTTTACATGTTGGTTTCATTTACCCGGTTCCTCTAACTGATTGGGTATCGAATATTGTTCCTATGATGAAAAAGCAAGGAATGATTAGAGTGTGCGTTGATTACAAGGATGTAAATCAAGCTTGTCCAAAGGAAAACTACCCTACACCCTTCATCGACTAAATAATTAATGAATGCGCTGGGTGTGAAATCTTTTCATTTATGGATGGATTTTCCGAGTATAATCAAATAAATATCTGCCCACAAGACCAGTCGAACACTGCATTTATATGTGCGTGGGGAACATTTTCTACCACAAACTACCTTTCGGTTTAAAGAATGCAGGGGCAACTTTTCAGAGGGCTATGAATTATGCCTTCCATGACATCAAGAACATCGTTCAACCATATCTTGACGATCTACCGGCTGATTCGCGAAAGAAGACTGATCATCTGTAGCATTTGAGAGCTATATTTTTACATTGCTGACACTACAAGATATGACTCAATCCGCACAAGTGTGTGTTTTGTGTCGGTTCTGATCGTTTACTTGGCTTTGTGGTTTCTAAGGAGGGGATTCGACTCAACCCATGTAAGGTTCAGGCAATCATCGACATGCCTCCACCTTCGAATTTGCTTCAAATTCAGAAACTCCAAGGGAAAGCAAACTTTCTGAGGAGCTTCATTCCAAATTACGTCAAACTTGCTAAGGGTTATACGCGTCTTTTGAAAAAAGAAGTACCCTTCAACTGGGATCAGGTTGTGCAAGCTTCCTTTGATGCTCTAAAGGAATCCCTAATAAAAGCATCATTAATGTACGCTCCTTACTATCAAAAAGACTTTAACCTATATCTAGCTGCAGCAGATACAACCATCACAATGGTTTTAGTTCAAGAAGACAATGGAATCAAACATCCTATCTATTATTTAAACTGAAACTTAAATGATATAGAAAGAAAGTACACCTATGTTGAAAAGCTAGCTCTTGTAGCTGTTCAAGCAGTATAGAGATTTCGACACTATATCCTCTTTTGCAAAACTAGCATTTTGTCAGATTGCAACCCTATGACTTACATTCTATCGCATCTGTTACTTGGGGGAAAATATTCAAATTTGATAGCTATTTTGCAAGAGTTTGATATGGAATTCATAAAATCCAAATCAAAGAAATCTCTAGTTTTTGTGGAGTTACTATGCGACTTCCCATCATTGTCCAACGATTCAACATCCAAAGCATCAATCATGGATGAATCTTTGTTTTTGATATCATCGAGTGATCCGTGGTATGGAGATATAATCATCTATCTCCAAACCCAAACATACAAGCCTAATACCTCTCACTCAGAACAATTACGTGCTTGATACCAAGCAAAATACTACATGATCATCGGTGATACACTTTACCATTGTGGTATCGATACAGTTCTGCAAAGGTGCCTCACCCATGAGGAGGCCGAGAAAATCCTGAATAATTGTCATTCAGGCGCGTGTGGGGGGCATCAATCTGGTTATGCTACGACACAAAAGATTTTATGAGCAGGTTACTTCTAGCCAACAATGTTCAAAGATTGCATAACTGCAGTCAGAAGTTGCCATGCTTGTCAAATCTTTGACCGCAAAACCAGAATACCACTCGCACCTCTGCATCTAGTAGTTGTTGTTTGACCATTCACCAAATGGGCATATATTTCATGATATGTAACCCCATCTTGACTGGGGGGCATGGGTATATCATAGTCACAGTTGACTATTTTACGAAATGGGCCGAGGCGATGCCTACATTAAACAACAACAGGGAAACAGCTGCTCTTTTCATTTTCAATCATGTAGTCTCTAGGTTCGGTGTTCCACAGGCTATAGTCACAGATCATGGATCGTATTTTTGCAATCACATGATGGTTGAATTGGCTTCTAGATTAGGACTATCCCACGACAGTTCTACTCCGTATTATCCACAAGCTAATGGACAAGTTGAGGCCATCAACAAAGTCTTGAAGCGCATGCTGCAAAGGATGATTGGAGTCCACAAACAGAGTTGGCACCTAATCCTGTACTTAGCCTTGTGGGTATATACGACATCAGTGAGAAATGCAACCATATTTACACCCTTTCAGTTGGTGTATGGCCTGGAAGCGGCCTTACCGATTCAGTGTGAGATTTCATCTCTCAAGCTCACAGTTGACCTTCTCCCCGGAGCTTCAGAGGAAGAGGCTCATTTCTTGGAACTAATACAATTGGATGAAACCCATCGTGGCACCAATTGGCTAATGAAGCTCATAAGAAACATGTCAAGGCACCATTTGACAAAAATGTCAAACCCCGTTTCTTCTGAAAAGGTGACCTGGTCTTACTTTACGATCAGGAATCCGATAAATTAGGAGTAGGCAAGTTCCAATCATTGTGGATGGGTCCCTACATTGTTAAGTGAGTATTAGTAAAAGGGGCCTATGAGCTAGTAGATTATGATGGTATTCCACTATCACAACCCCGAAACGGGTTGTAACTTAAGCGTTACTATGCTTGACTAAGTGTAGTAATCTCTTCATATGATTTTGTTACGTTTTTGTTTTCATCAAGAGTGATCATTTTGGTTAGGTAATACACTTTTTCACTTGTTGCAAATGTCAAACCTATTGGAATCATTTTTTGGATATGCGACAGAGCTAATCGTAGTACATGGAACCTATCTTCTGCATCCTGGGCCATTTTTGATCCAAGCTGTGAGTTAGTGAGTTTCAGAGGGGTATGTATTGGTTGGTCAACAAGAAACATCGTTGAGTATAGTACGTTGATAGAGCCTCTCTCTGATGCCATCACACATGGTGTACGCTAACTTGTTGTCAAGCTAGACTCACAAGTCATCATCCTACAACTTACTGGCATCTATTCCGTTCGGAATCTAGCTATCTATCGTATGTTCCTAAGGGTCAGGATTTTGGAAAGAGAGTTTGATTCTATTCAATATCAACACATTTCCAGAAACTTAAACACATTAACTGATTCATTAGAAAATTATGTGTTAGATAGACATTTGCAACATTTATAAAAGAAAAAGCATGCCAATAAGCATTTGCATCAGGATCATATAACATAACCAAAATAAAGCTCCGAAAACCAAAAATATATATAAATTTTTATAGTCTTTTACAAAATGTTCTGTGTCCAGGAAAAAATCAATCATACGACCCATAAACTCAAAAATGCAAGGAAGCACACTAGACTAATGATGCTGGTGATAACAAGTCACTGCCTGTGCAATCATACGTAAGAGCCTAGTCCATCGACTTGGCACACCAGTGGTATGGCGGTGTATTATCAGAGGTAACTCATCGGTCCTCACATCCTGAATACCAAGGGTGAGACCCTCAATCTGATCCTGCAATACTGCAAGGGTCTCGGCTATGTCCAGATCACGAAGGGTAGCCCTCCCTATAGCCTCTCCTGCTGGAACGGTAGCTGCTACTCTCGAGCACGCTGCTGATTGCACTGGTCCAATATCTATGAAAGCATGTGAGTTTGATTAGTCTTGATAACATTTAAAAAACACAATAACATTATAAAAAAAATAAACAGAGATATGGTCAGATCGTTTTACCTATAACGCCCCACTGCTCGCCAGCCAGCAGCACCAAATCTGGGTCACCCCGGAAATCCATCCAAACATATGGGTACTCGTCAAATACCATCTCCTGACGGTCGAACCACTCAAAGAAGACATCAGAGAATGAAATCTACGACTAACTAGTATGTCTGGCCATCAGATCAACCCATCTCTGCATCCATGGTTCCGTCGGTGTTGGCAGTCCGAGTGAAATGTACTGTGGCTGCATCAATGGGATCCTCTCCAAGGTGAAAGCAGTTAGAATAGAAACATAACCAAATTTCTTGGATCTTCCGTTCTTCACCTTGGAAAGTTGTTCTTCTATAACCAAAAGTATTGCATCACACCTGTTGAATACCTTTGGCTCAAGGTATTCCAGAGCATACTGCATATAGGACCTGTTGGCCAAATGAAGAGCCGCACTACCAGCCAATGTAGCAAAGGTGAATAAGATAGTCCTCAAGGACCTGTCAGTGACATCTCGAATACTTATCTTGCTATCCCTACTCAGCTGAGAACCATCTCTATAGAACCAGCGAATATAATCCCTCACGGATTCACCCCCACGGGTAGATCCTAGTAATGAGAGAGGAGCACCACGCCTCGATAAACCTGTAAAGAAGTAGATATCCTCAATTATCAAAGGGATGGATTTACCTCAAATCTGGAACACTTGGTTGGTAGGATCCCATGCATCAAGAAATTATTGCAACAAATTGATTTGTTGCCTCATGCTGGATATACGGAAGAATTTGAGCAAGCCACAGTTCAGAAATGCAGTCACCGTACCAAGATCATGTAAGGCAATCATATCCTCTTCTTCATGCTCATGTTCACGCATGTAATGACCATCTTGATCTGATGAATCTCTGGAAAAAAAACAAGAGAAGAATTAGGATCCTGATTCAGGAAAAAACAAGCAAATTTTCCATGAAAAAGCAGTGCATAAAATTTCCTCTTTGCACCTATCGCCCCTAGCTGTGTACTAGGTGGGATGCATACTAATTGGCCAATGGCCAGCTCAGTATGCATCGCACCTTTCGATGTATACTAGGTGTGATGGGGAGAGAACGAATTGTTCAAACCCCAGAGGCCCAAAAAAAGAGGAAAACATGCTCAGAATCAGAAAAGGAAAGAATGCAATTGAAAAGCTCAGGGTTAGCTCCTACCAGGTCTAGACGGTGTCGAAAATAGTCCATAGAATATCCTGGAATCAGCTGATGAAAATTGAGGTGGAAAACACCTTCAGAGCTCCAACAATCCCAAATTTGAATGAAATGGTAAAAATGAGAGGTAAAAACTACTTTTATGTTACTGTTCACGTAATTCAAGTAAGGTATTGGTTTTTTTTTTAATTCATTTTTCAAGCATGTATTTACATTTCTAATCAGTTTGATGGAGCAATTGAATAGGTAGTACGACCATCAAAAGAACATAGTGTTAATGGTGAAATTGAACATCTCTAACTATTATCATGAGCAGGTTTACACGAAGTTCAAGCTCGTTAAAAAATAAACCTATAAATGAGCATATGTTCCCCCAGAGTTCAAGCTCATTAAAAAATGAACCCACCTTTGGTAAATAACCTTTGTGATTGCAAAGCTATCAGCTTTTGAACCTTGGTCATGTTCTTAACATCACCTCCACTAACTTTTAGATAATCAGATGCCTCCACTTGATTGTTTGCCCTTTTGAGGAACAACTGTGACGAGTGATTCTATTAGCCACCTTCTTTACACTGCCATGATTGAAAAGTTCCAAACCTGACCTAGAATCAGTTGCTATTCGAAAACACCACTCATTCCTAAAAAACAAGTCTCCTTTAAGCTCTTTTTAGACTCATAAAATATGAAAAGATTGTCGAGCAATTGGCCTCTCCAGCTCGTTAAAGTGATTGGAAGTGCCATCCCTCCTCTATACTTTAATCTTTTTGGACCTGAGGGATCATTACACAAAAATATCGAGCGCTTGTCTTGTTCGGCTCATTAAAACTATAGAAAAGTCATCCCTTTCGTATTATTTTATACTTTTTTGGACTTAAGGGATTATACTACAAAAAAGAACTACTGGAGATTCCTTTCCGTCTCTTTTTAGACTCGTAAAACTAAAAAGGACTGAGTTATCTTTGTCGTTAAACTCGTTAAAACAATAGCGACAAACTTGTCCATGCAGACAAGAGTGAGTTTCACTGTCACTAGGCTTGCTAAAACATAGTGACAGGTTTTCCCAAAGGGAAAATTATAGAACAAGCATATGTTATCCTCCTCAAGCTTGACAAAAATAAAGAGGTACTGGTTAGCAATGACTGGGGAAAAAGGGAAGAAAACTTGAAGAACTTCATTGGTAGCAGGTCGCTCTTGAACATGATGCTTTCACTCCATCACCATGATCGACTCGGATTGGGTAATTCCATTCACCTGTCATATCACCATTGGTCCTCCATACCATCCATTTTAGGGTTAATGCTACTGATCCATTCCAGTGTCGCTGATATGTTCAAGAGAAGTTGCTCAGAGAATTCACCAACCCAGCTAACACCTCATCTGCTGCAATACCTTCGCTCTTCATTTTTTAGGACCGCTAGCCTAAACCTTGTATCATCAGATCATTTTCACCTCCATAAAATCATTTGCTTTGTCTCATGTCGTAGATGTGGGATTCATTAAGGCCCTCCTGCGATGGGTCACTTCTTATCGACGTCAACTCATTATCCAAGAAGTTGACTTAGGAACAACCCTTTCAGTACTTTGAAGCTTGCATGCCTCAATGGCAAGTTTCTCACTTTCGGTGACAGGTCTACATCAATGGCCTTCGACCGAAAGATTTTGCGTGGTGTTCGACATCGACTCATGTATTCACACCACGTGAATTGTACTGCAGTACCTTGAGGGTCATTATCATTATCGGTGATTCCTCTCATGCCTGTTAACAACTTACATCATTGGCTGGTAATCAGGTGATGTCTTTCCATGTTCGACCTCAGAACATCTTTTCACATGGATCGACTTGTACTTCGGGTGAAGATTGAATGAGTTTGAAGACCCTGGATCTAGTTTCATCCATCTAGGCTGCGATATATTCAAGAAAATAATGAAATCAAGTGTACATCATAGCTGCATAGATAATCATCCAAGCTAAGGGATGATGGCTCTACCAAAATCATCAGTGTGCCACATAGACGGTTGTTTGTCCTACGTACATGAAAATGAATTTATAAAGCTGAGCATGGGAATGCTCGCCTTAGCTAGATCATGAAAATATTATGAAGATAATGTATTGTATTGTATTTTATTATAGGTCACCTTCTAGTTCGAAAAACCTCGGATCCTCATGATAAAGCATTTCACCCGACATCAGAAGATTTACGACCTCATGCTTTAGGGGAAACTGTTATAGACATATTTGGGCAGTGAAACCCCAAGCACATATGTCAATAATCCAAGGGCTCTCAAACCCCTAAAAGTGTTGTTTCATACCCTAAAAGATTAAGGTCAACTAATTACATCATTTCCTAGAAGTTCTCCCTGACAAACTGCTCAGAACTGGTCAAAACTGGACCATACAGACTGCTCCATGCTGAGGGTGCGATGCATCTCACCTGCTACACACAAAGGGTGTGATGCATACTAAAAATTCCTTGTGTAGGGTGCGATGAGCGAGAGCAGACTAATGGCAGAGGCAGTTTGCTAGGTGGAAACTCAAAGAATCTTCTAGAAACCGCTCATATGAAACTTGCCTCTCTGAATTCGCCTAGCGATGAGTAAGAGATCATGAAATCTCCAAGTGGAACTAAGAACTATTAGTGAAATGACACTAATCAAAATCCCATAAGCTAACTCACTCCCCTACAAACATCTATATATGGATCCCTCATCCTAGAGATCCAAAGGCTGGAATTTTGTAATTTGTAAGGAAGTGATGTTGGTTTCTCTTTGAGACATTGTATTGTTGGGTGATCTTGCTTTTTATGAGGTGAAGAGGGCTTTCATGCGGGGAGGATGATGTTGGATCAGACAGCTGGGTTGTAATCCTCTCTTCTACTACTTCTATCAATAAAGCTATTTGAGATTTCCTCCATATACTTGTATATTTATGAATCTTGTATTTGTGTATGCATTTGTATGGTTAATGTACATCTAATTCTACATTTTTTATGGTTATAGATATCTATGCTTTGATGGTATTTTGATGCTTTGATTCTATAGGTGTTCTTTGAAGCGGGACAAGTGAGAAAGGAGTGGTGAAGCTCTATCAAAGGAGAGAGGAAACAAGTAAGGAGCCAAGCGAAAGACTGAGGTTGGTACTCTCTACTTCTCTCTCATCTATCTCTCATAAAGGAAAACACAAGTTACTTTGAATTGTTTGTTTCTAAGATAGCTACCCATCTTAGTGGGACTAGAAGCTCTGAATAGACACTAGTTTTCCTGATAACAGGGTGGGGGGGATCAATATTTCTTTTCAATTGTTACTTTTACCAGTTAAATCACTTATATTTAGAATGCAAAATGAACAATAAGAATAAGTTATTTTATTAATTTCTTCTTTACAATAAATCAAGTACAATATATGTAGGGATCCAACCCTAGATGAAGACATCGATCTTCAATCTCCTAGGATCCAACCTATATTTTCCAAGCACTGACTTGGAATTCCAAGGCTCCAACCTTGTCAATTTTGAGGCACCAACCTCAAGGACTCCAACCCTATATTTGGTTTAGGCTCCGACTTGGTTTCTTGAGGACTTTGATCCTCTATGGCTCTAACCCTATCCTCCAAGGCACCGACCTTGTCTTTTCGAGGCTCAACCTCTTGAGCTCCAACCGTTACTTTACTTCGTCAAGATGTATTTGGTTATAATTCATGGCTCCCAATGTCTTCCTCAAAAAGCTTTGTCAATATTCAGTTATGCCTTCCCTTAGTCTCCACGTCACATCATCATCAACAACCTTCTCTTCTTAGAAGGTATCACCACTGCTCTTCATGTTACCTAAACAAAATCTCCAAGGTTACCTCATGATGGCTTCAATGCATCATGGCCTTCAACGATCTCCACAAATATTCAATATGTTGCTTCACAAAGTTTTCCAACTCTTCCTATTATGTTCTTAAGATAAGACTTCAACAAGCTCTATTTGTCCAATCCCAATAAATCAACACTTCGACCATGACAACTTCAACCACGACAACTATGAAAACTTCAAACACGGTAGCTTCAACTACAACAACTACGACAACTTCAACTATGATAGTTGTGACAACTTTGACCACAACAACTACGGAAGCTTCAACTATGGCAGCTGGGATAGATTCGACAACGAAAACTATGGAAACTTCGGCCATGGTAGCTTCAACCATGAAAACTTCAACTATGACAGTTGCGACCACGACAACTACGATAGTTGTTATCACCTAGATTGACCTCAGGCTAAAGGGAGGCAATTCTAGGGTAACCAAAAACCAAGCTTAACTTGGCAACTAGCCCTACCAGGTTAGGAGAGGGCTCTCTCCTTATGGATCTCAGTCAAAGTGACTGGATTAGATAGGGATTTTAGGCTAGGTATAGTAGCTCGAAAGGTTTTCATTGAATTTGTTGGTGTTTGTTGGATCAGATGGATCTCGATAGTTTAGGTCTGGGAAATTAGGTCAGAATGCAAGGTGTTCTATGGGGCAAGGTAGGTATGATATTCAACACCTTAAGCTTGATGGGGTGAAAGGATATACTGGTGAGGAGCTGAGGAGGGAATGTAACAATCATGTATCCTTCTCAAACAACAAAAAACATAGAATACTGAATGATTTCCCAAGGTAGAGCACTGCAAACAATGAATTATACATATCTATCTTGATGTCATTCAGTTATAAGCAGTGAAATAAATGATGGCATACATAAAACATGTAAACAACTGATAAAAAAAGAAGAAACTATGCAAAAGCACCATACCACAGGAATCCCATAAAAATAGCTGCAACTCCTATTAACTTCCTTGCCAAACTGCTTACAATGATGTACAATATAGTTCAGAGCATCCAAGTGAATCTAACCTCACCAAATGACCAAGAAAACACATAATATAGAAATCTAAACTACTCATCCTGACCTTCAGGGGTCGAATCCATGAGAAGAGGGGCAGCTTCAACCATTTCCCAATTAAGAACTGGAATATAGGCAGTCAAACAACTTGCCTCTATAAGTAGGGAGACTGATTCATTAGCCTCAAAACCACCTCTAACTAATGAATCTACCTTCCAACACCATTTACCATCACATTTATATGCCATGTCATTAATTACATGAGTGAAAACATCCATGAAGAGAGAGAAGACAAATCAACAGTCAAAACAGGCGAAATTTTGTTTTTCTGAGCAAACTGGTCAAAAGTGTAGTGCCACTTTCCACCTACTTTTGGAGGCCTTCCCCTTAGCCAAATTGAGCCCATGATAGCTCATTGGAAAGGTATTCAAGTCTAGCGTTTGGAACAACTAGATTTTTTGAATTTCGAGTACATTTGCATCCTCAAAACTTGAATCTCCCAAGACTGCTTCTGTGTGTCAAAAAAGAGGCAAAAAGGTCATTTTTGGTAGTTTTTGGACCTTTTGGTGACCCAGATTTGCTCCAAAACTTCTGAAAATTTCTAGGGTGTATGTTATCATCATGATGAATCCAAATATGCAAAACTTTTCTCCATATAAGGCCTCAGGAAAAAACGCAGCGCCGGTGGCGTTGTGCTTCTGAGAAAATTTTCTGTGTTAAGAATTTAAAATTTTCAAAAATGCAAAAAGTTCTCAAAATTTGCCGAAATTTGGCATGGAGCACCACCATCAGGTGATTTGGTTTGCCAAAGAAGCTTTAGCTAATATTTTGAGTCTATATTGCTCTTTCTTACCCTCTAAGGCTCTCCTTAACCTAGCTTTTGTCCTCTTCATTCTCATGTTGCAAATTTTT
This sequence comes from Pinus tabuliformis, assembly GCA_031772625.1. NCBI lineage: Eukaryota > Viridiplantae > Streptophyta > Pinopsida > Pinales > Pinaceae > Pinus > Pinus tabuliformis. The sequence goes on from CM062808.1 coordinate 328,939,620, forward strand.
TCCCATGTCTTGTAGTGATAGGTCATGTGCCTCATCATCCAGTTATCTCTGTTGGCCTTCCGTAGCAACTTCTCGAGGTGTAGGTTGACTCTCTCAAGCCAAGTCTCCCTTGTGTGGTTTTCTCAGTTGCATGGCTCTATCTACTAAAGTGTCACTGCCTGTGGTCTCCTCCTCATAGTCTCAGTCATCCATGTCCATGCTTGCAAGGTTGAGGTGTATGGAAATGGGGAATGAGGGGATGGAAGATGAACTTGTAGCTAGGAAATGAATGGAAAAGTAGGGAATGAGAAGAAGGGTTTTGTGTCTTGAGGGACAAAGGGTCTTATGTATTGAGGGACAAAGGGGAATGTGAAGGAATAGTGGTAAAGAGGAAAATGGATAGGGTGATAGGGAAATAAGGATAGGGGAATTTTAGGACTGTAGAGCTGGGTGCTAGGATGAATAGGAAAGAGTTAGGGTTTACGCATCATTAGTGTTATCGACATTTTTGTGCCTTACAGCTATAAGCATGAAATGTCCATAAACCAAGGTATCCTAAGTCCCTAAAAGTGTTGTTCCAACTCCTAAAGAAACAAGGTCAACAAATTACAGCTTCTCCCAGAAGTTCTCCACCAGAAACTGCTCAGAACTAGTCAAATCAGGATCATTTCAGCTGCTCCACTAGCTAGCTGCATTGCAAAGAACCCAAATGCACTGGCTAGGTGCATTGCAACGCACTTGAATGCACTACCAGGGTGCGTTGAGCGGGAAATGACAAGTGGCAGAGTCATTCCACGAGGTGGAGAGACAATGGAAGCTTCCAGAATCTTCTCAAATGACACTTGCCTCACTGGATTCGACCAGTGATGAGTAAGAGGCTCTCAGTCTCCAAGTGGAAGCAAGAATTGACAGAGAGAGGCCACTAATCAATTCATGAGCTGACTCATCCTCTTTGCATACATCTATATATGGATCCCTCACCAAGAGATCTAGAGGCTGGAATTTTGTACATTGCAGAGAATTGCTGTTGGTTTTGAGATAGATATCAGAGTATTGGGTGATTTATGCTTTGTTGGAGGTGAAGAAGGGATTCTATGCTGGGAGGTTGATGCTGGATCAGGAATCATCGGTTGTAACTCCTCCTGGATCTTCTTGTTTTATCAATAAAACTATCTGAGTTTCTCCTACATGCTTGTATATCATTGATGTTTGTTATATTTGTATGTTTAGCTTAAATATGATCCTAAGCTTTTTATGAACATAAATCCATTTCTTTGTGTAGTTTCCTTCTTCTATGATCTTGCAGGAACTTGGTGACGCTGGGCAAGTAAGGGAGCAGGTAGCTGGAAGCTGCCAAAGAGGAGAGGGATTGGATCAAAGGACTAGCGCAAGACACAGGTTAGTTCATCCTATTCCTCTTCGTTTATAGTTCATAAAGGAGAATACAAGAGTAGTTTTCCCTGTTTGTTTCTGAGGTCACTGTCACAACTCAGTGGGATAGGGTCGTTCTGAATAGACACTTTTCCCGATAACAAAATGGCGACTCCGCTGGGGAACGTGTCTAGTTAGTTTGTTTGTGTTTCTCTTGATTGTTTATTTCATAAACTTAGAAGTAGCAAATCAAACTGCATTTGCCATTTACAAATGCAAAGTAGACATCTGCTACTTCAATCCATTCACTGGATCTGTTTATGATCTGAACAGCTGATTCACAAATGATCTGATTACCCTTTGTGATAGCTCTTAAACCTCTTTTAAATCAACCCTCTGATTGTGCATTGCTGATTGCTTTTACTCGGCCAAAAACCATAGATTAAACTGCGAACCGTGACCCAGAACCCGGATAGAATTCTCGTTTCTGCCCCAGCGCAGGTGCTGTGAAGAGTTCCTGCATTTCACCGCAGTTCCCGAGAGGGCAACCTGCGTTGCAATCCAGTTTCTCTGTGTACTAGGTGCGTTGATCAGCTTAGCCCTGTGCAGCTGAGGTTCTTTGCTCACTTTTTCCAATTTTGCCTCTGATTTTTGCAGCCTGTGATCAGTGTGTGTGTCTATTTAAAAGCCCCTTTTCTCTGCCTTAATTCCGCCTCAGTTGTATAAAAGAAACTGTATTTGTTTTTGTGTGTTTGTTGCATCATTTACAGTTTCCCATTGCCAAAGTAGAATAGTCATATTGTCGTCCTTTGATTTAGATCTGTCGTAAGTGTCGATTTTGATCTTAGGAGAAAGTTTATTTGCTGTTGATAGTCGATTATGCTTTTACTTTTGCCTTTGGCTTGAATTTGTGAATTTCTAGTGTCGAAACAAGTGTTTATTTCAAAATCATAAAGTGTCGTAATCGTCTCTACCTTTTGATTTCGAAAAGAAGCTTGTTTGTGTTTTTCACTTGAAAACGAATTCAAATTTGTACAACAACTCTCCTTTTAGGCATCAATATTAAGAAAGTGAAAAACAAATACATGCACATGTGCATTTGCATATTGACAGTCTGTTTGGCTTGATTTAGGAAAAGTGCATTTACAGTGTGCTCTTTGCTCTTTGAGAAAAGGTTGTGTCTTTCTTTTCCCCTTGTAGCTAGGATTTTCATTGCTGAAAAGAGATAAAAGCTTGCTTATCATCTTTAGATTGCATTTTAGGAATTACATCTACATCTCATGGTGAACCCAAAAGGCAAACTTCATAAGAAAGATCAACCTAAAATAAATTCAATGAACTTAACAACGCTTTGTAACTTAACGCACAACATCTAGAGGTCTAGGCTAGAGACATATTCCGGTGTCGTAAAGCCTGGTAACTATTGTCCTCACTGATGGTTGGGTGATTCCTCCACTTTGAGACGATAAGTGCCAGTACGGACTTGTGCTCCCACGTACCATCGAGTATATATTGGGAGACCCCTATAGGCATAAAACCTTTATCCATAGGAAGTCGTGTCGGCCGCCCTACTGATCGCAATGCACCGAACACAGCATTCGGGAAGATTGACTGCCGTGCCGTAAAAAGTATTCTGCAGTTTTACGATTGGTTTGGTACTCCCTCTACCTAGACCTCGAGAGCAGTCCTTTTCGTTCCTTTTCAGACTCCTTAACGGAAAAGGTCCATCTGAGCACTTGTCACTTTAGGCTCATTAAAAATCGAAGGAGACTAGAGTCATCTTTTGTTTTTTCTCAACTCTTAAAAACTAAAAAAACAAGTTCTGTCAAAGCGTGTTAAAATTTATTTTAAACAGAATATTCATCCCCTTTTCCTACGTTGATCTTTGGGTTGAGAAAATGGAGCCTACCAACCAAGGAATTCCCCTTGGTGGAAATCCTAGTCCCTTCTCCTCTTGGGGGGATGTTGGTGCGCCCCATATGGCCACATTGTCGCTTCCAGGACTGACAATTGGCTTGCCAGTATGGCTCTTCTCAACCAATGTTGTTCAGAACACCACTATTCCTGAACAATCGAATCAGCAATTAGATGAGTCTAGAGTTACCCACCAGCCTGTTACTTCCTCCAATTTTTCCTCTCCTCCTTCCTCTTCGCTTGACAGGACTGGTAAAGCTAAAAGCCAAGTTCCTAAGGAGAAGAAGGAAAAAAAGAAGAAAGAGAAAAATCAGAAGGAGCCAAAGGCGAAGGGGGAAAACGAGTGTCGTCCAACGAAAATCCACACACAACACCGACCAGGCCTAAATCACCATGTGTCATTTGCAGAGGAGACCACTTTCGCAGAGATTGTCCTTGCATCCCCCGGATACTAAGGGACTGGTCTCCTCGTTTGCACAATCCGGTGTCATCAACCTCTGGAGATCATGTTGAAAGCACACCGTCAACTAGTGAAAGTGAAGCCCCAGGACGAAAAGGGAAAGTTAGATTTCCTTGTAAACTGTGCGAAGGCGACCATGCCCTCCACCGTTGTCCCTTCTTAGATGAGGCTAAAAGAGTTTTGGATGATCGTCTGGTTTCACCGTTACAACTTCCTCCTGGATATAAAAAACTCTTGCCGAGTCCGTCACTAGTTGAGAACCCAACTGGCCCGCTCAAGTGGTCGGCTGAAGCGCCTGTCATTGAAGATAAACCAACTGAATCCATACCAGACGAAAGTCAAAAGGTCGAGGCGGCAGTTGACCCGGTCTTGCCTTCAGAGGTTCTATCTTTGGATGATACAGTCACTGAAGAGAACAAGGATGACACCGTTCAAATTCTCTTCATCAACACAGACTCCGATGAACATGGGGGAAATCTACCCATTCCTTTACCGCAGGAAGGAAGTTCATCAGAGCCATACCCGGCCGTCTACTCGGTCCACCTCCAAGCAACCTAGTTGTGTCCTTCGATTGGAATCAACTAGGCAGACCCCGTTTGCCAGCAAGCATACCATTCCGAATTATCATTCAAATATATAGAATGGTCATGGCTGGTGCCATCATAGATGAGGGGGCTTCTGTGAGTATCCTTTCCTCTATTGCTTGTAAAGCGCTTGGTTCGCCATCGCTGTTGCTTGAAATGAGAAATCTGACAGCCTTTGATAAAGGAACCAGTCGACCTTTAGGGATCCTTCCCGATGTGCCCATAACATTGAGAGGGATGACAGTTCGCATGAACGTCATGGTCGTTCAAGGACCCTTGGATTATAACCTACTCCTTGGACGAGACTATATTTATTGCATGGGAGCAATTGTCTCCTCACTCTTTAGAGTAATGTGTTTTCCGCACGAAGGAAGAGTGGTCAAGCTCGTGGACCAGCTTTCATTTCCCGGATCACGCATAGCAAATAGTCATATACCGTCCCTAAATGGTCTTTTCATGCAAGAAATGTCTCAATCCCCAGTCTGTCCTCCCGATAAGCACGAGTAATTCGGAGGGATATGCCTGAAACCCAGGGGCATGCATCCTGGTCTGCTTCGGCAGGAGAACTTCGGGTATAGAGTAGGTTTCTGCGGGATAATATGACTAGTCTGTACCCCGTCCGTGATTGGAAGAGGGGTTATTCTAGAATAAGATTCTCTTGTCAAAGTTATGTGAGTTGGCGGGCATCGTCGCTCACCTTTGGTAGACATCGCTGAAGAAGTGTTTTATTTTTTGTGCGAATAGGACAATCTTTGGGTAACCTGTAAGAGGTAGGCCTCTCCCAATGGAACAAATGTTTTGTCTGCAAATTGAGGGGTAACCTTGAAACTTTGTTTTATACCTGGGGGTATGCAAACCTTTTGGCATGCAAGCAAAGAGCGATTATTTATCCGTTTTTTGGATTAGTCGTTTCCTAACTTGCATTAAGAAAGGATGTGGGGAAAAAATCTAAAAGTTGTCGTTTTTATATGAGACATTCTTATCATATGACTGGATTAATCGAGCAGTTTTAGCGCATAGTTCAAGCTCGTTAAAAAATAAACATAAGACCGAGCAAACGTTTCCACCCGCGTTTAAGCTCGTTAAAAAATGAACTATTCCCACGGTAAATAACCACCGTGAATATAGAACTTCAGCCATTAAAGCCTTGGTCGTGTTTGCACCGTCACCTCCACTTTTTCATTGGCCGATCATTCACCTCCATTTGATTGTTTACCCATTTTGAGGAACAGCTGCGAAGAGTGATTTCACTAGTCATCCTTGTGACACTGCTGTGATTGGAAAATTCCAAACCGTACCTGGAATCAGCTGCTACCCATTTTATCACTTGTTCCTCAAAAGACGAGTCTTCTTTAAGATCTTTTCAACTGACTCGTAAAATATGAAAAGATTGCCAAGTTTTGGCCTTCCAAGCTCGTTAAAGCGACAGGAAGTGCTATCCCTCCTCTAGATTTGAATCTTTTTGGACCTGAGGGATTATTGCACAAAAAGATCGAGCGCTTGTTTTGTTCGACTCGTTAAAGCTAATCAAAAATTCATCCCTTTTGTATTGTTTTATACTTTTTCGGACTTAAGGGATTAGATGATGAAAAAGGAACTTCGGAGTTACCTTTACGTACCTTTTCAGACTCTCTAAAAATGAAAAGGACCGAGTTATCTTTGTCGTTAGACTCGTTAAAAAGATTAATAGTGACAAACTTGTCTTTAGGCGAGAACGAGTTTCACTATCGCTAGGCTCGTTAAAACATAGCGATGGGTTTGCCCGAAGGGAAAATTATAGAACAAGCATATGTTATCCTCCTCAAGCTTGACAAAAATTAAGAGGTACTGGTCAGCAATGACTGGGGAAAATTTGGGAAGAAAACTTAAAGAAACTTTATTGGTAGCAAGTCTCTCTTGAACATGACACTTCCACTCCGTGCCTGAGTCGGGTTGGGTTGTTTCATTCACCGGTCACATCACCATGGTCACGCCATACCATCCAAATTTGGGGTAAATGCTACCAATCCATCACATAAGTGTCGCCGACATGTTCAAGAGAAGTCATCCAGAGAAGTCACCCGTGTCCCATCCACTACCATACATTATACTTCATTCTTTCATGACCGCCACCCTGAACCATATATCATCAGATCGTTTTCACCTCCATCAAAATCATTTGCTCTGTTCCGTGTCATTGATGTGGGATTCATTAAGGCCCTCCTTTGACGGATCGCTTCTTGTCGACATCAGCTCATTATCCAAGAAGTTGATCTAGGAACACCCCATTCAGTACTTTGAAGCTTGCATGCCTCAATGGCAAGTTTCTCACTTCTGGCAACAGGTATACATCAATGACCTTCGACTGAAAGATTTTGCGTGGTGTTCGACGCCAAGTCCTTTATTCACACCACGTGAATTGTACTGCAGTACCTTGAGGGTCATTATCATTATTGGTGATTCCTCTCGCGCTTGTTAACAATTTACATCATTGACTGGTAATCAAGCGATGTCTTTCCATGTTCGACTTCAAAACATTTCTCACATGGATCGACTTGTACTTCGAGTGAAGATCAGACGAAATTGAAGACCCCGGATCTAGTTTCATCCATCCGGGCTGCGATATATATTCAGGAAAAATAGAGACATTGAAATGTACAGCATTGCAGCACAGATAATCATCCTACCAAAAGGTTGATGACTTCATCAGAATCATCAGTCTACCATCAGACGATTGTCTATCCTATGTACATGAAAATGAATTTATAAATATGAGCATGGGAATGCCCGCCTCAGCTAGATCATGAAAACAGTATGAAGATAATGTATTGTATTGTATCTTATTACAGGTCTCCTCTTAGCATTGAAAGAACTTCGGATCCTCCTAATAAAGCATTTCATCCGATAAACGGCCTCATACTTTAGGGGGCAACTGTTATAGACATTTTTGTGCCTTACAGCTATAAGCATGAAATGTCCATAAACCAAAGGATCCTAAGTCCCTAAAAGTGTTGTTCCAGCTCCTAAAGAAACAAGGTCAACAAATTACAGCTTCTCCCAGAAGTTCTCCACCAGAAACTGCTCAGAACTAGTCAAATCAGGATCATTTCAGCTGCTCCACTAGCTAGCTGCGTTGCAAATCACCCAAATGCACTAGCTAGGTGCGTTGCAACGCACTTGAATGCACTACTAGGGTGCCTTGAGCGGGAAATGACAAGTGGCAGAGTCATTCCACGAGGTGGAGAGACAATGGAAGCTTCCAGAATCTTCTCCAATGACACTTGCCTCACTGAATTCGACCAGTGATGAGTAAGAGGCTCTCAGTCTCCAAGTGGAAGCAAGAACTGACAGAGAGAGGCCACTAATCAATTCATGAGCCGACTCATCCTCTTTGCATACATCTATATATGGATCCCTCACCAAGAGATCCAGAGGCTAGAATTTTGTACATTGCAGAGAATTGTTGTTGGTTTTGAGATAGATATCAGAGTATTGGGTGACTTATGCTTTGTTGGAGGTGAAGAGGGGATTCTATGCTAGGAGGTTGATGCTGGATCAGGAATCATCGGTTGTAACTCCTCCCGGATCTTCTTGTTTTATCAATAAAACTATTTGAGTTTCTCCTACATGCTTGTATATCATTGATGTTTGTTATATTTGTATGTTTAGCTTAAATTTGATCCTAAGCTTTTTATGAACATAAATCCATGTCTTTGTGTAGTTTCCTTCTTCTGTGATCTTGCAGGAACTTGGTGACACTGGGCAAGTAAGGGAGCAGGTAGCTGGAAGCTGCCAAAGAGGAGAGAGATTGGATCAAAGGACTAGCGCAAGACACAGGTTAGTTCATCCTATTCTTCTTCGTTTATATTTCATAAAGGAGAATACAAGAGTAGTTTTCCCTGTTTGTTTCTGAGGTCACTCTCACAACTTAGTGGGATAGGGCCGTTCTGAATAGACACTTTTCTCGATAACAATTAGGGAGATTGTAGGGTTTGAGATTAAACATGGCAAACAATGCTTGTGACTTAGATTAGAAAATCAAAACCAAGGTGAAGAATGTTTACTTACTTGTGGGAATGGAGAGCAAGGGAAATTTTGAAGTTTGCTTGAGGATTTGGAGGTTTTTGAGCTCTCCTCCTAAAAGCGGAGCGCCACTGCCAAAAGTGCAATGCCACTTCAGGATGACTTTTGACTACCTTTTCGATGTCCAAATTTGGAATGTGATAGCTCATTGGAAAGCTTATCGAGTCTAATTTCCATAATATATTGAATGTTTCAATTTTGAGTTCATTTTCCCTATCAAAAGTCCAACCTCCCAAGACTCATCAAAATGTGCATAATGAGGCTGCCAAAATGCATAGTGCTGTTACAGTCAACTTTTGAAGGTCTTACTAAACTCCAAATTGAGCTCATGATAGCTCATTGGAAATATATTTGTGTCTAATTATCAGTTGACTCATCAAGAAAGTCATTTGGTCATTCCATCTAGGAGAAAAATTGATTTTACCAAGGTCACTCTAGAGGTGCATCAACCCTCCTAAGGCAAATGATGTTTTCAACATTTCTCCAAAACCATGAAACCTGTGTAAAAACTGAAAGAGGTTTTTCTTCTTGGGTCAGTTATGGATTAAAATATCTCTCACTTTTTTCAAATTCATCTTTTCTTGCTCAGAAACACAATTTGAAGAAAAATCGTCCCATATGTGTGGTGAATGGCTTGTTCCTTGGAATGACTTCTTGACAAATGATGGAGACCTAATGTTTGATGATATGAAATGGCCTCATACTTTTTGATATCCCTTATGCCTCCTCTACTCAGATATCTTTGATCCCATAGCCAACCCTAGCTCAGTGGGAGAGGAATTTAGGGTTTTAGTGCTTGTTTTTCTTTTGCTTTTGCAGGTGAATTGGTGCTCATGATGACTTGATTTTTGCAGTGGCAGGTGCTTGAAAACATCACAAGATGCTTAGGAGCAGCTAGGAACCAATATTACATATGAAAAGATAAAATTAAATCATAAATGAAGATAAAAACAAAATACTATGTTTTCACCTCAAAACGTTTTTTGAGGTGAGAACTACATTAGGCTTTCAATATGATAAATTATGGCTTTACCAATAATTATTGGCCTCCTGATGTCCTTTCTGATCATTATTGGCATGTAATTATTGGATTTGACCATGGTGGGACCCTAAAACCTAATGAGACCAAACCCTAAGACATAATTAAATGAATTGCAAAGTGAACATGAGCCATGACTAAAATATATGAAAGACAATCAGCAAGTATAGTTTTGAGGGAAAATTTTGAATAAAACCCTACCATCAGTGAATCCATGACCTAATGGAATGCAAACTCATCAGTATGGTACTCCTACTATGAAATGAAAAAGAGCAGATTTTGATCACTGATGGCAGTGTGAAACACTGACACTAACAATAGCTTCAACCATGAAAACTACGACAGCTTTGACCATGGAAACTATGAAAACTTCAACCACGACAACTACGGTAGCTTCGACCATGGAAACGACGAAAACTTCGACCATGGAAACTACGTCAACTTCTCTGCTCCTAGCTTGAACCTGTGAGAGACTCTTTAACCCAAGAATAATTCCACAAAATTGTCTTCCTTGCTTTTCTAGGCTCTAGTTGCTTCTCTACCTCTTGTCTTGTCCCATTGAAAAATATGAGCTTGAATGTATGGATTTAGGTTTCTATTTATAGTGGTTTTTCCATATTTTTAAGGGACACGTTCCTTTGCCAAGGGTTATGAGCCTACTCAAGTTGTCTTGGATAGTTTGATAATTTTTGACATACGCTGATTTAAAAAATTGACTTCTCTTGAACAATAAAGAATTTGGTGGCGTGTAATAGCTTGTTAGAAAGACAAAAAAATCCTCTACACTCCTATGCAAGTCCCATCCTTAAATAGGGTCATTTGACCACCAATAATTATTTTTTTATGACACTTTCACTTCTCCTTTTGTTGCTCCTTTTGATGAGAGAGTTTGATCTCTCCAATACTAAAAATTGCTGCTATGTGTCCATGAATTCTACAATTATAACACTTTCTAAATATATTCTTCTTCTTGGGACTTCTTCGTTTGTTATGCTACCTCTTGCATGGTATATAGAGCTCATTACTTTTGTTGCAACTAGATGCTCCGACATTTTCTTATTGGCTTGTATATGCTTGAGCACTGGTTTTGACCCTTTCCATTTCTTCTCTTATAGAAATTGCTTCATCCTTCAATTTATGAAATTTATCCTCCAACTCCTTGTTTTCAGCCATGAGCCTTTGAATCTCTGCCTCTAGTGCCATCATCTTTGATTTCTCATTATTTTTTCAACTGATGTTCAATATATCACTGTAATCACTAATTCCTTCATATTACTGTGATGAGGATTGATTAGTTATTGCAATAAAAGTACAATCCTTTGCATTTTTCTCCATTTCTGAAAAAATCAAATTTCCTCAAAGATACAAATTATGCAACTTACCCAACATATCTTTGGAAATATCACAATGCTTCACATGCATGCTATCATATTTTGAAATAATATTCAAAATAATATTTTTAGCTAAATAATTTGATCTATCTCTAACTCCATATTCCCTTCATCAACGGATAAAAAATATAATTCACTCTTCAAGTTACAAATTTACCTTGATGAAGTACTAAAATACCTTGTTGATCCATTTCTGAAAATTTGCAAAAGTTATTCCAAAATCTTCAAGATCCACTCTCCAGTGATCAAGCTATACCCAAGATCCATGCTCTGATACCAATTGTTGGAAACTAGATCGCTACTGGGGGGGGAATTAGTAGTGGAAGCACATATACACTTTCTCTCCAATTACTAATATGATTACCATGCACAAACTATAATACAAAACCATAGATCAAAGAATCAAAATAAACATGTAATCATAACATCATTCAACATAATGGACACAAGTATGTATGGTGGAAAACCCTTCCCTGGGAAAAAAACCACCCTATTGATGTTGTGCTACTCAATTATTTTATTAATTTTTTTAACACATTTTACATGGATCAGCTCACTCCCATGAGCTAGAAGACTCGAATTATTTCATAGTATGCTGGCACTTATCAGATAGGAAAATATTTCTCTCATGGATCTATAAACTACCATCTGCTAAAGGCCACCATGATCAATGATCCTCGCCCACCTGAGATTGGACTTTCCAACTCCTATTGGATGGAGTAATATTTTTCTTCTAATAAATCCACCTAGTCACTATATACTTTGAAGCCTATGTGCCTTCACTTCCTCCATGTGAGCCTTGTTTTGTATATTTTCACACTGGAATCCCAATCCATTCAACATTAACATCACAAAAACACCATCATTCTTAACCAAAAGCTCCAATAAAAAATTGAGAACATAATAGGAGAAGACAAACTCCAAAATATCCACTATCGTCCACTCAATCTCATCAATCACTACACCAATCCACACTTCATCTTCTCACTCACTTCATAAATGTGATGGTTGAAACATACTTCTACTCACTATTGCTACAATTGCAAACTCCTTCGGAAATTCTGTAATACAATCCTCATATAGTTTACATGCTCTTCTCCAAGGTCACACTAACTCCACACGATAGCTAGACAAACAACCATACTAGCATTGAGCTTCCTATAATATGTAGATTAAGTCGAGTTCTCAACTCATTAATTACACAAAACTACTAGACTTCACAACTCTGTTCATATGCTTGATTTCATCTAGATTTAGCTCATTGGCTCTATCAAACCACTAACTCCACTTGCCTTTTGATATCTTCAACTTTAATCATCTTTTGGAGGTCCCACAAACTTTTTTGACAATAAACCGAAAAGTTACGATCAAGAATGTTGACACAACATAAAACTTAGTTGATTAGGATGCAGAATGAAAATAAATTCACGTGAAAAACCTTAGTCACTCCCACAACACTATCTCCATGCATCTGGAAGTCATATTCACTCTCATGAGCCTACCTCCATGTGACCAGATCTCTTCAGCTGCTCTTATGAGTCTATCTCAACGTGATTAAGGCTAAAGATGAAGAAAACCAATGCATCTTCAATCCAAAACCTCTACAAACTGATGGAACACCTTCTATCATATGATCACTCCTATAAACATTTGTGACAAGTATTAAACTGATGAAATAGGCTAAAAACAAGTCAATGAAATGCAATAAATATTCTTCCAAACTTAGCACCAAGAGCAACACCTCTAGCTCCTAAAGGAGAAACCACAACATCTATAAACACCTCCGACACATGTAGTAGAAACTCCAAACTGAAACCAACATCACATGTGGAATCCATCTCCAAGTCACCTCCACTAGGTCTAGTCATAAGTATGTTTACATCAATGCAAGCTAACAAGATCAACAAGCCAAACACACATCACCAAGAACTCCACATGCATATGACAAGAAACACCATGAAACTGTTGACATCAATGCCAACACTACAAAATAATCATGGTGTCCAATGTTTCTTTTGCTACAATAGCAAAAAGAGGTGGTTAGCTTGCCACCTATTATGGCAAAGACATACAGACCTAGTATAAGATGCAGAAATCCACAGAGTTTGCCAATAACTATTTTTACACTATATGGGCTAATCTCAACACAAGTGGCACCATTAAATCTTTATGTCGAAAGCCTGCTAAGTTCTAACAGTGGCCATACATAATTTACCTAGCTAAGGTTCTCAAGGATATGTATCAGTATCTCATTGTTATGTGTTGTAGGATGCATGGGAAAAATGATGCTATAGTATTTGAAGAGAACTAGATATATATACTAAACATGGTAGTCATATTTCAGATGATTTATGAAATTGGTCCTCCTGACATGTCTGATCAAGTGAAGGAATCAATAGATGATATCAAATATTGGTTTGTTGCACTTGAAAGTAAATATATTCGATGCTTTGGATGAGAAATTTCTCCTCACCTCAGGTCACAATATGTAACTAATAAGGTGGTCCTACAAGAAGAGGCATATCAGTTGAACAAAGGGTTGTTAGGAGTCATTCATAGAAGGAAGGAAGACCCTTGGCCCAATTTTTCTTTGATGATCGGATTGTATGAGCTAAAGATCCATAAGGCGGTGGAGGTAGAAATACAAGATTTGGACTACTTTCACTTTGTCTTCAAGGAATTTCACAGATATGAGCACAGAAGAGTGTGCATGAAGTATTATGAAAGGATTGGCTTCACTTGGGGATATTCATCAATTTATACAACATAAGATGATAAGGTAAATAACTGGTACAATGTAGTAAGAAGAACACATCTAAGAATTGAAGCCAGTTCCCTGCATGATATATAGGTACAAGAGGCACCACAAACAACTCCTGAAGAAAAGAGTACAACTCCCTGGAAAAGGATCAAGCGTGATTCAACATGAGAAAGTAGTAAGAAATGGAAAGTTGATCCTTTGAATAAGGGAGCTATCCAAGCTAAACAAGAAAGGAAAGAATTAGATGGAAATATGAAGCAAGAAGAAGAGAAGAGGAAGCAAAAAGAGCTACTCATGAAGAAATAGGGAGATGAAGAGGAGAGATTGAGAGTAGAAGAAGAACAAAAAATCAATTCACAGGAAGAGGAAGAAACATAAAGGCTGGAGGAAGAAAAATTGACTCAGGAAATCAAGGAAGAGTTGGAGGAAGATGATACCATCCAACCCATAGATGATGAACTGGGTTCTCTAGCAGAATCTTCTCTTTCGATTGGTCATCTCCCATTTGATGAAATGGAAATCACACTGCCACCTAAAGACGAATTCATGGATGTGTGTAATGCCACATTTGATTAGCTCGAGAAAAGGATCATGGAGCAGAGGTGAAGATACTTCCCAAATGATCCTAAAAAACTAGTCTTGATATCCATAGAAAAGGTGATAACTGCTAATACTCGTAGGAATCCTATTGAAATTATGGTGAACAATGTTTCTTTTGTTACAACAACACAAGAAAAAGAGTATTTTTTGAGTGAGAATGTGTGACTGAGGAAAGAGTTGGTTGCAGTAAAGAAACAAGTGGAACATCTCGCTATGGAAAACCAGTGATTATCACAAATTCAACATTGTACAATAGTATTCAACCATACAGGAAGAATTGGGGCTAATGGAGGACACCATTGCACAATTGTATGATGAGATGATACTTATATAGCAAGTGGTGGCACCCCTCGTTAGCATTCAGAAGAAAACACAAGCACTCTTAAAGATCATTAAAGTGGTAAATAGAGTTATTAATCAACTCGAGAAACGGGCTGCCAAATATCTAAATGTTCTAAAACACGTATTTAGAAAGGACATTATTTCCGCTAAAATAGATAGAGTATAGTTGAGACTCCATCATCATAACTACATATGTCTAGGAGAAAAATTGACTAACACTATTGCCGCTTACGGCCAACTACACAACAGATTCGAGTCTCTAAGACAATAACATGGGATGCCTTCAATAGGATCACTTGAAGAAATAAGAGGCAAGGAAATTATCTTTTAGGAAATCAAGAAATACATAAAACAAAATAGGTAATAATTATAACAAGAAGTGTTTGATATCACCAAAAACATTATTCTACAATATGCCATCACACTAGCTAATGCCCATATGATGTTCCCATGGCTATGGAATAATGTACAATCAAGCTCCAAGACCATATTGACAGAAACACTAGAGGTGAAGAGGTGGTATGCAGCGGACATGCTAGTTCAGATCAAATTCATCTCTATGGAGTTTAGAGCATGGCATGCATACTTGACCAATGAGCTCCATGAGGAAGCGAATGACTTGTCAATTTGATAACGTTTTTTCATATTAGTAGTTTGGTCTCATATAACCATTGTCTTATATGTAATTTTTCTTTTGTAATAATTTGTATGTAATGGAATCCAAGAGGCACATGTGGAATGTGAAAAGCCACATACATAATGCAAAAGTTCATGTATAGAAGCCCATAGGTCATAGAAGTTGAACAGTCATGACGAAATTCTAAATCCATTCTCTTTTTATTATAAATAGCTCATCACAACTCAAGTAAAGGGCTTGGATTCTTGCAGTCTTTCCTTGATTCTCTTGTAGTGCATAGGAGATAGATAATTCTTTGGAGAAGCAAGTTGTGGCTTCATGTTCCACTATTGGGTCTAGTGTTTCACCTATGTAATTTTTTACTTGGAATATTTCATTTATAATCAAAAACTCTATGAGCTAGCACTTCTTCATGCATGTATATTGGATGTAGTAATTTTATTCTTGTTGTGTTTGCAATAGATGTTGGATTAATTACATACTAATACTAATGAACTATTTGATTTCTTAGATATGGATATTGTTGAATGAGTGTTGTTGTCCCTGCATTATTGTTGTTTATGGTGTGAAATAAATTTCATGTAATTAGCAAGCCTTACTCTTTGCTCCCAGGTCTCCCTTAGGATGGTACTATTACTTCCCTAATCGAAGGCTCATTTCCCTTTACCATCATGGAAGTTCCTAGTACATCTTACAGGTGTCACACAAAGCTTGCATACTTGCTGCCCCAAAGAGGTGTTTATGTTCTCTTGTGTATGTGTCGTAACTAAAGCATATCTCTAAAAACTTTGCAATGGTGACTGGACCATATAGCTAGATGGGACTTCTATACCAAACAATGTGAGGTCTAATTGGGACCTCATATCAGGGAGATCCCCTGCATGTTGGCAGTATCTAGCATTGTCAACATTTTGGATCTAGAAGGAGGGCCAGATGACAAGTTGAGACTACAAAGTCTATTTGAATCTCTTACCTTTAATGGATTTATACCAAGTTATAATCCCAAGGTATTTCTATAAAGCTTTAGATATTTCAATCCTCGTGGATTTATTGCATAATTTGCCATATTTAAAGTTTGATGGCAAGGTGTGGTGGAGGTAAATTCTTAGTGTGGACATAAACGATTCCTCTAGCTCGAGAGAGCGAGTCTAGCCAGAAACAAACAATCTATGGAAAACTTCCTTAAACTAGAATCAAATAAGATGACCTACCTCTTAGAATGCTATTCCACTTGGTGATGATCCTACTTCCTTACTCCAACTACTTTCTATTTCCTTCCTTTGAATACCTGAAACAAGAAAACAAGAAATAATGACAAATGTGATAGCATAAAAATTGCATTCAGCCTACTTAACAAGTCAAGGAACATTAAGCCATCAAATGTAAGATAAAACTTCAATGTAGGAAATCAAGCAATAGTTGTATTCGTATAAGTTCAGAAAGAGATTACAACCAATGCCTTGACATTGTTGGTCTCCTCCGACGTATCCAGGTTCCCACACTTCTGCTAGCATCTCATGGATAGCCCCAACAATGGAAGTTTTAAGGCTTCTTCTCTTTAGTCTCAAACCAAACCAACCACACTATTATCCCTCAAACATAAACTAGAGAGCTACAAGCTATAGATGTCTTGCTAATTATTCAAGCTCCAAAAATACCAACACTGAAACTAGTGAAGCTTATAAGAGGAGGGGTTTATATAGCTTGGATGGAGGGGATAAGGTTCCTCTTATCATGGGAGAAGGTTTTATCTCTTCATTTTGTTCCATCCTAATAGGGGAAAGGAGTCCAAACTGACTTCCTCGACTCCATCCAACCCAACCATTTACCAGACTTCTGTTACGAAGCTTCTAGACCTAGAAGCTTCAACTCCATATTTAAAAAACTTGCTAAAATAGGATAGATGCAACTGAGAAAAGGCTCAGTAGCACCTTACGACGATAGTCCTAGTTTTAATCTCTACAAATTGGCGCAAGGAGGAAATTGGTCATTAGCGTCAGTCTTGTAAAATGGGGTAAAAGGAAGATTCTTGGGAAATAATTCAAAAGGGAATCATTCTGCTCATGAAGAGGGACATAATGGGAGTTTCTTCATGATGGGAAAGCATGTAGGGTTCACTCTAGAGGTCCTCCAAGATTGTGGAAAGGGGAGTACAAGAATAGTAACAAAATGTTGTGTAACAAATGCCCCCTAAAGCGTGAAGGCTGAACTAGAGTGAGGGGCGAAATGATTTACATGTAGATGTAGGGAATGGGAGTCCATCATTGGAAAACCTGCAAGCATGCATAGATACATATAAATATCATGGTATGGACGCATCCATCCAGAGAATGATCATGTAAATGGATCCAAGGCATGGGTGCAGCCATCCAATAGAGAGGGTCATATCGAAACCAAGGTATGGTTGTAGCCATCCAATAATGAGAAGGATCACATATAACAACTCATGGTATGATCGCAAACATCCATCTGAAAGAGACATGTATATAACCATGATCATATCACCTCACCTTGAAACCTGGACTTGTCTCATTTGAGCCTAGCATCTTGCACTCCAACACGACCCGATCAGAGTACAAATCCTAACATGTGAATGAATGTGTTGAAGTAGAACATGCTAGAAAGTCGCTTGATTACCGGTCAATGATGTGAACCATTAACAAGCGCAAGAGAAACAATCAATAATGACAATGGCTCTCAAGGTACTAGCAGCACAGTTCACTAAATGTGAATAAAGGAACTAAAGTCGAACACTCGTGAAATCACCCGATCGAACGCCAATGATGTGAACTTGTCGTCGAGTGCGAAGAACTTTCCATTAGGGCATGAAAGCTCTAAGGTACTGGAAGGGAGTCTCTCGTCGAGCTTCCTAGATAATGAGCTAAAGTCGACAGGAAGTGACCATGTTGAAGGAGGGCCATCATGTATTCCACATCATCGACATGAGACAAATGGATGCAATGATTTCAAATGATAGAGAGAATCAGGAGTAAGTGTAACTGTAGAGGGACTAACTCTTGAACATATCGGCGACACAACTCTGGAGTTTGTTAGCTTTTGGATCAACAAGATTGGTGGTCATGATGACATTGCAGAGATCAAATGGAAGGAAAAAATGAACAACCCAACCCAGGAAGGTCAATGATGAAAAGGAGGATATCCCAACCCGACGCGAAGCAGAAAGTGTCATGTACAAGGGTGAGCTACCAACACAACTGATAGACTTTCCCATTTTCCCCCACCATTTCTGGTAGGTACCCCAATTATTTTGTAATCGCAAGATTGAAGGGGATATAATGTGCTTGCACTGTAAGTTCATCCTTCAAATGAATCTAACCTAGTAAGTTTAATGAGCCCTAGAAAGCAGAAGCTCATGTCTGTCATGGTGACAAATCCAATGTCGTTTAATGTTTTAAAGAGTCAAACAAAGGTGTAACTTGATATCTTTTTCATGTTAAGAGAGTTTGAAAAAGACGCAGAAAAGAAAACTCCACGTGGTCCCTTTTCATACATTTGTGTCTCTTGAGCTCGAAAAGGTAGAAAATGATACTTGAGAGAACCGCTTGACCATTTCATTCAAGGAATACCTTTTTTGTAAATAGTTTATCCTCGTCCGAAAAAAGGGGTAAACATATACTGGGAAAATAGAATTTCACAACCTTTAACTAGTTCAAAATGACAAGAGCTTGGCAATATTTTCATATTTTGAGAGTCAAAAAAGAGCTTAAAGCAGACTCACTGCTTTTATTTGCTTTAACGAGTCTAAAAGGGAAAAAGTACTCGGCAATATTTTAAATTTTTTACAAGTTAGAAAAGATCTCAAAGGTGACTCGTCTTGGAGGAACGAGTGGTATAAAGGGTATCAACTGGTTCTAGTAATGGGGAACTACTCGATAACATGTAATGGTAAAGAGGCTGGCTAACAAGACTACTCATTGCCGTGGTTCCTTAGGAAAGGAAAAACAACCAAGTGAAAGCATATGAGCAGCCAAATAGATGGTGTTGATGGAATAAAACAACCAAGGCTCATCTAGCACAAATTAGCTGATAAAAATGACAATCACGAGATGTCAATTGGGCATGGGTTCATTTTTACACAAGCTTGAACCATGGGGAACTCTGCTTGAATTTGGTTTCATGTTTACACAAGCTTGAAATGAAAAACCATGCTTGAGTTTGGTTTCATTTTTACACAAGCTTGAAACAAAAAACTATGCTTGAGATACAATTTGCATGCCCCCAGCATAATGACTCAATCTAAGGTACATGCCCACCAAGATCCATTTCATTCAGCTAGGTGGATGGAATGAAAGTTCACTTTCGAGATCCAGGAAAGACTCGACTGGTATTTTATGAGATCTTAATCAAAGACTCGATTTGGAAAAGGGAGTTGTTTCATTTTTTTAACGAGGTTAACACAATAAAAGAACTATCATCGAATATCTATTTCAATTTTTAACGAGGAAGATATAGGAAGAAACTATCCTCGAATGCGTTGATTCATTTTTTTAACGAGATTAACACAAGACCAGGAACCATGCTCCAAGGTTCGTGTTTCATTTTTTAAGGAGCTTGACATAAGACAAGGAACTCTGCACCGACACATTGTTTCATTTCTTAGGTAGGTTGACACAAGACCAAGAACTATCCTCATGTCATTTGTTCATGGACCATACGAGAACACGGCTCCCAAGGGGTCCTCACTAGAAAGGAGAACCACACTCTAGGAGGAATACATGTCAACTCTTACTAATGACAGATCGGGTTCCAATTCCCCTAGTATATAATGGACTATACCATCTATGTGATCATCAATAGATGTAAAGACAGAACGGGTAACCACATAATTGACCTATGGTGGGGAAGGAGCTAATTTCATACCATAACCAATAGGAGAGAATGGTTGTAAAGGAGGCACCTAGTGGCCAATGAACAATAATTGATCAATGGTCACTATTCTCCCTTCATGTGGAACAAATCACATGGAAAAGTGAATAAACAAGGGCACCCATGACATAAACATAGTCGCGTCCAAGGAGAATATTGAAATCTAAGGGACCTTGGACTACCATCATGTCTATATAGACGGTCTTTCCTCCCAAAGTAACAAGAAACTTCAGAAGGATCCCTAAGGGTTGATTGGTTCCTCTATTGAAAGCCAACAGATTCTGAGTGATAGGCACAAGATGTGGGGAACCCAGAGCTTACCAACTAGTAGAAGACATGATCCTAACTAATGTGCCTTCATCTACTATAATGCCATGTACTACCATATTATAGGCTTGTACTATAATCTGGCAAGGCACATAAGATGGAAGGTGGAAATCATTTAATTGACTCCAATCAAAAGAAACGACATAAATACTTGGTGGGGGCATCATATGATTGCCCCCATGCTTTGCAGGAATAAGAGAAGGACTCTCCTGAACAACTGGGATGGGAGGGCCACTCTTCGGCTCATGAGAATCTAAGGAGATGAGAAGAACATGAGAATTATGATCACTACTCTCTTCGGGAACAGAGTGAAAAACTGAAGGCGTGTAGGTTTTAACCCCATACAAAAATTTCCTACATACGAATTCTAAGAACATAAAATAAACAATTCGAGAGAATAACACATATACACAGAGATTTTCCCCTGGATCCTAAAACCCAGACTTCTAGCTTGATTATTCATTATGTTCCTTTCAATGTTACAATACATATATATGCATGCCGAAGCATCCAATACCATGGACCGAAAAACCATCGTGCCCAAAACCATGTGCAAAAAACATGCACAAAACCATAGGTAGGTTCGCCCACATAATATAGGGTCCCAAAAAAATTTCCCCGGGGCGCTACCCCGAACCCCATAGAGGGGGGATAACCACCCCCTTATGACCTCCTGTTGCACAATTGGTACAACAAAGGGGGGGCTCCACCCCCACTCTAACCCCCTAGTTGACTAGGGTAGCTAGTCGTGGAAATAATATAACACAACCCAACATTCTCCCACTTTTTGTTTTCTTTCCATAGGGGGCTACAAGACAGATTAGTCATTTATCCAGCCTTGTAACACCCATTGTTTCTCTACACCAAGAGAACTTCTCAAATCTCACAGATTTTGTCAATGCATCTGCAGTATTCTTCAAAGTGTGTACCTTTACCAACAACACCTTTTTGTCTTCTATTATATCCCTCACAAAGTGATACTAAACATCAATGTGCTTTGTCTTTGAATGGTAAGAAAGGTTCTTTGCCAAGAAAATTGCAATTATCACAGTCTATTCTTATAGCTCCCTATACTAACCCCATACTTGAACACAATCTCTGCAACCAGACTGCTTGCTTGCATGCATGAGTGGTTGCCATGTATTCTGCCTTTGTAGTTGATAATGCCACTACAAATTGTTTCTTACTCATCCAACTGACTACACCTCCAAATAGGTTAAACACGTACCTACTTGTAGATCTTCTCTAATCCATATCTCTAGCCCATTCTACATCGACAAATCCATGAATATCCAAAACTCTGTCAAATCCTAGTCTTTCTTGGTAGCACAAACCATAATCACTAGTGCCATGCAAATACCTAAAAACCCACTTCACTGCTATCCAATGCTCCTTCCCTAGTTTTGACATAAACCTGATCAATAATCCCACTGCTTGTGCAATGTCTAGTCTAGTACAGACCATTGCATACATCAGGCTACCGGTACACTTGCATATGGAACATGGGACATGTCCTCTTCCTCTTCTTGTGTCTTGGGACATTGTTCAACAGATAACTTCACAACTATAGGAATAGGAACCTTCACTAGTTTATTATCCTGCATATTAAGCCTTTGTAATATGGTCTCGACATACTTCCTCTGATTTAACCAGAGCTTCCTCTTTTCTAGATCTCTTTTAATTTCCATGCCCAAAATATAGTTTGCAGCACCAAGATCTTTCATTTCGAATTTGGAGGACAATTGGGTCTTCAAATCCTAGATAATTTCTTTGTCATTTCCAACAAGCAACATATCATCCACATACAATACCATATAGATAACATGGTCACCAATTAATTTAAAATACACACAGTGATCTACTTTGCTTCTGGTGAAGCCAAGTCCCCATATAAATGTATCAAATTTCTGATACCACATCCTTGGTGACTGTTTTAGCCCATATAGAGACTTCTTTAACTTGCATACCGATTCTTTCTTACCCTTCACCACAAAGCCTTCAGGTTGCTTCATGTAGATCTCTTCTTTTAGATCCCCATGAAGAAATGAGTATTCATATCCATCTGTTCTACCTCAAAATCAAAAGCAGCAACAACAGATAAAAGTAATATAATAGAAGCTACCTTGGAAACAGGAGAAAAAATATCACCAAAATCTATTCATGGCACCTAGGAATAACCTTTTGTTACCAACCAAGCTTTGTATTTCTCCACCTTTCCTTCTGAATTTGTCTTCCTCTTGAACACCCATTTGCTGCCAATGCGTTTCCTTCCAGCTAGAAACTCCACTAAATCCCAAGCCTTATTTTTGTGCAAATATGTCATTTCATCAACCGTGGTCTCTTTCTAGAGTTTTCCATCCTATGAATCTACTACTTCCTTCACAGTTATGTGATCATCATCAATAATATATAAAGCAAAATTTGAACAAAAAGTAGATGGACTATACCTTTCTAGCTGCCTTCTTTCTCGAACTGATCTTCTCACAACTGGAGTTTGTGGTTCTTCATCTTCTAATTCCTCTTTTTTTGTAGAGTCTAATTCTTCCTCCTTAAGCTCAAATTCTATCTTCTCATGTTCCTTTGGTTGGAATTCATGTTTAATAACATTTTTCACCTCTCTGAACACCACATCTCGGTTGTACACAACCTTCCTTGTTACTGGGTTCCAAAGCTTATAACCCTTTAAACCATCCTTATACCTAATAAAGATGCACTTTTCAAATTTACTATCCAAATTTGTTATTTTCTCCTTTGGAACATGTACATATGCATCACATCCAAATACCCTCAGATGTGAAAGAGAGGTTTTCTTACCAGTCCATACCTCTTGTAGATTTTTGTCCAACACTTGGTGATGATCCTGCTTTCTTACTCTAGCTACTTTTCATTTCCTTCCTCCGAATACCTAAAACAAGCAAACAAAAAACAACAAAAAACGTGATAGCATACAAATTTCATTCATCCTACTTAACAATTCAAGGAACATTAAGCCATCAAATGTAACATAACACTTGAATGCAGGAAATCAATCAATAGTTGTATTCATATAAGGTCAGAAAGAGATTACAACCAATGCCTTGACATTGCTGGTCTCCTTCGACGTATCCAGGTTCCCACACTTCTACTATCATCTCATGGATAGCCCCAACAATGGAAGTTTTAATGATTCTTTCCTTTACTCTCAAACCAAACCAAACACACTATTCTCCCTCAAACATAAACTAGAGATCTACAAGCTATAGAAGTATTGTTGATTATTCATGCTCCAAAAATACCAACACTGAAACTAGTGAAGCTTGTAAAAGGAGGGGTTTATATGGTTTGGATGGAGGGGAGATGGTTCCTCTTATCATGGGAGAAGGTTTTCTCTCTTAGGTTGGTTCCATCCTAATAGGGGAAAGGAGTCAAAACTAACTTCCTCGGCTCCAACCAGCCCAACCATTTACTAGACTTCTGTTAAGAAGCTTCTAGACCTGGAAGCTTCAACTCCATAATTAAAAAACTTGTCAAAATAGGATCAATGTGACTGAGAAAAGTCTCTGTAGCGCCTTATGGCGCTAGTCCTGGTTTTAATATCTGCAAATGAGCACGAGGAGGAAACTAGTCATTAGTGTTAGCCTTGTAAACTAGGGTAAAAGTGAGATTCTTAGGAAATGATGCGAAAGGGAATCATTCTACTCATGAAGAGGGACATAATGGGAGTTTCTTCATGATGGGAAAGCATGTAGGGTTCACTGTATAAGACCTCCAAGATCATGGAACGGGGATTACAGGGACAATGACAAAATGTTGTGTAACACAAGGGTACAACAATCATCCTTGATTATGTAATTGAATTTTTTCAATTTTTTTTTCAAGTGGTGTTTATTCTGAAGAAATTCTCGCAAGCTTGTTCACCATTACATTGGATGGTCATGCCAAGAAATGGTGTTATCTTTACCCACTTCTTCTATTTCTTCATTTAAGCATTTGGTTAATGTGCTTCGTCATGTTTTCAAAAAGTATGAATATCAATATGTTCTTAATGAAATAAAAAAAACTTAGAATGGCATCAAATGAATATTATTGAACAATTTGCAAAAATTATGCCAAAATCTCCAAGAACCACTCTCCAAAGATCAAGTTGAACCTGAGAGCCATGTCCTGATACCAATTTTTGGAAACTAGATCACTACTGAGAGGGGGGTGGTGAATCAGTAGTGAGAGAACATATAAACCTTTTCTCCAATTATTAATATTTTTACCATGCACAAACTAAAATACAAAACCATAGATCAGAGCATCAAAATAAACATATAGTCATAAAATCATCCAACACAATGTACACAAGTATATGTTGTGGAAAAACCTTCCCTGGGCGAAAAACCACCCTCTTGCTGCTACGCTACTCAATTATTTTATTAATTTGTTGAACAAATTTTACATGGATCAGCTCACTCCCATGAGATAGAAGACTCGACTTCTTTCACAGTATGTTGGAAACTATTAGACAAGAAATTGTTTCTCTCACAGATCTATGGACTACCATCTGCTGAAGGCCACTATGACTAGTGATCCTCACCCAACTGCCACTGGACTATCCGACTCCTATTGGATCGAGAAATATCTTCCTTCTACTAAATCCGCCAAGTCACTTTATACTCTAAAGCCACTCTGCCTTCACTTCCTCCATGTGAGCTTCATTTCATATATTTTCATACTCAACTCCCAATCCAGTCAAGATGAACATCACAATAACACCATCATTCTAAATTGAAAGCTCTAATAAAAAAATGTGAACAAAATAGGATAATACAATCTCCAAAATATCCACTAACTTCCACTCAACATCATCAATCACTACTCCAATCCACACTTCATCTTCTCACTCAATTCACAAATATGAAGGCTAAAACATACTTTATCTCACTACTGCTACAACTACAAACTCCTTTAGAAATTATGAAATACAATCCTCACACAGTTTACATGATCTTCTCCAAGCTCACACTCACTCCACACCACAACTAGATAATCAACCATACTAGCATTGAGCTTCCTCCAATATGTAGATGAAGTCTAGTTATCAACTCATTAATTACACATAACTGTTGGGATTCACAACTCTGTTCATATGCTTGATTTCATTTGGATTCAACTCATTGAATCTGTCATACCCATGCACTTGAGGCTAAAGATGAAGAAAACCAATGGATATTCAGTCCAAAACCTCTACAAACTGATAGAACACCTTCTTCATCATCTGATCACTACTCTAAACCCCTATGACAAGTATGCAAGTGATGAAATAGGCTAAGAAGAAGTCAATGACATGAAATACCTATTCTTCCAACCTTAGCACCAAGACCAATTCCTCTAGCTCCTCAAGGAGCAACCACAACATCTCTAAACACCTCCAACACCTATAGTAGCAACTCCAATCTAAAACCAACATCGTATGTGGAATCCATCTCCAAGTCACCTCCACTAGGTCTAGTCATAAGTATGTTGACATCAATGCCAACTAACAAGACCATCAATCCAAACACACATCACCAACCACCACATGCATATGAAAAGAAACATCATGAACCTATTGACATTAATGGCAACACTACAATAAAATAATGGTGGCCAATGTTGCTTTTGCTACAACAATAGACAGAGATGGTTAGCTTGCTACCTATTATGGAGAAGACATAGAGACCTATTATAAGATGCAAAAGCCCACAGAGTTTGCCAATAATTTTTTTTACACTAGATGGGTTAATCTCAACACAAGTGGCATTATTAAATCTTGATGTCAAAAGCCTCCTAAGTTCTGACAATGTCCTTATGTAATTTACCCGACCAAGATTTTCAAGGATATGTATCAATATCTCATTGTTATGTGTTATAGGCTACATGGGAAAAATAATGCTAAAATATTTGAAGAGAACTAGATATATATGCTCAACATGGTAGTTACCCGCAACAAAGTTTTTAATAGGGAAGATATGTTGCCCTTAGGGGGTCCTAACCCAGGTTCAGAGTTAGTTGCGGCAACCAACAAAGTCCTATACTACTGGCCCTTTCAGCAACAACCCACGTAGCGCAAGCTAAAGTCTCACCCGAAGGAGTATGGGGGGATCCTGGAACCAAGTTTCCACATCCAGAGATCAATTTTATGTCTTTTAGCACCGTAGATCTGCCTTCGCATAGAGTGATAAGCCCTTAAGGCTCGGTACTACAACTTTTTTAAAACAACCTTCCAACCTTCACGAAGGTCTATGATCAGCTTTTGCAAACCCCTAACAATCAATTTATCCACTTACGTGCATCAGAGAACAACCCTAAATTAGTGTTCACGCAGATCTACTTAATGTATTTAGTAAACATAACAGAATTCATCAGAGTCTTCGCGAAAGTACTTAGCATGCATTGCATACATTTATTAAGACTTATTAAAGAGAATCGCACAACATTCCATCAATATTTCGTAAAACACATAATTGATTAACAACATATAATGTTAACATAAATAAACAAAAATACACAATAATTCTTTGGAAACTGTCTTTATTGATCTTCAATTCAGATATACAAACTCAAAATTACCCTGCGCACTCAACTGCGGGGGTCCATACATTCAGCTATGGACTCTACCTAGGCCTCTGTGCACTTAGTTATAGAGTGTTTCTTCTCCTGTCTGACCCACTACTCTTAACTATTACTTCTCTTCTATGTCTTGATACATCCCCATTATCCCTTAGACTCTCTAAGACACACCTATTTATAGCCTTTTTCATACAATCCCATGGTCCACAGACAATGGGTGGATCTCAAAATGACTCAAAATTTATAGAAAAAAGGGGCTAAAACCCTTTTGACTCCTAATCGTCTATGCACTCCGCATCCACAAATTGTGGAGACTTTACATTAATTACAAAATTGTATCAAAACTTGGGTTATCTTAGCCCCAAAATTGACCCAGTGGACCCCATCCCAATGGGACCCCAACACAAAGATCGTGACTTGCTCTCGAGTCATTCAGCTGGCACTGCTATCTTACTGCGAAGATCCCCCAACTCCACCTGGATTACTATGACTTTGGAAACACTCTGAGTTTTTGTATGCTTGACATTCTCAACTAACTTTTCTATAGTTGGTCCTTTTGCAACCAGCTTCATTGTCTGTTGTGTCTGCTACAAGTCTTTAAGCTTAGCCTGAATAGTTTTCATGACTTGCTAAGCCTATTCCAATCATGGCTGCAATCTGGCCTTTAGCAAGGCCTCCTTCTTCTATGCTTCTTCTACCTGTGTTAGAAACTTCTTTCCCTCCTGTAATTTGGCTAAGCGTTGTGATGGTACTATGGAGAGCGTTATTGCCCTAAATTCATCGTACTGCCACTAAAGCTCCCTAACTTATACATTTAGTGTCTGCAGGTTTGGATCCTCCTGTAGATTGGTCACCAACTCGATTTCTTGCTCGAATAATGCCATGCAGTCAAAAACTGTGGCATCCAAAGTAGCCATTCCTTCTTTGATTGCAGCTCTGCACTGCTCATGGACCTTAGGTGTAGTCTTGGGCTGCAACTTTAACTGCATCTCTGTTATCTTCATATTGAGATCAAACTAAACTTGGCCAACCTCTTCTTTAGCTTCGTGCACACCAGCGGTGAGTTTTATGATCTTTGCTTCTGGTTGTGCATCCTCTGGCATGTGAGGCTCAGGCACTGTCCTACATGCCTCTGCAATTGCTAACTCTAGTCAAGAACTTTGTGCCTGCAACATCTCTTTTCCTTCAGTGCCTCTGTCTTTTTAGTGAACATATGCTCATTTTTCAGTTTTTACTCGTTGATGAGGATGAGGGCGCGCTGCTCTCGGGCCCTCAATTCATCTGTCACCCCTGCATGCAGTGTGCGTAGGGTCTCATTGGAGAGCACTGCTATATTTAGTGCAATGTTCTTGATCGTACTGAGTATGATATGATCATCAACGATTTTTTGTGCAAGGAACCCATCTGTCAATGCTATAGTTTTGAGGTCAAGGATCCTTACCAACTCTGCTGCTTAGCTTGTCCCAGGTGCTAGGATTGCTTACTCCGGGCTCGCCTTTCTAGTGCCCACCTGTATCCTGCTTGCTTGGACCTATGCTTGTGCATATCCTTTTGGACACTCCCCAACATCTACATGTACTGCTGCTCAAACTTCTTCAGAGCCTTAGTTGTGGTATCCCTTTTTTTGTCCCTGATCTCATTGAGATCGCCTTATGTTAAGACCATGGGATCCATCTAAGACTTGTCTAATTTCTACTTTTTCCTTGGACCTTCCTACTGCTCCTTGCCATGCTTCTTCAGAATGAATGGGGTGCTCTGTCCCTCATCTCCTCTTCCACCTTGTTCTGAAAGTTCCTCCTCCTTTGTCTCTGGTGAAGGTGACTTGCGTTGTTCCCATTCTTCCCGCTCCTTAGCAGCGCGCTCTTGCTCTACTCAAGCTTTCTTTGCAACTTCCTTCTTTTTCTACTTTGTGAGTGGATGCACAACTTACTTAGTTGCCTCCTTTCTCTTCTGCGTAGTAGAACTTCCTAGGCCCATTCTTGTTCCAGCATCTACGTCCAAGGGGACACACCATTCTGCATGCCATCTCG
The DNA here is from genome assembly GCA_031772625.1 of Pinus tabuliformis. Classification (NCBI taxonomy): domain Eukaryota; kingdom Viridiplantae; phylum Streptophyta; class Pinopsida; order Pinales; family Pinaceae; genus Pinus; species Pinus tabuliformis. The sequence goes on from CM062808.1 coordinate 328,968,580, forward strand.
TTATCACCTCCTGCACATCTATTTCCGTCACCAAATATGGCAAGTCATGGCATTTCTACTGTGGATCCTTCCACACTTGAATGTACACTCTGTGGAATTCAGTCTTGAATGCCGCTTAGGGCGGCAGCTGCGTGAACAAGGTTGGGGACAACCTCAAACGCTAGTTGATGGCCATGTGGAGACTCGATTCCATAAGGACCCAAAATATTTTCATCTCTATAAGCTGTGCAGGGTCCTTTATAGCCCATAAGGACGCGAATTGCACTGCCTCTGGCAATCCTTCCTCAAGCGGAGGGAATTGGCTATCCTCCAGCAATTCCCATGTGACAAGTACAATGGACAGCAACAACCAAGTGTAATGAAACAACTTGGTTTCATCTTGGGCCTCTCGATAGTTCGAGAGGAACTCCTAACAGAGCTATCTGGACCAATTGAATTGTACGCCCTTTGTGCACTAGGTAGCGAGGGAAACTACAGGCGTCAAAACTTCATCCGTGTGACATCTCCTCATCACCTTCCTTGATAATATCTGAGTGGCCAATTGAACGGTGGGGTCTGAGATAGATAGAATTGAATACCCGTGCAATTTTTTTACAAGTTCGTAATCTTTCTTCATTCTTTCTGCAAGGCCCTTCTCCCCTATGTTTCTTCCAAACTCCTTAGTCAGGTTCATAAATTCGTATGGAAGGTGCATAATTCTTTGAATTAACATGTTTGTAATGGGTATAGGCCCTCCCAGTTGTAGACACCCATCGTGCACCAATGTGAGTAGTTGGCACACACATATTGTGTTAATTGGGGTGCGGTGATAGTCGGGCACCCTCTTTCAAATTGCAGAGTCATGTTGGGCAAGCTAAAGCATCTCTAAGGTCAAACTAGGCACCAAAGTTCTATAAGTCTTCATTTCTTTTGGATGGTAACTATGCATGATATGCATTCCCATGAATGTATTGGAACTGGACCTGATAGGATAAGTTTCAAGTTTACTTCCACTATAGGGTGTTGTCAAGGTTGAGTTTCGAGGCATATGATAGATTAGCAAAGCATTTCTTTGCATTCATATTTCAGATGATTTATGAAATTGATCCTCTTTTCATGGTTAATCAAGTGAAGGAATCACTACATGACATCACATATTTTTTTTTTTTCACCTAAAAGTAAATAGATTATTTGCTTTGGATGAAAAACTTTTTCTCACCTCATGTTGCAATATGGAACTAATAAGGTGGTCGTGCAAGAAGAGGCGTATTCGTTGAATAAAGGGTTGTTAGGAGTCATTCATAGAAGGAAGAAAGCCACTTGTCCCACTTTTCCTTTGATGATCAGATTGTATGAACTAAAGAGACATAAGGTGATGGAGGTAAAAATATAGGATTTGGACTACTTGCACTTTGTATACAAGGACTTTCACGGATATGACCCTAGAAGAGTGTTCAAGAAGTATTATGAAAGGATTGGTTTCACTTGGGGATATTCATCAATTTCTATAAAAAAAATATGAGAAGGTAAATAATTGGTACAATCTAGTAATAAGAAAACATCTAATAATTGAAGCCATTTCCCTACATGATATATAGGTATAGGAAGCAGCACAAACAACTCCTCAAGCAAAGAGTACATCTCCCAGGAAAAGGATCAAGCATGAATCAACATGAGAAAGTAGTAGGAAATGGAAGGTTGATCCTTTGGATAAGGGAGCTATCCAAGCTAAACAGGGAAGGAAATAATTAGAGGCAAAGATGAAACAAGAAGAAGAGGAGAAGAGGGAGCAAAAAGAGTTGCTCATGAAGCAACATGAAGAGGAATAGGAGAGAAGGAGAGTAGAAGAAGAATGGAAAAGGAATTCACATGAAGAGAAAAAAGCACAAAGGTTGGAGGAAGAACAATTGACTCAGGAAATAGAGGAAGAGTTGGATGAATATGATACCATCCAACCCATAGATGATGAACCAGGTTCTCTGGCAGAACCTCCTCTTTCAGGTGGCCATCTCCAATTCAATGAAATGTGAATCACACCTTCACCTGAAGATAGAGTCATGGATGTATGTAATTCCACATTTTATTAGCTCAAGAAAAGGATCATGCAGCATAGGCAAAGATACTTCCAAAATGATCCTAAAAAACTAGTCTTTGTATCCAGAGAAAAGGCGACAACTGCTAATACTAGGAGGAATCCCAGGGAAATCACGGCGGCCAATGTTGATTTTGTTACAAAAGACAGGAAAAATAGTATTTTTTGAGTTAGAAGGTGTGACTGAGGAAATATTTGGCTGCAGTAAAGCAACAAGTGGAACATCTTGCTATAGAAAACCAGTGACTATATTTCCACAACTTCAACATTGTACAATGGTAGTCAACCATGTAGGAGGAATAGGGTCTAATGGAGGACATGATAGAACAATTGTATGATGAGATGATACTTATATACAAATTGGTGGCACCCCTTGTTGGCATTCAAAAGAAAACACAAGCAGTCTTAAAGCTCCTTAAAGTCGCAAATAAAGTTATTAATCAACTCAAGAAATGGGCTGCCAAATATATAAATTTTCTGCAACATCTGGTTAGAAACGACAATATTTCCATTGAGATAGATAGATTATAGTTGAGACTCCATCATCAGAACTACATATGTCTAGGAGAACAATTGACTAACACTATTTCTACTTATGGTCAACTACACAACAGATTTGAGTATCTAAGATAGAAACATGGGCTGCCTTCAATAGGATCACTTGAAAAAATAAGAGGCAAGGAAATTATCTTTCAAGAAATTAGGCAATGCATAGAAAAAATTAAGAAAGAATTAGAACAAGAAGGCTTGCATATCATCAAAAACATTATTCTACAATATGCCATCACACCAGCTAATTCCCATATGAGATTACTATGGCTATGGAATAACGTACAATCAAGCTCCAAGACCATATTGACAGAAACACTAGAGGTGAAGATGCGGTATGCAACGGACTTGCTTGTTCATATCAAATTAATCTCTATGGAGTTAAGAGAATGACATGCATATGTTACCAATGAGCTCCATGATGAAGTAAATGAATTATCAATTTGATAATGTTTTGTCTTATTAGTAATTTTGTCTGATATAACCACCATCTTATATGTAATTTTTATTTTGTAATAAGTTGTACGTAATGGAATCCAAGAGGCACATGTGGAATGTAAAAGGTCATTTATATAATATGAAAAGTTGTATAGAATCCCATAGGTCATAGAAGTTGAACATTCATGAGGAATTTCAAAATTCATTCTCCTTTTATTATAAATATCTCCTCACAACTCAAGTAAAGGGCTTGGATAATTCTTTGGAGAAGCAAGTTGTGGCTTCATGTTCCACTACTCGGTCTAGTGTTTCACCTATGTAACTTTTTACTTGAATATTTCATTTATAATAAAAAGCTCTATGAGCTAGCACTTCTTCATGCATGTATCTTAGATGTAGTAATATTATTATTCTTATGTTTACAGTATATGTTGGCTTAATTACATACAAATACTAATGAACTATTTCATTGCTTAGATATGGATACTGTTGAATGAGCGTTGTTATGCCTTCATGATTGTTGTTTATCATTTGAATTAATTTGCAGGTAATCAACAAGAGTTTCTATTTTCTCCCAGGTCTCCCTTAGGATGGTACTATTACTTCCCTAACGAGCTCATTTCCTTTTACCAGTCATGGAAGTTCCTACTAGATCTTATATTTGGTGTCACACAAAGCTTACATACTTGTTGCCCTAAAGAGGTGTTTGTGATCTCTTGTGTATGTGTCATAACTAAGGCATATCTCTAAAACCTGTGCAATTTTGTTTAGACCATATATCTAGATGGGATACCAAACAATGTGAGGTCTAATTGGGACCTCATATCATGGAGATCCACTGCATGTTGGTGGTATCTAGCACTGTCAACATTTTGGAGCTAGAAGGAGGGCCAGATGACAAGTTGAGCCTACAAATTCTATTTGAATCTCTTACCTTTAATCGATTCATCCCAAGGTATTTTTCTAAAGCTTTATATATTTCAATCCCCATTGATTTTTTACATAAATTGTCACATTTAAAGTTTGATGGCAAGGATACAATAATCATCCTTGATTACATAATTGAATTTGTTCAATTTCTTTTTTCAAGTGGTGTTTATTCTGAAAAAATTCTAGCAAGGTTGTTCACCCTTACATTGGATGGTCGTGCCAAGCAATGGTGTTATCTTTACCCACTGCTTATATTTCTTATTTTAAGAATTTGGTTAATAAGCTTTGTCATGTTTTCGAAAAGTATGAATATCAATATGTTCTTAGTGAAATCAATCAACTTATAATGGAATCGAATGAATCTTTTGAATAATTTGTTGACCGGTTCCTTCATCGTTGTTATGAATTCCAAGATGAGATGTGGACTGGCAATTTTTGGAAGAAAAGTTTCATTTCATTGTCAGGATTTCAAGAAAATATTTTGAACCATATTTATCATGCACTAATGTTAAAAAGGAACTTCAAAATATTGAAGGACAACCCAATATTCCTATTATTCTGTGTCCCACTCCTTTTGATGTTCCATGTTTCGAACCGAACTGATCAACAAACTAGAAGATCAATTTGAGGAAGAAGAAATAATTTTTATTTCACGTCTTTCCCTTGATAATGATTTTCTTGCGGATATTAATTAATCATCTTTGAATCTTGATAATCCTCTTGTTGAACTTAAGCTTGTTAATCAAGTTGAACCTTTGAACCACAATCACCCAGACCATTTCCTTTTTTCTGAATTGTATGGTGATGACTGTTTAAGTTTCATGGATGAATATTTGTTCCCACAAGAAGATTCATATTTGCAAAACTTTTTAATGGAGTCTGATGTGATTATTGAATATTTCCTTTCAGTTATATCTCCTTTTGATCAAGAATATAACATGATGGTTATTGAGGATTTTTTTCATAATATTTGAAATCCATCCAATGAGCCTCAATTACTTTATGTATCTTGCAATTTAAATGTTGACTCTTTTTTATACAAGCAACTAACCACGTTTTCTCATTCTAACTTTCAATATTTTCAAAATTCAGGGTCATGTCAGGTGGACATGACACTTCAGCCTATGTTGATGGTTATGTCAGGTTCTTGTCACTTCGATGGTACTTGTGATTTTGGTCAGTTTAATATTTTCTCACAAAAAATGGCCATTAATGTCATCTTGTGGGATGTTGATTCTCCCTTGAGGGATTCTCACTTTTTATGTATTCAATTTTTAAATCCTAAAGGTATAAAATTTAATCATATTTTTGAATTTCAATTTTTACATCCCACCTCGTGAAAATATCTAATTTGTAATGTTAAAACAAAGAATTATCTTAATGATTGTCAAATATTTGAATATAACATCACTTCTACATCATTCATTGAAAAAATGAACTCACATGAAAACATGGGTTGTGGTCAACCTATCAATATTGCTTTCGATATGGATTTGTCTTTGATTAGTCTTTCTTGTCAAATTTATCATAAATGTTGTGTCCACAATCCTATTGCAGATTCCCTTGTAGAGTCCTATTGGTCAAGACATGTGTCTCATGTCTTGTCCCTTCATGCATTAAATCAAGTTTTGGTCATGAACCTAGTATATGTTGTTGTTGTGAAGTATTTCATTCAATAGAGTAGTTAAGTGTGTAACACCCTTGTGCTGGAACTTTATTGTTTTACTTTTCAGTGCAAATGTTTGTGTTTTTTATCTCTTTCACTGCATTTTACCTCACTTTGATTTTACACACTCACATCTTTTGACTCAAAAGTCAGGAGAAACTTCTATGGTTGCATTGGAAGTTCCATTTCACTTAACCCAGCCCTATTTTTTTTAGTGTAGGATAAGATAGGTTGCATTTAGTTAGTTGTATTACATTCTTGTTTTTCTTTCCATTTTCCTACTTTGGTTTTTAGTTTTATTAGTCCTTGCATAAAACTAGTTTTAGCTTCAATACAATGTGGATAATCTTTTGTGAAAGGAAAGTTGTGGTAACATGTAACCCTTGTATTATATGTTACCCTCTTCGTGATTTTTTTTACATATTTAAAGTCAATTATTTTTGAATGGAAAATATCATCCTTCAGCTGTGAAAGCATCCATGAACCATGATGACCATATCTATCTGGAATTATCACTCCTACACTCAGTGTTATTTGATAATAGTTTTTTCTCTTCTATCTATTTTAATAGAGAAAGATGAGGGGAAAATATTTATCAAGATAACTATCATAGGTTTATAAAATTGTTTCTAAAGGAGAAACCTCTTCTGCTCTCAATAATTCGGGATCCCTCTTCCATCTCATTTAAAATAATAAGTGCATAAGCACAGTCCTATTGAAAAGAAAGAAACATAAAAGGTGAAATAAGAGAATGGATTTCCGCATAGAAAGGTGAAGCAAGTGACTTCGACGGGGTATTATCCAGCCTCGCTGGCATTGAAGCAAGTGTGATTAAAAGTAAGATATCATGTAATAAATGATTAATTAATGCTAAGTTAAATTAAAAGTATGAAAAATAAAGTTTATACGAAATATGTCACCGTGCTTGGACTGGTGCAAGATGAGGGTGTATAAAATAGGTAAAACAACGGTAAATGGTTATAATTTAGGAAGGGGAAAATGGAAAAAAGAGAGCAAATTAGGGGGCTAACATCCTCCCATCCCTAAGTTGTTGTGTGTCCTCACACAAGTCTTTACCTTTGCAAAAAACCTTCAAAACTTTGAGCATTCTAGCTCAATCCTGCTCTGGCATACTGACATCGGCCTGCAATGTTTTAGACTTCTTCTTTCTGATGTTCTTTAGTTTCTTTGTCACCTTTTTAAGTCGCTTGAAACATTGCACATCTCAGTACTTCCAAACTCTAACTTCTCCTTTCCTTTTCTGGATCTTCGCGGTTAATTCTTCTTTACTCTGTTCTTTATCCTCTTGCACTTTAGCTATGAACTGTTCTAAATTATACACTTGAAGCTCTAGTTCAACTATTCGAGCAGCATGAGTTACCAAATCTTCTTCTTCTTTTGACTTGACAAGGGCTGTGTCTTCCTCAAGGACCTCAACATCCCTCATCATTACATTAGGAAATTCTTCTTCTTCTAGTTCTTCTTCTTCTGTTGGTTCTTCTTCTTTTGTTGGTTCTTCTTCTTCTGGTTCTTCTTCTTGCACTGGTGCAAAAGGGGATTCAACGTCCTGTGGGGACTGTGATTATTTTCCTGCACCAGATTCTTTATTCGTTTTCCAGGGCCTTTTAATGAAATCTGCCAAGAGAGTGTCATCTTCGACCTTTGCAAATTTTTTGCATCTGCAAGGACTAACAGGTTGTCTTCTTCGAGGGTCTGTGCCTATACTAGTGGCATAGAAGGAGTCTCTTCAACAGGTGTTCTAGCTGTCTTCTTATTTGGAGATGGGGCCCTTTATTCTTTTGATTTTTCAAGTCGTTTCCTTTTTACATTGGTGCAAGAAGGACTTCCCTTTACATTCTTACTCGGACCCTTGCTTGTGCTGGCGGGGTCCTCTATCTCCTTTCCAACAGCTGTCTTTTATGTAGTTGTTTTAATAATGCCTCCCAATTCATGCCTTTAACTTCTAATTGTTTCTGGACCAAAATCTTTATCAGGCCGTGGTGATATAACTTCTTGTAGGCCTGGTCTCCCCATCTGTCCCGCACACCCTTGGCCATTTTTTCCAAGATCTTAGGAAAAAAATAGGGGAAATTCAGTTGGGCAGCTTCGAAATGCTGCAACATCCTAAAATGGTACACAAAAGTGCGGGATTACCTTCCCTCACAGGTTAGAATTTCTGTAGGATGAAAAGGAGGTCCTGCCACTGTCCCAGTAGGGCACTGCGCATAACTCCTTCTTTCCAATCTACCTTCATCTTCTTGTCAACGACGAACACTACTATAACTTCCTTTCTAGTTTCTGACTTTTAAACCACTACTCACCAATATTTTCCAAGCCTGTCGCTGCTGCTACAAACTCTTCCATAGCCTCAAATTTTAGAGGTCCAATTTTTACTCTGCCATTTTTGAAACTTCTGGAAAACTGTAAGGCCACTTCACTATTGTTCCCGTCAAACTTTTGCAAGGACTAAAGAAATCCCAAGTCTCGCAATAGTGCAAGACTATTGCGATACTCAGCAGTTTGTTCTACCCTACTGAGAGATGAAGGTTCGCTTCAAACAAGCGGCATCGCTGCTTAACAGTTATGAGCAATCAGGAATTTACATGCAACACCAGGAAAATTGGTTCTTATAGATAGGTATCCAACCATACACCATCCCTTCCATCTTATCACCCATTCATTCCACTGAAATAGCCGTGGATTCACGACACCTTTGAGATCATGCTGGATTGGTACTTGTGGCAGCGTTTTAACGACTAGGTGAGGTAATCAGTATAAGTGAAAGACATCTAGGATTATGGCGGAAAGGGGAAATTATATCCAAGCAACGGTTAAAAACTTCCACACTCCTTCATAATTCAAAAAAATAACTTAGCATTCATTACAAAATGATCATGATTCCTAACTTAAAAACACCTTGTACTTTAAATAATTTTCTCCTAGTTAATATGATAGCACAAGTACTCATCGACTAGGTGAAAGGACTTCTTATAAACTTTCCTGATGACCACTTTCCTATGATGTATGCTATGAAAGGAACAAATTGTACTATGTTTCTGACAAGGTGCATGCTTGCATCGATTTGCTTGCACCACTTAAACTATGTTATTCTACTGGTACCATTCTTCTTGCATTATTATATAGGACGACATGCTTGCACTAGTGCAAGCATAATATCTGAAAAAAAGAACAAGGAATTTAAGTAAAATATAGGTTGGACTTCCAACATGGCTTCCTCAATTTATACTGTAAATTTTCTTTGCCCTTTCTTGATGCTTCAGAGCATATCCTTTTGCTCTTTGTGTGTGAGATCCTGCAATGAATTCGTGAGGGAACAAAGAAGTGGGAAAAGGGAAATTTCAAAATGGGAAAGAATTTTGTTACAAGGATTCCAGGAATAGTACCACAAGAGGGGATAAACAAAAGTGGGATAGGGAAAAAATTCAAGGGTAAAGTGGGATTTTCACGAAATGGACAGGGTAAATTCAGAAGAATATGGGAAGGTTAATCATTCTGGGATTGAAGAAGAAAACTAAGGGAATATTACGAAAGTGGGATATGAAGAAAGGAAGAAAATTTTCTGGAAGGTCTTCCTACACTAGTGCAAGAAAAATAACTGCAGCTAAAATTAAGTGTTACTTGAATAAAAATATCCATGCTAATTACCCCCATTGTATAAAGGTTGGTTCTGTTGAACCTGCTTTTACTTGGTGGTCGCTAGCATATCTAAAGATCAAGCAACTTTTTATTAGAAATTTTTGATCTTCCTGCCAGCAAGCTAGTTTTCAGGTTGATCCTTCTGAATCATGTCAGCGAACTGATTTTCATAATTACAAGAAAATGTTTTTTCTTTACTTTAAAAAAAAAATGTATTATTTTTTTTTTAAGAAGAAGAAGAATTCATATTTTCAAAAGGTTGGTATTACCATTCACCACTACTATCCCGAATTGTTGTTGGACTTGCTATGTAAAATCTTTCCTGGTAAGTGGCTTAAAATACTTCTTTAATCTGTGTCCATTTACCAAGAATACTGAATTTTGTCTATCAATAGTTTTAACTTCTACTGCTTCATTCTCGAATACTCAGATCACTTCATAAGGTCCCATCCAACGTGTATGGAATTTCCCTTTAAAAATTTTAAATCTAGAATCATAAAGGAGCACCCAATCACCTAGTTGGAATTGCTTTTTCTGAATAGACTTGTCATGCCACCTTTTGCATTGCTCCTGAATTAGTATGTTTTGTTGAACAACATCCCTACAAAATTCATCTAACTCATTTAATTGGAGAAGACGTTGTTGTTTTGCGTTAGAGAGATCTAGTCCTAACTGAACTATAGTTATGAAAGTTTTGATCTTGAATTCAATTGGTAATAGAACCTATTTGCCATATACTATCTCATATGCTATATGTCCCGTGCTATTTCTCCAAGTGGTTCTGTATGCCCACAAAGCTTCTGGTAATCTTTCAGCCCAATCTTTCTGATGCATATTTACTGTCTTTATAAGAATGGATGTTGGGTCCCTATAATACTAGTGATTACTCCATTACTATTGTAGTTGTATCCCTTATTAATATTTTTGTACCCCTATTGTCCCCATATTGTTATTATTGTGCCCCATAGAATCTCTCTATTGTTATCTTTGTTGCATTATATTATTATTGTTAGGTCAGCTAGGTTATATTGTGACTCCTTAGACTCCTATATATAGAAAGGAGGTTTTGTCATTTGAATCATCCAAGAATTGTTCATTTGTGTAATGTAAAGGAGGTTGCCCCTCGAAGAGGCTGAATTCTAAGGCGTTGATCTCTCTTTTATATCTTTTTGTGAGATGGTTTCATAACATTTGGTATCAGAGCTTTGGATTATAGGGTTTCGCTACTCCAAACAGGTCATTGTGGCATTTTCCCTATAACTTTTTTTCTGTGATGTTTTAGAAGCTAAACAAATAACCCATTTGAGAAGAAATCACATTGAATCTCAAGTCTGAATTTCAGAGCTTTTTGCGCTATATTTGCAGAGATATGATCTAAGGAAGTTGGTCTTTTTGCAGACTCCTGAATTAAATTCCAAAAAGCTGACCTGGGGAAAATCGTCATAACTTTCTTGCTGAGCATCGCATTGAAATTTCATAAGAAGTTACAGAAAGAGGACAAACTATAGTTTCTTGTATATATTTTTTAGAGCCAGAGGTCGAAACAGTGACTCGTGGTACGTCGTACAAGTTTGCTCTGCTGAACTAGTCTATAATCAAGTCATCTTGGGAGATTGTGCATAACTCTTCCTTGGAGAATTCAATTTGGATCAGACTAGTGGCATTGGAAAGAGGACACATAGTGATACTCTAGGTTGCAATTTCAGAACTGGATGATCTGAAATTACAAAGATACATCAGATTCAATATCAAGCTTCTACAAAGTGAAAAAAGGTGTGTAGTTTTTTTTAAATTTTTGCATAAGATTGGTTTGAAAAATTAGTTTGAATCAGTAATTGATGCCCCGAGGAAAGAAAATGCAAACACCTAGTAAGTAACCTGAAAGCTTTAGCATGGCTCATGAGGAAGAGGAATAAATGCAACATGATATATCAAAATTACGAGACTAAGTGCAAGTGTCACTTGCACAAAAAGCAACAGAATATAAGATGGATGGTTTAAGAAAAGATATAGAAGCTAAGATGGATGGCTTAAAGAATGGTGTAGAAGCTAGGATGGATTGTTTAAAGAAAGGCGTAGAAGCTAAGATAGATAGCATGGAAGCTAAGATGAATGGCATGGATGCTAAAATTGATGGCATGGATGATAAGATGGAAGAATTGAAGATAAATATGAATAAAGTGCTACAAGAAATGGTCACTAATGGTGAAAGGGTAGTAAAGGAAGCTCATGATGAGAACAAAAGAAATGTTAATCATGATTCCATAGACTCTAATGTTGGATCGAAGACCCACCATATTCCAAAAATTGATATGAGGAAGTTTGATGGAAAGGATCTCGCAACATGGATATTACAGATGGAGCAATTTTTCGATCTCAATAATGTGCAAAACACACAAAAGGTACGTATTGCAACTTTATATTTGGAACCAAATCAGTTTGTATGGTATCAATGGCTTTGCTCTAGTAAACAAATTATCACTTGGTCAATTTTTACAGAATAATTGACAACATATTATGAGGATACAAAAAGCAACACTTTTTTTAGCCAATTGATAAGTCTCAAACAAAAGGGTTCAATAATGGAGCACATTGAGGAGTTCCAAAAATTGAACATAAGGGTAAAAAATCTTCCAAAGGAGCATAGGATTGATGTGTTCATAGGGACTTTAAAGGATAATATCCAACATGATGTTCACCTTTGGGAACCTGATTCATTAGAGAAGGCATTCAGGTTAGCAAGAAAATGGAAAGAAAAATTATGGCAACCAGGAAGCATACCACTCACAACTATAAAGATGGAAGTGTCATTGCTCCTAGTCTTCCACAACCTATAAGGTTGACACCACAAAAATTGGAAGAAAAAAGAGCAAAAGGGATTTGTTACAGTTGTGATAGCAAATACACTAAAGGTCATAAGTGTGCTGAGAAGAAATTATTCTACATAGATTGTGAAGAGGAAGAAGAAAAGGAGCAAGAAAGGTTAAAAGAAGAGGATATACTCCAGGAACAAAGCCTAGATAAAGAAGAAATTAATCTGACCATATCTTGTAATGCATTGGCAGGAATTACCACTCCTCAAACCATCAAGATAGAAGGACAAATCAAGAAGAAAAAGGTAATAGTGTTGATTGATTCAGGAAGTACCCACAATTTTATTCATTGTAAGGTAGCAAAAGAATTGAATTGCTTCTTATATCCAGCACCAGAGTGTCAAGTGATGGTTGCAAATGGATGAACAATAAATTGCTCTGGAAAGTGCCATAATATCAAGCTATCCATGGGAGAATATGTATTGACTAGCCCAATGCTTTCCATTCCAATGGGAGGTGCTGATGTTGTACTAGGAGTCCAATGGCTACAATCCTTGGGTACAATAGCTTTTAATTTTCAAGAAATTTTCATGAAATTTTATGTGGAAGGAAAGGAAGTTGAATTAAGGGGTATTGCAGGGAAACCGGGAAAAATAATCAGCTCTAATGATATGACAAAGCTTCTAAAAAGGAACAAAGAGGTGTCATTACACAATTATGTCCACTAGATGTTTCCACGTTGGAATCATCTATTTCTCCAGATCTCCAAAAAGTCTTGGACAAGCATTCCAAGGAATTTGAGACTCCCAAAGGTCTCCCACCTATTCGTGATCATGATCATGTTACTCATCTGATTCCAGGAAGTATTCCTCCAAACATCAGGCCGTACAGATATCCCTATGCCCAAAAGAGTGAAATTGAATGTATGGTTGCAGAAATGCTAGAGGCTAGTATAATTTAACCGAGTCAAAGTTCTTTCTCTGATCCAGTAGTATTGGTGCACAAGAAGGATGGATCATGGCGCATGTGTCCAGATTATAGGGAGATCAACAAGCTCACTATTAAAGATAAGTTTCCCATTTCTGTCATTGATGAATTACTAGATGAATTGCATGGATCAATTTACTTCACCAAGTTGGATCTTCGTTTAGGATATCATCAAATCAGAATGAAGACTGAAGACATTCCGAAAACAGCATTTAGAACTCATGAGGGTCATTATGAATTTTTGGTCATGCCTTTTGGCCTTACCAATGCACCTTCAACATTTCAAGGTTTGATGAATTCCATTTTCAAACCATTCCTTAGAAAATTTGTGTTAGTATTTTTTGATGATATACTAATCTACAACAAGTCTTGGAAGGATCATGTTGAACATGTTGACAGGGTGCTACAACTATTGGAGGAGAAACAATTATATGCAGAAAGATCCAAATGTTTCTTTGGACTACAAGAGGTGGAATATCTGGGTCATATTGTATCTCATGAAGGAGTTAAGGTAGACCCTAGCAAAATTAAAGCCATTAAGGAATGGAAAATCCCCACATCCATAAAGCATCTGCGAGGATTTCTTGGGTTGACAGGGTATTATCGCAAGTTTGTTAAGAATTATGGGAGAATAGTAGCACCTCTAACAACATTATTGAAGAAAGATGCATTTTCATGGACTCCAGAAGCAACAAAGTCCTTCAAGCATCTTAAAGAGGCAATGTGCCAAGCACCGGTCTTAGCTACACCAGACTTCACAAAAACCTTTATTGTGGAATGTGATGCTTCAAGAAATGGAATTGGTGCTATTTTAATGCAATATGAAAGACCTATTTCTTTTGAAAGTCATCCAATCAAGGGAAAGTTTTTACACAAAGCTATTTATGAGAAGGAAATATTGGCAATACTCCATGCACTTAAGAAATGGCGACCCTACCTAATGGGAAGACACTTCAAGGTAAAAACGGCTCATGATAGCCTTAAATACTTTTTAGGACAAAGATTATCCTCTGAAGAGCAACAAAAGTGGGTCATAAAGATGTTGGGTTATGACTTTGAAATCATCTACAAAAAAGGGAAGCAAAATGTGGTGGCAGATGCACTCTCAAGAAAGGATGAGGATGTGGAAGCATTGTTGTGCGCCATTTCTATTATCCAACCAGATTTTATAAACGAAGCAAGGGAGGAATGGAAGAACAACGAAGAAGTGTGGGCACTTATTCGAAAGTTACAACAAGATTAGCTGGCAAAATGATTCGTTATGGTACAAAGATCACCTATACCTCTGTAAGAATTCCCAGCTAAAACAAAAGATTCTTATGGAATTGCACACTTCTCCCTTAGGTGGGCACTCTGGATTTTAAAAACTTACCATAGGGTTAAGAAGGAATTTTTTTGGGAGGGCCTTAAATCAGATATTCAAAAGTTTGTGGTGGAATGTTTGGTTTCCCAACAAAATAAATTTGAAACAATTAAGACACCGGGTCTATTACAAACTTTATCCATTACAAGCCAACTTTGGGAGGAGGTTTGAATGGATTTTATCACAGGTTTACCCAAGTCTGAGGGAAAGAGTGTCATCATGGTGGTAGTTGACATACTTACCAAGTATGCACACTTTTGTGCATTATCACATCCATTTAAAGCCAGTACAGTTCTACTTCATTTATGGAAACAATTCAAAATCTACATGGAAACCCAAATATTATTGTAAGTGACAGAGATCCCATTTTCACTGGAAATTTTTGGACGGAATTATTTTCTTGTCTTGGTACTCAGTTAGCTCATAGCTCATTTTATCATCCTTAATCTGATGGGCAAACTCAGATAGTAAACAAATGTTTGGAAGGATATCTTCGTTGCTTTGTATCTGATAAACGGACACAATGG
Source organism: Pinus tabuliformis (assembly GCA_031772625.1). Classification (NCBI taxonomy): domain Eukaryota; kingdom Viridiplantae; phylum Streptophyta; class Pinopsida; order Pinales; family Pinaceae; genus Pinus; species Pinus tabuliformis. Next base: position 328,983,581 of record CM062808.1, read on the forward strand.
GTCAAATGGTTGCCTCTGGCTAAATGGTGGTATAACACTTCCTTCCATATAGCAACAAAAATGACCCCATTTATGGCACTTTATGGATATCAACCACCATCCATCACATCATATTTAAGAGAAAATTCTAAGGTTCAAGCAGTGGAACATCACATCGAACATCAACAACAAGTCCTCAACAGGCAGATCAATCACAGCGAAAGAAGTTTTGATGTAGGTGATTGGGTATTCCTATGGCTACAACCATATAAGAAAATGTCCCTCAAGCAAGCTAAGAAGGATAATAAATTATCACCAAAGTATTATGGTCCATACAAGGTGTTGCAAAATATTGGTACTATGGCATACAAATTGGAGCTTCCTACAACTTCTCGATTGCACCCAGTTTTCCATGTTTCATGTTTAAAGAAGGTTATAGGCAACAAGCTCCCAGTTCAAACAATATTGCCAGAACTTGACGAGGAAGGAAAAATTATATTGGAACCAGAAGCAGTCATAGAAACAAGAACTCGAAAATTACAAAATCGATCAATTTCAAAGTATCTTATCAAGTGGAAGAACTTATCTGTTGAAGATTCCACATGGGAGGATGAGAATTTTATACAGAAGCATCCAAAACTACTCAAGTGTTGAGGACAACACTTTTTTGAAGGAGAGGTGCATGTTGGGTCCCTATAATACTAGTGATTACCCCATTACTATTGTAGTTGTATCCATTATTAATATTGTTGTGCCCCTATTGTCCCCATATTGTTATTACTATGCCCCATAGAATCCCTCTATTGTTATTTTCGTGGCTTTATATTATTATTGTTAGGTTGGCTAGGTTATATAGTGACTCCTTAGACTCCTATATATAGAAAGGAGGTTTTCTCATTTGAATCATCCAAGAGTTGTTCATTTGTGTAATGTAAAGGAGGTTTCCCCCTCGAAGAGGCTGAATTCTAAGGCGTTGATCTCTCTTTTCTATCTTTTTGTGAGCTGGTTTCATAACAATGGACTTGATCACTTTGTTTGTGGATTCCACCTGGCCATTTTCTTCTGGGTGATACGACATGGATCTTCTATGACGGATCTTGTATTTCTCCATCACACCCTATACCAGATTAGAAATAAACTGCGGACCATTGTCAGAAACAATTTCTCTAGGCACACCAAATCTAGTAAATATTTTAGTAAAAGGAAAATGAATAACAACTTTTTCTGTAGCAAAGGAAACAGCTTTAGCTTCTACCCATTTTGTAACAAAATATATACAAACAAAAACATGCTTTTTACTTAATGACGTTGGATTTATTGGCCCTATAAAATCAATAGCCCATTTTTCAAACGAATTAATCATAAATTGGGGGCATAAAGGCATTTCACTATTTTTATTAGGTTGGCCCATTCGTTGATAGCTTTCACACCGCCTGACATATAGTTTGGTATCCTTAAAAAAGGAAGGCCAAAAGTAACCAGCATGCAATACTTTATATGCAGTCCGCTTATCAGCGAAGTGGCCTCCACAAGGTTCATCATGAGCAGATTTCAATATGTCAAACACTTCCTCCTCTCTTACACACCTACGGATAGGTCTGGACTAGTGTAAAAGAGATCTCCTTGAATCTAGGAGTATGTAGCACTTTGCTTAATAATATTCCACTTTTCACGAGCGGCCAAGTGGGGTCATGTTTTCCCAGTAACCAAGTAATTAGCAATGTCAGCAAACCATGGAGAATCTGTTGACATAACAAAAAGATGTTCATCTGGAAAATCATCATTAACAGGAGTTGCTTCACCAGGATTATCTAATCTAGAAAGAAAATCTACTACAACATTAGATTTTCCTGGTCTATCAACAATAGTAACCACCTAGTCACTTTACCGCTAATCAATGGTTTGTTCATCAAATATTTAATCACAGAATGATCAGTATGTATAAATACTTCATATCCTGTAATATAGTGCCTGAACTTATTAATTGCAAAAATTATAGCTAAAAACTCTTTCTCTGTAACTGTATAATTTAATTTAGCAGAAGAAAAATTCTTACTAATATAATAAATAACATAGAATTGCTTATTTTCCTCTTGTCCTAAAGCTGCACCAATAGCCAAATCTGAAGCATCAGAGGAAATGTGAAAAGGCAGGGACCAGTTAGGACCTCTCAAAATTGGTGCATGTACTAATTTTTCCTTCAATGTTTTAAAAGACTGCTGGCAAGTTGTGGTCCAAGAAAATTCATTATCCTTAGCTAGAAGTAGGAAAAAGTGGGGCAGCTATCTTAGAAAAATTTTCAATGAATCTTCTATAGTAACCAGCATGTCCTAAAAAACCTCTTACTTCCCTTTGAGTTTTGGGTGCAAGAAGATGCAGAATGATTTCAATCTTTGCTGGATCAACCTGGATACCTTTACTAGAAATCAAATGGCCAAATACCATTCCCGCTATGCACATTAATCTACATTTCTTGTCACTCAAGGCAAGATGGGATTCCTGATAATGAAGAAGTACTTTCTCCAGATTTTTGAGAGCTTCCTGAAAAGAATCACCAAACATAGAAAAGTCATCCATATAAATTTCTACAAATTCTAGATCAACAAAAATGACCAGGACTTCCCTTTGAAAGGTAGTTGGGGCATTACATAAACCAAAGGGAAGCACTCTATAAGCAAATGTACCCCATGGACATGTAAAATTAGTTTTATCCTAATCTTTGGGTGCAATCTATATCTGGTTATAGCCACTGAAGCCACCCAAAAAGGATAAATATTTCTTTCCTGCAAGGGTATCAAGCACCTGGTCAATGAAAGGGAGAGGGAAATAATCTTTGAGAGTGTTTTTTTTTAATTCTCGATAATCAATACAAATATGCCATCTTCCATCTTCCTTAGGTACTAGCACTAATGGAGATACCCATTGACTATCGAAAATAGGATAGATAAAACCGGCATCTAAGAGTTTCTGTACTTCTTCCTTCACAACATCTCTTAAAGCTAGATTCATTCACCTTTGGGGTTGTCAGACAGGTTGGGTTCCTTCCTGAATATAGATATGGTGTGTACAAGTTTCAGGAGGAATACCCTTCATATCTTCGTAGCTCCAAGCAAAGGCACTAAGATGGTTTTGCAACAAATTCACAAGTTTCTCCTGCTAAGATGAGTCCAAATCTGAACTAATATGCAAGGATTTACCAGCGATAATCTCAACAAGAGTAGTATCAGGCTCAAGAGTACTCAAGGGAGTGGTCAAATGCAGTAGTATAGAATAATGAGAATCATGATTATCTTGAAAATCTAGGTTGAAAATCTGGGTTAATGGCTCAAAATTAGGCATAGTGTCTAGATTATTCAGGAAATCTTGAATCTCATCTTCTTGTGAAGACCCAGTATAATGATGGATAAGGGAAATGGGCTGAGTCTCCTCATCAATGCTTTGATCCAACCATAAATTATCTCGAAAGTCCTGAATGGATCTAGCAGGGAAGTATAAGGAAACTTTCTTCCTAGAATCTCCATATGAAATATACATATCACTGGAATGACATCTAATATATGCATCAGTTGTAGCAAGCCATGGTCGACCCAAGATCAAGGGATGTCCTCCTACTGGTTTCTTTGGCTGAATCACAATGAAATCAGCAGGATATTCCCAAGAATCTAATGAGATGATCACATCATCCAATACTCCTTCTGGCTTAATTTTAGATATATTTGCTAATTCAAGCACAGTGGGAGTAGGACAAAGATGAGATAACTGAAGTTGATCCATGGTTTGCGTAGTCATGACATTAATGGCTGCCCCTAGGTCTATAAGAACATTAGAGACAAGGACATTACCAATCTGAACTGAGACAACAGGGTTTTCGGGATCAGTATATTTTTCCATAGACACACATCCCGTCATTAACTCTACTGGCCTACAAACAAATTGAATGGTTTGGGGTTCCAATCTCTTCCTCCCGAGTTTCTTGAGACAGAGTTCCTTAATAATCTTGGTACAAATGGGGATCTCTTTGATGGCTTTAAGCAAAGGTATCTTAATGAAAATATTCTGAAGCTCTAATGCCAAGCTAGTCTCAAAAATAGGCTCACTTCTTTCCATTACTAGCCTCTTTGGGAAGGGAGGCTGGTTGGAAGAAGATGGCAAGGATTCAGAGGGTAATGGTTGCTTAGTGACAGCTTTCGAAGAATGGTTAAGAGCTTCCTCTTCTCCTTTCTCTTCATCAATCACTATAGGTTGCTTCTGATTTTCTGATGTTACAGTCCTTCCCGATCTTATTTGAATATCATGAACCCCAACTGGAATAGACTGGTACTCGAATGGTAAAGGTGGTTTTGTTACATAGATCATTTACATTGCTTTACTATTGTTAGGATTGGGCATAGGTTGAGCAGGCAACTGAGGAGGTCAAAAATGTGGAGGTAAAGGCAACGATGGAGTAGACTAACTCAGAAGTTAAGGCATTGAATAAGGTGTATGCATAGATGGATATGACTGCATAGATGGTTGGTAGGAATATGGAGAATGAGTTGGCCCTCTCCAACCTTGTTGCCATGGTTGAGAAGGTTGCCCATGCTGATATTGATTCCCATACTGCCACTACTGATTAGTGTTAGGATAAGAATATGCATGTGAATTATAACCAAAATAGTGTGGAGAAAATCGAGGAGCCATACCTGCACCTACCTAAGGCCAATTCCTTCTTGCTCCCATAACATACAAGTATTAAGCTTCCGGTTGTCCCCTTGTAAATACAGCTTTAAGTCCTGGTATAGAGGGACAATTTTCTATGACATGGTCTTCTGCACAAATAGCACACTTATTAGTTTCTTTCAAATTAAGAGGACATTGTTTAGGAGGATGCTTGTCTCTACATTTAGGACAGAAAATACATAATGACTCTTGTTCCTTCATGAGTTTTCGCCGAAATTTTAAAGAGTCCAACTGTTTGGTAACAATATTCATTATATCAATTTTCATGTTTGCCATTTTATTTTCTAGTCCAATAATCATAGCATCAATAGATTTAGTTTTTCTATTTCTATTTTGAGTTCCTCTACCGGATCTATAATGATTTCTTGAGAATTTCCTGCATAATTCACAAATTTGTTCAAACGTTTGCTAAGAAATATCACCTTGTCCTAACAGATTTAAATTATTTCTAGCATTATCAATAAGTCCTCTTAAGAACAAGGTTCTAATAGTACTAGGATCAAGCTTAAGTTTCGACCTTTGTAAAATATACATAAATCTTTCTAGGTAATCTTTAAGAGTTTCATCACCATCCTGTATGATTGTAAAAATCTCATCTTGCATGTCCCAAGTTTTGCAATAATCTTGATATTTAGACAAAAACACTCTCTTCATTTGATCCCAAGAGGTTATAGTGTTTCCTCCTAACCCCATAAACTAGTGTAGAGTTGATTCCTTGAGAGTAACAGTAAATAATCTTAACTTTTGAGCATCAGTTGAATAATCATAACTTCTACACAGAATATCAAACTCGAATAGAAAAGAGTCAGGATCTTGATGAACTTTACCATGGAAATGAGGGAGAGTTGATGGTGGAATATTCTTCATTTGCGCCACAGTATTAGGATCCACAATTGGAAACACAAAAGTGGATTGTTTTCCACTTACCTGGTTTTCACCAGTCCATTCGACATGATCTTCATGGTCTGCCATTGTTTCCATTTTACTTGAACTACTCTCAACAGGCTGAACCACACCTGAGCTGTTGCCACCAAAATCCAGGTGGACTGTTCCTGCGTGATGGATTTGAATTGGATTGGGCTTCCTGCTTACAGAAGTAGACCCAATATGAGAATTTTTTTCAGAATTCTTTCAGCCCTTAGTGGGCTTTGAACCCTTACCTTTTCTAGGCATTCATTTCAAAAAAGAAAGAAAAATAACAAACTTCTAATAAAAAATGCTGTAAGAAATCAAATAACACCAGTAAAATTCCTTCAAAAAAGATTTTCCAAACAATACTGCAAAAATAAAGGAAAAATTACCTCTATTGTATAATCAGAAAATTCTTACCAAATAAAATCTCCTCCCCGGCACTGGCGCCAAAATGTTGGGTGCAGGAATTACACTTAAGCAAAATCCTCAACACTTAATTTGTCAACCCGGGGGATCCGTAAACTTAGAGACAAAGCACAGGCAATGCCAAAAATGGTATGAATCTTCCTAATATAAATATGTACTTTCCTTAAAGGAAAGATTTCATAATCAAATCAAAAAGAGAAAAAGGCAACTTGAACCATCAAAATAATCTAAGACTGGAACAGAGACACTTAGCAGTCTCATCAAATGGGCCCTTAAACTTGCTCCTTTAGAGATTTCCTTCTTGCACTAATCTGTCCTGTACTATCACAGTCTGCTTGCACTAGTGTAGGAACAGAGATTTATGCAGAAGGCATAAATAGCATCTTTACTAAAGGCTTTTTGCTTCCTGCAAGGGCTTGATATTTTCTAGGTTCAAAGCACTCATATCCCGTGGCAAGAAACTAGTTCTTGCACCGGATCAGAGCTTCCCACACTTAGCATTTAATTCTTAAAATGAGTGCTTAATTATTGCAAGTTCTATTATACTGTTAAATCAAATTTCACACATAAAAATTGAATGTTTCTGATCTTAATAGAGTGCAGGAATAAAGAAACAATCAATATACATTTATCCTGTCATAAGCATTGAATGAAAGAAAGAAGATTTGCAGGAAGTAGACTAAGAAGGCTTGTTGCATCACACCAATGTGAACTGGTGCATGTTCGTTTCTCCTACTTGGACCAGGTGGGGAAAACCAATCAAACAAAATTGCAGAAAAGGAGATATCACACCAACGTGCACTGGTGCAATGTTATTTCTCCTGCTTGGACCAGGCAGAGGAAAACCAATCTGAAATCAAGTGCAGGAAAGGGAATTTATCTACTTCACAAAATGGATCCGCTTTCACTCAAACAGGAATGCATGTTCTTAAAATTAAATCACACTTGACAATGTAAACACAAATTACAGGAAAATAGGAAATGGGGTAAATGTGCCGGGTTCACTGGGCCCTAGCCAACCAGCGCGTCTCCCTTTTAAATAAAAATGCTACTCAGTACCTTAATCAATTCATCAGCTCAAATACAGAAACACAATTTGTGAAACATGAGGTAGAGCTCCCTTTTATTGATTCACTGAGGCAAGTACATACATTAATACATTGTCCAGCCTAGATTCGGGCGATAACAAAATAAGCAACCTGTTACCGTCTCTCTGGCTATGTCTCTGTTCTCTTCTACTATCAAGAACTTCCCTTTAGTCCTATTTACATTCTACATTATATATATATATATATATATATATATATATATATATATATATATATATATATATATATATATATATATATATATATATATATATATATATATATATATATATATATATATATATATATATATATATATTCAAAGACCAAAATAGATCATTCAACCGATTACATAACCAAACGCAGAATTTAGCTTTTCAGCCTTCAAAATTAGACAGTTAGCAAAACTGGCCATAGCCAATCTCCAGCTTTTGTCCTTCACAGATTCGATCTCGGCTGCCTTTTAATCGATCTTGCTGTTGTGGTTGAAGCTGTTCAAAATAAGGCGGTGATCAAGGAGGTTTGAATCTACTACAAGGATTTGCTATGCTAGCAACGGTGCGAGATCCTATCCTGCACTAAGATCAGCAGTCATGGTAAGTACTCTAACTACCAAATAAACATTGGAGATATCGATAAGTTACAAAGAGTGATTAAAAGTAAGAAATCATGTAATAAATGATTAATTAATGCTAAGTTAAATTATAAGTATGAAAAATAAAGTTTATACGAAATATGTCACCATGCTTGGACTGGTGCAAGATGAGGGTGTATAAAAGAGATAAGACAACGGTAAAAGGTTATGATTTAGGAAGGGGAAAATGGAAAAAACAGAGAAAATTATGGTACTAACAGTTTCATATCAAACATAATATGGGTATCATTCTCTGCCAAAGTAGCTACGATAAATCCATAGATTAAAGAAGAACCAACTGTGTTCATTACACTATTTCAAAGAAATAAAAACACATGTGAAATGAGATTACCAAGAGGAACTTGCTGCACATTAATCATTCTTGGAATCAATATGGAAACACCATTTATCCCAAAGGGCCCAATAACCAGTCCATACACTCAGCCATGATATTAGTGAAGTCCCATAAAAACATATTAAACCAAAATGGCAACACAAAGTTCAGCCCTCGCGGGTCTAAGAATTTGGAGCCTTTGTATTATGTTTCATCCCCATATTTATAAGAAGACGGGGAGAGATTTGAATTAAAATAAAAATATATGAGCCTGAGCCCCAGCTATCATGATAGACTAGTTGTCTCGGCTCTGTCAGGCTCTGCTACCACCTATCTAATATTACAACAGGGATCGATTCCCTTTCTTGGAAAAATACAAAAATAAATGCTCAGAGAAAGAAAGTCGAGAGAGGAAGGATGAGGTGTCCCCTTGGTGCTTAAGTGGAGGCCTTAGATAGAGCCATGTCCTTGTTGACGTCTTGCTCTTTTTGACTGCTTGATGCGGTTCACTGTTGCTCGGCTGTCTTATGTAAATTCTACCTTTACTATGTGGGTGAGTTGTTCGACGGAGAAGGGATGGAGTGTTGCTGGGTAGTGCTGTGTTGTGCAGAGGAGCGAACTACATGCCAAGGCATTATGTCTCCATAGAAGCCCTCCATACTATCATTTATGCATTGCCCCCTACTTTATTCAATGCAGGAGCTACTAACTCATCCACCTTTAAAGCTCTGTACCGTGCCCTCGGGGCACTTTTGTAGGGTAACAACGAAGTTTCTCGGTCACGGTCCTTTTACCTTAAAATATGACGAATAGGTGGGAATTTTTTATCTCCCCCTTAGCCCTTATGCCTTCAGCCCCTTTCGTAACTTCTCGCATATGACTGGGGCCTAGATCCAAGGGATGAGCCCTATGGGCGCTAAGGCTTTCGATAGCAGCAAGGGCCTTATTTCCTTTGATAATTAGAATCTCGCATCCCAGTGTTGAATGCACTTTTCATTAAGATTTCCCCTAGACAACCACGATCGCCGATATGCAAGATTGGACCCACCCAAGGCACCGCAACATGGGGAGGGATGTTCTTTACCCTTTTTCAATAGCACGGTTCGATTGATCTAGACGCAAAAAGCTTATCACATAGATCACCATACTTTATCACATTCGAGGGCCACTTTCCTTATCAAAATCCCAGTCGGGAAGGAAATTCGGTAGAAGGGAAAGCTTTACATTATGTGATCGTCAATTACCGAATCTGATGGGTGATGTCATCATTACCACATGTCACCTAGTGAGTGGTAACACGTGTCACCCGGAAATGGCTCCATCTCACCCTTGAAAATGCTAAAATTGGGTGATGTGTGTCCCTCATACAGCCACATCACCCTCCGTACTACCCTTTACTATTGACATTAGTTTCCTTCTTAGTTCTAAAGACCAATCAGAGGCCACCACATGGCCAACTTGGAGGAGAGAAAAAGAGGCCCACCAAGCCCTGCTTTTCCATGCTTTCCTTTGTATTTAAAAATCCGCCCTCCTTGGTGATTTTGGTCCATATCGCAATATCAGTGATTTCTTATAGTTTCAAATCTATGACCCCACCGATCTGTCGATCATCGATGCGATGTGAAGGAGAGATAAGGGGAGGCCTGACCCTAGTTTTTGATGAAATTCCTTTGTTAATGATTGTATCAGCCCCCCATGATTTTTACCTTATAATGGAGCATCAACCCCCACAAGGTCTTTTAAGTTTAGAACCCACCAATTTGTGGGACTGTGGGGTCACCGAGATGCAGGATGCAGGGCCCTGTGGGACTGCGGGAACTACAGGGTCTCCAGGATGTAGGATGCAGGAAACTAAGAGACTGCGGGGATCTATGGGATGTGGGATACTACCACGTGGAGGAGAGAGAAGGAGGTTAGCTTTCTCCTTCTTTGTTAAGCTTTTAATTTATAAAAAAAAAATCGGCGCGACCCAAAACTTTAACATTACCTTTCAATATCGAACCCTGCAAGGTTTTGGAGTGTCAGCCCATTGTTCCATAGATGTGCCAGTAATGTATGATTGAGGGATTCACTATGCTCGATGCCCCCCGGTTGCCGATATGCAATATTCCCTGTGCTCAGACCCACCGAATTTGATATGCGATATCAGCGATGAGCCACCCGCTTCCCGATTGCGATTGTCTCCTTAGACTTAGCCATTTTTTTGGGTTTTCTAAGTTTCTTCAAGGGGATTCTTCAGCATTCTTTAATTTCACCCCAGGAGTCCATTTTTTAACTTCCATATACCATTGGAAATATTTTTCTGAGCACTACACAATGGAGTGGGTCCCCTCAATCTCAGATAGATTCGTTGTCTCAAAATTTGGAATCAAACATCACTTCTATTTGGCTTTGGAAGCAACTAGTGATGGATGAAGCAGTGAGTGACAACATTGGCTCCTACTAGGGGACAATGCCTTGCTTGCAAGGTGATGAGAACCTACAGACCGTTATCCTTTTCCATTGGGCATGGAGTTAGTAATAAATGCATCTTTATAATCTACAAAATCTTCATGGGACTTTCCTCCTGACTTTGAACTGCAAAAATAAAAAATCTAACAACTGAAAATTAAATCCTCAGCTCGTGAGATTATATATGTACAATATTACTTATAAACAATACCTAATTCAACTAAATATGTTCAACTCTCCAATAGATCTAGGCCATCATAAGAGTACTGGACCACATGCCTTCATACTGTTGAAAAAGAAAGGTTAAAATAGGCATGCAACATGAAAAATATGCAAATGAAAAGCTTGAAGCATGCTTTGGACACAATCACTACTGCTGACATAAGAACCTTCTAATGTACTCAACCACAGGGACATGGAATGAATAAGGAAAGTTTTCAACTTCCTCCTTTTCATGAGCAATTTGTTGGCCGCTATCCTCTTGGCTAGGGCAACTGCAATCATCGTTCGGCTCCTCAAAATCAACATTTTCAAGAAAAGCTTGTTGTTGTGATATTTTTCTCCACTTGTTGACAAACATCTCCTTCTGAACCTCCATGACCATTTCCTTCTCCTCTGGGTAATATGAATCATGCTTTGGAGGATGGTCTTGTTCTTGTTCTCCAAGAAAAAGATGAGCATTGAAAACTAGAGGTTCTTCGCTCACTTCCTCATGGGCTTCCTCTTCTTGCGCAAATTCCCTTGACTAGAAGTGTTGTGGCTCTACATCACTTGAGTCATGCTCATCACAAGAAGGAGGAACATCAAATTCAGCTAAATCAGCCCCCTAAGGGCTTGTTGGAAGATCGATCAGATTTAAGTCTTTTCTTTCTCGCTCATTTGGTGATGATTCTTGATGTGAGTAGATGCTTTCTTGGAGTGGAGCTCCACAAACATCTTCAGCAGATTCATCAACCTCGGGATTGTTTTCATCATTACAAAATTTGCAGCAATATTCAAACATAACATTTGGTAAATAAAATGTCTTGCAATATTGATGGAATGATGTATGGAAACATTTCAAGGAATATATGCTTCACTGAGGTAGTGTTTTAAACCAAACCCTAGCATAACCCTCTAAAGTCAATTTGAAGAAAATCATTAGTACATATTCAAGAAGAATACCTTGTTTCTCCATGTATTCATGAAATTCTTTGAGGTGTTGGTCAAGTCTTCTCTGTAAGTTCCCATTGAATTTGAGAAAATAGCTATCCCACTCATGAAATGAAGGAACCAAGTTAGGATAGCTAGCAATGGAAGAGAAATCCAGTGGGGTAAATTGGTTGGCCATGAATGTAGGAAGGGTCATCTTCAAAATGTCCCTATATGAGTGATTTCAACTTCAAAAGCAGGGGAAGGTTTTTGACTGTTGCAGCCTCAAAGTGAGTATGAAGCCTCTTGAAAGGCAAGATGATCAAATAGGGATATGGACAGTGGAGTCGCCATGATGTTTACCATAAAATTGAATGTGGAGTCTCCAAGGTAAGAGATATTCAACCCACACTTCCTATGCTCACTTAATAGAGGAAATGAAATGTTTTATCGTACCTAGGGAAAAATATTCTAATTCGTTCCTCGGTAATGACCCCAAAAAGATGTTGTGGCTAAATCTTGCACCTGCAACACAAGTGCAGTAGGAGGCAAGGAAAGCTCCCTAGAGACAACCTCTGGGTTGATTGTAGACTAGTGCCTAGGGAAAATTAAATATAGGAGTTCTTGTAAGGTTATATGTGAGGGGATGCAGCACTCCAATTGTCATGAAAGCAAAATAAAATAAAAGGAGTGGATTGGTTCAATAAGCTTTCAAAGAGGAATATTTGAGCCAACTCATGGATCCAATTACTAGGGTGTATTTGGGCAATCTCAAAGAGAAATGACTTCTCTTCCTGGTGTCTGACACACAAAAATGAGATAGCTTAAACTGAAGTTGTATAGATTGTGGGGAGGAGGAAAGGAGGGAGAAATATATGCCTAGGGCTATAAAAAACAGAATCATAGGCAAAATTGTTCCAGCATAAAGGGGAATTCAGTGGATAGGGTTGTAAGAAAGACAGAATCCTAGACCATGGTTTTCCAATCAGATGATAGAAAAAGAGGAGCAAAAGAAGGTTTCAGATCAAACATAACATGGGTATCATTCTCTACCAAAGCAGCTAAGATAAATCCATAGATTGAAGAGGAACCAACTGCGTTCATTACACTATTTCAAAGAAACAAAAACACAGGTGAAATGAGATTACCAAGAAGAACTTGCTACACATTAATCATGCTTGGAATCAATATGGAAACACCATTTATCCCGAAGGGCCCAATAACCAGTCCATACACTCAACCATGATATCAGTGAAGTCCCATAAAAAAATATTGAACCAAAATGGCAACAAAGATTTCAGCCCTCACGGGTATGAGAATCCAGAACCTTTGTATTATGTTTCATCCCCATATTTATAAGAAGAGGGGAAGAGCTTTAAATTACAATCAAAATATTTGAGCTTGAGCCCCAGTTGTCATGCTAGACTAGCTGTCTCGGCTCTGCTACCACCTACCTAAGATTACAACAAGGATCGAATCTATTTCCTGGAAAAATACAAAAATAAATTCTTAGAGAAATAAAGTCAAGAGATGAAGGAGGAGGTTTCCCCTTGATGCTTGAGTGGATGCCTTGGATAGATCTATCTCCCTATTGTCATCCTGCTCTTTTTGGCTGCTTGAGGCGGTTTATTATTGCTCAGCTAGCTTATGTCAATTCTACCTTTACTGCGTGGGTAAGTTGTTCGATGGAGAAGGGATGGAGTGTTTTTGGGCAGTGATGCGTTGTGCAGAGGAGTGAGACTCCATGTCGAGGCATTGAGTCTTCGTAAAAGCCCACCATACTATCATTTATGCATTGTTCCCAGCTTTATTCAATGCAGACGCTACTGACCCATCCACCTTGAAAGATCTGTACCTTACCCTTAGGGCCCTACTATAGTGTAACAGGGGAGTTTCTGAACCACGAGCCTTTTACCTTAAAATATGACGAACAGGCACGTATTTTCCCCCCTAGCCCCTATGCCTTTAGTTCCTTTTGTAACTTCTCGCATATGATTGGGGGCTAGAACCAAGGGCTAAGTCCTTTGGGTGCTAAGGCTGTCGAAAGATGTGCAGGGGGTTTATTTCCTTTGTTAATCAGAATCTCGCATCCCAATGCTAAATGCACTTTTCATTAAGCTTTCCCCCTGGACATCCCAATCGCAACATGGGGAGGGTGACTCTTTACCCTTTTTCCATAGTGCCAATTGGTCTCGACGCAAAAATCTTATCACATAGATCACCATACTTTATTGCATTTGAGGGCCACTTTCGTTATCGCAATTGCAGTCGGGAAGGAAATTCGGCAGAAGAGAAAGATTTACATTGCATGATTTCTGATTGCGATGGGTGATGTCATCACTACCACATGTCACCCAGTGAGTGGTGACATGTGTCGCTTGGCAATGGACACATCTCACCCCTGAAAATGCTGAAACTAGGTGACACGTGTCCCCTTATCGCCATGTCACCCTCCGTACTGCCCATTACTGCTAATCTTAGCTTCCTTGTCAGTTCTGAAGACCAATCAGAGGCTGCCACATGACCCCCCTGGAGGAGAGAGAAAGAGGCTCGTCGAGCCCCATTTTTCCATGCTTTCCTTTGCATTTAAAAATAGGCCCTCCCTAGCGATTTTGGTCCATATCGCAATATCGACGATTTCTTACATTTTCATACTTGTGACCCTGTCGATTGGCGATGCCACACGAAGGAGAGAGAAGGGGAGGCCCGACCCTGGTTTTTCGATGAAATTCCTTTGTTAATGGTTTTCTTAGCCCCCCGACATTTTTACCTTATAGCACAACATTTGCCCCCGCAAGATATTTTAAGTTTAGAACCTACCAATCTACGGGACTATGGGGTCACCAAGATGTGGGATGCAGGACCCTACAGGACTACAAGAAGCTGCGGGACTGTGGGAACTGCAGGGTCTCCAGGTTGTGGGATGCAGGAAACTATGGGACTGCAAGGATCTGCTGGATGTGGGATACTGGCATATGGAGGAGAGAAAAGGAGGGAGGCTTGCTCCTTCTTTATTAGCCTTTTTCTTTGTAAACATTTTTCGGCCTGGCCCATAACTTTAACACTGCATCACAATATCGGCCCTTGCAAGGTTTGGGAGTGTCAGCCCATTGTTCCGTCGGTGTACCGAAAATGTGGGATTGTGGGATTCAATGTGCCTAGGCCCCCCTGGCTGTTGATATATGATATGCCCTGTGCCCAGACCCACCGACTACCGATATGCAATATCGATGATGAGCCCCCCAAATCTCGATTGCGGTTGTCTCCTCAGACTTAGCCATTTTTTTGGGTTTTCTAAGTTTTTTCAAGGGGATTCTTTAGCATGCTTTAATTTATGCCCCAAGAGTCCATTTTTGGAGTTCCATATACCACTCGAAATATTTTTCTGAACACTACGCAATGGAGTGGGTCCCTTCAAGCTCAGATAGATTCAGTGTCTCAGAATTTGGCATCAAACATCACTGCTATTTGGATTTAGAAACAACTAGTGATTGATGAAGCAGTGAGTGATGACATTGGCTCCTACACGGGACAATTCCTTGCTTGCAAGGTGTTGAGAACCTATAGACCAATATCCTTCACCATTTGGCATGGAGTCAGTAATAATTGCATATTTATGATATGCAAAATCTCCATCAGACTTTCCTCTTGACTCTAAACTGCAAAAATAAAAATTCTAACAACTAAAAAGTAAATGCTCAGCTAGTGATCTTATTTGTGTATAATCCTACTTGTGCACAATACTAAATTTAGCTAAGTATGTTCAACTCTCCAATAGATCTAGGCCATCATAAGAGTAATGGACCACATGCCTTCATACCACTGAAAAAAATGTTAAAACATGCATGCAACATGAAAAAACTGCAAATGAAAAGCTTGAAGCATACTTTGGACACAACCATTGGAGCTGACTTAAGAACCTGCTCATGTACTTAGCCATAGGGTCATGCAATGAACAAGGAAAATTTGTAGCTTCATCCTTTTAATGAGTATTCTTCTAGCCGATATCCTCTTAGCCAGGGTAGCTACAATCATTGTTCATCTCCTCAACTTTAGCATTTTCAATAAAATCCTGTCGCTGGGAAATTTTTCTCCACTTGTTGACAACCAGCTCCTTCTGAACCTCAATGACCATTTCCTCCTCCTCTGGGTAATATGAATCATGCTTTGGATGAGGGTCTTGGTATTGTTCTCCACACAAAGGATGAGCATTGAAAACTGGAGGCTCTTCACTGAATTCCTGATGGGCTTCCTCTTCTTTCATAGCCTCCCTTGACTGGAAGTGTTGTGGCTCTGCATCACTTGAGTCATATTCATCACAGGAAGGAGGAACATTAAATTCAATCGAATCAGACCCCTGAGGGCTTGATGGAAGCTCGATGATATTTCCTTCTTTTCTTTCTCACTCATTTGGCGATGCTTCTTGATGCGAGCAGATGCTTTCTTAGAGCGGAGCTCCACGAACATCTTCAGCAGATTCATCAACATTGAGACTATTTTCATCATTACCAAATTTGTAGCAATCTTCAAACATAGCATTCAGTAAATAAAATGTCTTGTAATATTGATAGAATGCTGCATGGAAAAATTTCAAGGAAAATATGCTGCTCGGAGGTAGTTTTTTAAACCAAACCCTAGCATCCCCCTCTAAAGAAAATTTGAACAAATTCATTAGTACATCTTCAAGAAGAATACCTTGTTGCTCCATGCATTCAGGAAAGTCTTTGGGGTGTTGGTTAGGTCTTCTCTTAGTTCCCACTAAATTTGGAAAAATATCCATCCCACTCTGAAATAAAGGAAAACGGTTAGGATAACCAGCAATGGAAGAGAATTCCAATGGAGCAAACTGGTTGGCCAGGAATGCAAGAAGGGCCATCTTGAAAACCTGTTAAAATTGGCAACCAGGGAAAAACTTCATGTGGGTCATCTTATTCATGGCTGATAATATTTTTATTAGATTCCTCTCGTCGTGAGGTGTAGGATTGATATAAAGATAATCCAATTCCGATAAGTATTCATGGAGATATGAATTTATTTTGATTATGGAATTATTATCAAGCCGACCTACAACTCATGTAGGCTCAAAAGCCCAACAGTCGCATCTATTCACCCACCAACGTTGTGTATAAATATAAGAGGACTTTTCCTCATTTGGACACACTCATCTCATCACATCTCTCTCTCTCTACTGCGCAAATATGAGTCTCTTCTCTACTGCGCTGAAATGGGTCTCTCTCTCTCTCACATGTGACGCTGGAAGCTGTTGAATTTGAAGCTGCAACTGCAGAAGTAAAGATTGACTTGCGTGGCCTAGAAGATCTCCTCTTTGGAACTGAACTGTAGGTTCATCTAAACCTCCTTTGAAAGCCGCAACTTTTGGTGGTGGAATGAAGTCAATCCGACGAACGGTTTGCAAGATATCGACTGCCATAGTATGAAGCCGGAAACTGCTGAAACTGAAGCTACAACTGCAGAAGTAAAGATTGAATTGCGTGGCCTAGAAGATCTCCTCATATGAACTACGCTGTAGGTTCATCTGAACCTCCTTTGAAAGCCTCAACTTTTGGTGGTGGAATGAAGTCAATCCGACGAACGGTTTGCAAGATATCAATTGCCCTAGTTTGAAGCCGGAAACTGCTGAAATTGAAGCTGCAACTGCAGAAGTAAAGATTGAATTGCGTGGCCTAGAAGATATCCTCTTTGGAACTGCACTGTAGGTTCATCTGAACCTTCTTTGAAATCCGAAACTTTTGGTGGTGGAATGAAGTCAATCCGACTGTCGGTTTGTGAGATATGGTCTGCCCTAGTTTGATAATGAAACCACTAATGTTGATGCTACTGATCTAGGGTTTGCTACTGCTGATATGAATCAGATTTATTGTACTATTTCTCTCTGCTGAATTATTGAAGATAAAATAAGATTTGATCAAAGGGTTTCCCCACACATTGTGGGGTTTTTCCCTGGCTAGCCGCCACATCTTGTGTCTCTTGTCTTGGCTTGTTTTCTGTCGATCGTTTAATGTTCTATCTGCGCTTTACTTTATGTAAATGTGATTGCTAATCGGTGGAATATAATAAGAAAAAGAAGTAAACTGTTATAAGCATAGAACATACCATAACTTAACATGGTATCAGAGCTGAGGTGAAGACAAAGCCCGAGCAAGAGCAAGAGCAATCATTGAAGAGAAGATTGGCAAGGTTATCCTAAAAGAACTATGGGGTCCTCAACACTCTTTCCTGCCGAAAACAAGCTCCGTGAGAAAGCTGACTATCACGGATGGAAGATGTCTATCGATCTAACCCTTGAATATCAAGGAGTGCTGGACCATGTAAGAGGCAATATTGTTGAGCCTTCATCAAATGCATCTGCTGCTGCCTGGAACAAATGGAAAAATGGAGAAGTCAAAACAAAGAAGATCATCCAAGACTCTATCGACAAGCGCTTGGTGGCCTACATCTCTGATCTAGACACCTCCAAGGAAATCTATGACAGACTGGTGAGTTTATTTAAAGTTAATGATGCAAATCAAGTTTTGTTTCTTAGAAATAAGTTGAGGGAAATCAAGAAGGGTAAAGATGAAAGTATGGAAGCATACTTCTTAAGAATCACCGAGATCAAGAACGATCTCCTATCTATTGGGGAAACCATTACTGACAGAGAAATGGCACCCACAACTCTCGGAGGATTACCATCTGAATGGTATGTGTTCAGGACTACTCTTCTGAACAATAATGTAATTCCTAGTTTTGAGGAATTAATGGCTAGATGCATTCAAGAAGAAACAAGGGAAGAAGAGCAGGAAATGCCCTTGCCTAAAGGTCCTCCTGCTGCTTTTTCTTCTCATGCTAAGAAAAGAAATAATTCTGGGTCTAAAACAAAAGGAAAGGCTAGACCTAAGGGTGGAAGAAAAGGATGATGTTACATCTACGATAAAGCAGGTCACTATGCAAGGGAGTGCCCTGATAGAAGGACTCACACCGGGACAATGATCAAAATCCCTCTGATGGCAAATCAAAGGAATGACAAATTCAACAGCAAAGGTAAGAGGAGAGCTGGGGATCGAGGAAGAGGAAAACCATTCAAGAAGGCTAGAAAGTCCAGGATGTATTAAATACACCTGACCTCAAAAAAAAAAAAAAAAAACTTAGTGTCCATCTCGGCAATGGAAGACAAAGGCTACAAGGTAACCTTAAGCAATGGCAAGGTATGTATATGGAAATGCCTTTACTCTTGGGTTTAGTGTTGATTCATCATATCAGGTCGATGGAAGTCCGCTAGGTGTCATGTCTTGTGACACAACTCTTCAGTCTGAAATTTGGCATCAGAAGTTTTCCCACCTTCATTACCCGATGTGAGACAGATGGTAACAGGGATGCCCGAATTCCAAGTAGAGAAAGAAGGTGTATGTCCGGGATGTGCCAAAGGAAAGCTCAAAAGGGGACCATTCTCCTCAAGCCAAAGAAAGACCTCCGATATATTACAATTGGTTTACTCAGGAATACCTGAGGTTGGCATTAAGAGGGAGACTACTACACCACATACTCTTGAGCAGAATGGTGTGGCAGGAAGGAAGAACCACACGATGATGGAAGTTGTCCGGGCCATGCTACATGATCAAAGACTTCCAAAGTTTCTATGGGCTGAAACTACAATCACCATCGTATATGTACAAAATTGATGCCCTCATCAAGCATTGGGTTCCTAAAATCCTGAAGAAATGTTCACCACCGGTCAAAGGGAAGTCGTGATTAGTCATGATGTCACCTTTGACAAAGATATGGCTCTCAGCAAGGTGGACAATCTGCGGACTTTGAGTAGCTCTTAAGAAGCTGACACCAGGGAACTGAAAGAAAAGGATGATGAATCAATGCCTGATGTAGAAGAACCCATGGATCCGATTGATCCTCCTCCATATGAGCCTTCCTCTTCTAGGAAGAGGCCTTCATGGCTTAAGGGGTTACTTGATGATGCTGAAGGACATGCTGCACCCCGAGGAACCTTTTGTGAAAGTAAGAAACCTAATAAGTATCAAGGATACCTAACCATCATGAGCACGATCATACAAAATGAGCCTTCTTCATTCTCATATGCCGTCAAGCATCAAGTATGGAAGGATGCTATGACCAAAGAATATGAGTCTAACATAAAGAATGATGTTTTAGAAGTAGTTCCCAGACCCCAGGACAAGACTGTTGTTACTTCCAAATGGCTTTACAAGATAAAACATGCAGCAGATGGAAGCACGGAAAAGTATAAGGCTCGTTTTGTTGCTCGAGGTTTCTCCCAAAAGGAAGGTATAGACTATGATGAGATATTTGCACCTGTTGCCAGATATACGACCATCTGCTCGATCATATCCCTTGCCGCTTCACAAGGATGGAACCTACATCAGATGGATGTCAAGACTGCGTTCTTGCATGGCTCGATCAAACAAGAGGTCTACGTAGAGCAACCCAAAGGATTTGAGATTTATGATTTAAAATCTCATGTATGCAGGTTGAAGAAAGCTCTCTATGGGCTAAAGCAAGCACCCCGAGCATGGTATGAGAGGATCGATAGCTACTTGATGAAGCCGGGATTCACTAGGAGTGAAGCCGATCTTAACCTTTACTTTAAGGTTGAAGATGACAAGCCTCTCATATTGGTGTTGCATGTGGATGACCTCTTTCTAACAAGTGCAGACCCTCTCATTCACAAATGTAAGAGGGAGCTGGCCTCTGAATTTGAAATGAAAGACCTAGGACTGATGCACTACTTCCTAGGACTTGAAGTGTGGCAAAAGCCAGGAGAAATTTTCCTATCTCAAGGAAAATATGTGGTGAATATATTGGAAAGATTTAGTATGATGGACTGCAAGGCTGTGACTACCTCGAGGATCTTAACTTTTAGAAGTTATATGGTAGTGATGTCGGACCAGACTTGGGAAATTCCTCTGAGTTTCAAAAACTCATTCGCATTGATGTTCTTGGTGAACCTCCGTCCGAACATATGTTTTGCAGTTAGCATTGTGAGCTCATATTTGGTTGAGCCTCACTGGATTGATGCCAGGAATATTCTGAGATGTCTTCAGGACACAATCTCTCATGGATTAAGATACACTGTCGGAGATGTGAGACTACTTGGATATACTGATGTTGATTGGGCAGGCAGTGTGGTGGACCGTAAGAGCACTTCTAGGTATTGTTTCACCTTGGGATCTGCTTTGATATCTTGAATGAGCAGGAAGCAGAAGTCAGTGGCTTTGAGCACCGCCGAAGTAGGATATATTGTTGCTAGCATAACCTCATGTGAGGCAGTCTAGTTGCGAAAGCTCTTCAGTGAGTTGTTTGGATTTACATTGGATACCACTGTGATTCTCTGTAACAACCAGAGGTGGGATTCGATTATTGAGGAATCCCGTATTCGTCAATTGCTCTAGTAGATAGACATCATCTAGGATATGGTAAGTTGATGAGCAAGGAAGCTCCATCACATTAAGATGATGTACAGGTTGATACACCTTGTCAAAGCCCCGAGGAAAGATCTAATTTGTGATTTTCCAAAACGACTTGGAGTCGGCAAGAAACCTTTGTACAAGGGTCCTGCATGTTGCAATCATTGAGCTCTGGGAGCTCTAAGGGCTTGCGGTTCCTACTGGAGAAACATATGACCACAGGGTGACTCACCCTCCCCTAGTGGTGCGCACTAGAACAAGATGATTCGCTCTCTTGTGGGACAAGATGATTCGCTCTGTTGTGGAACAGGATGATTCACTCTCCTGTGTAGCAGGATGATTAGTTCTCCTGTGAGGCCTGGATTGATGTGTTCTCCATGGTAGCCTGGATTAATGTGTTCTCCACGGCGATTGTAGCAGGATTGATTTGTTCTCCTGTGAGGCCTGGATTGATGTGTTCTCCATGGCAATTGTAGCAGGATTGATGTGTTCTCCTGTGAGGCCTGGATTGATGTGTTCTCCATGGCAATTGTAGCAGGATTTATGTGTTCTCCTGTGAGGACAGGATTGATTAGTTCTCTGTCGAGGCATCCTACCCATGCAGTCTGGGACTCATGGGAAGTACCTCTCATCTGATCAATGAGCAGGGAAATGAAGTTAGGGACCATAGTAGTATCGATGGACGCATCGTTGTAACTATCGTACTCCCTATGCTAGGATGACCTCCATTGATCTTGGATCAATGATACTGGTCTGGGACCAGTGGTAGGAGTTGTACCATACTATGATGCTGACTTCGGGTCGGTTGATACTGGTCTGGGATCAGTGGTACATACTCTGAGACTGACTTTGAGTTAGTGGAGGATGATATTGGTCTGCGACCATCAGAGTTGTACTCACTATGACGCTGACTTTGGGTTGGTTGAGACTGGTCTGGGATCAGTGGTACATACTCTGAGACTGACTTTGAGTCATTATGATACATCCTCGATCATTTCTTCTTCTTCATAATTCGGACAAAAGCAGAGTAGAACAGAACAATGCAAGAGCAGAGCAAAACAGAACAAAATAGTACAGATCAGTGCAGGGCAGAACAAGACAAAGCAGAACAGGCAAAATAGAGCAGAGCAGGGCAAGGGTTAGGCTATACAAGGCAGTGCATTTGATGGATGAATAGTAACGACCGATAGACAGTTTGCAGATGAAGTTCTCCATGGTTGAGAGGGAGTGTTAAAATTGGCAACCAGGGCAAAACTTCATGTGGGTAATCTTATTCATGGCTGATAATATTTTTATTAGATTCCTCTCGTCGAGAAGTGTAGGATTGATATAAAGGTCATCCAATTCCGATAAGTATTCATGGAGATATGAATTTATTTTGATTATGGAATTATTATCAAGCTGACCTACAACTCATGTAGGCTCAGAAGCCCAACGGTCGCATCTATTCACCCACCAACGTTGTGTATAAATATAAGAGGACTTTTCCTCATTTGGACACAATCATCTCATCACATCTCTCTCTCTCTACTGCACAGATATGAGTATCTTCTCTACTGCGCTGAAATGGGTCTCTCTCTCACACACATGTGAAGCCGGAAGCTGTTGAATTTGAAGCTGCAACTGCATAAGTAAAGATTGACTTGCGTGGCCTAGAATATCTCCTCTTTGGAACTGCATTGTAGGTTCATCTGAACCTACTTTGAAAGCTGCAACTTTTGGTGGTGGAATGAAGTCAATCCGACGAACGGTTTGCAAGATATCGATTGCCCTAGTTTGAAGCCGGAAACTGCTGAAACTAAAGCTGCAACTGCAGAAGTAAAGATTGAATTGCGTGGCCTAGAAGATCTCCTCATCTGAACTGTGCTATAGGTTCATCTGAACCTCCTTTGAAAGCCACAACTTTTGGTGGTGGAATGAAGTCAATCCGACGAACGGTTTGCAAGATATCGACTGCCCTAGTTTGAAGTCGGAAACTGCTGAAATTGAAGATGCAACTGCAGAAGTAAAGATTGACTTGCGTGGCCTAGAAGATATCCTCTTTGGAACTGCGTTGTAGGTTCATCTAAACCTCCTTTGAAAGCCAAAACGTTTGGTGGTGGAATGAAGTCAATCCGACTGTCAGTTTGTGAGATATGGTCTGCCCTAGTTTGATAATGAAACCGCTAATGCTGATGCTACTGATCTAGGGTTTGCTACTGCTGATATGAATCAAATTTATTGTACTATTTCTCTCTGCTGAATTATTGAAGATAAAAGAAGACTTGATCAAAGGGTTTCCCCACACATTGTGGGGTTTGTCCCTGGCTAGCCGCCACATCTTTTGTCTCTTGTCTTGGCTTGTTTTCTGTCGATCATTTAATGTTCTATCTGCACTTTACTTTATGTACATGTGATTGCTAATCGGTGGAATATAATAAGAAAAAGAAGTAAACTGTTATAAGCATAGAACATACCATAACTTAACAAAACCTCTCTATATGAGTGATTTTGGCATCAAAAGTAGGGGAAGGTTTTCGTCTGTTGTAGCATCAAAGTGAGTATGAGGCTTCTTCAAAGCCAGGATGATCAAACAAAGATATGGACAATGGAATCGCCAAGATGTTTAGTATAAAATTGAATGTGGAGTCGCCAAGGTGAGAGATCTTCAACCCACACTTCCTATGCTCACCTAACGAAGGAAATGAAATTTTTTGTCATAACCAGGGAAAAATATTCTAATATGTTCCCCAATAATGGCGCGAGAAAGGTGTTGTGGCTAAATCTTGCACCTGTCGCACAAGTGCAGCAAGAGGAAACGAAATCTCCATAGATACAACCTCTGGGTTGATTGTAGACTAGTGCCTAGGAAATCTTAAATAGAGGAGTTCTTGTAAGGTTATACGTGAGGGGATACAACACTCCAATTGTCACGTAAATAAAAGAAAATAAAAGGAGGGGCTTGGTTCAATAATCTTTCAAAGAGGGAGATTCAGGCGGATCCAAATGTTAGGGGGTATTTGGGTAATCTTAAAGAGAAATGACTTCTCCTTCTGGTGGCTGATAGACGAAAATGAGACAGCTTAAACTGAAGTTGTATAGATGGTGGAGAGGAGGAAAGGAGGGAGAGAAATAGATGCCTAGGGCTATAACAAAGAGAATCCTAGGCAGCGATGTTCCACCATAAAGTGGAATTCAATGGATAGAGTTGTAAGCAAGATAGAATCATAAACCATGGTTTTCTAACGAGATGATAGAAATATAGGAACAAAAGAAGGTTTCAGATCAAACATAAAATGGGTATCTTTCTATGCCAAAGCAGCTAAGATAAATTCATAGATTGAAGAGGAACCAAATGCGTTCATTACACTATTTGAAAGAAAGAAAAACACAAGTGAAATGAGATTACCAAGAGAAAATTTCCACACATTAATCATGCTTGGAATCAACAGGGAAACACCATTTATACCAAAGGGCCCAATAGCTAGTCCATACACTTAGCCATGATATTAGTGAAGTCCCATAAAAACATATTGAACCAAAATGGAAACACAGAGAATCTGGAACCTTTGTATTATGTTTCATCCCCCTATTTATAAGAAGAGGGGGAGAGCTTTGAATTACAATCAAAATATTTGAGCCTAAGCCCCAGTTGTCATGCTAGACTAGCAGTATTAGCTCTGCCATGCACTAATACCACCTACCTGAGGTTACAATAGGGATCGAATCCCTTTCTTAAAAAAATACATAAATAAATTCTCAGAGAAATAAAGTTGAGAGAGGGAGGAGGAGGTGTCCCCTTGGATAAAGCCATGTCCTTGCTGTCATCCTACTCTTTTTAGCTGCTTGATGTAGTTCACTGTTGCTCAGCCAGCTTATGTCAATTCTGCCCTTACTGCATGGGAGAGATGTTTAGTGGAGAAGGGATCAAATGTTTATGGGTAGTGTTGCACTGTGCAAAGGAGTGAGACTCCATTCTGAGGCATTAACCGTAGAAGCCTGCCATACTGTCATTTATGCACTGCCCCCTACTTTATTCAATGCAGGGTTTGTTGACCCACCTAGCTTTAAATCTCTATACGTGCCCTCAGGGCCGTGCTGTAGTGTAACAGTGGATTTTCTTGGTTGTGGGTCCTTTACCTTAAAATATGATGAACAGGCGGGCATTTTTTATCTACCCCTTAGCCCCTATGCCTTCAGCACCTTTTTTAACTTCTCACATATTACCGGGGGCTAGAACCAAGGGCTAATCCCTTTGAATGCTAAGGCTTTCAATAGCTGCACGGGGGCCTTATTTTCTTTGTTAATTAGAATTTCGCATCCCATTATTGAATGCACTTTTCGTTAAGCTTTCCCTCTGGGCAACCACGTTTGGTGATATGCAAGATTGGGCCCACCCAGGACATCGCAATTGCAACACAGGGAAGGTGGCTCTTTACCCTTTTTCCATAGCATGGGCTGATTGGTTCAGACACGAAAATCTTATCACATGGATCACCATACTTTATCGCATTCTGGAGCCACTTTCCTTATCACAATCGTAGCTAGGAAGGAAAGTAGGAAAAATAGAATGATTTACATTACGCAATCATTGATTGCTGACTGCAATGGGTGACGTCATCACTGCCACGTGCCACCCCATGATTGGTGACACGTGTCACCTAGAAATGGCCCCATCTCATCCCTGAAAATGCTAAAAATAAGTGACACATGTCCCTCGTATGGCCACATCACCCTCAGTACTGTCCATTACTTCTAACATCAACTACCTTGTCAGTTTTAAAGATCGATTAGAGGCCGCCACATGGCCCCTTGGAGGAGAGAGAAAGAGGCTCGTCAAGCCCTGGTTTTCCATTATTTCTTTTGTATTTAAAAATCGGCCCTCCTTGGTGATTTTGGTCCATATCACAATATCAACGAATTCTTATAGTTTCAGACCTGTGACCCCATCGATCCACTGATTGCTAATTCCACATGAAGGAGAGAGAAGGGGAGGCCCAACCTTGGTTTTTCGATGAAATTCCTTTGTTAATGATTTTCTTGGGCCCCCAACATTTTTTCCTTATACCACAACATCGGTCCCCACAAGGTCTTTTAAGTTTATAACCCACTGATCTATGGGACTACGGGGTCACTGAGATGTGGGATGCGAGGCCCTGCAGGACTACAGGAACTGCGAGGTCTCCAGGATGCGGGAAAATGCGAGACTATGGGGATCTACGAGATGCAAGATACTGCCAAGTGGAGGAGAGAGAAGGAGGGTGGCCCAATCCTTGTTGTTAACCTTTTTATTTGTAAACATTTTTCTGACTGACACGATACTTTAACACTGCATCACAATATTAGCCCCTGCAAGCTTTTGGAGTGTCAGCCCATTGTTCCATCGGTGTGCCAATAATGTAGGATTGTGGGATTCACTATGCCTAGCTCCCCCTGGCTACCAATATCCAATATTCCCTATGCTCAAACCTACTGACTATCAATATGCGATACCGGCGATGAGCCTCTTGGGTCCTGATTACGATTGTCTCCTCAGAGTTATCCATTTTTTTGGGTTTTCGGATTTGTTTCAAGGGGATTCTTCAACATGCTTTAATTTCTGCCCCAGGATTCCATTTTTGGACTTCCATATACCACCGAAAATCATTTTTTGAGAAGTACGCAATGGAGTGGGTCCTCTAAAGCTCAGATAGCTTCAGTGTCTCATAATTTGGCATCAAATATTACTGCTATTTGGCTTTGGAAGCAACTAGTGACTTATGAAGTAGTGAGTGACAACAAAACTACTAGAGAAGATCTAGAATCATCCCTACTCGCCAAGTCAAACATGGGGAACAAGTGGTAAGTGTGGCATCACATAGAATAGAAAGGTTAAAGATATGGTATCAAGCATCTACAATATGTGATGTCTATATGTCTCATTGGAGCGGTCGGTAGGATAAACTATCCTAGTAATGAGAAGATAATTGACCATACCTAGATCGTTGGGGTATAGGCCAAGACTTACATTAATAAAGTGAGAAAGTGGCTGGGGAGGTCAACATTTTTGCAAGCATAGGTTACTACCCCTGAGCATATGTGATGGAGGGGGTTGATCTAGTATGAAAAGGTGGGAATGATGCCCCCTAGCAGGAGGAGTTTGAGGAGTGCCATGGTGTTCCAAGTGCTCAAATAAGGGATTCAAGCATTATGTCCCACTAGCACGAGATCCAAAAGAGGATGATGAGGAAATAGAGGGGCATGTTTGTCCCCCATTTTGTATGGATAAATGGAGTATGCTATGGGCATACCTGATGTATTTATAGTAGTTGACTCCAAACACATTTTGATGATGTGGTTTGCAATTTGTTTACATTTGTCTTATTATGGGAAGAATGGATATATATAGTTAGAGAAAGGAAATGGTGGATTACCAATCTCGTTTGGTACTACATATATGAATTCAATGGACTAAATTTCTGGGTTCGCATACATGGTGTCATTGTACCAAATAGTGGCTTCAGATATAAGGAACTAATGCTCACTTAGATAGCATGGTGGTTGAATAACAAAAATGTCTAAGGAACTATGTTTTTGATGTAAGATGGAGGAATGATTAAGTGGATCATCCCTAGAGTGATCTAAAGTGATTTGTAACTCTAGAGGTTCTTCTAGATGGGGAATAATAATGGTACTAGAGTTGACACTACCAGATGCACTAGGAGGGTTGGGGAGAATTGCTTCTCCTAGAATCTCAAAGATAGATGCCCCCTTACCCAAACATTTTGTGGCAATGTAATGGCCACAAGGTGGATGTGGTTCGAATTCATGGGTTCGAAGTAAGGGGTTATTGAACCAATCAACCTCACCATGAATGAATTCTTTGGACTCCACAACGTATTGATGACAGGTTTGATGCGGAAGGAAGCATGTACAATGTTGCATATCATCCCAAGTGTAATCAGGGGCGGTCATAGATTCCATGATTTCTTCATTAGAATGGAAGATGGAAGACTGGAGGAAGAAATACCACATGATGGAAATGATCTACCTGAA
Organism: Pinus tabuliformis; assembly: GCA_031772625.1. NCBI lineage: Eukaryota > Viridiplantae > Streptophyta > Pinopsida > Pinales > Pinaceae > Pinus > Pinus tabuliformis. Next base: position 329,011,703 of record CM062808.1, read on the forward strand.
GCCTCTTCATGTGAGATAAGGTTCACATACACATCGTCAAAGGTTGGAGACATAAGACTAGTAGATGGAATATCTATCGATGTTGAGACCGACGTGTTTGAAGAAGAAGGTTCAACATAATCACAAAAGGATACATCAAGGGAGTTCCTAGGCCTAAAGGAGATTGACAAATAGAGATGAATAACCCAAAATAGTTGCAGACAACACTCTTGGAAAAACTGTAATTGATTTTTTTTAGAACATTTCCAAAACATAGGTACTAACCTAGAATTGAGTAAAATTTAGGTTTTGAGCCGAAAAGTGTGCTCTAAAACTCACTTGTCAAGTATAAAAGTGCACTATGTTCCCGAGAGTCTCAGTCACTAGATCTCTCACAGATTTTGTCGTATCTTGCCCAAATAGTACCTGTGACCTACAGAAAAGACCAGAAACCCAACAAAATCTGAAAATTTGACAAAATAGGGTTTAATACTATAAACCGAAATTGAGAGAAAAAATAGTTGAAAAACAATGAAATTCCTTGAAACTCCAATCACCCAAGAATGTTGTTGTTTCCCAATACTTCTTATAAATTCGAGACTTCACACATAAATCAAACCCAAAAAAAAGAAGTTGGGGTTCACTCAATACGTCTCCAAGTGTTGTCATTGTGGCAATGACCCTCCAAAATCTTTTCCTAACTCAATTTTGTATCCTACTTGAATTTACATTCCAAGCTACTTAGTGTTCTCATGGTGTTTGATTTTTCATTCTTATGTTCTTGCTAAGTGTCGCATCCTTTTAAGTCAATGTTTTTCAAGTGTTTTCACCTTACCTTTAGAAGTTCTTGTGTTATCTTGTGCAAGGGTAGGTGAATTCATAACCTTTTTTGACTAAGAAACTAGCCTTATTGGCCACATAAAACCACACAAAAGAAAACAAAAGAAATAAAAGCACTTTTAAAGAAAAAGTGCACATTAAGATCATGAAGAGTTTCTCTCTTTTTTAGTGCACTGCTTTAGGATGAGTAACTATGCCCTCATTGAGCGCACTCCTTCATGCTCAGCTAGCACACCTTCCTTGAGTGCACTCCTTCATGATCAGCTAACTCGCCATCCTTGAGTACACTCCTTCAGCATGAAGACATGCGCCCTTTCCAAACTCACGCATCACTTTCCTGTTGCATGTGGTCGTACTCTTAGAATATAGGATCCCACTTCACTTCAATTAACTAATTAATTCACTCATCGACAAGTGGTGAGCATGCATGGAATGGATTTTCATATAATATCTCTATAATCCATCCAGTTAATCATTATTTCTCCTAATCATTCTCGTCTAGGTTGGGCACACATCTTTGGATCAAGAAGCTCTTCGTTGATCTTCATTCCAAGTAAGTCTTTCATGTTGATTATATTGGTTTCCTTTGATGTTTTGTTTTTTATATTTCTTTCCTTACTAGTGTTAACTCACTTCTTCTTAGCTTCTTTATTGGAATTTTAGTTCATTCTTTCATATGTAAGTTTCAAATTATCGTTGCAAGTTGTGACTCTTCATATTCTGTAACTCTTCATATTGCAATCATGATTGTGATGGAAACTATAAAAACTTGTAGATGTTTTCTCTCTATATTTTTATAATTCTATCTTACTAATGAACTTTTCCTTGAGCCATTCCAAGATAGAGCACACTTCTAGAAGACAAAGCCTGACTATCCCAAAAAATTGCACCTAGAAATACAAGTTTCCCTTAAGAGCACACTCCTTTCGTCATGACAAATTGCACCCTCTTGGAGTGCATAAGGTCACCCTGAAGGCTTGAATGTTTTCCAATTGTATATTTAGTATGTGACCTTGCACCCTCCTTATCTTCATGAGTGCGTGAGCACACCTTAAAGGCATGAAGGCCCAAAGCCTGGTTGTTTCATATCTTCGGAGTGCACCCTTGTGCCCTCTTAGTCACTTCGAGGACACGAGCGCACTTTAAAGGCCCAAATGATTTTCCTTCATGCTTTGGTAGTGTTCCCTATTCCTTTGATCATCTCTCCCTCTTTCGTGAGTGCATGAATGCACCTCAAAGCACAGAATGACCCTTGAACTTCCCTTGTGCTTAGATAATGCACCCTCCTTGTTTTTATGCAGATTTCTTTCCTATACAAGTAGTTATGTCTCGTCACTGATAAGATTATTTTCTCAGTTACATTTGAAAACTTTGTGACTATGTTTTGCTAAGTTACTACTTATGATAGATAAAGTATATTATAAATATAATATTTTTCTCCATGAGTGTGATTCCACATACAAGCATTCAAGCTGCTAGTATTGTTACTCTTTCATCATCTGTTGGAAAGATGCCTCTTGCTACACATCGAGTCGCCTCCAAAGAAGCCTCAAAAGTGAGCACTGAAGAAGTAGTATAAGTTACAAATCCTACCATTCCTATATTTGCAGACACACAGTGATTCAAAGACAAGTCCACTAAGGTCACATGGAAAGACATCAAAGACACATTCATGTAGAAATAGTTCTCTAGAAACTTGGAATATTTGGTAGTACACATTAATATTAAGAAGTAAAAAATACACAGGATTTCATGATAGTTCCTAGTCATTCCTTGCACATAAGTGATTGAATGGATTCTTACACATGTGGATGATTCAGATCTGGTGCTTCGAAGTGAAAGTGGTGGTCAGCTTATCACCTATTATGGAGAAGACATACTAACCTACTATAAGGTGCATATTACCATAGAGTATGCCACTAATTTGTTTTACACTAGATGGGATGATATCGACACAAGTGACATCATTAAATCTTGGTGTGAGAGTTTGTTATGTTCTTACATCGCCCATCCACAGTTTACCCCTGAGGGCTTGATGGAAGTTCAATGATATTTCCTTCTTTTCTTTCTCACTCATTTCGCGATGCTTCTTGATGCGAGCAGATGCTTTCTTGGAGCGGAGCTCCACGAACATCTTCAGCAGATTCATCAACATTGAGATTATTTTCATCATTACCAAATTTGTAGCAATATTCAAACATAGCATTCGGTAAATAAAATGTCTTGTAATATTGATAGAATGCTGCATGGAAACATTTCAAGGAAAATATGCTGCACAGAGGTAGTTTTGTAAACCAAACCCTAGCATCCCCCTCTAAAGAAAATTTGAACAAATTCATTAGTACATCTTCAAGAAGAATACCTTGTTGCTCCATGCATTCAGGAAAGTCTTTGGGGTGTTGGTTAGGTCTTCTCTTAGTTCCCACTGAATTTGGGAAAATATCTATCCCACTCTGAAATAAAGGAAAACGGTTAGGATAACCAGCAATGGAAGAGAATTCCAGTGGAGCAAAATGGTTGGCCAGGAATGCAAGAAGGGCCATCTTGAAAACCTCTCTATATGAGTGATTTCAGCTTCAAAAGTAGGGGATGGTTTTCGTCTATTGTAGCATCAAAGTGAGTATGAGGCCTCTTCAAAGCCAGGATGATCAAACAAAGATATGGACAATGGAATCACCAAGATGTTTAGTATAAAATTGAATGTGGAGTCGCCAAGGTGAGAGATCTTCAACCCACACTTCCTATGCTCACCTAACAAAGGAAATGAATTTTTTTGTCATAACCCAGGAAAAATATTCTAATATGTTCCCCAGTAATGGTGCGAGAAAGGTGTTGTGGCTAAATCTTGCACCTGTCGCACAAGTGAAACAGGAGGCAACGAAATCTCCATAGATACAACCTCTGGGTTGATTGTAGACTAATTCCTAGGAAATCTTAAATAGAGGACTTCTTGTAAGGTTATATGTGAGGGGATACAACACTCCAATTGTCACGTAAATAAAAGAAAATAAAAGGAGGGGCTTGGTTCAATAATCTTTCAAGGAGGGAGATTCAGGCCAAATCATGGATCCAAATGTTAGGGGGTATTTGGGTAATATTAAAGAGAAATGACTTCTCCTTCTGGTGGGTGATAGATGAAAATGAGACAGCTTAAACTGAAGTTGTATAGATGGTGGAGAGGAGGAAAGGAGGGAGAGAAATAGATGCCTAGGGCTATAACAAAGAGAATCCTAGGCAGCGATGTTCCACCATAAAGTGGAATTCAATGGATAGGGTTGTAAGCAAGAGAGAATCCTAAACCATGGTTTTCTAATGATATGATAGAAATATAGGAACAAAAGAAGGTTTCAAATCAAACATAAAATGGGTATCTTTCTATGCCAAAGCAGCTAAGATAAATTCATAGATTGAAGAGGAACCAAATGCGTTCATTACACTATTTGAAAGAAAGAAAAACACAAGTGAAATGAGATTACCAAGAGGAAATTTCCACACATTAATCATGCTTGGAATCAACAGGGAAACACTATTTATCCCAAAGGGCCCAATAGCTAGTCCATACACTCAGCCATGATATTAGTGAAGTCCCATAAAAACATATTGAACCAAAATGGAAACACAGAGAATCTGGAACCTTTGTATTATGTTTCATCCCCCTATTTATAAGAAGAGGGGGAGAGCTTCGAATTACAATCAAAATATCTGAGCCTAAGCCCAAATTGTCATGCTAGACTAGCAGTCTTAGCTCTACCATGCAGTACTACCACCTACTTGAGGTTACAATAGGGATCGAATCCCTTTCTTAAAAAAATACATAAATAAATTCTCAGAGAAATAAAGTTGAGAGAGGGAGGAGGAGGTGTCCCCTTGGATAGAGCCATTTCCCTGCTGTCATCCTACTCTTTTTAGCTGCTTGAGGCAGTTCACTACTGCTCAGCCAGCTTATGTCAATTCTGCCCTTACTGCATGGGAGAGATGTTTGGTGGAGAAGGGATCAAATGTTTCTGGGCAGTGTTGCACTGTGCAAAGGAGTGAGACTCCATTCTGAGGCATTAACCGTAGAAGCCTGCCATACTATCATTTATGCACTGCCCCCTACTTTATTCAATGCAGGGTTTGTTGACCCACCCAGCTTTAAATCTCTATACGTGCCCTCAGGGTCGTGCTGTAGTGTAACAGTGGATTTTCTTGGTCGTGGGTCCTTTACCTTAAAATATGACGAACAGGCAGGCATTTTTGATCTACCCCTTAGCCCCTATGCCTTTAGTGCCTTTTGTAACTTCTCACATATGACCGGGGGCTGGAACCAAGTGCTAATCCCTTTGAATGCTAAGGCTTTCAACAGCTTCACGGGGGCCTTATTTTTTTTGTTAATTAGAATTTCGCATCCCATTGTTGAATGCACTTTTCGTTAAGCTTTCCCTTTTGGCAACCACATTTGCCGATATGCAAGATTGGGCCCACCCAGGACATCGCAATCGCAACACAAGGAGGATGACTCTTTACCCTTTTTCCATACCATGGGCTGATTGGTCCAGACACGAACATCTTATCACATGGATCACCATACTTTATCACATTCTGGAGCCACTTTCCTTATCACAATTGTATCTATGAAGGAAATTAGGCAAAATAGAATGATTTACATTGCGCAATCATTGATTGTCGACTGCAATGGGTGACGTCATCACTGCCACATGCCACCTCATGATTGGTGACACGTGTCACCTAGAAATGGCCCCATATCATCCCTAAAAGTGCTAAAAATAAGTGACACATGTCCCTCGTATGGCCACATCACCCTTAGTACTGTCCATTACTTCTAACATCAACTACCTTGTCAGTTTTAAAGACCGATTAGAGGCCACCACATGGCCCCTTGGAGGAGAGAGAAAGAGGATCGTCAAGCCCTGGTTTTCCATTATTTCCTTTGTATTTAAAAATCGGCCCTCCTTGGTGATTTTGGTCCATATCGCAATATCAATGAATTCTTATAGTTTCAGACCTGTGACCCCATCGATCCACTGATTGCTAATTCCACGTGAAGGAGAGAGAACGGGAGGCCCAACCCTGGTTTTTCGATGAAATTCCTTTGTTAATGGTTTTCTTGGGCCCCCAACATTCTTTCCTTATACCACAAAATCAATCCCCACAAGGTCTTTTAAGTTTATAACCCACTGATCTATGGGACTATGGGGTCACCGAGATGTGGGATGCGAGGCCCTACGGGACTACAGGAACTGCGAGGTCTCCGTGATGCGGGAAAATGAGAGACTGTGGGGATCTACGAGATGCAAGATACTGCCAAGTGGAGGAGAGAGAAGGAGGGTGGCCCAATCCTTGTTGTTAACCTTTTTATTTGTAAACATTTTTCTGACTGACTCGATACTTTAACACTGCATCACAATATCAGCCCCCGCAAGGTTTGGAGTGTCATCTCATTGTTCCATCGGTGTGCCGATAATGTAGGATTGTGGGATTCACTATGCCTAGCTCCCCCTGGCTGCCAATATCCAATATTCCCTATGCTCAAACCTGCCGACTATCAATATGCGATATCAGCGATGAGCCTCTTGGGTCCTGATTATGATTGTTTCCTCAAAGTTATCCATTTTTTTGGGTTTTCTGATTTTTTCAAGAGGATTCTTCAACATGCTTTAATTTCTGCCCCAGGATTCCATTTTTGGACTTCCATATACCACCGAAAATCATTTTTTGAGAAGTACGCAATGGAGTGGGTCCCCTAAAGCTCAGATAACTTCAGTGTCTCATAATTTGGCATCAAACATTACTGCTATTTGGCTTTGGAAGCAACTAGTGACTTATGAAGTAGTGAGTGACAACAAAACTACTAGAGAAGATCTAGAATCATCCCTACCCGGCAAGTCAAACATGGGGAACAAGTGGTAAGTGTGGCATCACATAGAACAGAAAGGTTAAAGATATGGTATTAGGCATCTACAATATTTGATGTGTATATGTCTCATTGGAGCGGTCGGTGGGATAAACTATCCTAGTAATGAGAAGATAATTGACCATACCTAGATCGTTGGGGTCTAGGCCAAGACTTACATTAATAAAGTGAGAAAGTGGCTGGGGGGGTCCACATTTTTGCAAGCATAGGATACTACCCCTAAGAATATGTGATGGAGGGGATTGATCTAGTATGCAAAGGTGGGAATGATGCCCCCTAGCAGGAGGAGTTTGAGGAGTGCCATGGTGTTCCAAGTGCTCAAATAAGGGATTCAAGCATTAAGTCCCACTAGCACGAGATCCAAAAGAGGATGATGAGGATATAAAGGGGCATGTTTTCCCCCCATTTTGTATGGATAAATGGAGTATGCTATGGGCATACCTGATGTATTTAGAGTAGTTGACTCCAAACACATTTTGATGATGTGGTTTGCAATTTGTTTACATTTGTCTTATTATGGGAAGAATGGATATATAGTTAGAGAAAGGAAATGGTGGATTACCAATCTCGTTTGGTACTACATATATGAATTCAATGGACTGAATTTCTGGGTTCGCATACATGGTGTCATTGTACCAAATAGTGGCTTCAGATATAAGGAACTAATGCTCACTTAGAAAGCATGGTGGTTGAGCAACAAAAATATCTAAGGGACTATGTTTTTGATGTAAGATGGAGGAATGATTAAGTAGATGGAATATCTATCGATGTTGAGACTGATGTGTTTGAAGAAGAGGGTTCAACATAATCACAAAAGGATACATCAAGGGAGTTCCTAGGCCTAAAGGAGATTGACAAATAGAGATGAATAACCCAAACTAGTTGCAGACAACACTCTTGGAAAAACTGTAATTGAATTTTTTTAAGAACATTTCCAAAACATAGGTACTAACCTAGAATTGAGTAAAATTTAGGTTTTGAGCCGAAAAGTGTGCTCTGAAACTCATTTGTCAAGTATAAAAGTGCACTATGTTCCCGAGAGTCGCAATCGCTAGATCTCTCACAAATTTTGTCGTATATTTCCCAAATAGTACCTGTAACCTACAGAAAAGACCAGAAACCCAACAAAATTTGAAAATTTGACAAAATAGGGTTTAATACCATAAATAGAAATTGAGAGAAAAACAGTTGAAAAACAATGAAATTCCTTGAAACTCCAGTCACCCAAGCATGTTGTTGCTTCCCAATACTTCTTATAAATTCGAGACTTCACACATAAATCAAACCCAAAAAAAGAAGAAGTTGGGGTTCACTCAATACCTCTCCAAGTGTTGTCGTTGTGGCAATGACCCTCCAAAATCTTTTCCTAACTCAATTTTGTATCCTCCTTGAATTTACATTCCAAGCTACTTAGTGTTCTCATGGTGTTTGATTTTTCATTCTTATGTTCTTGCTAAGTGTCACATCCTTAAAAGTAAATGTTTTTCATGTGTTTTCACCTTACCTTTAGAAGTGTTTGCGTTATCTTGTGCAAGGGTAGGTGAAGTCATAACCTTTTTTGACTAAGAAACTAGCCTTATTGGCCACATAAAACCACACAAAATAAAACAAAAGAAATAAAAGCACTTTTAAAGAAAAAGTGCACATTAAGATCACGAAGAGTTTCTCTCTTTTTTAGTGCACTGCTTTAGGATGAGTAACTGTGCCCTCCTTGAGTGCACTCCTTCATTATCAACTAACTTGCCATCCTTGAGTACACTCCTTCAGCATGAAGACATGCGCCCTTTCCAAACTCATGCATCAATTTCCTGTTGCATGTGGTCGTACTCTTAGAATATAGGATCCCACTTTACTTCAATTAACTAACTCATTCACTCATTGACAAGTGGTGAGCATGCATGGAATGGATTTTCATATAATATCTCTATAATCCATCCAGTTAATCATTATTTCTCCTAATCATTCTTGTCTGGGTTGGGCACACATCTTTGGATCAAGAAGCTCTTCGTCGATCTTCATTCCAAGTAAGTCTTTCATGTTGATTATATTGGTTTCCTTTGATGTTTTGTTTTTTATATTTCTTTCCTTATTGGTGTTAACTCACTTCTTCTTAGCTTCTTTATTGGAATTTTAGTTCATTATTTCATATGTAAGTTTCAAATTATTGTTGCAAGTTGTGACTCTTCATATTCTGTAACTCTTCATATTGCAATCATGATTGTGATGGAATCTATAAAAACTTGTAGATGTTTCCTCTCTATATTTTTATAATTCTATCTTACTAATGAACTTTTCCTTGAGCCATTCCAAGATAGAGCGCACTTCTAGAAGACAAAGCCTGACTATCCCAGAAAATTGCACCCAGAAATACAAGTTTCCCTAAAGAGCACACTCCTTTCGTCATGACAAATTGCAGCCTCTTGGAGTGCATAAGGTCACCCTGAAGGCTTGAATGCTTTCCAATTGTATCTTCAGTATGTGGCCTTGCACCCTGCTTATCTTCATGAGTGCATGAGCACACCTTAAAGGCATGAAGGCCCAAAGCCTGGTTGTTTCATATCTTCGGAGTGCACCCTTGTGCCCTCTTAGTCACTTCAAGGACACAAGCGCACTTTAAAGGCCCAAATTATTTTCCTTCATGCTTTGGTGGTGTTACATATTCCCTTGATCATCTCTCCCTCTTTCTTGAGTGTATGAATGCACCTCAAAGCACTGAATGACCCTTGAACTTCCTGTGTGCTTAGATAATGCACCCTCCTTGTTTTTATGCAGATTTCTTTCCTATACAAGTAGTTATGTCTCGTCACTGATAAGATTATTTTCTCAGTTACATTTGAAAACTTTGTGACTATGTTTTGCTAAGTTACTACTTATGATAGATAAATTATTTTATAAATATAATATTTTTCTCCATGAGTGTGATTCCACATACAAGCATTCAAGCTGCTAGTATTGTTACTCTTTCATCATCTGTTGGAAAGATGCCTCTTGCTACACATCGAGTGGCCTCCAAAGAATCCTCAAAAGTGATCACTGAAGAAGTAGTATAAGTTACAAATCCTACCATTCCTATATTTGCAGACACACAGTGATTCAAAGACAAGTCCACTAAGGTCACATGGAAAGACATCAAAGACACATTCATGTAGAAATAGTTCTCTAGAAACTTGGAATATTTGGTAGTACACATTAATATTAAGAAGTAAAAAGTACACAGGATTTCATGATAGTTCCTAGTCATTCCTTGCACATAAGTGACTGAATGGATTCTTACACACGTGGATGATTCAAATCTGGTGCTTCGAAGTGAAAGCGGTGGTCAACTTATCACCTATTATGGAGAAGACATACTAACCTACTATAAGATGCATAATACCATAGAGTATGCCACTAAATTTTTTTACACTAGATGGGATGATCGCGACACAAGTGACATCATTAAATCTTGGTGTGAGAGTCTGTTATGTTCTTACATCACCCATCCGCAGTTTACCCGAACAGGATTTTCAAGGATGTGTATCCATACCTTATTGCTATGTGTTGTAGGCTACATGGGCAAAATAACATTGAAGTATTTGAAGAGAATTGAATATATATGCTCAAAATGATAGTTTCATGTGGAAAAGTTTTCATTTATAAGAATATACTTTCTTTCAAATTGTAGCGTCAAGTTGGCAGGCTAAAGCTTCTATAAGGTTGAACTAGGCACCATAATTCTATATGTTTACATTTCTATTGGGTGGGATCTGTACACCATATGCATTCCAAAAAATGTGTTGGAACTAGACCGCGTAGGATAAGTTTCCAATTTACTTCCACTGTAGGGTGTTGTCAGAGTTGAGTTTCATGGAGGCATATAACATATTAGCAGAGCATTTATTCTCAATCATATTTCATATGACATATGAGATTGATCCTCCTTGCATGACTAATCAAGTGAAGGAGTCACTACATGATATTGGGTATTGGATTGTTGTACCTGAAGGTACATACATATGATGCTTTGGATGTCATATTTCTACACACCTCATGCCATGATGTGTAACTAATAAGGTGGTCCTGCAAGGAGTGGTGTATCAATTGAATAAAGGGTTGTCAGGAGTCTTTCAAAGAAGGAAGAAATCTTGTTGGCCCATGTTTCCTTTGAGGATTAGATTGTATGAACTAAAGAGACATAAGGTGACGAAGGAAAAAATATAGGATCTAGACTACTTGCATTTTGCAATCAAGGACTTTCACAAAAATGACCTCAGAAGAGTGTGTAGGAAGCATTGTGAAAGGATTGGTTTCACTTGGGGATATTCATCAATGTCTATAGTAGAATATGAGAAGGAAAATAATTGTTACAATGCAGTAAGAAGAACAAATCCAAGAATTGAAGTTCGTTCCCACCAAGTTATATAGTTACAAGAGGCACCAAAAACAACTCCTCAAGAAAATAGTACAGCTCTAAGGAAATTATTAAGCATGATTTGACATGAGAAAGTAGCAGGAAATGGAAGGTTGATCCTTTGAATAAGGGAGCTATCCTAGTTGAATAGGAAATGAGAGAATTAGAGGAAAATATGCAACATGAAGAAGAGGAGAAGAGGAAGAAACAAGAGATACTCAGGAAGAGACAAGAAGAATAAGTAAAGAGAATGGGAATAGAAGAAGAACGACAAAGGAAGTCATAGGATGAGGAAGTAGCACTGAGGATGGAGGAATAACAATTGACTTAGGATATAGAGGGAGAGTTAGAGGAATGTGATACCATCCAACCCATAGATAATGAAACAATTTCTCTGGAAGAACCACCTCTTATGGGTGGTCATCTCCCATTAAATGAAATGGGAATCACACCTCCACCTAAAGACAGAGTCATGGATGTGTGTAATGTCACATTTGATTAGCTCAAGAAAAGGATCATGCAGCAGAGATGAAGATACTTCCCAAATAATCCTAAACATCTAGTCTCAATATCCATATAAAATGTTATAATTACTAATACTAGGAGGAATCCTAGAGAAATCATGGTGGCCAATGTTGATTTTGCTACAACAACACAGGACAACTCAGAGTAATTTTTTAGTGAGAATGCATGAATGAGGAAAGAGTTATTTATAGTAAGAAACAAGCAGAACATCTTGTTACAAAAAATCAACGACTATCTTCCCACAAGTTCAACAAGGTAGAATGGAAGTCAACCATACAGGAGGAATTAGGGGTGATGGAGGACACCATGGCACAATTGTATGATGAAATGATATTTATACAACAAGTAGTGGCACCCCTCATTTTAATTCAAATAAAGCACAAGAAGTCTTAAGGCTCCTAAAAGTTGAAAATAGAGTTGTTGATCAACTCCAGGATTGAGCTTCCAAATATATGAATGTTCTATAATATATGGTTAGAAAAGATGGAATTTTTGTTGAGATAAACATCTTACATTTGAGACTGCATCATTAGAACTACATTCATCTAGGAGAATAGTCGACTAACACTAGTTTTGCTTGTGGTAAAATGCATAATGGATTTGAGTCTCTAAGACAGAAACATGGGATGCCTTCAATAGGATCACTTGAAGAAATAAGAGCCAAGGAAATAATCCTTCAGGAAATCAAGAAATAAATAGAAAAAATCAAGAAAGCATCATAATAAGAATTCTTGGATACCACCAAAGACATTATTATATAATGTTCCATTGCACCAGCTAAGGCCCACATGAAATTATCATGGCTATGGAATAGTGTACAAACAAACTCCAAGACCATATTGATAGAAGCGCCAGAGTTGAATATGTCGTATGCAACAAAATTTTTGGTTCAGATCAAAGTCATCTCTATGGAGTTAAAAGCATGGCATTGATACATTATAATGATCTCCATGAGGAAGCAAATGAATTGTTGATTTGATAACACTTTGTCCTATTAGTAGTTTTGTCTCATATAACCACCATCTTATATGTAATTTATCTTTTGTAATAAGTTGTATTTAATGGAGTCCAAGAGGCACATGTGAAATGTGAAAAGCCACATATGGAATGTAAAAGGTCATGTATAGAATATGAAAATTTGTATACAAGCCCATTGAACAATCATGAGGTAATTCAAAATTCATTCTCTTTTTGTTATAAATAAGTCCTCACAACTCAGGTAAAGGGCTTGGAGTCTTGGAGTCTTGCCTTGGCTTCTCTTATAGTGCGTAGGAGATATATCATTATTTGGAGAAGAAAGTTTTCACTTCATGTTCCACTATTGGATCTAGTGTTTCACCTATGTAAGTGCGTACTTGGAATCTTTCATTTATAATCAGAAGCTCTATGAGTTGGCACTTCTTCATGCATGTATCATGGATGTAGTAAGACTATCCATGTTATGCTTATGGTATTTGTTGGCTTAATTACATATTAAGACTAATGAACTATTTCATTTCTTAGATATGGATATTATTGAATGAGTGTTGTTATGCCTTCATGATTGTTCCTTATCATGTCAACTAATTTACAGGTAATTAACAATCCTTTATCTTCGCTCCAGGTTGCCCCTTAGGATAGTACTATTAATTAATTAACCAAAGGCTCGTTTTCCTTTACCAACCATGGAAGTTCCCAGTACATATTACATTTGGTGTCACACAAAGCTTACATACTTGTTGCCCCAAAGATGTGTTTTTGATCTATTATGTATGTGTTGTAACCAAGGAATATCTCTAAATATATTACAAAGCAATGGAACACATAAAATATTGTAGAAATATAAAAACAGAAAACACATAAAACAAGAGAGACATAGATATATGTGTTTCACCCAATTTGGGCTACATCCACAAAGAATCAACTAGTATTTCATTTTATATTATCCAGCAAAATGAAGATATACAACCTACAACAGATCCATTGTAATTCCCTCTTTGCTCTCACACAATCTCATCTCTCTTTCTCTCTCAGGATACACATCTACATAGTTGCAATACAATTCCCTCATATATAGCGAGGGGTTTCCTTTTAGGGAAAAAAACCCTAAATTAAACATAAATTATACCATGAGATCTCTTCCTAATCAATGGCCCAGATTGACTACGAAATTACAACATTTTACAAGGAAATTTTAGATCTATTTTTATCTTCAAGGTCGCTACCCCCGAACCCCTGCCTAGGAGGGGGGGGTCTAAAAATCATCATCACCCCCCCAGACCCCCCTGGTAGAGAAAAATGGGTGGCATTGCCGACTCATTGTGAACTGGGGTCCAATGTGGTGATACCTTTGAATAGAGAAGATAATCAGGCTCCACACCCAATAGTCTCCCACTTGGAGACTTATTATAGAAACTCCACCGCTGCTTCATTTGTTGGACAGTGAATCCACTTTGGACCTGTTTGTTTCTCATCTTCATCATCTTACTTGAAAACCAATTGAAACCGAGCAAACTATCAGTTTCTCCCCGGTTACAACTTTTGTTAACATATCTGCAAGATTCTGGCTAGTGTGTATCTTTTCCATCTTCAATTGTCCATCTTCCAACACTGACCATATGAAATGGCACTTGAGTTGTATATATTTAGTCTTGGAATGAAATGAAGAGTTATTTGCAAGATGAATGGCACTCTGGCTATCACTGTATAACCTACCAAACTCCTGCTTCTTACGCAATTCATCTAGAAACCCTTGTAACAAAATCATTTCTTTACTAGCCTCTGTAGCAGTAGCATAATCTACTTTTTTTGCTGAGAGTGCAACAATACTTTGCAATTTTAAACCCAACTAACATTTGTTACACCTATAGTAAACACGTACCTTGTGGCGCTTCTGATGTTATCTCTATCACCTGCCATATCTACATCAACATATCCATGTAGAGAAATGTTTGAACCACCAAAGCATAATGCTTGATTTGTGGTACCTCTCAAATACCTAAGAATCCACTTCACTACCATCCAATTTTATTTTCCTGGATTGTTCATGTACCTTCTTACAACTCCCATTGCATGTGCAATATCAGGTTTTGCGCAAACCATTTCATACATTAAGTTTCCAACTACTGATGCATATGAAACTTTAGACATATAATCCATCTCTTCCTGAGTCTTGGAACACATCTCCTTAATTAGTTTGAAATGGTTAGGCAAAGGTATACTAACTGGTTTTGCATTCTGCATATTAAATCCTTTCAACACCTTTTGTATGTACTTACTCTGAGACAATGTTAATTTACGATTCTTCCTATCTCTAGTTGTTCTCATACCAAGGATTTGTTTTGCAACACCCAAATCCTTCATTGCAAATGAGTTTGCCAATTTTCTTTTGATCACATTTACTTCCTGCATCTTAGAACCTACAACAAGCATGTCATCTACATACAATAACAATATAATATATCTTCCATCATTTTTCCTTTTGAGATAAACACGATGATCAGAGTGACATATAGTATAACTTTGTTCAAACATAAACCTGTCAAATTTTAGATACCACTGCCTTGGAGCCTATTTTAATCCATATAAGCTCTTCTTCAACTTGCACACTAGTTTCTCCTTCCCTTTGACCTCATATCCTTGTGATTGTTGCGTATATATCTCTTCCTCCAAATCCCCATGGAGAAAGGTTGTCTTTACCTCTAACTACTCAAGATGCAAATCTTCAGCTACTACTAGACTTAAAATAGTTTTGATTGAAGTCATTTTAAAAATAGGAGAAAATATCTCACCAAAGTCTATACCTTTGTTCTGTGCAAGCCATTTCACCACAAGTCTAACTTTATACCTTTTTCTACCTCCATCTTCTTCCTTCAACCTGTAAACCCATTTATTATGCAATGTTGTTTTACCTGTAGGCAACCTGACTAAGTCCCAAGTCTGGTTATGTACCGAGGAGTCCATATCTTCTTTCATCGCATGCTCCCACTTCTTCCTGGTTTTTACCTGCACTGCTTCTTCATAACATTCTGGTTCACCAAAATCAATCGACAATACATAATATAATGAAGGAGAGTATCATTCAGGGGGTCTACTTATCCTAGTAGATCTTCTAACACCACTTTCAAGTGTTTAAGGTGCTTGTTGCTATTGTGGTTGTTTTTGTTGTTCTGGTTGTTAATCATTATGATTTCCAGGCACCTTCACTTTTTCTGTGATCTCATGAAGCACTGTGTATTCTCTGTTTTATTTTTCCTATTTCTTTTCTTGCATTTGATCCTTATACAACACCTTTTCATTGAATATGACATCTCTTCTCCTAATGTTTTTGTTTTTTTCATAATCATAAAAGCAATAACCAAACTCATTAACACCATATCCAATAAAGGTACATTTCTTTGATTTTGCCTCAATATTTTTTCTATTTTCTTTATTAATGTGGAAAAAGGATTCACAACCAAAAGTCTTTGAAAATTAGTAGTTTACCTTTTTAGTTGTCCATGCCTCCTCTGGATTACCACCATCCAAGGAACTTGAAAGCCCTCTATTTATTAGATAAAGAATAATATCTACAACATCTACCCAAAATTGTAAAGGCAATCCTGCATGCAATCACATGCACCTTGCACGCTCCATGATTGTCCTATTAATCCTTTCTCACACACCATTTTCTTGTGGTGTTCCTGGAATTGTCTTCTCTCTATGAATTTCATTCTCTGAACAGTACCTATCAAACTCTTTGCTACAATATTCACCTTCATTATTTGATCTATGTCACTTCAACCTTTTTCCTGTCTCATTTTCAACCAAAGCTTTCCATTTCTTGAAAGTATCAAATACATCATATTTATTTCAAATACAATAAATCCAGGTTTTTCTAGTTGCATCATTAATAAAAGTAACATAATAATGATAGCCACTGAGAGATGATACCTGAGCGTTTCCCCATACATCTGTATGCAAAAGCTCTAATTTTTCTCTCTTCTTTTCTTTCCCAACTCTGAGGAATCTGACTCTCTTCTGCTTTTCCATAAACATAATTCTCACAGAATTCCAAATCAACATGCTTCAAACCTGGCAACAAATTTCTTGAGTGAATAATCTGCATCCCCTTCTCACTCATGCTCCCGAGCCTATGATGCCACAATGTTGTATCTACTCCTGTAGAGGTTAAAGTATTAACAGAATTAGAAATACCATTGCATAAATACAATGTACCAAACTTTTCTCCTTTTTCTATTACCATGGCTCCTTTAGTGACCTTCTAGGTTTTATCTGTAAAAGTAGTTACACAGCCTTCACCTCCCAACTACCCTATTGAAATTAGAATTTTCTTCAGATATGGAACATGCCTTACCTCCTTCAATAGACATTGGTTTCCATTCTACTATTTTATGAAAAATTTACCCATTCCTATGATTTTATAGGGTTTATCATCACCCAAATGAACCTGTCCAAAATCTCCTTGAACATAGTCACGAAAATGTTTCCTATCAAGTGTGGCATGGAATGACACCCCTGAATCTACCACCCAGGCATCAATAATATTTTCTAATGAAAGAATCAAATCATCTTTCAACACATCACCTGTCACATTCACTTCATGATTGTTTTCTTGTTGTACGTCTCCTTCTTTTCCCTTCCGAGACTTGCAGTATTTCTTCAGGTGTCCTTTCTTCCCACATTTCCAGCACACTATCCCTGATCTGGACTTGGATCTACCTTTCCTTGACTTGCTACAATATCCTAGGCTCTTTACTCTTTCCATTTTTCTTCCCCTAGTCTCTACAGTCAAAGCATTACCTGATGTCTCATCGGAGATTTTCTGTCGCATCTCCTCACTAAGGATTGCACCAACAACATCATTAAACTTTAAAGTACTAGATCCACAGACAAAGTTACTAATGGCCATAACTAAACCATTCCAACTTTCTAGCAATGAGCACAGAAATAATAGAGCCCTAACTTCATCATCAAAACCCTACAGAACTTAACAGACTGGTAACTATATTAAATTCATTTAAATGATTAGCAACAGATCCATTGTTTGTCATATTCATATTAAATAAATGCTTCATAGGAAAGACCTTATTTGAGGCCAAGGGTTTTTCATATAGTTTGTCCAATGCCGACATTAAACCCTATGTTGTCATTTCCTTTGAAATATTAAAGGCTACCGACGCTGCTAGGCACAACCGTATTGTTCCAACTTCCTTTATGTCGCGAATATCCCATTCTATGTTTATCATACTCGTCAGCTTCTTTGTATTTCCACTCAATGGTAGGTATATATCTTTCTAAAACAAATAATCTTCCATCTACATCTTCCACAGCTGGTAGTTTTTGCCATTAAATTTTTCAACCCTAAACCTGCCATGTTCTGTCATTTCTCCCACTCAAATGAGGAACCCTTCTCTCCTGCAAGTTTATCAGCCAAATAAACCTTCGGCTTTGATACCATTTGCTAGAAAATTATATATTCCAAAGCAATGGAACACATAAAATATTAAAGAAATATAAACACATAAAATGCATAAAACAAGAGAGACACAGATATACGTGGTTCACCCAATTTGGACAATGTCCATGGAGAATCAACCAGTCCTTCCTTTTATATTATCCAGCAAAATGAAGAGATACAACCTACAACAGATCCATTGTAATTCCCTCTTTTCTCTCACACAATCTCGTCTCTCTTTCTCGCTCAGAATACACATCTACATAGTTGTAACACACTTCCCTCATATATAGCAAGGGTATGCATTCTAGGGAAAAAAAACCTTAATTTATACATAACTTCTACCATTAGATCTCTGCCTAATGAACGAACCAGATTGACTACGAAATTACAACATTTTTCAAGGCAATTTTACATCTATTTTTAGCTTCAGTGGCGCTGCCCCTGAACCCCCGCTGGGGGGGTCTAAAAAATCATCATCGCCCCCATTGGACCCCCCAGTGGCTAAAAAATAGGCGATGTTGCTACCCCATTAGGAACTGGGGTCCAATGCAGCGATACCTTTGAATAAAGAAGATAATCAGGCTCCACAACCAACAACCTTTGCAATGGTGGCTAGACCATATAGTACCATGGGACTCTTATACCAAATGGCATGAGGTCTAATTTGGACCTCATATCAGGGAGATCCCTTGCATGTTCACAGTATCCAATACCATCAACACATAGTAAACCAACAAAACTAACCTTTAAATGTATCTCATACATCTCCTTATTTAACAACAAAAGATGGGTATTGCGCCATTATTTTCTTAGCTATCTCCCATGTGGCTTCATCAAGTCTAAATTTCTTCCATTGGACCTTGACCTGCTCTATTGTTCTATTCCAGAGAGTGATTTGTCTCTAATCGAGGAAGCAAAATGGTTTTGGTTGGAACTCTCCTTCTGGTTTTAACTATATCATAGACTAGTCAACAACATGATTGGTTTCATGAACATATTTCTTAAGCAAGGAAACATGAAAAAATTGTGTACTTTCATTGTGGGTGGAAATGCTAATCTGTAGGCCATTGGCCTCACTCTCTCCAAGATCTAGAATGAGCTTCTTGATCCAGGATTGTTTTTTCTTATAGATGCATTGGAATTGACATGAGTTACATCGCTTAAAAACCATAAAAACATAAGCATGAAAAATGAAGACAAAGAGACATGATCACAAAAGATCATGACACAGATATTTTATTATGGAGTTTTTCCAATTTGGACTACATCTCTGGGCCTTGCTCAATAGTAGGGAGGCCTTGTTTTATTAAGTGGCATGGAAAGAGAGAATTACAAGCATATTTCTACATAACCACCCTTATACCTCCAATCTGGAACATAGATGGCAAATGGAGATCCCAGCTCTAGAAATAGATAGCACCACTGACTTCCTAGCGAAAACAATGCAAAAACGCCTATTTGAACACCCCATTAAGATAATCGAGCCTTATGCAACCTTCTCAGAACCTTCTGATCTCTAATAGATGGTCTCGGCCACCTGCCAGGAGTAGGTGCCACTACTCTGCTCTACAAACCTGCACTACCCTTTTCTCTCCCCCTTCTTCAGAACCAAATAATCATATATATATATATATATATATGATATATATGCTGGTGTGGCCAAATTCTTTATAACTGGGTAGTTTTACAACAAATGATAAAGTTTAGGCTCAATTGATAATTTCAAGCTGTTGGTTTCAACAATAGTCTTTGAATGGTGCGCGGGGAACAAGCTTCTTCAAACATAGCAACGAAAATCCACTGGAATATGGTTCCAATGTAATACCTATGGTTAGCAGGTAGGAATGGGTCTGAAGGAGTCATGGCAACAACCCCTTCTACAATGGTAAACCCACTTCCCAATAAAGCAACCCATACAACTACACATGAGCATCGACGACGGGGTTATTGATGCTCCAACTTATCGGCAGACGGTCCTATTGGGATGGGGTCCCCTAGGGCAGAATGGAATTAATTAGTCCTTTTTTATATACAATTTTGTAAAATATGTAAAGTCTCCACGATTTATGGAAGTAGAGTGCGTGGATGAACAAGAGTCAAAGGGGCTTAGCCCCTTGTTTTAAGTAAAGTTTTGAGTTAGCTTTGAGATTCACCCATGGTCTGTGGAACATGGAATTGTATGAAAAATTCTATAAATAGTTGAGTCTTAGCGAAAGGAAGAAGTAACTAGATAGAACTAAGATAGACGATTGGGTTGATTGAAGAATCTTGGCAGGAGCTAAGGCAGGAAGGCTATGCTTCCTACACTTAGTTAGGGAAAGAAAGGCTCACAACTAAGTGCACGGAGGCTTAGGTAGATTCTATAGCTGAGTGCATGGACCCCTACAGTTGTGTGCATAGGGTAGTTTGAGTTTGTATTCGTGAATTGAAGATCAATAAAAGACAATTTTCTGAAGAATTACTAAGTATTTATGTTATATCTGTTAATGTTATATGCTACTGGTAAATGAATTTTTATGAAATACTAGTTGAATGCTACACAATTATCTTGAATCTATCTTAACAATGTACGATGAATTTTTAAACACCTTCACGAGTTTCTGGTTATTTCTTTTATTTTTTTTGGTGAATTAAGTAGATATGTGCGAACTCCAATTTAGGATCGCTTTCTGGTACACGTAAGTAGGTGAATCAACTGTCAAATGTCCACAAGGACTGATCATGGGCCTTCGCGAAGGTTTGAAGGCTACTTTAACTAAGTTGTAGTAACGTGCCCTAGGAGTTTATTGATCTTCGCGAAGGCAAATCCAAGACGCTAGAAGACATCATACTAGTCTCTGGATGAAAAACTTGGTTCCTACATCCCCCCATACTGCTTCGGGTGAGACTATAGCCTACGCTATGCCAGGTGTTGCTGAAAGAGCTAGCATTGTAGGGTTTTTTTGGTTGGCACAATTAACTCTGAACTTGGGTTAGGACCCCCTAAGCTAATAAATGGTTCTGTTTCTGGGACCAAGATCTACTTGAAAGAGATGTGTGATGTCGCATCATTGGAATCCAACTAAGAAATAAATTGAAAAGTGGTTGGATCACAATATTCATGAGTTCGCGGTGCAAGAAAACAAGAATTTGCACCTATCAAAGGAAGAGTGGTTGAATAAGTATCTGTATACAGAGATACACAATATCTTCCTCTGCACCTTCCCCATTGAACTGTATGAGTGGTTAGCTAAATTGATAGACATTCAAGGAAGGTGGAAGCTCAATAGTCCTATAGTGTGGACTTCAGAATTAGTGTGATGACTAGAAGTCTCTGAAAATAATATCACGCGGCCTGTCGATCATTGGCTCAATCGAATTCTAGGAGGATTTGTTATAGAATTTTTGGTTGATACCTCAGTCAACTAGAGTGAAGCGGAGCGAGGATTCTTCAAAGGACCGTGAGGTAAGTATTTAAGATCATTGAATCATTGGATTAAAATATTGTTATGTGAAAAACAGGTGATGTGATTACCTTAATGTTTGAGGCTACGTGGAGTGGATGATTATTTAGAAATCATGAAGGATCGGGACCAGAGTATAGTCCATTGATTGGACCTCCTTCAAGTGACGATGAAGGAGTGGGGCAGACTACGCCGTGAAGCATTGTTGAGATAATAAATCAGGGGATTCCTTGAATAAATCATCCTTCCACTCCACCTCCACCTCCACCGCATACACCTTCACCCACACCTCCACCAACACCAACACCATTCAACATGGCGAACGCAATGAAGATGTCGATCTTCAAGGGAATAGGAAGTGAATATCTAGAGCAGTCCTAGTTTGTTAAGAATTCTATATGGACAGTGCAATAGATCACTAATGAAAATATAAAGAAGGAACAATTAGCTACCACTTTGGAGGATCGCGCGCTAACCTGGTATATTAAGTATTGCATTGATAATCCTCTTGCAACACTAGCAGAGACTAAGAAGGCTTTAAACAAAGAGTTTGATTAGCTAAGTCTAAATCACATTCAGTGATTGAATTCAAGGAGATAATGATGAAGGTGGAAGAGACACCTTGGGACTTTGATCAGAGGTTGAAGTTCTAGATCAGACAGGCTAACATGCATATCTCGGATAGTCAACATTGTGACTGCTTTATTGCATCGCTTCTACCCCATTTAAGGATCGCTCTGTCACAGGATAAGATAAATACATAGGCAGGAGCCTTTGAGATCGCAATGAGGCTACATGCATCACCTATTCAAGATATGAACCTGGGAGTACAACATATCCACCCACAATTAGCGAGGTTACACCTCGAATTATAGAGTTTGAAGAAAAACAAGGAGACTAAATTAGAAATGCGTTCAAAATTCTGGTGTTTGAAGTGCAATGGCCATGGGCACGATAAGGATCATTGTCCCATGTACGTGAATTACATTATAGGCGAGGGGCCAATTCCCCTCAAACCAGAAGCCCTAGCAGGGCCGACCATGGGGGCTATGTTGTGGTGTGCCATTTTTCAAGTTACTAGGCAACATGCAACAGATAACTACCACTTACTTCAGAAGTTCATCTAGACACCCCAACAATTGTTATGTAACTTCTGCAAATATGTGGGCCACGTGAGTGCCATTGTTGGAGCTATGAGCTGATGATGGAAAGAACCCCTACTTACCATATGAAAGTAGAAACTTGGCCTCTAGATCAAGGCACAGGAGGGGTGCGTGGAGGTTTCAAGGTCGAGGTCGAGGTTGAGGAGGAAGAGGATCCGGTAGAGGTCGTGATCAGATTTTATGCTACAACTACAGACGGCCGGTGCACTACGTGTGAGAGTGCCAAAATCCTACACACCTATCACATTAATACTATAAACAATTTGACCATAATATAGAAGAATTTCGGTGCTAATAGACAAAAAGAAAGAGAAGAAAACGCAGCCTCAGTAGTCAACGCATAATTTATAGATGATGAGGGTTGAGCCCCGTGAAGGAGATCAAAGTGTTAATATTGTGTTGAGAAGTGGAATGACGACTGGGACTGATAAAGATAAACTACCTGAAGAAGAGGGATGGGTCCGCAAAGCACCAGAGAAAGAAACTGGTTTTGATGTGGATCACACTAAGGAAACTTTTATGGAAGCCAAGAAGAGCTTTGTAGAGGCCTACAACTCAGGAATCTAGGGCAAGATGCAAGAACTTGACACACTTGCAGATGTTTATCCCTCTGTTCTCACTACATTTTTAGAGACCTGAATGAAACTACCACACGATAGAAAGGCTATAAAAGGCCTGCATGAATTAATAAATAAATGTGTCAGTAAGGAGAAGGCCCCTAATGAACATTGTGTGGTCAGAAAGATTGGCAAACATAGGGCACAAATAGGATGAGAGATGCGGCTAACCGCGCAGATAGGTGATTATGAAATGGACTAGGTCATCTTGGATCTGGGCTCTGATGCAAATGTTCTACTGAAACAAACATGGGAGAGGATGGGGAACCCTATGTTATAGTGGTCTCCTATTCAACTCAGAATGGAAAACCAGAATAAAATCATCTCCATGGGACGATTATATGGAGTAACAGTGCTATAGAAAACTTTGAAGTTATAGAAATTGTTGATTAAAATAATCCCTACCTCATGCTCCTAGGAATTGACTGGGCTATTGATATGAATGGGGTCATTAATTTGAAGAAGAGGAAAATGTTGTTTGAAAGAAAGTTTCTTCGAGTTATAGTGCCACTGGATCCGACAGAAGGGGCATGCTATATTGAACCACTCCATGATTATGAAGACATTAATGATGAACTAGATCAAACTTACAATATAACAACGCAAGATCAGGACTGGATCAATCCAATGGCAGATGGGAAGATTGCATGGGACCGAGAGAGTTCCTGCACCTATGATTCAGATGAGGAGTTAGAGCATTGGCAGAATCACTTACATGAAATTTCTACATTGTGATGCAATATGATGATGAATGCGCTACGCTTTGTTTCATCGGAGGTAAGAAAATTACCTTATTACGATGGTTTAACTGATGTAGATACGTTTTTGGAGGAATTTGAATGTGAGGTCCCTAAGGACCACCGCTTCCAAGCATTACAGTTGGCACTGCGTGCTACACCTGCACGATGGTGGGGTACGCATAAGGATAGTTTTGCTAGATTCCGAGATTACATATGAATGATGAAGCTACGGCTTTGGAATGCTAACACCAGAATAACTAAGAATTATAATGGAAAGGATGATCTACATGATCACCTGGTGATCCAAAATAGATTTTGGATAGACTCCTAAGTCTAAGTGTTCCTCACAGAGGAAAATGAAATTCCAATGAAGTTCCTGGAAATAGCCCCATGGCAGAGATATTTTCATTCTGAATCTACTATAGCTTGAATGGGAAAAAATGGACTTAGGATGTAGAAGTTATTGGAGAAAGAAGATGCCCTTTTTTCTTTGGAAAAAGAGGAAAAATCCCCTAAAATGGGCAAAAAAACCCTTATAAAGGGAAATTGCATCATAGGAGGTCCAAAAGGCAGACTTAAGTAGAAAGGGGAGAAACCCCCAATTGTCGATCCCCGACATATTGGGTCGGAGGTAGGCTTCTGCATATAACCTAAGGCAAGGACCTTGGGCCGATGCGATATTGTGATTGTCAATATCGGCAGATCGTAGTCGGTGATGCCACGAGGCAAAGGCAAGGAACCCAGGCCGATGTGATATTGTGATCGCCGATAACGGTGGATCATAGTCGACGATACCACGAGGCAAAGGATGGACCCCGAGGCAACGCGACTTTCGATTGCGATATATCACATCGCAACATTGCATTGCAGTGATGTAAAAGGGGAGATATACATGTGACTAGTGGTTAGCGAAAGGCGGACCCAATGAGTTTCATAAACCTGGCCTAATAAATTTTGAGTTTCGGAAAAAGGGATTTTCTGTGTATTAACACTTTTCGGTGTAAAAATAGAAATACAAAGGAAAGACGCCTGAAGCGATAAATCCATACCCAAAGGGAAATTATAGGCGCGATTTATAAAATTTGAATTATGTAAGCGGGATTTTGGGCTGGCCTCGAGCGGTAAATGGTATTGGACCAGCTCCGCCTGATCCCATACAATGAACGACGCGTGGCTGGCGGAGGAGAGAGGAAAACTACCTTTTTGAGCAAGTAACCTTCATACCCTTAAGCCGCCCGAAACCGCATGTTGACCATTGGATCAGAGATCACCAGATTGATGGTGGAGCTTGTGAAAGTGACCCAAGGTGGACCCGAAGCGACATTAGGGGCGATTTTGATATAATTTGAAGTCTGATAAAAAGGATTTTGTCAGGTTTTTGAATGTTTTCCCGTGTATTTCGGATCTTGCCCAATACATTAATGCAATGTGATATAATTCCTAATGGCAGACCCGATAGGGATTTTAGGGGTGATTGAATGGGATTTCAAGTCCAAAAATCACGCCCGATAGTGTATTTCGTAGACATTCCCTGTGTAATAGGATTTTCTCAATTTTTAGGTTTTTGCCTATGAGAAGGCCCCGAAACCTCTGTAACTGCTCCAGATCATCATGCCACACTACAAGCAAGTGTTTTTATAGGCAATGATGCATTTTGAAGCCACAAAGCCACAAAGCCAGATGGCCAATCAAACTAACAAGGAGCAAGGAAGCCACAGAGGTGTAGAGACATGATGATACACAAAGAAACAACTGGGGTAGCCAAAAATTCGGAAGAGTACCTCAAAGGAGGTATAGAGCTCAATTGAGAGCAAGGCAGAAGCAAGAGAGCAGAGAGAGCAAAAAACTAATGCGCAGAGTAGCTGAGGGAGTCTTTGGAGTCACTTGGAGGTCAAATGAAAAGCCAGAGAGCTGAAAGTTTGCAAAATTCCAAAGCCAGAGCGAAAGAAGCCAGAGCCGAAGAAGCCAGAGCTGAAGAGCCAGAGCCAGAGCCAAGAGCTAGAGCCAGAGCCAAGTGCAAGAGCTAGAGCTAGAGCCAGAGCCTAGAGCTAGAAAGCCAAGAGCTTCAGAGCTAGGGGATAAGATGGTCGTCTCATCCCATTGTGTTCTATGTAAACCAATGGAGTTGAGCATGGAGCTTGTAAAATAACTTAGACCATAATCGCAGAGAGCCTATTTGAGTTGACTAGAGTTCATGGAGATGTAGCCCAAGAGTTTTGGGTGAACTCCATATTAAACTTGCTGCCTTATGTGTGATTTTCATTTGCTACATTGTTTCACTGTTATATATTTTATATCAGTTTAAGAAAATCAATTTATAGCACATAAACAATTTGAAACAACCATAATCATACACCTTATTCTCAAGCACATATTTAATTCCGCATTGGTTAATCATAAAGACTTGGGAATATTTAAGCTTTGGAAGTGGGAGAGGTGCTTGTAAGTTAGACAAGAAGCCTAAGGAACCCATTTTCAGATCAAGTGATATCAGAGCTTGAAATTGATTAACCCCACCTTCAAAGAAGGTTATATCAGAATGCTTGATTGACAAAGCAAAGATTACTTGTCTAAAAGGTGTTTGGGCAGTCAAGGATTGATTGTCTGATTGGTTGTATGTTTGTTTTGCAGATTGACTATTGTTTGAGTTTGCAGAGGTGAAGGTAAATCTATTGATAGGTCAGTCTAGGAAGGACAAGAAGGAATAAGGGCTGAAGGCATTCTTCTATCCCAAAGGACCTCAAGGAAATCCTTGAAGCACAAGAGGTTTGTTGCAAAAGTTTTCTTAAATAAGCTCTTTAGTAATCTTGTTTGATGTTCTTTTGTTCATTGGTATAATGAAAACTTCTGCAAGTGAGTCCTCAAACTCCTCTTGCATCACAATACTCTTTGATGAAGAAATGAAGCAAGACTTGCTCATTATGATGGACAAGGTGAGGGAAATGTGTGAGGAGGGAAGGAAAATCAGCATACTTAGAGAGCAGTTGAATTCCATGAAGGAAGAGAAGCAATTGCTTTCTGACAAATTGAAGGAAATGGAGAGGCAACTTCATATTGCAAATACGAACTTGAAAAGGATGCATGAGTTGGAGTCACAGCTCTTTGTTGCCAAAGAAGCCTTGGTCAAGAATCAGCTTGAAGAAGAGGTAAACCATTCCATTTTATCTTCAAATTCTTCTAAGAATGCTTATATTGGTTCTTTTGAAAAACATACTAGGGGCATAGGTTCCAAGCTAATGTCCAAAATGGGCTATGAAGGGAAAGGCTTGGGTAAGCACACACAAGGTATTGTTGAACCAATCATGGTTGAGGAAAGGCCGAAGTATTTGGGTCTTGGTTATGGACAAGCTTATGGAGAAAGTTCCAAAGCTGCCATGAAGACCATTAAAACAGATCCAAGAAGGAGTTGCATTGCAGGTCTTCCACCTCAAGAGTGTGAAGAATGTGTTCAGGAGGAATGCAATAGCTTGAAATATCATTTGCGGGATGCAGGTGTTCAGAAGCACACACTTGAACCAGAGAGTTGTGGAAACTCTGAAAGCCTTGAAGAGATTTATGGTGTTCCAAAGGGAGCCACTTCTCCATTTGATTCACCTCCTCATGAAGGCAATAAAGGTGAAACAGGAAGGTATAAATATGGTTCTAATCATATTCCTTTTGATTTTGCAAAGCATGATAAATTTCCACATAGATATGGGAAAATAATTACATATTCCTTTTCTGGTTTGGATAACCATCATGTTTCTAGATGTTGGAAGAGAATGGCCACATACTGGAAACTTTTGAAGGGAAAGAAGCAAGAAGCCAAAGGTCCATTGGACAAGGCAAATCACGTTGTCATGAGGATGCACATGTGTTGCACTTACTGCCATAAGCAAGGACATCTTTCTGAAAGGTGTTGGACTCTGAATCCAACAATTCTTCCACCAAAGCTGAAGAAAGTGGAAAGAGAAGATGGCAGTAATGGAAAGGAAGTTTCCATGATTGATGTGTTTCAGGATGATGCACATGTTGATGTTGATGTGTAGACAAAGGTAGTACCTTTGAAAGGGATTGGTGAGAAATGGTTAGAGTTCTTATCCAATTAAGATTGCATATCTATTGATGCATCTATTTGCATTTATTTGTTAATGGAATGCAAGTTGCAAAACTTTACCAAGAAGGTGAATGAGAGAAGTTGAGTAGGAAGCTCACTTTGTTGTTGCATCATTATATTTCATTTCAGCTTCAAAAGTACAATGTGCTTAAGTGGAAGTTGAAGAATGAAATGCATGCATGAGCATGAGATGCATGAACACAACGATGTTGATGATTTCCTTGTATTTGAACATGTATGTGTAATTAACTTGCAGGGTTGATTGCTTTGACATGCATGTGATGTAATGTTGACTAGGGAGAAGTTAACTTGGTCTCCAAGATGGAGTTAATAATGAAGTGTTTCATCTTTTGAAAAAGAGTCCTAATGGTATTTTTCTACATTCTTGACTTGAAGGTTCATTTGTTTTAAAGGCATGTTTTGTCAGCTTGTTGTCTAGTCCATCATTTGTATGTAGATGTAAGACATGGAGGTGTTCACAAGATGTGAAATTTGTTTCTTTTGTTGAAGCAGGAGTTAGACCATCCAGTTTTTGTTTGTATTTCTGTTGTTGTTAACAATGGTTGTTGACATCTTTTCAAATAGGTACAAATGATAATTGTGGAGCAGGTGTACTTCACCTTTGTTTGAGCCACCTTGGATCAATGATCAAGGAAGAGAAGTTCAAACTACCTTCTATGACCATTTCAACAGGAGTTTTGCAGGAAGGCAAGGAGGAAGACACTTCTTCCCAGGAGGACCAGCATATCCAGGAAGGAAAGTGGTCAAAGGCTTTGGTTCTGAGGCACTATGCAAAGCAAGTGTATGGAAGCTAAAAGAAGAGGGTGTTGTTACTCTCATTTACTGTTCAGATAAGTATATTAGTCTTTTGGAGACCAAAAGTTCTTTCAGTGGGAAGGCATGATCCAAAATGGATTTTGGATAGACTCCTAAGTCTAAGTGTTTCTCACAGAGGAAAATGAAATTCCAAGGACTTAGGATGCAGAAGTTATCGCAGAGAGAAGATGCCCTTTGTTCTTTGGAAAAAGAGGCAAAATACTCTAAAATGGGAAAAAAAACCCTTATAAAGGGAAATCACATTGGAGGAGGTCCAAAAGGTGGAATTAAGCGGAAAGGAGAGAAGCCCCCAATTGCTAATCCCCGACATATCGAGGAAAAGGCAGGCTTGTGCATATAACCTAAGGCAAGGACCTCGGGCTGATGCAATATTGCGATCACCAATATTGGCAGATCACAGTCGGTGATGTCATGAGGCAAAGGCAAGGACCCCAGGCCAATGCGATATTGCAATCGCCGATATCGATGGATTGCAGTCAGTGATGCCATGAGGCAAAGTATGGACCCCAGGCCAATGCGACTTGCAATTGCGATATATCACATCACAACGTCGCATCATAGTGATGTAAAAGGGGCAATATGCATGTGACTAGCAATTAGTGGAAGCTGGACCCAATGGGTTTTATAAACCCGGCCTCATAAATTTTGAGTTCCTAAAAAGGGATTTTCTGTGTATTAACGCTTTTTAGTGTAAAAACTGAAATACAAAGGAAAGATTCCTGAGGCGATAAAACTGGACTCGAAGGGGAATTAGAGGTGTGATTTATAAAATTTGAATTCCATAAGCGGGATTTCAGGCGGGCCTCAAGCGGTAAATGGTATTGGGCCAGCTCCGTCCGATCCTATACAATGAACGATGCGTGGCTGACAGAGGAGAGAGGAAAACCGCCTTTTTGGGCGGGTAAGTTTTGTACCCTTAAGCCACCCAAAACCGCATGTTGACCATTGAATTAGAGATCACCCAAATCAATGGTGGAGCTTGTGAAAGTGACCCAAGGCAGACCCAAAGCGATATTTGGGGCGATTTTGATATAATTTGAAGTCCAATAAAAAGGATTTTGTCAGGTTTTTGAATGTTTTCCCATGTATTTCAAATCTTGCCCAATACGTTAATACGATACGATATAATGCCTAATGGTGGACCCAATAGGGATTTTAGTGGCGATTGAATGGGATTTCAAGTCTAAAAATCACGCCCGATGGTGTATTTTGCAGACATTCTCTATGTAATAGGATTTTCTCAATTTTTGGGTTTTTGCCTATGAGAAGGCCTCGAAACCTCTGTAACCGCTCCAAATCATCATCCTAAGCTACAAGCAGGCGTTTTTACAGGCAATGATGCATTTTGAAGCCATAGAGCCATAGAGCTAGATGGCTAGTCGAACTGACAAGGAGCAGGGAAGCCGGAGAGGCGCAAAGACATGATGATATGCATAGAAATGGTTGGGGTAGCCGAAAAGCTGGAAAAGTACCTCAAAGGAAGTAGAGAGCTCAATTGAGAGCAAGGCATAAGCAAGAGAGTAGAGAGAGCGAAAAGCTAATGCACAGAGCAGCTAAGGGAGTCTTTGGAGTCACCTGTAGGTCAAGTGAAAAGCCAGAGAGAATTTGTAGACAGCCAAAGGTAGAGCCAAAGAAGCTAGAGCTGAAGAGCCAGAGCCAGAGCCGAGAACCAGAGCCAAAGCCTAGAGCCAGAAATCCAAGAGCTTCAGAGCCAAGGGACAATATGGTGTTTTGAACCCATAGTGTTCTATGTAAACTAGTGGAGTTGAGTGTGGATCTTGTAAAATAACTTAGACAATAATCCCAGAGAGCCTAGTTGAGTTGACTAGAGTTCAAGGAGATGTAGCCCAAGAGTTTTGGATGAACTCCATATTAAACTTGCTGCCTTATGTGTGATGCTCATTTGCTGCATTTTTTCACTATTATATGTTTTATATTAGTTTAATCAAATCAATTTGCAGCACATAAACAGTTTAAAGAAACCATTAGCATACACCTTATTCTCAAGAACATATTTAATTCTGCATTTGTTAATCATAAAGACTTGGGAATATTTAAGTTTTGGAAGTGGGATAGGTGCTTGTAAGTTGGACAAGAAACCTAAGGAACCCATTTTCAGATCACCTGGAAAAATGAACTAAAGCATGGGGCACAAAATTGCAACCAGAGTGGGTACACATGTTTTTGCATACCTTGGATACAATCCCCATGA
The DNA here is from genome assembly GCA_031772625.1 of Pinus tabuliformis. Taxonomy (NCBI): domain Eukaryota; kingdom Viridiplantae; phylum Streptophyta; class Pinopsida; order Pinales; family Pinaceae; genus Pinus; species Pinus tabuliformis. The sequence continues at coordinate 329,042,898 of CM062808.1, forward strand.
ACTGGTATCTTAAAATGAAGCTCCACCATGGCACCATGGAATGGGATATATTGAAGGAAGGGTTCTTATTGAATTTTAGTTTTGGGGATGGGTTTGCAAGCATCGATGAAGCGCTGCAAGAAATTAAATTGGTTATCTTCAGAACGCCGAAGGAACCTCTGGAATGGACCCAACCAGATTGGAGCACCTAGCTATGCCAGACATTGGAATGCTATAATGTGACCACTGAAGAGGAAGAAGAAGACCCAAGGAACATCAATATTCTGGAGGTAGAATGACATCGCAAAGTTGAAGGCCCACAAATATAAAACTCGTACATCTTCGCACCTTTGAAGACAAAGAAAGTAAACATTAGCACTAAAGAAGAACCGAAGTTCGCAAAAATTGGAGATTATTGGGATGACAATATTGTAGATAAAGTCGCTGAATTACTTCGTGAATACCAAGATCTATTTCCCAATAAGTTTTCCGATTTAAAGGGCATCATCAGAAATTTGGGCATCATGAAGATCACATTGAAACCAGACACGGAGCTTATTAAACAAAGGCCTTATCACCTTAATCCTAAGTATAAGGAAAAGGTTCTCCCAGAGCAGGATAAGGTCCTGGAGGAAGGCATCATAGAACCTATTGAAGAATCTGATTGGGTGAGCTCGATGGTGGCCCAAGAGAAGAAACAAAAAGGTGAAATAAGGATTTGTATAGATCTGAGGAAGCTTAATGATGCATGTGTTCACGATCCATTCCCAACGTCGTTTATAGAGGAAGTGTTAGACAATGTTGGAGGCCTATTCCTTTACTGATGGGTTCTTGGGGTATCATCAAACCAAGATCATGCTAGAGAATAGAAGAAAGATAACCTTCACGATATAGTGGGGTTGTTTTCAGTACATTGTGATGCTATTTTGACTAAAGAATGCGCCTGCGATATTTTCCCGCGTAGTCATAGCGGAATCCAAGGAGTTCATTCATAAGTTTCTCGAAGTGTACTTTGATGACTGGATGGTGTTTGGATTAGTGAAGCACCATGTAGGGAGTCTGCACCTGATGTTGGATACATGTTGCAGATACCAGATAGTTTAGAATTTGAAAAAAATAATCTTCTGTGTTCCTTTCGGGATCTTGCTCGGCCATGTTGTGTGCAAGAAAGGATTAATTATGGATCCTGCAAATATTGTGGTAATTATGAACTTGGAGGCACCTAGGAACATCAAGCAACTACGCGCAACACTGGGACATATGGGATACTATAGAAAATTTATCAAAGCTTATGCTCAAATTACTGCACCCATGGAGAAACTACTAAAGAAGGATGCGACATTCTATTGGGATGAAGAATGTCAGTGCAGCTTAGATGTGTTGAAAGAAAATATGGTCACTGCACCGATCTTGGTATTCCTCGATTGGAAAAAGGAGTTTCATGTACATGTGGATGCTTCTTGCATTACACTAGGTGCAGTACTAACACAGGCCAGTGAAGGAGAACTGGACCATCCTATCACCTTCGCAAGTAGGAAGTTATCAAAGGCTGAGAAAACTTATTCAATGATTGAGTGCAAAGGGTTGGTGATGGTCTATGTGCTACAAAAATTTAGGCATTATATGTTAGGAGGGAATTTCAAGATGTATACAGATCATTCTACCTTAAAATACCTGGTTAACAAGCCTATTTTGGGGGGAAATTTGTAGATGGTTGTTATTATTTCAGGAGTATGAATTTCAAATCATTTTCAAGCCATGGAGGCTGAATGTGGGCCCTGACCATCTTTCAAGCATCAAAATAGGTGAAGAACCTAGTAACTTGGAGGAAGGGTTGCCAGATGCACAACTCTTTGTGGTGCACATGGTAGATGACCATTTCATAGACATTATTCACTTCTTAACTATGGGGATGGCACCAGAAGGATACACAAGTTAGCAGAGGAAGGAATTAGTAGTACGCGCAACCAACTTTTTAGTCATTGTAGAACATTTGTACAAAATGGGTGCCGATGAAATATTACGAAGATATGCGTCAGACTTTGAGCATGATAGCATCCTTGCCAAGGCTCATGGGGGAGCTACGGGAGGCAATTATGTAGGCAAAGCAAATGCACATAATATTTTTTCTCACAGGTCAATGGTGGCCAACATTTCATGACGATTCCAAGGCATACTGTAAGGCATGTGATGCCTATCAGAGAACCAGCAGACCATCGTACAGAGATGAGCTACCACTACACCCTTAGGTATCATTGCAGCCCTTTGAAAAGTGAGTGATTGATTTTATTGCACCAATTCAGCCCCGTGGAAATAAAACAGGTGCATGTTACATTATCACTCCAATGGAATATCTAACCAAATGGGCATAAGCACAACCCATCAAGGATTGTATGTTGGCATTATGATACATATGTTGTACTTGATGTCAACCCACTCATCTCAGATAATAAATTATAGTGTAGAGAAAATTTCACGCACTTATATGCAGAGAAAAGTTTATTTCATGTAGAGAAAAGTTCACGCTCTTTTATGCAGAGAAAAGTTTATTTCATGTAGAGAAAAGTTCACGCACTTTTATGCAGAGAAAAGTTTATTTCATGTAGAGAAAAAGTTCACGCACTTTCATGCAAGGAAAAGCACGTATATGTTGGAGAACTTACCTTCGGTCCATGGTAGTTAGTCCTTGGTATTTGAACCTATGGTTTTGGACCATGGTACGCACTTTCATGCAAGTGTGTATATGTTGGAGAACTTACCTTTGGTCCATGGTAGTTAGTCCTTGGTATTTGAACCTATGAGGAAAAGCGCGTATATGTTGGAGAACTTACCTTTGTTCCATGGTAGTTAGTCCTTGGTATTTGAACCTATGGTTTTGGACCATGGTACACACTTTCATGCAAGGAAAAGTGTGTATATGTTGGAGAACTTACCTTTGGTCCATGGTAATTAGTCCTTGGTATTTGAACCTATGGTTTTGGACCATGGTACCTCGTCAAAAGTGTTGATCTCACGAACTTTCATGGTTGGTTCATGGTATTAGTCCGACAGTTTTTGATCCTATGGTTTTGGCCCGTGGTATTGCATCCAAAAGTGTTGATCTCACGCACTTTCATGGTTGGTTCATGGTATTAGTCCAACAGTTTTTTGATCCTATGGTTTTGGACCGTGGTATTGAGAAAGGACTAAGGCTATAAAAGAGGAAGGAGATCATTTGGCAAGGCATCTTCTGAATTATCGAATATCTGATAAAGTGCTAGATCTGGAATATTGTGATTGGGTTATGGTGCAGATCTGGATCTGAATGAAGAAGGAACCTGAGCGTAAGGAGAAGGATAAGTTCTATTGATGGGTCAAAATATTAAGGCTGGAATAGTGGTATCTCTATATGATTTTGATCTGTGATATGTGGCATACGCTTGATCTATAAATCTAATAATCTGGGTCTGAATTATTGATGCATGTTTTATTTTACACATGTTATGATCTGGGTATGTCTGATGTAACAACTGCAAAGTTATAAGGAAATATTTGCAGATCTGTATGCGGGTTGGCTTTGGTGGAATCAGAGATTGATGATGCAAGTGTAGTTGATGGGTTTTTGATGTTCTTGGATCCAGTTTGAAAATTTATGAAAAGTGGTCCTTGAAAGAAAAGAAGTAGGGGGTTGTAGCTCCCTTCCAGGAGAGACTGGAAAACGAAAGAGAGAGTTGTAGCTCTCTGGAGGTTGTAGCCTGCGTACTGGTAAAGGACTGCACCAGTACAAAATCATTGTAAAATGAGTTTCTTATTAAAAGAAGATAGAGACATATTGCAGCAGGTGGTTTTCACCCACATTGGGTTTCCACCTTATATCTGGTGTTCTTTTGTGTGACTATTTGCTTTTCTTGTTCCTGCTCATTATTTTATGATTCTGACATACAAAGTAATGATCAATATTTGAAGAATTATTCAAAGTATAAATAAGGAAGATATATTGAAAAGAATTTGATAATACTGATTCACCCCCCCTCTCAGTATTATTTCCAACAATTGGTATCAGAGCAGGTCCTTCTGAAGAAGCTTGATCGCTTGAAGGAAGATCTAACATCATGAGCAACTACGAGAGGGAAGCATCAACCAAGCCACCGATTTTTTATGGGACAAACTTCATATATTGGAAGGTAAGAGTTATTTCCTATCTTCAATCTTTGGGTACAGAAGTATGGGACATTATAGAAACAGGGTATACTTTTCCATCAGCTACTCCTCCAGATTCAGCTGAGAAGAAGAAATATGAAACAAATGCAAAGGCGGTTAATAGTCTTCTAGGATGTCTATCTCAATCTGAATTTGTGAAGGTTATGCAATATAAGTCCGCAAAAGAAATATGGGACAAGATTGTTTTGAGCTACGAAGGAGATGAACAGGTAAAACGTGCAAAACTTCAAACCCTTAGGATTCAGTATGAGAATCTCAAAATGTATAATGATGAAAGTGTGGCTAACTATTTTCTTTGTGTGGATGAGATTGTTAATTGTATGAAAAATTTGGGTGAAGAAATAAAAGAGGCTGTTGTGGTTGAAAAAGTTCTAAGATCTTTGTCACCTAGGTTTGAATCTAAAGTTTCTGCTATAGAAGAAAAGGAGAATCTACAACATCTTAAAATGTCACAACTACATGGAATTCTAACTGCTTATGAAATGAGAAAAGGAGGTCCATCTGACAGGAAAGAAGCTGCCTTCAAGGCTTCAGGTAAAGGAGAGTACTATGAATCAGGACATGGGTCAAAAGAAGAAGAAGAATCAAATTTTGTCAGAAATCTTCAACGGGGTGCTGGACAGTTCAGAGGTAAGTTACCCTTCAAATGCTTTTCTTGTGGAAGAGTAGGTCACTATGCTGCCAAAAGTCCTCATAAGGATAAGATCGACAAGGGAAAGGAACCTATTAGATGGAACAAGAAACATAATGCAAATAAGAAAAGCTACTACTCTCATGAAGACAGTGATGGTCTATCAAATAGTGATGAAGATGAACGAGGTAATGACTATAAACTTTTAATGGCCTTTGAAGATGATGATTACATGGATGCTGTAGATGTGGATAGTTTTAATGAAGAGATTTCTAGACTTAAGACATGTATAGAAGAAAAGAATATGATCATTGATACTCTACAATTTCAAATTGATGAAAAAGAAAAATATCTTGAAAAGTTAGAAGGTGAAATTGTTGGCCTTAGAAAAGAAATTGAGAAAACAAAGGCTATTAATCTTAAGTTTGTCAAAGGATCTAAAACTCTGGATGAGATCATCAATGTACAGCGTTCTCCACTAAACAAGACAGGTCTGGGGTATAATGGAGAAACATCTCAAGCATCCACCTCAAAGAGTTATCTTGATGCAACAAGAAGGAATGAGCAAAAGCACAATGGAGATCACCAGGTAAAGGAGGGACGAATTACATCAAGAACGAACAAAGACTATCAGGTAAACCAGGGGCAATCTGTCTTAAGGATGAACAAAAGCTACAACCAGCCACAGGTAAAATCTTCTCAATTTGCTTCAAGAATGGATGGCAATAGAAATTACAATCATTTGGCCGGTAGATTTGATAATCGCAGAAGTTTCTTCAATGGGCAATGTTTCTCTTGCCATAAATTTGGTCACAAAGCAGCTCAATGTGTTGCATATAAAACAATCATGACTAGAGAAGCTCAAAAACAAAGAAGTATGATCGGGATTACAAAAAGGACCTATAACAACTTTTCGGCTCTTGAAAATGAAGTTGAATGTTCTATTTGTAATAACTTTGGTCATGAAGATTCTGAATGCAGGAGCAGGTTTCAGCAGACAAAGGAACAAGCCTCAAGCACCAGAACATGGAGAATAAAGGAACCACAAACAGAAAGATGTGGGATAGCCTTTTATGCAGAGGGACAAGAAAATCTATGGTACATCGACAGTGGATGTTCGAAGCATATGACAGGTGATAAAGAAAAACTTGAATCATATTCTGCTTTATAAAAGGGAAAGAAAGTTTCTTTTGGAAATGATACTCCAACAGCTATAAAAGGAAAAGGCACAGCTCAGTTAAAAGAAAAGGTCAAAGCTGGAAATGTTTTGTATGTTGATGGCTTGAAGCATAACCTTCTGAGTGTCAGTCAGATGTGTGATCAAGGAACCGAGGTAATATTTCGATCAAATGGATGTAACGTTCGTGATCTTGATACAGGGAAAACAATGATCAAAGGTAGAAGAACTCAAAATAATCTATACATATTTGAAGAAGGACAACAACAATGCTATTTGAGCAAGGATGATGAACACTGGTTATGGCACCGGAGGTTGGTGCATCTAAGCTTTTCACAAATAAGGAAAGCATGCAAATATCAGGCAGTTCGTGGTCTTCCAGATATCAAAATTCCAGACAACACCATATGCAAATCATGTCAGTTTGGAAAGCAAACCAGAACTAACTTTCTAGAGAAGGAAGGATCAGCTAGGATGCCTCTTGAGCTAGTCCATACAGATGTATGTGGTCCATTTAGGAAAAGGACACCTCGAGGAGAAGAATACTTGATATTATTCATTGACGATTTCTCCAGGTTTGTTTGGTTAGGACTTATGAAGCACAAATACGAAGCATTCGAGAAATTCAAATCCTTCAAAGCCTTGGTTGAAAATGAATCAGGTTACAAAATTAAGTGCCTCAGCTCTGACAGAGGTGGGGAGTTTACCTCAAATGAATTTTTCGATTTCTGTGAAGAACATGGGACAAGAAGAGAATTCTCTACAGCTAGAACTCCTCAGCAAAATGGAGTGGTGGAAAGGATGAACAGAACAGTCCAACAAATGGCTCGTGCTATGCTCGATGAGTCTGGAACTCCCGCAACTTTCTGGGGTGAAGCCGCATATGCTGCAATTGTTATTCTCAACAAAACAAATGTTCGAGTGAACAACACTCAAACTCCTCATGAGCTCTGGTATGGTGAGACTCCTTCGGTAAAGCACTTCAAAATCTTTGGAAGAAAATGCTATATTAAGAATACTGATGAGCAACTTGGAAAACTTGAACCTAGAGCAGATGAAGGCATTCTTCTTGGTTATTCTCCACACAACAAAGCATATAAGTGCTACAATAAAAGACTTGGAAGAATTGTTGACAGCATTGATGTAGTGGTTGATGAAAAGGGATACATTCCTAGGCAAGTAAATCATGAAAATATCGAAGAAGATGAAGACTACCCTCAAAGACAGAATGATGAAGAAGAAGAACCTCAAGGAGCACCAGAGGAACAGATAAGAATAGAAGAGAAGACTCCATCCCGGTACGTTCAGAAGAATCATCCAGAATCTCAGATTTTGGGGCAAAAAGAAGCAGGTGTACAAACAAGAAGAACAATTGCAGAAGCTTCAAGCTATTTGGCATTACTCTCCTCCACTGAACCACAAAATGTAAAAGAGGCATGCAAAGATGAATGTTGGGTCAAAGCAATGGATGAAGAACTTGAGCAGATTGAAAAGAACAACACTTGGGAGTTGGTTCCTAGACCAAAGGATAAGAATGTTATAGGGACAAAATGGGTCTTCAAAAATAAGTTGAATGAAAATGGGGAAGTAATTAGAAACAAGGCAAGACTTGTCTGTAAAGGGTATGCGCAACAAGAAGGAATAGATTTTGAGGAAACTTTTGCTCATGTTGCAAGACTTGAGGCCATCCGAATGTTCCTTGCTCTCTCAAGCTTTCATAAGTTCAAAGTATTTCAAATGGACGTGAAATCAACCTTTGTGAATGGAGACTTAGAAGAAGAAGTATACATTGAGCAGCCAGATGGTTTCATTCTTGGAAATGATCCAAATCTTGTATGCAGATTGAAAAAGGCTCTCTATGGTCTTAAACAAGCTCCAAGGGCTTGGTACTATCGTTTGGACAAATATCTTCATCAACAAGGTTTTTCAAAAGGATCAGCAGATAGCAATATTTATATAAAAATTGAAAATGACAAATTGCTAATACTTGTTGTGTATGTAGATGACATTATCTTTGGCAGCAATGAAGAATCTATGAGTCAAAGCTTTGCCTTGGTGATGCAGAAAGAATTCAAAATGTCCTTGCTTGGAGAATTGACATATCTTCTTGGTTTGCAAATCCAACAAAATGAAGGAGGGATCTTCTTGTCTCAAACCAAGTATCTCAAGCAGATTTTGAAGAAATATGGTATGGAAGAAGCAAAACCAATATGTACACCCATGGTCACAGGATGTAACCTCAGTGCAAATGATGAATCAGCAGCAGTACATCAACCAACTTACAGATCTATGATTGGAAGTCTACTTTATTTGAGAGGTACCCGACCAGACATCATGCATGCAGTGGGAATAGTTGGAAGATTTCAGGCAAATCCAAAGGAAACTCATCTTCAGGCAGTAAAGAGAATCTTCAAATATCTTCAAGGGACTCAAAACTATGGCTTATGGTATCCTAGAGATACAGATCTCACACTTCATGCTTATACAGATGCAGATTGGGCCGGAAGCGTGGATGAAAGGAAAAGCACAAGTGGTGGTGCATTCTTTATGGGTTCCAGATTAGTATCTTGGTTCAGCAAGAAACAGAGTTCGATTGCCTTGTCTACAGCTGAAGCAGAATATGTTGTTGTTGCATCTTGCTGCACTCAACTCCTTTGGATGATGCAGACCTTGCAGGATTTTCAAATCACTTGTACACCACCCATCTCCATCTTATGTGATAATACAAGTGCAATCAGCATTTCAAAGAACCCAGTCATGCATTCAAAAACCAAGCACATACCAATCCAGTATCACTTTCTCCGGGAACAAGTGCTTGAACAAAAGGTCAAGTTGGAGTATGTTCCTTCTAAGGAACAGGTTGCTGATATACTCACCAAACCATTTCCTAGGGAGACCTTTTAATACCTCAAGCAAAAGCTGGGGGTTGTTGATGCATCATCTTGTTGTTGAATCTCTTCTGATTATTGGTTGTACGCAAGGTTCATCTGAAGTATATGCGTACATGTCCTGGGTTTCGGATTGGTCAAATATCGAATGGCACAGGTTCAGGGGGAGCATATCATGCATTGTTGGCATTATGGAGGAAGTACAGAAGGAGATCATGGATGCTGGTCTGAATATTGCTGCAATACGTCTCTATCTCTTTCATGGTCATGGATTATGGTTCTTCTTTGCAGATCTGGTATCTGGTATCTGGTTTATAGTCAGGGGGAGCATGTTCTTAGGGGGAGCATAACCCTTTGCCCTTGATGTCAAAGGGGGAGAGTGATTGGTTGTTGTTGCCATCAAGTCCAAAGGGGGAGATTGTTGGCATTATGATACATATGTTGTACTTGATGGCAACCCACTCATCTCAGATAATAAATTATAGTGTAGAGAAAAGTTCATGCACTTATATGCAGAGAAAATTTTATTTCATGTAGAGAAAAGTTCACGCACTTTTATGCAGAGAAAAGTTTATTTCATGTAGAGAAAAGTTCACGCACTTTTATGCAGAGAAAAGTTTATTTCATGTAGAGAAAAAGTTCACGCACTTTCATGCAAGGAAAAGCGCGTATATGTTGGAGAACTTACCTTCGGTCCATGGTAGTTAGTCCTTGGTATTTGAACCTATGGTTTTGGACCATGGTACGCACTTTCATGCAAGGAAAAGTGCGTATATGTTGGAGAACTTACCTTTGGTCCATGGTAGTTATTCCTTGGTATTTGAACCTATGAGGAAAAGCGCGTATATGTTGGAGAACTTACCTTTGGTCCATGGTAGTTAGTCCTTGGTATTTGAACCTATGGTTTTGGACCATGGTACGCACTTTCATGCAAGGAAAAGCGCGTATATGTTGGAGAACTTACCTTTGGTCCATGGTAGTTAGTCCTTGGTATTTGAACCTATGGTTTTGGACCATGGTACCTCGTCAAAAGTGTTGATCTCATGCACTTTCATGGTTGGTTCATGGTATTAGTCCGACAGTTTTTGATCCTATGGTTTTGGCCCGTGGTATTGCATCCAAAAGTGTTGATCTCACGCACTTTCATGGTTGGTTCATGGTATTAGTCCAACAGTTTTTTGATCCTATGGTTTTGGATCGTGGTATTGAGAAAGGACTAAGGCTATAAAAGAGGAAGGAGATCATTTGGCAAGGAATCTTCTGAATTATCGAATATCTGATAAAGTGCTAGATCTGGAATATTGTGATTGGGTTATGGTGCAGATCTGGATTTGAATGAAGAAGGAACCTGAGCGTAAGGAGAAGGATAAGTTCTATTGATGGGTCAAAATCTTAGGGATGGAATAGTGGTATCTCTATATGATTTTGATCTGTGATATGTGGCATACGCTTGATCTATAAATCTAATAATCTGGGTCTGAATTATTGATGCATGTTTTATTTTACACATGTTATGATCTGGGTATGTCTGATGTAACAACTGCAAAGTTATAAGGAAATATTTGCAGATCTGTATGCGAGTTGGCTTTGGTGAAATTAGAGATTGATGATGCAAGTGTAGTTGATGGGTTTTTGATGTTCTTGGATCCAGTTTGAAAATTTATGAAAAGTGGTCCTTGAAAGAAAATAAGTAGGGGGTTGTAGCTCCCTTCCAGGAGAGACTCGAAAACGAAAGAGAGAGTTGTAGCTCTCTGGAGGTTGTAGCCTGTGTATTGGTAAAGGACTGCACCAGTACAAAATCATTGTAAAAGGAGTTTCTTATTAAAAGAAGATAGAGACATATTGCAGGAGGTGGTTTTCACCCACATTGGGTTTCCACCTTATATCTGGTATTCTTTTGTGTGACTATTTGCTTTTCTTGTTCCTGCTCATTATTTTATGATTCTGACATACAAAGTAATGATCAATATTTGAAGAATTATTCAAAGTATAAATAAGGAAGATATATTGAAAAGAATTTGATAATACTGATTCACCCCCCCTCTCAGTATTATTTCCAACATTGTACAGGGGCTATGACTACAAAATTCTTGTTCGAGTATGTCTTAACAAGGTTTGGATACCCGAAAGTGTTGATGAGTGACAGGGGTACACACTTTCTAAATGAAATGATTAGCGCATTGACTGAGGAGTTCCAAGACTACCATTAGAAGAGTACACCACATCACCTGCAGGCAAATGGAACTATTGAAGCCTTTAACAAGATTTTGCAGAACGCGTTGACGAAGATCTATAATGCGCAACAGAATGACTAGATGTACGTGTACCTGTAGTGCTATGGGCTTATAGGACTACTTGTAAGAAGATGACAGAACAAATGTCATTTAGATTGGTCTATGGGGTTGAAGCTGTGATGCCGATGGAATAAATTGTGCCTAGTCTATGCATAGCAGTTGCGACGGATATGGTGGATCGCAAGGCCTTGGAAGAATGGCTCATGCAACTCATGGAGCTCGAAGAAGGCTGATTTTTGGCAGGATTCCATCAACAAGTACAAAAGGAATGCAAAAAAGCATGGCATGATCGCCATATCAAGCTATGCACATTCAAGGTAAACGATCTTGTCCTATTATATGATAGTAAGTTCACTCAATTTCTGGGTAAATTCATGATGCATTGCTTAGGGCCACATATTGTCAAAGAAATTACAGATGGCGACGTATTTTAACTCATGAATGGGGAACCCTTCCCAGGAAGAGTGAATGGAATCAGATTGAAGTTGTATATAGGGGATCCTATGCAACGAATATATGGCAGCAGGATAGTCTTAGTGCTCCAAGTGGTTGTAAGGGAGTGCGAGACTATAAACTACACTGCCCGGCTTGATGGACAAAACAATGAGTAGGTTGCGCGAAGAGTGATGAAGATGTAATGAATGAAGCTACACTTAGGAAGTTGCACCATGGGGGAAGGTACCATGCAACCCAATAGGAAAATGACCATTGGAGTTACTGTTCATGACTTGATGACTAGAAAACTGTTAAGTGGAGCGGGGTGGAAGAAATTAAGGAAAAAAATATTTGAAGATCTGCCGCCAAAACAACATTTATTATTAGAATTTGGGGGGAACGGTCATATTTGAATTCCAAACCCCCTATAAATTACACATGCCATTCCAATAAAGAACACTTTACACTCTAAGTATTGTTGGTGAATTTTGTTGTTTGTTACCTATGAGCCGAGCATTCTGGGAAGAATTCCTATCACAAGAAAATTGTTCTCACATAGCACGAGAGTTATTTATGGAGAGAATGACTGCCACTAACCCCGTCGAAACCTTGAGTTCAGAAGCAGTTGTGTCCAACGTGCTAGGACTAGAAGTGTCTAGTGTAAAGGCTACGTCTGCGGTGCCCACAATGTCGAGGTTTCCTAGGCCAAAACAAACTATGGTGAAAGAAAAATAGCTTGTAGTGAAAGAGAAGCAACCAGCCGTGAAGGAAAAGTAGAAGAAGTCAGTGTTGGTGTGCATGTCACCAAGGAAGCATACTGAGACACAGGCAAAGCAGAAAAAGGATAAGCAGATAGAGAAGGTAGTGGACCTAGAGGAGGAAGAATTCCAAGGCATTGAGGATATGGATGTCGAAGGAGTAGAGACTATGACAAGGATGCTCGAGTATATCCCTCCATAGAAGGGAAAAGCTAAGGTCACGAAGGACCCTGATATAGGTAAATTTATAGTTTCAACACCTTTGGTTCGTGAGCAAAGAGTGTTCGAGGGTCCTAGGCTAGCGTGCATTCCATTACTTAAAATGGAAGATTGGGACCTCGTAGACCACACCAATTTTCCACACTTAGCCACTCACAAATACATGCCAAAAACCTGCTTTGATGACATGGGGGTCATAGTTTTGGAGCCCATAAAGTGGGTGTGTGGTGTTGAGCAGTCAGGGTTGCTCAATTTGTTGTTGGTGCCACATTATCACCGCACCCCCATTAATACGATATGTGAGCGCCATCTCCTCACGTTGGTGCATGATGGGTGCCTATGGCTGGGAGAGCCTATCCCTATCACAGACATGTTGATCCATAAGATCACTAAGTTACCTTACAAAGGTGTGAACCCTAGAAAAGAATTTGGAGGAAAAATGGGAGAGAAAGAATTGGCTGATAAAATTAAGGAGTTTGGATTGATTAAAAAGTCACGAGGATATTTTATGACATCCATATCATATACAACAATCTAGTTGGCTGCCTAGATCCTAGCAGGCAAAGTCATGAGAAAAGGTCGCACGGATGTTCTAGTGCCTGTCATATCACTCACATCTCAGTGCGTGAAGGGGGTTCAATACAATTGGTCCAAGTATCTGTGTGAGGAGTTCCTCTCGAATTGTTGCGAGGCCCAGGAGGAGAGCAGACCATTTAATTATGCCTGACTGTTATTATCAATCGTGTTGGTTACTTGGAGGTTTCCGAAGGATAGCCAGTTTCCTCCACACAAAGGGGAATTGCCTGAGGCTGTGCAGTTTGCCTCGTTATGGGCCTCAAAAGATCCAGAATGGGTTAAGGAGAAAAAGATATTTTGGGTGTTGATGGAGGTGGACATCCACATGGAAATTAGCCAGTGGCTAAGGTTTTCCCCCACCTTATATGTGATACTCTTGGCTTATGCAAAATTTAAAGCCAATTTTCATAGGGTCTTGATCAAAGCACGCAAAGACCCTAAGAAGAAATGGCATGCATTGCCTTATATGGTGATAGACACATATATTCAAGAAGTTGTGGGAATTGGCCATGGGAATGGTGCACACCTATAGAGTTGGATGCAGGAACGAGCGCATGCATAGAAATCTCTACTGGGTAGAAGCGAAAGGATGTTGCCAAGGAAGCTTCTTGCACATTGGCTACAAAAAGGAAGAAGGAGGCTGCTACAGCAGCTGCAGAGAAGGCCCACATGGAGAAGGAATGTGCTGCCAAGGCCCAGGAAGAGTGTGAGTAGAAGGATTCAGAGGACAATGAAAATTATGCTTCCCACCACACTGATGAGCAAGAACTGTCCAAGCAAGGAGGAGGTGGCAGTGAAGAGAAAACAACTCCTTTCATCTTGAAGAAGCACACGTAGGAGAAGTAGAGTGGGCAACGAAAGAAACAGAAGTCTGACAAGAAGACACATGTGGATCCCATGGTGCTAACAAAGGGTGGCCTCGATGAGATAGACAATAAAATTTGGGACACCATGATAGAAGTGTTGTTGCAATTTGAGAAGCAATACATGCATATTCTTGGGGGCATCCATAAGGATCTACGTGAGCTGCAGATCCAAGAAAACAAAATTCAGGAAGATGTCAAGAAGGTGAGTAGCATGCAAGCTAGTTTGACATGCAGAAAGAGTGCAGTCATAGAGATGGACTGGCCGTAGGAGGTCAGAGTCTTTCATTTACCTGAAGGATCTGTCCGCATGGAGTTGGATGAGCATTGTGCAATGCTTCACAAAGTGAAAGACATGGGACTACACCTTGTCGTGCTACCGCTGGAGTCCCTTCATGCGCTACATCAGGGGGTCGCTGATGAGATACAAATCATAGAACAATGTGCACTCACTAACGTTAGTGAGTTCAAAGTCAACAATCAACAATTGTTCATTGAAAAGACCCAGGCCCTGAAGGAGCAGGAGGAGTTGCACACACAATGTCAGAATCTGGTCACAACCATTGAGCAGGCCTGCAAATCTGTACCTGAGTTAGGTATACTTGATGATGGAGAGGCTTTCTCCAAGGTAAAAAATTGGTTGTTGCAATGCATGCTTCGAAGGAGAAGGTCGAAAAGGTGACTTTCGACCTCAAGATGCGGATAGATGAGCTTCAATTGAAGTTGTAGCCAACAACACTGCCAGAGGTGTAGGAACAGAGAAACGCAACAATTAAAGAATCCATGGCCCAGCTAGATGTCGTCATTCAATGCTACGACAAGATATTCACTCAGGCATTGAGCCTATGGGATACATTGCAGGAGGATCTTATGCTACAACAGTTAATCATGGAGCTTAGGGAAGCGCAACAATGGTATGATGAAATCAGCATGATAGCATGGACATTGGCACTAGTCCAACATTTTGCACTCTTACAGGAAGGTAAGGGAAAATTGTTGCAAATTCAGGAATTTCATAAGAAGAAGTATGTACTTAGTGCATGGCTTGAGCCCTAGATAGAGGAAGCTAGCTAGTTCTCACAGACCATTCTGGAGAAGCTGAAGGCTATGCAATAAACACAGAGGACTACGCAACTGGTAGTAGAGGGACCAACCACAGAGAAACTGGTATAGGAAGTACAACAAGTAGCGGAACAGAGTACAATGGAGCTACAAGCATTGGCCAAGGCATTCAACAAACTCTGCCAGAAAGTAGAACAACTGGCTGAGTGAATTGAGGGCGAGTTACGATCTTTGTGTAGGGGGCCTCTTAGGATGGGGTCCCCTAGGGCAAAATGGAATTAATTAGTCCTTTTTTGTATACAATTTTGTAAAATATGTAAAGTATCTGTGATTTGTGGAAGTGGAGCGCGTGGATGAATAAGAGTCAAAGGAGCTTAGCCCCTTGTTTTAAGTAAAGTTTTGAGCTAGTTTTGAGCTTCACCCATGGTCCACAGACCATGGAATTGTATGAAAAAGTCTATAAATAGTTGAATCTTACCAGAAGGAAGAAGTAACTAGATAGAACTAAGATAGAGGATTGGGTTGATTGAAGAACCTTGGACAGGAGCTAAGGTAGGAAGGCTCTGCTTCATGTGCTTAGCTAGGGAAAGAAAGGCTTCGTAGCAGAGTGCACGGAGGCCTAGGTAGAGTCCGCAGCTGAGTGCGGGGACCCCTGCAGCTGTGTGCACAAGGTAGTTTGAGTCTATAATTCGTGAATTGAAGATCAATAAAAGAAAATTTTTCGAAGAATTACTAAGTATTTCTGTTATATATGTTAATGTTATATGATGTTGATAAATGACTTGTTTTATGAAATACTAGTTGAATGCTACGCGATTATCTTGATTTATCTTAACAATGTACACAATGAATGTTTAAACACCTATGTGGATTTTCTGGTGATTTCTCTTATGTTTGCCGAGGACTTAAGTAGATCTGCATGAAAACCAATTTAGGATTGCTTTCTAATGCACTTAAGTAGGTAAATTGACTGTTAAAGGTCCACAAGGACTGATCATGGACCTTCGAGAAGGTATCAAGGCCGTTTTAATAGAGTTATAGTAACGGGCCCTATAATTCCATCAATCTACATGGAAGCAGATCTAAGGTGCTGGAAGACATCACACTAGTCTCTAGATGCAGAAACTTTGTTTTTTCATCCCCCCATACTGCTTCGAGTGAGGATGTAGCCAGCGCTACGCGGGTTTTTTCCAAAAGGGCCAGTAGTGTAAGGTTTTGTTGGTTGCCGCAACTAACTATGAACCTTAGTTAGGACCCCCTAAGCCAACAAATGGTTATGTTTCCAGGAAAAGGAGCAAGCTGCCAAGGCCCAGGCAATGCGTGAGAAGAAGGATGCAGAGGATAGCAAACAATCTGCTTCCCACCACACTAATGAGAAAGAAATGTCTGAGCAAGGAGGCGGTGGTGATGAAGAGAAAATAACTCCTTTCATCCTGAAGAAGCGCATGCAGGATAAATAGAGTGGGCAACGAAAGAAACAAAATTCTAATAAGAAGATGCATGTGGATCCCATGGTGCTGACAGAGGGCGATCTCGACGAGATCGACGACAAAATTCAGGACATCATGACAAAGGTGCTAGATCAATTTGAGTAGCAATATATGCAGATGCTTGGGGGAATCCAAAAGGATCTACGTGAACTGTAGATCCAAGAAAACATAGTTCAACCAGATGTAGGGAAGGCGAGCGTTGCACAAGCCAACCTGACACAGGGAAGGACTACAGTATCAGAGATTGACTCATTAGGGGACTTTTGAGGTCTAAAATGGGCCTCCTAAGAAAAATGTACAACCAAAATAAACTTTATAAAAGCCAATACGATTCAAGAGGATGATGTCAACCATGGGGGACGATTCACCATTTCTGGAGTAAAAAAGTAAAAGGGTTAAAAAATAATAAAATAATAAAACTACTTTTTCAACTCATATTTTCAACTTATCTCCCTAAGCCTTTACTCAAATTTTGAGCAGGAGTACTTGTTGGATGAAAAATTTAATTCCTCATCCAAAGAGTACCCATGTTGCATACTTTCGATGGACCCTGCTACACAAAAAATGAGAAATACATGAAAAAACGTGATTGCAATCACGATTTTCATGTATTTCTTAGTTTTCGTTTAGCAAGGTCTATCGAAAGTATGCAACATGGGTACTCGTTGGACGAGGAATCAAATTATGCATCCAATGGGTGTTTCCATTCGAAATTTGAGTAAACCCATAGGGAGATAAGTTGAAAATACGAGTTGAAAAAATAGCTTTTTCTTTTTTCCCTCTAAAATTTGATGATGTCATCTAATCTTATTTTATTATTTCCACTGTTATTTTATAATTTCCTTAGGAGGCCCATTTTAGACCTCAAAAATCCCCTAATGGGCCTCGGGACGTCATAGTCTTTCCTTTACCTAAAGGGCCAGTCCACGTGGAGACATTTGAGAAGCGCGCGGTGCTTCACACAGTCAAAAACATGGGGCTGGACCTTGCCCCGTTGCCTCTTAAGTCTCTGCATGCGCTACATCAAGGGGTCATGGAAGAGCTCAGGATCAGAGAATAGCGAGCAATCACTGCCATCAGTGAGTTCAAAGTCAATAATCAGCAATTGTTCTTAGAAAAGACTCAAGCCTTAAAGGAGAAGGAGGAGTTGTGTGCACAACGTGAGAACCTAGTCACAACAATTGAGTAAGACTACAAATATGTACCTAAGTTGGGTATACCTGATGACACAAAGGCCTCAGCCAAGGTAAGGAAATTAGTTGTTGGAGTGCGCACTTCAAAGGATAAGGTTAACAAGGTGACTTTCAACTTCAGGATGCAGATAGTTGAGCTGTAGTTGAAGTTGCATCCAATCACACCACCTGAGGTTAGGGAACAAAGGAATGTGACGATTAAAGAATCCATGTCTCGGCTAGATGTCATTTTTCAAGGGTGTGACAAGTTCTTCACTCAAGCATTGGGCCTCTGGGATACATTACAAGAGGATCATATGTTGTAATAATTAAGCATGGAGCTTAGGGAAGCATAGCAACAGTATGATGAAATCAGCATGACAGTGTGAACGTTGGGGCCAGTCTAGCATTTCGTGCTCTTATAGGAAGGAAAGGAAAAGATGTTGCACATTCAGGAATTACATAAGAATAATTTTGTGCTCAGTGCACGACTTGAGCCTTGGACAGACGAAGCCAACCAGTTCTTATAGACCATTCTTAAGAAGTTGAATGCTATGGAGTAGATGCAGAGGACTACGCTGCTGGCATTAGATGGGCCAGCCACAGAGAAATTGGTCCATGAGGTGCAAGAAGTAGCAAAACAAAGTACAACAAAGCTACAAGTATTGACTAAAGCATTCAATGAACTCCACTAAAAAGTGGAACAGCCAGCTGAGTGACTCGAGGGCAAGTCGCGATCTTTGTGTTGAGGACCTATTAGGATGGGGTCCCCTATGTTAGTTTGGGGTTATTAAACCCAAATTTTGTATACAATTTTGTAAGAGATGTAAAGTTTCCATGATTTATGGATTCAGAGTGCATAGATGAATAAGAGTCAAAGGGGCTTAGCCCCTTATTTTATGTAAAGTTTTGTGTCAATTTTGAGATTCACCCATGGTCAATGAACCATGGCATTATATGAAAAAGTCTATAAATAGTTGAGTCTGAGCGAAAGGAAGAGGTAGCTAGATGGAACTTAGATAGATAATTGGGTTCATTGAAGAGTCTTAGGCAGAAGCTAAGGCAGGAAGGCTCTGCTTCCTGTGCTTAGGTAGAGGAAGGAAGGCTCCGTAGTTGAGTGAGTAGAGGCCTAGGTAGAGTCCACAGCTGAGTGCATGGACTCCTACAGTTGTGTGCATAGGGAAGTTTGAGTCTATAATCAGTGAATTGAAGATCAATAAATACAATCTTTCGAAGAATTCCTGAGTATTTCTATGTATCTTTGTTAATGTTATATGCTATTGATAAATTACATGTTTTATGAATTACTAATTAAATTCTACGTGACTATATTGAATTTATCTTAATAATGTATGGAATAAAATTTTAGCCACTTCCGTGAAGATTATGGTGATTTATCTTATGTTTTCTAGCAAATTAAGTAGATCTGCATGAATTCTAATTTAGGATCACTTTCTGGTATGCGTAAGTGGGTGAATCAACTGCCAAAGGTCTGCAAGGATTGATCATAGGCCTTCACAAAGGTTTGAAGACTGATTTAACTAAGTTGTAGTAACATGCCCTAGGAGTTTATCGATCCACATGAAGGCAGATCCAAGGCGCTAGAAGACATCACACTAGTCTCTGGATGCAGAAAATTAGTACTTGCATCCCCCCATACTACTTCAGGTGATACTGTAGCTTGCGCTACACAAATTGTTGATGAGAGGGCCAATAGTTTTGGGTTATGTTGGTTGGCACAACTAACTCTGAACCTAGGTCAGGACCCCTAAGCCAACAGGTCCAATGCCCAGACACAGGCAACCTGCGATAACCACAGATCCAATAGGAGTATTCACCATATACCATACTATTTTCGCATCCAGCCTCCCATCGCATCATCGCACCATCGCAATTGGAGTGAGCCCTCGATGCATTGGTTTGCACTCTTAACATCTATGGACTCGCCAGTTTCATTAATCATACTGTATAGTATTTTCGGTCCGAGCCCCCAATCACAATCGACATCCACCGTGAAATCGCAATCGGCATCCACTGCGAAATCGCAATCGGCATCCACCATGAAATTGCAAGTGGCGTCCACCACAAAATCACAATCAGCTTCCACCGTGAAATCGCAATCGGCATCCACCATGAAATCACAATTGGTTTCCACCACAAAATCGTAATCATCCCTTCTCCCCCGAACCGTACACCATCTTTTCCATACGATTGCGATATGTGATCGCATTGCAGCTAAGTCATGTCGGGGCTGATATGTCTTTTTGTCTGGCCTACGATATGTGATATCGCATTCGCAACCGGGAACACTAGGGGATGATTCTTCCTTAAGCACTCCTCTTTTCACCGATATGCGATATGTGGGGCCCAGTGGCGACTTCCACATGGCGCTCCCTCATTCGATAAGACTATGCCATGTCATCTTATCCTTGCCACCTAGACAAGTCAAACTCAAACTTTGACCTGCTCTAACCTTATCATCGACTCGGATTTGAGTGTCATCTGCACCGTTGGAATCAAGATGAAGAGCACTTTGATCTGATGCTAAGCTTATCCAGATTATGCCATTTTGCATTTTGAGCCTTTTACCATGCCACTGGTACTTTTCTAAAGATCCTCCAAGGTCTTCCTGGATCAATCCTCCTGGATCCTCCTGCATCAATCCTCCCCACTAAGAGAAGATTTTGGTCCTCCAAAAGCATTAATTAATCCGCAACTACTTTTTACTCTGTTTGCACCGCAATTTTCCTACAGGTCATCCTTCCTTCACCTTCACCTTTTTTCGTCGGAGCCATAAGTGATGAGCCAACACTTGCATCCCATGAAAACTTGCAGTACAATATTTTTCAAACTACATGTTTAGCTCTATGACCAAAATGAGGCAAACATCCCATAATTGCCATGAGTTTATAACACATACACTATGGTCAAGTTTACATAAAAATGGAAACAATTTTCTAGCTATCAAGACGAGGAAAAAAATAATTGTTGCTTCAACAAGTGATGGAAAACACATCATCAGTGCAACACATGATTTACATAAACAAGGCCAAACACTATTGTTGCTTCAACAAGTTATGGAAACACATCATCACTTTCACAGTTCATAATTGTTGGGTGCGGGAATTATACTTAAGCAAACTCCTCAACACTTAATTTGTCAATCAGGGGGATACATAAACTTAGAGATAAAGCATATGCAATGCCAGAGATGGTATGAATCTTTCTAATATAAATCCCTACTTTCTTTAAAGGAAAGATTGCATAATCAAATTAAAAAGAGAAAAAGGCAACTTGGACCATCAAAATAATCTAAGACTAGAACAAGGAAGAATGCATTTGCAAGAGGGAATTAAAGATACAGGGAAATCACTCTAGCTAATTATTGTTTAACTATTGAGTATATGTTTTTCTTTAGCAGAGACACTTAGCAGTCTCATCAGATGGGCCCTTAAACCTGCTCCTTTAGAGATTTCCTTCTTGCACTAATCTATCCTGTATTATCGTAGTCTGCTTGCACTAGTGCAGGAATAGAGATTTATGCAGAAGGTATAAATGGTGTCTTTACTAAAGGCTTTTTACTTCCTACAAGGGCTTGAACTTTTCCAAGTTCAAAGCACTCAGATCCTGTGGCAAGAAACTAGTTCTTGCACCAGATCAGAGCTTCTTGCACTTAGCATTCAATTCTTAAAATGAGTGCTTAATTATTGCAAGTGCTATTATAATCAAATTGCACACATAAAAAGTGAATGTTTCTGATCTTGACAGAGTACAGGAATAAAGAAACAATCCATATACATTTATCCTATCATAAGTATTGAATGAAAGAAAGAAGATTGCGGGAAGTAAACTAAGAAGGCTTGCTGCATCACACCAACATTCACTGGTGCAAGTTCATTTCTCCTGCTTGGACTGGGCAGGGAAAACCAATCAAACAAAATTGCAGAAAAGGAGATATCACACCAACATGAACTCGTGAAAGTTCATTTCTCCTGCTTGGACCAGGGAGAGGAAAACCAATCTGAAATCAAGTGCAAGAAAGGGAATTTATCTACTTCACACAATGGATCTGCTTTCACTCAAATATGAATGCATGTGCTTGAAATTACATCACACTTGACAATGTAAACACAAACTACAAGAAAATGGGAAATGGGGTAAACGAGCTAGGTTGGTTGGGCCCTAGCCAACCAACGCGTTTCCCCTTTCAATAAAAACGCTACTTAGTACTTTAATCAATTCATCAGCTCAAATACAGAAATGCGATTTGTGAAACATGAGGCGGAGCTCCCTTTTATTAATTCACTGAGACAAGTACATACGTTAATACATCATCCAGCCCAGATTCAGGCGATAACAAAATACAACAACCTATTACTGCCTCTCTGGCTGTGTCTCTGTTCTATCCCAAAAAAACTCCCTTATTCCTATTTACATTCTACATTATATTGATCTTTTGCCAAAAGCCAAAATAGATCATTCAACCGATTACATAACCAAACACATAATTTAGCTTTTCAGCCTTTAAACTTAGACAGTTAGCAAAACTAGTCGTAGCCAATCTCCAGCTTTCATTCTTCACAGATTCAATCTCAGTTTCCTTTGGATTGATCTTGTTGTCCTGGTTGAAGCTGCTCAAAATGAGGTGATTCGATCTCGGTTGCCTTTGGATAGATCTTGCTATTGTGGTTGAAGCTGCTCAAAATGAGGTAGTGATCAAGGAGGTTTAGATCTGTTGCAAGGATTTTTGTGTTGGCAACGGTGCAAGATCTGATCCTGCACTAGGATCAGCAGTCATAGTAAGTACTCTAAATACCAAATAAACATTGGAGATATCGATAAGTTACAAAGAGTGATTAAAAGTAAGAAATCATGAAATAAATGATTAATTAATGCTAAGTTAAATTAAAAGTATGAAAAAGAAAATTTATACAAAATATGTCACCGTGCTTGGACTGGTGCAAGATGAGGGTGTATAATAGAGGTAAAATAGTGGTAAATGGTTATGATTTAGGAAGGGGAAAATGTTAAAAAAAAGAGAAAATTAAGGGGCTAACATCCTCCCATCCCTAAGTTGTTGTGTGTCCTCACACAACTCTTTACCTATGCAAAAAAACTTCAAAACATTGAGCATTCCAGCTCAATCCTACTCTGGCATACTAGCATCAGCCTGCAATGTTTCAGACTTCTTCTTTCTGATGTTCTTTAGTTTCTTTGTCACCATTTTAAGTTTCTTGAAACATTGCACAGCTCAGTACTTCCAATCTCTACCTTCTCTTTTCTTTTTCTGGATCTTTGTAGTTAATTCTTCGTTACTCTATTCTTTATCCTCATGTGCTTTAGCTATAAGTTGTTTTAAGTTCTGCACTTGAAGCTCTAGTTCAACTATCCAAGCAGCAGGAGTTACCAAATATTCTTCTTTTTTTGTCTCGATAGGGGTTGTGTCTTCCTCAGGGGCCTCATTATCCCTCATGGTTACATTAGGAAATTCTTCTTCTTCTGGTTCTTCTTCTTCTAGTTCTTCTTCTTGTACTAGTTCTTCTTCTTGCATTGGTGCAGAAGGGGATTCAAAATCCTATGGGGATTATGATTCTTTGCCTGCACTAGATTCTTTATTCTTTTTCTGGGGCCTTTTAATGAAATCTGCCAACAGAGTGTCATCTTCGACCTCTGCAAATTTTGCTGCATCCACAATGATTGACAGGTTGTCTTCTTTGGGGTTCTATGCCTGTACTGGTGGCGTAGAAGGAGTCTCTTCAATAGGTGCACTAGTTGTCTTCTTATTTGGAGATGGGGCCCTTTCTTCTTTTGATTTTTCAGGTTGTTTCCTTTTTGAACTGGTGCAAGAAGGATTCCCCTTTACATTCTTACTCGGACCCTTGCTTGTGTTGGTGGGGTCCTCTGTCTCCTTTCCAACAGCTATCTTTTTAGGTAGTTGTTTTAACAGTGCCTCCCAAGTCATGCCTTTAACTTCTAATTGTTTCTAAACTAAAATATTTATCAGGTCATGGTGATATAACTTTTTCGGCCTGGTCTACCCATCCATCCCGCACACCTTTGGCCATTTTTTCCAAGCTCTTAAGAAAAAAATATGGGAAATTCATCCCCCATCGAATGTGCTGGGTGGCTTCAAAATTTTGCAAAATCCTAAAATGGTACACAAAAGTGTAGGAGTACCTTCCCTCATAGGTTATGAATTTCTATAGGAAGGAGGTCCTGCCACTGTCCCAACAGGGCACTGCATGGAACTCCTTCCTTCCAATCTACCTTCATCTTCTTGTCAATGACGAAATGCTGCCATCGCTTCCTTTCTAGTTTATGATTTTTAAACCACTGCTCACCAATATTTTCCAAGCCTGTTGTTGCTGCTATAAACTCTTCCGTAACCTCAAATTTTAGAGGCCTAATTTTTACTCTGCCATTTTTTAAACTTCTGGCAAACTATAAAGCCACTTCACTGCTGTGCCCGTCAAACTTTTGTAGGAACTGAAGAAAGCTCGAGTCTCATAATAGTGCAAGACTATTGCGATACTCAACAGTCTGTTCTACCTTACTGAGAGATGAGAGTTCACTTCGGACAGGCGACATCGCTGCTTAACGATTATGAACAGTCGAGAATTTACATGCAACACCAGGAAAATTGGTTCTTATAGATAGGGATCCAACTCTCCACCATCCCTTCCATCTTATCACCCATTCATTCCACTGAAATAGCTGTGGATGCACGGCATCTTTGAGATCATGCCAGATTGGTACTTGCAGCGGCGTTTTAATGGCTAGGTGAGGTAATCATTATGAGTGAAGGATAGTTAGGATTATGGCGGAAAGGGGAAATTATATCCAAGAAATGATTAAACACTTCCGCATTCCTTCATAATTCAAAAAAAGAACTTAGCATTCATTACAAAATGATCATGATTCCTAACTTAAAAACACCTTGTACTTTAAATAATTTTATCCTAGTTACTATGATAGCACAAGTACTCATCGACTAAGTGAAAGGACTTCTTATAAACTTTCATGATGACCACTTTCCTATGATGTATACTATGAAAAGAACAAATTGTACTATGTTTCTGACAGGGTGCATGCTTGCACTGGTCTGCTTGCACCGCTTAAACTATGCTATTCTGCTGGTACCATTCTGCTTGCATTATTATATAGGATGACATGCTTGCACTAGTGCAAGAATAATATCTGAAAAAAGAACAGGGAATTTAAATAAAATATAGGCTGGACTTCCAACATGGCTTCCTCAACTTGTACTGGAAATTTGTTTCACCCTTTCTTGGTGCTTCAGAGCATATCCTTTTGCTCTTTGTGCGTGAGATCCTGCAATGAATTCATGAGGGAACAAAAAAGTGGGAAAATGGAAATTTCAAAATGGGAAGGAATTCTGTTACAGGGATTCCGGGAATAGTACCACAAGAGGGGATAAATAGAAGTGGGATAAGGAAAAAAATTCAAGGGTAAAGCGGGGTTTTTATGAAACGGATAGGGTAAATCAGAAGAATATGGGAAGGTTAATCATTCTAGGATTGAAGAAGAAAACTAAGGGAATATTACAAAAGTGGAATATGAAGAAAGGTAGAAAATTTTCTGGAAGGCCTGCCTGCACTGGTGCAACAAAAATAATTGCAATGAAAATTAAGAGTTACTTGAATAAAAATATCCATACTAATTACCCCAATTGTATAAAGGTTGGTTCTGCTGAACCTGCTTTTACTTGGTGGTCACTAGCATATCTAAAGATCAAGCAACATTTTCCTTTTATTAGAAATTTTTTATCTTCTTGCCAGCAAGCTGGTTTTCAGGTTGATCCTTCTGCAATCATGTCAATGAACTAATTTTCATAATTATAGGAAAATGTTTTTTTTCTTTACTTAAAAAAAAAATGTATTATTTTTTTTAAGAAGAAGAAGGATTCATGTTTTCAAAAGGTTGGTATTACCATTCACCACTACTGTCCCGAATTGTTGTTGGACTTGTTGTGTAAAATCTTTCTTGTCAAGTGGCTGAAAATACTTCTTTAATCTGTGTCCATTTACCAAGAATACTGAATTTTTTCCATCAATAGTTTTAACTTCTACTGCTCCATTCTTGAATACTCGGATCACTTCATAAAGTCCCATCACACATGTATGGAATTTCCCTTTAAAAATTTTAAATCTAGAATCATAAAGGAGCACCCAATCACCTGGTTGGAATTTCTTTTTCTGAATAGACTTGTCATGCCACCTTTTGCGTTGTTGCTGAATTAGTATGTTCTACTGAACAACATCCCTACGAAATTCATCTAACTCATTTAATTGGAGAAGACGTTGTTTTTGTGCCTTAGAGAGATCTAGTCCTAACTGAACTACAGTTCTGAAAGTTTTGATCTAGAATTCAATTAGTCGCAGAACCTGTTTTCCATATACTAGCTCATATGGTGTATGTCCCGTGCTATTTCTCCAAGTGGTTCTGTATGCCCAGAAAGCTTATGATAATCTTTTAGCCCAGTCTTTCCAATGCATATTTACTGTCTTTCTAAGAATGGAATCAATCACTTTATTTGTGGATTTCACCTGGCCATTTACTTGCGAGTGATATGGGGTGAATTTCCTGTGCTGGATCTTGTATTGCTCCATCACACCCTGTACCAGATTAGAAATAAACTACGAACCATTTTCAGAAACAATTTCTCTACGCACACCAAATCTAGTAAATATTTCAGTTAAAATAAAATCAACAACAACTTTTTCTATAGCAAAGGAAACAACTTTAGCTTCTACCCATTTTGTAACAAAATTTGTACAAAGCAATATATGCTTTTTACTTAATAACGTTGGATTTATTCGCCCTATAAAATCAATAGCCCATTTTTCAAATGGCTCAATCATAACTTGGAGGCATAAAGGCATTTCATTGGTTTGATTAGGCTGGCCCATTTGTTGACAGCTATCACATCGCCTGACATACTGTTTGGCATCCTTAAACAAGGAAGGCCAAAAGTAACTAGCATGTAATATTTTATATGCAGTTCGCTTATTAGCAAAGTGGCCTCCATGAGGTTCATCATGAGAAGATTTCAATATGTCAAACACTTCCTCCTCTCTTACACACCTATGGATAATTAGATCTTGACCAGTGTAAAAGGGATCCCCTTGAATACAGGAGTATGCAACACTTTTCTCAATAATATTCCCCTTTACACGAGCGGACAAGCGGGGCGGTGTTTTCCCAGTGACCAAGTAATTAGCAATGTCAGCAAACCATGAAGAATTAATATAATAAATAGCATAGGATTGCTTATTTTCCTCTTGTCCTAGAGCTACACCAATAGCCAAATCTAAAGCATCAGAGGAGATGTGAAAAGGCAGGGACCAGTTAGGACCTCTCAAAACTGGTGCATGTACTAACATTTCCTTCAATGTTTCAAAAGGCTACTGGCAAGCTATGGTCCAAGAAAATTCACTATCCTTAGCTAAAATTCGGAAAAGAGGGGCAGCTATCTTAGAAAAAATTTCAATGAATCTTCTATAGTAACTAGCATGTCCTAAACATCTCTTACTTCCCTTTTAGTTTTAGGTGCATGAAGATGCAGAATGATTCCAATCTTTGCTGGATCAACCTGGATACCTTTACTAGAAATCAAATGGCCAAGTACCACTCCCACTTTGCACATTAATCTATTTTTCTTGTCACTCAAGGCGAGATGGGCTTCCTGACAATGAAGAAGTACTTTCTCCAGATTTTTGAGAGCTTCCTGAAAAGAATCACCAAACACAGAAAAGTCGTCCATATAAATTTCTACAAATTCTAGATCAACAAAAATGGCTAGGAATGCCCTTTGAAACGTAGTTGGGGCATTACATAAACCAAAGGGAAGCACTCTATAAGCAAATGTACCCCATGGACATGTAAAAGTATTTTTATCCTAATCTTCGGGTGCAATCTGTATCTGGTTATAACCACTGAAGCCATCCAAAAAGGAAAAATATTTCTTTCCTGCAAGGGTATCAAGCACCTGGTCAATGAAAGGGAGAGGGAAATAATCTTTGAGAGTTGCTTTGTTTAATTCTTGATAATCAATACAAATACACCATCTTCCATCTTTCTTAGGTACTAGCACTAATGGAGAGACCCAATGACTGTCAGAAATAGGATGGATAAAACCGACATCCAAGAGTTTCTGTACTTCTTCCTTCACAATATCTCTTAGAGTTTGATTCATTCACCTTTGGGGTTGTCGAACAGGTCAGGTTCCTTCCTGAATATAGATATGATGTGTACAAGTTTTACGAGGAATACCCTTCATATCTTCATAGCCCCAAGCAAAGGCACTAAGATGGTTTTGTAACAAATTCACAAGCTGCTCCTGTTGAGATGAGTCCAAATTTGAACTAATATGCAAGTATTTACCAAGTCTAATCTCAACAATAGTAGTATCAGGCCTAGGAGTACTCAAGGGAGTGGTCAAATGCAGCGGTACAGAAGAATGAGAATCATGATTATCTTGAAAATATAGGCTGAAAATATGGCTCAATGGCTCAAAATTAGCATAGTGTCTAGATTATTCAGGAAATCTTGAATCTCATCTTCTTTTGAAGACCCAATATAATGATGGATAAGGGAAATGGGTTGAGTCTCCTCATCACTGCTTTGACCCAATCATAAAGTATCTCGAAGGTCCTGAATGGATCTGGCAAGGGGGTATAAGGTAACTTTCTTCCTAGAATCTCCATACGAAATATACATATCATCGAAACGACATCCAATATATGCATCAGCTGTAGCAAGCCATGGACGACCCAAGATCAAGGGATGTCCTCCTATTGGGTTCTTTTGCTAAAGCACAATGAAATCGACAAGATATTCCCAAGAATCTAATGAGATGATCACATCATCCAATAATCCTTCTGGCTTAATATTAGATCTATCTGCTAATTCAAGCACAGTGGGAGTAGGGCGAAGATGAGATAACCGAAGTTTATCCATGGTTTGCTTAGTCATGATATTAATCGATACCCCCAGGTCTATAAGAACATTGGAGACAAGGACATTACCAATCTAAATTGAGACAACAGGGTTTTCGAGATCAATGTATTTTTCCATAGACACACATCCCGTCATCAACTCTATGACCCTACCAACAAATTGAATGGTTTGGGGTTCCAATCTCTTCCTCCCGGGTTTCTTGAGACAGAGTTCCTTAATAATCTTGGGACAAATTGGGATCTATTTGATGGTTTGAAGCAAAGGTATCTTAATGAAAAGATTCCTATGCTCTGATGCCAAGCTAGTCTCAGAAATAAGCTCACTTCTTTCCATTACTAGCCTCTCTGGGAAGGGAGGCTGGTTGGAAGAAGATTGCAAGGATTCAAAGGGTAAGGGCTACTTAGTGACAACTTTCGAATAAGTTTTAAGAGTTTCCTCTTCTCCTTTCTCTTCAACAATCACTATAGGTTGCTTTTGATTTCCTAATGTTACAGTCCTTCCTGATCTTAATTGAATATCATGAACCCCAATTGGAATAGACTGGTACTCGAATGGTAAAGGTGGGTTTGTTACATAGATCGTTTGCATTGCTTTATTATTGTTAGGATAGGGCATAGTTTGAGTAGGCAACTAAGTAGGTCGAAAAGGTGGAGGTAAATGCAACAGTGGAGTAGACTGACTCGAAAGTTGAGGCATTGAAAAATGTGTATGTGTAAATGGATATGACTGCATAGGTGGCTGGTAGGAATATGGAGAATGAGTTGGCCCTCTCCAACCTTGTTGCCATGGTTGAGAAGCTTGCCCATGATGATATTGATTCTCGTATTGCCACTGCTGATTAGTGTTAGGATAAGAATATGCATGTGAATTATAACCAAAATAGTGTGGAGAAAATTCAAGAGCCATACCTGCACTTACCTAAGGCCAATTCCTTTTTGCTCCCATAGCATACAAGTATTCAACTTCAAGTTGTCCCCCTGTAAATACAGCTTTAAGTCCTAGGATAGAGGGACATTTTTTGTGACATGGTCTTCTGCACAACTAGCACACTTATTAGTTTCTTTCAAATTAAGAGGACACTCTTTAGGAGGATGCTTGTCTCTACATTTAGGATAGAAAATACATAATGACTCTTATTCCTTCATGAGTTTTTGCTGAAATTTTAAAGAGTCCAACTGTTTGGTAACAGTATTCATTATATCAATTTTCATGTTTTCTATTTTATTTTCTAGTCCAATAATCATAGCATCAGTAGATTCAGTTTCTCAATTTCTATTTAAAGTTCCTCTACCGGATCTATACTGATTTCTTGAAAATTTCCTGCATAATTCACAAATTTGTTCAAAATTTTGCTGAGAAATATCACCTTGTCCTAACAAATTTAAATTATTTCTAACATTATCGGTAAGTCCTCTTAGGAACAAGGTTCTAATAGTACTGGGATCAAGCTTAAGTTTCAACCTTTGTAAAATATACAGAAATCTTTCTAGGTAATCTTCAAGAGTTTCATCATCATCCTATATGATTGTAAAAATCTCATCCTGCATGTCCCGAGTTTTGCAATATCCTTGATATTTCGACAAAAACACTCTCTTCATCTAATCCCAAGAGGTTATAGTGTTTCCTCCTAATCCCATAAACGAGCATAGAGCTGAGACCTTGAGAGTAACATGAAATAATCTTAACTTCTGAGCGTCAGTTGAATAATCATAACTTCTACACAAAATATCAAACTAGAATAGAAAAGAGTTTGGATCTCATGAACTTTACCATGGAAATGAGGGAGAGCTGATGGTGGAATATTATTCATTTGCACCACAGTATCAAGGTCCACAATTGGAAACACAAAAGTGGATTGTTCTCCACTTACCTGGTTTTCACTAGTCCCTTCCACATGATCTTCATGGTCTGCCATTGTTTCCCTTTTACTTGAACCACTCTCAACAGGTTGAACCACACCTGAGTTGTTGTCACCAGAATCTAGGTGGACTGTTCCTGTGTGATGGGTTTGAATTGGCTTGGGCTTCTTGCTTACAGAAGGAGACCCAATATGATAATTGTTTTTAGAATTCTTTTGGCCCTTAGTGGGCTTCAAACCCTTACCTTTTCTAGGCATTCATTTCAAAAAAGAAAGAAAATAACAAACAACTTCTAATAAAAAAATGTTGTCAGAAATCAATTAACACCAGTAAAATTCTTTCAAATAAGCTTTCCCAAACAATACTGCAAAAATAGAGGAAAAATTACCTCTATTGTATAATCAGAAAATTCTTACCAAATCAAATCGCCTCCTCGGCAATGGCACCAAAATGTTGGGTGCAGGAATTACACTTAAGCAAACTCCTCAACACTTAATTTGTCAACCCGGGAGATCCATAAAATTAGAGACGAAGCACAGGCAATGCCAGAGCTGGTATGAACCTTTCTAGTATAAATCCCTACTTTCTTTAAAGGAAAGATTGCATAATCAAATTAAAAAGAGAAAAAGGCAACTTGAACCATCAAAATAATCTAAGACTGGAACAAGGAAGAATGCATTGGCAAGAGGGAATTAAAGATAAAGGGAAATCACTCTAGCTAATTATTGTTTAACTACTGAGTGTATGTTTTTCTTTAGTAGAGACACTTAGCAGTCTCATCAGATGGGCCCTTAAACCTGCTCCTTTAGAGATTCCCTTCTTTCACTAATTTGTCCTGTACTATCACAATCTGCTTGCACTAGTGCAGGAACAGAGATTTATGCAGAAGGTATAAATGGTGTCTTTACTAAAGGCTTTTTACTTCGTACAAGGGCTTGAACTTTTCCAAGTTCAAAGCACTCAGATCCTGTGGCAAGAAACTAGTTCTTGCACCAGATCAGAGCTTCTTGCACTTAGCATTTAATTCTTAAAATGAGTGCTTAATTATTTCAAGTGCTATTACACTGTTAAATCAAATTGCAAACATAAAAAGTGAATGTTTCTTATCTTGATAGAGTACATGAATAAAGAAACAATCCATATACATTTATCCTGTCATAAGTATTGAATGAAAGAAAGAAGATTGTAGGAATTAGACTAAGAAGGCTTGCTGCATCACACCAACGTGCACTGGTGCAGGTTCATTTCTCTTGCTTGGACCAGGCGGGGAAAACCAATCAAATAGAATTATAGAAAAAGAGATATCACACCAACATGCACTGGTGCAAGTTCATTTCTCCTACTTGGACTAGGTGAAGGAAAACCAATTTGAAATCAAGTGCAGGAAAGGGAATTTTTCTACTTCACACAACGGATCTGCTCTCACTCAAATAGGAATACATGTGCTTTAAATTAAATCACACTTGACAATGTAAACACAAATTACAGGAAAACGGGAAATGGGGTAAATGTGTTGGGTTGGCTGGGCCCTAGCCAACGAGTGCATTTCCCCTTTAAATACAAATGCTGCTCAGTACTTTAATCAATTCATTAGCTGAAATACAAAAATGCAATTTGTGAAACATGAGGTGGAGCTCCCTTTTATTAATTCACTGAGGCAAGTACATACATTAATACATCGTCCAGCCCAGATTCAGGTGATAACAAAATACGACAACCTATTACCGCCTCTCTAGCTGCGTCTTTGTCCTATCCCAAAAAAATTCCTTTAGTCCTATTTACATTCTACATTATATAGATCTTTGGCCAAATGCCAAAATAGATCATTCAACTGATTACATAACCAAACACAAAATTTACCTTTTCGGCCTTTAAACTTAGACAGTTAGCAAAACTGGCCGTAGCCAATTTCCAGCTTTCGTTCTTCACAGATTTGATCTCAGCTGCCTTTGGATTGATCTTGCTATCATTGTTGAAGATGCTCAAAATGAGGAAATTCGATCTCCGCTGCCTTTGGATCGATCTTGCTATCATGGTTGAAGCTGCTCAAAATGAGGCAGTGATCAAGGAGGTTCGGATTTTCTATGCTAGCAACGATGCAAGATCTGATCTTGCACTAGGATCAGCGGTTACGATAAGTACTCTAACTACCAAATAAACAATGGAGGTATCGATAAGTTACAAAGAATGATTAAAAGTAATAAATGACTAATTAATGCTAAGTTAAATTAAAAGTATGAAAAATAAAATTTATACAAAATATGTCACCGTGCATGGACAGGTGCAAGATGAGGGTGTATAAGAGAGGTAAAACATAAATAAATGGTTATGATTTAAGAAGGGGAAAATGGAAAAAAGAGAGAAAATTAGGGGGCTAACAATAATGCAACACAAAATAAGGCCAAGCATCATTGTTGCTACAAGTGATGGAAAACACATCATCACTTTTACAGTTTAAAATGAAACATATGATTCCAAAATAAGGCCATGACATTCTACCATGCCTAGAAGCACCATGTATCACTTTTCAAAGTGAATGGATCATCTCCCTGTGGCACATTCGTTGGTCAAACAAATGTTTCATCTAGTTCATGCTCAGATGCTTTATCCTTGCGACGTTTTTCTGGATGGAGCCTCCAACATGTGGCTCTCTGATGACCACCTTTATCGCAATGACTACAATGAACCTTCACCTTCTAGATCTGCTTGATCTTCTTCTTCTTCTTTTCCTATTGTTTAGAGGGTCTTCTATGCCTCATATTCTTCTATGCTGCCATTCTCTTCCAGCACTCAACAAACATATGGTTATGCAATCCACAAAAACTGCAAGTTCTTTTATGCCATGATCTACGTCCATCAATGCAATTGTAATCAAAATGAACATTAAAATACCAAGGCTGGTTATACCTTTTCTATTGGTCTCTGGTAAGATTATGGGAACAAGAGCTTGCGTCAGCTCTATCTCTACTATGCATACTGCCATAGGTTGATGGTAATGTATTTCCATCATCCTCTTTCCTCGATTGTTTCAATAATGTCATGGAAGCTTCTATCATCTTTGAAAATTCTCCTTCAGTGCACCCCAACCTTGCATATTGAGGTCTTTTCTCAACCTCCAATGGTTGAGTTATGCCTTGGTTATTAACACCAGTTCCTTCTTCTTTCTTGTACCTCATCTTGGTAAGAAGTCTTATGTTTGTCCCTATGATTGTAATCTCCACATTTCCAACGAAAATTATACTATGTGAAGATGAAAATGAAGGGAAATCAACATCTTTTACCTCAACTTCTGAGTTGGAAAGAACTAATGAGGGCTTTTCCTCATCTATCATTGATGGGTCACTGGCTGTAATAGCGCATTTCTCAAATTCCCTCCTAACATACCCAAGTCCTATTTGGAAGGGTAATTCTTCTACTTTGATGGGATTGACAATGCCTTGGCCATTAATGCCCAAGCCTTTTCCTTCACACCCCATTCTCTTCAACAGTTTCAAGATAATTCTTGTGGTATGATTTTCAAAAGAAGAAAAGTCGTCATTGGGAAACATAAATGAAGGTGGAGAGTGAAATTTTACCTCACGGGAGTCATGCTGCAATTGTTCCATGACCTTGTCCTTAGCTTGTAGCTATAATAACAGCCTCTATTTCTCATCTTCCTCTTTCTATGGAAGCCTCCTTAATCTAGCGAGCTCCGCTTGAAGATTTTGGTCACTGTGATTTTATTCTTACTAGGCCTCATTTGTGGTTTTCAGCTGAAGCTACAATCACTGCCTCTTCTCATTCGCTTCTCACAAGAGCTTTCTTAATCCAACATTCTCCTCTTTAATCCTTTGGTTGATTTCCCCATTCGAGGAAGGTGATTATTGAAAAGAACCAGAAGAGGTAGATGATATATCACTCTCTGATCCTTGAATCTCCTCCTCTTTACGCATCTCAGATGTTGCATACATAATATCTGTTGGGTTGTGTTATATTCTTTCCACGACTGAGGAGCCCCCCCTTCATTGTGCCAATTGCGCAACGAGGGGTTCACAAGGGGGGCAGCAACCCCCCCTGTCCACAGGGTTTGAGGGGGGCGAGTAGCCCCCCTCTATGGGGTCCGAGGAAGTGCCCTGGGAAAATTTTTTTTGGACCCTACATTAGGTGTGGCGGACCTACCTATGGTTTTGTGCATGGTTTACACACATGGTTTTGGACACGATGGTTTTCGGTCCATGGTATTGGATGCTTCAGCATGTATAAATATGTATTGTAACTGTTAACACCCAGGTTGTTCCCTTTGACTCCCAAGGGAATACGGCCGGGGTAACCACTAACCAATCTTTGTATTACAGTTTCTAGCCAAACTGTAATCAGAGAGGGCTCTCTCTTTATGATTTATCTCTGTTTTGATAGTATTTTAGGCTAGCTATTATGTTCAGGGTTTTGTTGTATGTTTTGGTTGAGGGATGTCTTCTGTACCTAAAGTGGAAACCTTCAAATAATTCTAGTCCATTGGGCAATGGAGTCTTTGGCTACTGGCTGTTTGAGAGGAAGATTGGGATTGCTGAAACTGCAGGGCCTTTTGAATATTTCATGAAACAAACTTGATATTATAATGATGAAGTGTGTTTAACCAGTGAAAAGCAGTTAAGAATTTTCCACTAAGCTTGGTTTTG
This sequence comes from Pinus tabuliformis, assembly GCA_031772625.1. Classification (NCBI taxonomy): domain Eukaryota; kingdom Viridiplantae; phylum Streptophyta; class Pinopsida; order Pinales; family Pinaceae; genus Pinus; species Pinus tabuliformis. The sequence continues at coordinate 329,078,139 of CM062808.1, forward strand.
AGAAAGAGATGTATTGAAAAGGAGCATATTTGAATTCCTAAAACAATACTCATTGTGAAAGATACAGTGTAGAGGTGCAGCAATTAAAAAATTACACCTTTATAACCATAACTAAGGAAAACATTTATAATAGCATAGATTGAATTCAGGGTATTCTATGAATAAATCCTGGAATTAGTCTTTTTCTGTGCCATTAATTATGAAATCTAGAACATGGACGAGTTATGAGAAAATAACAGAAAGAACATAACGAAAGTTTAAGGAAACTTATTGAGCCATGAAAACACGTAGGAATCCTGTAGCACTCAGCAATCGCATTACAACCCCTTAGAAAACACAGACTTTGGAAATTCCATCGGCCTTTGTATTAAACTCTGAAAACTTACAGCAAAAGAACTCTTGAAGAGAAATCAACAACAACCCCCTGCAAGCTTATGCGAGGGGGGAATATATACAAACGGTGATACAAAAATATCTGAGGCGTTGAGTCATCTGAGAAATGAATACATTCACCAACTTGTACAGAAAGCAGATAAGAAGTTATTACATTATTGAATACACAATAAATGCTCTTTATGTATGTCAGGAGATATTTTGACCCTTGGAGGCCACTGAGTCGGTCTGAACGTTTTGCTTTAATTCTGGAAATGTGCCTTTATGGCTGTTGTGCTGTAGCTTTTCGGCCCTGTTACCTATTAGCTGTCAATCTTGCTTTTGTTGGCCGAATATGATCTGCTGAGTTGGCTCAGCCCTTCCCTTTTCATGCATGCTGATTTTACTAAGTTTTCATGTGCATGCCAACTTGTATTTTTTGATGAAAAAACTTAGTGAATGGCTTCCTGGTCTATAAGATCATCTGTATTGCCTTAGTCCACCATTCCTGTGTGGGCAGTTGATGTCTAAGAATTGCATCCAAAGTCTCATCTGCCTCTGTGTATTTATAGAAATTGGGAGGCACTTCAAACAGGTGTTTAATTTCATTCATTATAAAGAATAAATTCTCTACCCTGTTGTAGAGACTTTGTCCTGTAGCTGGCCCTGTTTCCTCTGAGGTGCTGGGCCTTTCAGTGATCTGATTTGTGGTGAATGTGTTGACCCTCTTGGCATACTGCTCATGTGTAAGTAGCCTTCCTGCGCTGTTCAGTAAGCCAGGGAGACCTCTGTTTTGCAATGCCACATATTTGTCCATGAATCTATTGACCTTTGTCTGCATGTCCTGGGTCCTTCTTTCTAGTGTCTGCACCAAGCTTCTCAATGTAAGGACCCTCTTTATCAGCTGGATGGATTCAGTTTTGCTTGTGATTCCCATTGTCGCCAGCTGAGCACTTGTTCTATTATTAAGCACATTGATCATCCTGTTGGCAACTTCAGGCATATTGCCTAGAGAGGCCCTTGATCTCTGAATTTCCTTCTGTGCTTTTGCAATGAGCTCCAACTGCTCATGAATTCTCTCAATATACTGCCATTGATCAGTGATGGATTGGCCAATATTGGACCATATCACTGTCTTGAGTTCAGCCACTACTTTATCCAGTTTGAGCTCCTTCTCCAGCTCCTTTATCCTGTCTTTGAGGGCTTTTATTTCCCTGCCCTTTTCTGCCACAGTCTGCTTGGATTTATCATATCTTTCATTTACCTTCGCTAAATTCTCCCTGGCCTCATTTAATTCTGTCATTTGGGCTTCCAGGGCCTGAATCTCATTTCTCAGCTTTTGCATGTCCAGGCTTGGGGCCTGCTCTGTTGTTGGTGGTGGTGCTGAGGTAGAAGGTGCTGCCTGTTCTGTCTGTTGAGTGAGGGGAGCAATAGTTGGAGGAGCTTCCTCAAGGTTAATTATTTCTGGAGGAGGCTGAGATGTTTGACCTTCTTCCTTTTGTTGTAATGCTGCTTGTAATGCTGCCTGTTCAGCCTCTGATTCTCCCAGCTTTTCTTGAGTCTGGATCAGCTGTTAATATAAAGACACCAGCAAAGCTGTGGCATCTTGATCATGTCTCAGCTGGGCAACTTCTTTCGTTTGAGGGTGAATAGTTGCTGGGATTTTGATCTTTTCCCTCAAAGCTGCCATGTCTGCATCCCTCAATTTCAATATTTCTTGTATGCCCTTGATGTCTTTGGGATCATGCCCAATCTCTATGATTATGTCTTCTAAGGACCTGATCCTGTTGTCCTTTGCTTGAGAGGATGCTCTCTCCAACTCAAGTTGGGCAACTGTATTATTTAGGCTATTTTCTAGCCTATAATTATCCAATGTCTTATCTGCCAAGGAGGCATACACCATCTCACCCGTTTGTTTATGCAATTCGATTTTGTCCATTGGGTGGATGTCCTTGGCAAGGACCTCAAGATTGGTCCTCAAGTAGTCTGAAGGGGACTATGGTTGTAATGCAGTTGGCATGAAGTGACTCATGATCATTTTGCCTTCATTAACATCGTATGCAGACATCAGTCTTTGTTGGTTAGTGGGAGCCATTTTCAACAAATGATTATATAGCTGAATTTTTATTGGCTCATTCCACCTCTTCATGTCAATGAACTATTGTTTGATGCTCAGTTCACCTTCTCTCTGCTGGCTTGAGGAGCTAACTTCTCCTCCCACTATCCTCTCTTGTTCCTGCTGGAAGGAACTTGCTGAGGCCTCCATACTTGGTGGGCCCATGCCCAAAGATTTCCCCAAAGGCATTTCCTCTTCTGAAAGGGGATTCATTCTGTGTCTTTTCTCCCCTTGAGTCGTTGTTGTTGTGAGGGGAGTCTCTCTGTCCCTCTTTTTGCTTATTTCTTCTTTTTGTGGGGTTTGGAGGACCGAGGCCTCCACTGTCGTTTCTGGCCTAGGAGGCACCGTGTCCTGAGCCTGCTGCTCAGTGGAAATTTGGGCTTCAGCTGCATTTTCTTGTTGTAATGGCTGCTCTTTCTCTTGCTGCCCCTCTTGTTGCTGTTGTACCTGTTTTTGTTGCTGCTGTGCCTCCTCATGAGGTGGCTGTTCTGGTTCCATCTCCTTTTCTTTGCCTTTGCTTGAGGTTTGCTCAGTAGCTTTAACCGCTTGCTGATTTGCTATGGAGAAAGATGCAGCTGCTCCCACTTGTGTGCTTGGAAGAGTAAACACCTGTGCACAAAGCTCCAAGTCAGCCATCTTTTGGATATTTCTAACTGCTCTTTGATTTAATTCTTCTTGTGTAGCAGCCTCCTCTAAGGTTCCCCTCCTCCATTTTACTTGATTTGCATATTTTTCTATGTGAGGCAACCTTACATGGTCATAACCAGACAACCTATACTTGACCCTTCTTAAAGTTATGAAGTGATTGGGGTCATAAGGTTTCCAAAGGAAACTGGTCTGTAGGCCAAGGGATCCTAACATGCTGTCGGCTTCTTGCCAACCTTCCTCCCTTTTGTTGTAGATGAAGTGGCCTAATTGGTTTCTGACCTTGAGTTGTGCTTTCTTGCCTCTGCCTGAAAAGTGCAGCACATCAGCATTCCCAAATTGCCTGAAGTATTCCAGGGCAAAAAATCTCATGGGCACATATCTGGGCAATCTGTATGGGGGTGGCTCACACCCATATATTCTGATGACTGTGTGGTGTTGGTAATAATACCAATCCCCAATGTTGTATGCCTTGGACAGCTGAAGAATCCTCTGCATCTCATCAGTTAGTCTTGGAGGAGGTGAGCTCATCATTAGAGACATGGCCGGGTGGATGAAGAGGTCTATAAATTCACAATAAGTGTATGGAGAAATAGATCTGCAGTGGAAGGCAGAGGACCAATACACCACTGACCTTGGATTTCCTTGTGCATCCACTCTCTTCATAGCAAAGTGTAACTTCTCATGTTGATAATACAAAATCAAGTGGTGGATGTAGGAGGTGTATCTGAACACCCTTTCTCTTGGTAAGTTCATCAATTGCTCATGTATTTTGTCAGATATGTAAGTGGCATAGTCATAGCAGATTGGAGACTTGCCAGGGGCAAACATGAGCATCATCACCAGCACAGTCTCATCAACAAACTCAATAGAATTATAGCCCAGAATGGGACTGATCATATCTACAAGGTCCCTGCCCAATTGGTTGAGGTAAACATGAGAGATGGGAGGGTACTTCATGGTGTTAGACCCTATGTACAACTGATTTAGTTTGGTGATCTGGGCATCTGTCAATTTGGCTCCTTGCTTTATCAGATCAGCCAGTGATAAAGGGACTAATTTCTTCTCAGTTTTGAAATGGAGCATCTCTCTGATGGCTTCAGGGGTGACATAGAAAACAACTGAGCCTGAAGGGTCAATCACAGCCCTCTGAGTGGCGTCATAGGATTCAGCACATAGGTGGATTAGGTCAGGAAACTAGTTGACCTGAGGGAGTTTGAATAGAGGGAGGAAAGAATCCCAAATGCCCAATACATCTGTTCCAGCCTCATGTTTAATCCTCAACTCATTCAGCAAATGAATGTGGTACTTGCTGTGCATTAGCATTTCTTCTGCTATCTGATAATCCAGGTCTGCTAGAGGCTGCCAATCCAATTGTCTCTGAGGGGCATTTAAAGGAGCAATGTTCAATGCTACAGGAGCTACTGGTGGATCCATGGTTACTTTTAGGATTTCTGTTGTTTATAAACTGGTGTTACTGTGCAGAGCAACACCAAAGAGTTTTCTTTGGAAAGAAAGGTAAATTACTGAGGAACAGAGGATAAATGGTCAATTGCAGCAATTGAAATACTGCTTAAAGTATGGATAAGATAAATGCCTTGCCTTAAACTCTTTTTCTCCGCCAAAGGGTGCAATTTGGATTTCCCGTTCACGCCTGCGCGAACATAATGCAGGTTTTGGTAAAAACTCGGGCAAACAAGGCTCAGCAGGTGAATTTCATCGTTACAGGTGCAAATGGGGATCAGGCGCAGGGGATTTGCTAGTGAATTATATGTTTTTTCACTGCTTTAAGCTATTTTGGCAATTTACAGACAAAACCGGGCGCCGGAGGGATTCACAAGGATAAATACCTGGTATACTGCGAGCAATAGTCACGAATGCAGGTGGAAATGGCGCGCCAGCGGTCTCCAGGTCGAATTCAGCAGGTTGGCGTGCAGTTGGACGTGAAAAACATGCAGAGATAAGAACAGTCGTTTTTTCCAAAAGTGCAAAAAACGCGAAATTTTGGCCAAAATATGGATTTTTGGAACATTGGCGCTTTTTTTGGATGACGTCAGCATGATGTCATCAGGTGGGGTCAAGGTCGGATGACGTCAGCATGACGTCATTGGGTGACGTGGCGGCACAAGAGGGGTCCACGGGGATGGTGAGGTGGCAGACGGGGGTACCGACGCGGCGCTGACGTAGCAGTGATGCTGGCGGTGATGTAGGCAGGGCGGATTAACCGAAACCGGAAGTGGTTAGCAGTTTCATATCGCACCGCCTTCCATACGGAAGCGGAATTGCCAGAAGTACCTCCGATACAATGTGAGGGTGACGCGTGGCAGAGGCCTGACGTCACCCTCTGACAAATATCGGAAGCTATTCTTCGGACGTCGGAGCCGCTCCGATATTCATGTGGGCCGTCGGATGAAAAGGACCCGATCCGACGGTCGACGGATCGTTGAGCTGGCCGGACGATACGGATGCGGGCGGGATTAAAATAATATTTCTTTTGGTAAATGCGCCCAGCGGGAACCTTAGAACATTGGCGCATTTGCGTGGTTTTTTCAATGTTTTTCATAAAATCGCGCATAGCGCCCCGACTTTGGATAAATTGGAAGAAGTGGGTTTTTTATGTGTATTTTGCAATTGAGCGGGTTAAGGGTGAAAACAAGTTTTTTACAAGGTTTTTTAGCAAATGAAAGGTTTAGTGGGTTGAATGACTTCTGAAGGGGGAAGAGGGGTAAGGCTTAGGGCTCTTAAACTGACCAGGTGTCAATTTAATCCCTGATAGTGAATATAGGGCTATAATGCCAAGGGGAGGGATATTTATACAATGCTTGGGGTTTATACACCATAGTGTTATAATAGTAGGGAAAGGGTAACATAGGGGATTTAGATAATAGAAGTTAGGGGTTAATATGGATGGAAGAGGTGAATGAGGAGTGCAATCACTAAGTTTATGTGAAGATAACTTAGCTTAGGAAGTAGATCAAAATGAAAAGATTTTTGAACAAGAAATGTGGCTTTTAAAGGAATAAGAACCAGCACAAAACCCAAATTCTTCCATGAATCTCAACTGATGAAGGGATGTTAGTAATGAATGTGAAAGGGGAAAATGTGAAGTTAGACATGCTCCTTTGCTTTGCTGCAACATGATGGAGAAGAAGACCTTCTCAATCCATTGATTTTCCTTTGTGAATAGGTTAGCACACATTCAATTGTAAGGAATGACATTTCTGCAACCCCATCTGCCTACCCATCTACTTGCCTAGCATTTTTTGTTTCTTCTTGGAGGGTGCACTTAGACTTGCAGACCCTTATTTGCCTTTTCTTTTCTCTTGGCTTTTTCTTTTGATTTTCTATCTAGAATTACCCTTATTGCTTCCAAGGTCCCAGATTAAGCAGTTGGGAACCTTAATTCTCTACCTAAGCTACTGGTCTGCCAAGATTAAACAGTTTGGACAGACTTCTTTCTCTATTCTACAACAGAAAATTGAAACATGGCATGATCTAGATTAGGCTGTTGGACCATCCATCAAAATTGAGTCCACATAAAGCTATATACACACCTTGTCTCTTTTTGGAAATATGGGATCTTTGTGTCACCAAAGCAGAGCATATTTGGAACTTTCTTTGCCAATCATGAAATATGAAACCTATTGATATAGGTAGCTAACAGTGGCTCCACATGGGGATGGTTTTTCCATTTGAAAGACCAAGAACAGCAGGTCAGAATGCCTTGGCCCTTGACTGCTTTTACCAAAACTTGAAGTATGCTACTTTGACATGCCAAATTGTACTCTTGCCATCTTGGTAGATCTCTGAACTCATTAGCTTTTTGCTGAGAACCAATAAAACTTTAGAAACTGTATTTTTACATTTTAACAGAAAGTAATATATACACCTGAATATGTACAAGGGAAACTCAGGCTGCACTTATGGATAGTAGTCAAAATAGTGCTTCAACATCCTGCCATTCACAGGACCTTCATCCAAATCAGTTTCTTTAAGACCTTTAAGGAAATAAGTATTGTTTCCTTGTACTGCTTGAACAACAAATGGTCCTCTCCAAAGGGAATCAAATTTTCCATGTTTTCCTTTATCTTCCCTTCTTGAATCCCACTTGAGGACTTTGTCTCCAACATTAAAATCTTCTGCCTTGGTCCTTCTGTCAAAGGCTTTCTTTAACTTTTCTTGTAAAACTTGAACTCTGCTGTAAACTTGGTCTCTAGTTTGCTGCAAACATATTATTTGATTTACCCTTCTTTGCATATCATTTGGCTCAGCTTGACTCTCTTGAAGTAATTTCATGACAGGGATTCCCAGTGATGAAGGAAATTTGGCTTCTAATCCATAGACTAACTCATATGGGCTGATCCCAATTGATCTTTTGGTTGTTAGTCTATCTGCCCATAAGGCATTCACAAGCTTCTTATGCCAATTCTTCTTATTTTCTTCCAATACCTTCTTTATGATGTTCACAAGGCTTTTGTTTGATGATTCAGCAAGGCCATTTCCTTGGGGATAATATGCAGTAGAATGGCCCAAGGTAATGTGAAATTTATGGCAGAAATTCACCATCTTCTTAGATCTGAAGGCAGCAGCATTGTCTGTTATTATTTTATCAGGACAACCAAATCTAGAAAGAATATTGGTCTCAAGGAACTGAATGATAGTGGAATCATTTGCTTGTCTGCATGGAACAGCTTCAATCCATTTAGTAAAGTAGTCTGTAGCTGTTAGAATCCATCTATGTTGGCCTGAATATGAAGGGTGAATTTCCCCAATGAAATCCAAGCCCCATTGTTGAAAAGGTCTCTCTGTTGCAATAGACCTTAGAGGAAGTGGCAGTAACTTTCTCTTTCCTTCAAATACTTGACATTTATGACATGAGGTAGTGAATTTCTTGACATCAGAGAAAACAGTGGGCCAATAGTAACCAGCCCTCAGTATTTTATCCACAGTGGACTTCCAATACAAGTGTCCACCACAGTCACCTGCATGAAATTCTTTGGTGATATTGTTAGCTTCATTTTCAATCAGGCAGTTTAACAGTATACCTTCATGGTTTTTCCAAAGCAAATTGCCTTCCATGACACAAAATCTTGAAGCTTTCATTTTTAGGAACCTACACTTAGTTCTGGACAATCCTGGTGGAGCACACAGGTTTTGTAACACATAACATATATCAGAGTACCAAGGGGATTGTTCAAAGGCTACATTGATCTTTGGAGTCGCCAGCTCCGTTTCATTGTCCAGCTGGTTTATGTCTAGGGCTTGGAAGTTTGCTTCTGTCATTAGTTTGGCCAAGCCTTGCCCTTTTATTAGTTTAGTTGGTTTTATCTCAATATCAAATTCCAAGATGTTGGCAATCCATTTTCCTCTTCTACCTTCTAAGTTTTCTTGAGTGAGAATGTCTTTAACAATGGGACTTGGCACATAAGCTATAACATGGGAATAAAGGATGTAAATCCTAAAGTCTTTAATGGCCTTGACCAAAGCATAAGCTTGTTTCTCCATGATTTGATATTTCAGAGGTGCATCTCTAAGAGCTCTGCTAAAGAAAGCAATGGGTTTCTCATTTCCTTGGTCATCTTTTTGTAATAAAACAACAGCAATAGTATGCTGGGAGGCAAAAGAGAAAATGATAAATTCCCTGTCAAATTGAGGATTTGTTAAAACTGGGGTTTGGGTAAGGGCCAATTTTATGCCTTCAAAGGCTTGATTTGCCTCGACTGTCCATTTCACTTTTGAATCCTTCTTTAGCATGTTATTTAGTAATCTGATCAATTCTACTAAGTTTGGGATAAACCTTCTCAAGAAGTTGATCTTACCCAAGAAGGCTTGCAATTCTTTGATGTTTCTTGGGTGGGGCATTTGTAAGATAGTTTGTATTCTGTCCGGGTCAATTCTTATGCCATCCTTTGAAATAATATGCCCTAACAGCTTACCTTCTTCCAAACCAAATAGAGATTTCTTGGGATTCAAGGAAATTCCATATTTCCTACATGTTAAGAAAATCTGCCTTAAGTGCTTCAAGTGTTCTTGGTCTGATTTTGAGAAAGGTGTAAGGTCATCTAAGTAAATGACAAGAAAGTCATGAATCTCCTTGGCAAAAGCAATATCCATTGCTCTTTGAAATGTTGCCCCTGCATTTTTCAATCCAAAAGGCATTTTTACATATTTGAAAGTTCCCCATGGGGTTGTGAATGCAGTTTTGTCTTGATCATCAGGGTGCACTAGGATTTGATTAAAACCTGAGAATCCATCCAGTAATGAGATCCTTGATGCTCCTACCACTCTTTGGAGAATGTGATCCATCTTAGGTAGGGGATAGTTGTCTTTGAGGGATACTTGGTTTAGGTTTCTAAGATCAACACAAAGTCTTATCTCACCAGTTTTCTTTCTTGTAGGTACTAAATTAGAAATCGAATCAGAAAACCTGATTGGTGCTATGATACCAGCTTTAAACATTTTTTGTACCTCTTTCTCAATTGCAGGGAGAAGCATGGGGTTTATCCTTCTCAATTTTTGCTTGAATGGCTTTTGATTTGGCTTGAGAGGGATTGTGTGTTGGATAACAGAGGTGTCATAGGATTTTAAGTCCTCATAACTCCATGCAAAGACATCTTGAAACTCTTTGAAAAGGTCAATGTATTTGGGCTTTTGATCAAGAGGTAGGGATGCAGACAATTTTATTATCTTGGGATTTTCCATGGTTCCAATGTTGCATTCTTCAATGGCAGAGTTAAGGGGCTGCATTTTTGGTTTTCTAGGGACATCATTTGAATCAAACATATCCTCTAGTGGAGTCAGGCCTGTTGGAAGAAAATTGTCTTTCAATTGTATTACTTCAGCCTCAGCATCAGCCACTTCTTCACAACTGATTTGTTGAATTTCTTGTATATTGTCTTTGTTGAAAATTGTTGGATGTAGGATTTTGTGAGCTGTCTTAGGTGATATCGGCTTGTTTTTCAGTTTACTCTGTATTTGTGATTGACTTTCTTTTTCAAGTATTTGTGATTGACTTGCTCCCTTAGTGTCAATATTTAGTCCTGCAAATTCTTGTTGCAAGGTCAAGAAATTATTTATTTGTGCATCATCTTCAAATACTTGCCAGTCTTTGACATTGTTTGGGACAGAAGGTCTGTGTTTTACCTCAGCTGTAAAGCAATGATGAGGCTCAAAAGGTAACTTGCAGGTACTTGCAAATGTGGCCAAACTATGAGCATGCAGGTTATGGGTCCTAGGAATTTTGGTAATCTGAAATTGAGTGAAGAACTGTAGTAGTTCAGTAGCAGCGGACCTATAAGATCTCAGTCTTTTATCATTAGTAACAAAATTTCCCTTTACCTGTTGGATTATCAAGTCTGAATCTCCCATAATTGAAACCTTTGTGGCTTGTAAGGATTTTACTAGCTTAAGGCCTAGCAAGAGAGCTTCATATTCTGCCATATTGTTGGTGCATCTGAAGTTTAACCTATAGGCTCGGCCCTCTGCATGACTATTTTGTTTATTATGTATCCAAACCCCTACTCCTGCCCCTAACTTGTTGACTGACCCATCAAATTCTAGAAACCATAGGTTCTCTTTTTCTAGGGGAGTTCTAATAACTTGTCTGTGATCTGGAATCATAAGTTGAAGTTCTGGTTTTTCACCTGGTTTGTCTTCTAGGATAGTCTGATCACTTGATTGAATTAGCTTGATTTCTAGAGCAGCAGCTTGTTCATTAATATCCTGGTCTTGCTCAAGTGTTTTGGTTTCAACATCATTATTTGTAAGACCTGTATTGTCATTGAAAAGAATATATGAGTCTATATCAGAATGAACAGCATATATTTGAAAATTTTGAGGTTTTTCTTCACTGCTGACCATGTATTTCATAAGTGTTTCTCTGTATAGTCTTTTTGGTTGACCAAAGACAGAGATGGTTGCATATGACATGTCTAGTTGTAGGGAACCTTGTAGTTTAGCCCCCCATGATCTTGATAACATCATCCCATATTTAGATGGGATATCAGCAACCACAACATCCATGAGAATTGTTTTATTTGGGTACTGAACAAGGGACACACATAAGTCTTTTATCAAGCCTAGACACTTGACTTGGCTGGAGTCAAATGAGAATAGGTCCTTATATGGTCTTGTAATATCTAGATTCAATCTTTCCATGACTGATTTGGGCATCAAGTTGTGAGAGGCACCTGAATCAAACATTGCATTGTGTAGTATCTTATCATGAACATGTAAACTGACATAAAAAGGTAAGATACCTGCAACGGCTGTTTTTCCATCAATTTCTGGACCGAAAAGAAATTCTGGGGTGTCATCTAACACATTTACATTATCTTTATTACGAGTTAGCTGAAGGGACTTCTTGATTTGTTGTCTATAAATGTCATGCTTGGCTAGTTTTGAAAGAGGGACAGCTACCTTCAATTTGCCAATTTCAGCTTCTAAGTCAAAGGGTCTTTCAGATTGGATCTTGGTGTTGTGGGTGGCAGCCTTTTCCTTGTTCACTAGGTTTTCTTCTTGATTCTTATCTTGATCTTGAAGCTTGTCCTTGTTACCGACCTCTTGAGAAGTGTTACTTGGATTGGGCTGCAAGGGTGATGTAGCCATAGGCTGTTGTTCAGTTACTTCCTCAACTATTACCTCATCTGTGATTGGGCCAGTTTTGTCACTTGGTTCTGTGACAGTAGCTTTCTTAGGCTGCGGAGTGTCCTTTGTCTTGTCAGGCTGTGTCACATTTATAGTTCTGCTTCTTAGCTTATATTGTTTATGAACTTCATAAACAGCTGTGTCATATCCTTGTTTAAAGTCAAATGACTCACCTGACCTGGTTTGGAATTGCTGAGTGTCATCGTCTTTATGATCCTCTTGACTCAAGAAAACTTGCTGCTCATCATTCAGGCCCATCAGGTTAATGTGGGTGTCATCTGTTTGTTCATCTGAAGTGGATGCCTCAGTATAGTTTTCCTGGAAAGGGGGTCTTATGTCTGGGTCAGAACCGGTCTTGCCAACGTTTTGGTTTTGATTTCTTCTAAATTTTGGATTCCTGTTAGGGTTATTTTGTGGTGCATCCCATGATGAATTTCTCTCAACTGATTCTACTATGTCCCCCAATCTCTTCATACCAGTGAGTATTGCATCCAATTTTTGATCAAAAGCTGAGGGTTCTTCTTTGAAGGTGGTTCTCTTTTCTAATCTTGCCTTGTTTCTTTTAGCAATCAGGTTAGCCTCTACTGTGACAACAACCTTTTGGGCTTCTTCAAGGGTTTCAAGTGCCCTTTCTTTTAATTGATATGCCATATCAGGGTCAAAACCATCAGAAAATTTGTACAAGGCTAAATCAGGGGGAGGTATTAAATTCTGTGGTATTGCGTTATATACATTATTGAATCTTGCACAATACTCCAAAACGGTCTCTTGAGGACCTCGTCTGATTGTGTCATATTCACCAAGTATGTGCAGGGGATCTTTCTTCTTCTCCCATATATTAGTAAAAGCTTGATAAAGGTCATCAGGGGTTGTGATGGTATTTGTAGCCAGTGATCTAAACCAAGTTCTTACATCCCCTGTGAGACTCTGAACAAAGACTCTCATTCTCACACTGTCATCATCAATTTCATAGTTCTCAAAGTGGTCTTGCATCCTTCTGGCATGCTGAATTGTTGTGAAAGGGCCAGTGGAGTCAAAATATGAGATCTTGGATTGATAGTCCTGAGGTAGAGCTGGAGCATTGGCAGGTAACTGCAGGGGAGAATATCTGTTAGCCATATTTGCAGGATTTATTGGGTTGACAGGGATAACTGGGATAGCATGAATGACTGGTACAACGGGGGTGGTGGGAAAGGTGGAGACTAGAGTGTTGGTCAAGGGAATATGTGCAGTGGATGGAGGTGTAAAAGGAGGGCTTTGAGATGTGGATGGTGAACTGGGGGAACCAAGGGTAGACCGAAATAAAACCTTGATTGGAGTTGGAACAGGGTTTGGATGAGCTGTCTCAGGACTTGAGTCAACAAGGGTCTCCTGTTCCCGCTGCTTCCTAATGATCTTGGGGATGGTATTAGGATTTTCAAAAATAGCTGGTGGATTGGGGTCAGGGTTTGACCTAGTGTGTCTAGGTTCCCTTTTAGGAGCCAGCTTCTGAACTTGTTTTTTGATATTTTTAGGATATCTTAGGACTATTTTAAGGGACTGCTCAAGCCTTTTAGGACCACAGTCTATGGACAGACCACAGTTGAAAATACTATGCTTGATCCCCAGTGGAGTCGCCAATTATGTTAACACCCAGGTTGTTCCCTTTGACTCCCAAGGGAATACGGCCGGGGTAACCACTAACCAATCTTTGTATTACAGTTTCTAGCCAAACTGTAATCAGAGAGGGCTCTCTCTTTATGATTTATCTCTGTTTTGATAGTATTTTAGGCTAGCTATTATGTTCAGGGTTTTGTTGTATGTTTTGGTTGAGGGATGTCTTCTGTACCTAAAGTGGAAACCTTCAGATAATTCTAGTCCATTGGGCAATGGAGTCTTTGGCTACTGGCTGTTTGAGAGGAAGATTGGGATTGCTAAAACTGCAGGGCCTTTTGAATATTTCATGAAACAAACTTGATATTATAATGATGAAGTGTGTTTAACCAGTGAAAAGCAGTTAAGAATTTTCCACTAAGCTTGGTTGTGAGAAAGAGATGTATTGAAAAGGAGCATATTTGAATTCCTAAAACAATACTCACTGTGAAAGATATAGTGTAGAGGTGCAGCAATTAAGAATTACACCTTTATAACCATAACTAAGGAAAACATTTATAATAGCATAGATTGAATTCAGGGTATTCTATGAATAAATCCTAGAATTAGTCTTTTTCTGTGCCATTAATTATGAAATCTAGAACATGGATGAGTTATGAGAAAATAACAGAAAGAACATAACGAAAGTTTAAGGAAACTTATTGAGCCATGAAAACACGTAGGAATCCTGTAGCACTCAGCAATCGCATTACAACCCCTCAGACAACACAGACTTTGGAAATTCCATCGGCCTTTGTATTAAACTCTGAAAATTTACAGCAAAAGAACTCTTGAAGAGAAATCAACAACAACCCCCTGCAAGCTTATGCGAGGGGGGAATATATACAAACGGTGATACAAAAATATCTGAGGCGTTGAGTCATCTGAGAAATGAATACATTCACCAACTTGTACAGAAAGCAGATAAGAAGTTATTACATTATTGAATACACAATAAATGCTCTTTATGTATGTCAGGAGATATTTTGACGCTTGGAGGCCACTGAGTCGGTCTGAACATTCTGCTTTAATTCTGGAAATGTGCCTTTATGGCTGTTATGCTGTAGCTTTTCGGCCTTGTTACCTGTTAGCTGTCAATCTTGCTTTTGTTGGCTGAATATGATCTGCTGAGTTGGCTCAGCCCTTCCCTTTTCATGCATGGTGATTTTACTAAGTTTTCCTGTGCATGCCAACTTGTATTTTTTGATGAAAAAACTTAGTGAATGGCTTCCTGGTCTATAAGATCATCTGTATTGTCTTAGTCCACCATTCCTGTGTGGGCAGTTGATGTCTAAGAATTGCATCCAAAGTCTCATCTGCCTCTGTGTATTTATAGAAATTGGGAGGCACTTCAAACAGGTGTTTAATTTCATTCATTATAAAGAATAAACTCTCTACCCTGTTGTAGAGACTTTGTCCTATAGCTGGCCCTGTTTCCTCTGAGGTGCTGGGCCTTTCAGTGATCTGATTTGGGGCGAATGTGTTGACCCTCTTGGCATACTGCTCATGTGTAAGTAGCCTTCCTGCGCTGTTCAGTAAGCCAGGGAGACCTCTGTTTTGCAATGCCACATATTTGTCCATGAATCTATTGACCTCTGTCTACATGTCCTGGGTCCTTCTTTCTAGTGTCTGCACCAGGCTTCTCAGTGTAAGGACCCTCTTTATCAACTGGATGGATTCAGTTCTGTTTGTGATTCCCATTGCCGCCAGCTGAGCACTTGTTCTATTATTAAGCACATTGATCATCCTGTTGGCAACTTCAGGCATATTGCCTAGAGAGGCCCTTGATCTCTGAATTTCCTTCTGTGCTTTTGCAATGAGCTCCAACTGCTCATGAATTGTCTCAATATACTGCCATTGATCAGTGATGGATTGGCCAATATTGGCCCATAGCACTGTCTCTAGCTCAGCCACTACTTTATCCAGTTTGAGCTCCTTCTCCAGCTCCTTTATCCTGTCTTTGAGGGCTTTTATTTCCTTGCCCTTTTCTGCCACAGTCTGCTTGGATTTATCATATCTTTCATTTACCTTCGCTAAATTCTCCCTGGCCTCATTTAATTATGTCATTTGGGCTTCCAGGGCCTGAATCTCATTTCTCAGCTTTTGCATGTCCAGGCTTGGGGCCTGCTCTGTTGTTGGTGGTGGTGCTGAGGTAGAAGGTGCTGCCTGTTCTGTCTGTTGAGTGAGGGGAGCAGTAGATGGAGGAGCTTCCTCAAGGTTAATTATTTCTGGAGGAGGCTAAGATGTTTGACCTTCTTCCTTTTGTTGTAATGTTGCTTGTAATGCTGCCTGTGCAGCCTCTGATTCTCCCAGCTTTTCTTGAGTCTGGATCAGCTGTTTATATAAAGACACTAGCAAAGCTGTGGCATCTTGATCATGTCTCAGCTGGGCAACTTCTTCCATTTGAGGGTGAATAGTTGCTGGGATTTTGATCTTTTTCCTCAAAGCTGCCATGTCTGCATCCCTCAATTTCAATATTTCTTGTACGCCCTTGATGTCTTTGGGATCATGCCCAATCTCTATGATTATGTCTTCTAAGGACCTGATCCTGTTGTCCTTTGCTTGAGAGGATGCTCTCTCCAACTCAAGTTGGGCAGCTGTATTATTTAGGCTATTTTCTAGCCTATAATTATCCAATGTCTTATCTGCCAAGGAGGCATACACCATCTCACCCGTTTGTTTACGCAATTCGATTTTGTCCATTGGGTGGATGTCCTTGGCAAGGACCTCAAGATTGGTCCTCAAGTAGTCTGAAGGGGACTGTGGTTGCAATGCAGTTGGCATGAAGTGACTCATGATCATTTTGCCTTCATTAACATCGTATGCAGACATCAGTCTTTGTTGGTTAGTGGGAGCCATTTTCAACAAATGATTATATAGCTGAATTTTTATTGGCTCATTCCTCCTCTTTATGTCAATGAACTGTTGTTTGATGCTCAGTTCACCTTCTCTCTGCTGGCTTGAGGAGCTAACTTCTCCTCCCACTATCCTCTCTTGTTCCTGCTGGAAGGAACTTGCTGAGGCCTCCATACTTGGTGGGCCCATGCCCAAAGATTTCCCCAAAGGCATTTCCTCTTCTGAAAGGGGATTCATTCTGTGTCTTTTCTCCCCTTGAGTCATTGTTGTTGTGAGGGGAGTCTCTCTGTCCCTCTTTCTGCTTATGTCTTCTTTTTGTGGGGTTTGGAGGACTGAGGCCTCCACTGTCGTTTCTGGCCTAGGAGGCACCGTGTCCTGAGCCTGCTGCTCAGTGGAAATTGGGGCTTCAGTTGCCTTTTCTTGCTGTAATGGCTGCTCTTTCTCTTGCTGCCCCTCTTGTTGCTGTAGTACCTGTTGTTGTTGCTGCTGTGCCTCCTCATGAGGTGGCTGTTCTGGTTCTATCTCCTTTTCTTTGCCTTTGCTTGAGGTTTGCTCAGTAGCTTTAACCGCTTGCTGATTTGCTGTGGAGGAAGATGCAGCTGCTCCCACTTGAGTGCTTGGAAGAGTAAACACCTGTGCACAAAGCTCCAAGTCAGCCATCTTTTGGATATTTCTAACTGCTCTTTGATTTAATTCTTCTTGTGTAGCAGCCTCCTCTAAGGTTCCCCTCCTCCATTTTACTTCATTTGCATATTTTTCTATGTCAGGCAACCTTACATGGTCATAACCAGACAACCTATACTTGACCCTTCTTAAAGTTATGAAGTGATTGGGGTCATAAGGTTTCCAAAGGAAACTGGTCTATAGGCCAAGGGATCCTAACATGTTGTCGGCTTCTTGCCAACCTTCCTCCCTTTTGTTGTAGATGAAGTGGCCTAATTGGTTTCTGACCTTGAGTTGTGCTTTCTTGTCTCTGCCTGAAAAGTGCAGCACATCAGCATTCCCAAATTGCCTGAAGTATTCCAGGGCAAACAATCTCATGGGCACATATCTGGGCAATCTGTATGGGGGCAGCTCACACCCATATATTCTGATGACGGTGTGGTGTTGGTAATAATACCAATCCCCAATGCTGTATGCCTTGGACAGCTGAAGAATCCTCTGCATCTCATCAGTTAGTCTTGGAGGAGGTGAGCTCATCATTAGAGACATGGCCGGGTGGATGAAGAGGTCTATAAATTCACAATAAGTGTATGGAGAAACAGATCTGCAGTGGAAGGCAGAGGACCAATACACCACTGACCTTGGATTTCCTTGTGCATCCACTTTCTTCATAGCAAAGTGGAACTTCTCATGTTGATAATACAAAATCAAGTGGTGGATGTAGGAGGTGTATCTGAACACCCTTTCTCTTGGTAAGTTCATCAATTGCTCATGTATTTTGTCAGATATGTAAGTGGCATAGTCATAGCAGATTGGAGACTTGCCAGGGGCAAACATGAGCATCATCACCAGCACAGTCTCATCAACAAACTCAATAGAATTATAGCCCAGAATGGGACTGATCATATCTACAAGGTCCCTGCCCAATTGGTTGAGGTAAACATGAGAGATGGGAGGGTACTTCACGGTGTCAGACCCTATGTACAACTGATTTAGTTTGGTGATCTGGGCATCTGTCAATTTGGCTCCTTGCTTTATCAGATCAACCAGTGATAAAGGGACTAATTTCTTCTCAGTTTTGAAATGGAGCATCTCTCTGATGGCTTCAGGGGTGACATAGAAAACAACTGAGCCTGAAGGGTCAATCACAGCCCTCTAAGTGGCGTCATAGGATTCAGCACATAGGTGGATTAGGTCAGGAAACTGGTTGACCTGAGGGAGTTTGAATAGAGGGAGGAAAGAATCCCAAATGCCCAATACATCTGTTCCAGCCTCATGTTTAATCCTCAACTCATTCAGCAAATGAATGTGGTACTTGTTGTGCATTAGCATTTCTTCTGCTATCTGATAATCCAGGTCTGCTAGAGGCTGCCAATCCAATTGTCTCTGAGGGGCATTTAAAGGAGCAATGTTCAATGCTACAGGAGCTACTGGTGGATCCATGGTTACTTTTAGGATTTCTGTTGTTTATAAACTGGTGTTACTGTGCAGAGCAACACCAAAGAGTTTTCTTTGAACAGAAAGGTAAATTACTGAGGAACAGAGGATAAATGGTCAATTGCAGCAATTGAAATACTGCTTAAAGTATGGATAAGATAAATGCCTGGCCTTAAACTCTTTTTCTCCGCCAAAGGGTGCAATTTGGATTTCCCGTTCACGCCTGCGCGAACAGAATGCAGGTTTTGGTAAAAACTCGGGCAAACAAGGCTCAGCAGGTGAATTTCGTCGTTACAGGTGCAAATGGGGATCAGGCGCAGGGGATTTGCTGGTGAATTATATGTTTTTTCACTGCTTTAAGCTATTTTGGAAATTTACAGACAAAACCGGGCGCCGGAGGGATTCACAAGGATAAATACCTGGTATACTGCGAGCAATAGTCACGAATGCAGGTGGAAATGGCGCGCCAGCAATCTCCAGGTCGAATTCAGCAGGTTGGCGTGCGGTTGGACGTGAAAAACATGCAGAGAAAAGAACAATCGTTTTTTCCAAAAGTGCAAAAAACGCGAAATTTTGGCCAAAATATGGATTTTTGGAACATTGGCGCTTTTTTTGGATGACGTCAGCATGACGTCATCAGGTGGGGTCAAGGTCGGATGACGTCAGCATGATGTCATCGGGTGACGTGGCGGCACAAGAGGGGTCCACGGGGATGGTGAGGTGGCGGACGGGGGTACTGACGCGGCGCTGACGTAGCAGTGATGCTGGCGGCGACGTAGGCAGGGCAGATTAACCAAAACCGGAAGTGGTTAGCAGTTTCATATCGCACCGCCTTCCATACGGAAGCGGAATTGTCAGAAGTACCTCCGATACGATGTGAGGGTGACGCGTGGCAGAGGCCTGACGTCACCCTCTGACAAATATCGGAAGCTATTCTTCGGACGTCGGAGCCGCTCCGATATTCATGTGGGCCGTCGGATGAAAAGGGCCCGATCCGACGGTCGACGGATCGTTGAGCTAGCCGGACGATACGGATGCGGGCGGGATTAAAATAATATTTCTTTTGGTAAATGCACCCGGCGGGAACCTTAGAACATTGGCGCATTTGCGTGGTTTTTTCAATGTTTTTTATAAAATCGCGCATAGTGCCCCGACTTTGGATAAATTGGAAGAAGTGGGTTTTTTATGTGTATTTTGCAATTGAGCGGGTTAAGGGTGAAAACAGGTTTTTTACAAGGTTTTTTAGCAAATGAAGGGTTTAGTGGGTTGAATGACTTCTGAAGGGGGAAGAGGGGTAAGGCTTAGGGCTCTTAAACTGACCAGGTGTCAATTTAATCCCTGATAGTGAACATAGGGCTATAATGCCAAGGGGAGGGATATTTATACAATGCTTGGGGTTTATACACCATAGTGTTATAATAGTAGGGAAAGGGTAACATAGGGGATTTGGATAATAGAAGTTAGGGGTTAATATGGATGGAAGAGGTGAATGAGGAGTGCAATCTCTAAGTTTATGTGAAGATAACTTAGCTTAGGGAGTAGATCAAAATGAAAAGATTTTTAAACAAGAAATGTGGCTTTTAAAGGAATAAGAACCAGCACAAAATGCCAAATTCTTCCATGAATCTCAACTGATGAAGGGATGTTAGTAATGAATGTGAAAGGGGAAAATGTGAAGTTAGACATGCTCCTTTGCTTTGCTACAACATGATGGAGAAGAAGACCTTCTCAATCCATTGATTTTCCTTTGTGAATAGGTTAGCACACATTCAATTGTAAGGATTGACATTTCTGCAACCCCATCTGCCTACCCATCTACTTGCCTAGCATTTTTTGTTTCTTCTTGGAGGGTGCACTTAGACTTGCAGACCCTTATTTTCCTTTTCTTTTCTCTTGGCTTTTTCTTTTGATTTTCTATCTAGAATTACCCTTATTGCTTCCAAGGTCCCAGATTAAGTAGTTGGGAACCTTAATTCTCTACCTAAGCTACTGGTCTGCCAAGATTAAACAGTTTGGACAAACTTGTTTCTCTATTCTACAACAGAAAATTGAAACATGGCATGATCCAGATTAGGCTGTTGGACCATCCATCAAAATTGAGTCCACATAAAGCTATATACACACCTTGTCTCTTTTTGGAAATATGGGATCTTTGTGTCACCAAAGTAGAGCATATTTGGAACTTTCTTTGCCAATCATGAAATGTGAAACCTATTGATATAGGTAGCTAACAGTAACATTGAAAGGAACATAATGAAAAATCAAGCTGGTAGTCCCATTTTTGGGATCCAGGGGAAAATATCTATGTAAATGTTTCTTATGTGTTATGCCCTTGCATTATTTATTTTCTGTTCTTAGAATTCATATGCATGTATTTTTGTACGGGGTTAAAAAGTACATTTGGTATCATAGTTGTTTTGGCTTCAAGGGGACACCTTTGTTACTGAGGGGTTTCGCTCGGGCCTATGGTAGACCCTGTTCAGTGGGAGATCTGTGGGATTGATTCTGGTGGTGGAAGAAGATGGAGAGCAGTGGAAAGATAGAGATCGAGAAATTTAATGGTCAGAGCTTTGAGTTGTGGAAACTCAAGATGGATGTTCCGTTGTGGATAAAGATTAGTGGATCATGGTAGATCTGGGTACTAAACCAATGGGATTTTCTGATGAAGAATGGAAGAAGTTGGATCGGAAGGCAAAGAGCACAATATGATTGTGTCTATCAGATTCAGTATTATTGAATTTATCTGGGGAAGCTACGGCGAAGGCTTTTTGGGACAAGTTAGGGACTTTGTACCAATCTAAGTCTTTGGTGAATAAATTGTTCCTGCGGAAAAAGCTGTATAACATGAGGATGAAAGATGGAGACTCAGTGACAGAGCATCTGAACGCATTTAATACTATGGTAATTCAGTTATTGTATGTTGATATTAAAATTTCAAATGAAGATAAGTGCACCAGTTGTGTTCTCTACCAAATTCGTGGGATAGTCTGGTTATTGCAATAGGTAGCAATGCAACCACCTTGAAGTTTGATGAAATAGTCTCATCCTTGCTAATGGAGGAGATGAGACGGAAAAATATGGAGAGCGGGAATGGTTCTTCCTTGTTTGTACAAGGATGGTCCCAAAACAGAAACAAAAATAAGTCATCGAGTGGGAGATCTAAATCTAGAGGGAGATCTAAATCTCTAGGAAAACTTGTAAAGGTGATTTGCTAGAAATGTGAAAAGGAAGGGCACTACAAAAGGGATTGTAAATATAAATCTCCTAACAAAGGAAAGGGATCTGATGATGCTCCTTCTGCAGAGTCGAAAACCACCTTAGATGAAGGTGGGGATGTGTACTTGGCTTCTTTAAGTACACATGTAGATCATGAGGTATGGTTGATTAACTCAGGTGCATCCTTTCACTTCACTCCCCATAGAGAGTGGTTCTTCGAGTATGAGAAATATGATGGTGGTGATGTCTTCTTAGGGGATGATAGCAAGTCTAGAATCATTGGTCGCAAAAAAGTAAAGTTGAAGTTGCAAGGAAGAAGGGTTAGAACAATTACGGGTGTTTTGCATATTCCTTCATTGGCCAGAAATATGATTTTTGTAAGCAAGATGGATGATGTAGGTGTAAAAAAAATGTTTGAGAAGGATACCTACAAGATGGTTCGAGGAGTAATGGTATTGATGTGGGGAGTTTGAATTGGAACTTTGTACAAGAAGCAAGTTAGCACTGTTGTTGATGGGTGTAATAGTTATGTGGTTCCTGAAAGTGGAGCAGAAAATTTAGTGATCTTTAGAGAGAGGACCATGCTATGGCATCAAAGGCTTGGACATATTGGAGAGAAGGGCCTTCGAATACTTCATGGTAAAGGTATGGTATAAGGTATGATTAATAGCTCTTTGGATTTTGATTTCTGTGAAAATTGCGTATATGGGAAGCAGAATCAGGTAAGTTTCCCCTCTGGTGGTAAGAGGGTGAAACATATATTAGAGCTTGTTTATAGTGATGTGTTTGGACCTGTGAAGGTTCCATCACTGGGTAAGTCTATGTAATATGTATCATTTATAGATGAATTCTCAAGGAATACATGGATATATTTCCTTAAGAAGAAATCTGAAGTCTTTGACAGGTTTAAATAATTTAAGGCTTTGGTGGAAAACCAGACAGAGAAGAAGATAAAGGTGTTGAGGTCAGATAATGGTGGAGAGTTTTGTAGCAAGGAATTTGAAGAATTCTGTAAGAAGTGTGGTATAGCATGGCAGAAGACTACTCCATACACACCTGAGAAAAATGGAGTTGTAGAAAGAATGAACAAGACATTGATGGAAAGGGCAAGAAACATGCTCAGTGGTGCCGGGTTAGGACAAGAATTCTTGGCAGAGGTGGTGGAGACAACATGTTACCTGGACAACAAATCACCTTCATCGGCATTGGAGGATAAGACTCCACAAGAGGTATGGACTGGTAAGAAACCCTCTATTTCACATCTAAGGATATTTGGATGTGATGCATATGTACATGTTCCAAAGGAGAAAAGAACCAAGTTGGATAGTAAATCTGAAAAGTGCATATTTATTGGGTATAAGAATGGTTTAAAGGGTTATAAGCTTTGGAACCTAGTAACAAGGAAGGTTGTGTATAGCCGAGATGTGGTGTTCAGAGAGGTGAAATATTTTATTAAACATGAAGTCCCATCAAAGGAACCTAAGAAGATAGAGTTTGAGCTAAAGGAGGGAGAATAAAATTCTACAGTAGAGGTGGAATCAGAAGATGAAGAGCCACAAACTCCGAGTGTGAGAAGATCAGTTTGAGAAAGAAGGCAACTAGAGTCCATCTGCTTTTTGTTCAAATTTTGCTTTATCTATTACTGATGATGATCCCAGAACTGTGAAGGAAGCAGTAGATTCAGAGGATAGAAAACTCTGGAAAGAGGCCATGGTTGATGAAATGGCATATTTGCACAAAAATGAGGCTTGGGATTTGGTGGAGTTGATGGTTGGAAGGAAACCCATTGGCAGCAAATGGGTGTTCAAGAAGAAGACAAATGCAGAAGGAAAGGTGGAGAAATATAAATCTCGGTTGCTAGCAAAAGGTTATTCCCAAGTGTCGGGAATTGATTTTGGTGATAATTTTTCTCCTATTGCCAAGGTAGCTTCTATTAGATTATTGTTATCTGTTGTTGTTGCTTTTGATTTTGAGGTAGAACAGATGGATGTGAAGACAACATTTCTTCACGAGGATCTAGAAGAGGAGATCTACATGAAGCAACCTGAAGGCTTTGCGGTGAAGGGTAAGAAAGAACTGGTATGCAAGTTAAAGAAGTCTCTGTATGGGTTAAAATAGTCACCAAGGATGTGGTATCAAAAATTTGATACATTTATATGGGAACTTGGCTTCACCAGAAGCAAAGCAGATCATTGTGTGTATTTTAAATTAATTGGTGACTGTGTTATTTATCTAGTCTTGTATGTGGATGATATGTTGCTGGTTGGAAATGACAAAGAAATTATCTAGGATTTGAAGACCCAATTGTCCTCCAAATTTGAAATGAAAGATCTTGGTGCTGCAAACTATATTTTGGGCATGGAAATTAAAAGAGATCGGGCAAAGAGGAAGCTCTGGTTAAACGAGAGGAAGTATGTCGAGACAATACTGCATAGGTTTAATATGAAGGATAATAAACTAGTGAAGGTTCCTATTCCTGTAGGTGTAAAGTTATCTGCTGAATAGTGTCCCAAGACACAAGAAGAGGAAGAGGATATGTCCTATGTTCCATATGCAAGTGTAGTCGGTAGCCTGACGTATGTGATGATCTATACTAGACCAGAGATTTCACATGCAGTGGGAGTATTGAGCAGGTTTATGTCAAAACCAGGGAAGGAGCATTAGACAATAGTGAAGCGAGTTTTCAGGTATTTACATGGCACTAGTGATTATGGTTTGTGATACCAAGGAAGACTAGGATTAGACAAAGTGTTGGATATTCGTGACTTTGTTGATGTAGACTGGGCTAGATATATGGATTAGAGAATATCTACAAGTGGGTATGTGTTCAACCTATTTTGAGGTGCAGTTAGTTGGATGAGTAAGAAAAAATCTATAGTGGCACTATCAACTACAGAGGCAAAATACATGGTAGCCACTCATGCAAGCAAGGAAGCAGTTTGGTTGCAGAGATTGTGTTCTAGTATGGGGTTAGTGCAGGGAGCTATATGGATAGATTGTCACAGCCAAAGTGCAATCTTCTTGGCAAAGAACCCTGCTTACCATTCAAAGACAAAACACATTCATGTTCGTATCACTTTGTGAGGGATATGATAGAAGACAAAAAGATGTCGCTGGTAAAGGTGGACACTTTGAAGAATACTACAGATGCATTGACAAAATTTGTGACCTCTGAGAAGTTCTATTGGTGTAAGAAGCAATGGGTGTTTCAGGGCTGGATAAATGACTAAGCTCTCTTCTGGAAAGAAAACAATAAGTGGGAGAATTTTGTGTTGTGTTGTATTCTTTCCACGACTAGCTGACATAGTTAACCAAGGGTGTTAGAGGGGGGGGCGGAGCCCCCCCTTCATTGCGCCAATTGCACAGTGGGGGGGATCACAGGGGGTTTCAGGGGGGCAGGTAGCCCCCCTCTACGAGGTCTGGGGTAGTGCCCCGAGAAAAATTTTGGACCCTATATTAGGTTTGGCAGACCTACCTATGGCTTTGTGCATGGATTACGCACATGGTTTTGGACGCGATGGTTTTTGGTCCATGGTTTTGGACGTGATGGTTTTTGGTCCATGGTATTGGATGCTTCGTCATGTATAAATATGTATTGTAACATTGAAAGGAACATAATGAAAATTCAAGCTGGTAGTCTCGGTTTTGGGATCCAGGGGAAAATCTCTATGTATATGTGTTTTATGTTTTATGCTCTCGCATTATTTATTTTCTATTCTTAGAATTTGTATGCAGGTAATTTCTGTACGGGGTTAAAGCCTACATTTGGTGTAGATGCATTGCCCCAGACCCCATAGAGGGGAGCTACCCTCCCCCCTCAAACCCCTTGGATAGGGAGGGTTGCCGCCCCCCCTATGACCCCCCTGCTACGCGATCGGCGCAACGAAGTGGGGCCTCCACCCCCCCTCTAACCCCCTAGTTAACTACATAGGCTAGTCTTGGAAAGCATATAACACACCCCAACATTCTCCCTCTTGTTGTTTTCTTTCCACAGGAGGCCATCGGAGAGCTTAGTCATATATCCAGCCCTGAAATGCCCATTTTTTCTCTACACCAAGAGAACTTCTTTGCGCCTCTCAGATGTTGCATACATAATATCCACCATTTTTTACATACGTAGGAAAGCGTCACGCATTCCCTTGCCACACTCCATGGTTGTACACTTATGAACAACTCTATCATTCACGCACAACTCTAACAACAATTGTATTGTATCTCTTCCCCATGAGCCTCAATACTCGCCATGTCTCCCCTTTTTTTTCAAGATGCTCATCCTCTAAAGCCTATCTTTGGTTAGCACACTCATGCAATTCGCATCACCTAAGCCCTTCTCTGATAGCACTTGATCCAGGATTATTTTTTCCTTATAGATGTATCGTAATTGACATGAGTTACAACGCTTAAAAACCATAAAAACATGAACATGAAAAATGAAGACAAAGAGACATCATCACAAAAGATCATGACACAGAGATTTGATTACGGAGTTCGTCCAATTTGGACTACATCTCCAGGCCCTGCTCAATAGTGGGGAGGCATTCTTTTATTAAGTGGCATGAAAAGAGAGAAGTACAAGCAGATTTCTACATAGCCATCCTTATACCTCCAATATGGAATATAACTGGAAAATGGAGATTCCAGCTCTAGAAATAGACAAAACCACTGACTTATTGGTGAAAAATAATGCAAAAACGCCTAACTAAACACCCCATTCAGATAATTGGGCCTTTTGAAACCTTCTCGAAACCTTCTGATCTATGAGATAAGGTCTTGACCACCTGTGAGGAGAATGTGCCACTGCTCTGCTCTGAAAACTTTCACTACTCTCTTCTCTCCCCCTTCTTTAGACCCAAATAATCATATATCTATATAGATAGATAGATAGATAGATATCTGTTGGTGTGGCCAAATCCTTCATAATTGGGCAATTGTATAACAAATGACAAAGCTTAGGCTAAACTGACAATTTTAGGCCATTGGTTTCAACCATAGTCTTTGAATGGTGTGTGGAGAACAAACTTTTTCAAACATAGCAATCAAAATCCATTAGAATATGGTTCCAATGCAATACCCAAGGTTAGCAGGTAGGAGCGGGTCTAAAGGAGTCACGAGAACAACCGCTTCTGCAATGGTAAACCCACTGCTCAATAAAGAAACCCATACAACTGTGCATGAGTAATGGCGATGGGGTTATCGATGCTCCATCTTATCGACATACAGTCTAATGCCCAGACACAGACAACCTGTGATAACCACAAATCCAATAGGAGTATTCACTATATACCATACTATTTTCACATCCAGCCTCCCATCGCACTATCACAATCGGCATGAACCATCAGCTCACTAGTTAGCACTCTGTAACATCTGCAGACCTATCGGGTTCATTAATTATATTGTATAGTATTTTAGGTTCAAGCCCCCAATCGCAATCAGCGTCCATTGTGAAATAATAATCAGCGTCCACCATGAAATCGCAATTGACACCCACCACGAAATCGTAATTGGTGTCCACGCGAAATCACAATCGGCCCTTCTCCCTTGAACCATATCACAAGCACCATATTTTTCGTGCAATTGCGATATGTGATCGCATTGCAACTAATTCCTACTGAGGCTAATATGTCTTTCTATCCAACTTGCGATATGCGATATTGCAACCACAACCGGGAATGCCAAGGGTCAATT
Source organism: Pinus tabuliformis (assembly GCA_031772625.1). Classification (NCBI taxonomy): domain Eukaryota; kingdom Viridiplantae; phylum Streptophyta; class Pinopsida; order Pinales; family Pinaceae; genus Pinus; species Pinus tabuliformis. The sequence goes on from CM062808.1 coordinate 329,105,410, forward strand.
CTTCCTTGAGCACTCCTCTTTTCATAGATATGTGATATGTGGGGCCTAGTGACAACTTCCATGTGGTGCTCCCTCATTCGCTAAGACTATGCCATGTCATCTTCTCCTTGACACTTAGACAAGTCAAACTCAAACTTTTACTTGCTCTAACCTTATCATCTGGACTTAGATTTGAGTGTCATTCACACTGTTGAAATCAGGATGACGATCACTTCGATCCGATGCTAAGCGTATCGAGATTATGCCACTTTGAGTTTTGATCCTTTTACCATGCCACTAGTACTTTTCTGAAGATCCTCCTAGGTCTTCCTGGATCACTTCTATATCTTGATGTCAACTTGGAAAATGAGCCCATTTGTAAAGAGATTTTTTTTGGCTTAATATGGAGATAAAAATTCTCCCCCACTTAAAACTATTTATGTAGTCTCTGTAGGTTTGCATAAAATTTATGCTTATCTTGGGCTACCTTTAAATTTTTCCTAATCTTGATCATCTTCTGCTCCATTTCCTTTAGTGGATTTGGCCCAACAATTACTCTATTTACTAGATCATCCTAGCTAATAGTGGTATTGCATGTCTTTCCATTAAAGTGCCTCAAAGGGACTCATTCCCAATGGCTCTTGATAGTCATTGTGGTATGAAAATTTACTAGTGAAGGCTATTCTTCCCACTTTCTTGGCTGATGCATCACATAAATCCTCAGCATGTCTTCTAATAGTCTATTTAGTCACTCTATTTGACCATCCTTTTGAGGATGATAAGTTATGTTAAAGAAGCTAGTTGGGTTCCAAAACCAACAAATATTAACTTACAAATTTTTGAAGTAAACTTGGAATCTCTATATGATACTATCTTTTTGGGTACGCCATGTAATCTTATTATCTCTTTCATGAATATATGGGCTATATCTATTTCCTTATGAGTAGACTTTATGACTATGAAGTGACTTGTCTTTCTCAACTTATCCACTACCAACATGATAGCATCATGATGTCCAAATGTCCTAGGCATTCCTGTAATTAATTCCATGGATATGACCTCCCATTTCCATTCTGGAATTATAATTGGTTATGGCAGTCTAGCTAGATGTCTAGACTCTACCTTCACTTGTTGACATTAAAAACATTTTTTGAGGTATTTTGCAATATCTCTCTTCATTCCTAGCCAAAAATATGTCCTCTTCATGGTTTTCATCATATTTTGATATCCAGGGTGACCTAAGTAAGGTATTTTATGTAATTCATCCATGATAAGATTCCTTAAATCCCCTACGTTGGGCACACATTTACTATTTTTGAATATTAATATTCCATCATCAATGAGTTGGTAGCTTATGCTTATTGATTCATATGGCTAGTCTTACCAACACTTACTCACAAATTGATAATTTTTACCATTTATTAGTCCTTCTTTAATTCTCTCCTTGATGTAAAATGAGTAAGTGCTTAAGGTTGCGAGGTTACTGAGTGAATCTAACACCTTATTCTCCTTTCCTTTGACATGCTTTTTTTCAAAATCAAATTCACTACTCAAAGACACCCACCTAGCTTGACTAACATTCAACTTGGGATGGTCAAAAAATTATTTCAAACCACTATGATCAGTCATCAATACAAATCTCCTTTCTGGGAAGTAATTCCTCCACATTTTTAATGTGTTCACAATGGCTACCAACTCCAAGTCATGAGTGACTTAATTCCTTTCATTCTCATTCAAATTCATGGATTCATAGTAGATTACATGTTCTTCTTACATCCGACTCCATCAAGTCACTTATTACAGCCATTAGTGCAAACTACAAAATCCTTTTCTAGATAAACTATTCTCAAGTTAGGTTCACAAGTGAGTAAATTTTTCAGTTATTCAAAACTAGTTGCACATTCAAGTGTCCATTGAATTTTAACTCCTTTTCTTTGTTAGGTGGTGATGGGATTCCTAATATCTGAACAAGCCAACCCCATGAATGATCTGACCTTTGTTACATTTTGGGGCATTGGCCATTCCATTATTTATTTGATCTTTTGAGGATCCACAACTACTCCTTTTGAGATTACATGGCCCAAATAGTGAACTTGAGTTTGAAAGAACTCACACTTACTGAGCTTGGCATACAATTAGTTCTCCCTTAGCAGTTGTAGAATAGCTCTCAGGTGGTCCTCATGCTCCTTTTCATTCTTTGAATACACCAAGATGTTTTCCATGAACACCAATACAAACTTGTCCAGATATGGCCTGAGCACATTGTTCATAAGGAACATAAAGGTTGTTGGGGTACTTGTAAGCCTGAATGGAACTATTATAAACTCATAGTGACCATACCTTATTCTAAATGAATTCTTGTGAATGTATTCCTCTTTAATTCTGAAATGATTGTACCAATTCTTAAATCGATTCTGTAAAATATAACAATCCCTCTCAATTTGTCAAATAGATAGTCAATTCTTGGAAATGGGTATTTGTCTTTCATAGTGGTTTTGTTTAGCTTCTCTTAATCTATGCATAGATGTATCCATCCATATTTCTTTTTGAAAAAGAGTGTTGGGGCTCCCCGCAATGAAAAAATAGGTTGTAGGTGCCCCTTCTCAATTAATTCCTTCAATTGCAACTTTAACTCCACAAGTTCAAGAGTACTCATATGATAAGGGGTATTTTATATAATTGTTGTTCCCAGGATCAACCAGATGGTGAATTCAATATCTCTGCTAAGCAGTAGTCCTGGAAACACATTCAGGAATACATCTCTAAACTGCATTAGATCTAGATAAATTGTTAAGGGATCTATGTTGGAATCTTTTCCCTCTATTATCTGTATGCCATAAAGGGCACTACCTTTTCAACTGCAACACTTTACTTGCATCATTAAGATCATTTTGAGTGATATTGACCTCTTAACACATTTCAATGTTATTGTGTTGCCTTCATCATTGAGGCACTCTAGTACCTTTTGATAATAATCCACTTTTTCTTTGTGGGTTTCTAGATAATCCATACCTATCATAAAATCATATGATCCAAATGTAAACAAATTGAATTTGAATACAGTAGTGATTCCCCCAATTCCTGCCAGGCTCACCCATATATGTTATTTGTCTCTTTGTCCCAGTGGACAACTACACAATCCATGATTCCTCGTGTTTTCTTTGGAAAATCACATTTTCCCATAATCTTAAGACTAATATAGCTTAAATTAGATCCTGAATCAATTAAAACTAAGACTACTGATTTTTTACCATACATTCCATTTGAATGATTACTGCTTGTTGGTCTACATGGATATTATCCAAAAAAATGTATATCTCGGGGATGCTCTGGGCCACATCATTCACAATTGTTGTCTCATGTATATTATATAACTTCTTGTTAGCATTCTCCAATAGTGAACAAATTCTTCACATATGGTTTTCTCCATACTCTCGGCATTGTATCCTCCCTTTCCTAGATCCTTCACCCTAGTCATTAACTATTTTCTGAGGTGTATTTTTGTTGATTGTGGTATTTTTTTATTTTCACTTTTAGTGAGGTTATTAAACTTTCCACCCTTTCCTCCTTACTTGTACCATGAGGTTATTTTTCTTCCTCCTTTTTGTTTCTTCTTCTATTCATCCTAGACCTTAATATTATGCTTTGACTATTCATAGTAATGTTTGGTCTTCTAAATAACCTACTCTAGAGTCTTAGGTTCATCGAATTCTATTCAATATTGATATGCTTATTTTAACCCATTGACATACCTATAGATCTTAGTCTTCTCATCCTTGATTTAAGGAACATACCTTAGTAGTTCCAAGAGTTTGTTGATATATTCCTCAAGTGTCATTCTTCCTAGTTTGTGTTCATAGAATTCCTTTGCTCTGCTATCATAATACTTCTCGAATATGTACTTTGCTCATAATTAATTTTCAAACATTCTCCATGTTAGATCCTTCTCTTTGATTACTTTTATGTTATTGAATTCCTCCCACTATATACCATATTTTCCTTTCAAGTTGAAGATAGTTATCCTGACCTTCATATTCTTAGAATAATCATGCAACCTAAGGTACTTATTTACTCCCAAGAGCCAAGCCTCTACATATTTTTCTTTCTTTACCTCTCCATCAAAGGTAGGGGCTTCAATTTCTTGAATTGTTCTAGCATGGGAATCGTCCCACTCTTCCTTTGATGATAATGTCTCATATCTACACAGTTTGATGATATGTTAAGGCTACTTGATTCTCTTTCTTGTGTGATGAGTATAATTTTTCCTCCCTCTACATGTCTATGATTCTTTCTTGATTGGATACCTTCTACCTTCATGTTGTCTAATCCATGATTTTGAATATATAGTGAACTATCCTTAGGCCGATACTTATCGTGATGGCTAGTACCAATCTCATGTTATCTTTGTATTTACAACTTTGACAAACTCTACAAAAACATGGAATTCAATGATGCTTTCTCCCTAAAAATATTTTCGTTATCTTCCTTACAAATTCTTATTTTAACTCTTAGGCTTTTAAGAGTGTCCATGAATTCATACTGTCTTCTTCTTTCATCTTCCCAATTGACTCCTCTTTGGGGCCCTTCTTGGTTTTGTTTACATAGCATTGTTCAAATATGCTATTCATTCATTTTCTTTCTTACGGTATCTTGTTGCCTACTAATCTACTTTTACATACACATAAATATTAACCAATTAGAAAGGAAAAAAAAATAGCATAAATTCTCATTACCTTGGTCTATATTGATTTGAAACACCAAATTTCAGTTAGCACATAAATAATATTCCATCAATAGTTCCATAAAACCATACATTTTAAAAATTTGCACTTTCAACACCATCACACATCTGTCAGCAAAAAGGAAATCTAGTAGATCAAGCATATCAAGCATTCATCTAGAGAATACAGGTGACCCCTTTCAGGTCTAGCGCTTGAACCTCCTTCTTTGATACCACTATGTAACAAATTCCCCCTACTATCCCTGACCCCTAATAAGGTAGAAAGAGGGAAATTACTAAGTTGACCCAACCTCCATGGTTCTAATCATGAAGATGGGATCTAATTTTTTTTTTCTTTTTCAAACTCTTAAAAATATAAAATGGGCAACACCATTGCATTAATCCCATTGAGACCTTTCCAACAGTGTAAAATTTGCTTCAATATGACTCTTGGATAAAAAGATATAGCCAATTTAAGATTTGGCCTATCAACTTCTTCCAAGTCCTACTAGCTTTCCATGTGGCACCCATGCAAGCTTCACGTGGTACCCACATAGGAAACTAAGTCATATCCCACATGTTTGCTGCTAACTAGTCCATGATAGTAGATACTCATGGGATCCCCACTACACGAGGCTATTCTCTCTCTCTCTATATCTATATATATATATATATATATATATATATATATATATATATATATATATATATATATATATATATATATATAGTTAGGTCCCTATAATACTAGTGATTACCCCATTACTATTGTAGTTGTATCCCTTATTAATATTGTTTTGCCCCTATTCTCCCCATATTGTTATTTTTGTGCCTTTATATTATTATTGTTAGGTAGGTTGGGTTATATTGTGACTCCTCAGACTCCTATATATAGAAACGAGGTTTTGTCATTTGAATCATCAAAGAAATCATTCATTTGTGTAATGTAAAGGAGGTTTCCCCCTCGAAGAGGCTAAATTCTAAGGCGTTGATCTATCGTTTCTATCTTTTTTGTGAGCTGGTTTCATAACATTTGGTATCAGAGCTTTGGATTCTAGGGTTTTGCTGCTCCAAATAGGTCATCGTGGTATTTTCTCTATAACTTTTTTTGTGATGTTTCAGAAGCGAAAAAAAAAAACCCATTTGATATGAAATCACACTGAAGCTCGGGTCTGAATTTTAGAGCTTTTTGCGCTATATTTCCGGAGATATGATCTAAGGAAGTTGGTCTTTTCATAGACTACTGAATTACATTCCAAACAGGTGACCTAGGGAAAATCATCATAAATTTCTCTCTGAGCATTGGATTGAAATTTTGTAAGAAGGTACAGAAAGAGAATGGATTTTAGTTTCTTGTATATATTTTTTAGAGCCAAATGTTGAAACAGGGACATGTGGAACGTCGTACAAGTTCGCTCTACTGAACTAGTCTATAATCAGGTCACTATGGGAGATTTGGCATAAATCTTCCTTGGAGAATCCAATTGGGATCAGACTGGTGGCAGTGGAAAGAGGACACAGAGGGCTACTGTAGGTCACAATTTCAAAACTAGATGATCCAAAATTACAGAGATACATCAGAGGCAATACCGAGCTCCTAAAAAGTGAAAAAAGGTGTGTAGATTTTTTTAAAATTTTTGCTTAAGCTTGGTTTGAAAAATTATTTTGAAGGAATTCAAAGGGAATAGTGGAGAATTATTATCGGTAACTGATGCCCCAAGAAAAGAAAATGTAAACACCTAGTAAGAAACCTGAAAGCTCTAGCATGACTCATGAAGAAGAGGAAGAAATGCTACATGATATATCAAAATTACAAGAACAACTGCAACAAATTTCACTGTCACAAAAGCTAACAGAAGTTAAGATAGATGGTGTGGAATCTAAGATAAAGGGAGTGGAAGCTAAGATGAATGGCTTGGAAGCTAAGATTGACGATTTGAAGATAGATTTGAAGACAAATTTGACAAATTTTCTACAAGAAATACTTACTAATGGTGAAAGGGTAGTAAAGGAAACTCATAATGCGAACAAAAGAAATTTTAATCATGATTTCATAGACTCTAATGTTGGATCGAAGACCCACCATATTCAAAAAATCGATATGAGGAAGTTTTATGGAAAGGATCCCGCAACATGGATATTACAGATGGAGCAATTTTTCAATCTCAATAATGTGCAAAACACACAAAAGGTACATATTGCAACTTTATATTTGGAACCAAATCAGTTTGTATGGTATCAATGGATTTGCTCTCGTAAACAAATTATCACTTGGGCAATTTTTACGGAAGAATTGACAGCACATTATGAGGATACAAAAAGCAACACTTTTTTTAGCCAATTGATATGTCTCAAACAAAAGGGTTCAATAATGGAGCACATTGAGGAGTTCCAAAAATTGAACATAAGAGTAAAAAATATTCCAGAGGAGCATTGGATTGATGTTTTCATAGGGACTTTAAAGGATAATATCCAACATGATGTTCACCTTTGGGAACCTAATTCATTAGAGAAGGCATTCAGGTTAGCAAGAAAAATGGAAAGAAAAATTATGGCAACTAGGAAGCATACCACTCACAACTATAAAGATGGAAGTATTGTTGCCCCTAGTCTTCCACAACCTATAAGGTTGACACCACAACAATTGGAAGAAAAAAGAGCAAAAGGGATTTTTTACAGTTGTGATAGCAAATACACTAAAATTCATAAGTGTGCTGAGAAGAAATTATTCTACATAGATTGTGAAGATGAAGAAGAAAAGGAGCAAGAAAGGTCAAAATAAGAGGATATATTCTAGGAAAAAAGCCTAGATAAAGAAGAAATGAATCCGACCATATCTTATAATGCATTGGCTGGAATTACCACTCCTCAAACCATCAAGATAGACGGACAAATCAAGAAGAAAAAGGTCATAGTGTTGATTGATTTAGGAAGTACCCACAATTTTATTCACTGTAAGGTAGCAAAAGAATTGAATTGCTTCCTATATCCAGCACCAGAGTGTCAAGTGATGGTTACAAATGGAGGAATAATAAATTTCTCTGGAAAGTGCCATAATATCAAGCTATCCATGGGAGAATATGTATTGACTAGCCCAATGCTTTCCATTCCAATGGGAGGTGTTGATGTTGTACTAGGAGTCCAATGGCTACAATCCTTGGGTACAATAGCTTTTAATTTTCAAGAACTTTTCATGAAATTTTATGCAGAAGGAAAGGAAGTTGAATTAAGGGGTATTGAAGGGAAACCAAGAAAGATAATCAGCTCTAACGGTATGACAAAGCTTCTATAAAGGAACAAAGAGGTGTAATTGCACAATTATGTTCACTAGATGTTTCCACATTGAAATCATCTATTTCCCCAGATCTCCAAAAAGTCTTGGACAATCATTCCAAGGTATTTGAGACTCCCAAAGGTCTCCCACATATTCGTGATCACAATCATGCTATTCATCTGATTCCAAGAAGTGTTCCTCCAAACATCAGGCCGTACAGATATCCCTATGCCCAAAAGAGTGAAATTGAATGTATAGTTGCAGAAATGCTAGAGGCTGGTATAATTCAACCTAGTCAAAGTTCTTTCTCTTCTCCAGTAGTATTGGTGCACAAGAAGGATGGATCATGGCACATGTGTCCAGATTATAGGGAGCTCAAAAAACTCACTATTAAAGATAAGTTTCCCATTCCTGCCATTGATGAATTACTGGATGAATTGCATGGATCAATTTACGTCACCAAGTTGGATCTTCATTCAGGATATCATCAAATCAGAATGAAGACTGAAGACATTCCGAAAACAACATTTAGAACTCATGAGGGTCATTATGAATTTTTGGTCATGCCTTTAGGCCTTACCAATGCACCTTCTACATTTCAAGGTTTGATGAATTCCATTTTCAAACCCTTCCTTAGAAAATTTGTGTTAGTATTTTTTGATGATATACTAATCTACAGCAAGTCTTGGAAGGATCATGTTGAACATGTTGACAAGGTACTACAACTATTGGAGGAGAAACAATTATATGCAAAAAGATCCAAATGTTTCTTTGGAGTACAAGAGGTGGAATGTCTGGGTCATATTGTATCTCATGAAGGAGTTAAGGTAGACCCTAGCAAAATTAATGCCATTAAGGAATGGAAAATCCCCACATCCATAAAGCATCTGCGAGGATTTCTTGGGTTGACAGGGTATTATCGCAAGTTTGTTAAGAATTATGGGAGAATAGCAGCACCTCTAACAACATTATTGAAGAAAAATGCATTTTCATGGACTCCAGAAGCAACAAAGGCCTTTGAACATCTTAAAGAGGCAATGTGCCAAGCACCGGTCTTAGCTACACCAGACTTCACAAAAACCTTTATTATGGAATGTGATGTTTCAAGAAATGGAATTGGTGTTGTTTTAATGCAAGATGAAAGACCCATTGCTTTTGAAAGTCGTCCAATCAAGGGAAAGTTTTTACACAAAGCTATTTATGAGAAAGAAATGTTGGCAATGCTACATGCACTTAAGAAATGGCTATCCTACCTAATGGGAAGACACTTCAAGGTAAAAAAAGATCATGATAGCCTTAAATACTTTTTAGAACAAAGATTATCCTCTAAAGAGCAACAAAAGTGGGTCACAAAGGTGTTGGGTTATGACTTTGAAATCATCTACAAAAAGGGGAAGCAAAATGTGGTGGCAGATGCACTCTCAAGAAAGGATGAGGATGTGGAAGCATTGTTGTGCACCATTTCTATTATGCCACCAGATTGGATAAACGAAGCAAGGGAGGAATGGAAGAATGATGAAAAATTGTGGGCACTTATTCGAAAGTTACAACAAGATTCCAGTACATCTGATACATTTAGCTGGAAAAATGATTCTTTATGGTACAAAGATTGCTTCTACCTCTATAAGAATTCCCAACTCAAACAAAAGATTCTTATGGAATTACACACTTCTCCCTTAGGAGGGCACTCAGGATTTTTAAAAACTTACCACAGGGTTAAGAAGGAATTTTTTTGGGATGGCCTGAAATCAGATATTCAAAAGTTTGTGGTGGAATGTTTGGTCTGCCAACAAAATAAAGTTGAAATAATTAAGACCTCGGGTCTATTACAAACTTTATCCATTCCAAACCAATGTTGGGAGGAGGTTTCAATGGATTTTATCACAGGTTTACCCAAGTCTGAGGGAAAGAGTGTCATCATGGTGGTAGTTGATAGACTTACCAAGTATGCACACTTTTGTGCATTATCACATCCATTTAAAGCTAGTACAGTTTCTACTGCATTTATGGAAACAATTCAAAAGCTACATGGAAACCCAAAGATTATTGTAAGTGACAGGGATCCCATTTTCACTGGAAATTTCTGGACAGAATTATTTTCTTGTCTTGGTACTCTATTAGCTCATAGCTCATCTTATCATCCTCAATCTGATGGGCAAACTGAGATAGTAAAGAAATGTTTGGAAGGATATCTTCATTGCTTTGTATTTGATAAACAAACACAATGGGTCAAATGGTTGCCTCTGGCTAAATGGTGGTATAACACTTCATTCCATACAACAACTAAAATGACCCCATTTATGGAACTTTATGGATATCATCCACCATCCATCACATCATATTTAAGAGAAAATTCTAAGGTTCAAGCAGTGGAACATCACATCAAGCAGCAACAACAAGTCCTCCAACTCTTAAAGGATAACCTCGTGTTGGGGCAGAATAGAATGAAACAACAGGCACATCAACATCGCAGCGAAAGAAGTTTTCATGTAGGTGATTGGGTATCCCTACAACTACAACCATATAAACAAATGTCCCTCAAGCTAGCTAAGAAGGATAATAAATTATCACCAAAGTATTATGGTCCGTACAAGGTGTTGCAAAAGATTGGTACTATGGCATACAAATTGGAGCTTCCTGCAGCTTCTCGAGTGCACACAATTTTCCATGTTTCATGTTTAAAGAAGGTTATAGGCAACAAGCTCCTAGTTCAAACAATATTACCAGAACTTGATGAGGAAGGAAAAATTATATTGGAACCAGAAGCAGTCACGGAAACAAGAACTCAACAGCTACGAAATCAATCAATTTCAGACTATCTTATCAAGTGGAAGAACTTATCCGCTGAAGATTTCACATGGGAGGATGAGAATTTTATGCAGAAGCTGTTATGAAACGAAGATAGATCAACGCCTTAGAATTCAGCCTCTTCGAGGGGGCAACCTCCTTTACATTACATAAATGAACAATTCTTGGATGATACAAATGAAAAGACCTCCTTTCTATATATAGGAGTCTAAGGGGTCATAACATAACCAGAGCCGACATAACAATAATAGTGTAAGGACACAATAATAACAATAGTGGGCTTCTATGGGGCACAATAGTAACAATATGGGCACTACATGGGTACATCAAAATAATAAGTGGGTTATACTAATAAAAATAAGGGGTTACACTAGTAGTATAGGGGCCTAACATGCCCCTCTCCTTCAAAAAGCGTTGTCCTCAATGCTTGAGTAGTTCTTGATGCTTCTGTATAAAATTCTTGTCCTCCCATGTGGAATATTCAGCGGGTAAGTTCTTCCACTTGATGAGATACTCTGAAATTGATCGATTTCGTAGCTGTCGGGTTCTTGTTTCTGTGACTACTCTAGGTTCCAATATGATTTTTCCTTCCTCTTTAATTTCTAGCAATATTGTTTGAATTGGGATCTTTTGCAACTTTTGAATAAGTGGCCATACTTCTTCGTCCTTCTTCCATTCATCCCTTGCTTCGTTTATCCAATCTGGTTGGATAATATAAATAGCACAAAACAATGCTTCCACATCCTAATCCTTGAAGAGTCTTCCCATTCGGTAAGGTCGCCATTTTTTAAGTGCCTGTTGTTTCGTTTGATTTTGCACCAAAGTGGCGTTATCCTTTAAAAGTTGGAGAACTTGTTGTTGATGCTCGATGTGATCTTTCACTGCTTGAACCTTTTTCTTCTTAATATGTCCTTCTATCTCTAGAGTTTGAGGAGTGGTAATTTCTTTCAATCCTTTACAAGATATGGTCCGATTTATTTCTTGATGCTCGATGTGATCTTTCACTTCTTGAACATTTTTCTTCTTTATATGTCCTTCTATCTTGATAGTTTGAGGAGTGGTAATTTCGAACAATGAATTACAAGATATGGTTGAATTCATTTCTTCTTTCTCGATGTGATCTTTCACTTCTTGCACCTTTTTCTTCTTGATATGTCCTTCTATCTTGAGAGTTTGAGGAGTGGTAATTCTTGCCAATGTTTTACAAGATATGGTCTGATTCATTTCTTCTTTCTCGGGGGTGGGATCTTGGCGTATATCTTCTTCTTTTGTTGTTTCTTGATCCTTTTCTTCCTCCTCTTCATATTCTATGTAAAATAATTTCTTCTCAGCACACTTATGACCTGTTAGCGCTTGAAATTTCACCTTAGGCTGAGAAAGGTAAACCTCAAGGCTACATCAAACCATTTAGCCTCGTAGCTAGCCCTACGGGGCAGGAGAAGGCTCTCTCCGGTCAATCTCGGCAAATCTTCAATGGGATGAGATGACCAACAAGGTAACACTGATATTAGGCTAGTAAACTGATTAAAAAGGTTGATTTGGGGTTTTTTGGGTTTTTGGTGGCAAATTGAGGAATTGCAATTTTGGGTGCGGGGATTTGACACAGTTTCTGCAGGGGGTTCTTTGGGGCGAGATAGGAGACCGTATTGATGCCTTAACTTGAGATGGATGATCAGGAATGAAAGATGAGGAGCTAAAGAGAGCAAACAATGACTTTGAATTCCCTTTAGACAGTAGAAAACATGGAAATTAAACAAATTTAAAAGCAGAGCATGGCTAGCATGAATTCCTACTTTAACACTTCATTTGTTTAATGTGCAGCAGTAAAGAAAGGAAATGAATCACATAACAAAGCTTACAAGAACATTGAGAAACACACCATCAACACATGAGTCCACAAGAATCCCAAAGATGACTGCAAAACCCTGTTCTTCCTTAGCCAAAAATTGCAGAGATACAGTGAAAATATACAATGATAACTTCTCCCTCAAGAGTCCAACCATGAAAATGAGCAAGAAAGTACATAATATAGATGATCTAACCTCTTTCCCTGACTCCATGGGTCGAGCTCACTATCCTAGGAGCTGTTTGAACCACTTCTAAACTAAGCACTACAAAATAGGCAGTCAAAACAACTTGCCTCTATAAACTTGGAAATCAGTTCATACATTCAATTTTTACCCTTTACATGAATGAATATTCTAGAAGAGTTACAAAAGGGTAAAAGTGTCTAAGAAATGTCACAATTACATCAAAGAGGACCATCATTAACCTCACAAAGTCAAACCAAGTCAAACTGTGCTTTTCCGAGCTGTTACAGTGAAATCTGGCAAAGTTTGCCTGACGGGTCACGCACATCTGCCTAACGGGTCGCGCACATTAGGAGCTCTGTTTGAGGCACTTTCAGGTGTCAGAATTGGGTGCAGGATAGCTCGTTGGAAATTTCTATGAGTCTACTTTCCAACCCAACTAGAATTTTTGAATTTGGAGGTCATTTTCCCTGTCAAAACTTAATTCTCCCAAGACTGGTTTCTGCAACTCAAAAAAGGGGCAGAAAGTCAAATTTTGCATGTATTTTGACCTTCTGGAGGCCCAAAACCCCATAAAAACTCAAGTCCATCCATAGGCATATGTAACTTTGCATAAAAAATCTAGAAATGTTGAGTTTTTGCAAAAAGGAGCTGTCATGACAAAGGGTCTCACCGAGGGTGAGACCCGTTGAGGAGCCAAAACCTGTAAATTTCCAAAAAATGCCAAAATTACCCAAAACTTTCAGAATTTTTTGGGATTTGAGCTGTGGCTAGGCTAATGAGTGCCATGATCCTTGAGTGAAGCCTCAGCCAAGATACGGAGGGGATTTGGCTTCTTTCTCTGTTTTTCAGCCTCGGTCAACCTCCTTTGAAAAACTTTCATTTTGGCTTTGCATACATGCATCCTTGCCCAATAATGATTTTTCATATTTCTCAGTAGCTTTTTCTCTTGGTTGACCTTAGCCAACAGCCTCGCTAAGTATGCATTCACCTGAATGAGCATTGACTCTCGGTCAGCAGGCAATGGATCACCGGGTTTTCTTCGGTTCAAGACTCGGTCACTACGAATCCTCCATAACTCATCAAGTGCTTTCTCCTCCTCTAACTGTTTGTTCCGCTGCTCCAAGTAAGTGATAGTCCATTGGGCACCCTCAAGTCTCTTCTGCAAAGCATCATTTTCAGCCCTGAGATGTTGAATGATCTCCTTTGCCTCTCGGCTAGGAGAACTGGCCTCAAGATCAATGACCTCGGTGTCTGGGACTCCTGATGGACCCTCATGAATCATGGGTTGTTTGCCCCTCTGTGCTGATGAAGAGAGTGAGGCCCCTTCCACCTAATGTGGAGATAACACTCGCTGAGCTGATGATGAAGGCAAGACCCCTTCCACCTGCTGTGGAGATAGTACTCGCCTAGCTGCTGCAAATAAGGCCCTTGGGCCTTTCTGATAGGTGACCAGAGGTGTGGAGCTGACATGTCGGGTGACCGGAATATCAAGCTGCTGAGATGGTCCTCCCTCCTCATGAATGACCTCCTCATGATGTGGCTGAGGTGGCACTGTGAAAAACTCACGAGAGATAAACTCCTCCCATGAGATACCCTGCTGTGTCAACTGATGCAAGACTATGAGCTGAATCAAACCATAATGACATAAGCTCCTATACTGCTGGGCCGGGGTCTTCCTCTGCAACATGGGCACCATCTTCTGAATGTTCTGAAAGAAGAAAACCGGGATGTTCATCATCCTCACTCGGGTGAAGTGCATCAAGAGGCGAATGTGATATGAGTACACCTGTGAAAATCTGCCCTCACAGGTAAAATAATGCATGATAAGCCTCATGATGGGAGCATACTCGCTCCGGAGAAATCTGAATGGAAAAAAACCCGCTAAATGTCTCAAGAATGGTGCTCGGACATAAGGCTCAAAGTGAACAATATCTAGCAACTTGCGCTTAGGCCACACCTCACCAACATTTGGTATCCCTGTAGCATGTGAGATCACCTCGGGTGTTAATGTAAAATCTACCCCTGCTAGATTGACATGTCCATCATGCAAATGTAAAACAAAGAGGCAGGCCAACTCTCTGTGATGTTGAATCCGGGAGATCCTCTCACAAAACTGATAACAAGACATGTACTGAAAACAAGTCACTGCCATGGGACAAGCCTGTAATTCTGCCAAAGAGGTGGGCTCCTCTCGCTTATGATGTCCACCCTTACCACCCCTACGAGGCCTCCTCTGTACCTCAACCTCTGTAGATGATGAATGGTCATCACTTTGCTCATAAGTTTCGGTTTCTGACATGGTTTAGGAGCAAAGTGGACAAACTGAACTGTTGTCTCTGCCTGCAAAAAGTGTTGAAATCTATGCTGTTTCAAGGGGAAAAAGACATGAGGGAAATGTTAGGGGAGGGATTCTTTAACAAGGAATGGGAATATATAAATATAACAGGGAATTTTTAAGGGAAATGTTGCAAATCATTATGCATACAGGAATACATATTTATAATTGGAAAATCATTTGCAAAGATCATTGTATATGGGAAAAAACATGTATGAAAGTGAACATGGGAATATGCTTACATGCATTAATAGGGGAAATAGGGAAACCATACACACAACATGATGACATATTTACCAACATTCTTGTTTTATTTACACATGCATATGGTGGGGGAAACTAGGGTTTTGAATTTTGTGTTTTGATGCTTTGGGAGAGGGGTAGGGTTTTCATTTTTTAATGATTAGGGATGGGGAAAGATTTACATTTTATTTGTAAAATAATATGGGAAAAGAGATGAACATATAAGTGTGAGTGAAAGGGAAAGGAGGGAAACAAACCAAAGGGAAAAATAACTTGAAACAACATAAACCCTAGCACCATTTGCTCATTAACATTGCAGCCATATAAAGGAGTTCCACTTGCAAAATTTCAATCATTTTAACATGTTCATGACACCCACCATCATAACCAGCAATTAATCCATGTTTAGAGCACCTACCTCGAGCAAATTGATAGCTTGGAAGGAGTTTGAGGTAATTTGTTTGAAGTTTGCAGCAAGGCGGTTCAACGGGTCGCGCTCCTCTAACGGGTCGCGCCTGTTGTTTTTCTGAATGGTGGGAGACCCTCTGACGGGTCGCGCACACCCAACAGGTCACGCACCTGGCTCAACGGGTCGCGCACCTCTCTACTGCCTGAAATTGCTCTGCCGTTGCTCCTTTCTCACAATCGCTCTCTCAAACCTCTCTTGCAAGCATTAGGATGCACAATGAGAGTGAAAGGAGGGAATTTAGGCTTTTATGGATTTCATTTGAAAAAATTTCATTCATAAACCCACTTTCTAATGTTTTCCTTTTGACACTTTATAACACTGATTTTTGGTTTCTTTTATCCTGATTTTGACTTATTTGAGTGCTTTGACTTGATTCTTTTTGCAGGTAGATCATCTGAGGGATCTTGGCAAGGGGACCAGGGTTGCATTTTTTCCGCTGAAGACTTTTGAAATTTCATCACTTATTTACAAAAACTGAGAAAATGACCTTGGCTTTAAAAACAGAGTTTTTAAATCCAAGGTGAAAGTTCACTGTACAAGATAAAAATATCGGAGAAACATGTTTACAATCCTCCCTCTGGCTTGCTGAGTACTCATGGATTTCCAAAGACATGACCTTGCAGAGATAAATGACCAAAACCCTAGACCTAAGACTTTGACCTCAAGACAAATCAAGACAAGCTTGAAAAACTTAATGACTGATATGACCTGATCCAGCAAAGCCAAGAGGGGTATAAATAGACCAGCTCCTCCATCAGGGTTATGGCATGCCTAACGAGATGCAAAATTTGACACTGATGAGACACCTACTAATGCAAATACAAAGAGCTTTTATCACTGATGGAGGGCTTTCAAGACCGACACTAACATGACCTTTAGTGCATTTGCTATCACAATTGTAACAAAGCCCTTTTTCTCTTTTTTCTTCCAATTGTTGTGGTGTAACCCTTGTAGGTTGTGGAAGGCTAGGAGAAACAACACTTCCATATTTATAGTTGTGAGGGGTACACTTCCTGGTTTCCATAATTTTGCTTTCCACTATGTCACAAATCCCTTTTACTCTTTCCAATTGTTGTGGTGTTGCTCTAAAGAAGGTGTTGCTCTTTGTATCCTCATAATGTGCTATCATTTCCTTCGTGAAAATTGACCATGTAACAAGTTTTTTACGAGAACAAAGCCCTTTGTACCATAAAAATTGATCTGGTTCTAAATATGAAGATGCAATACATACCTTTTGTAACAGTTGTACACCATGTATATCAAAATATTACTCCATCTGAAGTATCCAATTTACCGGATCCTTGCCATCAAACTTCCTCATCTTGCTTTTTCTTGATTTTAGGAGCTCTACCTTGAAACGACTATAACTCTGTACTTTCAGATCTTTAAGTTCTGAAATTCTGACCTATAGTATCCCTCTATGTCCTCTTTCCAATGCCACCAGTCTGATCCAAATTGGATTCTCCAAGAAAGAGTTATGCACAATCTCCCAAGATGACCTGATTATAGACTAGTTCAGTAGAGTGAACTTGGACGACGTACCACGAGTCACTGTTTCAATATTTGGATCTAAAAGAATACATACAAGAAACTACAGTCCGTCCTTTTTCTGTACCTTCTTACGAAATTTCAATCTGATCCCTAGAGAGAAAGTTATGACGATTTTCCCCAGGTCACCTGTTTTGAATGTAATTCAGGAGTCTGGAAAAGGACCAACTTCCTCAGATCATATCTCTGCAAATAACAAGCAAAAAGCTCTGAAATTCGGACCCAAGGTTCAGCGCGATTTCTTCTCAAATGGGTTTTTTTTTACGACTTCTGAAACGTCACAAAAAAAAGTTATAGCGAAAATTCCACGATGACCTGTTTGGAGCAGCGAAACCCTAGAATCCAAAGCTCTGATACCAAATGTTATGAAACTAGCTCAAGAAAAGATAGAAAAGATAGATCAACACCTTAGAATTCAGCCTCTTCGAGGGGGAAACCTCCTTTACATTACATAAATGAACAATTCTTGGATGATACAAATGAAAAGACCTCCTTTCTATATATAGGAGTCTAAGGGGTCATAACATAACCAGAGCCGACATAACAATAATAGTGTAAGGGCACAATAATAACAATAGTGGGCTTCTATGGGGCACAATAGTAACAATATGGGCACTACATGGGTACATCAATATAATAAGTGGGTTATACTAATAACAATAAGGGGTTACACTAGTAGTTACAGTTTTTTGAAGGAGAGGGGCATGTTAGGTCCCTATAATACTAGTGATTACCCCATTACTATTGTAGTTTTATCCCTTATTAATATTGTTGTGCCCCTATTCTCCCTATATTGTTATTACTGTGCCCCATAGAATCCCTCTATTGTTATTTTTGTTCCCTTATATTATTATTATTAGGTCGGTTGGGTTATATTGTGACTCCTTGGACTCCTATATATAGAAAGGAGGTTTTGTCATTTGAATCATCAAAGAAATCATTCATTTGTGTAATGTAAAGGAGGTTTCCCCCTCGAAGAGGCTGAATTCTAAGGCATTGATCTATCTTTTCTATCTTTTGTGAGTTGGTTTCATAACATATATATATATATATATATATATATATATATAGATATATATATATATATATATATATATTATATATATATATATATATATATATACATATACATATATTATTGTAATGTAATCCTACATAACATTACCAATCAACGTTGTATTAAACTAAGCAGGGCCCTCAAGAGCAAGTCATCTTGGGGATAAAATCCTAGGAGTTTCCCTTCGAGGCCATTTTTCAAAACTTCAAGATGCCTTTGATTGAAATCATCGGGGTGACAAGGAATTCCCTATCCTTGTATACCCATAATATAGTTCCCTGTGGATTTCCCCTATTGATAACATACTACACCCAAACATATTGGAGGGGCCCACCCCTACCACATAATCCTAGGGATTTTATTTCCTTGCACCATTTCTTAGATATTTACAGAATACGTGGAGCATCCACATGGTAAATATGTGCATGCACATATGTGTTTCCCCATTGGTTATGACATGAGTTTCATGCACCAGTTCACATCTAATCCATTCCAACATACCCACATGATCCATGAACTCCTAGGATATAATAACTGTGGGATTGCACCAAGCACTATAGGAAATCGTGGGGTAGAGGGGTGTCAGGGTAACGTCATGAGTCCTATATGCAAAGGTAACATCATGGTCTCTAATTTCCAGGGTGACATGGACTAGTCACAGTGTTAAAGAAATTTTGACTTCTAAGATGGGGCTTCTAAGGAATATTGTAAAATAATAGTGGAAATAATAAAATAAGATTATATTACCTCATCAAGCTTTGGAGGGAAAGAAGAAAAACAATTTTTCAACTTATATCCCACTTATTCCACTCAAATTTCAAGAAAGAGCACTCGTTGGATGTGGAATTTAATTTAACATCCAAGTAGTACCCATGTTGCATACTTTCGATGGACACTTTAACTCCAAAAATGGTGAATCATCCCCCATGGCTAACATCATCTTATTGAATCATATTGGTTCTTATAAACTTGATTTTTGTTGTACATTTTTGTTTTGAGGTGCATTTTTACCTCAAAATTTCTCTAATGTAGATGTCCAACACTTTTCCATTTTCATTGTTCACACTGCAATGAGGTGGTGATGTTGTGATAACATTTTTTCATTTATTTCACATTTTTTGTGTAATAGGGTCCATTAAAATTATGCAACATGGGTACTTCTTGGATGTAAAATTAAATTTTTCATCTGACAAGTGCTTCCACTCAAAATTTGACTAAAATTGTACAGAGATAAATTGGAAATACGGATTGAAAAGTAGTTTTTTTTTTTTTTTTTGTTAAACTCCAAAAATGGTGAATCATCCCCCATGGCTAACATCATCCTATTGAATCATATTGGTTCTTATAAACTTGATTTTTGTTGTACATTTTTGTTTTGAGGTGCATTTTTTACCTCAAAATTTCTCTAATGTAGACGTCCAACCCTTTTCCATTTTCATTGTTCACACAACAATGAGGTGGTGATGTCTTTACATAATTGCACGGGTTCATGTATCGAACAAGTCCACAAGCTACATTATCTGATCCTCCCTTCGAAACCTTCAAAGAAATGCTTTCAGGGTTCATCCAATGGTGGCCTTCAACCATACAACAACCCATGTTTCCTTTGGGACTTATGTTTTCAACACCCACACACTATCCAAAGTAGAATTCATATATTTACGTATACAGATCCCTTTCCAAGGCCTCCAAAACCATAACATATGTGAGTATGTTAGTGGCCCTACTAACTATCCCTCTTGAGCTTGTAGATTATAAAATAAGGCATGATGGCCAGATTATTCTAATATAGGCATTCATTTTCCTTTTATTAGAGATTCTATTTCTTTCTATATACAAGTACTTAGGAAATCTATAGGCTCAAAGTAAACACAAGAATAACCCATTCCTTAGGAAAATAATTACGAAATTAACCTCTCATTTCTATAAAAGAAAGAGGGCATTGCATTATGTGATTTTGAATGGGCTCCATAAACAATAAATAGAAAGATTCATATTTTTAGCCCCTTATATATTTGATAGAAATTTATAAAAAAAACTTAAGCATTCAAGAATTACTCTCAATAAGTTCATGCACCATCATTACACAACAATGCAATATCATTCAAAGCTACATATCAATTTCGACATAGAAATTATTTAAATTCAAAGCTCTTAGTTCACTACATCTTATTTACAATATGGAAAAAGGAAAAACTAAAGGTGGGACTTCGGTTTTCCACCCAACCATAGATTTATTGTAGCCGAAATCACTTACATTGGCTACCCCTAATATAGATCAATGATCTAAGGGGAAATTATTTTCAGTAGATTTAGCAAGAAGCCATATTCAATACAAAGAGGATAGGACATACATATAGCCTTGGGTTATTTATCAAATATCAAACACAATAGGTTTCACAACATTGGGTGGCTTATCAGCTATATCAAGCACTCTAAGAGTGGGTTATCAACCCACAGCAAGCACCCTGGGTGGTTTATCAACTCTCTATCAGTAAGCACCTATCTGCATGTGGTTTATCAACCCTTGCTACTATCTTGAGTGGTTTCTTAGCCTCTCCTTAGCAAGCACTCATTACCATTTCCTCTTGATTCTCTTTCACTTTCTGGCATAGTTTCCTATTTTAGGGAATATCGTTCTCTCAGATCATAGATATTTCCAACATTACTCATGAGCTTCACTAGGAAGAAGTCTAGCCCCCACATTGTTGTGCATTTTCCTTTTTATCATTTCCTCAGGGTATCTTTCTGTATTCCTTTCGACTCTTCCTCTTCCTTTTCTTATTATTTGCTTCATAAAATCAATTAAAAGTGCTAGATAACCCTACCCAAGTTTATATTTCTTCGCCCCTCCTAGATCATGGATCTGTAGTCCCACTCTTGAGGCCATTACATAGAGATATACTCATTTGAAATATCAAGCATCATTACATTACAAAAATCAAGGGGGAAGCATACCATGGGTGTCACACTTACGTATCAAATTGATTTTCATTCATTTACATTGTTGAATAATTATGATCAACATAATGATTAAATTTTTTGTTTTAGTAAAAACAAATATCATCTTGGAAACAATTAATCATTTCATCCATTTCTTCCTATGTGGTTTTTTCTACCTATGTTGGGGCTACAACAATAAAATCGTAATCCTACTAGGTATAAGTGTTTTGTTTGAATTCTAAAAGTGTGTTTCTTTTATTTCCAACACATGTGTTTCCTTTTCCACAGATGGTTGAATGTTGCATAAGCAACCCACTCCTTTTTGCAAGCGTGTTTATTTTGCTGCAAGCATGTTTACTTCATTGAAAGTGTGTTTAATCACCTATGTGTATGTTTACTTTCTTGCAAGTATGCTTAATTTCCTAAAAGTAGTTTTAGTCACTTTTAAATTTCTAGAACCTTTCCAAGATTGTGAATTTTTTGTACTCCATGGGAAAAATTAGTTATTGATATTACAACAATAAATAAATAAATTAGTGGAAGTAGAAAAGTGTAGGTTGCATATATAGTGCGCAATAACTCACAAGTTCCATATGAGCCCCGAGTTGAAAATTAAATGCATAGGATTTTGGTATACTTTGTAGCAATTAGGAAAGTAATTAAAAGGCTCATCATGTACCTAGAAAAGAAATAGAAACTAAAACTGAGGATTGCCTTTGGAAACATATCAGGAAATTCATAAAGATATATGATTAAAGGCTGGGAAGGAAGTGTAAAATTAATTCAAATGAAAAAAGAACATTCACAAAATTGCAAAAGGATGGAATGTGGGATGAACTAATGTTCCCTTATAACTTTTATAGAAGCATGTATATATGTTGTTATTAGAAAATAATTAATCTAAGAACCTAAGAATTTATTCAAGATTAACGATTTCACTCAGGGGATTTCTAAGCCACTCTTTAATGTATTCCCTCATTGGTGGGACTATTATGTCTTGTTTAACCCTTAACATAAAAATTTCCTCCTCTAGGTCATGCACATTTGACAATATTTGCTACACAATATCTAATTGATCCTTGTTGTCATTAAAAAATGTGACCAACTATTTCTTGATTTGGGCTTTAGGAAACTTAGCTAAGCTATTGAAGTCAACACCCAATGAGAATTTAGTAACATCCAATTCTTCTGTGAATTCATCTTCATAGATCAATGTAGAGTCCCTAATTATTCATGGGCCCTACAAGTCTTCGAAAACTTTAATGGCTTTTAGGAAGGCTTTACTCCTATAGTCATCAATACTTTAGCACAACATGATATCATCTTGTAACAATTTTATTCTTGTAGATCAACCTTCCTTTATCTATCTAATCATTTTTCCTTTAGTGTTGAAAAATGTGTAACTAGGTTCGGTCTTCATAAGTGTGAAATGTATTCTTGTAAATATAAAATTAAAATAAGTTATTATTACTATTTGAGCATGGGTTTCATGCTCAAGATCTTTTATTTTATAGGTCAAGCACAAATTGAGTGCTTCTAGGGTTTGTTTTGGGTATAAGAGCCATTATCATATATTGAAGACCCTATGGGCACATTTAAAATTGTAAAGAAAATTTTATTTTGTCTTTAAAGTATCAAAATACCTCCAAGACCAAGTCAAGCCTAATGACTTGTCAAGTCAACCTACATGAAGATCCACATCCACCCTTGAAGAATCCTATATAAAAAGGAACTCATCCTCCACTTGGATCACTCACTCACGCATCTCTTATGTGAAGATGATCCGAATGGAAAATGGCATCAACCCATGGTATTCATCCACCTATGTTATTCATCCAAATATGTAATTTACCCATGGTATTGTAAGTGGCATCCACCCATGGTATTGTAAGTGGCATCCACCCATGGTATTGTAAGTGACATCCACCCATGGTATTCATTCACCCATGCAATTGACCCGTTGTATTGTGACATCCACCCATGGTATTCATTCAGCCATGGAATTGACCCATGGTATTGTAACTAAAAAATACTATAAGTAACAAGTCGCATTTTGTAAAAGGACATATTGTCCACCACAATGTATTCCTTACAGTTATTATCTATTTTAATAAAAAAAATCTTTGTGGTTTTGTTTTCTAGGCATTCTACTCTTTTTCTTCTGGCAATTCTTCAGATCTTGGGGACCTCCCCCCCAAGATCCATTACAGAGCAATTTATGATTCCATGGGAATGAGGGTTTGATGCGTATTTCAATTTAAAATTTTGCATCAATATTCAACAAACTTCAGGCACACAGAGCACTTTCTTGGGCCAAGCAGGAAGAATTTTTCTTTTTTCATTTTTTTTTCAGGAATTGTTTTTTGGGCGGTGATTTTTCAGATCATATGTAAAAAAGTTGGTGCAATATTTACAAAAAAAATAATAGATGTGGATTCCTTGTGAAAAAATACCAAAATTAAAAAAATAAATCGGTCGAATCGAAGTCTCGATGAGGGAGATATCGCTGATTTAAAATCAGCTATGTTGTAAAAACATTTTTTGACGACAACTGGTGGATGGCGACTCCCCTATCATTTTTTGAAGCTTTTGTGTAGAATTTCAGAAAATGGATTGTATATTTGAGATCCTCTTGAAAAATCACCCAATTTCAAAAAAAAAGGGTCGAATCGGAGTTCGAATGTGGGAGATATCGCTAATTTAAAATCATCTATTTTTCAAAACTTTTGTGACGACAAAAAAATCACAGCACGAATTTGAGATTCTAGTGTCCAGATAAGGATTTCTAGCACATAGGAAGATGCAAAATGGTCATTTTGCTTCCAAAAATAGGTTATAATAAATTTTCTAAGTTATATTGACCGAGTTATGTCCATTTGAATTCTGGAGCAGCATTCAGAGGAGGTTCCCGTTGGAAACATGCCCTCCCACCGCACTTTAGTAAGCACCTACTTCACATTCCTCAGTTTCAGCATAGCAGCATTTGGCTTGGGTTATTTGGAGATGTGCCCTCCCACCCCAGACTATGTAGGCACCTGCTAATTCATCAACAACCAACATCACGGTTATGGGTCAACCGCACAAAATCCTTGTCATCGAAGTCTATTTGCTAGGTCGCACACTGTAAATATCATAGTTGGTCACAAGAATTACAGGGTATCTCTATCCTCGGATCTTCGTTTATCATGTTTATGGGTCATCCACAAACCCACACTCCATTGAAGTCCATTTTTTAGGCCACACACTGTCAGTAGCACAGTTGGTCACAAGCATTATAGGGTATCTCTATCCTCGGATCTTCATTCATCATGGTTATGGGTTAACCACATAAAACCCATCTCTTCAGTGGCTCTTCATATTCAACAAAGGCTTCGTAGGAGAGAACTTCATGCAATGGGGACCATTGCTTCTTAAGGAGGGAGGAATGATCCAAATGGAAAATGGAATCAACCCATGGTATTCATCCACCTATGTTATTCATCCACCCATGTAATTTACCCATGCTATTGTAAGTGGCATCCACCCATGGTATTGTAAGTGACATCCACCTATGGTATTCATTCACCCATGGAATTGACCCGTTGTATTGTGACATCCACCCATGGAATTCACTCATGGTATTGTAACTTGAATTTGGAGGTCATTTTCCCTGTCAAAACTTAATTCTCCCAAGACTGGTTTCTGCAACTCAAAAAAGGGGCAGAAAGTCAAATTTTGCATGTATTTTGACCTTCTGGAGGCCCAAAACCCCGTAAAAACTCAAGTCCATCCATAGGCATATGTAACTTTGCATAAAAAATCTAGAAATGTTGAGTTTTTGCAAAAAGGAGCTGTCATGACAAAGGGTCTCACCCGGGGTGAGACCCGTTGAGGAGCCAAAACCTGTAAATTTCAAAAAAATACCAAAATTACCCAAAACTTTCAGAATTTTTTGGGATTTGAGCTGTGGCTAGGCTAATGAGTGCCATGATCCTTGAGTGAAGCCTCAGCCAAGATACGGAGGGGATTTGGCTTCTTTCTCTGTTTTTGAGCCTCGGTCAACCTCCTTTGAAAAACTTTCATTTTGGCTTTGCATACATGCATCCTTGCCCAATAATGATTTTTCATATTTCTCAGTAGCTTTTTCTCTTGGTTGACCTTAGCCAACAACCTCTCTAAGTATGCATTCACCTGAATGAGCATTGACTCTCGGTCAGCAGGCAATGGATCACCGGGTCTTCTTCGGTTCAAGACTCGGTCACTACGAATCCTCCATAACTCATCAAGTGCTTTCTCCTCCTCTAACTGTTTGTTCCGCTGCTCCAAGTAAGTGATAGTCCATTGGGCACCCTCAAGTCTCTTCTGCAAAGCATCATTTTCAGCCCTGAGATGTTGAATGATCTCCTTTGCCTCTCGGCTAGGAGAACTGGCCTCAAGATCAATGACCTCGGTGTCTGGGACTCCTGATGGACCCTCATGAATCATGGGCTGTTTGCCCCTCTGTGCTGATGAAGAGAGTGAGGCCCCTTCCACCTGATGTGGAGATAACACTCGCTGAGCTGATGATGAAGGCGAGACCCCTTCCACCTGTTGTGGAGATAGTACTCGCCTAGCTGCTGCAAATAAGGCCCTTGGGCCTTTCTGATAGGTGACCAGAGGTGTGGAGCTGACATGTCGGGTGACCGGAATATCAGGCTGCTGAGATGGTCCTCCCTCCTCATGAATGACCTCCTCATGATGTGGCTGAGGTGGCACTGTGAAAAACTCACGAGAGATAAACTCCTCCCATGAGATACCCTGCTGTGTCAACTGATGCAAGACTATGAGCTGAATCAAACCATAATGACATAAGCTCCTGTACTGCTGGGCCGGGGTCTTCCTCTGCAACATGGGCACCATCTTCTGAATGTTCTGAAAGAAGAAAACCGGGATGTTCATCATCCTCACTCGGGTGAAGTGCATCAAGAGGCGAATGTGATATGAGTACACCTGTGAAAATCTGCCCTCACAGGTAAAATAATGCATGATAAGCCTCATGATGGGAGCATACTCGCTCCGGAGAAATCTGAATGGAAAAAAACCCGCTAAATGTCTCAAGAATGGTTCCCGGACATAAGGCTCAAAGTGAACGATATCTAGCAACTTGCGCTTAGGCCACACCTCACCAACATTTGGTATCCCTGTAGCATGTGAGATCACCTCGGGTGTCAATGTAAAATCTACCCCTGCTATATTGACATGTCCATCATGCAAATGTAAAACAAAAAGGCGGGCCAACTCTCTGTGATGTTGAATCCGGGAGATCCTCTCACAAAACTGATAACAAGACATGTACTGAAAACAAGTCACTACCATGGGACAAGCCTGTAATTCTGCCAAAGAGGTGAGCTCCTCTCGCTTATGATGTCCACCCTTACCACCCCTACGAGGCCTCCTCTGTACCTCAACCTCTGTAGATGATCAATGGTCATCACTTTGCTCATAAGTTTCGGTTTCTGACATGGTTTAGGAGCAAAGTGGACAAACTGAACTGCTGTCTCTGCCTGCAAAAAGTGTTGAAATCTATGATGTTTCAAGGGGAAAAAGACATGAGGGAAATGTTAGGGGAGGGATTCTTTAACAAGGAATGGGAATATATAAATATAACAGGGAATTTTTAAGGGAAATGTTGCAAATCATTATGCATACAGGAATACATATTTATAATTGGAAAATCATTTGCAAAGATCATTGTATATGGGAAAAAACATGTATGAAAGTGAACATGGGAATATGCTTACATGCATTAATAGGGGAAATAGGGAAACCATACACACAACATGATGACATATTTACCAACATTCTTGTTTTATTTACACATGCATATGGTGGGGGAAACTAGGGTTTTGAATTTTGTGTTTTGATGCTTTGGGAGAGGGGTAGGGTTTTCATTTTTTAATGATTAGGGATGGGGAAAGATTTGCATTTTATTTGTAAAATAATATGGGAAAAGAGATGAACATATAAGTGTGAGTGAAAGGGAAAGGAGGGAAACAAACCAAAGGGAAAAATAACTTGAAACAACATAAACCCTAGCACCATTTGCTCATTAACATTGCAGCCATATAAAGGAGTTCCACTTGCAAAATTTCAATCATTTTAACATGTTCATGACACCCACCATCATAACCAGCAATTAATCCATGTTTAGAGCACCTACCTCGAGCAAATTGATAGCTTGGAAGGAGTTTGAGGTAATTTGTTTGAAGTTTGCAGCAAGGCGGTTCAACGGGTCGTGCACCACCTTCAACGGGTCGCGCCCCTCTGACGGGTCGCGCCCGTTGTTTTTCTGAACGGTGGGAGACCCTCTGACGGGTCGCGCACACCCAACAGGTCGCGCACCTGGCTCAACAGGTCGCGCACCTCTCTGCTGCCCGAAATTGCTCTGCCGTTGCTCCTTTCTCACAATCGCTCTCTCAAACCTCTCTTGCAAGCATTAGGATGCACAATGAGAGTGAAAGGATGGAATTTAGGCTTTTATGGATTTCATTTGAAAAAATTTCATTCATAAACCCACTTTCTAATGTTTTCCTTTTGACACTTTATAACACTGATTTTTGGTTTCTTTTATCCTGATTTTGACTTATTTGAGTGCTTTGACTTGATTCTTTTTGCAGGTAGATCATCTGAGGGATCTTGGCAAGGGGACCAGGGTTGCATTTTTTCCGTTGAAGACTTTTGAAATTTCATCACTTATTTACAAAAACTGAGAAAATGACTTTGGCTTTAAAAACAGAGTTTTTAAATCCAAGGTGAAAGTTCACTGTACAAGATAAAAATATCAGAGAAACATGTTTACAATCCTCCCTCTGGCTTGCTGAGTACTCATGGATTTCCAAAGACATGACCTTGCAGAGATAAATGACCAAAACCCTAGACCTAAGACTTTGACCTCAAGACAAATCAAGACAAGCTTGAAAAACTTAATGACTAATATGACCTGATCTAGCAAAGCCAAGAGGGGTATAAATAGACCAGCTCCTCCATCAGGGTTATGGCATGCCTAACGGGATGCAAAATTTGACACTGATGAGACACCTACTAATGCAAATACAAAGAGCTTTGATCACTGATGGAGGGCTTTCAAGACCGACACTAACATGACCTTTAGTGCATTTGCTATCACAATTGTAACACAGCCCTTTTTCTCTTTTTTCTTCCAATTGTTGTGGTGTAACCCTTGTAGGTTGTGGAAGGCTAGGAGAAACAACACTTCCATATTTATAGTTGTGAGGGGTACACTTCCTGGTTTCCATAATTTTTCTTTCCACTATGTCACAAATCCCTTTTACTCTTTCCAATTGTTGTGGTGTTGCTCTAAAGAAGGTGTTGCTCTTTGTATCCTCATAATGTGCTATCATTTCCTCCGTGAAAATTGACCATGTAACAAGTTTTTTACGAGAACAAAGCCCTTTGTACCATAAAAATTGATCTGGTTCTAAATATGAAGATGCAATACATACCTTTTGTAACAGTTGTACACCATGTATATCAAAATATTACTCCATCTGAAGTATCCAATTTACCGGATCCTTGCCATCAAACTTCCTCATCTTGCTTTTCTTGATTTTAGGAGCTCTACCTTGAAACGACTATAACTCTGTACTTTCAGATCTTTAAGTTCTAAAATTCTGACCTGTAGTATCCCTCTGTGTCCTCTTTCCAATGCCACCAGTCTGATCCAAATTGGATTCTCCAAGAAAGAGTTATGCACAATCTCCCAAGATGACCTGATTATAGACTAGTTCAGTAGAGCGAACTTGGACGACGTACCACGAGTCACTGTTTCAATATTTGGATCTAAAAGAATGCATACAAGAAACTACAGTCCGTCCTTTTTCTGTACCTTCTTACGAAATTTCAATCTGATCCCTAGAGAGAAAGTTATGACGATTTTCCCCAGGTCACCTGTTTTGAATGTAATTCAGGAGTCTGGAAAAGGACCAACTTCCTCAGATCATATCTCCGCAAATAACAAGCAAAAAGCTCTGAAATTGAAAAGTAGTTTTTTTTTTTTTTTTTTTTGTTAAACTCCAAAAATGGTGAATCATCCCCCATGGCTAACATCATCCTATTGAATCATATTGGTTCTTATAAACTTGATTTTTGTTGTACATTTTTGTTTTGAGGTGCATTTTTTACCTCAAAATTTCTCTAATGTAGACGTCCAACCCTTTTCCATTTTCATTGTTCACACAACAATGAGGTGGTGATGTCTTTACATAATTGCACGGGTTCATGTATCGAACAAGTCCACAAGCTACATTATCTGATCCTCCCTTCGAAACCTTCAAAGAAATGCTTTCAGGGTTCATCCAATGGTGGCCTTCAACCATACAACAACCCATGTTTCCTTTGGGACTTATGTTTTCAACACCCACACACTATCCAAAGTAGAATTCATATATTTACGTATACAGATCCCTTTCCAAGGCCTCCAAAACCATAACATATGTGAGTATGTTAGTGGCCCTACTAACTATCCCTCTTGAGCTTGTAGATTATAAAATAAGGCATGATGGCCAGATTATTCTAATATAGGCATTCATTTTCCTTTTATTAGAGATTCTATTTCTTTCTATATACAAGTACTTAGGAAATCTATAGGCTCAAAGTAAACACAAGAATAACCCATTCCTTAGGAAAATAATTACGAAATTAACCTCTCATTTCTATAAAAGAAAGAGGGCATTGCATTATGTGATTTTGAATGGACTCCATAAACAATAAATAGAAAGATTCATATTTTTAGCCCCTTATATATTTGATAGAAATTTATAAAAAAAACTTAAGCATTCAAGAATTACTCTCAATAAGTTCATGCACCATCATTACACAACAATGCAATATCATTCAAAGCTACATATCAATTTCGACATAGAAATTATTTAAATTCAAAGCTCTTAGTTCACTACATCTTATTTACAATATGGAAAAAGGAAAAACTAAAGGTGGGACTTCGATTTTCCACCCAACCATAGATATATTGTAGCCGAAATCACTTACATTGGCTACCCCTAATATAGATCAATGATCTAAGGGGAAATTATTTTCAGTAGATTTAGCAAGAAGCCATATTCAATACAAAGAGGATAGGACATACATATAGCCTTGGGTTATTTATCAAATATCAAACACAATAGGTTTCACAACATTGGGTGGCTTATCAGCTATATCAAGCACTCTAAGAGTGGGTTATCAACCCACAGCAAGCACCCTGGGTGGTTTATCAACTCTCTATTAGTAAGAACCTATCTGCATGTGGTTTATCAACCCTTGCTACTATCCTGAGTGGTTTCTTAGCCTCTCCTTAGCAAGCCCTCATTACCATTTCCTCTTGATTCTCTTTCACTTTCTGTCATAGTTTCCTATTTTAGGGAATATCGTTCTCTCAGATCATAGATATTTCCAACATTACTCATGAGCTTCACTAGGAAGAAGTCTAGCCCCCACATTGTTGTGCATTTTCCTTTTTATCATTTCCTCAGGGTATCTTTCCATATTCCTTTCGACTCTTCCTCTTCCTTTTCTTATTATTTGCTTCATAAAATCAATTAAAAGTGCTAGATAACCCCACCCAAGTTTATATTTCTTCGCCCCTCCTAGATCATGGATCTGTAGTCCCACTCTTGAGGCCATTACATGGAGATATACTCATTTGAAATATCAAGCATCATTACATTACAAAAATCAAGGGGGAAGCATACCATGGGTGTCACACTTACGTATCAAATTGATTTTCATTCATTTACATTGTTGAATAATTATGATCAACATAATGATTAAATTTTTTGTTTTAGTAAAAACAAATATCATCTTGGAAACAATTAATCATTTCATCCATTTCTTCCTATGTGGTTTTTTCTACCTATGTTGGGGCTACAACAATAAAATCGTAATCCTACTAGGTATAAGTGTTTTGTTTGAATTCTAAAAGTGTGTTTCTTTTATTTCCAACACATGTGTTTCCTTTTCCACAGATGGTTGAATGTTGCATAAGCAACCCACTCCTTTTTGCAAGCGTGTTTATTTTGCTGCAAGCATGTTTACTTCATTGAAAGTGTGTTTAATCACCTATGTGTATGTTTACTTTCTTGCAAGTATGCTTACTTTCCTAAAAGTAGTTTTAGTCACTTTTAAATTTTTAGAACCTTTCCAAGATTGTGAATTTTTTGTACTCCATGGGAAAAATTAGTTATTGATATTACAACAATAAATAAATAAATTAGTGGAAGTAGAAAAGTGTAGGTTGCATATATAGTGCGCAATAACTCACAAGTTCCATATGAGCCCCGGTTGAAAATTAAATGCATAGGATTTTGGTATACTTTGTAGCAATTAGGAAAGTAATTAAAAGGCTCATCATGTACCTAGAAAAGAAATAGAAACTAAAACTGAGGATTGCCTTTGGAAACATATCAGGAAATTCATAAAGATATATGATTAATGGCTGGGAAGGAAGTGTAAAATTAATTCAAATGAAAAAAGAACATTCACAAAATTGCAAAAGGATGGAATGTGGGATGAACTAATGTTCCCTTATAACTTTTATAGAAGCATGTATATATGTTGTTATTAGAAAATAATTAATCTAAGAACCTAAGAATTTATTCAAGATTAACGATTTCACTCAGGGGATTTCTAAGCCACTCTTTAATGTATTCCCTCATTGGTGGGACTATTATGTCTTGTTTAACCCTTAACATAAAAATTTCCTCCTCTAGGTCATGCACATTTGACAATATTTGCTACACAATATCTAATTGATCCTTGTTGTCATTAAAAAATGTGACCAACTATTTCTTGATTTGGGCTTTAGGAAACTTAGCTAAGCTATTGAAGTCAACACCCAATGAGAATTTAGTAACATCCAATTCTTCTGTGAATTCATCTTCATAGATCAATGTAGAGTCCCTAATTATTCATGGGCCCTACAAGTCTTCGAAAACTTTAATGGCTTTTAGGAAGGCTTTACTCCTATAGTCATCAATACTTTAGCACAACATGATATCATCTTGTAACAATTTTATTCTTGTAGATCAACCTTCCTTTATCTATCTAATCATTTTTCCTTTAGTGTTGAAAAATGTGTAACTAGGTTCGGTCTTCATAAGTGTGAAATGTATTCTTGTAAATATAAAATTAAAATAAGTTATTATTACTATTTGAGCATGGGTTTCATGCTCAAGATCTTTTATTTTATAGTTCAAGCACAAATTGAGTGCTTCTAGGGTTTGTTTTGGGTATAAGAGCCATTATCATATATTGAAGACCCTATGGGCACATTTAAAATTGTAAAGAAAATTTTATTTTGTCTTTAAAGTATCAAAATACCTCCAAGACCAAGTCAAGCCTAATGACTTGTCAAGTCAACCTACATGAAGATCCACATCCACCCTTGAATAATCCTATATAAAAAGGAACTCATCCTCCACTTGGATCACTCACTCACGCATCTCTTATGTGAAGATGATCCGAATGGAAAATGGCATCAACCCATGGTATTCATCCACCTATGTTATTCATCCAAATATCTAATTTTCCCATGGTATTGTAAGTGGCATCCACCCATGGTATTGTAAGTGGCATCCACCCATGGTATTGTAAGTGACATCCACCCATGGTATTCATTCACCCATGCAATTGACCCGTTGTATTGTGACATCCACCCATGGTATTCATTCAGCCATGGAATTGACCCGTGGTATTGTAACTAAAAAATACTATAAGTAACAAGTCTCATTTTGTAAAAGGACATATTGTCCACCACAATGTATTCCTTACAGTTATTATCTATTTTAATAAAAAAAATCTTTGTGGTTTTGTTTTCTAGGCATTCTACTCTTTTTCTTCTGGCAATTCTTCAGATCTTGGGGACCTCCCCCCCAAGATCCATTACAGATCAAGTTATGATTCCATGGGAATGAGGGTTTGATGCATATTTCAATTTAAAATTTTGCATCAATATTCAACAAACTTCAGGCACACAGAGCACTTTCTTGGGCCAAGCAGGAAGAATTTTTCTTTTTTCATTTTTTTTTCAGGAATTGTTTTTTGGGCGGTGATTTTTCAGATCATATGTAAAAAAGTTGGTGCAATATTTACAAAAAAAATAGTAGATGTGGATTCCTTGTGAAAAAATACAAAAATTAAAAAAATAAATCGGTCGAATCGAAGTCTCGATGAGGGAGATATCGCTGATTTAAAATCAGCTATGTTGTAAAAACATTTTTTGACGACAACTGGTGGATGGCGACTCCCCTATCATTTTTTGAAGCTTTTGTGTAGAATTTCAGAAAATGGATTGTATATTTGAGATCCTCTTGAAAAATCACCCAATTTCAAAAAAAAAGGGTCGAATCGGAGTTCGAATGTGGGAGATATCGCTAATTTAAAATCAGCTATTTTTCAGAACTTTTGTGACGACAAAAAAATCACAGCACGAATTTGAGATTCTAGTGTCCAGATAAGGATTTCTAGCACATAGGAACATGCAAAATGGTCATTTTGCTTCCAAAAATAGGTTATAATAAATTTTCTAAGTTATATTGACCGAGTTATGTCCATTTGAATTCTGGAGTAGCATTCAGAGGAGGTTCCCGTTGGAAACATGCCCTCCCACCCCACTTTAGTAAGCACCTACTTCACATTCCTCAGTTTCAGCATAGCAGCATTTGGCTTGGGTTATTTGGAGATGTGCCCTCCCACCCCAAGCTATGTAGGCACCTGCTAATTCATCAACAACCAACATCACGGTTATGGGTCAACCGCACAAAATCCTTGTCATCGAAGTCTATTTGCTAGGTCGCACACTATAAATATCATAGTTGGTCACAAGAATTACAGGGTATCTCTATCCTCGGATCTTCGTTTGTCATGGTTATGGATCATCCACAAACCCACACTCCATTGAAGTCCATTTTTTAGGCCACACACTGTCAGTAGCACAGTTGGTCACAAGCATTATAGGGTATCTCTATCCTCGGATCTTCATTCATCATGGTTATGGGTTAACCACATAAAACCCATCTCTTCAGTGGCTCTTCATATTCAACAAAGGCTTCGTAGGAGGGAACTTCATGCAATGGGGACCATTGCTTCTTAAGGAGGGAGGAATGATCCAAATGGAAAATGGAATCAACCCATGGTATTCATCCACCTATGTTATTCATCCACCCATGTAATTTACCCATGGTATTGTAAGTGGCATCCACCCATGGTATTGTAAGTGACATCCACCTATGGTATTCATTCACCCATGGAATTGACCCGTTGTATTGTGACATCCACCCATGGAATTCAATCATGGTATTGTAACTAAAAAATATTATAAGTAACAAGTCGCATTTTGTAAAAGGACAGATTGTCCACCACAATGTAGTCCTTACAGTTATTATCTATTCTAATAAAAAAAATCTTTGTGGTTTTGTTTATTGGGCATTCTACTCTTTTTCTTCTGGCAATTTTTCAGATCTTAGGCATTTGGCATTTGATACTCCTTGAGAATGTGTTAGGGCATTCAAGATAAGAGTAGTCATGGGCCGATATTCTTTTAGGATTATCTACCCAAGATAAGAATAGTCTAATGGAAGGTAATACTTTGTGAACACCCAGGTGGAGTATGTAATTTGGGAGGAAATGATGAATGGTATCTATACATCATTGGCCTCGTCAACATTGTGCTATGACCTTGTGGAGAGATAGAGTTGT
Source organism: Pinus tabuliformis (assembly GCA_031772625.1). Lineage (NCBI taxonomy): Eukaryota > Viridiplantae > Streptophyta > Pinopsida > Pinales > Pinaceae > Pinus > Pinus tabuliformis. The sequence continues at coordinate 329,140,547 of CM062808.1, forward strand.
TAGTCAAGGCCTTACTATGTGACAATGTTGGTTAATATGATACTAGACAGATGGGTTACCAATCCGACTCTTCTTATGAGATCTCTTTAGATTGGGAATGACTATGTACCTCTTATGAATACCTCCGTAGCTAAGAGGGAGTGTTGAAAAATGTGTTTCGGTCTTCATGAGTGTGAAATGTATTCTTGTAAATATAAAATGAAAAGAAGTTATTATTATTATTGGAGCATGGGTTTCATGCTCAAGTTCTTTTATTTTATAGTTCAAGCACCCATTGAGTGCTTCTAGGGTTTGTCCTAGGTATAAGATTCATTGTCATATATTGAAGACCCTGTGGGAACATTGTAAATTGTAAAGAAAAATTTATTTTGTCTTTAAAGTGTCAAAATACCTCCAAGATCAAGTCGGCCTAATGAGATGTCAAGTTGACCTACATGAAGAGCCACGTCCACTCTTGAAGAATCCTATATATAAAGGAACTCATACTCCACTTGGAGCACTCACTCAATCATCTCTTATGTGAAGAAGTAGTAGAAGAAGAAGTTAAAGAAGGAAGTGAAAATAAGAGGAAGTTGAAGAAGTCAAAGAATGAAGTGCGAAGAAGAGGAAGTCGAAGAATTTGAAGTGTTTCTAGGCCTTATCTATCTCTCTTGGGAATATCAAATTTAGGGTTTCTATGCTGGGATCTCTTATGGTTTGATTTTGGAAGAATAAGTGAAGGGAAGGAAATTGAAGGTCTCTTAGGGCATCTTAGTAGCCCTAAGACTCAAAACAAGGCAAGCAAATTCAAGAGGAAGGCTAGTAGAAGGAGATCGAAGTCTCCTAGAGAAGTAGTAGGAGTTGTAGTAATTGTGGGGAGAAAATTTTAGATCTACTAGGAGGTCAAATATGTTGCAACATGAGGCCATCATAGACTTGATCTTGGAGGGTATCTGTCTAAGTATAATTGAAATATCTAAGCAAATAAGAGATTTACCGGTTTTCCCCTTAAGAGGAGGGGTTTTGGCCCTGGATCGCAACCTATATACCATGTCACTGTTCTTAGCTTTTTGGTAGTTATTTGATGTATATCACATTGGAATAATAACGAGAAAAACTAATAAGTAAAATATAACACAAATAGTTATCAAGTTAAGAGAATTAACATATTCATTGCCCTATTGAATTCTCAACATTTAGGATGGCCTTGGTGGTTTCTTTGGAAATCAATCAAAGTATTGATTATATTAATGAAGGTTAAAAAATAATTATCAAAAAATTGTTGATCATTCTCAACATATTTCTTCCTATATTTAGTGAGTGAAAGAATTCTTTGCGATAGGTTTCTCAAATTAGAGAAAACCCTCTGAATTCTTCAATAACTCTGTGTTGCTTATTTATGTTCATTGTGACATAGGATCTAATTATAGTTAAAAATTGGTATTCTTTTCTCATTTTTTTGGTGTGTTGGGTGTACTTGATGTAAATTCAAGTGGGTGGATAGACAAAGCGGTCATGAATAGGAAGTGGGGCTATGAACCTCTTCAAGTCCATTTATTCTTCTTTTCAACCTCATATTATCTACCTCTTACTTAATGACAAAGTGAGAAAGGGAATCCCTTGTACTGTAGTGTAATTTCTAGAGTCCTCTAGCTCTAATTACTAAAATATCCACCTCATACATCCATTTATTTGTAATCTTCTTATTTTCTACATTTAACTTATCGAGTTGCAAATTCTCAGTAGTCTTATTTTTGTAGGCATTGTGCATGGTGATGAGCCCCAAAAATGGATAATTATTTGGGCTCATTCAACCTCCTAATTCGACTTAATCCACCATTATGATTAGTTTATTGCATGTTTTTTATTATATTTATGCTAATAGAGTGAATTGGGTTAGTCATTATGCCAACAAGTCTAATGGGTGCTTTGTGTAGCCTTTTTGGTCAATTTGGAGACAAAATTGAAGGTTTTAATGAGCACTTGGCAGCCAAATTCGTGGGAGAACAAGGGAGAGGATTTGTAGGAAGGTGTCCCCTTCATTTATGGGCCCTTACCTCGAATTCTCCACCATCAGCTCGGAGTTCAAGGGCCACCAAATCAATTAGCACAAGGGCAGCTAAGCAAGTCAAGTAGGATTGCTGTTAACTACAAGTTTTGGGCAGCCGAGTCCCTAAAGTTTACGAGGACTGTTGGGGTCCTCAATTTGTATAAATAAGAAGGCTTAGGGCCTCATTTGGGGTTAGCTAGTAGTTAGCCAGTAGTTAGTCATTTTGTAGTTCGATTTTTAGGCAATAGATTAGCTTTGCTTTCAGCTCATTTTCAAGTTTCCCTTGTGGACAATTTTGATGTAACTCTTCTTTTCTTGCTCAATAAAGATGAATCCAGCTTTGCACCAGCTCTAAATATCTCTTAGGAGGCTGTAGCTCTTGGGGTTGGGCCCATCTCAAGCGCCCAATACCTCCTTTGTTTACTTTCATGTGTCTTTGCTACATTCTTAGAATAAAATCTGCTATTTAGATTTAAATATTGTGTTGTTATTTAGGTTGCTTTTGATGATTAAAAAGGTTCTTCATGTTCAGATTTACTTGATAGGTTAATCATAGGGAATATATTCAGAAAAAGTCTACCAAGTACTTTGGATCTCACCTCCCCTTCAGTGGAATCATGAGCTGGGACCAATGTAACCTTGCTGTCCACAAAAACACATTCTTTGCTTTACCATGCAATTAATAGTGTTGGATTCTTAGTTGTCGAACTTGATATCAGTTTTGATTGCATGCTTTAGTTTATGATTGCTTAGTTGCATAGTCATTTCACGTATTTCATTTCGAATAAACTTCTGTTCATTTCCTTTTGCTGTTAGGTCAGATTAGAGTGAAGTAACTAGGTCATAGGTTTTATAAGTGTTTGTTTGTTTAGTTTGAAAAATAACTTGCAGAGCACCTGTTATCCTTCTCTATCTACCCATAATCCATCAGATAATCTGCTCCAACCCTTAGTCCATGATTCGTACCCTTCATTTGCCATACTTTCCCCACCTTGCCCTAATTCATACATTCTTGTGCATCATCTCTTCCTCCATCCTTGAACAAATCCAATCGCTCCTTAGCCTCATCCACCAAGTCCTAGACCTCTTCACACCCCTATTTCACCTCCATACTCATTCCTCCATCTTTTTCCCTCCATCCATGCTCCAAAATCCCATTTCGAAACATCCTGTAGAAGAATTACAGAACATCCTGTAGAAATCCTGAACATCCTGTAGAACCCCTGCAGACTTCCTGTAGAAGCTCATAAACACAGTTTCTTGGCAGCCAAACTTTGTGAGACTCTCTGGAAGGGTGTTAGGGACCCCTTAGACCCTCTCTGAACCTTCCCAACCTTTCCCAAGCATTTCTCCTCCTTGATCCACCTCTGCATAGTCAAAAATAGTTAGAAGCACATGCATGATAATTCCAACAACTTAAACAAAAATACAAAAATATGTTTTCTTCAGATAGAGGTAGTCTAGACACATGTATTTTACCTTCATAGAAGTAATGGCATCTCTTTTAGTAGTTTGCATGCTCTCCTTTGCGTTAGTAGGACTAGCTGGTAGAATTAGGGTTTGCTAGGGTTTGCGTTTCTTTTTGGCTTTCAGTTTCTTTCAGCAAGTAGATCAACTTCCTTTGAGTTAGCTTTCATCCATCAATTAAAAACTTCTTCTAAGAGCTAATAGAAGTTGATTTAAGCTCCTAGCGGACTTGTGCCAGCTGACCAAGTGACAGCTGCGGCAAGAGCTAGTACTTGTGCATACAGCACCGTCGCTTCCAAGTTTGTTACGAACTATCGGGTTGATAAAATTAAAGAAGGGAGTTCCAGGAGTTGTAGCATTATTGCTTCAATACTGGGGCCCACCATCTTTTTGGCGCCGTTGCCGGAGAAGCGTTAGAGTATTGGTGATTGCCGCTTTTCTTCTATTTTCCACTACAATCTTCTGCTAAGTAGTTTATTTCATTTCCATTATGCAATTTCGTTTATACAAAAGTAGATTAGCCTTTCCCTCTTTCATAGATTAGCATTTCAATTCCGCAATTTCATTTCTGCAAGTGTAGATTAGCATTTCAATTCCGCAAGCGTAGCCTAGCATTTCATTCCTGCAATTTCATTTGAGCGAAATAGATTAGTCCTTTCATGCTTTCATTTCAATTCCGCATTTTCATTTTAGCAAGATAGTTAGTTGCAGTTCAATCTATTTCAGTTTTGCAGGTAGAAGTAGAAAAAAAGCAAAAGTCAACCAAAAAGATTTCATTTCATGCCTTGTAGGAGTAGAGATAAGTTAGAAAAATGATTGCACAACACCCCCACTGTTTCACACAACCAACATTCTCTCTTCTTCGATGGCTGTGATTAAAGAACCCTTAGGTGGACAACAAGACATATTTGAAGAACCTCAAGGGAAGAAGAAGAAGAAACCATTCCTCTGGAGCAAATGGCTACAAGCAGAAATGTTGGGAGTAGCACCTTGTCCAAAGACGAATTTGAAGACCAGATGGAAGATTTCAAGAGTGATATGAGGCAGTTTCTTGCCATGCAATTGGATACCCTGTGGATCCGAAAGAAGCAAGAGGAAGCCAAGAGGGCTTTGGCCATCTTTTGTCCCAAGTGCACTAGAAAGCATCCTAGGAACGAATGTCCATTGCACTCCATAGAAGTGTGTTTTGTTTGTGAAAGAGACCATCCTACGAATCAGTGCCCTTCCTTGCCTACAATCAAAGCTGCATATCAAAGAGCCAATGGAGCCACTGAATCACTCTATTATATGAACCAAAGGAGGCCACATGGACCTAGATCTTACCAGCAGGAACTGCAAGGGACATCCGAGACCTATTATGACCCCTATCAAGCCACTTTCATGCCTTCTTGGGGTCCCCCTGCTCATCCTTCCTGGTTCACACCTCCTCCTTGTTCCTTCATAGATCCATATTATGCCCAACCAGCTGCTCATTCGTTTCACTCTTATGCTCAGCCACAGCCTCAGTGGAATGCACCTCATCAGGGGTGGAGGCCCCAATACACCACTCCTCCCACTTATTTTCCTCCACCACCTACTTGTCCACAACCATCGCCTCTTGCTCCACCAAGGAAACCCCAAATGCCTACCCAACCACAACCCCATCCACATCCATCTCAAATCTACGCCTCCACTCTGTTAGCTACCTATATCAATAGGTTTCATATTTCATGATTGGCAATGAAAAAAGGTCCAAATATGCTCTGCTTCGATGATGCAAAGATCACATATTTCCAAGAGAATACAATCTGTGCTTATAGCTTGATGTGGACTCAATTTTGATGGATGGTCCAACAGCCTAATCTGGATCATGCCATGTTTTAAATTTCCAGTTGTAGAATAGAGAAGGAAGTCTGTCCAAACTGTTTAATCTTGGTAGACAAGTAGCTTAGGTAGAGAAGTAAGGCTCCCAACTGCTTAATCTGGGGCCTTGGAAGAAATAAGGGTAGCAGTAGATAGAAAATCAAAAGGAAAAAAGCCAGAGAAAAGAAAAGGCAAATAAGGGTCTGCAAGTCCAAGTGCACCCTCCAAGAAGAAACAAAAAATGCTAGGCAAATAGATGGGTAGGCAGATGAGGTTGCAGAAGTGTCATTCCTTACAATTGAAGGTGTGCTAACCTATTTCACAAAGCAGAATCAATGGATTGAGAAGTCCTTCTTCTCTATCAGGTTGCAGCAAAGCAAAGAAGCATGTCTAACTTCCCACTTATCCCCTTTCCCATTCATTACTAATATCCCCTCATCAGCTGAGATTCATGGAAGAATTGGTGGTTTTATGGTGGTTCTTAGTCCTATTAGAAGCCACATTTCTTGTCTAAAACTCTTTTCATTTTGCTCTACTCCCTAAGCTAAGTTATTTTCAAACAAACTTAGTGGTATCTCCCTTCATCCACCCTTTTTCATCCATATTAACCCTAACTCTATTATATAATTCCCCTATGTTACCCTTTCCCTAGTATTATAACACCATGGTGTATAAACCCCAAACATTGTATAAATATCCCTCCCCTTGGCATTATAGCCATATGTTCTCTGTCAGGGATCAAAATGACATCTGGTCACTTTGATAAACCTAAGTCTAACCCCCCTCCCCTCTTCTGAATCCATTTGGCCCATTAAAACCTTCATTTGCTAAGAAAACCTGGAAAAAACCCTTTTTACCTATAACCCGCTTCATCTGCAAATAACACACCAAAAACCCACTTTTTGCACTTATCCAAAGTATCGGCGCATATTATTTTATTTTCAAAATACATTGAAAAACATTACAAACCACCGCATCCCAGAGGTGTCCGCCGAGCACAAATCCCGAAAGAAGTATTATTTTAATCCCGCCCCCTTCCGTATTGACCGATCACTTCACTGACCCGTCAACCGTCCGATCGAGCGCTTTTGATCGGACGGCCATTATACATATCGGGTTGGGCCCGACGTCCGACAGTTAGCACCCGAGAAACTGTCAGAGGGTGACGTCAGGCCTCTGCCACGCGTCGCCCTCACAATTTCTCGGGTTGCCCTCTGACAAAACCATCGCCGTATGGTAGGCGGTCCGAGAAAACCATTACCGCTTTTTCGTTTACCACCAGTTTTGCCATGCCCGCGTCATCACCGCGTCAGGACCACGTCACTGCCACCCCGCCGCCGCATCAGCTCCTTCGTCCGCCCCCGCGCTGATATGTCCGCCACCTCACTATCCCCGTGGACCAATCATAGCTCGCCACATCACCCGATGACGTCATGCTGACGTCATCCGACCTTGACCCCACCTGATGACGTCATGCTGACGTCATCCAAAAAACGCGCCAATATGCCAAAAATCCATATTTTGGCCAATTTTCGCGTTTTTTTCATACTTTTGCCAATTCGTTGTTGCTTTCTCTGCATGGTTTTTTCACGTCCAAACTTGCACCACCTTGCTGAAATCGATTTGGAGACCTCCGGCGCGCCATTTCTACATACATTCGTGACCGTTGCTCGCTGTTTACCAGGTATTTACCCTTGTAAATCCTTCATACGCCTAATTTGTCTGTGAATTCCCTCAAAAAGCTTAAAAGACACCGAAACTTATAAATTGCCGGTAAAATTCCTGTGTCTAGCCCCCATTCGCAACTGTGAGGTCGAAAAGCACCAGCTGAGCCTTGTTTGCCCACATTTTCATAAGAAACTGTACTCTGTTCGCGCAATCGCGAACCAGTCACTCAAACTGTACATACCTGCTAAAAGAGACAGATTGATACCAGACATTGGTCTTATTTACACTTCAAAGCAGTATTTCAATTGCTGCAGCTATTCATTTGCCCTCTATTCCTTGAAATTCACACTTCCATCGTATAAGAACTCTTCTGTGCTATTCTGCTCACTCGAACCAGTTCACATACAATTCAGAAGCCTCATTAGCCATGGAGACACCAATAGCCCTGAATATCCAGCCTCTGAATGCCCCTCAAAGGGAGATAGCATGGAAAGCCCTGGGAGATGTAGATTATCAGATGTTAGATTGGTTTCCAATGGGTTCCAAGTTCAATATTCACATGCTAAATGAATTGAAAGCTCAACACCTTATTGGAGCTGATATTTTAGGGATTTGGGACTCAAATTTGCCCATCTACAACCTCCCTCAAGTCAATGCCCTTCCAGACTTGATCCACAAATGCCAGGAATGCTATGATCCTTGCCAGAGAGCTGTTCTCAGTCCTACAGGCTCAGTTTTGTTCTTTATCACCCCAGAAACCATAAATGAGATGCTGCATTTCCATACTGCAAGGCCATTGACCCCTCTTTCCATGTTGGATTTAATAAAGAAGGGGAGTAATCTGTCAAGTGCCCAGATTACCAAAATTAACCAGTTATTTGTACAGCCAAGCTCTGAAACTATAAGGACTCCTCCTATTGGATATCACTACCTGAATGACCTGGGCAAAATGCTAGTGGATTTGATCAGCTATGTCCTGGGATACAAGGGAATTGAGGATGTTGATGACACTATAATGGCAATGCTGTCCATGTTTTCTCCTGGAAAGCCTCCAGCTGTACACTATGACTATGCCACCTATATTGCAGAAAAGATCCATGAACAGCTAATGAATCTACCAAGGGAAAGGGTGTTCAGATACACCTCATACATCTACCACCTGTTCTTGTTTTATCAGCCAGACAATTTCTCCATTCCCCTCAAGAAACTTAATGCCCAGGGAAATCCAAGGTCAGTTGTGTTTTGGACTTCAGTTTTCCATAATGTTTCTCAATCACCATACACATACTGTGAATTTATAGACCTGTTCATTCACCCAGCTATGACATTGCTGTATGGTGTCCCTCCTCCAAGGTTAACCGATGACATGCAGAGAATTCTCCATCTCTCCAAATCCTACAGCATTGGTGATTGGTATTTTTACCAACACCACACAGTGATCAGAGTATATGGCTGTGAATTGGACCCTTACAGGCTGCCAAGATATGTCCCTATGAGACTGTTTGCTCTAGAATACTTCAGGCAGTTTGGAAACGCTGACTACATCCATTTCCAAAGCAAAAACAAGAAGGTACAACTGAAGGTAAGGAGCCAGCTAGGCCCTTTTTTGTACAACAAAAGAGAGGAGGGATGGAAGGAGGCAGATATGATCCTAGCAGGCCTCAAATTGCAAACCAGTTTCAAATGGTCACCTTATGACCGTAATCATTTTATTTCCCTCAGGAGGATAAAACACAAATTGGGTAACTATTCACATGTTAGGCTGCCTCATATTGAAAAGTATGCAAATTCTTTAAGCTGGAAAGAGGGCACTCTAGAAGAGCCAATCTCTAGAGAGCAGATACTAGAGAGAGAGGCTAGGAATATGCAAAAAGAGGCTGACTTGGAAACTTGTGGACAGGTTTCCTTATCATATCAAAGGCAACTTGGAGCAGCTGCCTCTTCTTCAACAACACATCAGCAAGCTGCCATGGACACTCAACAGACAGGCAGCAAAGGCAAAGGAAATCAGGTGGAACAAGAGCAACCACCTCTCATGACTGAAGACCAAAGAGATAAAGAGATGGAACAACAAGAAGAAGTGCAGCAGCAGGTAGAGCAACAGCAACAACAGGAATCACAGCAAAGAGTAGGGCAGCATGACAGAGAGCAGCCCACACAGCAAGAAGGGGCAGTTGAGGCCCCAATTCTCACTGAGCAGCAGGCTCAAAACATAGTACCTCCTAGGCAAGAAGCAGTTAATGAAACCTCAGTCCTCCAAACTCCACAAAAGGAGGATGTAAGCAGGAAAAGGGATAGAGAGACTCCCTTGACTACATCAATAAGTCATGGTGAGAAGAGGCACAGGATGAACCCCCTTTCAGAGGAAGAGATGCCTATAGGGCAATCTTTGGGTATGGGCCCGCCCAGTTTGGAGGCATCTGCAAGTTCCTTCCAACAGGAACAAGAGAGGACAGTGGGAGGAGAAGTCAGCTCCTCTAGCCAGCAGAGAGGGTGAACTGAGCATTAAACAGCAGTTCATTGAAATAAAGAAAAGGAATGAGCCCATAAAAATACAGCTGTATAACCATTTGTTGAAAATGGCTCCCACCAACCAGCAACGACTAATGTCTGCATATGATGTCCAGGAGGGCAAGATGATCATGAGTCACCTCATACCAACTACTTTGCAGCCACAGTCCCCTTCAGATTACTTAAGGACCAATCTTGAGGTCCTGGCCAAGGACATCCACCCAATGGATAAAATTGAATTGCATAAACAAACAGGTGAGATGGTCTATGCTTCCTTGGCAGACAAGACATTGGATAACTACAGGCTAGAAAATAGCCTTAATAATACAGCTGCCCAACTTGAGTTGGAAAGGGCATCCTCTCAAGCAAAGGACAACAGAATAAGGTCCTTAGAAGATATAATTATTGAGATTGGGCATGATCCCAAAGATATCAAGGGCATACAAGAAATATTAAAATTGAGGGATGCAGATATGGCAGCTTTAAGGAGAAAGATCAAACTCCCAGCCACAATTCACCCTCAAACAGATGAAGTAGCTCAACAAAGGCATGATCAAGATGCCACAGCTTTGCTGGTGTCTCTCTATAAGCAGCTTATCCAGACACAAGAAAAGCTGGGAGAATCAGAGGCTGCACAGGCAGCATTACAAGCAACTCTGAAACAAAGAGAAGAAGGTCGGACCTCCCAGCCTCCTCCTCAAATCATTAACCTTGAGGAAGCTGCTCCAACTACTATTCCTCCTCCTCAACAGACTGAACAAGCAGCACCATCTACTTCAGCACCACCAACAACAGAGCAGGCCCCTAGCTTGGATATGCAAAAGCTAAGAAATGAGATTCAGGCCCTGGAAGCTCAAATGACAGAGCTGAATGAGACCAGGGAGAAATTGGCCAAAGTAAATGATAGATATGACAAATCCAAGCAGTCTGTGGCAGAAAAGGGCAGGGAGATAAAAGCCCTCAAAGACAGGATCAAAGAGCTAGAGAATGAGCTCAAATTAGATAAGGTTGTGGCTGAGCTTAAAATAGTGTTGTGGGCTAATATTGGCCAATCTATTAATGACCAATGGCAGTATATTGAAACAATCCATGAGCAGTTAGAGCTCATTCCAAAAGCACAGACTGAAATTCAGAGATCAAGGGCTGCTCTAAGCAACATGCCTGAAGTGGCCACCAGGATGATTAATGTGCTTAACAATAGAACAAGTACTCAGTTGGCTACCATGGGAATTTCAAACAGAACTGAGACCATTCAGTTAATCAAGAGGGTTCTTACACTGAGAAACTTGGTGCAGACATTAGAGAGAAGAACCCAGGACATGCAGACTGAGGTAAACAGGTTTATGGAGAAATTTCAGGTATTAGAAAACAGAGGGCTCCCTAGCTTACTGAACAGCGCAGGGAGACTGTTCACACATGAGCAGTATGCCAAAAGGGTTAATGCATTTGCCACAAGTCAGATCAATGAGAAGCCCAGCACCTCAGAGGAAACAGGGCCAGCCACAGGACAGACTCTCTACAACAGAGTAGAAAGTTTATTTTTTATAATGAATGAAATTAAACACCTGTTTGAAGTGCCTCCCAATTTTTATAAATATACAGAGGCAGAGGAGACTATGGATGCAATTCTCAGGCATCAACTACCTACACAAGAATGGTGGACTAAGGCAATACAGATGATTTTATAAACAGGAAGCCATTCAATAAATTTTGTTCATGGAAAATGCAAATTGTCATACACAGGACAGTTTAAAAGAATCAGCATGCATTAAAGATTAAAGCTGAGCCAACTCAGCAGAATTTACGGCCAACAAAGCAAGGTGAGAAGCTACAGGTGTCCAGGCCGAGAAGCTACAGCAGAGCAGCTCCAAAAGCGCATTTCTCAGCATTAATGCAGATCACTCCAACCGACTCAGTGGCCTCCAAAGGCCAAAATATCTTCTGACAGGCATAAAGATGCATTTACTTTGTATTCAATGATGTAATAACTTTCTTATCTAAATATCTTGAAAAGTTGGTGAACATATTCATTTCTGAGATAACTTAGCACTCAGATATTTTGTACAACCGATTGTATATATTTGCCCCTCGCACAAGCTTGCAGGGGTTGTTGTTGATTTCTCTTGAAGAAGTTCTTATGCTGTAATCTTTTCAGAGTTTAATAAACAAAGTGATGGAATTTCTCAAAGTTCTGGAGTGTTGAATGCGTTCTGGTGTTTGTTGAAAACTGCAGGATTCCTGTGTACCTCACAATACAATAAGTTTTTCTGTAACTCTCTTTGTTATGTGTTTCAATCTGTTACAATCCATATATGTTTCTAATTTCTAAGTATTTAGCAACAAAGAAAAAGAATAGCCTTCAGGATTTATTCATGCAATACCCTGAGCTCAATCTATGTTGTTAATGAATGTTTTCTTCAGCTATAATCTTGATAAGTGTAATTCTTAATTGCTGCACTTTCAGAATATATCTTTCACAGTGACCTTTGTTTCAGGAATTCAAGTTTGCTCCTGAGCAACATGTTTCACTTTCACATCACCAGCTTAATGGAGAATTCTTAATTGCTTTCTGTTGGCTGACCATACATCACCACTTAAGTTTAAATTTTGTTTGTTTGAGATACCCAATAGGCCCTGCAGTCTGAACATCATCACTCCAGCATTTCAAAACAGTTCACAGCTCTAGACTCCATTGCCCAATGATATACTACTCTCTGAACACTACATCTTAAGCACTGAAAGAAGTCCTTCAACCAAAACATAAACCAAAAACCTGAGCATAATAGCTAGCCTAAAATACCCTCATAACAGAGACAAATCATAAAGAGAGAGCCCTCTCTGATTACAGTTTGGCTAGGAACTGTGATCCAAAGATTGGTTAGTGGTTACCCCGGCCGTATTCCCTTGGGAGTCATAGGGAACAACCTTGGTGTTAACATAATTGGCGACTCCACTGGGGAGTTCCTCAAGATTTTCTAATTTCTTTTTATCTCTTGAAAGATGCTCATTCCCTTTGCTGCTAGCTTTGGAAAATATACAGTAAGTTCAAAATCTTGTCTGGCCTCTGTAGACACAAAAATATCCTCCAAAATATGAAAAAGAAGTTTAGAAACTGGCTCCTAAAAGGGAAACCAGACACACTAGGTCAAACCCTGACCCAAACCCACCAGCTGTTTTTGAAAATCCTAATATAATCCCTAGAATAATTAGAAAGCAGCAAAGGCAGGAAGATCCTATTGATTTGAGTCCCGAGATAGCCCACCCTGAACCTATTCCAACCCCTATTAAGGTTCTATTTCGCTCTACCCCTGTCTCCCCCAGTTCACCATCTACATCTCAAAGCCCTCCTTTCACATCTTCACCCACTGCACATATCCCCTTGAACAACACTCTAGGTGCTGCCACACCTGTTACACCTGTGGTACACACCTTTCCTTTTACCCCAGTTGCTCCTGTAAATCCCCCAAACCTTGTGAATATGGCTAACAGATATGCACCCTTGCAAATACCAGCTAATGCTGCAGCTCTACCCCAAGACTACCAAACCAAAATCTCATATTTTGACTCCACTGGCCCTTTGACAGCTGTTCAGCATGCCAAAAGGATGCAAGACCATTTTGAGACCTATGAAATAGATGATGACAGTGTGAGAATGAGGATGTTTGTTCAAAGCCTAACTGGGGATGTAAGGACTTGGTTTAGATCCCTGAATGCAAATTCCATCACAACTCCTGATGAGCTGTATCAAGCCTTTACTAACAGATGGGAGAAAAAGAAAGATCCTCTGCACATACTTGGGGAATATGACACTATCAAAAGAGGTCCCCAAGAGACTGTTTTGGAGTATTGTGCAAGATTCAACAATGTATATAACGCAATCCCACAAAATTTAAGACCCCCTCCTGATTTAGCTTTGTACAAATTCCCTGATGGTTTTGACCCTGACATGGCCTATCAGTTAAAGGAAAGAGACCCTCAAACCCTTGCAGAGGCCCAAAAGGTTGCTGTCACAGTGGAAGCTAACCTGATTGCCAAAAGAAACAGAGCAAGGTTGGAAAAGAGAACCGCTTTCAAAGAGGAACCCTCTGCTTTTGATCAAAAGCTGGATGCAATACTCAATGGAATGAAAAGATTGGGTGATAGAGTGGAATCGGTTGAGAGAAAATCATCATGGGAAGCACCACAAAACAACCCTCCTAGGAATCCAAATTTTAGGAGAACTCAAAACCCAAGCATTGGCAAGCCCAGTGCTGACCAAGACATAAGACCCCCTTTCCAAGAAAATTATGCAGAGACTTCCACATCAACTGAACCCAATGAAGACTCTCAGATTAATCTAATGGGTCTAGATGGTGAAAGTCAAGTTTTCTTAACACAAGAAGATCATGAGGATGATGAAATCAAACTGTTCCAAACTAAATCAGGTGAATCCTTTGACTTTAAACAAGGCTATGACACTGCTGTTTATGAAGTCCATAAACAATACAAGCTAAGGAGCAGAACTGTGAATGTAAATCAGCCTGAAAAGATAAAGGATAATCAGCAGCCTAAAAGAGCCATAGTCACAGAGCCTAATGACAAAACAAATTCACCTACAGAAGAAGTAATTATTGAAGAGATCACTGAACCATTGTCCTTAAAACAGCAGCCTCTGGCTACTTCATCCTCTCACCCTAATTTAAATGTTACTCCTCAAGAGATGAGTAAAAAAGACAAGTCCCAAAATCAAGATAAGAATCAACAAGAAGATTTAGTGAACAAGGAAAGGACTGTTATCCATAACCCTAAGACCCAATCTGAAAAACCCTTTGACCTAGAAACTGAAATTGGCAAACTAAAGATAGCAATTCCTCTCTCAGAACTAGCCAAGCATGATATTTATAAACAACAGATCAAGAAGTCCCTTCAACTCACCAGCATCAAAGATGATGTCAATGTGTTGGATGACACCCCAGAATTACTGTTTGGCCCAGAAGTGGATGGAAAAACAGTAGTCATAGGGGTATTACCTTTTTATGTCAGCTTACATATTCATGATAAAATATTACATAATGCAATGTTTGACTCGGGTGCCTCTCACAATCTCATGCCAAAAGCAGTCATGGAGAGATTGAATCTGGATATAACAAGACCATACAAGGCCCTGTTTTCCTTTGACTCCAGCCAAGTCAAGTGTTTAGGTCTCATAAAAGATTTATGTGTGTCTCTGGTTCAATACCCAAACAAAACAATTCTAATGGATGTTGTAGTTGCTGATATCCCACCTAAGTATGGGATGCTGTTATCAAGGTCATGGGGGGCTAAACTTCAAGGTTCCCTGCAGTTAGATATGTCATATGCCACCATCTCTGTTTTTGGGCAACCAAAAAGACTATACAGAGAAACACTCATGAAATACATGGTCAGCAGTGAAGAAAAGCCTCAAAACTTTCCCATATATGCTGTCCATTCAGACATAGACTCATACATTCTCTTCAATGACAGCACAACTCTCTCAAAAAATGATGTTGAAACCAAAATACTCATACAAGAGGAAGACTCTAATGAAAGAATTACCACCCATGAAACAACAGTCAATCAATCACTAGACACTGCTGCTGCTCTAGTTGTCAAGCATATTCAATCAAATGATGAGACTGTCCTAGAAGACAAGCCAGATCAAAAACCAGAACTTCAACTTACATTGCCAGCACATGAACAGATCATTAAATCTCCTTCACAACAAGATATTCTATGGTTCCTTGAATTTGATGGCTCAGTCAACAAATTAGGGGCAGGAGCTGGAGTTTGGGTACACAATAAAGAAAACAGTCATGCAGAAGGCAGAGCCTATAGATTAAACTTCAGATGTACAAATAACATGGCAGAATATGAAGCTCTTTTACTAGGCCTCAAGTTAGTAAAGTTCTTGCAAGCTGCCAGGGTTTCAATCATGGGTGATTCAGATTTAGTTATCCAACAAGTGAAGGGAAATTTTGTCACAAATGACAAAAGACTAAGGTCTTATAGGTCTGCTGTTGCTGAAGTACTAAACTTTTTCTCTGAATTCCAAATCACTAAAATTCCTAGAACCCACAATCTGCATGCTCATAGTTTGGCCACATTTGCTAGTACTTGCAAATTACCATTGGAACCTAACAATTGTTTCACAGCTGAGATTAAACACAAACCCTCCATTCCAAACAATGTTAAAGATTGGCAAGTATTTGAGGATGATATGCAAATAAACAATTTTTTAACGCTGCAACAAGAATTTGCAGGATTAAATATTGACACTGACAGAGCAAGTCAATCACAAATACTTGACAGAGCAAGTCAATCACAAATACAGTTTGAACAGACTGACCACACAATATCACCTAGAACAGCAAAACAAATGCTAAATCCAACTATCTTCAACAAGGAAAACATTCAGCAAATTCAACCAATCAGTTGTGAAGAAGTGGCCAATGCTGAAACTGAAATCATAGAGCTGAAAGACAATTTTCTGCCAACAGGCCTAACTCCACTAGAGGACATCTTTGATTCAAATGATATTCCCAGAAAACCGAAAATGCAGCCCTTAAATGCAGCCATTGAAGAATGCAACATTGGCACCATTGACAAGCCCAAAATAATAAATTTGTCTGCATCTTTACCTCCTGATCAAAGGCCTAAATACATTGACCTCTTTAAAGAGTTCCAGGATGTCTTTGCATGGAGTTATGAGGATCTAAAGTCCTATGATACCTCTGTTATCCAACATACTATCCCTCTCAAGCCTGATCAAAAACCCTTTAAACAAAAATTGAGGAGAATCAATCCTATGCTTCTCCCAACAATGGAACAAGAGGTACAGAAAATGTTCAAGGCAGGCATCATAGCACCTATTAGATTCTCTGAGTGGATTTCAAACTTAGTCCCTACAAGAAAGAAAACTGGAGAAATAAGGCTTTGTGTAGATCTCAGGAACTTGAATCAAGTATCCCTCAAAGATAATTATCCCTTACCCAAGATGGATCACATCCTCCAAAGAGTGGTAGGTGCCTCAAGGATATCACTACTTGATGGATTCTCAGGCTTCAATCAAATCCTGGTGCACCCTGATGATCAAGACAAAACAGCTTTTACAACCCCATGGGGAACTTTCAAATATGTAAAAATGCCTTTTGGGCTGAAAAATGCAGGGGCAACATTTCAAAGAGCAATGGATATTGCTTTTGCCAAGGAGATTCATGACTTTTTAGTCATTTACTTAGATGACCTCACCCCTTTTTCAAAATCTGACCAAGAACATTTAAAACATTTGAGACAGATCTTCCTAACATGCAGGAAATATGGAATTTCATTGAATCCCAAGAAATCCCTGTTTGGTTTAGAGGAAGGTAAACTATTGGGCCACATCATTTCTAAAGATGGCATTAGGATTGATCCAGACAGGATACAAGCTATCTTACAAATGCCCCACCCAAGAAATATCAAAGAATTGCAGGGATTTTTGGGAAAAATCAATTTCTTGAGAAGGTTTATCCCAAACTTAGCAGAACTAATCAGATTACTAAATAACATGCTAAAGAAAGATTCAAAAGTAAAATGGACAGTTGAAGCAAACCAAGCCTTTGAAGGTATAAAGCTGGCCCTTACCCAAACCCCAGTCTTGACCAATCCTCAATTTGACAGAGAATTTATCATTTTCTCTTTTGCCTCCCAGCATACTATTGCTGTTGTTTTGTTACAGAAAGATGACCAAGGAAATGAGAAACCCATTGCTTTCTTTAGTAGAGCTCTTAGAGATGCTCCCCTAAAATACCAAATCATGGAGAAACAAGCTTATGCTTTGGTTAAGGCCATCAAAGACTTTAGGATCTACATCCTCTATTCACATGTTATAGCTTATGTACCAAGTCCTATTGTTAAAGACATTCTCACCCAAGAAAATTTAGAGGGCAGAAGAGGGAAGTGGATTGCCAACATTTTGGAATTTGATATTGAGATAAAACCTACAAAACTAATAAAAGGGCAAGGTTTGGCCAAACTAATGACAGAAGTAAACTTCCAAGCCTTAGACATCAACCAGCTGGACAGTGAACCGGAGCTGGCGACTCCAAAGATCAATGTAGCCTTTGAACAATCCCCTTGGTACTCTGATATATGTTATGTATTGCAAAACCTGTGTGCTCCCCCAGGATTGTCCAGAACTAAATGTAGGTTCTTAAAAATGAAAGCTTCTAAATTCTGTGTTATGGATGGAAATTTATTTTGGAAAAACCATGAAGGGATATTGCTAAACTGCCTAATTGAGAATGAAACTGACAATATCATAAAATAATTTCATGCAGGTGACTGTGGTGGACACTTGTACTGGAAGTCCACTGTGGATAAAATACTAAGGGCTGGTTACTACTGGCCCACCATGTTCTCTGATGTCAAGAAATTCACAACCTCATGTCATAAATGTCAAGTGTTTGAGGGAAAGAGACAGTTACTGCCACTTCCCTTAAAGCCTATTGCAACAGAGAGACCTTTTCAACAATGGGGCTTGGATTTCATTGGGGAAATTCATCCCTCATCTTCAGGCCAACATAGATGGATCTTAACAGCCACAGACTACTTCACCAAGTGGATTGAAGCTGCTCCATGCAGACAAGCAAATGATTCAACAATCATTCAGTTTTTGGAGAATAACATATTGGCTAGATTTGGTTGTCCTGACAAAATAATAACAGACAATGCTGCTGCTTTCAAATCCAAGAAAATGGTGAATTTCTTCCACAAATTTCACATTACCTTAGGCCATTCTACTGCATACTACCCCCAAGGAAATGGCCTTGCTGAGTCTTCAAATAAAAGCCTGGTAAACATTATAAAGAAAGTGCTAGAAGAGAACAAAAAGAATTGGCATAAGAAGCTTGTGAATGCTCTATGGGCAGATAGACTAACGACCAAGAGATCAATTGGGACCAGCCCATATGAGTTGGTTTATGGATTAGAAGCCAAATTTCCTTCGTCACTAGGAGTGCCTGTTATGAAACTCCTTCAAGAAAGCCAAGCTGAACCAAATGATATGCAAAGAAGGATCAATCAAATAATATGTTTACAGTAAACTAGAGACCAAGTTTTCAGCAGAGTTCAAGTTCTACAAGAAAAATTAAAGAAGGCCTTTGACAGAAGAACTAAGGCAGAAGATTTCAACATTGGTGACAAAGTCCTCAAGTGGGATTCAAGAAGGGAAGATAAAGGAAAACATGGAAAATTTGATTCCCTTTGGAGAGGACGATTTGCTATCCAAGCAGTACAAGGAAACAACACTTATTTCCTTAAAAGTCTTAAAGAAACTGATTTGGATGAAGGTCCTGTGAATGGCAGGATGCTCAAGCACTATTTTGACTACCACCCATAAGTGCAGCCTGAGTTCTCCCTTGTACATATCCACATGTATATATTACTTTCTGTTAAGATGTAAAAATGCAGTTTCTCAAAAGTTTTATTGTCTATCAGCAAAAGATAAATAGGTTCAGATATCTACCAAGAAAGGGAAGATCACAATTTTGGCATTTCAAAGCAGCAAACTTCAAAATTTTGATAAAAGCAGTCAAGGGCCAAGGCAATCTGACCTGCTGTTCTTGGTCTTTCAAATGAAAAACCATCCCCATGTGGAGCCACTGTTAGCTACCTATATCAATAGGTTTCATATTTCATGATTGGCAATGAAAAAGGTCCAAATATGCTCTGCTTTGATGATGCAAAGATCACATATTTCCAAGAGAATACAATCTGTGCTTATAGCTTGATGTGGACTCAATTTTGATGGATGGTCCAACAGCCTAATCTAGATCATGCCATGTTTTAAATTTCCAGTTGTAGAATAGAGAAGGAAGTCTGTCCAAACTGTTTAATCTTGGCAGACAAGTAGCTTAGGTAGAGAAGTAAGGCTCCCAACTGCTTAATCTGGGGCCTTGGAAGAAATAAGGGTAGCAATAGATAGAAAATCAAAAGGAAAAAAAACCAGAGAAAAGAAAAGGCAAATAAGGTTCTGCAAGTCCAAGTGCACCCTCCAAGAAGAAACAAAAAATGCTAGGCAAATAGATGGGTAGGCAGATGAGGTTGCAGAAGTGTCATTCCTTACAATTGAAGGTGTGCTAACCTATTTCACAAAGCAGAATCAATGGATTGAGAAGTCCTTCTTCTCTATCAGGTTGCGGCAAAGCAAAGAAGCATGTCTAACTTCCCACTTATCCCCTTTCCCATTCATTACTAATATCCCCTCATCAGCTGAGATTCATGGAAGAATTGGTGGTTTTATGGTGGTTCTTAGTCCTATTAGAAGCCACATTTCTTGTCTAAAACTCTTTTCATTTTGCTCTACTCCCTAAGCTAAGTTATTTTCAAACAAACTTAGTGGTATCTCCCTTCATCCACCCTTTTTCATCCATATTAACCCTAACTCTATTATATAATTCCCCTATGTTACCCTTTCCCTAGTATTATAACACCATGGTGTATAAACCCCAAACATTGTATAAATATCCCTCCCCTTGGCATTATAGCCATATGTTCTCTGTCAGGGATCAAAATGACATCTGGTCACTTTGATAAACCTAAGTCTAACCCCCCTCCCCTCTTCTGAATTCATTTTGCCCATTAAAACCTTCATTTGCTAAGAAAACCTGGAAAGAACCCTTTTTACCTATAACCCGCTTCATCTGCAAATAACACACCAAAAACCCACTTTTTGCACTTATCCAAAGTATTGGCACATATTATTTTATTTTCAAAATACATTGAAAAACATTACAAACCACCGCATCCCAGAGGTGTCCGCCGAGCACAAATCCCGAAAGAAGTATTATTTTAATCCCGGCCCCCTTCCGTATTGACCAATCACTTCACCAACCCGTCAACCGTCCGATCGAGCGCTTTTGATCGGACGGCCATTATACATATCGGGTTGGGCCCGACGTCCGACAGTTAGCACCCGAGAAACTGTCAGAGGATGACGTCAGGCCTCTGCCACGCGTCGCCCTCACAATTTCTCGGGTTGCCCTCTGACAAAACCATCGCCGTATGGTAGGCGGTCCGAGAAAACCATTACCGCTTTTTCGTTTACCACCAGTTTTGCCATGCTCGCGTCATCACCGCGTCAGGACCACGTCACTGCCACCCTGCCGCCGCATCAGCTCCTTCATCCGCCCCTGCGCTGATATGTCCGCCACCTCACTATCCCCGTGGACCAATCATAGCTCGCCACATCACCCGATGACGTCATGCTGACGTCATCCGACCTTGACCCCACCTGATGACGTCATGCTGATGTCATCCAAAAAACGCGCCAATATGCCAAAAATCCATATTTTGGCCAATTTTCGCGTTTTTTTCATACTTTTGCCAATTCGCTGTTGCTTTCTCTGCATGGTTTTTTCACGTCCAAACTTGCACCACCTTGCTGAAATCGATTTGGAGACCTCCGGCGCGCCATTTCTACATACATTCGTGACCGTTGCTCGCTGTTTACCAGGTATTTACCCTTGTGAATCCTTCATACGCCTAATTTGTCTGTGAATTCCCTCAAAAAGCTTAAAAGACACCGAAACTTACAAATTTCCGGTAAAATTCCTGTGTCTAGCCCCCATTCGCAACTGTGAGGTCGAAAAGCACCAGCTGAGCCTTGTTTGCCCACATTCTCATAAGAAACTGTACTCTGTTCGTGCAATCGCGAACCAGTCACTCAAACTGTACATACCTGCTAAAAGAGACAAATTGATACTAGACATTGGTCTTATTTACACTTCAAAGCAGTATTTCAATTGCTGCAGCTGTTCATTTGCCCTCTATTCCTTGAAATTCACACTTCCATCGCATAAGAACTCTTCTGTGCTATTCTTCTCACTCGAACCAGTTCACATACAATTCAGAAGCCTCATTAGCCATGGAGACACCAATAGCCCTGAATATCCAGCCTCTGAATGCCCCTCAAAGGGAGATAGCATGGAAAGCCCTGGGAGATGTAGATTATCAGATGTTAGATTGGTTTCCAATGGGTTCCAAGTTCAATATTCACATGCTAAATGAATTGAAAGCTCAACGCCTTAATGGAGCTGATATTTTAGGGATTTGGGACTCAAATTTGCCCATCTACAACCTCCCTCAAGTCAATGCCCTTCCAGACTTGATCCACAAATGCCAGGAATGCTATGATCCTTGCCAGAGAGCTGTTCTCAGTCCTACAGGCTCAGTTTTGTTCTTTATCACCCCAGAAACCATAAATGAGATGCTGCATTTCCATACTGCAAGGCCATTGACCCCTCTTTCCATGTTGGATTTAATAAAGAAGGGGAGTAATCTGTCAAGTGCCCAGATTACCAAAATTAACCAGTTATTTGTACAGCCAAGCTCTGAAACTATAAGGACTCCTCCTATTGGATATCACTACCTGAATGACCTGGGCAGAATGCTAGTGGATTTTATCAGCTATGTCCTGGGATATAAGGGAATTGAGGATGTTGATGACACTATAATGGCAATGTTGTCCATGTTTTCTCCTGGAAAGCCTCCAGCTGTACACTATGACTATGCCACCTATATTGCAGAAAAGATCCATGAACAGCTAATGAATCTACCAAGGGAAAGGGTGTTCAGATACACCTCATACATCTACCACCTGTTCTTGTTTTATCAGCCAGACAATTTCTCCATTCCCCTCAAGAAACTTAATGCCCAGGGAAATCCAAGGTCAGTTGTGTTTTGGACTTCAGTTTTCCATAATGTCTCTCAATCACCATACACATACTGTGAATTTATAGACCTGTTCATTCACCCAGCTATGACATTGCTGTATGGTGTCCCTCCTCCAAGGTTAACCGATGACATGCAGAGAATTCTCCATCTCTCCAAATCCTACAGCATTGGTGATTGGTATTTTTACCAACACCACACAGTGATCAGAGTATATGGCTGTGAATTGGACCCTTACATGCTGCCAAGATATGTCCCTATGAGACTGTTTGCCCTAGAATACTTCAGGTAGTTTGGAAATGCTGACTACATCCATTTCCAAAGCAAAAACAAGAAGGTACAACTGAAGGTAAGGAGCCAGCTAGGCCCTTTTTTGTACAACAAAAGAGAGGAGGGATGGAAGGAGGCAGATATGATCCTAGCAGGCCTCAAATTGCAAACCAGTTTCAAATGGTCACCTTATGACCGTAATCATTTTATTTCCCTCAGGAGGATAAAACACAAATTGGGTAACTATTCACATGTTAGGCTGCCTCATATTGAAAAGTATGCAAATTCTTTAAGCTGGAAAGAGGGCACTCTAGAAGAGCCAATCTCTAGAGAGCAGATACTAGAGAGAGAGGCTAGGAATATGCAAAAAGAGGCTGACTTGGAAACTTGTGGACAGGTTTCCTTATCATATCAAAGGCAACTTGGAGCAGCTGCCTCTTCTTCAACAACACATCAGCAAGCTGCCATGGACACTCAACAGACAGGCAGCAAAGGCAAAGGAAAGCAGGTGGAACAAGAGCAACCACCTCCCATGACTGAAGACCAAACAGATAAAGAGATGGAACAGCAAGAAGAAGTGCAGCAGCAGGTAGAGCAACAGCAACAACAGGAATCACAGCAAAGAGTAGGGCAGCATGACAGAGAGCAGCCCACACAGCAAGAAGGGGCAGTTGAGGCCCCAATTCTCACTGAGCAGCAGGCTCAAAACATAGTACCTCCTAGGCAAGAAGCAGTTAATGAAACCTCAGTCCTCCAAACTCCACAAAAGGAGGATGTAAGCAGGAAAAGGGATAGAGAGACTCCCTTGACTACATCAATAAGTCATGGTGAGAAGAGGCACAGGATGAACCCCCTTTCAGAGGAAGAGATGCCTATAGGGCAATCTTTGGGTATGGGCCCGCCCAGTTTGGAGGCATCTGCAAGTTCCTTCCAACAGGAACAAGAGAGGACAGTGGGAGGAGAAGTCAGCTCCTCTAGCCAGCAGAGAGAGGGTGAACTGAGCATTAAACAACAGTTCATTGAAATAAAGAAAAGGAATGAGCCCATAAAAATACAGCTGTATAACCATTTGTTGAAAATGGCTCCCACCAACCAGCAGCGACTAATGTCTGCATATGATGTCCAGGAGGGCAAGATGATCATGAGTCACCTCATACCAACTACTTTGCAGCCACAGTCCCCTTCAGATTACTTAAGGACCAATCTTGAGGTCCTGGCCAAGGACATCCACCCAATGGATAAAATTGAATTGCATAAACAAACAGGTGAGATGGTCTATGCTTCCTTGGCAGACAAGACATTGGATAACTACAGGCTAGAAAATAGCCTTAATAATACAGCTGCCCAACTTGAGTTGGAAAGGGCATCCTCTCAAGCAAAGGACAACAGAATAAGGTCCTTAGAAGATATAATTATTGAGATTGGGCATGATCCCAAAGATATCAAGGGCATACAAGAAATATTAAAATTGAGGGATGCAGATATGGCAGCTTTAAGAAGAAAGATCAAACTCCCAGCCACAATTCACACTCAAACAGATGAAGTAGCTCAACAAAGGCATGATCAAGATGCCACAACTTTGCTGGTGTCTCTCTATAAGCAGCTTATCCAGACACAAGAAAAGCTGGGAGAATCAGAGGCTGCGCAGGCAGCATTACAAGCAACCCTGAAACAAAGAGAAGAAGATCGGACCTCCCAGCCTCCTCCTCAAATCATTAACCTTGAGGAAGCTGCTCCAACTACTATTCCTCCTCCTCAATAGACTGAACAAGCAGCACCATCTACTTCAGCACCACCAACAACAGAGCAGGCCCCTAGCTTGGATATGCAAAAGCTAAGAAATGAGATTCAGGCCCTGGAAGCTCAAATGACAGAGCTGAATGAGACCAGGGAGAAATTGGCCAAAGTAAATGATAGATATGACAAATCCAAGCAGTCTGTGGCAGAAAAGGGCAGGGAGATAAAAGCCCTCAAAGACAGGATCAAAGAGCTAGAGAATGAGCTCAAATTAGATAAGGTTGTGACTGAGCTTAAAGTAGTGCTGTGGGCTAATATTGGCCAATCTATTAATGACCAATGGCAGTATATTGAAACAATCCATGAGCAGTTAGAGCTCATTCCAAAAGCACAGACTGAAATTCAGAGATCAAGGGCTACTCTAAGCAACATGCCTGAAGTGGCCACCAGGATGATTAATGTGCTTAACAATAGAACAAGTACTCAGTTGGCTACCATGGGAATCTCAAACAGAACTGAGACCATTCAGTTAATCAAGAGGGTTCTTACACTGAGAAACTTGGTGCAGACATTAGAGAGAAGAACCCAGGACATGCAGACTGAGGTAAACAGGTTTATGGAGAAATTTCAGGTATTAGAAAATAGAGGGCTCCCTAGCTTACTGAACAGCGCAGGGAGACTGTTCACACATGAGCAGTATGCCAAGAGGGTCAATACATTTTCCACAAGTCAGATCAATGAGAAGCCCAGCACCTCAGAGGAAACAGGGCCAGCCACAGGACAGACTCTCTACAACAGAGTAGAAAGTTTATTTTTTATAATGAATGAAATTAAACACCTGTTTGAAGTGCCTCCCAATTTTTATAAATATACAGAGGCAGAGGAGACTATGGATGCAATTCTCAGGCATCAACTACCTACACAAGAATGGTGGACTAAGGCAATACAGATGATTTTATAAACAGGAAGCCATTCAATAAATTTTGTTCATGGAAAATGCAAATTGTCATACACAGGACAGTTTAAAAGAATCAGCATGCATTAAAGATTAAAGCTGAGCCAACTCAGTAGAATTTACGGCCAACAAAGCAAGGTGAGAAGCTACAGGTGTCCAGGCCGAGAAACTACAGTAGAGCAGCTCCAAAAGCGCATTTCTCAGCATTAATGCAGATCACTCCAACCGACTCAGTGGCCTCCAAAGGCCAAAATATCTTCTGACAGGCATAAAGATGCATTTACTTTGTATTCAATGATGTAATAACTTTCTTATCTAAATATCTTGAAAAGTTGGTGAACATATTCATTTCTGAGATAACTTAGCACTCAGATATTTTGTACAACCGATTGTATATATTTGCCCCTCACACAAGCTTGCAGGGGTTGTTGTTGATTTCTCTTGAAGAAGTTCTTATGCTGTAATCTTTTCAGAGTTTAATAAACAAAGTGATGGAATTTCTCAAAGTTCTGGAGTGTTGAATGCGTTTTGGTGTTTGTTGAAAACTGCAGGATTCCTGTGTACCTCACAATACAATAAGTTTTTCTGTAACTCTCTTTGTTATGTGTTTCAATCTGTTGCAATCCATATATGTTTCTAATTTCTAAGTATTTAGCAACAAAGAAAAAGAATAGCCTTCAGGATTTATTCATGCAATACCCTGAGCTCAATCTATGTTGTTAATGAATGTTTTCTTCAACTATAATCTTGATAAGTGTAATTATTAATTGCTGCACTTTCAGAATATATCTTTCACAGTGACCTTTGTTTCAGGAATTCAAGTTTGCTCCTGAGCAACATGTTTCACTTTCACATCACCAGCTTAATGGAGAATTCTTAATTGCTTTCTGTTGGCTGACCATACATCACCACTTAAGTTTAAATTTTGTTTGTTTGAGATACCCAATAGGCCCTGCAGTCTGAACATCATCACTCCAGCATTTCAAAACAGTTCACAGCTCTAGACTCCATTGCCCAATGATATACTACTCTCTGAACACTACATCTTAAGCACTGAAAGAAGTCCTTCAACCAAAACATAAACCAAAAACCTGAGCATAATAGCTAGCCTAAAATACCCTCATAACAGAGACAAATCATAAAGAGAGAGCCCTCTCTGATTACAGTTTGGCTAGGAACTGTGATCCAAAGATTGGTTAGTGGTTACCCCGGCCGTATTCCCTTGGGAGTCATAGGGAAAAACCTTGGTGTTAACACACTCAACTACCCGTACCACCATTTCCAAAACCATACATTGGAATAGCTCAACCTAATTGCAAAGCTGAGGCACAACATGTCCGAACAACTCCTCTTGAGCTCAATGATCTTCACCATAGCTCAGGAAGAGTATTGCAAAAAAGAGACTATATTGAAAGCATTGAAGGACCACATCAGACAAAAGAAGATTCAGAAGAGGAAATCAAAGAGCCATGGGCTTTACTTGATGAAGAGAAGACATCAGAAGCAGAGATAAAGAAAGATCCCTCATGGTTACCATCAAATATTCCATGTATTCAAGAGAAAGATCAGCAAAAAGAGGAAGATGAGAAAGTCATGTTAGAGGGTGACATGAAACGTGATCCAGATCAAAAAAAGAACCAAGGATATCAGAGCTATATTGAGATATGGTTTCAGAAGGTCACTAAGTTGCAGCAGTACTCACTTCTTCAGCTATGTTTGATCCCTTCAAAGTCAAATCATTTGGTCTCTGAGATCCGGATAGCTGTCAAAGCATGCATTTCAAGCCTCCACATCAGTTTATCTCTAATCTCGATGTGCACATGTCTCCATTGGAAGTATTCTTATACTTGAGAACGATTTTGTTTTTCAAGTAGGGTAGGGTAGAAAAAAAAAAAAAAAAAAAAAGAGAAAAAAGAAAAAGAAAAAAATGAAAAAAGAGGAAAATAGAAATCTAAGGTGAAAACCTCCTCGGAGGCGCCTTAGATTGGCGCATTGATTGAAAACCTCCATGAGGTGGTCAATGGGTTGGGAAAAAAGAGAAAAGAGAATAAGATCTCTGAGTGAAAACCTCCCTTGGAGGCGCCCAGGGCAGGCAATTAGGGTGAAAACCTCCATGAGGCGCCCTAGTTATTTTTCAAAAAAAAAAAAAAAGAGAAAAAGAAAAAGAAAAATAAATATAATTTCCATTGAATAATTTCAGGTTGCAGCAATAACATTGCAGGTCAGGAGGATCACTCAAAACAAAGACAAAGGAGTTTTTGTGCCTTCTAGAGGAAGTTCTATATTTCTACCGGAAACATCATGTAGAACCTTCAAGTGAGCCAGATTCGATTTTGGAAGGGGATCTAAAGCTTGGAATCCATTGGTTATGCCTGCAAGCATCCATGTTCCCATTCCTCACCCTTTTCCATCATCTTTTCCACCTCATTGTGCTTCTTCATTGTGCTTCTACAGGAAGTTCCTGTAGAAATTGTAGGAAGCTAGAAATGGATTTCAAAAAGGTGGTTTGGCGAACATGGTAGCTTCCTCAAGGGTTCAGAAGTCCTCCTGCACTTTTCAAACTCCTCCTCCATCATCTCCATGCCTGCATCACAACCCAAGTTCATTTTTCATACCATGCAACAAAACTATAAAATGCCTTGAAGCAAAAATACCTAGAACAAAATTTGTTTCTTCCATAACTTGAAAACCATGCATCCATTTGAAAAACCATTTTACAGGGAATTGTACAGGGGTGATGGCAACATGCTTGAGCAGTTTCAGCCAATTCCAGTGGCCATTTTTGCATTTTCTCCATATTCGTGTGTCCGTTTCAAAACCTGTTTCATGGGGAGATACATATGGGTGATAGTAACCTATCCAAGCAATTTTAGCCAATTCCGATGCACGGTTTCCGAGAAATTGATCTCTAAAATCTTCAGCCATTTTCCATTTTTCTCTAAATTTGTGCATCCATTGATTGCAATTTTGCTATGGAAGATGCATAATGATGATAGAAACGTGCTCAGCAAGTTTTAGATCGATCCGGTTTACCGTTTGGGAGAAATGGCGAAAACAAGTTTCTGTCCAGTGAAAATTCAGCAGCAGCAGCTTGAGGGTGCAGATCTGAGCGTGGAAATGAACTCCTGCAGCATGCATCCGACCAGAGGACACCTGCACAAGGAAAACAACCAAAAATCATCAGCCAAGCCCTCATGCAACCAAAGAATCCAGGCATGCAACAGCAAAATATGAGCATGCAGCAGCAAAAAGCACCTCACAGCAACCATCTGACTTCAGGTACGTGACTAAACCTTGTTCCTCTATTGCATGAATCTAATCTAAGCACTGCATGAATGAATGAGATGGGGGGATTCAGCCAGGAAGCTAGCCATATTCGATTGCACTCATCCAGGCAAAAATCACGCAGCATGCATGGGTAAGTCATTCACGTGGAAGTTTAAAAACACAGTTAGTGGTAGATCTGTTGAACTCCAGTGCACAGGACGTCAAATAATTAACAGATAGAGGAGAACATACAGTTTATGACATCAAGGTAGTTTGAATAAAGATAGCACACGTTTTTTCCAGCTCACTACAAATCACGCAGTAGTTAAAGAAGGCTCGGCTGAAACTCACGAACTGCTGTTCATCTGCACTTTCCACATCCTCAACTAAAGTGTGCACAATCGGTTAATTGGTTTTCTATCATCAACTCATTGATGGTTGTTTTATTTCTCTCCGAAATGGTTGCAATAATCATGATGCGAAAATTTGTACCG
Organism: Pinus tabuliformis; assembly: GCA_031772625.1. Lineage (NCBI taxonomy): Eukaryota > Viridiplantae > Streptophyta > Pinopsida > Pinales > Pinaceae > Pinus > Pinus tabuliformis. The sequence continues at coordinate 329,169,498 of CM062808.1, forward strand.
GGATATCTCAAAATATAACCAATTAGAAAAACAGGATGAGGCTCAAGAGGAAATAGGATGGAAGTCAGTCCATGGAGATGTGGTCAGGGTCCCAACCAATGCAAGCTTACTTTGTGTTTATGTGGGAACTGGAGTTCAGTTTTTTGCCATGACACTAGTGACAATGATATTTGCAGTCCTTGGTTTCCTTTCTCCTTCGAACCGTGGAGGTTTCATGACAGCTATGCTGCTATTGTGGGTGTTTATGGGTTTGTTTGCAGGGTATGCATTGTCACGTCTATATAAGATGTTCAAGGGCACAGAATAAAGGAGGAACACGCTGAAGCCAACATTCTTGTTTCCAGGCATTGCCTTTTGCATTTTCTTTATTCTCAATGCACTGCTATGGGAAAAAATTTCAGCTGGTGCAGTTCCTTTCGGGACTATGTTTGCCTCAGTCCTTTTATGGTTTGGAATTTTTGTACCATTGGTCTTTGTGGGTAGTTACTTTGGCTACAAGAAACCTAAAATTGAAGATCAAGTGAAGACCAATAAAATCCCCAGGCAGATTCTAGAGCAAGCTTGGTATATGCAGCCCATTTTCTCAATACCAATTGGAGGCATTTTGCCTTTTGGAGCTGTATTCATTGGACTGTTCTTCATATTAACTTCAATATGGCTGCATCAGTTCTACTGTATATTTGGGTTCCTGTTCATTGTCTTTGTGATCCTCATTGTTACATGTGCAGAGATCACCATTGTCCTGTGCTACTTTGAATTGTGCGGTGAAGATTACAACTGGTGGTGGAGATCTTATTTGACTGCAGGCTCCTCAACATTTTACTTGTTTCTCTATGCCACATTCTATTTCTTCACCAAGCTGGAGATGACAAAGCTTGCTTCTAGAATTTTATATTTTGGCTACATGCCCATCATGTCATACTCATTTTTTGTTCTGACCGGTACAATAGGTTTCTATGCATGCCTTTGGTTTGTGCGGACAATATACTTATCAGTGAAGATTGACTGAGGCTCTGCATGCAGCTACCATTTTTCAGAGGGGCCGTTTAAATTTTGGTTTAGGGGAATGGTGCTTGCTCCTTTTATGTTGTTTTAGAGGTTTTTGGGTAACATTACAGGAGACACCAATGTCTATGTGCTGCTGTGGGAGTTAACGCTGAAGATGTTGCAGAAACACAATGCCGAGAGGGGGCCTCCCAACACAAGCAGAAGGGTCCCTACCAAGTTACCAAGCATCCTCACATCCACTCCCTCCATGAACACTCATTTTTTCAAGGTTCGGACAAAATCTGGTCATGGTTCAACCTTCTACAGGAAGCTACAGGACTTTCTACAGGAAGTTCTGTATTTTTACCAAAAACATCCTGTAGAAGCCTTTAGGCAGGCCAAAATCAATTATGGAGAGGGATTTGAAGCTAGAAGTCTATTGAGGAGGCATACAACCACTCTTTTCTTCCATCCCCCACTGTTTTCATCTTCTTTCACCACCATTGCCACCATCAGATTGAATATACTTGCACAATCATACCAAAGATGAAACTTCTCTAGGAAAAGGAGCACAGGCAGTGGGAAGAAAAAAAAAGCATGGTTTCATGACAAAGAAGAGGACATCACTTCAGAAGCTTGGCATGACAGGGAGGCCACCAGGGCCATCAAAGATGAGGAGATAGATTGGTTGCTCAGAGGATGAGCAACACTTTCAGTAGGGGGGTGATGATGAGCCCCAAAAATGGATAATTATTTGGGCTCATTCAACCTCCTAATTCGACTTAATCCACAATTCTCATTAGTTTATTGCATGTTTTTGATTATATTTATGCTAATAGAGTGAATTGGGTTAGTCGTTATGCCAACAAGTCTAATGGGTGCTTTGTGTAGCCTTTTTGGTCAATTTGGAGACAAAATTGAAGGTTTTAATGAGCACTTGGCAGCCAAATTCGTGGGAGAACAAGGGAGAGGATTTGTAGGAAGGTATCCCCTTCATTTATGGGCCCTTACCTCAAATTCTCCACCATCAGCTCGGAGTTCAAGGGCCACCAAATCAATTAGCACAAGGGCAGCCAAGCAAGTCAAGTAGGATTGTTGTTAACTACAAGTTTTGGGCAGCTGAGTCCCTAAAGTTTAGGAGGACTGTTGGGGTCCTCAATTTGTATAAATAAGAAGGCTTAGGGCCTTATTTTGGGTTAGCTAGTAGTTAGCCAGTAGTTAGTCATTTTTTAGTTCGATTTTTAGGCAATAGATTAGCTTTGCTTTCAGCTCATTTTCAAGTTTCCCTTGTGGACAGTTTTGATGTAACTCTTCTTTTCTTGCTCAATAAAGATGAATCCAGCTTCGCACCAGCTCTAAATCTCTCTTAGGAGGCTGTAGCTCTTGGGGTTGGGCCCATCTCAAGTGCCCAATACCTCCTTTGTTTACTTTCATGTGTCTTTTCTACATTCTTAGAATAAAATCTGCTATTTAGATTTAAATATTGTGTTGTTATTTAGGTTGCTTTTGATGATTAAAAAGGTTCTTCATGTTCAGATTTACTTGATAGGTTAATCATAGGGAATATATTCAGAAAAAGGCTACCAAGTACTTTGGATCTCACCTCCCCTTCAGTGGAATCATGAGCTGGGACCAATGTAACCTTGCTGTCCACAAAAACACATTCTTTGCTTCACCATGCAATTAATAGTGTTGGATTCTTAGTTGTCGAACTTGATATCAGTTTTGATTGCATGATTTAGTTTATGATTGCTTAGTTGCATAGTCATTTCACGTATTTCATTTCGAATAAACTTCTGTTCATTTCCTTTTGTTGTTAGGTCAGATTAGAGTGAAGTAACTAGGTCATAGGTTTTATAAGTGTTTGTTTGTTTAGTTTGAAAAATAACTTGCAAAGCACCTGTTATCCTTCTCTATCTACCCATAATCCATCAGATAATCTGCTCCAACCCTTAGTCCATGATTTGTACCCTTCATTTGCCATACTTTCCCCACCTTGCCCTAATTCTTACATTCTTGTGCATCATCGCTTACTCCATCCTTGAACAAATCCAATCACTCCTTAGCCTCATCCACCAAGTCCTAGAACTCTTCACACCCCTATTTCACCTCCATACTCATTCCTCCATCTTTTTCCCTCCATCCATGCTCCAAAATCCCATTTCGAAACATCCTGTAGAAGAATTACAGAACATCCTGTAGAAATCCTGAACATCCTGTAGAACCCCTGCAGACTTCCTGTAGAAGCTCATAAACACAGTTTCTTGGCAGCCAAACTTTATGAGACTCTCTGGAAGGGTGTTAGGGACCCCTTAGACCCTCTCTGAACCTTCCCAACCTTTCCCAAGCATTTCTCCTCCTTGATCCACCTCTGCACAGTCAAAAATAGTTAGAAGCACATGCATGATAATTCCAACAACTTAAACAAAAATACAAAAAGATGTTTTCTTCAGATAGAGGTAGTCTAGACACATGTATTTTACCTTCATAGAAGTAATGGCATCTCTTTTAGTAGTTTGCATGCTCTCCTTTGCGTCCGTAGGACTAGCTGGTAGAATTAGGGTTTGCTAGGGTTTGCGTTTCTTTTTGGCTTTCAGTTTCTTTCCGCAAGTAGATCAACTTCCTTTGAGTTAGCTTTCATCCATCAATTAAAAAGCTTCTTCTAAGAGCTCATAGAAGTTGGTTTAAGCTGCTAGCGGACTTGTGCCAACTGACCAAGTGACAGCTGCGGCAAGAGCTAGTACTTGTGCATACAGCACCGTCGCTTCCAAGTTTGTTACGAACTACCGGGTTGATAAAATTAAAGAAGGGAGTTCCAGGAGTTGTAGCATTATTGCTTGAATACTGGGGCCCACCACATGGTTAAAGATTGTTCCTCAAAAGTGATTGGATCTTTTATAACAAATTATGCAACTAATTTTTGAGTCTTGGCCATGCATGATACCACCCTATCTAAAACAACAACACTATCCACTTCCATATATGTGGGTCCTTCTGCATGCCTGGACCACTTTTTACTCAATCTTTTACTTTTTGATGAACTAAAAATGTGGGATTTTTAAAAGGTGACACATAGGGGTGGTTATTTTACATATCCTGCATTAGAATCATGATCATTACTCTATCCTTGAATGGGTGTAGTATAAATTTTTCAATTCAATTTTGTTATAATTTTCTTACACTCAATTTATCAATCTAGGTTGATAAACTTGTGAGGTGCAAACATAATATGTACAAGATAAAAGTTAAATTGGTTGTCACCTCTAAGTTGAAATTAGCAACTAAACTCAGGAAGCAAGTAAAAATATTAATATATTCACACAAGCTTGAAATGAAATCACTCTTACTTGACTTAAGAATACTTCAAACTAGGCATATACTAGGATCTCTCACACAAATCCAAGTTCTCTATGCAATCATATTCAAAATGCCAAGATTTCACTCAAATGATGGGAAAATGATCAAAGGGGTTTTCAATCAAAAAGGATAACTAATGCACTAGGGCCTTACTTACCAATGGAGGCAAGCTGACATTAGTAGTCTTTTAATCAACATAGTTAATCTTAGACCCAATACTAGTTACAAAGATGAGAAAGAATTACATCCTTCCCAATCTATGAGAATGAAGATGAGAAATCACTCATAGTATTCTACTCATATTTTTAACTACCATTTAATTGAATCATCATTCTATTCTAGGAAAGTGATAAATGAAAGAAAGGAACTATGGTGTTGGAAAGGTTCAAGGTTCAAGGGAAAATTCCTCAAGAGGTTGTGGGTTTCTTCTCCTAACAGATTGGTGAATGGCACTCCCGGTTCCTTGTTTAATTTGACCATATAGGTTTATTTTCAAACAAAAATTGACCTATGGTAATAAAAAAAACATTATAGAAAGAAATACAAATTCAATGATGTAATGAAATTGTCACTTAGATCCTACAATGCAACTATCATATCTATGATAGTCAAGCCAAAGTAGATCGTCCTAATAAAACCAAAATATATTTATGCTAATAAAACCTTCCTCACACCAAAATATGCTAATCAAATCTAAGTATACTCAATTAATATGTAATCTCATAACTGATTTCTTATTAAAATTTAAATACCTAGGAACTAGGAACTAGTAACTAGTACTTAATAACTAGTATAAAATATCTAATAAATATTTATTTTAACCATAAAATTTATTCAAATACTTTAAATATTAAATAATGCTCCTTGAATATATTTAAACTTTAGCAAGTGATGCATTCTATTGCAACGTAATTAAACAAGTATGGATACTCATTCAAGACTAAAAGACTAGGATTGTTCTACTAAAAAATCTGTCACATAACTAGCTCATAAAGCTTGTGTCTGAATAATATTAAAAAAATTAAGAAATGAAGATTACAATAAAAAAAATAAGAAAGAGAACATATATAAACAACAACTTAAAAACTAGATGTTAAGTCTATCTACACACTAACTAATGAGCTAATTCATAGTTTGATTTACATATGAATGTAAACTGACGTGGGCAATAGATACAAATAAGAGAATATGAAGGAAATAAATAAGAAATGACAATTATTTACCAATTATTTATGCAACAAAAGACAAAGTGCACTAACTCAAGATATAGGGGCCCTCCATGGATAAGGGTTCACCATGGATCAAGCAAGCACATGAAACTAAAACCATGAGCGAAGACTTCAAAGAGACCTCATTACTTGATGAAAAATACTAAGGAAAGGTCTGAAAACTGAGTCTAAGATCTAAATTCTAATTCTGACTTCTCAAGAAAAATTGCATACATAAATAAGCCATGTTTCCTTGCCTTTATAGGAAAAAAAACTTAACCATAACTCCAAAAAAAATGGTTTAGATCATGTGTAGCCTATTCTAAGGGTAGAATATGGTCCATTTGACCCCATTGGTTCCTAAAATTTTGGATACAATCTTTAAAATTTGGATCTAGGAAATTTTTGGCAAAACGTGCTATGTTTTAGCTTCCATAGAGCCCACATTGACCGTGCGTTGACCAAGCATCTAAGGAAAATTCCAGCTCAAATGAATAGGAATTTCACCATCCTATGATACATATGAGAAAAACCCATTCCTTCATTTTTACCCATATTTCTTGTAAATAGGACAACAAATGATGAACTATTATGGTTTTGAGACTTCTGCGATTGGAATTCTGTGTGGTTGTGTCTTCCGGATTCATCGCATCTGTTGTTTTAGTGCATCGACGTTTCGAACCAGCCTCTGTGGTTCATCATCAGGATGAGAATGATTGAAGAAGTCAGACTTCTCCCTTCTCTGACTTCTTCAATCATTCTCATCCTGATGATGAACCACAGAGGCTGGTTCGAAACGTCGATGCACTAAAACAACAGATGAAATGATGAACTACAAAGTCTATTAAAATTTGAGATTTACTTTTTACAATGCATTTAATTACAAGAAATTTTAAAAATAAAAACTTTAATCAAAATAGCTTAGGAAAGCATTATTAATGTTATAATATGATGTAATAATGTCCAAAATGGCTATAACACATTTTTCTAAACTAAAGCAGACATAATCCATAGCAAAACTTTGTTATAAAAGACGAGATGTTAGTTGTCTTTATATTAATGCATCTACTCACCAAATTTCATAACCAACAGATGCATAGATATCAAGAAAAATGAATAATGGTTTAAGATTATGGTAGAAATTGTTTTACAAAATATAAATCTATTTAACTTCAAATTTTTACTGCTTATTCCCTTACCATAGTGCATCTCCCTGCCAAGCTTCATAATAATTGGAGGCATAAATTTCAAGAAAAAATGGAAATGGATGTAGATGATGGTGGGTGATTTCTTAAAACATACAAATCAATTTTACTTGAAACTTGTATTGTTTATTCCCATTACCATAATGCACCCCCCTACCAAGTTTCACAACAAACAAACATACAATTTCTAAGATATAAGAAATTTAATTTATGCATTGTGCGTAAGGAAAATGGGGTTGGTTGCATCTTTGACCCAAAGTTTCTTTGTTTGTTGTCCCTACTTATGAAATTTTCTTTTTCCTTTCATATTTCCCTTTTTCTTGCTCTTCACTTTACTATCCATTTAATTATCTACTTTCTCACTATCTTTTTAGCCCTGTGTGCATTGTTCTTATCATACCTATAGGTTCACTATTTCGTCAACATATGCCAAGTACCCTATAAATTTATAAAATATCAAACAACATAACATTCTCAAATGTTATAACTTAAAATATCAACTCTTTCATTTTAATTTTTAATACCTCTTTTGTTGGGAACGCTTGACTTCTAGATCAAAAGATATTTTTTAAGTATGAAACAATGAGAGAGATATTTCCTTGATATTCTAATTATAAGAATAAAATTCTTTATGTGTTTTTTCCCTGTGCATGTATCCATTAAGTTGAAATAAGTATAGGCTATGACATATTTTTTTCATAAAAAAATTCCCAAATTCCTCATTTCATTCACATTGATAATATATATACTTTTTTAAACCAAACCTATGTTATTTATGATATTTAAACCATTGTTTTGGCCTTGAGTTTTGAACATTGATTCTTCTCAAAAAGATATTAAATCTATCAAATTACACTCAAAATGATTGATTTAAGGCATTAAATTGTTTTTAGGGTTTTGAGTCCTTGGTTTTCAAAATAATTTCAACCAATACCCTACAAGCAACATAATTTTGGAAAAAAAGCATTCTTTTGAACCCTAATTCCAATGATTGAGAAGGCAATTCGATTTTTTATTTTCCATAAATCATTTTGCAAACCCTAATTTCATTTTCTAAGAAGAGAATACAATTAGTTTCCAAGTGGTCAAGGGTTTTTCTGAGTGGTGAATAATTTTCGTAGTCACCAAATGTTTTCTTGAGTGGTCAATAGTTTATTTTTGACATCAAGCTTTTTTAAAATATAACTTTGTTGACTTGCAAAACTACATTTTCTTCCTTCTAACATTTAAATGTAAACAAAATTCTCAATGCATTTTCAATACTATTGTTTATGTGATGTAAAATATATTGTTTTGTTATTTACTTACCTATATACCCCTACAGATGGTTTGTTGAGTGTCACTGCAACCTCTTTTATAACCAATTTCACCATACAAGCACTAGATTTGTATGTTGTAGGGTTTACTACATCGTTTCACGCCTCACTCATATTTTTCCTTGAGATAGACATCATTTAATATGGCAAGAAAAAATAACTATTGACCTTGTATATGCATAGAAATTATGAGTTTAAATTATGCAAATTCTCATACCTTGATGGGAAAGAGGGCGAAATTCTCAAATGTATTTCCTTTATATTGATTTCAAATAGTTTTTATAGCTAACAGGAAGACATATTTATTTTTAATATATTTAAAATAAGGGCTTCTCTTATGACAAATCTTTGGACATAGTTTTCACATATACCCTTTTAAAGCATAGCTTCAAAACAATGATTTGTGTTGTTGTTGAAATGTTGGATCTTTTGGATCTATTTCGCCATCTTTACATAGGATTTATTTTCTCTTTGTGGCCGTAAAACATTCAACACTAGACTCTTATAAATTATATGTTTTCAACCTTATTCTTCCAAGAAAAACAAAGTATGTGACAAGGTTTTATACTTACTCATTTTGCTCTGAATTGAAACCTAATTCATCTTCAAACAACTTCTCTAGCACTTAAGCTTGCTAAAAAAAATTATGTCTGAGATAAATCTCATGTAAGAAGAATATAACATGTGGTTTATTTAATCACTTATGCCCTTAAGAAAAACAAACTATAGTTTTAAAAAGACAAATAATCATTTTCTCCTTTGAGTGAAGCTTGATTCTCTGGCTATAGTGCTATGTTATCATGATAGAACTTGCCTTTTCAAACTTGTCATATATATGATCTCCCCAATGAACCATAATAACAATATTGCATTCCCATTTCTTCTCATTATTAGGCTAAGTTATTTGCCCCTTAATTGACATGTATTCCACTTTTCAAAAACTAACTTTGATGCTTTAAAACATTATGATATCAAATCCTCTTTGACCAATTTTTTTTTGCATAGGGTTATAAGATTGAGTAATAAGGTAATGAGAGAATGGTTTATGGATTCATAACGAAGTAAAGGAAAAATAGGAATGGTAATATGTGGGAATTTCCTAAGGAGTATTTAGGTTTTTTAAGAGAAAATATTAGGGTTTCTACAAAATTTTAGGTCTAGACCATAATTTTTTGTCGCACGGAGGAAATTTTCAAGGAGAAAGGAATTCTTATTAAAAATTTCAATCGTAAAATTTTAATGGAACAAATTAACCATTGTAAAATAAATCTCAAGCCTTCCTTGTAGATGAATGTGTATATTTGTTGTTGCTTCATATTTGATATGGTTTTTTTTTAATAGGTCCTTCTTTAATAAAAATTTGAAGTTGATTGTAGGTCCTCTGAAGATGAAAATATTAATGATTCAGATCCCTCCAAAAATGGTGTTTTTCATGTCCCTATGAAGCTAATTGATGCTGAGAATACAAATGATTTTGATGATCATGAAATAGTGCAGTTTTCAAGTCCCCTTTGATAAGAATAAATTGAAGTTATTGATGCTACTCTCAAGTCCCTCTGTGGCTGATATAATAGATTTTCCCGATCCCTATGATGATATAAATAAGTTGTTATATCCCTCTAATAATTAACTTTAGAGCTAAATATTAATTTATTGGAACACTTGCAAGCATTAATGTCAATGACAATCAAGATGCTTAAGCACATATTACTAGGTACGAATAAATGTGTTGCATGTCAAGTCACTTAGAAGATACGACAAATAGGGGAATTAATGTATTCCCTCTATTTAATGACAAAATAACTTGCAATTAAGGCATGCAAGCCTTAATATTATAAAAATGTCTCTATTCTCAATCCCAAATGATATGTTGAAGTTGATAGGTAAAGACATGTTAGAAGGTGGGCCTTAAGGAATCCCACATCAGCCAATTCGAGCATAAAACCAAAAATGTTTTTAAGAGCCATAGTAAGAGATTGGAACCAACAGAAACTTACAAAACTTATTGCAATTCATGCTCACTAGGAAGCTTAGTTTTCAAGCAAGTTTTATTTCTTGTTGCATCAATCACCTAGTTTTCACAACTAGACATGAATTTTATATTTACTATTTTATTTATTTATTTATCTATACTAACCTAATATAAATGAAAAATATGATCTCTTTCAATTTTGTGTGTACTTACAGTGTAACCATACATAGATAAATATCTCTAGTGTGCTCATATCCAACTCTAAAATATATACATCAATGTCAACTAGGATATGAGAGGTTAGTTGTGCACATGGATTTGATGCCATGATTTTTTGAAGAATGGAGGAATTTTTTGGCCTAATGAATTTTTGGAACCAATATTCAAAATAGTCCTTTCTCTTTTGGTTCTCTTCTTTAGTTTTCACGCCTAAAATTTTGTCTGAAATATTCCCTTCACTATCTAAATGGCACCAAGGATTTGGAGATAAACATGCCAAAATTCTTCAATTTCAAGCCCACATGGATACTTCTAATCAATTGTGGTCCATGGATCTTGGATATCCTCCAAATTTTGATCAAGAAAACTAGAAGAAACTTATCGGTTCTCTTTTTTTGGTGCATGGATCCTTTTTTCTTTTGTTGCTTCTTGAGATGTAGTTCTATACCTGGTGAATCTTATGGAACTAGGAAAAAATACTGAGCAGGTTCTTGTGGGGGTACATCTTCTTTTCTTCAACAAATTCTTGAACATCATTTTAGTTCATTTTCTGGTCTGAAGTTCCTACCTACAAACATATTAGTATATAATCTCTTAAAGGACCTAAAAGGAAAATTTTAAAAAAACTAACTTGTACAATAAATGAATTAAACTAATTGCAAAATTGAAAAATACACTACACTTATGAGAAGGAAAATACACTTGCTTGGAAAATAATAATCAAAGGTTTGAAGGAACTCATTAAAGTGGTTTCTTAGTTTATTACCTCTCATCTTACCTTTCCTCCTTCATGAAGTTGTGTAAATTAAAGACAACTTACCACTTAGACAACAATCCATTTAGCACCTCCCCAACAATGGTGCCAAAAATGTCAGTCAATTCAATTGTCCTAGAATTATAATGTTACATATAATTTTATCAATCCAGGTTGGTAAACTTGTGAGGTGCAAGAACAATATTTACAAGATCAAAATTAGATTGGTTAACACTTCAAAGTTGAAATTAGCAACTAAATTAAAGAAGCATGAAACAAAACTCTTAATATATTCCCACAAGTTTGAAAATAAATCATTATTACTTGACTTAAGAATATTTTGAACTACGTTTATACTATAATCTCTCACAGAAATCCAAGTTCTCTACACAAGCATATTCAAAATTCCAAGTGTTCACTCGAATGCTAGGGAAAAATGATCAAATGGGTTTTTAATCAAACAGGTTGACTAATGCACTATGACCTTCCCCATCTATGAGAGTGAATATGAGCAATCAATCATAGTCTTCTACACATATTTTTAACCAACATGTACTATAATAATCATTCTATTGTAAGAAAGTGATAAATGAAAGTAGGGAACTATGGTGTTTGAAAGATTCATGACAAAAGGGAAAATTCCTTAGAGGTCAGGGCCTTCTTCTCTTAGCAAATTAGTGAATGAAATTCTCGATGCCTTAGTTACTTTGACCACTTGGGTTAATTTTCAAACAATAAATGACCTAAGATAATATAAAATAAGAAATGACACAAAAATCTATGGTTATGCGCAAAAATACAAATTCAATGATGCAATGGGATTGTCACTTAGCTCTTTATTGTCACTTAGACCTTTCAATGCAACTATGGTATCTATGATAGTCTAGCCAAAGTATATCAAGACAATAAAACAAAAATATATTTAAACTAAAAAATACAAAAAATATTCTAATAAAATCAAGGTATTCTAAATCAATATGTAATCTCATAATGAATTTCTATTTAAAATTTAAATACCTAAGAATTAGGAACTAGAAACTAGTGACTAGTACTTAATAACTAGTATAAAATATCTAATTAAGATTTATTTTAACCATAAAATTCACTAAAATCATTTAATTATTAACTAATTCTCCTTAAGTATATTTAAACTACAACAAGTGATGCATTCCATTGAGACAAAATTGAACAAGTATGGCTGCTCATTCAAGACTAAAAAGTAAGATTTCTCTACTAACTACTCTGCCAAACAAGCAGTTGATAAAAATTGTGCTAGAATAGTATTAAAATATTTAAGAAATGAATATTATAGTCACTGTTATGAAACCAGCTCAAGAAAAGATAGAAAAGAAAGATCAACGCCTTAGAATTCAGCCTCTTCGATGGGGCAACCTCCTTTACATTACATAAATGAACAATTCTTCGATGATACAAATGACAAAACCTCCTTTCTATATATAGGAGTCTAAGGAGTCACAATATAATCCAGCCGACCTAACAATAATAATATAAAGCCACAAAAATAACAATAGAGGGATTCTATGGGGCACATAAATAACAATATGGGGGTAATAGGGGCACAACAATATAAATAAGGGGTATAACTACAATAGTAATGGGGTAATCACTAGTATGATAGGGACCCAACATGCCCCTCTCCTTCAAAAAAGTGTTGTCCTCAACGCTTGAGTAGTTCTAGATACTTCTGCATAAAATTCTCATCCTCCCATGTGGAATCTTCAGCGGATAAGTTCTTCCACTTGATAAGATACTCTGAAATTGATCGATTTCGTAGCTGTCGAGTTCTTGTTTCTATGACTGCTTCCGGTTCCAATATAATTTTTCCTTCCTCGTCAAGTTCTGGAAATATTGTTTGAACTGGGAGCTTGTCGCCTATAACCTTCTTTAAACATGAAACATGGAAAACTGGGTGCAATCGAGAAGCTGCAGGAAGCTCCAGTTTGTATGCCATAGTACCAATCTTTTGCAACACCTTGTATGGACCATAATACTTTGGTGATAATTTATTATCCTTCTTAGCTTGCTTTAGGGACATTTGTTTATATGGTTGTAGCCGTAGGAATACCCAATCACCTACATCAAAACTTCTTTCACTGCGATGTTGATCTGCCTATTGTTTCATTCTATTTTGTGCCAACACGAGGTTATCCTTTAAGAGTTGGAGGACTTGTTGTTGATGTTCGATGTGATGTTCCACTGCCTGAACCTTAGAATTTTCTCTTAAATATGATGTGATGGATGGTGGTTGGTACCCATAAAGTGCCATAAATGGGGTCATTTTTGTTGTTGTATTGAAGGAAGTGTTATACCGCGATTCAGCCAGAGGCAACCATTTGACCCATTGTTTCTGTTTATCATATACAAAGCAACGAAGATATCCTTCCAAGCATTTGTTTACTATCTCAGTTTGCCCATCAGATTGAGGATGATAAGATGAGCTATGAGCTAACTGAGAAGCAAGACAAGAAAATAATTCTGTCCAAAAATTTCCAGTGAAAATGGGATCTGTGTCACTTACAATAATCTTTGGGTTTCCATGTAGCTTTTGAACTGTTTCCATAAATGCAGTAGAAACTGTATTGGCTTTCAATGGATGTGATAATGCACAAAAGTGTGCATACTTGGTAAGTCTGTCAACTACCACCATGGTGACACTCTTTCCCTCAGACTTGGGTAAACCTGTGATAAAATCCATTGAAACCTCCTCCCAACATTGGCTTGGAATGGATAAAGGTTGTAATAGCTCCGGTGTCTTAATTGTTTCAACTTTATTTTGTTGGTAAACCAAACATTCTGCCACAAACTTTTGAATATCTGATTTAAGGCCATCCCAAAAAAATTCCTTCTTAACCCTGTGGTAAGTTTTTAAAAATCCTGAGTGCCCTCCTAAGGGAGAAGTGTGCATTTCCATAAGAATATTTTGTTTTAGCTGGGAATTCTTACAGAGGTATAAGTGATTTTTGTACCATAACGAATCATTTTTCCAGCTAAATGTATCAGAAGTACTAGAATCTTGTTGTAGCTTTTGAATAAGTGCCCACACTTCTTCGTCATTTTTCCATTCCTCCTTTGCTTCGTTTATCCAATCTGGTTGGATAATAGAAATGGCACACAACAATGCTTCCATATCCTCATCCTTTCTTGAGAGTGCATCTGCCACCACATTTTGCTTCCCCTTTTTGTAGATGATTTCAAAGTCATAACCCAACATCTTTGTGACCCACTTTTGTTGCTCTTCAGAGGATAATCTTTGTTCTAAAAAGTATTTAAGGCTATCATGATCCGTTTTTACCTTGAAGTGTCTTCCCATTAGGTAGGGTCGCCATTTCTTAAGTGCATGGAGTATTGCCAACATTTCCTTCTCATAAATAGCTTTGCTTAAAAACTTTCCCTTGATTGGACGACTTTCAAAAGCAATGGGTCTTTCATCTTGCATTAGAACAACACCAATTCCATTTCCTGAAGCATCACATTCCACAATAAAGGTTTTTGTGAAGTCCGGTGTAGCTAAGACCGGTGCTTGGCACATTGCCTCTTTAAGATGTTTAAAGGCCTTTGTTGCTTCCGGAGTCCATGAAAATGAATCTTTCTTCAATAATGTTGTTAGAGGTGCTGCTATTCTCCCATAATTCTTAACGAACTTGCGATAATACCCTGTCAACCCAAGAAATCCTCGCAGATGCTTTATGGATGTGGGGATTTTCCATTCCTTAATGGCTTTAATTTTGCTAGGGTCTACCTTAACTCCTTCATGAGATACAATATGACCCAAATATTCCACCTCCTGGACTCCAAAGAAACATTTGGATCTTTTTGCATATAATTGTTTCTCCTCCAATAGTTGTAGCACCTTGTCAACATGTTCAACATGATCCTTCCAAGACTTGTTGTAGATTAGTATATCATCAAAAAATACTAACACAAATTTTCTAAGGAATGGTTTGAAAATTGAATTCATCAAACCTTGAAATGTTGAAGGTGCATTGGTAAGGCCAAAAGGCATGACCAAAAATTCATAATGACCCTCATGAGTTCTAAATGCCATTTTTGGAATGTCTTCAATCTTCATTCTAATTTGATGATATCCCGAACGAAGATCCAACTTGGTGAAGTAAATTGATCCATGCAATTCATCCAGTAATTCATCAATGACAGGAATGGGGAACTTATCTTTAATAGTGAGCTTGTTGAGCTCCCTATAATCTGGACACATGCGCCATGATCCATCCTTCTTGTGCACCAATACTACTGGAGCTGAGAAAGAACTTTGACTCGGTTGAATTATACCAGCCTCTAGCATTTCTGCAACCATATGTTCAATTTCACTTTTTTGGACATAGGGATATCTGTACGGCCTGATGTTTGGAGGAACACTTCCTGGAATCAGATGAATAGCATGATCATGATCACGCATAGGTGGGAGACCTTTGGGAGTCTCAAATACCTTGGAATGATTGTCTAGGACTTTTTGGAGATCTGGAGAAATAGATGATTCCAATGTGGAAACATCTAGCGAACATAATTGTGCAATTACACCTCTTTGCTCCTTTTTTAGAAGCTTTGTCATGCCATTAGAGCTGATTATCTTTCTTAGTTTCCCTGCAATACCCCTTAATTCAACTTCCTTTCCTTCCACAAAAAATTTCATGAAAAGTTCTTGAAAATTAAAAGCTATTGTACCCAAGGATTGTAGCCATTGGACTCCTAGTACAACATCAGCACCTCCCATTGGAATGGAAAGCATTGGGCTAGTCAATACATATTCTCCCATGGATAGCTTGATATTATGGCACTTTCCAGAACAATTTATTGTTCCTCCATTTGCAATCATCACTTGACACTCTGGTGCTGGATATAGGAAGCAATTCAATTCTTTTGCTACCTTACAATGAATAAAATTGTGGGTGCTTCCTGAATCAATCAACACTATTACCTTTTTCTTCTTGATTTGTCCTTCTATCTTGATGGTTTGAGGAGTGGTAATTCCTGCCAATGCATTACAAGATATGGTCGGATTTATTTGTTCTTCATCTAGGCTTTGTTCCTAGAATATATCCTCTTCTTTTGACCTTTCTTGCTCCCTTTCTTCTTCCTCTTCACAATCTATGTAGAATAATTTCTTCTCAGCACACTTATGACCTTTTGTGTATTTGCTATCACAATTGTAACAAAGCCCTTTTGCTCTTTTTTCTTCCAATTTTTGTGGTGTCAACCTTGTAGGTTGTGGAATACTATGGGCAACAACACTTCCGTCTTTATAGTTGTGAATGGTATGCTTCCTAGTTGCCATAATTTTGCTTTCCATTTTTCTTGCTAATCTGAATGCCTTCTCTAATGAATCAGGTTCCCAAAGGTGCACATCATGTTGGATATTATCCTTTAAAGACCCTATGAACACATCAATCCTATGCTCCTCTGGAATATCTTTTACCCTTATGTTCAATTTTTGGAACTCCTCAATGTGCTCCATTATTGAACCCTTTTGTTTGAGACTTATCAATTGGCTAAAAAAAGTGTTGCTTTTTGTATCCTCATAATGTGCTATCAATTCTTCCGTAAAAATTGCCCAAGTGATAAATTGTTTACGAGAACAAAGGCATGGATACCATACAAACTTATTTGGTTCCAAATATAAAGTTGCCATACGTACCTTTTGTGTGTTTTACACATTATTGAGATCGAAGAATTGCTCCATCTGTAATATCCATGTGGCGGGATCCTTGCCATCAAACTTCCTCATATCCATTTTTGGAACATGGTGAGTCTTCGATCCAACATTAAAGTCTATGGAATCATGATTAACATTTCTTTTGTTCTCATCATGAGTTTCCTTTAGTACTCTTTCACCCTTAGTGACCATTTCTTGTAGCAACTTATTCATATTTATCTTCAATTCTTCCATCTTATCATCCATGCCATCAATTTTAGTGTCCATGCCATTCACCTTAGCTTCCATGCCATCCATCTTAGCTTCTACGCCTTTCTTTAAACAGTCCATCTTAGCTTCTACACCTTTCTTTAAACCATCCATCTTAGCTTCTACATCTTTCTTTAAACCATCCATCTTAGATTCTGTTCCTTTTTGTGCAAGGGACAGTTGTTGCACTTGGTCTTGTAATTTTGATATATCATGTTGCATTTCTTACTCTTCTTCATGAGTCATGCTAGAGCTTTCAAGTTCCTTACTAGGTGTTTGCATTTTCTTTCCTCGGGGCATCATTTACTGATAATAATGCTCTACTATGCCCTTTGAATTCCTTCAAAATAAATTTTCAAACCAAGCTTAAGCAAAAATTTAAAAAAATCTACACACCTTTTTTCACTTTGTAGGAGCTTGATATTGCCTCTGATGTATCTCTGTACTTTCCAATCATCTAGTTCTACAATTGTGATCTGTAGTAGCTCTCTGTGTCCTCTTTCCAATGCCACCTGTCTGATCCAAATTGGATTCTCCAAGAAAGAGTTATGCACAATCTCCCAAGATGACCTGATTATAGACCTTTCCAGAAGAGTGAACTTGTATGAAGTGCCACATGTATAATTTTCGACCTTTGGTTCTGAAAATGATATACAAGAAACTACAGTCCGTCCTCTTTCTGTAACTTCTTACAAAATTTCAATCTGATCCCCAGAGAGAAATTTATGACGATTTTCCCTAGGTCACCTGTTTTGAATGTAATTCAGAAGTCTGCAAAAAGACCAACTTCCTCAGAGTATATCTCCGCAAATATCGCGGGAAAAGATCTGAAATTCGGACCCAAGGTTCAGCACGATTTCTTCTCAAATGGGATTTTTTTGCAACTTCTGAAACGTCGCAGAAACAAAGTTATAGTGAAAATGCCACGATGACCTGTTTGGAGCAGCGAAACCCTAGAATCCAAAGCTCTGATACCAAATGTTATGAAACTAGCTCAAGTAAAGATAGAAAAGAAAGATAAACGCCTTAGAATTCAGCCTCTTCGAGGGGGAAACTTCCTTTACATTACATAAATGAACAATTCTTCAATGATACAAATGACAAAACCTCCTTTCTATATATAGGAGTCTAAGGAGTCACAATATAATCCAGCCGACCTAACAATAATAATATAAAGCCACAAAAATAACAATATAGGGATTCTATGGGGCACATAAATAACAATATGGGGGTAATAGGGGCACAACAATATAAATAAGGGGTATAACTACAATAGTAATGGGGTAATCACTAGTATGATAGGGACCCAACAGTCACAAAATAAGAAAGAGACGCATATATAAACAACAACTTAGAAAATAGCTTTTAAATCTATTTACACACTATCCAATGAGTTAGTTTATATTCTAATTTAATTTTGAACACACACAAATGTAAGAAATAGATATAAACATGAAAATATGAAGGAAATTAATAAGAAATCACATGTATTTACCACATATTTTCACAACAAAATTCAAAGTGCACTAACTCAAGAGATGGAGGACCTCCATGACTTAGGCAAGCACACGAAATTAAAATCGGGAGCTAATAATTTAACAACACTTAATTACTTGATGAAAAAGACTAATAATGGGTTTGAAAACTGATTCTAATATCCAAATTAAAATTATGAGTTCTCAAACAAAATTACATACATAAACAAGCCATCTTTCCTTACCTTTATAGGAAAAAACTGAACCATAAATCCAAGAGTCTTAGTTCATATCACCTACAATCAATTTAGAGGGTAGTATATGATCCATTTGACCCTTCTTGCTACAAAAACCATGGATCCAATCTTCAAAATTTGTATTTGGGTTGTTTTTGCAAAATTGTTTATATTTTAGATACTAGAGTGCATGTGTTGACTAGGCATCTGGAGATAGTTTTGCTCAAATGAATAGGTATTTCACCATCCTAGGATACCTATGAAAAAAAGCCATGTCCTAATTTTTACCCAACTTACCTAGAAATGTGACAATGAATGATGAATTGCAAAGTCTACTAAAATCTATGATTTACTTTTCAAAATGCATTTAATTACAAGAAATTTCAAAATAAAATGTTTGATAAAAATACCTTAGGAAAATATAATTAATGGGAAGATATGATAAAATAATGTTGGAGATGACTATAAGAGGTGTTTTCAAAGCTAAAGGAGTCACACAATCCATAGAAAAACTTCGTCATAAAAGAGGACAGAAGTATCCTTTCTTCTTTAAGTCAAGTAGGAACTCTGATAAGCCTATAGACTTGAAGCTTGTTGAGTACTAGTCAGTTTATTTCCTCTTTCATTACTTCCTTCTTTAGTGTTGGTGCTTACTTATGTGTCTATATCATGAGCATGTATAGGTGTCTTATTCTCTTTGGATTTCCTGATATGACTTTTGGTACTTTCTATAGTAGTTCTAGTAAAACAATTTCCATATATGACTAATGTGAAGTGCTATGAAAATATCCCTTCCAAGTCAAATCCTTGGATGGATTCAAACTGAGCCCAATTAAAGGGCTTCAATAGCTCAAATAATACTACAATATGAGTATAATTCCTCACAATAACGTCTCTAACAGTAAATGGTAGTGTCATATTCCTTCTCTCAAATAAGATAAGCATGGGATGCTTCTTTCTACAAACCTCTACAATAAAATATATGTCCAGAATGAATTTAGGTAGTAATAGAGGTTTATCTAGATACCCATACAATATGATGAGAGTATGGTCTTGTTTTCCTCATGTATCCCATTTCTCCATAACAATTTCTAGGTCTCTAAGGATATTCATAATTAGAGGAACTTTCAAATTAAAAGTGCCCATGAAATTTTCATGTAATTTCCATGTCATAATATGTAAACCAATCAAAATCCTTTAAATTTAAAAAAAGGTACATGTAAATATTTTGGAGGGAAAAGAAGAAAAACTACTTTTTTTTAATTTTATTTTTGGATCGTCTCCTTAACTCACAGTTACATTTCCCTTAATCCTAAGAAGAGTGTCTTTGGTGTGTCCGCAGGAATTCTACTAAGGCACATCATTATGAAAATCAGAATTAAAATTGATCTAGAGAGGGTCAAAGCTATCAAGCAATTCTCATTCCCAATGAATAAGAAATCCATGTAGTGTTTCTTAGGGAAAATTAATTTCCTGAGAAAATTCATCTTTGATTATGCTTAGATAGTTAAGCC
Source organism: Pinus tabuliformis (assembly GCA_031772625.1). Classification (NCBI taxonomy): domain Eukaryota; kingdom Viridiplantae; phylum Streptophyta; class Pinopsida; order Pinales; family Pinaceae; genus Pinus; species Pinus tabuliformis. The sequence continues at coordinate 329,189,679 of CM062808.1, forward strand.
CATACATGAGATGATTAAGAAAGATGAAATATACAAATGGGATAAATAAGAGAAAGATGCATTCGCTCAAATCAAACAAGCTATTGTCAATGCACCTGCATTATTCAGTCCATATTATGGAAAATATTTCCTTCTCTATACATTTGATTTGGATGTGTCAATTGTGGTTGTGTTGACTTAGAAACACATTGAAGGAAATTAGTGCTCTATCTCCTTTATGAGCGCTAGTCCGCAAGGGCCAAAATGAAATTATTCAGCCATATAAAAATAATCATATGTTGTATACAAGGTAGTTAAGTATTTCATGCCCTATCTATTAAAAGCTCACACAATTATACTTGTACCTCATCCAGCATTAATAACATTGTTCATGCAGCAAGAGCTGGCTCAGAGGAGGGCTAATTGGATGACATATCTATAGGAATATGATTTGGAGTTCAAGCCAGTTCATACCATAAAGGTTCATTTCCTGTGTAAGCTAGCAGTCGAAGATAGAGATGCTCCTGAGTGATATATTTCAGGATGGGAGCAAGAGATAGAAATGTACAACATTGAATATGTTCTTAAGACCACGTCTACAATGCCATGGTATGCAGATTTACAAAAATTTCTGAAGCAAATTTCCTTGCCCTCACACTCATCAAATAAACAAAAAAGGAAAAAAATTTTATAGGGTCTATGTTATCAATTGGTTCATGAAGTGATTTTCTGGAAGCACCACAATGGTGTCCTGCTAAGGTGCCTTGGTTCGCAGCATATAGAGAAGGTCTTGAAAGATTTACATGATGGACTAGAAGGTGGCCATTATGCGGGTGACACTACAACACATAATGTTATGCGAGATGGTTATTATTGGCCCACCCTTTTGAAGGATTCTCATGCCTATGTTTGCAAGTTATAAGCTTGTCAAAGATGTGTCGGTTGTGATAAGAGGTTAGTTGCCCCATGGTTACTAGTAGAAGTTGAGGAACCATTCCAAAAATGGGGCTTAGATGTTATCAGAGATATTTTCCCCATTAGTCAAAGTAGCACTGATATATTCTTACAACGACATATTACTTTACTTGATGGTCGGAAGTAGTTCCTCTCAGACAAGTAAATGACTAGGAATTCATCCACTTGTTGCAATAGAATAATATAACCAGGTTTGGCGTTCCTATGTCCCTTGTCTTTGATAATGCTATGTACTTTTCATCACTAAAACTTTATGAATTCACATTATAAAATGTTATTGTATTGAAACTTGCATCTAATTATTATATTTAGGGAAATGATTTTGCTGAATCAACAAATAAGAGCCTCATCTACATAATCAATAAAACCATCTTCTCTAAACAAAGGAACTAGCATAAAACTTTGACCAATGCACTCTGGGTTGATCGTGTACCTCTAAATCCTTCCCTGATAACTTCACCATATTTTTTAGTTTACACTAAAGAAGTTATCTTGCCTCTAAACATATATCTCCCAGCCTTGCAACTCTCCCAAGAGTCAAAAGGTATCCCTTGACTTTTGGTTCAGAGTAGGATAGAAACTTTAATCAAACTTGACGAACAAAGGCTCAAGGCCAAAGACAAATTTTCCATGCATCAGAGCCGTGTAAAGCACTAGTTTGATAAGAAGTCCACAGGGGCAAAGAGCTTTGATGTCGGTGACCTAGTACTGAAGTGGGATAAACCCCACAAAGAGAAACGATAACACACAAAGTTCCAACATTTTTGGATTGGACCATTCACGATGGAATAAAATCTTGGTCTCAATAATTTCAAGCTAAAATCATTAAACAGGGGGATTGACCCCCTTCCTATAAATGGTCGAGATTTAAAGAATTACTTTCAATAGAAGCTATAAATTTCACTTCCTGTACAGTTTTTTTAATGTCTTTTTTTTTTTTTTTTGTCATTCATTCATGTGTTATTCTAATCATGTCTTTTCATGTCTCATTTTTTTGTCATTATACATAAATAAGACCCTTGTGTAAAAGTGTGTGGCTCAAAATACTTTTTGGTGTAATGAAAGAGAAGTGTGACAACCAATTTTTTGGATTATCATTGTTCTCCTTCTTTGTTTGGGAAAATTTCATAGGCTGAGCTAATTCCATATGGAAAATACGATTTGTCCAGTAGGAGAACCTTGAGGGAACCTATTAGATCCATGCCTAAGCTAGTATCCAAACCACTTAACTTGGTGTAAATCTACTTGTGTGTTAATTCTTGTCCAATTTAGTAGAGAAGGGATAAGGGGAAATCTAAATAGAGCAAACCAATATCATAGGTCTTAAAATACTTCTCTGAAGGTGAAACTTCCTCTGCTCTCAATAAGTCATGATCCCTCTTCCACCTGTAAAAAATAATAAGTGTCAATGTACAGTTCTTTTAAAATAAATAAAAAAGGGTGAAAGAAGAGAAAGGATTCCCTCGTAGGGAGGCGAAACAAGTGACTTCATCGGGGTACTGCCTAGGCTCGCTTGTAGTGAAGCAAAATTTTGTGCTCAAGAATTGACTTTGTTGTGGTATCGTCTAGGATTGCTAGTAGCATAGCAACACCAAAGATAAAAAATCATACTCTAAATATCATAAACATGTCACACTCTTTAGATTTTCCCAAATTAACATAATTGTGATATGGTGTATCTTTTGTATGTGTCCAACCAAGTAGAGAAAAATGGAGATGTTATATATAAAACTGGGTCTAAAGGGGCAATTCGAGGACATGAATACTTCCTGAAGGTTGACCCATAACCAAAATCTATTCCTAGAAAGAGAATCTGAAACCTGCCCAGTTTTTTGCCAAGTGTTGTCGCTGCTACATCACTCTCCAAAATTTCACTGCATTTGAATTTTTGAGCCTACTATCATTTTTGTACCTAGTGTTACTTTGATCCTCAAATGTCATCTCATTTTAATCTATTTGTTTCAAATGTCCTTGAATGGTCTCAAGTGTCATCACATTGATTATAACACCTTAAGTGCATTTCATGATCATATCATCCTTGTTATAAAACAACACTTTTGGGTTGCAATCACACACACTTCATTCATTTCACTTAGGGAGTGTTTACAAAGTGGTATTTTCATGTATATTTATCATTTTTAAAGTTTTTCTAAATTTTCTTGATGAGTTGGCATGTGTCATACATGGCTTTATGTCTAAAACTCATCATGTTCACCCCTTGTCCTATCTCTTAGACTTAGACAAATATTCAGTTCAAACGAAACTCATTGAGGCCAAGAGCACATGAGTGCACTCTAAAGCCTTGATCATGAATCCTTCGTTGTTCATAAGTGATCCATGCAACCTCTAAGGGTGCAAGGCACATGCTTTAAGCCTCTTCCCCCTTCCTTATTCTGAATGATGCCCTTCAAGAGATTAAGTATTCCTTGAGCACATCCCCTCGACTCAAAGAAGTGTGCCCTCCTTGAGCACATGAGTGCACCCTGAAGGCCTTAAGCTCAACCCTTCAACCTTCCACAATGCACCATGCGCCCTTTTGGACCCATTGAGCACATGAGCACACTTTGAAGGCATTAAGAATCAACCTCCAACCTTCAGGAGTGTACCCTATGCCCTCTTGGGCCTCCTGAGTGCATGATTTCACCCCAAAGGCATAAATCCTTCATCCTTCAAGCTTTAGGAGTTCACCTTGCACCCTCCATCTCTCCCTTGAGTGTGAAATGCACAAGGGAAGCCTTAAGTCTTCCTCTTCATCCTTTAGACTTGTGACATGTGCCTTGCCTTGGTTGTCTCCCTCTCTTGAGTGCATGAGCACATGAGAAGCCTCAAAGCTTCCTCTTATCAACCATTTAGCCTTTCAAAGTATGCCCATGCACCCAAAATCTCCTTTTCCCCATTTTGAGCGAATTGAAAAGGCATGAAAAGAAAATATGCATAAAAAATGGTAGAATGGGAAATTTTTAGGCTGATGGTTACTTTTCTTAAGTGATTGTAGAAACAAGTATTCTCGGAACAACAATAAGCACACATGAGGAAGATTGGAAAAAGAGAACACATAAAGGAAGTACTGAAAGAACGAGGAATACACTTGAATCTTGATGATCAAAGCATGTCAAAGACTCTATTAGATCAAAGAAACTTTCGAGGGTGAGAACATTAACAATTTAATTTTCATGAAGAACGAAGATACATGTAGCATCCATATCACCACTAGATAAATCTGATATCGTCAATCACTATTAGTCCCAGTCGTCAAAGACAGTGACACGTCACATTTCCATAACACGATGATGTGGAAGTCATTATGTATTGTTGTAATCATTGTAAATACAAATCAGTGGAAGTCCAACAGTCATGTATGAACTAAATAGTCATGTAAGTCCAAAATACATGTAATACCAAAGGTCATATGTAATTCCAAAATTCGTTCAGAATTCCAAAGGTTGTAGAATTCCAAAGGACACTAGACGTTGGAAAGTCAAGAGTCGTGACGATGTGAAAGGTCATGCTTCAAGTTATAAATAGATATTTATTTCTCATGTAAATGACTTTTAACCTTGGCTTCTCCCACAAGGAATTAAAGAGATATAGTTAGTACTTTTGGTTACCAAGTGGTGGCTCTAACACTACACTATTGGAGCTAGTGATGTTGATTGCATTTATGTATCTTGGGATTTTTTCTTAATATCGGAGCCTTTCAGGCTAACAAATTTTCACACACGGATTGTGAATGTTTCTAATACTATTATTTATATGTTTATGGTTCATGTTTTCTTTCACCTATACTGGAGTAATTGAATTATTTCGGTGGCTTCAGTGCTTATTTATTGGAATGTGTTTTTATGTTTATAATGATTGCCACATCCTTGTGAACTATTTCGCTTGTTGTTGGATGAGCCTTTCTCTTTCATGTGTGTCTCCATTAGGGTAGTATTGTTACTTCTCTCTTAGAGGCTCACTTTATTTTCCCCTCTATAGTAAGAGAACCTTGATACATCTACAATTGAACATTGACAAGACACATTATCTTGTTCTTTCAAAAAGAAATTTGTTATTCTCTCTCATGCTGACAATTAAAGCCAAGGAATATATTTAATTAAAGGGTATCTGAGCCGTATTCCGGATGGGACTCCAACACCAAATAGTGTGAGTTCTAGTTGGGACCTTATATGAGGGAGATCTCCTGTATGTTGGCAGTATCCAACACTTTCAATAGAAGGTTATTATAATTAAATCCCAAAATATCGCAGACTAATTTTATGTATGGCAATAATAAATCAAATAAAGTGTCTTCATGCAAATATCTCATAAATGATCTTTATCACAAGCTAAACTAGAACTATAGCATTAAGAAAAGGATAAATGAAGGGTCAAAAAATTATTATGGTCTTGAAAACAATTATAAATCAATGGATCTCTAGTGATGGGTTACGAATAAGCTCCTCTTTTATATACTCATCAATCCAATTACCTTACATGGATGTGAATTCAAAGGCTACAAAATATTTATGGAATCATAGAGAAAGATAGACTAAATCCAAATGTGTTTTATAGCTTATAATGTTAAAATCAAAGGCAATTCACCTTATCCTATTATTTTAATACACCACCTTGGGCTAAACCATAGGGAGAAGCACCCTAATGGAGGAAATGGGAATGTGAATCATAGGGTGGGGAGCACCAAATAGTCAAAATTGGCATGTAATGTATAGAAATGGAAAGCACTAGGAATGATGGCACCTACAAATACATTTTCAATACTTTTGATTGGTATGAAAACATCAAATTGAACTATACTAAGATAGTAAATCTCATATTAAAAGTAGATATAATCCAACATATGCTACCTAGTTAGGAGGTGATATGTTAATCACAAGTGGAGGTGAGTGCTCAAAATCTTCAGTAGGAACCTGTGAAATCACAACAAAATAAAGATCAATTTCTCCCAAATAAATTTGACATTTTCAAAGAAACAAAATTCTAAATCTTTCTAAGTTATTATTGAAGTAGACAAGCTTAAATTCATTCAAATGCCTATGTGTTAGGTGTTGCAATGTCTAATGTTATATCCATGGCCACATTGAGATTTGGAGAACTAAATATTCTCACCATGATGTCAATTTATCCTCTCATATCATTTTTATATGCAATAAAAAAGTAAAAAGAAGTACTTTAAATCCATAAATATCTCCATTAAGGCATGGAAAGTATTCCTACACTGAGATAATATATGTGGTGCTACTTGAATTGAACCAAAATCATTAGCCTACTTATGTGGAGTTAATGGTTAATAATTAATGTGGCCTAAAGGCCCTACACCTAGAGGTATAACATATTCCAACAGATCTCATCTAGATGTCACCACCACAAGACATGCCTTCCTTGGATTAGGACTTTGGTGGATCTTGGGTCAATAAATAACCCCACAATCATATATTTGGTGATATTCTAATCTTTAACCTACTCTTTATTGATATTTATTGAGTAGAAATCTCTAATCCTAACCCTATATTTAGTTATATTTGTGAATTAACCATGGGCGTGATTAATGGAGGTAATAATGTTATCAAGGGATGTCAGTAATGAAAATCATTATGGTTCCCTTATGTTCCTAAGCTCTTCAATCAATATTCTTAACTAATTTATATTTTTCTTAATATGTGCTTGTGGGTCGCAATTTTCCCCTAGGCTAATGTTATCTTGTGGTTGCATTGTGGGGTTGGCTTGTTGATTTGGTCTTGGATTTTCATCCATCATAATTATATATAATAATCTTGTAATCAAAATTAAAATCCTTTAAAATTGTTAATCTTTCTTTCATACAAAAAAAAAGGAAAAAAACTAAACATAATTCACCTCTAAAGAACGAACCTTTGAAGAAAGCCTTTCAACTTGAAACCTCTATCAGGAGTATGTGCATGTTTAGTTTTGTAAGAAATCTCTCAATGGATGCCATAATTATTGTGGGTGAATAATGAAACCACACAAGATTTGTGTCTTTTATTTATGAGAAAGGAATGTGCACACCCATTTTTTTTAAGCATGTGCACATAAAAATAGGAAAATAATAGTAATGGAAGTGATGATTCCATAGGGAAGCAACTAGTTTCATGTATGCAAGATCCTCTCGCAACCTTCAACCATATACCTAATAATTGTAGTGCATAATGAAATCAATGCAAAGTTTAAGGGAGATATCAAACGTAGTTGTCCTTCCCTTCTCCCTAATCTCTTATTTGCATTTTTGTGATGTACTTGTTAGTTTCTCTTCATTTCTAGAATTGGAGTTTTCTCTATCATTTTCTTGGTAATATAGTTCCTTGTTTATTTTGCAAAGGAAAATAGACAAAGTGTTGAACGAAGATAATGATAGTTACATTGGTGCTACCTCTACATATCTCTAATGGAGCTTTAGTAAGACAAGAAACCTTTTGTGGCCCATGCACTACCATTTTAGGATAAGAATGAAAAGAATCTTAGTGACTAGGTAGAGCTAGTATAAAAATAGAATTGACTCCTACTCACCTTGGTCTCTTGGCTAGTGAAAAAAAAATGGTGGAAAAATCCAAGTGGAGGCATCTTGTGGCTCTTCAAAGGTCTCCCCAATTGTTCCTTTTTCATCAAAAGTAGGTTGATGTACTCATTTCCAAGGCCTTCATTTTTATGTTTTTTTCCTTCTCGCAATTAGTTCTTTTTTTTGGTTAACAATCTCTTATGTATTGTAGACCTTATTTCCTTAATGGTAGATGATCTTAAATTTTGCTACTCTATTTTTTAAACTCTCAAACCTGGTTTCCCACTTTGGGCAGGTCCATGTGGAATTTTATTTTAGGTTTGGAAGGCATTATCAATGTTTTATTTGATTTTATAGACTTGTCAAATAGTTTTTATAACACAGTTTTTATAGTTACCCATAGTTATTTATGTATACTGCTTTAAATTTCTAATAAAATAATTGCTCATATATATTATATATCCACTAAGCTTGGTTTTTTGTAAACTTCTCCAGAATTTCATTGCATTAATAAGCCAAAATTACAAAATAATTAGTACCAGCGTGTCAAAATGAGTAACAATATCATATCATCATACAGGGAGATTGAACAAGCAACTCCCCAAAATAACAGTAACTAGAAAACACAGAGCCCACCGAGACAATGTTAAATTATGAAACTACGGTCAAATTCTACTTTGGATAACTCATTTTATATATATGATGATCGCATTAAATTCCTCTTTTCGAGAGGACCAAAATCGACCTAAAGATCATCAAATTTGGTCAAGGAAAAGTGTACTTATGAAGAAAGGCACACATATGCACATTTGGACATGTTGGCCCTAAAGTAAATTGGACACCCATGGAAGCCTATAAATACAAGTGTACTCGACATTGTTTGGAAATAATTAGTAATATTCTTCTTCTCTTCTTCATTGATTGGTTTCCATAGGTATGAGGCTGGGATGACAAAGAAGTTTGCGAACGTCTGAAATTACAGGATCTGAGGCTCACATCTATTTTAGGGTTTTTGGGTTATAGTTTCTAGCTTGTCATAGTAGAAAGTAGACCACATTTGTTGGCTTTTAGGCTTAAGGGAGGGACTGGAAGCCTTCAATCACTCGCATATCTCCTCCATGCGACCGAGAAGTTTGATTGAAAATGACCATTAAACGAAGTTGACCGCATACAAGAAAAGTTGTCTCTGATATATTCTGATGTTGGAAACATATTTTTGAATTTTATTGGGTTGTTTTGTTGGATGATATTGTATTGGGCTCACTGTACTCTCTGTTGAACATTTTATGACAATCTAATACAAGAATAATTTCAAAGAGTTTCCCCCCTAGTGGGGTTTTTCCCTGGTCTTTGACCAATCCTAGTGTCTCGTGTTGATGTGTTGATTGCCTCCTTGTCATTGCATTTATTGTTCTATCTTCAATTATTGTTGACTAATTATTATTGAAAACATTGCTAATTGAAGTATTGAATTAGGCTAAAGTAATTGATACAAAATAGAACAATAAGAAAAATTTAACATGGTATTAGAGTTAATTTGAAGGACAAGCCCAAAAGGAGACAAGCATTGAAGCAATCATCTTTGGGAAAGTTGAAGGAGCCAATATAGTCAAGTCAAGATGTCTTCCTTCTTCAAGGAAAACGGGAAGTTGGGTGACTCATCCAATTTTGTTGCATGGAAAGTGAGGTTGGAGATCATAGTTGATATCAATGATGTTTTGGAATAAATTCAAGGAAAAGTACCTCAACCTCTGGAAAAAGCTTCCACTACTACCAAGAACAAGTACAAGAAAGGTGAGTTGAAAGTAAAGCAAATTATAGCTGATGGTTTACAAGATAATTTACTTGCATATGTTTGAAATTTAAGGAAATCTAAGGAAATGTATGATAAGATAGTTGACTTGTATGAAGTCAAAAATTTGAATGAAATCATCTCCTTGAAATATTAACTCAAAGATAGAAAGATGAAAAAAGGAGAATTTGTGCAATCCTACATAATGAGGATATCTCATCTTAGAAATCAATTACAAAGAGTTGGGTAATCCATGCTCGATAGGGAATTGGTGATTGTGACTCTAAGAGGTCTCCCTCCCATTTGGGAAACCTTTATTACTACTACAAGAAGCAACAATGTACTCCCAACATTTGATGAAATTGTTGGAAATCTCACTCAATAAGAATCAAGGATGACATCAAGAGGAAGGATTCAAAAGCATGAATAAGGAAAGCCCACTACATTCATCACTCATGACAAGAAGAAGAAGAAAGTAAAAGGAGGTCCATAAAATTCAATAAATCTTCCTCCTAAAAATCCAAATAGAAAGAATGAATTATTGCACATTGAATTCTACAATTATCATAAGAGAGGCCACTATGTTAGATATTTCCTGAGAAGAACTATATACCATGCTACAATAATAGAAGCAACAACAATGGGTTCAATGATCAAAGAAAGAGAGATCACCAAAGGAATAATCACAATGGAGGAGATGAAAGAAGGAGAAGAGATGCTCCAAGTGATCATGAAGAATATTTTCATTCACAAAAGAAGTCAAGATTCTCCAAGCATGAAAGTAATGTTGTGAATCAATTTGAATATATTCTTATTTCTTCCCTTACTAGTTCATCTCCTCTTGATTTGTGGGATAATTGGTTGGTTGATAGTGGGGATACTCATCATTTCTCTAGTTATAATGAAGTTCTATCTAGTTTGGTACAAAGGAATTAAAATTTGAAAATTATTCTGGGAGACAACTCCACCCATATTGTTGAAGGTTTCGGGTCTGTCAAATTTCATTTGAATTCCATGGAATATCTTTTTATCCATCATGTGATATATGTGTCAGGATTGAAGAATAATTTGGTATCAATATCCGCTTTGGAAGACAAATGGATGAGGGTCTCATTCATCAAGGGAAAGGTTTTTACTTGGCCTGTTGGATCACCTATGAGATATGCATTCACATTGGGATCAAGATATGAAGGACTCTGCAGGGTTACTCAAAGACCTCTCCTAGAATTGGTTCATGATATTAATCATATAAGCGAGATATCTCACCCAATATTGGCCCATATACATTATGATGCTCTTCTGAAATTGGAGAAATTGGTCTCAGGGATTCCCAAAGTTCAAGCCCATCATGATGGACTATGTCCATGTTGTGCCAGTGGAAAGAAGATAAGGGGACCATTCCTCTCTAGTGAGAAAAAGACAAATGACATCCTCCATCTCATTCATTATGATATATGTGGCCTAATGCCCATGCATACTATTCATGGAAATATCTACTATATCACCTTCATTGATGACTTCTCAAGAAAGATGTGATATATTATTTTAAGCACAAGGATGAAGCCTTTGAAATGTTCAAGGAGTTCAAAGCTTTTATTGAAAATCAAATAGGGAAGAAAGTCAAGATATTCAGGTCTGAAAATGGTGGAGATTACACATCAAAGGAGTTCATTGATTGTTGCAATAAAGAAGGTATCAATAAAGAGACAATTGTGCCCCATACTCCCCAACAAAATGGATCGGATGAAAGAAAAAATAGTTCTATTATAGAAGTTTCCCATGCCATGATCCATAATCAAAATTTGTCGAAGTTCCTTTCGGGAGAAGCCAAAAATGTCATCGTATATGTTAAAAATAGGGTACCTCATCATCTTTGGCTTCCCCATATACTTTCATGTGTTGAAGGACAAAAGAAAAAAGTTGGAAGCATGAGGAAGAAAAGGTACATTTGTTAGATATTATGAAAATTCTAAAGCATTTAGAATATATATTCCTGATTAAAGAAAGGTTGAAATTAGCAAGGATGTTTCATTAGATGAATATGTCACCCTTGGAAAATCAAGGGACCTTCCTCCATCTCCTCCTCTTGAGAAGAGTGATGATATGGATATTTTAGATGGTCCATTTGTGCTCGATTGTGAGAGAGATATTTTTGATGATCCCACGAAGCCCATGGATCCCCTAGATACCCCTCCATGTGATCCTCTATCTAAAATCATCTTTTCCATCGTAGTCCTCGGAGATATCTTTCCAACGGGTTATCATGCATGTCAAACAGAGATAATATGACCAAGTCGCGACCCCGGGAAGTTGGCTGTCCAACTCATCCGAACGGGGCCCATAAACTCTTGGTGTTACATCTCCTCGGGTTAGGGTTTTGGTTGTTTAGGGTTTGCTCTTATTGTTCAATAATAAAAAGGCCCTTAAGCCTCATTGTAAGACAGTTCAGAGGCATGTAGCTACCACATCTCTTCTCAGTGATAAGCTACCATCGACCTAGCTAGTTTATTTCCATTCCTATTTGCAAGCATATTTCAGTATTTTACATTAATGAAATGAAGTATTATTTCCACTACATCTATGTGTTTACGGTTATCTCTATACTTTGTTGCATTCCTATTTAAATCTGGATCAGTGATATCAGAGCAGTCTATTTTTCTTCTCTGTTTTTCTTTGCATGTCCCCAACGGGGTTGGGATATAAGGAGTTAGGGCTTGAACTGGTCGAACCTTTGCAATACTAACCTCGCAAATCCCAACGACCTCCCATGGCAGATGGAAAGAAATACGAGGGGGCAAGAGATCCTATAAAAATCTTGCTCGAAGAAGCCCTCGAGTGACAAAGGAACGTGACGATGGACAACTTTGCCCAGATCCTTATGCGGCTACCCAGGGGTGACGCATCGGCTTCCAACAACAACTCTGGAAATGCCACACCATTTAAGGTACAAGTTAATTTTGAAATCCCCACATTCAAGGGTCAAATAGACACAGATGTTGTCAATAAATGGTTAAATGTGCTAGAGGGTTATTTTTTTGTTCATGATTTTTCCAGTCGGGAAAAGATTATTTTCGCTCTTCTCAAAGCAGCCCCCCACGTCAAGGATTGGTGGGAAACCATGCGCCCTTTTGGACCCATTGAGCACATGAGTGCACTTTGAAGGCATTAAGAATCAACCTCCAACCTTCAGGAGTGTACCCTATGCCCTCTTGGGCCTCCTGAGTGCATGATTGCACCCCAAAGGCCTAAATCCTTCATCCTTCAACCTTTAGGAGTTCACCTTGCACCCTCCATCTCTCCCTTGAGTGTGAAATGCACAAGGGAAGCCTTAAGTCTTCCTCTTCATCCTTTAGACTTGTGACATGTGCCTTGCCTTGGTTGTCTCTCTCTCTTGAGTGCATGAGCACATGATGAAGCCTCAAAGCTTCCTCTTATCAACATTTAGCCTTTCAAAGTATGCCCATGCACCCTAAATCTCATTTTCCCCATTTTGAGCGCATTGAAAAGGCATGAAAAGAAAATATGCATAAAAAATGGTAGAATGGGAGATTTTTAGGCTGATGGTTACTTTTCTTAAGTGATTGTAGAAAGAGGTATTCTAGGAACAACAATAAGCACACATGAGGAAGATTGGGAAAGGAGAACACATAAAGGAAGTATTGAAAGAATGAGGAATACACTTGAATCTTGATGATCAAAGCATGTCAAAGACTCTATTAGATCAAAGAAACTTTCGAGGGTGAGAACATTAACGATTTAGTTTTCATGAAGAACGAAAATACATGTAGCATCCATGTCACCACTAGATAAATCTGATATCGTCAATCACTATTAGTCCCAGTCGTCAAAGAGAGTGACACGTCACATTTCCATAACACAATGATGTGGAAGTCATGATGTATTGTTGTAATCATTGTAAATACAAATCAGTGGAAGTCCAAGAGTCATTTATGAACTAAATAGTCATGGAAGTCCAAAAGACATGTAATACCAAAGGTCATATGTAATTCCAAAAGTCGTTCAGAATTCCAAAGGACACTAGAAGTTGGAAGGTCAAGAGTCGTGACGATGTGAAAGGTCATGCTTCAAGTTATAAATAGATATTTATTTCTCATGTAAATGACTTTTAACCTTGGCTTCTCCCACAAGGAATTAAGGAGATATAGTTAGTACTTTTGGTTAGCAAGTGGTGGCTCTAACACTACACTATTAGAGCTAGTGATGTTGATTGCATTTATGTAGCTTGGGATTTTCTCTTAATATCAGAGCCTTTCAGGCTAACAAATTTTCACACATGGATTGTGAATGTTTCTAATACTATTATTTAGATGTTTATGGTTCATGTTTTCTTTCACCGATACTAGAGTAATTGAACTATTTCAGTGGCTTCGGTGCTTATTTATTGGAATGTGTTTTTATGTTTATAATGATTGCCACATCCTTGTGAACTATTTCGCTTGTTGTTGGATGAGCCTTTCTCTTTCATGTGTGTCTCCATTAGGGTAGTATTATTACTTCTCTCTTAAAGGCTCACTTTATTTTCCTCTCTATAGTAAGAGAACCTTGATACATCTGCAGTTGAACATTGACAAGACACACTATCTTGTTCTTTCAAAAGGAAATTTGTGCTTCTCTCTCATGCTGACAATTAAATCCAAGGAATATATTTAAGTAAAGGGTATCTGAGCCATATTCCAGATGGGACTCCTACACCAAATAGTGTGAGTTCTAGTTGGGACCTTATATCAGGGAGATCTCCTGTATGTTGGCAGTATCCAACACTTCAACATAAGGTTATTATAATTAAATCCCAAAATATCGCAGACTAATTTTATGTATGGCAATAATAAATCAAAGAAAGTGTCTTCATGCAAATATCTCATAATTGATCTTTATCACAAGCTAAACTAGAACTATAGCATTAAGAAAAGGATAAACGAAGGGTCGAAAAATTATTATGGTCTTGAAAAAAATTATAAATCAATGGATCTCTAGTGATGGGTTAAGAATAAACTCCTCTTTTAGATACTCATCAATCCAATTACCATACATGGATGTGAATTCAAAGGCTACAAAATATTTATGGAATCATAGAGAAAGATCGACTAAATCCAAATGTGTTTTATAGCTTATAATGTTAAAATCAAAGGAAATTCACCTTATCCTATTATTTTAATACACCACCTTGGGCTAAACCATAGGGAGAAGCACCCTAATGGAGGAAATGGGAATGTGAATCATAGGGTGGGGAGCACCAAATAGTCAAAATTGGCATGTAATGTATAGAAATGGAAAGCACTAGGAATGATGGCACCTACAAATACATTTTCAATACTTTTGATTGGTATGAAAACATCAAATTGAACTATACTAAGATAGTAAATCTCATATTAAAAGTAGATATAATCCAACATATGCTACCTAGTTAGGAGGTGATATGTTAATTGCAAGTGGAGGTGAGTGCTCAAAATCTTCAGTAGGAACCTGTGAAATCACAACAAAATAAAGATCAATTTCTCCCAAATAAATTTGACATTTTCAAAGAAACAAAATTCTAAATCTTTCTAAGTTATTATTGAAGTAGACGAGCTTAAATTAATTCAAATGCCTATGTGTTAGGAGTTGCAATGTCTAATGTTATATCCATGGCCACATTGAGATTTGGACAACTAAATATTCTCACCGTGATGTCAATTTATCCTCTCATATCATTTTTATATGCAATAAAAAAGTAAAAAGAAGTACTTTAAATCCATAAATATCTCCATTAAGGCATGGAAAGTATTCCTACAATGAGATAATATATGTGGTGCTACTTGAATTGAACCAAAATCATTAGCCTACTTATGTGGAGTTAATGGTTAGTAATTAATGTGGCCTAAAGGCCCTACACCTAGAGGTATAAGATATTCCAACAGATCTCATCTAGATGTCACCACCACAAGACATGTCTTCCTTGGATTAGGAATTTGGTTGGATCTTGGGTCAATAAATAACCCCACAATGATATATTTGGTGATATTCTAATCTTTAACCTACTCTTTGTTGATATTGATTGAGTAGAAATCTCTAATCCTAACCCTATATTCAGTTATATTTGTGAATTAACCATGGGCATGATTAATGGAGGTAATAATGTTATCAAGGGATGTCAGTAATGAAAATCATTATGGCTCCCTTATGTTCCTAAGCTCTTCAATCAATATTCTTAACTGATTTATATTTTTCTTAATATGTGCTTGTGGGTTGCAATTTTCCCCTAGGCTAATGTTATCTTGTGGTTGCATTGTGGGGTTGGCTTGTTGATTTGGTCTTGGATTTTCATCCATCATAATTATATATAATAATCTTGTAATTAAAAATAAAATCCTTTAAAATTGTTAATCTTTCTTGCATACAAAAAAAAGGAAAAAAACTAAACATAATTTACCTCTAAAGAACGAACCTTTGAAGAAAGCCTTTCAACTTGAAACCTCTATCAGGAGTATGTGCATGTTTATTTTTGTAAGAAATCTCTCATTGGATGGCATAATTATTGTGGGTGAATAATGAAACCACACAAGATTTGTGTCTT
This sequence comes from Pinus tabuliformis, assembly GCA_031772625.1. Lineage (NCBI taxonomy): Eukaryota > Viridiplantae > Streptophyta > Pinopsida > Pinales > Pinaceae > Pinus > Pinus tabuliformis. The sequence goes on from CM062808.1 coordinate 329,205,513, forward strand.
TTATTTATGAGAAAGGAATGTGCACACCCATTTTTTTTAAGCATGTGCACATCAAAATAGTGTATGTGTGAGAGAGAGAGAGAGAGAAAGAGAGAGAGAGAGTTTAAAAAATAACATGTTATTATGTCTATTATATCAATAACTCTATGTGTAGGTTCAAAAAGGGTCAAACCTTAAACAAGTAACGCACTTACATTTTTAAGAACATGTCTTTGTTCTTTAAAAAGTTCACTCACATGTTCTTGTTACAACAAAATTGGGTACCATCTCTATGAGAGCACCCTTAACTAAGGTTTTCCTATGTCCCTTACCCTTTTTCACATATTCATGGACAAGATATAGTGTTGCTAGAATGGAGTGGGTTGTATTGCCCCAATTCTAACTAGTATACTCATCATTATTCTTCTTTATACTAGTGACATTGTTCTTATAAAGAAGAGTCCATATGACCTTGACAAACAACTAGAAATTCTCAAGGATTTATGCTTTAATATGGGTATGACCTTTAAAACTAAAAAATAATGGTCATTATAATTAAATCCCAAAAGAGCCAATTACTCTTATTTCATGTATGGCAATAATAACTTAGAGAAGTGATTTAATACAAATATCTTAGAATCGATCTTTATCACAAACTCAACTAGAATTATAGCATTGAGAAAAGGATAAATGAAGGGTGGAAAATTTATTATGGACTTGAAAACAATTGTAAATCAATGGACCTATAGTTACAGGATAAGAAGAAAGTATTTTTTGGATACTCATCACCATTGTTATCTTATATGGTTGTGAAGTTTAAGGCTGCAATATATTTAGAAAATTATGGAGATATATAGAGAAAATTTAAAAGTGTTTAATAACTTATTATCTCAAAATAAAAACAAATACAATTTATTCTACCAACTTCGAAGAAGTGAGTCTTTCCCCTATTAAGAACATGGCTCTGGCTAGTTACGTAATGTACAAGAACAATATAAGCAATGTGGAAAATAGGAAGCTTCCTAAAATTGCTTCAAATTTCAATGAAAAGCACCAATGGTTGAATATGGGATGGTATAAGAATGTCAAGCCTTGATCAAATAATTAGGATACAAAGGAAAATGTCAATGTTCAAAATAACAAAAATATTAATGGATAAAGGAAATATAAGATACTATAAGAAGATGATCAATTGTAATCTAGAAGATCAAAAGTATCTCTCCATTTCGACTAGCATAAAGAATAAAATCAATATTACTAAAATAAGAGTGAATTCTAACAAGCTCCATACTAAAACAAGGCATTAGAGAGCTCCTATAATATTTTCATCTTTATAGCACAAAACAAAATTAAAATGAAATAAATTATTTTACATACAGTTACAATAAATCAAAATTTTAAAATATTATTACAATATAAACCTTCATAAATTTTTAACCAATCAAATAATAATTTAGAATTATTCTCTTAAATCATTTCAAAAACCAAAAAACAAAATTCAAATACAACCCCGTAACTTCTTTAACTTTCTTCAAATCTAATAAATTATATATAATTTCAATATACATAAAACACCATTATCATTCTTAATAATGTAAACTAAATTTTAAATTATTAATAATATAAATTAATTTTAAAAATAAAATAGACTTATATAAATTTGGAATATAATATTTTAAATTATTCTTATAAATTATATTTTATATAAATTTGGAATATAATATTTTAAATTATTCTTATAAATTATATTTTATATTAATTTGGAATATAATATTTTTAAATTATTCTTATAAATTATATTTTATATTGATTTTTAATAAATACTTTTATAATTTTAAAAAATTATAAAATAAATATTCTTATAATCTCTTACAAAAATAAATAAAATAATAATAAAATGTGGAAACCCCTATAAATCATTTCTAAGTTAGACACTGTATTTCACTATGCAACTTTCCTCTTTATGACTTTTAATTTAAAACAAGGTTTTCTTTATTACTTTTAAATTTTATAATCATTTATCTATGCATATTATAATGTGTAAAATTATTATTATATAATTAATATTACTTTAAACATATTTAAAATATTATTAATTTAATTATATAAATATATTTTTAATAATATCTATATTTTTTATTTTTTATATTTCTGATTTATTTATATATTTTCTCTCCATTATTATAACCACTTTCACTATGTTATATTCATCCTAATTTTATATATATATATATGATACCATATCCATTTTTTAAAAAAAGGTTTTTCTTTTGAATTTTGTAATAAGAAAGACACTTTATTAGACAACTAAGTACATGATCATTTATCCCTTTTAACATATCAAATCTATGTGTCGGAGATACGAATTATTACGCAGCCCTTTGATAATAGTGGAATAACTTTAATGATATGGATTATTGATGCTACAAATAGGCCAACACTTTACATACATTTATCTCTTTAAAGTAACATTTATTTTTCCTCGAAAGTATCTATAATTCCAGTTTATAGTTGGTAGAAGTGACAAAGTACATTTTCGATGAAAGTATGGATATACAATTCCCATTGTGATTCACAAATTGTATTATTTAAATTCCAAATCTCTAGCTAAAGTTTATTCATAAGGAGTATGGACCACTCTATAGGAGACATATCTATTGGCACATAATTCAACATGCCCCACTCATCTTTCCAGTGGATTTAATTAGACCACACATAGAGTTACCTAGGGTATTTGTTAAGAGTTAGGCATGCATCACATTCCATAGGTCATTCTAGTAAAAATAATGATATGCATAGAGTTCCACAATCATTTTACTTGGAAATACCATTTTTATTTTAATATTATTGTTTCGATGCAAGTTTTTTAATTAAATTTTATATATTTATATATAGGGAATGGATTTGGTTTTAGTTTAATATTTATAATTTTTTCAATTTGGTAATGAAATAATAGTTTCAAAAGATATAAATTCAAAATTTCGCTAGAATCATTATCAAGGTATATGGAATTCAAGATAAGTAAATGGTTAAAATATAAGAAAAATACTACTTTTAAAATCTATAAAAGTAATTATGTACCAAGTAGTTATGTTAATTATATACCAAGTAGTTAGGTTTAAAATAATTATAAAATATTGTTGTAATAATAAAATGATTTTTTATATTTATTTGTTCACATTAGAAAAGTTGTTAATAAAGTGTTAAAAATAATTTTTAATCAGTTTTTTATATTTATTGGTTTACTTTAGAGAAGTGGTTAATAAAGAGTTAAAAATAATTTTTAAAATATGTTAAAAATATTAAAAGTTTCTTTTTTGAGTCACATAGTTATAGCGTTAAGGTGGATTAAAATGTTATTATTCAATTTAAGAATATTCAAAATTGGCTGGAAAATGTTAATTTTAATATAAGATTTAAGTAAGGTTTCTTTTTTACTTTCTTGTATTTATTATTTTCATTGTTCAGTTAGTTAGCAATATTCTCTAAAGAAGTAGGATGTTATGGTGCTACTTTAGTTATAAAGATCATCATCTTTCCTTTTATGTTAACAATATTGTTCTTGTAGTGATGTATCTTGAGTGGGCCTAATGGTTAAGAACATGTGTTTCCTCCTAAGAGGTCACAGGTTCAAAACCAGAGGGGGTAGAGTATGCATGCCTTTGTAGACTTAGCAGTCAAATCGTTGGGCGGAGGTGGGTCCCTTGTCCCACAAACAAGGGGGTTTCATACACCAATTTGGTGGGTCCCTTGTCCCACAAACAAGGGGGTCTCATACACCAATTTGTGGGTCCCTTGTCCCACAAACAAGGGGGTCTCATACACCAATTTGGTGTCTAGCTTGGCTGTGACATTAAAAATAGATATTATTATTATTATTATTATTATTATTATTATTATTATTTTTATTATTATTATTATTATTATTATTATTATTATTATTATTATTATTATTATTAATATGATTTTTATTATTATTTGAAGAACTAATTAAGAATTCTCAAGCATTTGTATTATAGCATAAGTATGAAAGTACATATTGAAAAACATTTTGGTTATGGTAAAAGATAACTCTCCTCTTTCAAACTCTTACCACTCCTATTATTTTATACATGTGTGAAATTTAAGGTTGTGGCATCTTTAGAGAGTAATGGAAAAGGATTGAGTAAATCTAGGAAAAAATATAATTTATAATCTTAAACATGGAAAACTAAAGACTACCTAAGATTGGTTAAAACTCTAGTCAATGCCACGTGCTACTAACCAGGGTTTAGAATAAATAAATCATTGCATAATATAAGACGAGATCACTTGACAATGTTAATACCATAAAACTACCATCAATTATATATTTATAATTGGCGAAGTAAAAAGTTAGATGATAAACAAAGGTTAAGGTACAATAAATAAGTTATTAACACTAATTTAGAAGATCAAAAATAATTTTGTGTTACAATTAGCATAAAGAAGTAAATCAACATTACTATTAGTGCAATCATATATATTAAATAGCTAGTAAAATCATATAAACATCAATCAATGAAGATTTTCATAACAATGAATTTAGTAAGAAACTAACTCTCATACTTCAGTGGTGAAAAAAAAATAAAAAATTTGTACAATAAAATCATTTTTTTTATCATTGTGATATTAAAAAATGAATATTAAAAATATTTTTTCATAAAATTTTATTTACATATTATATTAAATTTGGATTTCAAAATATTTATAATAATATCAAGTTTCTCAATCTATCAACTCATTAAATTATAAAATTATAAAAATATCTTTTAATATTTTCACACATTAATAAAAAAAATATATTAAATCAAACCAACTTTTTTTTCTCAAATAATTCTTTTTATAAATAAAATTAATTTTAATCAATAATAATTATTTAATAAAAATAAAACGTATTTATATTTATTACTATTTCATTATTATTATTGATAAAATAAGTATAATTCTAATTAAATGATCGTAAATCCATTTTCATTTTACAACTATCAACCCAAAAAAATCTATTATATATATATATATGGAATTAAAGTCATTTGCAACATATATCTCATGTTTTATGATTTCTCCGCGTTTAATGTATATATGAGAAACATGATTTCTCCACGTTTAATGTATATATGAGTTAAAATGAATTTATCTTTGATGATCTTCTCCATTTCTAATAAATAAATGTGTGTTTAAATGAATATTTGTTTATGCTTAAAATTTAATAAATATTAATTATAATTAACTTAAAATATATTTATATTAATAATAAATTTGATATATAAAATAAATAATAATAATGATATTTTTAATTAAATATTATTATAATTAAATATATAAAATAAAAATAATAAAATTTTAATTACAAAATCACTATAATAATTATTTTAAAATAATTTTATATATAATATTATTATTATAGAATGATTTTCATTTAATTATATTTAAATTACAGGTAAGTGGTAAGTATTTATTTATATGAGAGAGGAAAAAGTGAAAAAAATAGGTTAGTAAACCATTAATACAAATAAAAGAAAATGTAAAAACAAAATTATTTTAAAATATTGAATATGTTTTTAAAAAATTTAGAATTTAATAAATTGAAACAAAATAATGTAAAAAATAATAAGAATAGGTAACAAATTAATCAAGTAAACAAGTTTTACCATATATAATGTAAAATGTTATTTGTAGTTATCTTGTAAAATTAAAAGTTATAATGAAATTATCATTCTATAAAACTATTCTAAATAATAGTTTAATGAACATATTTTATTTTTGGTGTGATAATAATTTTATTATTACAGTGTACTAAAGTGTATATAATTTATCTTATTTTGAATTTGAATCAATGATCTTAAGGTTGGATTATTATAAATATTACTATTACTATTATTATGAGTGGCACATTGTTATGTAACTTCTTATAAAGAAGCAATGTTGAAAACTAATATGTTGGTAATATGAATCTAGAAAAAGGATTTGAAATTAATATATACAAGAGTAATTATAGCCATGTTCCAATGGCTATATCTATGGGGTCCATTGAGAAAGTGAATAATAGTGACACAAGAAATGCATGTTATTATTTTCATGGTATTATTTTATAAAATGTTTTATATCAATACCAACAAAATAGGATGAAAGGAGAAAGTAATAAAGTACCTTGGCTTGGGTTTTGTCAAAATGCAAGGTTAAGGAATATTCCTCCATTCAATAAAGACTTTCAATCATATCTAGTTATGGTAACAAAAAAAATGACAAAATCTTTCTCCAAAGTTTCTATAAAGACAATAATATCTCATTCATATATCATAACATATTTTGCATTGAAAAATAAAACACTGCCAAATTATAACTTCTTGAAGCACACATTATTTACAAATTCTATCCTTTGGAAAAATATTATTACTAATCTCTATTGGCATCAATATATAACTTATGATCACCTTATCATTTTTTCTAATAAAAATATTTTTCTCCATCAAACCATACGACTATTTGAAATTCCTAAACACTCTTACCATACGAATATAATATGAAACTATGTAATTAAGAGAGGGAGTTCCTTCATATAAAATAGATGTTGATAGAATCCCTAATTACAATTGATATATCTCTTCACAAATATGAGGGAACCATGATTTAAAAACTATTTATTTAAAGTGAATAAGATACTTAATGAAAATTCCTCCAAACTAAATCACCAAAAAATGTGAATATACTTTATTCTTCCATATACCTTTAAAACTCTCCCCCACATATGGTGGTAGGTGGACATGAAACAAAAAAACAAGAATGGCATGATCCCTTCCCCATTGATTTCTAAATACCATTTCAAAAGGGTATTAGGAGTCACTCCCATGCAAGATATTGAGAAAAATAAGGGAAGCCTTAACGCCAAGAATAAAAATGTTACATGGGTTAGATAGGAAAATGCTATGGTGCATTCATGACACAATAAGGAAAATAATAGTAATGGAAGTGATGATTCCATAGGGAAGCAACTGGTTTCATGTATGCAAGATCCTCTTGCAACCTTCAACCATATACCTAATAATTGTAGTGCATAATGAAATCAATGCAAAGTTTAAGGGAGATATCAAAGGTAGTTGTCCTTCCCTTCTCCCTAATCTCTTATTTGCATTTTTGTGATGTGCTTGTTAGTTGCTCTTCATTTCTAGAATTGGAGTTTTGTCTATCATTTTCTTGGTAATATAGTTCCTTGTTTATTTTGCAAAGGAAAATAGACAAAGTGTTGAATGAAGATAATGATAGTTACATTGGTGCTACCTCTACATATCTCTATTGGAGCTTTAGTGAGACAAGAAACGTTTTGTGGCCCATGCACTACCATTTTAGGATAAGAATGAAAAGAATCCTAGTGACTAGGTAGAGCTAGTATAAAAATAGAATTGACTCCTACTCACTTTGGTCTCTTGGCTAGTGAAAAAACATGGTGGAAAAATCCAAGTGGAGGCATCTTCTGGCTCTTCAAAGGTCTCCCCAAATGTTCCTTTTTCATCAAAAGTAGGTTGATGTACTCATTTCTAAGGCCTTCATTTTTATGTGTTTTCCTTCTCGCAATTAGTTCTTTTTTTGGTTAACAATATCTTATGTATTGTAGACCTTATTTCCTTAATGGTAGATGATCTTAAATTTTGCTACTCTATTTTTAAACTCTCAAACCTGGTTTCCCACTTCGGGCAAGTCCATGTGGAATTTTATTTTAGGTTTGGAAGGCATTATCAATGTTTTCTTTGATTTTCTAGACTTGACTAATAGACTTGTCAAATAGTTTTTATAACACAGTTTCTATATTTACCCATAGTTATTTATGTATACTACTTTAAATTTCTAATAAAATAATTGCTCATATATATTATATATCCACTAAGCTTGGTTTTTTTGTAAACTTCTCCAGAATTTCATTGCATTAATAATCCAAAATTACAAAATAATTAGTACCAGCTTGTCAAAATGAGTAACAATATCATATCATCATACAGGGAGATTGAACAAGCAACTCCCCAAAATAACAATAACTAGAAAACACAGAAACCACCGAGACAATGTTAAATTATGAAACTACGGTCAAATTCTACTTTGGACAACTCATTTTATAGATATGATGATTGCATTAAATTCCTCTTTTTGAGAGGACCAAAATCGACCTAAAGATCATCAAATTTGGTCAAGGAAAAGTGTACTTATGAAGAAAGGCCCACATATGCACATTTGGACATGTCAGCCCTAAAGCAAATTGGACACCCATGGAAGCCTATAAATACAAGTGTACTCAAGTTTGTTTGGAAATAATAAATAATATTCTTCTTCTCTTCTTCATTGATTGGTTTGCACAGGTATGAGGCTGGGATGACAAAGAAGTTTGCGATCGTCTGAAATTATAGGATCTGAGGCTCTCATCTATTTTAGGGTTTTTAGGTTATAGTTTCTAGCTTGTCACAATAGAAAGTAGACCACATTTGTTGGCTTTCAGGCTTAAGGGAGGGACTGGAAGCCTTCAATCACTCGCCTATCTCCTCCATGTGACTAGGAAGTTTGATTGAAAATTACCATTAAACGAAGTTGACCGCATACAAGAAAAGTTGTCTCTGATATATTCTAATGTTGGAAACATATTTTTGAATTTTATTGGGTTGTTTTGTTGGATGATATTGTATTGGGCTCACTGTACTCTCTGTTGAACATTTTATGACAATCTAATACAAGAATAATTTCAAAGAGTTTCCCCCCTAGTGGGGTTTTTCCCTGGTCTTTGACCAATCCTAGTGTCTCCTGTTGATGTGTTGATTGTCTCCTTTGTCGTTGCATTTATTGTCCTATCTTCAATTATTGTTGACTAATTATTATTGAAAACATTGCTAATTGAAGTATTGAATTAGGCTAAAGTAATTGATACAAAATAGAACAATAAGAAAAATTTAACATGGTATTAGAGTTAAGTTGAAGGACAAGCCCAAAAGGAGACAAGCATTGAGGCAATCATCTTTGGGAAAGTTGAAGGAGACAATATAGTCAAGTCAAGATGTCTTCCTTCTTCAAGGAAAATGGAAAGTTGGGTGACTCATCCAATTTTGTTGCATGGAAAGTGAGGTTGGAGATCATAGTTGATAGCAATGATGTTTTTGAATACATTCAAGGAAAAGTACCTCAACCTCCAGAAAAAGCTTCCACTACTACCAAGAACAAGTACAAGAAAGGTGAGTTGAAAGTAAAGCAAATTATAGATGATGGTTTACAAGATAATTTACTTGCATATGTTGGAAATTTAAGGAAATCTAAGGAAATGTATGATAAGATAGTTGACTTGTATGAAGTCAAAAATTTGAATGAAATCATCTCCTTGAAATATTAACTCAAAGATAGAAAGATGAAAAAAGGAGAATTTGTGCAATCCTACATAACGAGGATATCTCATCTTATAAATCAATTACAAAGAGTTGGGGAATCCATGCTCAACAGGGAATTGGTGATTGTGACTCTAAGAGGTCTCCCTCCCATTTGGGAAACCTTTATTACTACTACAAGAAGCAACAATGTACTCCCAACATTTGATGAAATTGTTGGAAAGATCACTCAAGAAGAATCAAGGATGATATCCAAAGGAAGGATTCAAAAGCATGAATAAGGAAAGCCTGCTACATTCATCACTCATGACAAGAAGAAGAAGAAAGGAAAAGGAGGTCCATAAAATTCAATAAATCCTCCTCCTAAAAATCCAAATAGAAAGAATGAATTATTGCACATTGAATGCTACAATTATCATAAGAGAGGCCACTATGTTAGATATTTCCCTGAGAAGAACAATATACCATGCTACAATAATAGAAGCAACAACAACAGGTTCAATGATCAAAGAAGGAGAGATCACCAAAGGAATAATCGCTATGGATGAGATGAAAGAAGGAGAAGAGATGCTCCAAGTGATCATGAAGAATATTGTCATTCACAAAAGAAGTAAAGATTCTCCAGGCATGAAAGTAATGTTGTGAATCAATTTGAACATATTCTTATTTCTTCCCTTACTAGTTCATCTCCTCTTGATTTGTGGGATAATTGGTTGGTTGATAGTGGGGATACTCATCACTTCTCTAGTTATAATGAAGTTCTATCTAATTTGGTACAGAGGAATTGAAATTTGAAAATTATTCTTGGAGACAACTCCACCCATCCTATTGAAGGTTTCGGGTCTGTCAAATTTCATTTGAATTCCATGGAATATCTTTTTATCCATCATGTGATATATGTGTCAGGATTGAAGAATAATCTGGTATCAATATCCACTTTGGAAGACAAAGGGATGAGGGTCTCATTCATCAAGGGAAAGGTTCTTACTTGGCCTTTTGGATCACCTATGAGATATGCATTCACATTGGGATCAAGATATGAAGGACTCTGCAGGGTTACTCAAAGACCTCTCCTAGCATTGGTTCATGATACTAATCATATAAGCTAGATATGTCACCCAATATTGGCCCATATACATTATGATGCTCTTTTGAAATTGGAGAAATTGGTCTCAGGGATTCCCAATGTTCAAGCCCATCATGATGGACTATGTCCATGTTGTGCCAGTGGAAAAAAGACAAGGGGACCATTCCCCTCTAGTGAGAAAAAGACAACTGACATCCTCCATCTCATTCATTATGATATATGTGGCCTAATGCCCGTGCATACTATTCATGGAAATCTCTACTATATCACCTTCATTGATGACTTCTCAAGAAAGACGTGATATATTATTTGAAGCACAAGGATGAAGCCTTTGAAATGTTCAAGGATTTCAAAGATTTTATCGAAAATCAAATAGGGAAGAAAGTCAAGATATTCAGGTCCGAAAATGGTGGAGATTACACATCAAAGGAGTTCATTGATTGTTGCAATAAAGAAGGTATCAATAAAGAGACAATTGTGCCCCATACTCCCAAACAAAATGGATCGGATGAAAGAAAAAATAGTTCCATTATAGAAGTTTCCCATGCCATGCTCCATAATCAAAACTTGTCGAAGTTCCTTTGGGGAGAAGCCAAAAATGTCATCGTATATGTTAAAAATAGGGTACCTCATCAAGCATTGGACAATAAAACCCCTAAAGAAGTATTCAAAGGTGTCAAGCCTAATGTTGGTCATCTTCATATCTTTGGCTTCCCCATATACTTTCATGTGTCGAAGGACAAAAGAAAAAAGTTGGAAGCATTAGGAAGAAAAGGTACATTTGTTAGATATTATGAAAATTATAAAGCAATTAGAATATATATTCCTAATTAAAGAAAGGTTGAAATTAGCAAGGATGTTTCATTCGATGAAGATGTCACCCTTGGAAAATCAAGGTACCTTCCTCCATCTCCTCCTCTTGAGAAGAATGATGATATGGATATTTTAGATGGTCCATTTGTGCTCGAATGTGAGAGAGATATTGTTGATGATCCCGCGGAGCCCATGGATCCCCTAGATACTCCTCCATGTGATCCTCTGTCTAAAATCATCTTTTCCGTCATAGTCCTCGGAGAGATCTTTCCAACAGGTTATCATGCACATCAAACAGAGATAATATGACCAAGTCGCGACCCCGAGAAGTTGGTTGTCCAACTCACCCCAATGGGGCCCATAAACTCTTGGTGTTACATCTCCTCGGATTAGGGTTTTGGTTGTTTAGGGTTTGCTCTTATTGTTCAATAATAAAAAGGCCCTTAAGCCTCATTGTAAGACAGTTTAGAGGCATGTAGCTACCACATCTCTTCTCAGTGATAAGCTACCATCAACCTAGCTGGTTTATTTCCATTCCTATTTGTAAGCATATTACAGTATTTTACATTAATGAAATGAAGTATTATTTCGACTACATCTATGTGTTTACGGTTATCTCTATAATTTGTTGCATTCCTGTTTAAATCTAGATCAGTGATATCAGAGCGGTCTGATTTTCTTCTCTGTTTTTATTTGCATGTCCCCAATGGGGTCGGGATATAAGGAGTTAGGGCTTGAACTAGTCGAACCTTTGCAATACCAGCCTCGCAAATCCCAACGACCTCCCATGGAGGATGGAAAGAAAGACGAGGGGGCAGGAGATCCTATCAAAATCTTGCTTGAGGAAGCCCTCGAGTGACAAAGGAACGTGATGATGGAAAACTTAACTCAGATCCTTCTGTGGCTACCCAGGGGCAACGCATCAGCTTCCAAAAAAAACTCTGGAAATGCCACACCATTTAAGGTACAAGTTAATTTTGAAATCCCCACATTTGAGGGTCAGATAGACGCAAATGTCATCAATAAATGGTTAAATGTGCTAGAGGGTTATTTTTTTGTTCATGATTTTTCTAGTCGGGAAAAGATTATTTTCGCTCTTCTCAAAGCATCCCCCCACATCAAGGATTGGTGGGAAACCTATTGCGAGCAGAAGGATGAAAGTACAGGCTCACTATTTTCAGCCGCACCCACTTGGAATTCATTTCGGGATGCCATCAAGGAGTAGTACTACCCTGTCAGAAGCTATAAGGATAAATACATAAAGTGGACCAAGTTTTGGCAGGGAAGGGACCAAGACGTGCCGAAGTTTACCAATATTTCCCATACCCTTCACACAAAGTTGGGTATCAAGGATGAATATCAGCATTTGGTACTCAAATACCGTTTCTGCTTGCACAAGTACATCCAGAAAGAAATAGAATTCCTGAACATCTCCTCGCTCAGCACAGCATACCGATATGCCGTTAAGGTCGAGAAAAAGTTTAAATAGAAGAAGCGAGACTATGGATCTATGAATCCAAAACAACGGAAAGGTGCTCCCAAACCACAGAATAAAGGAAAAAGCCAAGGCAGGGTGGCCCAAGAAAACCTGCCAAAGCTGCAAGCAAAGAACAGCGCTACGAAGCTGAAAAAGGGACAGGAAAGTGGTGTGAGTTCCATAAGAGCTCCACTCACAACACAAGTGAGTGTTGAGCCAAGCAGTCACTGGTGGCCAAGCTAAAGGTTTCAGAATTAGATGCATGTTCCTACTCTGAGTCAAAACCCGATAAGGGGAATGACAAGGGGAAACATATTATCGATGCGGAGCCCAACACCACCGTTGTCACCACAAAGATCCAAAAGGAGGAAACCGAAGATCCAGAGGAGGAGGAGCGTCTCTTCCACTCGCAGATGTGGGTAAAGGGCTCCCTAATACAGTTCATTATTGATAGCGGGAGCCAAAAGAACCTCATTTCAGCAAAGGTCGCGAAGTGGCTAGGCTTACCGACCACAGCACATCCACAAGCGTACACCATCGAGTGGCTTTCACCAAGGACGGGATCTTCGCGTGAACCAGCAGTGTCACCTTCCATACAACATCAAGCCCTTCACGGATGAGGTATTGTGTGACATTGCTCCCCTTGAAGTTTGTGATGTATTATTATGACAACCATACTTGTGGAAGTGACATGCCATGTATGAATCAAGGCCCCGTGCTGTTATTGTTACTTTAGGAAATAAGTTGTATAAGATACCAGAGGTAGCATTGCCTATCGTCATCTCTTTGGTTACTCCAAAACAATGCAATAAGCTCATTTCCAAAACTAGGAAATTTGTTTTCCTGATGATATGCCCTCAAGGAAATAAAAAGACGGTGGCCACCACCTCTAGACAAGGCCCTTCCGCACGACAACTACAGATGGACAAGGTCATGGAGGAGTACGAGGACATCTTCACCTCCTCCGCAGGGGTTCCTTTGCACTGTCAGGTCAAGCACTCCATTGATCTGATCCCTGGTGCGCCACTGCCTAATGGACCAATCTATTGGCGCTCCGTTCTGGATAACGATGAAATCAAAAGGCAGATTCAGGAGCTGCTGCAAAAAGGTCACATCCGTTTGAGTTCATCGCCCTATGGGAGCCCGATTGTGTTTGTACAGAAGAAGGATGGGACTTGAAGACTCTGTATTGACTGTCGGGCGTTGAACAAGATCACTGTTTGTAATAGGTACTAAATCCCATGGATTGATGACCTCCTGGACCAACTGAAGGGGGAAAAATATTTCAGCAAGATCAATTTGAAGTCAGGATATCACCAGGTACCAATCGAACCCTCCGATGTGTGGAAGACTACCTTCAAATCCAAGGAGGGCATTTTCGAATGGTTGGTTATGCCTTTCAGATTGACGAATGCTCCTGCAACATTCATGAGGCTAATGGATGACATCTTGCAGCCATTCACCAACTCATTTGTAGTGGTATACTTGGATGACATCCTGATATTCAGCCAAAGTTGGGAAGAGCACCTCCACCACATCCGACAAGTTCTCCAAACACTGTGGCAACACAAGTTATGTGCCAATTTGGAGAAATGCACTTTTGGCATGACCCAGGTTCAGTATCTGGGATACATTATTGATGAACAGGGGGTGCATGTGGATCCAGCCAAGATCCAAGTCATTCGGGATTGGCCATCTCCAACCACTCTGACAGAGCTTCATAGCTTTCTAGGCCTTGCCAACTTCTACCGCAGGTTTGTGTTGGGATTTTCTCATATCACTTGGCCCTTGAGTGAGGTCACCAAGGGAGGAGCGAAAGCAAAATTCTTTTGGTCCGAATCTCAACAAAAGGCATTCATAGAGTTGAAAGATCGCCTTTGCTCGGCACTAGTTCTTGGATTACCAAACTTGCAACAACCATTTGAGGTCGAGACAGATGCCTCTGACTATGCTATTGGGGCAATCCTTACTCAACATGGGCATCCAATGGCATATCACAGTAGGACACTTTCAGACATAGTCCGGAAGTATCAAAATTATGACAAAGAGATGTATTCCATTATGCATGCCTATTGAAAATGGAAGCATTACATTTTGGGGAAGGAAATAGTCATCCACATAGACCACCAACCCCTACAGTTCATACAAACCCAAGGGAAATTGTAGAATGATCACCATCAGAAGTGGTCCACATACCTGCAACAGTTCCATTTGAATATCAAGTATAAGAAGGGCACCACCAATAATGTTGCAGATTGCCTCAGTCGACCACCGATCATGGTGTTAGCCACCGTTCTCAAATCTTATTGGCCACTTCTCTACAAAAGCGACCCAGAATTCGGCCACACATACCAGACACTCTTGGAGGGTCAGCATGTTCTAGATTTTCACTTCCAGGATGCCCTATTATGCCATTTGGGTCATCTTTTTGTTCCTTCAAGTGAGTGTGCCAAGATGATTTGGGAAGCACACTACAGTCAAGCTGCTAGGAATTTCGGGGTTGAAAAAATGGTGGCAGTACTACAGAAGTATTTCTATTGGCTGAATCTTCGATAGGATGTCAGGAAGTACATCATATCATGCACTGCCTGTGCCATTACCAAATCGACCATCAAGAAGCAAGGCCTCTATACCCCACTGCCTACCCCTAGTCGACCTTGGGAATCCATCTCCATGGATTACATGTCAGGCCTTCCTTCCACTAAGCATGGAAATGACTTTGTTTTTTTGGTCCTCGACAGGTTCTCAAAGATGGCCATTATGGCGGCCTACAAGAAGAATATCACAGCAGAAGCCACTACTAAAATCTTCTTTGAATGAGTGTGGGTACACTTTGGGATCCCACAGTCAATCATCTCAGATCGGGACAGCAAGTACCTCAGTACATTTTGGTCCAATCTATGGCCTATGTTGGACACCAAACTCACTAAGTCCACATCCTTCCAGCCTCAAACTGATGGTCAGGCAGAGGTTGTCAACAAGATGATCGTACACATTCTGTGCATATAAAACTCAAAGAATCCATGCACATGGGATGAGAGCCTCCCCTATGTTTAGCACAGCTATAACCGGGCTCTCCACAGTTCGACTGGCCACAACCCTTTTCAGGTGGGCTTGGGATTCCAACCACTATGTCCCATTGATGTGGCCATGCCATTTGTAGCTACTCATGCAGATTTGGCTCATGTCCAGTCTGAAACAGATAAGGAAAACAGCTTCATTAAGCACATCCAACATATTCACCAACAAGTCGATGACATTCTGGAGAAATCAAATGCCAAGTACAAGCAACAACATGATCAACATCGGGTGCCACACAAGTTTCAGGTGGGCGATAAAGTCTAGTTGCATTTGCAAAAGGAACGCCTTACTAGAGCCTATCGGAAACTCATACCAGTCCGATATGGTCCTTACACCATTACCAAGGCTGTGGGAGGCAATGCATTTGAGCTCATCATTCCCCTATTCCTTGGCCTGCACCAAGTGTTCAATGTGGACTGCCTTGGGCCATACTTTCCACCATTACTAGACACATCCAACATTGCAGAAAAATTCCTACCCACAAAGTTAAATCCAGATTGCATGGAACAAGCTGCAACTGATCGGATCATGGAAACACAGATTAAGCACTCTCACCAGCAAAATATCCAACTGTATCGAGTTGTCAAAGTAGGCCAACTCCTTCACCAGGGAAAGTGGCTCACCAGGGACCAAGTTCAGTAGAAGTTCCCTCATCTCATGGAGGCACTCAATGCAATGGGGACCATTGCTTCCTAAGGGGGGAGGAATGATCCAGGTGGATATTGGTGGCCACCCGCCAATTTCACTTGGACCCCCACCATTGCTTCTTTCAGTTTTTCAATTTCCTTAATTATAGCACAGTTTACTATTTTTAGCAGTTTTTCGGGTCCTAAACTTCCAGAGCCGTTTTGAGACCCTAAACGACGTTTTTTGGGGAAATCTACTGCTAGCGATTTTCTGTAAAAAATTCTTTTCTGTCATATTCCTCGGAGAGATCTTTCCAACGGGCTATCATGCGCATCAAACGGAGATAATATGACTAAATTGCGACCCCGGGAAGTTGGTTGTTCAACTCACCCCAGCAGGGCCCATAAACTCTTGGTGTTACACCTCCTCGGGTTAGGGTTTTGGTTGTTTAGGGTTTGCTCTTATTGTTCAATAATAAAAAGGCCCTTGAGCCTCATTATAAGACAATTCAAAGGCATGTAGCCACCACATCTCTTCTCAAAGATAAGCTACCATCGCCCTAGCTGGTTTATTTCCATTCCTGTTTGTAAGCATATTTCAGTATTTTACATTAGAAATGAAGTATTATTTCCACTGCATCTCTGTGTTTACGGTTATCTCTATAATTTTTTGCGTTCCTGATTAAATCCAGATCAAATAGAGGATATGGTTAGTCAGTTACCTACAAGTCGAATGTACGTGCTATGAGGCATTTTGGTTCCTTACGCTGCTGCATGCTTGTATTTCAGTTGTTGCATGCCTGTATCTCCTCTGTTGCATGCTCTCTGCTTCCTAATGTGTGGCTTGTTTGCTTTGTGTAGGTATCCTCTGGCTAGATCTAGCTTCATATGTCCCCTTCAATTCCATGGTTGCACTTCTTTGCTGTTGTGGCTTGATTTTAATGGGATCAACTGCTATAGGAATTCCTACAGGAGCTCTTGTAGCTGCTTCTCCCTTTAAAATTTTTAGCTGATTTTTATATTGGGAGCTGTGAGGATGATGCCAGAGATGCTGATGAGTATGGAGAGGTACTTGGTAAGCTTCATGTGAGATTTAGGCCGCTGCTCCATTTATTTTTTTGTTTTTTTTGTTTTTTTTTTTTTAAACTAGTTTCTGTGTTGTTTTTTTTACAGGAAGGGAAAAAAATGATGACGATGAGGTGGTGCAGGTGTGGGATGGATCGCAAGGAGAGTGGATAGTTGTAGGAGGGTCTACATGCTCTTCATTAAACCTCCCAGCCCCTCAAACTGCTTTTTGGAACCATTTTTGGCTCTCTGTGATTTCTACAGGAGCCTCCTATAGAACACACAGGGCCTCCTGTAGAACACACAGTTTCTGGAGAAAAAACACAGTGGGGTGGAAGAAAGGTTAGAAATGATGGAGAAGAGTGTGGGGGAGATGAAATAGGATCTGTGGCATCTTATCTTACTCCCTGTGGTCCACCTGTAACCTGCAATGCACATTAAAAGTTAATTTTCTTTTCCTTCTTTTCTCTATTTTTTTTTTTGAAAGACAACTAGGGTGCCTCAAGGAGGTTTTCACCCTAATTTCCTACCCTGGGCACCTCCAAGGGAGGTTTTCACCCAAGGATCTTATTCTCTCTCTTTTTTGTTTTTGTCATCACTGGGCCGCCTCAAAAGAGGTTTTCAACCCAATGATGGGACTCAAGCACCTCATGGAGGTTTTCACTTGAGTCCTTATTATTTTTTCTTTTTTTTTTCTTCTTCAGTGAGTGGGTGAAGTGGAGGCTAAGACCTACTCCACTACCATCACTGTCTTATTCAGATCTTCAATGAACTCTCACTTGGAGAAGGGATTCTTGTAAATCTTCAACCTATGTCCATTAACAAGCATGGGGATGGCTTCCTCATCAATGGTTTTGATCAGAACTGAACCATTAACATTGCATTTTTCCACAGTGTAGGGTCCTAGCCATCTTGTCCTCAGCTTGCCTTTGAAGTCTTTATACCTTGAGTCATAGAGCAGTGCCCAATCTCCCTCTTGAATTGCTTCTCCTTGATATTTTTGTCATGTCATATCTTCCTCTGAAGCTGAACTACCTCTGTGTGGAGAAGGGCCCGCAATCTTTCTTCATCCAATCCATTGAGCTAGAGTAGTCTTTCCCTCTATGCATGGTTGAGTTCTAGGTCTAGCTGAGCTGCCATTCTTAGTGTATTGTATTCTAATTCTATTGACAGCAAAGCCTTCTTCCCATAGACCAGTTCATAGGGTGTGAACCCTGTGGTGGTCTTCCATGTTGTGTTGTAGGCCCAAGTGGCTCCAACTAGTCTATCCACCCAATCTTTTCTGTTGTTACTTACGACCTTGGTCAGAATTCCTTCCAAAGATATGTTAGTGACTTCCACCTGTCCATTGGATTATGGATGGTAAGGGGTGGAAGTCATGTGCTTGATTTTATGATGTGTGAGCAGGTCTTCAATCAACTTGGAAGTGAACTGACTGCCTTGGTCTGTGACCATTTCTCTTGGATACCCGAACTTATAGAATATGTTTTCTCTCAAAAACTCAGCTACTTTTTCCTCTGTTGCTACTTTGATTGCTTTTGTTTCTGCCCATTTTGTCAGATAATCGGTGCACACAATGATGTATTGCTTCTATTTTGAAGGAGGGTTGATAGGACCCACAAAGTCCATGCCCCACTTCTCAAATGGCTCAAAGGTCACTTGAGGTTGCATGGGCATCTCATCCTTTGGAGTAGGTTTCCCCATCCTTTGACACCGATCACATTGGTTGGTATACTTCCTCACATCTTGATGAAGAGTGGGCCAATAGTAGCATGCTTGCAATATTTTGAACGAAATCCTCTTTGCTGCAAAATGGCCTCCACAAGGCCCATCATGATAGGTCAGGAGAATGTCAAAAACTTCCTTCTCCCTGACACATCTTCTCAAGATATGATCTGGGCCAAGTTGGAAGAGAATTCCCCTCCAGGTGAAAGGGACGCTTTTCTTCACGATCTTGCTCTTCTCCTTTGAGGACAAGTGTGGTGGGAACTGTGCTGAAACCAAGTAGTTTGCTATATCAGCAAACCAAGCAGAGAGTACTGAGATAGAAAAAAGGTGTTCATATGGAATTTGATCATCCACCATTCCTTCCTCACCTGCAGGAAAATTTACTCTAGACAAAAATTCAGCAACAACATTTTCTTTACCAAGCTTATCAACAATGGTCAAATCAAACTACTGCAGTAAAAGCAACCATCGAATAATGCAAGAATTTACATCTGGTTTGTTCATTAAATATCTACTTGCAGCATGATCAGTGTGTACAAAGGTTTGATAGCCTATGATGTAATGTCTGAATTTTTTTAAGGAATGCACTACAGCTATGAGTTCCTTCTCAGTTACCGTGTAGTTTAACTCTACCTTTGACAAATTTTTACTTATAAAGTATATGGCATAAGGTAACTTTTCATCAATTTGTCCTAAGGCTGCTCCTATTGCTTTGTTCGAGGCATCTATGTGAATGTGGAAAGGCAAGGCCCAGTTTGGGCCTCTTAAAATTGGGGCAGTCACAAGTTTTCTTTTCAAGGTATCTAAGGCTTCTTGAAAGTTTTCAATCCATATGAACTTGATATCTTTTCCTAAAAGACCAAACAATGGAGAGGATAACTTACTGAAATATTTAATGAATCTTCTATAATATCCCACTAAGCCTAGGAAACTTCGGACATCTCTCACCTTTTGAGGAGGTGGGACCCTTTGGATGATGGCAATTTTGTTGGGGTACACCTGCAATCCTTGTTGAGATATTGCATGACCTAGCACGGTCCCTTCAATCATAAAAAATTCACATTTTTCTGAACTGAGGGATAGGTTCATTTCAATACACTTGTCCAAGACTTTTCCTAGGTTAGATAAAGCTTCCTGAAAGTTAGAAACATGAGTAAAATCATCCATATATATTTCCATTGCATCATGAACAGAGTTAGAAAATATACTCAATACTGCTCTCTGGAAAGTGACTAGAGCATTGCACAAACCAAAAGGAAGGACCCGATATGCAAAGGTACCCCAAGGAAAAGTGAAAGTGGTCTTATCTTGGTCCTCTGGGCTGATTTGAATCTAATTGTACCCGCTAAACCCATCTAGGAAGGAGAAAAACTTTTTCCCCACCAGACCATCTAACACTTGATCTATGAAAGGCAAAGGAAAATGGTCCCTTTTAGTGGCTTTGTTTAGTTCCCGATAATCAACATAAATTCTCCACTTACCATTTTTCTTTGGCACTAGCACCAAAGGAGAGACCCATTCACTGTCAGAGATGGGGTAGATGAATCTTGCATCAAGTAATTTTTGCAATTCTTCCTTAACAATGTCTTTAAGGGCTGGATTCATCCTCCTTTGAGGCTACCTGACTGGTTTGCAATCTTCCTTAATGTATATATGATGAGTATATACTAAAGGGTGCACTCCCTTCATCTCCTTATAACTCCAGGCGAAGGCATCTAAATGTTTTCTCAATAAGCTGCGCAGCGCCTTCTCCTAGGAAGTGGATAGGGATGAATTGATTTTCAAGGTTCTTTCTAGGCCGAACTCTATATTATTAACATGGAGAGAGGTCGAGTCGACCACACAGAGATTAGTTAAGGGATTGTTTTGAGTTTCTTTCACTATATCTTATAATGGCAAGGTATTGGGGGCTGGATTCTGAATTAAATTTTCAATGATATCATCCTCATTTTGTAGTTTTCCCCCATGATAGTTTCTAATGCACAAAGTGGTGTAGAATAGACTTCATCCTCATCTTCCTCCTCCAACCAAAAAGGTAGATCATGTTCTAGCAAGGGTTAAGCAAGAGGGTATAGGATTAACTGCTTGGACATATGCCTGTTCTTGATGGTCATGTTCCCAGCTCGACAGCTGATGTAGGCATTGGCAGTAGCCAACCACGGTCTCCCCAGGATGAGAGGATACCCAGTGAGTTTTGACTTCGGCTGGAGAACTAGGAAGTCAACAGGGTACTCCAAAGAATCAATGGAGACCATCACATCTTCCACAATCCCCTCCGGGTTCACGATGGAGCGGTCTGCTAGCTGCAGTACTGTCGTGGTCTTCCTAAAGAAGCCCTGGAGGTTAAGTTTGAGCACGGTGTCCTTTTTCATCACATTAATGGCAGCTCCCAAATCAATCAAGGTATGAGGGATCATGGTGCCATTGATGTGGACATCAACTACTGGGCTTCCAGGGTCCAGATATTTTGAATAGATTACGTGCCCCAACATCAGGTCGAACAGTTGTCCTATGACATTGATGGTTGGGGCATCTCTCTTGTGCCTTCCTAGATGCCTAAAGCACTTCTCTTTGATCATCCTATTGTATATAGGAGCATCCTTTATGGCTTGGAGAAGTGGTATCTTTGCACATAATTGTTTCAATTCTCCCATAAGTTCAGTCTCTTCTTGGGTGGGTTGTGTTGTCCTGGATAGTCTCTCATGAAAGGGTGGAATGATTTAGGTTCACTTTCCTCTTTATCTTCCTCAACCTCCTTAGGGGGAGGCTAGTTATCTCAGAGAACCTTCCTAGATCGTAGGTTAATCTCCTGAATCTCCACAGCATAAGTTGGGCATGATGGTTCCCCACTATATACTTGTTGAGCCTGTCTGTTGTTCAGGTTCCGGTTCAACTACGCAGGAATTTGGGGTTGCCTTGGTGGAGAAAGAGGCAATGGTTGTGGTTGATCAGGTGGTGGAGGCAAAAGAGTAGGAGGAGAGTTGTACTGGGGCCTCCACCCCTGATGAGTTGCATTCCACTGAGGTTGTGGCTGAGCATAGGATTGAAATGAATGAGCGGTTGGTTGGGCATGATACTGAGATGGATAGGACCAAGGAGGAGGTGTGGACCAGGAAGGATGAGCAGGAGGGCCCCAAGAAGGTATGGGAGTGACTTGGTTGGGGTTGTAGTATGCCTGGGATGTCCCTTGCATCCCATGCTGGTATGGTCTAGGTCCATGTGATCTCCTCTGGTTTATGAAATAGAGTGGTTCAGTGGCTCCTTCGGCCCTGTGGTATAAAACTTTAAGTCTGGGCAAGGAGGGGAACTTATCTGTAGAATGATCCTCTTCATAGACTGAACAAACCTTTATAGAGTTCAATGGGCATTCATTCCTAGGATGCCTCCTAGTGCACCTAGGATAAAAAATGGCCAAAGCCCTCTCTGCTTCCTCTTGTTTCCTTTTGATATGCAAGGTATCCATTTTCATGGTAAGAGACTGCAACATCTCACTCTTAAATTCTTCCATCATGTTTCCAAGTTCACCTTTGATGGATGATTTGCATGAGGAGATATTGGCTATGGGTTGACTCCCCCTACCTCTCTTTCTTGCTACTCTAGAATGATTTCTAAAGATAGTCTTTATGTCCTCATAAGGTAGTTGGTAGATGTCTCTCCCAACCAGTAAATGGAGGGTGTATAGAAGGTCTTTTGGAATTCCCATGAGTAGGACCAACTTCAAAGATTCAGGGTCAAGTGTACACTTGGTCCTTTTGTAACTGAGCTGGAACCTCTCTTCATAATCTTCCAAGGATTCATCACTTCCAATGGTCATTCAGAATATTTCTTCCTTGGTATCTTTTGACCTATAGTAGTCTCGGTATTTGTGATTAAAGGCTTGCTGCATCTGAGCCCAAGTTTTGATGCTATTGCCAGGTAACCCCTTGAACCAGCACAATGCTACATCCTTGAGAGTAGAAGGAAATAGTTTCAACTTTTTCTCATCTTCTAATAGTCATAGGTTCAAAAGATAACAACGAACTCAAAAAAAAAGGTGTCAGGATCTTCTGTATTCAAACCATGGAAGTGAGGTAGGGATGAAGGGCTTATGTTATTCATTTTGGTGTCCCCATTGGTCTCCCGGATGGGAAAGGTACCCTCTACTCTTTCTCCATTCCTCCTAGCATTTCTGTTTTTAGCCATTATCTCAGGAGGGATGTCTTCTTCTTCTTCTTCCCCTATAGGTTCTTCAAATATCTCTAGTTGTTCACCTAAAGGCTCTTCATGATCACTGCCACCAAATAAAAGAGAAGGGTGGCTATGTGATGTAGTGGTGGTGTTGGGAAAGAATTTTCCTGAATCATCTCTATTCCTACGAAGCATGAAAGGAAATCTTTTTGGTTGGTTTTTGTTTTTTCATAGCTTGGTCTTACAAAACTGAAATTGATTGAACAAACAAATTGTAACTAACTGGAAATGAAAGTGCAGAACAGAAAGCAAGGAAATGACTAACCTACTTTTGCTGAAATGAAGTTGCTGAAATGAAATTTGCAGAATTGAAAATGAAAGCAAATGAAATGCAGAACTGAAAGCAAGGAAATGACTAATCTACTTTTGCTGAAATGGAAATTGCAGAATTGAAAATGAAAGTAGGGAAATGCGGAAACTAAAAGAAACAACTACTCTACTTTTGCTGAAATAAACTACTTAGCAGAAGGTTGTGATAGAAAATAGAAGAAAGAAGTAATCACAAAATACTCTGACGCTTCCTCGGCAATGGCACCAAAAAGTGGTGAGCACCAGTATTGCAGCAATAATGCTGCAACTCTTGGGCTTCCTACTTTACTTTTATCAACCCGGTAGTTCGTAACAAACTTGGAAGCGACGGTGTTGTATGCACAAGTACTAGTTCTTACTACAGGCTGTCACTTGGTCAGCTGGTGCAAGATCACTAAGAGCTCAAGCCAACTTTTATGGAATCTAGAAGAAGCTTTATATGTGATGAAAGAAAGGAAAGCTTACTCTACAGAGACTACTCTACTTGCAGAAAGGAGAAGAAGACTGAAATGTAAAGTAAACCTAGCAAACCCTACATAATATTCCTACTTTTGTAGAAAGAGAGATGAAAAACCATGAAATGAGTGCCATTACCTACTCAGGAAGTAAACAACATCTACTCAAGCTATTTATAGAAGTAAATGAGCAAAAACATCTTTTTGTATTTTTATGTATTTTTATGTATTTTTATGTGAAATTGTCATGCATGTAATTTATTTGACTGTGAATGTGGCAGCGATTAGGTGGCGATGGAGGGTGACTTCGGGATTTGCAGAGGTGTAGGATGGTGTGGATGGGTCTTAGGAGGTCTCAAGTGGCCTTCTAGAGGCTTTTCCCGCAATCGGACTTCAAAAAGAAGCCTACAAGAAAATCTACAGGAGGCTGCAGGGGATCTACAAGAGGTTTATAGGAGGATGCCGAGAGTAGTTTTGGAGGTAGTGAAGGTAGGAAAGCGGGTGGAAAGGGTAGCTAAAGGCTAGGATTATGTGTTGAGGTGTCTAGGGTCCATCAAGAATTATTAGGAGAGAGAATGATGGTCGAATTTGTTCAAGGAAAGAGAGGAAAGTCTATGGAAAAGTGCAGAAAACTAAGGCAGATTTAAAATGAACTTTGGGCGACCTGTGGGGCATAGATCAAAGAGAGATTGTGATGGCTGATTGGCTAACTTGTTGTGAGAAAAGATTTTCTGCAAGAGAATTGAAAATCAAACAATGAGATTAAGCAAGCAAGGAAACTAAGTACATAAAAAAAAACAGAATTTTGCATCAAACTAATCTTGATTATGAGCTATGGAAAGAAATGATGAAAAATGCTATAATGAGAGAAAGCATGGAAGGAAACTTATTGCAAGAAAAAAATAAGCATGGTGAAAGAGATCTAAAGCAAAGCATTAACCTTCTAACAAACTGCAACACTAGAAATCCTATGGAGAAGGAAAATTTGTGTTTTTTGTGGAAGCAAGAAGGTCTTGGCCTTAGTTCATGGTCCCAAAGGGAGGAAAGGAGGCCAAGGCTCTGTTGATGTCCTTTTTGTATCTTCTTTCTATCGCTGTTCAACCTGCTATGGAAAACTTAAATGGAAACAACCTTCTAATCACCAAAAGCAACCTATTCTTAACCAATCAAGAGATTTATCTAACAACAACTAATTCATAAACTGAAACAAAGCATATAAATACAAACAAGAGGACCTTGGCTGCTTGGATTAGGCCCTAACCCAAGAGCTTCATTCCTCTGAGGTAACTCAGTGCTAGCTCAAAAAGGATCTCATATTTATTATCAAAATAATAATAGGATTACATGAAACTGTCAACAAAAGTAAGCTCGAAGTTGAGCAGAGAAAAGCTGCAAAAAAAATCGAAAATTTGACTAACTTCCTAATGAGGCCCTAGGCCTCTCTACTTATACAACTAAAGCTCCCAACAGCTTCCTTAAAATCAGGGAGGCTTGGCTCCCAAAACTTGAGATAAACAGAAGTTATCCTTCACTTGCTCGGCTGCCTCCTAGTGCATTGATGTGGTTGTTTGTGCTCCGAGCTGCATGGAGGAGAATTCGAAGTGGGGAGTCATAAATGAGGGGGATACCCTCCTATAAATCCTCTCCCTTGTCTACTTCAAATTATTGCTGCCAATTGTCCATTAAATCTTTGAATTTATCTCCAAAATTGAACAAAAATCTGCATTAAACACATATTAGACTCCATGGCATAATGATCAACCCAACTCACTCCATAAGCATAAATATAATAAAAAAACATGCAATAAGCTAAGAGAATGGTTGATTAAACTATGTTAGGAGGCAAAATGAGCCCATATAATTACCCATTTATGGGGCTCATCAGGATCTATGGATAATAGAGTATCATCCGTATCTTTTACCCATAGGGTTGGAGATGTTGCTCCCCTATCTTGGTATTTGTAGAGTATACCCTATTTGGAATCATACCCACAAAAGAGGCTTGTTGGGATTGTCCTTTTACATCTGGCCAACGGGTTGAGGAGGCTTGGGGCATGTTATCCTTACCTTTTGGTAAGTTGGGTATCTAGTCCAAGCTCGCTTATGATGCAGGTGTTCTACCACATGACTCTTTAGGGTCATTGTTGGTAAGATCGGTACGAATAGGATGGGTTGATATGTGCTCCAATATATCACCTATTGCTTGATATGGGGTAAGATATATTTAGCTCCCGCATGAGATTCTAGGTTGAGATGTACTCCTTGATATGGTTTTGAATTGAGATATGCTCTCTGACGATGTAGAGGGTGGTAACTTTAGCTCCCTGATTCTTCTTCTTCTTTAGATTTTAGATTTTTTTAATTGATAGAGTTGAGTAGAGGTGGGACATGATATTATGATAGGATATACATGACATATTGATTGATTATCAGATTTTGGTAGGTGGAATTCTCCCTAGTTGAGAGGGAGTGTTAAATTATGCAACTATGTTCAAATTACACTTTATATAGTTCATTTTATGGAGATGATGATTCCATTGAATTCCTCTTTTCGAGAGGACCAAAGTCGACCTAAAGATCATCAAATTTGGTCAAGGGAAAGTGTACTTATGAAGAAAAACCCACATATGCACATTTGGAGAGGTCGGCCCTAAAACAAATTGGACACCCATGGAAGCCTATAAATACAAGTGTCCTCAAGCTCATTTGGAAATCATCAAGCATATTCTTCTTCTCTTCTTCATTGATTAGTTCACGCAGGTCCAAGGTTGGGACAACAAAAGAAGTTTGCAAAGGTATGAAATTACAAGGTCTAAGGCTCGCATTTGTTTTAGGATCTTTGGGTTACAGTCGCTATATTGTCACAGGAGAAATTAGACCACAGTCACTAGATTGTAGGCACAAGGGAGTGACTAGAAGCCTTCATTTTCTTGCATATCTCCTCCTCCATGTGACCAAGAAGTTTGCTGAAATTGATCATTGACCGAAGTTGATTGTAGTTGACTACAGACAAGAAAAGCTATCTCTGATATATTCTGATGCTGAAAACATATTTTAGAATGTTATTGGGTTGTTTTGCTGGATGATATTGTATTGGGCTCATTTTACTCTGTGCTAAAATTTTTATGACAATCTAATAGAAGAATAATTTCAAAGGGTTTTCCCCTAGTCTTTGACTAATCTTGGTGTCTCTTGTTGATGTGTTGGTTGTCTCCTTTTTCATTGAATTTATTGTTCTATATTCAATTATTTTTTATGAATGGAAAGACTAATTTTTATTGAAAAGATTCCTAATTGAAGTATTGAATTGGATTAAAATAATTGGTACAACATAGAACAATCTGAAAAATTTAATAGACAACTCAAAAACATATAGAAACCCACCCAAGTACAAAGTGGAAGAACTGCCAAATATCCCCATAGCCGAAACACCAGAAAGAAGTGAAATATCAATTTCTAGGAACCGATAAAAACTTGAAATTCTATTATTAATGTATATACCACAATCACTGTGCATCTTAATCATTAGCACAAGCCCTGGCTGCAAAAATCTCTTGAGACATGTAATCGCCAACACATACAAGTATCAAACAAGGAAAATACTATAATTCCCACCAAAAGTAACAAAATAAATGCCCATAATGACCATATTAATTTCATGCATATCGCAAGTAGGAAGTTCAAGTACAAAGACATGACCGAACTAGAAATACTTTAAGCATCTTAAACCTACCAACAAGCCAGAAAGAGCAACCCACTCCCAACATCCATAACCAGTCTTAATAGAATGTCAATGAAGATGAGTTAATGATATTATCAAGAATTTAAAAATTCTCCATAAAAATATAACCTACACGCACCCAACAACAACCTGCACGCAGAAGTGACAAAACAAAATAAGTAGAAACCTCCACACTATTTCCATATATGAAGATAGATGATGAAAATCAAAACCAAAAACTAGAAGACAAATGAAAGATAGTCCTAATTAGAGGAGATAATTGTCAACTCTTGCCCAATATCCATGGGGGGATCAATAGGGTCATCAAGCAGGTCAGGCCTGAGCCAAAATATGACACTAGAAAGCTTTCAACCCTGACCATTCTCGAATCCACATTTTCAAAGCATAAACGTAAATTCCTGAGCATATGTTTACTGTCCTCAAGATAAGAGAATACATTATAATTCTCAACCCATTTATCCTTGAAAACAAATCTTAGCAAAGTATCGATTTACTAGTGAAGAGCCAAACAATTCAAGACATGGGGATTTCCTAAATCTACCACGGTAAGGTACCTTGGGCATATGTTCATCAACCAAATATGAATCTGAATGATATGGATGGTCGCCAAACTCCTTTGATTCCAAGAGGAATATTTCCTTTCTCACCTCTAATAGAAATGCATCGAAAAAGGTCCAAATAGACTCATAAGTGAAGGGATGTATGTACTTATAACCAACATGACCAAAGCCTCCCCTTCTGCTCATCATTATCTGACAAGGAGGCATGAGCACATTAACTAAAGAGAAAATTAGACAACCATGAAGAGATCCTCCACTAGCAAAACAAATTGATGGAATGAGCAATGGACCTTGTAACCTAGACCGAAAGATCAACAGGTCATCACCTTCTAACCACCCCACAAGACCAGACCCCAACAAACTGTCAAATTCCTTACCACATAGAAGCATAACATATTAATACTCCCATAGTATAACATATGTAAAGAACAAGAGCATAATCGATACAACAACCAAAGACAAGGAGGAATATAAGACACATAAAACATCGTAATACTAATAATATTGAAACAAGCAATACAAAAGAACTCCCCACTTCACAAAATCGTTGGATAACCTTAACAAAGCACCAATTCCACTAAGGGAACCAACAAGAAAAACCACCTTAATTAACAAAATTCTAAGCCACTCTAACAGTTCCCAAAAAACATAAGAGATGCCATGAATACAACTTAAAACCATGGGAGTAAAGAGAATTACCTTTGAACTCGCAACCAAATTCATATACAAGCCTCGAAGGAGCACCCCATATTGTACAAACACCCAACGACACACAACATTCTATCTAAACTCCAATTGACTCACATACCTAGACCCAACATCCACATAGCGAAGAATCGAGCACAATGACCAAAGGAGAATCGAGAGGAAGGAGGAAGAGGATAATTTCTCTCCTCCAATCTCACACTTGATGTACCACAGCCACCTATAAACCATTAACAAGCATTTAAATTAAAGAGACTAACAATGTGCGAGCCTAAGGTCTTCAACTAGCAATAACCACACCTCACCCAAATGAAGATGACACTTGGTATTCATTCTCCATGGTTTCAACAAAACCTCCTTGCCAACCTAACCACCCCATGGGGGAATTCCATTAAACTTAGTTAATTATCAAATAATTTACATTTTAAATTTATAATAAGTTAATTACTATTACTTAATCTATATATGTATGTGTATTTTCCTCGAAGACTAATGGTAAGAAGTCCCTTAGTGTTGGTCAACGTTAGTTGAGCAGGGCACATCAATCCGCAAAGTAGGGTGGCTAGACCACAAAATCAAAAGGTACCATATAAAATGGATTTCTCAAGCACTTGTTTTAAAAAATATTTAAAACAAGCGTATACCATGCACATTTGAAAATTGGTAAACAACTATCTCCAATGTTTAGAAGTCACTAATGGTAAGAAGTCCCTTAGTGTTGGTCAACTTTAGTTGAGAAGGGCACATCAATCTACACAGTAGGGTGGCTAGACAACAAAACCAAAAAGTGCCATATAAAATGGAGAAGGGTGGCTAGACAACAAAATCATAAAGTGCCATATAAAATGGATTTCTCAAGCACTTGTATTAAAAAATATTTAAAAGAAGCGTATCCCATGCACCTTTGAAAAATTGATAAACAACTCTTCCAATATCTTCCACTAAATAGGCGACTCCTATATGATTAATTAAGTTGGGACCAAATTAATTTTATTGATTATAGGACTGTCCATTACCTAGATAGGTCCACCACACTATTATTTTATAGGTTTTCTTGGTGTGTATTCCCAAGCCCATGCTTGCTCATGGAAAATTTGAAAATAAAAGATTAGATGGTTGTTCAGTGATCCATAATACTTCTGGAAAATAATCATTAAAAAATTGAAGTTAATGGTTAAAAAATGGATGTCTGTTGATGACTCGACACCTGGTGTTATGATGACGAAATGCATAGGCTCGCCATTCAACTTAGTGGTATGTTTGTGTACCCCGTCCATTTACAAGCTTTTACGATAAAAATATTTAAAATATTTTAATAGGGATTAGCGTACAATAAAAATGCATCATACAGTTTTAATGACTGTTTTCTTGTCACCTACGAAGACACACCGTAGACAATTTACTCTTTTTGCTAGACACCTTTTGCTTAGCATTTAGCTTCAACATTCCGGTGGGTGCTCTTTCAGAGGTGTGGGATTATATATAGCATTATTATTTGTGTACTTAATACTAAGAATATTTGTTGTTTGTTGGGTGATTACACATTTAAATTTGATCAACTTAAAACTAAGGATTAAAATTAAGCATGGTTATAGTTGTTATTGCAATGTATAAGTTAAATATTTAATTTATTAAAGAGAAATATTATATATCTTAAATTAAGAATGATTATAATTGTTATTGTGTTCTGTTCTTAAATTATAATTATGTATAAATTTTAAATTTGTAATCATAATATTCATTATTCATATATTTTTTATTTTAGCGATATGTTTTTTTTTTTAATTTAGAAAGAAAAGAATGAGAAAATATATTTTAGAAAATGCATCTATAGTGTTTTTATTTTACTTTTTAGTGCATTGACTTTTAGGAAATCTTGGTACTGATTTAGATTTCATTGTGAATCATTATGGAGTAGTTTATTATATGCGCTATAAAGCCTTATTATATTGACTCATAGTTATAAACCATATTGTGAAAAAATTGGAAAAATTGAAAATTTCCATTCCTTGTGGAGTAAATGTTTAGCATGTAGACATCATGACCTAAAAAAATATGAATTTCATCATTATTGTTTTACAAAAAGACCACTTGAGTTTTTAATACATTCCTATAGATTCTCAATTATACATATGGCATCATTTAACATAGTTTGTCAACCCAATGTCACTATTTCACATTGACATATGTATACATATAGTTCTAAGAGCTGAACCATTTTCCAAAGGCATGTTGTGAGTGGGGAGGAAAGCCATAAATTATAAATTCACAGTTAGACTAAATGCATCAATGTTACCCACTACTATTATTAACATCGATTAAGTTTCCCTCCACCAAGATCTTCCAATAAACAATATATACACCACTACTATTGTTAGCATCGATTAAGTTTCCCTCCACCAAGATCTTCCAATAAACAATATATACACGGAAATTTCAAATTCTAATTTAAATATCATAAAAAGTAAGTTTTATTTAGAAAGAAAAATTATTTCTCTATTGTTTTATTTCCTCATGATCTTCTTTTCACCCTTAGATGTGTCTCCTTT
Organism: Pinus tabuliformis; assembly: GCA_031772625.1. NCBI lineage: Eukaryota > Viridiplantae > Streptophyta > Pinopsida > Pinales > Pinaceae > Pinus > Pinus tabuliformis. The sequence goes on from CM062808.1 coordinate 329,237,293, forward strand.
TAAGAAGTCCTAAAACCAAATTAGAGTTCATTGTGTGGATATGAATTATTTCATTCTTTATTATTGAGTAGTTTCTTCTTCTTCTTTTTTGTTACGAGGGCTAACTTAAGTCTCCCATCTCTAAGATAAACAAATAAATAAAGTCTCTCTCTAATATAATTTTCTCTTTGAAAGACTTGTTAATGTGAGGATTTTACTATTTCTCAGGAAATTTAGAAGAAAACTACGAAAATCCTAAATGTTTTATATTAAATAATCTCATAATTAAAAGTGATACATCTTATCTTATCTTTCTTTTAAAAACTAGTCTCGCACCCCTAATGAGTAAGGATATGATAAAATACTTACTATACAAGTAAGGCTATGATAAGGTACTTTTAGTTTATGCTGGGTAACATAAACTAAAAATAACTTCAAATAATAATAAAGGCTCTTAAGGCTAAAATATCATCAAATAGAAATGTTACTTCCTAACTTTATTAGTGGGGTAGTAAAACAAAATGTGTTTGGGTATATCAACATCATTATTAATATTATAATATTGTATGTAACTTTAATAAATAATTATATAAAAAAAGTTATAAATTATAATTAATCTTATAATCTCAAAATCATCATTTTATTATCACTAATATTAAATAGAAAATATTATAGAAATTAAAACAAACTCTATTGAGTTTCCTCGTGAAAATAAAAGTAAACATGATCTAAAATGTCCTATAGTAAAAAAAAATGTCATATTTGTAATATGAAAAAACTTTCCACGCATTCATATCCTACCTAAATATTGAATTTCATTTTTAATGATATACCTATTATTATAATTTATTAATCTATTATAATTAAAATAAAATAAAAACTATTCATGGAGAAGAATTGCATTGGAAGCAAAAGTTTTATAAAATTAAATTATTATTATTATCATTATTATTATTATTGGTCAAGTTAGGCCTTCATATTACTTTAACTAGATACACATAGAAAAATATTGTTAGTTATTACTTAGTAATTAGATTAATAGCATAAGTTCATTTTTTTTTTGGTGAAAAGTGTTGTGGATAATCATTCTATCTTTCAAACTAAAATTATTACTAATGAAAAGTATAAACTAGTAGGTATAAACATCTATTAGTTTTGTTTCTTAAAGAAGAAAGTCCACTTGAATGGGTGACTATTGTTTGCTATCATTGTCTCTAGAGAAGACATCATAGTTAAGCAATTCCTTTGCTAGCCTTATGACTTTCTTTTTGAGCCTGTCAACTTTGTCCATGATTTGAGCCATGCAATTTAGTAGCACTTGTTGGGTGTCAGCTATGTCAATACCTACTCTTTCCATGAGTTTTAATATGTCAATATAGGTTAATCATCTGCATGAATGATGAGGAGCATGCTATAGTAGAGCTTCCTACATTAGGAATCCATTCCCCAACATTTCTCAGAGATAAACCTTCTACTTTGTCGAACCTAGTCTTCCACTTCAGAGATTGTTAAATGAACCACTTCATCTGTTAGTTTTATTTCTAATAAAAGCGTTGACTTGGCCATACTTAAACAAGAATTTAAAATATGATAAGTTAATATTAATTTAAGTAAATAATCATACAAAAATAGTAATATTTGTATCACTCTATGTGAGATTCAAAGCCATTTTTGATTCAAAGCTATTTTTACGATAAAATAAAATAATATTAATTTAAAAAATAAAAAATAAAAATATTTTTTTTAATCTTTTTATACTCTGATTTTTATACGAAAGAAAAAATAATTTTCAAGATATAAAACAAATTTCTAATTTTATATCTATAACAACCTCGAAACATTTCTACTCCTTGATTTTAGTTAGTATGCATTTGTATTTTGCATGGATTAAAAATATCTCTCTAAATCTTTTCCCTATGGGCAACCTTAGAAAGGTGTGAAAAAATTTCCGCATAATGAACTTGACCTTATTGTTGTGCAGCAAGGGCTTAAAAAAATTTGTAAGAATTATGTAGTGCAATAGGAGGCTAAGAAATTATAAGAATGATCTGGCCTATGAGATAGAGAATGCATGTGAATTATCTCCAATATACATGAGTCCACACCAATTATTCATAAATCTTTATAATTAATTAAGGATAAGAAAGATATGAAGTTTTAAATGTTATAATAAGGAAGTATTATATAATAATGTAAGTATTTTGTTTTTTTTTTTAATTTAGATTTATTAAAGATTGAGAGGGATTAAATCTTTGGAGATGCAAATCTATTTTTCAATGCAAAATTTGAAAAAAAAAATTGCACTCCAAAAATTTGATTCCATGATGGTTTTGAATAAGGCATTAATATAATGTTTTAATTATAAGAAATTTTTTATTTTCACTTGGTATTTATGATATAAAGAATTATTTTTTTATTTGGCTAATAGACACTCTACAACCCAGTAAAAGAGAGACTTTATCATATAATGTTACATCTAAAATTTATAAAATAAGACTTACATTAATAAATTAAAAAAAGTAATAATGTATAATTTATTCAATGTTTAGATGACATGTAATATTTAAAACAAATTTATATTAATAATCGAAAAAATAACTTGTGTGTTAGGTATAAATAAATTATTTCAATGTCCATATTAAATAACTTGATTTTCTTAAATATTTTTGATGTGTGTGGTGGTGGACATGTAACATTAAAAAAATACTAATGACAAAAATAATTCAATATCAACATTTTAATGTGGAGAATGTGAATCATAAATAAAATATTTCAATGTCAACTATGCATATAATATATAAAACAAGTGAAAATAAAAAAGTGTATTGAGTTACTAAGTGTCTAGAGGAATCAAATCTTTATAGGTGCAAATATTTCTTCAAGTTTTGCACTCAAAAAGAGGGTTGCATCTTAAGAGATTTGATTCCTCTTAATACTTAATAATTGCATAATTAAGATGAATTTATACTAGTTAATATTTTAATATTTTTTAAATATTATAAGTCAAGTCCATATTAAAAATAGAATAAATTAGGCATCTCACTTACAATGAAAACTGGAAATGTAATAAAAATTTTAAATGTATTTTCAATAATATTATTTTCACATGTCATTTGTCAACTCCATATTATGTAGTGAAGAAATTACATATCTCCCTCTTACTAAAAAGTAATTTTTTTTTTTTCAATTAGTTAATATCTATCTAAAGTTTAATGTAAAATTAAGATGGAATTTGAAGTATTTTATTTATGATAAATATTGATTTTTTTGTTATTAGTAATTTTTAATTTGTTAATGTAAATTTTATTTTATTATTTTTAAATTTAATATTATGTGGCAACATCTCCTTTAAGCTAGGGAGAAAGCCTCTCAACCCAACAATTACCTTAAACAATTTTAAAATTAATGAAGATAATGTTATAATTTAAATTATTTAAAATTTAAATATTATAAAAAAATATTAAGTAATGTCCAGTATAATTTATTTTTTCTATATTTTAAATTAACGAACAATATTTTCATATATATTTTTATTTTTTAAATAATTACAAAGTATTACGGAAATATTATCATATATATTTATGGTTAAAATAATTTAGAAAAAATTAACATATTTTGTGCATAATGTTTTAACTAAAATATAAAAATGATGATAATTTTTTTATAACTTAATTAAATTCACAAAATTATACATAATTAGGGATTTTTTACTAATATATTATATCCAGTTGTGCGTCACTTTCTTAGGGTTTCTCTTGCATAGATGTTTATAGCTAGTTTTGCAAGAGGGAGCTCATTCGTAGGAATGTTGAGGATCAAGTGAAAATCCCTCCAAAATTGCTCATCATTCACATCCTTTTCAAAGCTCAATTGCAGGAAATTGAGATTTTGGTCACTTGAAGAAACCACTACTTGGAGCGTTTTGGGAAAATAAAATTCAAGGGAATTGCCTACCAAAAGTAGTGCAAGATCCAATATATGAGGTAAAATCCAAAAAAATTGCAGAATACATTCAATAAATGTAGGATCATGCTCTAATCGGTAAGGTCATCAGGTTGTAGCCCTCTAAAAAGTCTCTAATCAATTGGATCCAAAATAAATTTAACCTTAAGGGAAAAATAGATATGGATCTAGGATCAAAATGGTTATTCACATCCAACTTGGAAGATAGAATGAAGGTTTTCGAAGGAAGGCATTACTCTTTTAATAATTATAGACTCGTCATGTGATATTGGAAAGAATGTTATAATCCTAAGAAGGAAGACTTCCTTAATGCCCCATTTTTTGTTTGGCTCTTGTCTATTATAAAGGAATCTTAGGAAAAAAAATTCTTGAAGGCATTGGTAGTGTCATTGGTAACTTTGTCAAGGTTTTTGAGGCAACTAAGATAGAAAAATGAACATCTTATGCCAGGAATTGTGACTATAAAAATATTTCACAACTCTTCTAGCTTTAATAGACACTTATTATCAAGCACCTGTGGGTAAGCTCAATTGGCAAACCCCATGAAAATTAAGTCTTATATTATACCAAGAGATTTGAGGTTCAAATCCCCACTACTTACCCATGTCTACAGAAGGGGCATATGTAAGCACCTAGGGGTTATAGTGGTAGTAGTCAGAATCAACCCCATGTCATGCAAGTGTGAAATTGAATGAGACATCAAGATTCCTCTAGTCACAAGAAAAAAGACATTTATTGTCGGGATAATGTTTGGAAACAAGCACTAAATTATGAAAATACCCCTTTAAATGCAATGATTGTCATAAATATAGACATATTTTTAAAGATTGTCCTCTAATTGCAAAGCATTTACCAAAAAATTATTCAACTCATAAATAGCAAGAGGGTTTTGAAAAATTCTCCCAAGGAAAAGGAAATTGAGGCCTCATAAAGCCACAAATTTTAGTCATAACTCCAAATTTCAAAACAAGTTCACATCTCTTTCCTCTCCAATGAGACTCTATTGCAAGAAGATAATTGACTAGTCCCCCATCAAAATGTTGGAACTATTGCCATGTCTTTTCCACCCTCAACAAAGCCTAAGAAAAATATTCTAGAAGCTAATAAGAAAAAGTCTCTACTAAAGGAGACAACTAGCTCAGTGATGGAAGAGGATGAGACTCGAGACCTCCTAAAATACATGGATCTAGGTGATCAATTCCTATTGATTTATCTAATAGAGGCCTCGTCAGATAAACTTAACCCGATGGTGGAGTTGAGGTTGTGTCAACGTTTATGGTTAATAGTTGTGGTTTTGGGCAACTGGTATTGGTGACTCATGGTATTACATGTAGTTGAAGTTGTTGAAAGGATTAGGTATTCTCCATTGTATTGAGCCATGGTTGAGCGGTGAAAGCTTAAGTTTTTGTTAGAATTTCCTATTTTTTAGCCAAGGATAATAGATACATTATTGTTTGGTTTTTCCCCTATTGGTGTTTTTTAGCGTATATCATGGTGTACTTGGTCTGAATGTCTTTTTACTATGTATATTATTATTATATTCAATTCTCTCATATTTTCTATAAAAGAACAACAAGTGGTATTAGGGCATAACTTGATCAGGTGAAATTTTTGGTTCTCTGTGGCCAAGCTTAACCTGGAATCATTTATGAGAATTATGTTTGAATTTGCCTACGTGATACAAATCTCAGTTAAGATTTGCTCAAATTGGCCCTTCTAGGAGTTGGTCCCTTATAAAGGCACTTCCTTCATGCCCCGCAATCAAATTTTTGTTAATAATTGTAGTCAAAAGATTTCAATGTAGGGGGGAAATTATAAATAAAACATGTGTAAAACAACCTTTGGGTGTTCCTTTTCTCTATACAAATCTTGCGACCCCAGGTTCGCAAAACTCTTTTAAAATGCAATTAAAATTAATTATGGGATTCCAAGCTGTCGAGTTGCCCACTTAACCTTTTCTAATAAATTAAAACCTTTCCAGGCGTTTTCTTCCTTGCGGACCCCACAACCTTGTCACTTAATGGATCTGGGGAACGAAAAGTATTTCCATCATTGTCACTTGACGTTCCCTGGTTCCCTAGCCCCTGGCGCTCAATTAAATCACTTACAGGATTCCAGGCTTTTCGAACCTTCGAGATAAGAACGTTGTTATGGTATTCTTCCAATTGATGACCCCTAGTCTGTCACTTGATTAACTCCCGGAAAGTTGTTATGGGATTCTTCCAATTGATGACCCCTAGTCTGTCACTGGTTGCTCTTATCTTCTTCTTCAACATCTGAAACCCTTTTTCAGCTTCATTAATCCATCTAAATGGTCGTTGATTCTTCTTCACTGTCTCTACAATTAGTGTGTTCATCTTGCTAAAATATCTAATAAAATTCCTATAAAAATGCGCCAAACCATGAAAACTTCTTACTTCGAGAACACTTTTAGGAGAGGGACATTCAAGGATAGTGTTCACTTTAACTGGATCCATCTTCAATCCTTCTCTAGAAATCACAAATCCTAGATATACAACCTCTCACTTCAAAAAACAACATTTCTTCAAATTCACAAGTAACTTCTCTTGTTACAATTTCTTCAACGCATACCTCAAATGCCTTATATGCTCCTCCTTTTCTTGACTGTAAACTAAAATTTCATCTAGGTAAACAATCAAAAACTTTCCTATGAATTATTTCAGTACTCCATTCATCAATCTCATGACTGTACTAGGTGGATTTGATAGTCCAAATGGAATGACCATTCATTCATACAAACCTTCACTAATCTGAAGGAAATATTCCACTCATCTCCCTCTCTGATTCTGATTTGATGGTATCCAATATTTAAATCAATTTTAGAAAAACAACAGGAACCAATCAAACAATCCAATAAATCATCAATATGTGGCATGTGAAATGATACCTCATTGTAATTTTGTTTAGGGCTCTAGAATATGTAAACATGTGTGATCCTCCATCTTTCTTTAGAGTCAATACTATGGGTACATCACATGCACTAAGACTCTCTTTAATCAATCCCTTATCCAATAGCGCCTACGTTTGTTTTCTAATCTCTTCATTCTCCTTAGGTGTCTTGTAGTAAGAAGCTTTATTAGGCAAACTAGCTCCTGGTATTAAGTCATTGTGATGACTAATACTCCTTACTGGTGGAAACTCACTTAGTAGATCATCCACCACAATATCATGATATTCCTCTAGCATCTCTTGAATTTCTATAGGAAAATCAAAGATAGTACTACAAGTAAGAATTACTGTAGGCTTACAAACAATAGCAAAATTTACCTCCTCTAGCTTCATCTATTGTAAAAACTCCTTGTCATTCGTCGACACTGCCTTTGAATCACTACTTCCAAAAGTCACTTCTTCCTACAATGAAAACAAAGTATGCTTGATTCCATCCTTCTTGAACTTATAAGTGTTTCTCTTACCATCATGCACCACACTTCTGTCAAACTACCATGGTATTCCAAGAAAAATATGACACACATCCATCAACATCACATCACAAAAAAACTTGTCTTTATAGCTACCAATCTGTAGCTCTATATCACATTGTTCATTCATTAAAATCTAATGTCCCTTCTACAACCAAGATACCTTGTAGGGTGTTGGATTCTTCTTCTTATTTAACTGTAGCTTCTCTATAACCTTTGTGGACACTAGGTTTTCTATGCTACCACTATCAATCACCACTTAACAACACTTACCTTGGATATTGTAAACAGTTTGGAACAAGGCTCTCCTATGAGCTAGCTCAATAACTTCCTTCTCCTACTTGATCAACAGCTTCTTCATCATCAAGGATTCTCCTCTCTTGGAACATTCTCTGCTTCCTGCACCTCTGCCTCCACTTCTTCTATTGGAGTTGCAACAACATTCCTTTAGCCTAGTTCTCTATTCTCTGGACAATCATACGTGATGTGTCCAAGCTTGACACACCTATATCAACAAAATTCTCTCTTGCCTCTTCCTCATCCATTGGAGGAAGATCTTTGGCTTCTGGAATCACCTTCTTACTATCATTGTGGACTAGAGCTACTAGCCCCATATCTAGATGCAGTAGACCTCCCTTTGCTTTGTTAGTGTCCTATACTTCTAACATAACTTTTTCCTTTGCCTACTTGTTTCCTTGCAATCTTCTCTTCTTATTTCAGAGCCAAATGGTATTCCTCATCTACTATCCTTGGTGACAATACACTTATTTCATCTTGAATATCCATATTGAGCCCATTAATGTATATTGCAGTCTTTTTTGCAAACTCTTCCACATATCCAATTCAAATGTTCACTTTGTAGAACTCCTTTGTGTATTCCCTAACTGCCATACCTCTCTGTCTAAGGTTATACACACTTAAAAAAAATTAGTTGGTAATATTTAGGTAGAAACTTACCCCTAAGTTTTGCTACCATTTTGTCCCAGCTCTTAATCTTCTGCTTATTCTTTCTTCTTATCTCTATTGGCACACCATCCCACAAGAGAGTTGCATGTCCCTTCAATCCTGTAACTTTAAACTTAACCTTCTTCTCTTCATCCAGTTCCTCATATTCAAAGAGATTATCCATTTTCGTGATCCAGTCGATCAGCTCCTCCTGATTCATACTGCCTGTGTAGGAAGATAGATATGGCTTTCGTTTCATGAAAAAACCCAAAACTACTCTTAGAACCTTATCCTCTGTTGGTTCCTCTGCTACTTATTCTTTTGTAGTTTCTCCCTCCTTAGAACTCTCATCTACCACTTATTGTTCTTTTTTTTTTATCAGTCTCCATCGTTTCCATTCTCTCCTCTAGCCACTACATCACTTGCAATACCTCTCTGTTAGCAACTGACCTTTGTCCTTGTCCTCTTGCACCTCATCCAACACCTATCTCAACTTTGGGAAGCATGATTCCTTCCCCTATTCCTAAAGTAGACACGGGGTCTTCTCTGATACCACCTTATGCAAATCCCAGTGAAGATTTTCTTAAACCTGTCCCTCTAGGAGTTGGTCCCTTATAAAGGCACTTCCTTCATACCCTGGAATCAAATTTCTATTAATAATCGCAGTCAAAATATTTCAATACAGTGGGAAAATTATAAAGAAAACACGTGTAAAAACACCTTTGGGTGTTCCTCTTCTTCGTACAAATCCCACGACCTAGAGTCTAGAGAAATATTTTAAAATGCAATTAAAATTAGTTACAGGATTTCAGCACATCGAGTTTCCCACTTAACATTTTTTAATAAAGGAAAACCTTTCCACATGCTTGCTTCCTTGTGGACCCTAGAGTCCCATCACTTAACGGATCTAGGGAAAGGAAAGTATTTTTTTCAGCATCACTTAATGATCCTTGGTTCCCTAGACCCCGACACTCAATTAAATCACTTACGAGATTCTGAGTTTTCCGAGGCTCTAGGCTAAGAACTCTATTACAAGATTCTATCAATTCATGATCTCTGGTCCATCACTTAACTGTTTCCCTAACACTTAGTTAAAATAAGTTATGAGATCTGAGATTTTTGGCTTTTTGATCCTTTGGGCTAATAACTCTGTTATGGGATTGCGTTGATAAACGGACCCAACTCTGACAATTGACAAACTTTTCTAAAGTGAAAAATGGCTAATTGTTGACCCCTTTAGTGTTAAAAATGGTTTCGACACTTTGGCTCCTCTCGACTCTTTCTTCTCTTTGGGCTTCTCTATTCAGTTCTGCGACCTCTATACGATGACTTCTCTCCCTTTTCTTCCCTCCTATAACCACTCTGATGCTATTATTTGGCATTTTACAGATCTCAGGTGCACTTATTAAAACACAGGGCTATCACAAGACTGTGTGTAAAGAAATATTGCAGAAGGACTGGTTATTCAAATACAAAGCTCTTCATAAGAAAAATTTGCACTCGCACACACTCTATCCTCTATGTTGAGTTTCTCATTAATCAAGAAATATAAAATTACATCCATTCGTTCATATCCTTGAAGATAGGATCTTAGGACCAATTTGGGGAAAATTAAACAAATTGTCTAATTTTAATAAATTACATGGAAATTTAAATAAATCCTAATCTAAAAAACCACACTTTGAAGAACCAAGTCCTCTAGTAAATGATTTTGACCTCTTGGTCAATGAGATTTAAATATGCCCCTGCATCACTATAGTGCGGAAAATTGTTGATCATAGATTGTTGTTGTGCATAGTTGGATCTCACATTGGAGCATTGTCATCTTGGTATTAAAGAGAATAACCTAAGAGATATGGGTATTTAGTAATCTAGCAAAAGTATTGCTTGGATATGGTTTGTTGGATGGGGTCCAAGTCAATGGTCTAGAATAACCCTATAGATTGATGTGGATCACAGAGGATTATGAGGTTTGATGCAAGATTTGAACTCCTCGACAAGACAAGCATTTAAAGATCTATATATCAAGAATTGGTAAACATTATGTGCTTGTTTTAGGCATTCAAATTTGTTAGGGTTTGGCCTAGTATTTGCAGAAAATAAAAAAACATTTACGAATGAGGATGAGAGAAAGTAGTTGAAGCCACCTTGGATGGACAGACCTATTTATCCTCTATATGGTGTAGTTAAATGCATCCATGGTGACCTCCCACTGCCATCTCTGCTGAAAAATTCATGCAGTTAAAGATTTTTTGCTGGATCTTTACAAATGCCTAGTGACAAGGATTGTAGATTTATGAATAAAGAGAAAAAACAGATTATATAGTTTCCATGAAATACCGATGGATGAAGAAAAACGGGATGCCTATGAGGAAGCGATTGGCATGCAAATTGCTCTTCCATTGGATGTAGTAGTGAAGAATATTGGCTTTAAAGTTTGATCATGTCGGATGTAGCAGCAATAATGGAACCATAGGACATCCAAGGAATCTGTGATGACTGTTTGGATCCATCAAGGAATGAATGTTATTGCTACCCCTCCAACAATGGTAACATATCATCTTTCCTTTCCCATTATTATGAGATCTGATTTAAAATATGAAACAAGACCCAATTTGAAATATCATGCATAGACATATGTTCAAGAGCCAATGCTTGACCTCGGAAAAATAATTATGGGTTCTGTGATGAACAACATAGTCAACTCTAATTTTGACGATGAACAATGGCATCGAGATCATAGGGAAAATGATCCTTCTCCTAGGTTAATTTTCTTTGGGATTTCTAAACAAAGGATATGGTTAGAATGGGCATGGGAATGAAAAACCAAAAGCGATGAGGATGAGGATGAGGATTTTGGAAGCAGATAATTTTGCAGAGTATCAGAGGTTGAAATGGAAATCCTTGGAATATGTGGTGAAAACACTAGATGACTTATGGGTGAAGCAGGAGAAATCAATGTCATGAAAAGGATAGTGGTATAGATCTAACTTGCTTTGGATCTATGCATTGAAAAGGACATTGTTAAATTGAGGAGGTGGTAGAAGTGTTTGCTAAAATACTTGAACGGAATGTGATGATCTCTTGGAGTAAATATTATGGTTTTTCTTAGAGACTTGAAATGTTTGATTTATTGTGAGAAGCAGGTAGCAATCAAAGCTTTGACATGGTGAAATGCACTGTTTTGGAAGTAGGGGTTATGTGCGGCGTGGAAAGGAGTGTGGCAATAAGCTAGCTATGGTGAAATGAAAGAATGTTGGTTTAAAGCCATGATAATATCAATAACAGAAAATAAATTGTTAATGGAGTTGAAAAAAAATCATGTAAATGGGCTTAGGACTGTAAGACTGAGTAAGCATGTGGTAAATCACTAATAAAGTTGGGATGCAAATCAAGGTGATATAAGGGAGCATGTGGAAGCATGTTGAGTTAGAAAAGCATGTGAAATTCTTAAATACCCTAAAGTTGACTAGGTAGGGCTTGGAGGTGAGTGGTGGCTACTGGCTCACTTGGATGGGTTGGCTAGATTTAGAGAAGGAAAACCTAAGGTCATGCTTAAAGGGGTAATTTCTTAAAGGGGTAATTGTTAGATAAACTTGACCCAATGGTGGAGTTGAGGTTGTGTCAACAGTTTTGTTTAACAATTTTGGTTTTGGGCACCTAGTATTGGTGACTCATGGTATTGAGCTCACCATATTACATGTACTTGAAGTAGTTAAAAGGCTTTGGTATTTTCCATTATATTGAGGCATGGTTGAGCAGTGAAAGTCTATGTTGTTGGCCAACTTGGCTATATTTTAGGCAAGGACAATAATAGATCTATTATTGGCTGGTTTTTCCCTATTTTGGGTTTTCCAAGGTAAACCATGGTGTACATGGTTTGAATGCCTTGTTGCTATGAGTTTTATTATTATATTTGTTTCTCTCATATTTTCTTTCAAAGAACAACAAACCTACTTTGATAAAGATCCACAATCCAAGTTGGACCATCATATCAAGACTATAGCTATAGGAGCTACATGGAATATTTCAAATCCAAGATTCAAACAAATAGTGCTCAATATTGTTCGATTTCTTCAAATCCCCATTTAGGAGTTCATATGCAATCTTTAAAAGATCCCCCCAGTATGGTCAAGGAGGAAAAAAAAAGGGATATAAAAGCATCAAGGCCTTGATCCAAGAAGATGGAGAAAATTTAGTCAACTCAGGGAAAGTCATTCTAATGTTAGAGGCATTTCCTCCTTCTTAACTTTAAAAACTCTGATATTTTTTATCCTAAATTTTCATAAAAAAATATGTCATTATTGTAATTATTATCATTTTCAATATTTTATAATTTTCTATTGATTACTAGATTTACTAATATTTTTGTTAATAAACTATGATTTGTAGTCATTTTATGATAAAAAATGATTTCTGGACTTTTAACTATATTAAGAATATTATATTAGTCAAAATTCATAAATCACATCTTGCATAGCATGTGTTTACACGGAAATTCTCTTTATGCCAACTATACCTTTAACCTCCCCTTTAGTTCCTGAATTTTGAAAAACAAAATTAGATGTAATGTTTTCTCAGATTAATGAAAAACTCTTTTATTTAAAAAATTCAAAAACTTATCTAAGGACTAAATCTTTATAAAATAAAAATAAAATAAAAACTACTAATCATTATTAAAAAAAAAAAAATCAACAATCTCTTTAATAAATATCATGTTTCATATTTTTTTATTAAAACCACATTATTATATAAAATCGAAGTTATATGACTCACTAACATTTAAGAAATAATTAAAAGATTCATTACACAATGTCTCGTATCTTATTCTTTTTTAAATAAAAATTAATTATTTTCCACCCTTTAAACTATTAAAAATGTTTAACAAATTTTCAAAAGTGAGATGTAAGGTCTCAAATCGTTTTTAAAATTAAAGGTTATTAATTACTAATCATCCAAAAAACAAAGAGAATATTAACCAAACAATAAAATAAAATAAAGAAAGAGAATATTAACCAAACAATAAAATAAAATAAAATAAAGAAAGATGTGTAGAAATTTTGAATAATATGACACTTATTCACAGAGATTATCCCGATTATACATTATTGCGGAATACATGCATAATACATAACCTCCTCTACGTTGATCATCAATTTAGCAGTGTTAAAAACAATGAAACATCAATCGCATGCACACATTAACACAGTATGTAACCCGGGGAAGGCATACAGCTGAAAACCCCACACTATCTGTATATTATAATGATTGAGAACATGTAACAATACATAGTACAATACTCCTCACAAGTACTCAGTACTATCTCCACCTATTACACAGAAACTAGCTCAGATCTGATGCCTCAAATGTCCTCCACTATTTGCCTGCCTCCACTGCGCAATCCTGCATGAGAATAATGATGAATGGCTGATCCAAACTCGTCTTTTTCTTGGCTGAACCATGCAATCCTCATTGGAAATACTCAATCCATGCATGTGCAAAATCTCATGCACAACTATAGTCACAACTGATAGCAATCTCAACCTTTAACACCTGTCTTCACTGAACTGTCCATGCACTGAGTTAACTGATGTATTCTTTAGTTGCTTTATTAGTTAATAATTAGTCAACTGATTTAATCAATTAATTCACATCACTCATCACTAGTGTATTTGCAGTTAAACTAAATACAACTAGTTCAACCAAGTCAAACTGAACACAACTCCATCAACTCCACAATCAACTCCACCAAACTCTACCACATGAGTTCTAACTGAAGTCCTGCATGCAATAGTTCAACTAACCCACAAGAAAAGTGTATTTCCTTCTGACAGTTGCATGTGCCACATCTGTAGCTCAAACTGAAGTGCTCCAAGAGGATAAGATAATGTTTATAGTCCAAATATTATTATGAGACAATAATATTCGACTGTTCTATTTTTAGCCTGGCAGTCTAAAAATAGACTCCGCCCATATGTCTAAAAATAGAAGTCCATCTATTTTTACCAACATGACCAATCATCCACAAATAGCATCCTGCAACTCATAGACCATGATCCATATGTCTAAAAATAGACATAGTCTAAAAATAGACTTTGCGCCAAAAATAGCCTGCGGGCCCACTTAGTGAAGGCGACTCCTTTCCACTAAGCTCCATCATCTTGCTGCATTTTCAACACTCCCTCTCAACAAGATATGGATTATCTGCAACCCCTATCTTGCCTCTGGAATGTTCTGCATGCAACACATTTGCCCGGTCCACTTGCTCCAACAACACTTGGAACAAAAAAAAACACTCCCAACTGACCACTCTATTGGGCTAGGAACATACTTTGATGTTGAAGCTCTACCTACTGCTGACAAGTGTTCCCTCTCTGACATCTACACTACTGCAACATCTCCATGCATCTTGCACCATTGCACACTTCTCTGTGCCACCTAGCACTGTGCAAAACACTTGTGCCTCTCACATTGTTGCAGCCTGCTAGCTATGCGTTGTCCTGGGATTCCCTGCACTGTCGCTCTCTCTGTCGCTCCATCCACATCTATCTCTACCCAATCAGTTAGTTCCTACTACTCCACATCGGGGCTCCTGTAGCAAGGTCTCATCCAAGAGGTTGGGTACCTCAAGGATCCTGCCCCTCCTGCTTGGGACAGTCAATCCACATCACCCCACCTCCTACCTGGAGGTATGGCTGCATGCGATCCCTCTGCCCACCTGGATTGAAGTTCCCCCCTACTGGAGGTCTTTGCATGAGTAGATGTCTCTACTTGATCTCCTCTCAGCTTCCCTTGTTATGGCTGCTCCACAACCTCCTAAAGCTGCTACACCAATCGTGACTCCTCCACAATCGTCTGAGACTTCTTCTAACTCTGCATGTTGAGAGGTAATATGCCCTCCCTCTCAACCACCAAGTCTCCATCAGTTGCCTCACTGCTCAAGGCTTTTCATGCATCTTGAACCTCAAGAGCATACAGGTTCTTGACCCGTGAACCAATCTGCTTCACCTGTCTAGTGATGATGTGTCTAAGGAAAACCTTTCCCTTACTGAAAACTACATCACAACCTCTATCTTCCAGCATCGCGATCGACACCAAGTTTCTCTTCAGTCCTGGTACATACTTGACATCGGTCAAGGTAAGGCGAGCTCCATGCTTCCTCAGAAAAATAATCGTGCCTACACTTGATACACTATACTTCTCATCATTACCCATCATTATGAGTGTCTGGAGATCTTTCTCCTCCAAAGTACTGAACAAACTTTTGTCACCGGTCATGTGGAAAGAAGCTCCACTATCAAGAAACCAACCACTTCCCACCATGGATGAAACCATGCATGCGAAGAGTGTGAAATCCAACTCAAACTGTGAAGCAAGTGCCTCACCTTCAAATCCTTCCCCGGATCCCTTCTTGGATTTCCTCCATGGACAAATTGCAGCATAATGGCCGACCTCATGACAACGAAAGCATCGCACTTTTGATTTGTCACCCTTCTTCCCATCATTGGAAGACCTGGATTCGGAAAGAGAACCCTTCTCCTTCCCCTTCTTTGCTTTGGCAGCCAAAGCACAATTTTCTTCATCAAATGCCTTTGATGAAGATCCGTCCCTAGTATTCCGCCTGATCTCCTCTTGCACAAGATCTGACCAAAGTCTCTCCCATCCTAGAAATTTCTCCCAACCATTGACAGAGTCCTGATAGGAATGCCAACTCTTTGGAAGACCGAGGAGAGCCAAGCTCACCAAGTCCTCATCATCGACAATCACCCCCACACCTCCCAGCTCATCCCGGCACTGAGTGAACTTCGTGAGATACTTGGGCATACTGTCTCCATTCTCACACTTAATGTTTCTAAGTTTATCCTTGAGCGCCAACTGCCTCGGGTCACTCTTGCTTTGGAATAGATCTGTCAACGCTTTCCACATCAAGTATGGAGAAGCCTTTCCATGCAGGCTACATACAATGTGATCCTTCATGCCCTCTAACAGAATCCTTCGACACTTTGCTGTCTTCTTTTGCCAAGCCACAGCTTTAGCAGCATCAGTAGGTTTTGGGACCTCAGCCTCTATGAAATCCTTCAACCCATTGTCATCTAACACGGCCTCCAACCTGTCTTTCCATGCAATATAATTTGAGCTACCTTCAAGAGCATACTCCAATCGCAATCCGTTGAAAGACATTTTAACTTTGACACCAAGAAAACATTGCTGCAAATTCGAATTCCACCAGCTCAAAACTCAACCGCTTCTGATCTAAAATTCGTGAGAACAAAGTATTTCTCGTATAGATATTGACTGTATGGGCTTTTACCAGATATCTCACCTTCCAAAAGAAGGATGAATCTAGAGGCTACATGGCCCGATTACAGACCCTGCCTGAAGAAATAAAATGTAAACACTTCTTGAATAATAGATCTAATGATCAACTCTGCTTTGATACCATGTTGAAATTTTGAATAATATGACACTTATTCACAGAGATTATCCCGATTATACATTATTTCGGAATACATGCATAATACATAACCTCCTCTACGTTGATCATCAATTTAGCAGCATTAAAAACAATGAAACATCAATCGCATGCACACATTAACACAGTATGTAACCCAGGGAAAGCATACAGCTGAAAACCCCACACTATCTATATATTATAATGATTGAGAACATGTAACAATACATAGTACAATACTCCTCACAAGTACTCAGTACTATCTCCACCTGTTACACACAAACTAGCTCAGATCTGATGCCTCAAATCTCCTCCACTGTTTTCCTACCTCCACTGCGCAATCCTGCATGAGAATAATGATGAATGGCTGATCCAAACTCGTCTTTTTCTTGGCTAAACCATGCAATCCTCATTTGCAATACTCAATCCATGCATGTGCAAAATCTCATGCACAACTATAGTCACAACTGATAGCAATCTCAACCTCTAACACCTGTCTTCATTGAACTGTCTATGCACTGAGTTCACTGATGTATTCTTTAGTTGCTTTATGAGTTAATAATTAGTGAATTAATTTAATCAATTAATTCACATCACTCATCACTAGTGTATTTGTAGTTAAACTAAATACAACTAGTTCAACCAAGTCAAACTGAACACAACTCCATCAACTCCACAATCAACTCCACCAAACTCAACCACATGAGTTCTAACTGAAGTCCTACATGCAATAGTTCAACTGACCCACAAGAAAAGCGTATTTCCTTCTGACAGCTGCATGTGCCACATCTGTAGCTCAAACTGAAGTGCTCCAAGAGGATAAGATAATGTTTATAGTCCAAATATTATTATGAGACAATAATATTCGACTGTTCTATTTTCAGCCTGGCAGTCTAAAAATAAACTCCGCCCATATGTCTAAAAATAGAAGTCCATCTATTTTTACCAACATGACCAATCATCCACAAATAGCATCCTACAACTCATAGACCATGATCCATATGTCTAAAAATAGACATAGTCTAAAAATAGACTTTGCGCCAAAAATAGCCTGCGAGCCCACTTAGTGAAGGCGACTCCTTTCCACTAAGCTCCATCATCTTGTTGCATTTTCAACAAGATGGATGGATGGATGGAAGGAAGGAAGGAAGGAAGGAAGGAAATAAAAAAAATTATATTAATTATAATATTTTAAAAGTACAATGAAAAATTATAATTATATTTACTTATTTTAATAAATATGTTATTTGCTAAAAAAAATATAATTATATTTAAATATGAATTATGTTAATAAATATGTCTAAAAGAGTTAGATGTAAAAGCAGAAAGTGAATAGTTTTCATCATTGGAAAATTTTTATTTTTTTGAGGGTATAATGATTGAATTTGTGTAGTTGCACCAAAAGAAACTATATTGTAACACCTTGATGTTAAGACTATTTGTTAAATAGTTAATTACTTTCACTCTGCATAACTCAATCATTTATAATTGACAATAGAAGCATGATAAGGAAACTTTATATTAGGATAAGTGGATGAAATTTAATTAATGCAATAATATGATGTGTGGAAGTTTCGGTGGTGAACTAAGAATAGTAAATAAAAGAAAATTAAATCTTGAATTGCTGACAGTTATAATCAATTATGAATCTTTTCTCTTTTCTTATAGAGGAACCAAAAATCTGAGATCTCAGTGGGAAAACTGGTCCAAGGATGGCTAGAGGCTAGAGGATATGGAGAAAATGAAATGTTTGTTTATCACAGTAAAATGTTGTGGAACTAAGGAGATTCTTGAGTTGAACCTAGAGTCAGTGGAATCCTCAAACTGATTCATGAGTGTACAGTACTAGACTGGACTAGAGTGGTCCTGAGGTTCAAGTACATGTTACCTCAAGCTGGATTTAAGTTTCTAGAATTTTCAAAGTAGAAATGGCTCGGGGGAGAGATCGGATGTAATTACCAGTCTCTAGGCTGGGTGGTGAGATTTTCTGTTGATAATTAATTACAACCTAATCAAGATAAGTAACTAGAAACTATGTATTTACTCTATATTAGAAGTCTACATTAGAAGAATGAGATTTCTTTGTATTCATCTTTCCTTTAGGGAAAGAGGTTTTATGTTTGTCTTTTTAAAATAACAGAGTTATTGTATGAATGTAAGTAACTGTATTATTACTCGGTATTTGTTGTCTTTCTATATAGAAATAAAAGAGAATGACTCATTTACACAACCTGTCACTATGGAAAGGTTGGGATGTAGTCTATTTTGGTAAAGAGGGCTAGTTTAATCAAAGAAAGATATGGCAAGGTGATTCCTGGTTAAGCCTGAAGACTTAAGGAATTCAAGCAGTCCAAAAAATATGACACAGTTAACCCTCACCTTTAGGACCATGCATAGGTCCTGGTTATAGTTGGGTGAGTTGAATAATAAGATGTTGTAGTAAAGAAAATCATTGTAACCCTTAAAATGCATAAAGTCATTACATTCCAAAAACCAATAACATAGTAATTATTAAATGTTGTATTCAGAAGAGGGAAAATGAGCAACAATAACCATAACATGAAATTTCTTTGTACATTTAGATATCTTCTACATAGAAAGAGAAAGCAATTAATCAAACTGGAACCCTTACTATTTCCACACATATACTCTATGTAGAGATGCATGTATTAATGAGAACAAAACATGTTCCTCACTTTCATTCTGGAACCCCAGTAAACCAAGTATTCTACACTAAGATTTTCAGTGAAAAAAGCTATCCAAAACCGATCTCAAAAATCACAGATTACGAGTCGAAATCCAAGAAATTGGATAACTATAAGTGTTTAAGTGAATTTCAACACCAAAGGTTGTTGTCAAATTTAACCATAAATACAAAAATTTAACTTAGGTAGTAGAATATGTCTCAGATGAGACCCAACAATTAAATAGAGACCCAAAATCTGGTTTTTGCAAAGGAAATACGCATGCATGCGAAACCCTAATAAAGCCCTAAGACATAGACTCCTTCGTAATAGAGAAAAGTATTTTCATAAGGCACCATTCCTTTAAATTCAAGTAAATTTCCAACATGTCATTCATTCGCCATAGAAGTAAGTGAAAGAAACCTGGTAAGAGGAGGTTATTCATTCTACCAACAGTTGAAGCCGCGATGTGAGGAAGAAGTAGCAAAACCCTAGGCCTACAAATAAACATTTTTCAAAGAGGAATAAATCAAATGGGAAGTATTTATTTGAAGGAAGAATGTAACAAGAACATAATACAATACTTGTGTAAGTCAAAGCTATAAACACCATGTGGTAAGGCAGGGACCCCCTCCATTAGCAACTCAAAGAAACCTATAGCCAGATATCAAACAAATAAAATGGGACTCTTTGGTATGAAAATCAACCCTCATCTAGAAAAATAAATTAATAAGAACCGAAACAATAACTCTACCAAAACATACCTGACACCATTAACTCATGCTTTCTGAGAAGAAGTCGAACACATAACGGGTGGATTGTCGTTAGCAATACCCATGTAAATATCTATTGTCATTCCAACAAAAAAGAGGAGACCGCCATTAAAGGGTCATGGCAATGCAAGCAAGGGTAAATAATTATGCTAACTCCATTGGGAAAGAAATAGTACCTGAAGGAAGACAATGTAATGGGGTCTGGTCACAAGTTTTCTCGGAGGGTCCAGTCGGTATGTTCCTTTAAGCATTCACTCTTAAGAATGGGTCTCCCCAATAGGACAATATCTCTCTCTCACTTTTAAGCCCTCATGCAAAGCTAAGATGCTCCAAAACCTCTTATCAAACTATAAGCAATCCCACACTTGTCACACTCATGCAAAAGCTTTCTGCTTAGCTTCAAACCAAACTCAAAAGAACCAGCAAGCACTAATTCCCGAACTAAAGAACTAGCAGATCATAGCAATGGTGAGTGATTTTATAGGATAAGGAGTCTCCATGAAATGAGGGAGAAGGAGCTTATCCTCAAGGGAGGTTGCACAAGAGGCGAAACCACCATCCCAGAGGAGGAAAAGCAACCCAAACTGACCCAACAACCAGCTCTAGAGACATCCAGAAGGCCGACTATTTGAACAAATTCACCATATCTAGACCATCGTCGGTCATGAACTAAGGCTTAGCGACGACATCGTAAGGAAGCAATGCATTTAGATGAATCTTTGCAATAAATAGCTGGGAGCCTCGCACCAATCCCTAAAATCCAACTGTCACGAGAAACACGTGTACACCTGCGACAATGTCGCAACAAGACTATTCA
Source organism: Pinus tabuliformis (assembly GCA_031772625.1). Lineage (NCBI taxonomy): Eukaryota > Viridiplantae > Streptophyta > Pinopsida > Pinales > Pinaceae > Pinus > Pinus tabuliformis. Next base: position 329,258,346 of record CM062808.1, read on the forward strand.
TGACAAGGGATCATTGCATATTTTAATGGCTTACTAGCGAAGCTCCAGAAACTTGGGGAAAAAGGGTCAATCTTTAGCATCAGAGAGCATTGTTTAATCTTTTTGCATAAGTTGGGAAGATATGGATATGTGTATTTGATACATGACATAGCAGAGGGACTGAGATGAGGACAATGACAAATTACTGTGTAACAGATGCCCCCTAAAGCATGAAGCCCGAGAGAGTGGGAGGGGTGAAATGCTTTACGAAACCATAACTGAACTGGAACACCACCATGAAGAACCTGCAAGCGCAAGTACAACTGATATCTCTGATAGTGAAATACATGTAGTCTAGGCATGGGCGCAGCCATCCAAAAGACATATGAAACTTGGTCTGTGGTATGGATGCAGCCACCCAGTCGATAAGACCATATATAATGATAAAGGTATGGTCGCAACCATCCTATGAAGACTCAGGTATGGTTGCAGCCATCCAATCAAAGAGTCAAGTATGTAATCACGAACCAATCCATGCAACTCGAACATATGTAATCTTAGTCCGGGGTCTTGAAATCCAATCATTCATAGTACAAATTCTAGCATGCAAATAGATGTGCTGAAGTCGAGCATGATAGAAAATCGCTTGATTACCGGTCAATGATGGAAACTGTTAACAAGCGTGAGAGAGACCACCAATAATGTTAATGGTTCTCAAGGTACTACTAGTACAACCCACTAAGTATGAAAAATGATCTGAATTCGAACACTCGTGGAATCACCCAATCGAAGACCAATGATGAAAGTCTATCATTAGGTGCGAATAACTTGCCATTGAGGCATGCAAGCTCCAAGGTACCGAAAGGGATCTCTAGATCGAACTCCTAGATAATGAATTGGTGTTGATAGGAGGCGATCCATCACAGGAGGGCCATAATGTTTCCCCCATCAATGACATGAGATAAGGAACAAGTGGTAGATGGTGAAACACAGAATCAGAGGAGGAGGTAAGGGCGTGAACTACAGAAGGATTATACCCTTGAACATATCGGTGACACGACTCCGAAATGCAGCAGCATTTTGGTACTAAGGGATCTGAAGCTAATGAAGGCAACACAGATCTGATGGAATGAGGCAAAATGGCAACCCAAAACCCCAGAAGGCCAATGATGATGTGAGGATATCCCAACCTGACGAGAAGCAAGAGTGTCGATGTTCAAGAGTGACTAGTTGTCGTAGGTAACCAACAACGATTTCCAAATTTTCCCCCATCATTGCTGGCGAGTACCCCAATTATTTTTGAAAAACAAGCTTGAAGGGGATAGCATATGCTTGTAATATAAGTCTGACCTTCGGACGAATCCAACCTAATAATAGTTTAATGAGCCCTAGGGAGGAGAATCTTGATTCTCATCATAATGATGAGTCCAATGTCGTCAGGGTTTAATGAGTCCGACATAGGTAAAACTCAGAGTCTTTTTCATGTGTAGAGGGTTTGAAAAAAACACAAAAAAGAAAACTCTAGGAGGGGTCCTTTTCGTAAATTTGTGTCCCTTAAGCCCAAAAAAAGTAGAAAACAATACTCAAGAGAACCGCTTGACCGTTGCGACCAAGGAGTACTTTTCGTAATTAGTGTTCCCGATCCAAAAAAGTAAAAAAAAAATTCAGAGACACGACATTTCATAACCAAGAACGAACATGAAACAACAAAAGTCAGGCTATCTTTTCGCGTTTATACGGTCGGAAAAGAGCTGAAAGTGGACCGCCGTTTTATTCCATTTAACGAGTTAAAAGGGAAAAACTCGACAATCTTTTCATCTTTTATGAGTCAGAAAAGAGCTTAAAGAAGACTCATCCTGGAGGAACGAGTGGTATAAAACCACTCATCTATGTGGTCCCTCAAGAAAGGAAAAACAACCAAGTGAAAGCATATGATCGGCCAAAGAGATGGTGGCAATGGAATGAAACAACCAAGGCTCATCTAACAAAATTTAGTGGATCAAAATGGAAATCACGATATGTAAATTGGGTATGGGTTCATTTTTACACAAGCTTGAACCATGGAGAACTCTCTTGGATTCAGTTTCATGTTTACACAAGCTTGAAATGAAAAACTATGCTTGTTATAAGTTTGCATGCCCCCAGCATAATGACACAAATCAAGGTACATGCCCCTCAAGCTTCATTGCATTCAACGAGGTGGATGTAATGAAGGTTTACTTTCGAGACCTTGGAAAGACTCAACTCATATTTTGCGAGATATTAATCAAAGACTTGATTTGGAAAAGGGAGTTGTTTCATTTTTTAATGAGGTTGACACAGTAAAAGAACTATCCTCATAACTCCTTGATTCATTTTTTAACGAGATCAACACAAGATCACGAACTATCCTCACAACCCTTGTTTCATTTTTTAACGAGGTTGACACAAGATCAGAACTATCCTCGAATGCTTGTTCATAGGTCGTACGAAAACATGGCTCCCAAGAGATCTTCACTGGATGGAAGAACCACGCTCTGGGAGGAACATATGTCATTAGACACCAACGATAGATCAGGTTCCAATTCCCCCAGTACATGATGTACGAGACTATCTGCGTAATCATCAGTAGATGCAGAGATAGAACGGGTAGCCACATAATTTACCTGTGGCGGGGAAGGCATTGCTTGCAGACAAGAACCGATAGGGAACGATGGTTGCACAGGAGGTATCTAGAGACTAAAGAATGATAATTGATCTATAGTCACAATTCTTCCATCGTGTGGAAAACAAACCACATGGAAAAGTGAAGAAACAAGAGCCCCCATGACATAAATATAGTCACAGCCAAGGAGAAGACTGAAATCTAAGGCACCTTGGATGACCATCACTTCTATACAGACGGTTTTGCCTCCCAAAGTAACCGGGAACTTTGGAAGGATCCCCAAAGGTTGACTAGTTCCTCCGTCGAAAGCCAACAGATTCTACATTATCGGCACAAGCTCTGGGGAGCCCAAAGCTTGCCAAGTAGTAAAAGGCATGAGGCTAACTGATGCACCTTCATCCAAGACAGTGCTAGGTACTGCCTTATCATAGGCATGTACTATAATTTGGAAAGGCACATAGGATGGAAGGCAGAAGGCAGTCAAGTGACTCCAGTCAAAGGAAATGACTGAACTACTTGGTGGGGGCACTGTATGATTTCCCCCATGCTCTACAGGAACCAAAGAAGGACTCTCTGGATTAGCTGGGATAGGAGGGTCATTCTCGGACTCAGGGGAATTTTACGAGATGAGAAGAACATTAGTATAATCATGATTTTTTTGGGAACAAAGTGGACTACTGGTGGTGAATCCAAGTTGACACTCTTTCCAACCAATGGTTTGTCAGGAACAAGTTGAGCACAACCAAGTTCAGGAAGAGAAGGGTGGACAAGAGAAGAATCTAAGTTAATCTCTTTGTCAACCGGGAGAGGGTATAAAGGGAGCCTCTGATAACCAACGAGAACTAGAGGTGAAGAAGCTATAAGACTTTCCAAAACAACGGAATCTTTATCCATGAGAAGACAAAGGTGAAGGGGATGGTTGCCTTCACATAGCCTACAGGGGAATCGAATCCTCCCTTTCTTCTTACCACTACCAATTGAGGATTGAACATCGACATGAGCTTCAGAGGATGATGAGGGACGAGCCAGATCATGAGACCATACTTCTAAGATCCTAGGAATGCCAGGACAATCACAAAGAAAATGGTCACCCTTGCAGAATTTACAAGGAAACGTAACCTTCCACAAAGGAGCAGAAGGTGTCAAGACCTGTGATGTACTCGTAGAAATAGTTGCACGGGTGGCCTCGCGCTTATCAGACTTCTTCTTCTTCATCATCATCTTCTTCTTCTTCTTAGTCTTCTGGTTACTAGATGTGGAACTTTCACCGGGCAAAGTAAGAGATGAAGATGAAGAAACAGGGGAAGAAGGCGCAGGCTCAACCTTGGAATCATCATGTCGTGCTTCAAACAAAGGAGACAGTGGAACAGGAGTCATGACACTCAGGACCACCGAGGTTGAAAACAATCAAACGGGCAGACTGATGGTTAACCTAGGCAAAGACAATGTTGCCATGTACGAAGCACCGACATTTCCAAAAGGAGGAAACAAACCAGGATTCCCATCTGGAGGAAGACCTTGGCCGGTAGACTCAGGAATGTTTCCATCTGGAACGAGCCTGAAAAACACTTGAACTGTAACGAAGAACTCTAACTGTTACCAGGAATATTTCGTGGGCAGTAAATTTTATGACACAAGAACAAAACTTGACCTTTTCATTTTTTAAGAGTCGAGAAAAGGACGAAAAGGTGACTCTATCTCTTTCAAGGCTTAATGAGCCTGAAAGGACAAGTGCTCAGATGATCCTTTTCTTTTAGGGAGTCGAAAAGGAACGAAAGTGACTACTCTAGAGAACTAGGCAAAAAGGTTTACCAGACAAATTGTAAAACTGCATATACACCTTGGTGATCAAATGACCAAGGACTTTTCGTACGGCAGTCAATCTTCCCGAATGCTGTGTTCGGTGCATTACGGTTTGTAAGGCGGTAGATATGACTTCCTATGGATATAGGATGATAACCTAGTGGGGTCTCCCGATATATACTCAATGGTACGGGGAGCACGAGTCCGTACTAGCAACTATTGAGTCATAGAAGGAGGAATCACCCAACCTTAAGCGAAAACAATAGTGACTAGGTTTAATGACGCCGGAGCACGTCTCTAGCCTAGACCTCTAAATAATGTGCGTTAAGTTCCAATGTGTTGTTAAGTTCATTCAATTGATTTTAGAGTTGATCTTGAATTAGGTTTCAATTTTCAGGCCCTAGCGTATGTATGTCAAAAATCCCTAGGATGCAACTACAATGAGTAAAACATTATTCTTTCGATGAACAACTACCTAAATGAGGGTAAGGAGTTCATTTCCAAGCGAATGCAAACCAGAACAAGCAAATGCAAGAGAAGCAGTGCACGCAAGCAATCCAATCACTAGGAAACATAATGCATTAATACACTAATCTCACAATGCATCGATACTACTAGTGAAAGATTTAAAGTTCGCTTTCCAATTTCTTAATCATGAAAATTCGTAATGCAAATGTACTTTCACTTTCATATACTAAATGAATGCAATAGTTTGATTTTTTTTTTTTTGAATTTAAAGAGACAACCAAGCGACTATAAACTAATCAATCCAAACAATTGTAACCTATGCTTAGTAGTGAAGAAACCGAATCAATCATAAGAAATTGTTTCAAGAATCGACACCAAAAATTGACCAGCAAAACAAGTGGCAAAAAATTCAAGCAAAACAATAAGATGGTTGCGGATGAACCTTGGATAGACAAGAAACCCAGACAAATGGTTCAAAAAACTAAAAAGAGCTAGGTCACAGGGCTAAAGAGACAAGATTCACTCGAATGAAGCCAACAAGCAATAAGCCTCAGCCAAAGCAACTAAAACAAGCTGATGGGAGAGAGAAAATAGCAGGGGATAAGCAAGACTGATGGTTTCAAGAGGCAAAGTTGTAAAAACAACTTGCACAGGAATCATCGCGGGTCTCTAACCAGCAACTTGTGATGATAAGCCAATCGTCACAAGGGTAAAGACAGCAACAGAGCGACGTCATCGCAGGAGTACACCTATCTTCGGCGATGGTCCGATTTCAGGAATAGTCGCGACTGTACGACAGGGGATCAGCGATGTACAGGTTTACAAAACAAGGACAAGGCGACATCGTCGCAGCTGTCAAGATTTTTCCAGTGACGAGTTTAAAAACAAGGAAAAACAAGTGAAAACTCCCAAACAAACACCAGGCTACTCTTCCAGACAGTAAGGAGACTTCCCAAATGAACCCAGGCAATCAAAAATTGAAGGTGCAAACCCCCAAGATCCAAGAGACACTAAAACAAAAGACAAACCAAAAGTAAACAAGAAGAAAACATATAAAGGATGTCTCCTGAGTGGAGTCACCAACTTGTGAAGTAGGAAATTGTTCCCTCTACGGACAGAGGCAACCCCTCTAGCCCTAAAGTGGGTCTAGTCACAGAAAAAAAAAAACAACAATCAATTCCCTTAAATAGTCATCATTGGAGGCCTACCTCAAACTGGTGTTTGATGAAGTTCCCATTGTGCTGCTCCAACTTTCGTTTCTTTCTCCTCAATGAGCGATCAACCTAAAACACCACAAGAAAACAACAGATCACATGACCGAGAACAATAATGATCTATTTACGTGTAAAGTTAAGGAGTCACAAGCTATCAAGTAGATTATACACAAGATATAGGAAATTGTCACTTCTTCTATTAAAAATGAAACAAAGAAAACTTACAACCATGCCTTAACGTCGCAAGTCTTCTCGAAGGGTCTAGTCGATATGTTCCTTCAAGCATTCACTCTTAAGAATGGGTCTCCCCAATAGGACAATAGCTCTCTCTCACTATCAAGCCCTCATGCAAAGCTAAGATGCTCCACAACCTCTTATCAAACTATAAGCAATCCCACACTTGTCACACTCACACCAAAGCTATCTACTTAGCTTCAAACCAAACTCAAAAGAACCAGCAAGCACTAATTCCCGAACTAAAGAACTAGCAGATCATAGCAATGGTGAGTGATTTTATAGGAGGAGTCCCCATGAAATGAGGGAGAAGGAGCTTATCCTCAAGGGAGGTTGCACAAGAGGTGGAACCACCATCCCAAAGGAGGAAAAGCGACCCAAACTGACCCAACAACCAGCTTTAGAGACATCCAGAAGGCCGACTGTTTGAACAAATTTTCCAAATCTGAACCGTCACAGGTCATGAACTAAGGCTTAGCGATGACATCGCAAGGAAGCAATGCATTCAGACCAATATTCACAATAAATAGCTAGGAGCCTTGTGCTGAGCCCTAAAATCCGACCATCGCGGGAAACACGTGTACACCTATGATAGTGTGGCGACGAGACTGTTCATGACAAGGGATCGTCGCATATTTTAATGGCTTACTAGTGACGATGTAGAAACTTAGGGAAAAAGGGTCAGTCTTCAGCATCAGAGAGCATTGTTTAATCTTTTTGCATAAGTTGGGAAGATATGGATATGTGTATTTGATACATGACACAACAGAGGGACTTAGATGAGGACAGTGACAAATTACTGTGTAACAGAACCCAACCAACTAAAAAATCCCCCTTTGCAATGTTGGGGTTGTGAAGAACCCCACTCTTATCAGAATTATCCCCATCGTTCCAGGCTTAATCAGGTTCCTAACATTCAAGAGGCGTCTATAGTTGGGGAGTAGTAAGGAGAATGCCCAGGATCAATGCCACGCTGGAAGACCTCCAAGAAGATTATCAGCCTACCATGATAGAGCTGGAAGGTAAGTCATTTAATCAACCTATTTCTATTTTAGTAGATCCAGGTGAAATTTTAAGTTACATCATCCCCAAGGTATTAGAAAAATGTTGTTTCAAAAGTCATAAAATTAAAAACCCCTGGCTTGTGCAACTAGAAACAAGAGCTAAGAGAAGGGTAGGTGCCAAAGTACCAATTTGTTCCATTGAAGTATGGGGTCAGCACATAAAGGTAGAACTTAATATTTTTCCTTTTGGATCCTATGATCTGTTACATTGGATGGACTAGCTGGAAGGGCACTAGTATTTAGTGAATTGTAAGGAGAATTCTATTAGCTACCTTTTGGAAGATGGTTCTCGACAAGAGATCCAAGTGGATAGGAAACCCATGAAGTTACGCCCCATTATTGCCTCTCAGTTGGGTAAATGCATTAGAAAAGGTTGTGCGATTTATGTGGTTCAAGTGTGGTATTCTAACTCCAAAGATAAGACCACTACTCTTGAAAACATACCAATAATTCAGGATTTTACTGATGTATTTACTAAAAATATACTAGGGCTTCCTCAAAAACGCAATATTTGTTTTACCATAGAATTAATTCATGTAGCAACACCGGTATCCAAAGCTCCTTATTGCATGAGCATACCTGAGCTAACAAAGATTAAAATGCAATTACAAGAGTTACTTGATAAAGGATATATTCTCCCTAGTGTATCTCCCTGGGGAGATCCAGTGTTATTCATAAAAAAGAAAGGTGACACATTATGAATGTGCATTGATTACATGAAACTTAATAAATTAACCATTAAAAATAACTATTCTTTTCCTCAGATTGATGATCTATTTGATCAAGTTAAGGGTGCAACGATTTTCTTTAAAATTGGGTTACGATCAGGATACCATCAGATTCAGGTAAAGGATGAATACATTTGTAAGACAGATGTTAGAACTCATTATAGACTCCACAAGTTTGTGGTTTTACCTTTTGGACTGACCAATGCACTTGAACCATTTATGAGTTTGATGTGTTCCATATTTTATCCTTTCTTAGATAAAGTCGTTTTGATCTTTATTGATGATATATGAATCTATTCAAAAACTATAAAATAACATAAAGAACACATATGCACAGTGTTGCAAGTGATATGGGATCATCAGTTATATGCAAAATTTAGTAAATACGATTTTCATAAAGATCAAATTCAGTACTTGGGGCATATCATTTCAGCGGAGGGAATAGTAGTTGATCCTGAGAAAATCAGGACCCTTATGGAGTTGCTGGTGACAAAAAATGTGGCTGACATATGATCTTTTATGGGATTGGCAGGTTATTACAACCGTTTCATAGAAGAATTTTCTCATATTGCATACCTCACTACTTCCTTATAGAAAAAATGAAGAATCTTTAATTGGACCAACAATTGTCAACAAAGTTTTGAACAATTAAAACACTTACCAACTACTGCTCTTGTGCTAAAGATTGTTGATCCAAACAAATAATTTGTGGTCTACATAGATGCATGTCAAGAAGGGGTGGGGGTGGTACTAAAGCAAGATGGGAAGGTGATCGCATATGAGTCATAGAAGTTGAAGGAACTCGAGCAAAGATACACTACTTATGAATTGGAATTAACTATTGTAGTTCATGCACTAAAGGTATGGAGGCATTATCTTTTAGGAAAAAGGTTTATGTTAATGACAAACCATAATATTCTACAAGTTATTTCAAGCAACCCAATTTAAATGCCTGTCAAGCAAGGTGGAATGCTTTCCTTAGTGAATTCGAATTTGATATCAAGCATTTAAAAGGAAAATAAAATCGTGTTACATATGCATTAAGAATAAGAATACATTATGTCTATGAACTTTATTATAATCATGTAGGATTTAAGTTTCAAGAAAAAAATAAAGAATTTACCCAAAACTACCCTAAATACAATTTTTTATGGAAGCAAACACAACAAGCTAACAACCAAGGAAAACAGTCATAATGCGAGGTAAAAAAAGAGAATTTATTGACCTTTAGGGTCAGAATATACATTCCCAACCAAATTTCAATAAGGCAACTTATTTTGGATGAATTCCACAAAATTCCTTACACTCCTCATCCCAAATATCAAAAAATGTTTTCAACAATTAAGAAAGGTTATATTTGGAACGGAATGTGTAGGGATATTGTGGAACACTTAACAAAATGTATGGAATATCAGCGAGTCAAAGCTAAACAGCAACACCCCACTGGTCTTCTATAACCCATACCTATACTAGAATGGAAGTGGGAAGTCATTACACTTGATTTTATCACTGGATTAGCTAGATCTAAGAAGCACAATGACTCGATAATGGTAGTAGTGGATAAACTCAGTAAAACAAATCATTTTATTCTGGTACAATCTACTTTCAAGATTGTTTAAGTTGTTGATATTTTCATGAAAGAAGTGTTTTTACTGCATGGTATTCCTAAGATAGTTATATTAGATAGAGATGTCAAATTTACTTCCTCATTCTAGAAAGCTCTTTTCACAAGCTTGGGAACTCAAATTTAGTTCAGAACCACATACCATCCACAAACAGGTGGGAAAATTAAACATGTGAATCAAGTACTGGAGCATATGTTATAGATGTACGTTATGCAACAACCCAATAAGTGGGAGGAATATCTGCATATGGTAGAATTTTCATATAATAACGGATATCATGAATCACTAAAAATGAGCCCTTTCGAGGTGTTATATGGGAGAAGATGTAGAACACCTACAAATTGGAGTAGTCCTAAAAATAAATTAATTCTAGGGCTAGAGATGTTGGAGGATATGGAACGATAAGTGAAGAAAATCTGACAAAATTTAAAGGTTGCCCAAGACAGGAAAAAAGCTTATGCTGATCAGAAAAGAAACATATTGATAATTTGAAATTGGGGATCATGTATATGTGCAAATCAAGCTTAAGGAAAACACTTTGATATAGACTACTTGTGCAAATCTTTCCCCTTGTTTTTGCGGTCCTTTCCAAATATTAGAAATAATTGAACTAGTGGCTTATCAATTATCCTTACCTAGTCACTTAAGAGTTCATAATGTGTTTCATGTTTCATTATTAAAATGATATGTGTATGACCCTAGACACATGATTCACTCACAGAATGTTTAGGTAATCTGCTAGTTATTTTCTTTGATCTTAATATAAATATTTACATGGTTTAATTTCTATGTGATGGTTGTAACAAGTTGAGCCAAATGGAGAGTTCCCGGTAGAACCTCAGCGCATCCTCAAACAAAGATAAAGAACACTACAAAGGTGAGACATCACCCAGGTTAAAGTGCAATGGAATCACTTTAGGCCGAAAAAGGCTACCTGGGAATATGAATATTTCATACAAAAATCCTATCCATAACTATTCCAGAGGGCTGGATTAATCATCAAGGACAGTGTTTTGCACGAGGGGGGGGAGGTGTAACTCCTCGATGTTAGGAATATTTGTAACAGTTAATTACTTCCACCTTCATAACTCATACATTTATAATTGACAATAGAAGCATAATAAGGAAACTTTATATTAGGATAAGTGGATGAAATTTAATTAATGCAATAATATGATGTATGGATGTTTCAGTGGTGAAATAATATTAGTAAATGAAAGAAAATTAAATCTTGAATTAATGACAATTAGAATCAATTATGAATCTTTTCTCTTTTCCTAAAGAGGGACCAAAAATCTGAGATCTTAGTGGGAAAACAGGTCCAAGGATGGCTAGAGGTTGGAGGATGTGGAGAAAAGGAAATGTTTGTTTGTCAAAGTAGAATGTTGTTGAACTGAGGAGATTATTGAGCTGAACCTAGATTTAGTTGAATCCTCAAACTGATTCATGAGTTTATAGTACTGGACTGGATTGGAGCAATCCTGAGGTCCAGGTATAGGTTACCTCAAGCTGGATCTAAATTTCCAGAATTGTCAGAGAAGGAAAGGCTCGAGGGAGAGACCGGACGTAATTTCCCGGCTCAAGGCTGGGTGGTGAGATTTTCTGCTGATAATTAATTGAAACCTAATCAAGATAAGTAACTGGAAACTATGTATTTACTCTGTATTAGAAGTCTGCATTAAAATAATTAGATTTCTCTATATTCCTCTCTCCTTTGTGGGAAAGACATTTTCTATTTATCTTTTTAAATCAACAAAGTTATTGTACGAATGTAAGTAAATGTATTATTACTCGGTATTTGTTGTCTTTCTACAAAGAATAAAAGAGAATGGCTCATTTACACAACCTATCACTACGGAATGGTTGGGATGTAGTCTAGTTTTATAAAGAGGGCTAGTTTAATCAAAGAAAGATATGGCAGGGTTATCCCTCGTTAAGCTTGAAGACTTAAAGAATTCAAGCAGTCCATAAAACATGACACATAGTTAACCCTCACCTTTAAGACCATGCACAGGTCCTGGTTATAGTTGGGTGAGCCGAATTATAAGATGTTGTAGTAAAGAAAATCATTATAACCGTTAAAATGCATAAAGACATTACATTCCAAAAACCAATAACAGAGTAATTATTAAATGATGTATTCAAAAGAGGGAAAATGAACAACAATAACCATAATAGGAAATTTCTTTGTACATTTAGATATCTTCTACACAAAAAGAGTAAGCAATTAATCGAACCGGAACCCTTACTATTTCCACATATAATCTATCCATAGATGCATGAAGTAACGAGAACAAAACATGTTCCTCACTTTCATTCTAGAACTGTAGTAAACCAAGTATTCTACACTAAGATTTTCAGCAAAAACAATTATCCAAAACCGGTCTCATAAATCACAAATTATGAGTTGAGATCGAGGAAAATAGATAATTATAAGGGTTTAAGTGAATTGTAACACCGAGGTTGTTATCGAATTTAAACATAAATACAAAAACTTAACTCGGGTGACAATTTGTCTCAGATGAGACCCAACAACAGAACAAAGACCTGAAATCTGGGTTTTGCAAAGGAAACATGCATGCATGTAAAACCCTAATAAAACCCTAAGACATAGACTCCTTTGTAATAGACAAAAGTATTTTCATAAGGCGTCATGCCTTTAAATTCAAGTAAATTTCCAGCATGCCATTCATTCGCCATAGAAGTAAGTCAAAGAAACCTAGTAAGGGGAGGTTATTCACGCTACCAACAGTTGAAGCCATGACGTGAGGAAGAAGTAGCAGAACCCTAGCTCTGCAAACAAACATTGCGCAAAGAGGAATAACTCAAATGGGAAGTATTTATTTAGAGAAAGGTGAATGTAACCAGAACAAAATATGGCACCCATGTAAATCAGATCTATAGACACCATGTGGTAAGGCCATGAGGGATTCACTCAGTGAACCTCTAACATATCACGTGTGTTTGCGGCATATTAAACAATACCCTTAATTTGACTACATATTGGAAAATCCCTCTAAAAATCACATTATTTAACCCCCTACAAATATGAACCCAATACAGCTACCCCAGTTTAAAAAAACCCCTACTTTCACTAGATAGTGTAGGTATCCATTTTTTCAGTAACATATTTTATACCCCTTTATATTTTTTTCATTAACTTTAGGCTCCATTTTTTATATTTTCCAATATAAAAACCCTTTACCCCCAATATATTATGTCATTTTTGTTTCAATATATATCCCCCAATATGAACCCACCTGATATGATATTGCTTCCCTAGTGAAGCCCCATGGGTAAAGCCCCACACCCTCCATTAGCAACTCGACGAAACTTGTAGCCAAATATCAAACAAATAAAATGAGGCTCTCTTGTATGAAAATTAACCCTCATATGGAAAAAAAAATAATAAGAACCGGAAAAAAATGCTACCAGAACTTAACTCTCACCATTAACTCGTTCTTACTCAAAAGAAGTTGAACGCATAACGAGTGCATTGTCGTTGGAAATACCCATATAAATATCTACTATCGTTCCAACCAAAAAAAAGGAGACCACCATTAAAGGGTCGTAGCAATGCAAGCAAGGGTAAATAATTCTGCTAACTCCATTGGGCAAGAAACAATACATGAATGAAGACAAGGTAACGGGGTTCGACCCTCTATGGAAGATGGAGCAGAGAATTACAGAGCGCAAACTGATTTCATTGACAACAAATGGAGGACCCTGACAGAGGTTGGGCTAGGGTTAGTTACAGTTACCAATGCCAAACAAATCGTTAGCGTTGGATCACCCACACTACATCCGATGGAAGGAAGGTGTCCATCTGCCAGTCACATATGACCAACACCTTTTAACATTATTTCCTTCGAGAACTTTCCCCGAACAGATCCAGGTTATATAATAAATTCTCCAGAGGTGCATTGTGATAACCATTAAGTTCATATTCCAAATATTCATATAATCAAGTTGAACGAGGGTACTATGGTAGGATATAGTTCCAAAGAAACATTTAATGTTATTAAATGTAAAATGATTCATTACTTCCCCAGCAAGCATATGTTATGTCCAAGTTTACATAAATAATCTGACTTCATAATGTATTGTTATTTATGGTTTATGGTAGGTACAGTGCATATAATATGTATGTAATTTGGAATGCTTGTTACATATATTCAAAATGGTTTTGTAACCCGTGCACATATAAGTGGATCAAATCTTACTCCCAAATTCTTTTACAAATTGTTTTTATGGGTAGCTCAATTCTTAAGGTATACATGCTATGTAAAATATTATGAGGTCTTTAGTTCGATTTTCTTTTAAAAATTGTTCATGGGTTAGCTCATTTAGGAAGGCATGTAAACATGTTATGGTGTAACTCACTTAACAATTTATGCAAGCATGTTATGTAAAATATGAAGCTATGGGGCACCTTGAGGACATAGTAAGGCATATACACATGTTTTGAAGTAGTGCTTGAACGTGTGGTTGTACCCAAAAATGCTATATCGAAAATGGTTTTGTGACCCATGCATACATAAGTAAATAAAAGCTTACCCACATTCCCTTCTTTTAAGAGATGTTCCTGAGGGGTAGCTCACTTGCCAATGCATGTAAACATGTTATGTGAAACATTTTGGGTTCTTGGTTCAATTTTCTTTTAAAATATGCCCTAGGGGATAGCTTACTTGACAAGGCACATAAATGTGTTGTGTAAAATATCATGATGTCTTTCATTTGATCCCCTAATTAACCTATGTCCAAGTTAAGAGTAAGCATAGTGGGCATAGTGTACCCACTCATTATAGTGATAGGTAACGAAATCAAGACATGATACACTTAAAAATTATAGTGATAGCAAATAGAATGGACTTTATATCACACGCCAAATAATTAATATGGTAGCAAATAAAATCTAATAATTGTAATATTAATGAACAAATTCAACCTTATATCAGATAAACACCAAACCACCCTAATTACAAATTCCATTATTATTATTATTTTATATATATATATAGATATTCACCTTGTTTGAACATCTTTCACGACCCTCTCTCAATTGAAAATATAACCCTTTTATTCACCCGTATAAATGACGATATCATTTAGATCAACGTGGGAACTTGTTACCGGGGAACGCTTTTCTTAATAATGAGGTAGAAAGGAAATAATCTAGTGCGGTAAGTGAATTTCTGATAATCAAATATTATTTTTCATTATTATCATGTAAAATACAATTAAATTTGCATATTAATTTATGGTGATATTATAATAAACTATGAATATAGCATGAAATTATGATATATTTATGGAACTTTAATATTATATTGTTTATGACTAATACTGTTTGGATATTAAACTCCCTCATATTCATATTATTTTTTAATACGAAAATAATTTTTTAAAATATAAAAATAATAAAAAATATTTTAGGTTTAAATTTGTATTATTAAATATAGACTAATAAAAGAAATTTAAATTTAATAATTTTAAAAATAATTTATTTTAGTTTTTATGTAGATATATTTGTTGTAATGTTATGATGATTAATTATAAGATAAATGGTTTTCATGTTATGAAAACCAATTAAAAGAAGCATGGTTTTCATAATTGAGATATTGTATTTAAATATATTTGGAATTTATTTTTAATATATACATTTATTAAATTTCAGTGTATTAGAGATAATAGGTTAATTGATTTTAAAATTAAAAGTGTTTGAGTTAAATTTTACTTAATTTTTAATTATTGAAAATTATATTTAAGATTTTAATACCTTTTTATAAAATTATTTATAGCATTTTAATATTTACTAAATTTTAATATAGTTTAATTTTTATTTTTAAAATTTTCAAAATTATTTATTTATTTTATTTAAATTTATTTTGAAGAAAAATATATTGATTGTACAGGAAAAAAATTGCTAATGATAAATACTGAAAAAAAAAAAACAAAAAATATGCTTATGATAAACAATACAAAAACAAAATTTAAGTATTTATGAAAGTGTATAAATTTAATTTTGTTTACAATTATATTTGATATTATTAACAAAATATACAAAGCTAGGCTTAAAATTAAGATAAAAAATTAAAATAATTTTAAAAATATATATTATAATTAATTAAAACTTATATAATTAAATAAATTTATAATTTTAAAATATTTTATACTTATATATAATTTTAGCATGTACAATTTTTTATTAAATTATTAACTAATTTATTTATCAATAATTTATCAACCAAACATCGTATCTAAAAATTTGTGATATTTTTGCTCCCAATATTTCTTAAACATATTGTTTCTATAATTTTTTAAATATAAAATATTCCTTCATAATCAATTACATACAATGAATTAACTCATAACACTATATGTTCTAAATTCTATATTTCTCTTTTAATTAATTACAACAAATTAACCAATAATATTACAAATTCTAAATTCTATACTTCCCTTTAATATATTTATAAACAATTAATATTTTAATTTAAAATAAAAAATAAACATATATATACTTATACTTTTCATATTTAATGTTATACCTATACTCTGACTCAAAAGAGGAATCAAATACATATTTATTATAATAGGTGTGAAGCACATCTAACAATACTTTTGTTTATTAGTTTTCAATATATAAATATTTTTGAAATTTTAATTATGACATTTTTTAATAAATTAAACTAATAATATATATATTTTTTCCCTTTCATATATTTTATAAATTTATATAAAAATATGTAATTTATATTTTTCAATTTTAATAAATATATAATATATTTTATTAATATTTATTTTGAAAAAATATGAAATAATTATTTTTCTAAAATAAATGAAAAAATAGCAAAAAATAATTTTTCCTATAAATATATCAAATTTAAATGTTTTCATTGATAGGTGGAGTGTCTAATTAATATTTAAATGTCTTTATTAATAGGTGGAGTGCCAAATTTAAATATTTTCATTGATAAGTGGAGTGTCTAATTAAGATTTAAATGTCTTTATTGATAGGTGGAGTGTCTAATTAAGATATAAACATATTGAATTTTCTAATAACAAAAATATATAAATATTTAATTAAATTAAAAAAAATTATAATTTATAATTAAAATAAAATTATATCAAATTTAAATATAATTAAGATGTTAAAATATGGAAGGTTCTAATAACAAAAATATATAAATATTTAATTAAATTAAAAAATTATAATTTATAATTAAGATAAAATTATTTCCATTAATACAAAAAAGTTTTTAAAAATTAATAAATTAATTTAATATAAAAAATTAAAATTAAAATAAAAAATATTTTAAAATTAAAATAAATATATTTTTATTTTTTATAATTATAAAAAATATTAAAAATAAATTTAATAAATGAATTCAATATATTTAATAAATTATATTTTTTTCTTCAATTTTAGTTAATATATTTTATTTTATTTCGGGAAATATAAAAATTTTCCCTATAAAGATATTTCTTAATGAGAAAAGCCAGGAATACTTTTCATTATTTTGAAAATGCTACTTACAATTAATTCTACATTTTCCATTATATAAGATTAATTAATAATAAATTTAAAACTATTATAATAATATATTGATTATAAATTTAGCATATTTTTTATGAAATTTATTCAATTTAATTTACATATATATGATTAAAAGATAAAATTAATGTTATCATTAATTTATTAAAACAAAAACGTCATAAATTTAAATTAACCAAAAAAACAAAAAACACATGAAATTGCAAGCCAAAGTTATATCATTATAAAAATTAAATAATTTTATGAGACAAGAGTATATAATACTATATAAAATAGTGTAATACAAATTTATATTTTAATAATAAAATAATTTATCATATTAAATATCAACTATTATTAATAAAAAAAAATAAAATTTAAAAATAATTTATAGAGAGAGAGGGGTTATGTAAGTTTGAGATGACTGGTACAATTAATTTGTAGTTTGAATAGCTCTAATTTAGGGGCATCTAAATTGTCAAAATCACTTAAGATTGTACTCACCCTAAGTCACACTAGTCCTTAACATGGTTAAATATTTCCTGTAGAATTTCAAATATGTGATCTTAGGTGACTTTTACACCATAGAGTGTCTTAACAAAACACCCTCTCATGATCTACTCTATGCCCCCACAGTGGTTGAGGTGGATTGTTAACTCCCTCACTACCTAGGTTCAATTCTCAAAATGACATACTTAACCTGTATTAATTAGGCTCAAAAAGTAGGCTACCAATACAAAAATTGTGACTCTCTCTTAATCATTAAGTCATTACTATTAAGAAAAAAAATCACTAAATGAAAAATATATAAATTCATTTTTTATTATATATTATTAAAATTTTATTTAGCCAACTCTAACAAAACATTCCTGATATAATAAAATAAACATTCCTGATATAATAAAATTAAAACACTGCAATCCTGATATGATAAAATTAAAACAATGCATATATATGGAAATAAAATAGCTAAATGATCACTTAAAATAAAATTATAACTCTTCCGAGCCATGCACGGCAAGGAGAATAAAGGAGGCGGGCATACACAGAGTAAGATAGGTATACCCTTTGTCTCCAGAGGAAGGGCAACTCACATTAAAAATTTGAATGTAGAAATGGAGAGAATGGTCTCTCCAAATTTAAAAAGTATAGACCCGACTGATTATTGTGTCGACAGATGGAATGATAGGAAGGGATGTAGGGTCTTCAGAGAAGTAGGGGCACATTTTCTTTCCCTTTCCGGCCTAGTTGTTCCCCACAAACAGCATTTCTCGTTGCCCTTAAATTGGAGTATGGGTGTGTGTGGAAGAGGATAGCATAGGATTTGGTTGGGTTGTATTGTATTGCGAGCGAGGAAATTTAGGGGGTGTGGCGTAAAATGGGAGACCACAGTGGTGGAGAGAGCAGTCCTCATTCTGACATAGAGTCTACCGGCATCCACAATAATGGATCTTCTTCTTCCTCAAAATCCATCATACGAGAGCAAGACCGGCTGCTTCCCATAGCCAATGTGGGGCGCATCATGAAGAAAACCCTCCCAACCAACGCCAAGATCTCCAAGGAGGCCAAGGAAATCATGCAAGAATGCGTCTCCGAGTTCATTAGCTTTGTTACTGGAGAAGCATCCGACAAGTGTCACAAGGAAAAGCGCAAGACCATCAACGGCGATGACATACTATGGGCCATGACCACTCTCGGATTCGAAGTCTACGCTGAGCCCCTCAAGGTTTATCTGGACAAGTATAGAGAACTGGAGGGCGAGAAACTTTCCATGAGCAAGCAGCTTCAAGTAGATCAACCTCAGCCGGACCTGCAATATCAGGCATGTAATCCTAGTGCCCACAACCGCCCACTGGTCATGACTTACAAGATGCCCTTGCCTATGCCTATGCATGGCAAGGGACCTTCGGGGGCAGACCCAGCAGCCACAGGACATGGTCGCCGTCCCTTCTAGGTATTATAAAGTGATCTGATCAATCTAATAATAATCAAAGTCTGCTGATTTTTCTTTCAGTCTTTCCTTCTGTTTTAATCTTCTAAACATACCTAGAATTCATAAGATGATCATCAATAATCTTATTGTTGGTGGGCCTTGTATATTGAAGCAGCTTTAAGGTCAGTTTTGTCCTAAGTTAGTGAGTAACTTTGTTGGATAGGTTCAGTCCATATGTAATGATATATGGATGTAAGTATTTTTATTGCTGGCCTCTATTCTCATGCTGTAATCATCCTAGATAAGGATGTCTGATAACGTTTGCCTACATGCTATTTGCTGTATTAGGGTTTTGGTATTCATTTCCTTTCTCTCTCTCTTTGTTACATGAATAGATCACTGATCTATAGTCTCAGTCCAGCACTCAGTGGTTGGTTCTGTTTTAGATCGGCCTCATGCCATTGTGGCCCATATGAATTAACAAGTTTCATGGATGTTCAATGATTTGTTAAAATATCTTGTTCTTGAGAAAATATTTTTCTTTATTTGTTTAATAGGATGATGTGTCCATATATGCCCTGGATAGGGATTAGTAAAATACAAATTTTCATTAAAACCCGGCCTGGTTTAATGGGATGTCTGCCTTCACGCTCATCGTTTATTGGCTTCATTTTATTTGGAGCCCGATGTCTGGGATACCGTGCAACGTACATATCTGTGTGTTTTCAGGAACCTTTATAAAAAAAAATCGTTTACAAGTTGGGTTCTTAAACTACTTATGCATCCAGTGCAGGTCGGATTATGCCCACAGGCTGGTTTGATTGACCGTGAAATGATATTAAACAATATTTGACAAGTTCGTTAGGGTTTGACCATGTATACCCTAATTTAAGTTTGACGTAGTATGAATATATTTGCAAATGAACATATGGATGAATATATCTGCAAACTTGTCGTTATACCTGGTTGAGGCTTTCTCGTTTTATTGCCCGGATGGTCGACTGTAAATGACAAACACCTTCGTGCTGCTTTCTCCGTGTATGGCGCCTCGTCTTACTGGACCAAATGTTTGTCTTCAGCCACTGGAATTTTGCGGCTCCAAGGCCTGCAATGAGCAATCTTGAGCAGAGCTGCTGTTTCTTTCAAAACTAGAGCTGAAAAGTTGAATCTATATGGTGCTTAATACAGTAGGAAGAAAGAAATGTTCTGAACAAGAAGAGATATGCCCAAATATTGGGCATTCTACCATGTCAAATACAATATCACTTTGTTAAGGTTTATCATCACATTCTACCATGTCAAATACAATATCAGTTTGTTAAGGTTTGAGATTACATTGAAATTGGTATACAATATCAGTTTGTCAAGGTTTATCATTACACTGAAATTGGTCACTTTGCTAAGGTTTGTCATTATATTAAAAATTAGTTGATAGGTATTAGCAAACCTCCAAATTTGTAACATTATCAATATCCTAAATAAATAAATTTCAAAACTAATTAACTGTATATCCATTTTAATTTTACCCTAATATTTTATCTGTGTTAACCAGCGATGAGCTTGAGAGTGGTTTAGAAGCACTTTGCATGTATTCTCTGCAACTTACCCAGGAAGTATCAATGAAATCAACTTACTATATAGGCAATATATATGTATCTGTGTTAACCAGCCATAAGCTTGAGAGTGGTTTAGAAGCACTTTGCATGTGTTCTCTGCAACTTGCAATCCCAGTAAGTATCAATGAAATCAACCTACTACTTAGTTGTAGAGTTATCACTGATCAGTGTACTCATAGTACTTATTCTGACTATTTGGGCACCCATCCCGTTCATTTGCAGTGGTTAAGGACAGATTTGTGCAATTCCAAGTCGTTCATTTACCAAGGAAGGTAGTATCCTTGTCCACTTGGATCCCTTTTATATCATGCTTGTAGAAACGAAAGTAGAATGTAAGTCTTCTCGAACATAGCTATGGCCATTCAGAGAAGTATAGGGTAAAAGTTATGGCCATCCTGAAAAGTTATGCAAGTTTTATTTCCTAATATAGGAAGATTCTTGTTATTATTCACTTCAATATAAAAATATTGAAATGGTTTTGCCCTTTAGATTGGTAAGAATTATTCCACTTTTAATTTGTTTAAATTTTTTACGACATATTAATGTCTCCAGAAAATATGACCAGATGGAATAGAATAAATGCATTCCCTACTACCAGAATTATTATACTTTGACCATCTCTTTTTTGTAGTTATATTGTTTTTACATCATAGATTTCATGTAATGTATATTTATTATTATAATGAATTATTTTTTTAGGATGATTAACTTATATTGACTCGATCTTAAATTTAAGAGAAAATTCAAGGGATCTACTTGGGACCACACTAGCAAAGCCTAACTCCAAAGATCCAAGAGACCTCCTCATAGGATAGGATTTTAATGAATTATTATTTATAATTTTATATTTATTTTTAGTTATTTGGTCTAAATTATTATTTATTTATTTTATTTATTGTTATATTAAATTGTGTGTGTTTATTATTTTAAATTAGAATTTTAAACTTTTTAATATTAAAAATACTTATTTGTCTAAGGGGTCTTGGATATACGGTGATATGCTGTTTTGTTAAGGTACTTCTTGATGTGAAATCCCCGGTTCAATTCCGCAACCCTTCCCCACCCCAATCTGAATAATATAACATTAGACATGGTAAAGACATAGCCTTGTCGAACTTACAAAAAAATATAAAAAATTCCTGAATTTAGGCTTATGTGATCCATGAATATAAATGTAAGAACATCTTCCGAAATTAATCACATAAGAGCTTTTAGTCCACTTTTTTCTAACCATCTAATGTGGCTCATCATCATGACAAGATGCAAAGTAAAATTATGACTTTTATGTGATTAATTCCTAAAAATGTTCTTACAAATATAAAAAAATATTTATTTAATTTTATTTTTTAAATATAAAATTTAAATAAATATTTATATTTAAATAAAATTGATTTTCTTAAAAAAAAAAAATATATATATATATATATATATATATATATATAACAAATTATTTAATTTACTCAAAATTATCTAAAAATAAATCTACTTATACCTAATTTATCAAATAAGTTAATGATATTTAATATTTCATATATTCCCATATATCTATCGGTCACGAAGAAATAATTAAAACTAAAAATTCAAAAACTATAACCTACAAAATATAAATATAAACTTATAACCTACATGAATATAAATATATAAATATAAAATTTTGATTATTAACATATATATATAGTAACTTTCATATATAAATTTTAAATTGGTTTATATAAAAAAATATTTCTATTTTTATTTTTATTTTATTTATATTTATCAATATAATATAATCATTTTTCTTTAAAAATTAATTAAATTAAATTGTATTCCTTTAATAGCATTTTACCATAAAAATAATCTTATTTATTTCACATTACTCTTTTCTGTTAAATTATAAAAATCATATATACATGAAAATTGATACATCCACAATTAATCCTTAATACCTACTTTATATTCCTCCCATATCAATACTTACTACTTATACTTGCTTTATACTTACTAAAAAGCAAGTAAAATCACTCTTGATAGGGAAAAATCCATTCATCAACTCCATAAGATGCTGTATATTGAGTGTTGGAATCTGTAACTGAGTGTGAGTTTTTCTTTGCAATCTAAATACCCAATGTGTTGCTTCTGTCTGAAACCGAACGTATCACTTCTCAAATTTACAGTGTAAAAATGACAGTACAATTTTAATAAATCAAAGAAAACTCGAGGCGATTTCCATACCTCCAGAACCCTGACTTAAACTCTACCATTTTGGAGTCTGGGTTTAAAATTAAATCTCAAATTTGCAGTTTTACCAAAGACAAATGACAATCATCATCTGAAATTCATACATATAAATTTGGATGTGAGTGGGTTCTTATAAATCCATTGTTCTTGAATTATTTACTAATGCATAAACCTATCAGTACCGGCCTCGTATATAAATACCCTACTTCGACTTATGCAGTGTTTCTTCAACCTGCAGTCTGACATCCCTCCCCCACCGCATATAAACTCGAGTACTAAAGCTAGATATTTAGCTTTGCATCCAGTTTTGGAACCTGTGTCAAAATCTCAGGGAGATTCCCGCACTCCTAAGAAAACCCTTGCGAAGCAGTCGTGTTACTGTTTATCCATAGCTGTGTTTGCTTTGTACTTTGCTTGGAAAAGGCACTTGCATACTAGGGTTTGCATTATTTTTCTTCCTCTAAATGAACTGGATATCTCTTTCCATGACTATCTACCGTTTCTGTTCACTGCTTGCTTCTAGGGTTTTTGCATTGTTTTTCTTACTCTAAATGAACTAGATATCTCTTTCCATGATTACCTACCGTTTCTATTCACTGCTCGCTTCCTGAAAATGTTTATGGCTGAATCGTACTCAACACAGCATCCACCTTCAGTTATTGTATTGTTCTGGCCTTTTATACTAGATCGAATCTCCTCTACTTCGCAACTTTCTTCACCTTTGGACTAATCTTGGCGACACTACCCTCCTCAGAGTATGAGGAGCTTTACCTTGCACTTCCTCCTTCAGATCACTGTTGAATCCCAGAATAATACGACGCAGCAAGTAATCATCCATTTGTTGACTTGATCCCAGTGCAATCCTTCTCTACGGACATTCAAAACCGCTTTTATTGCCAAATGTTTAACATGGTTGACAACCTGCTAGGGTTTTTTTCTTAAATCCTTCTCCATGGATGTTGGAAAGCACTTTTATTGGGCTTCTCTTGCATAAACCTTCGACGTATTTTTTGTTTTATTCTACATGTTCGAAATCGTTTTTATTGGGCTGCTTTTGCATAAATCTTCAATGTAGTTAGCAACCTGCTAGGGTTTTTTCATAGCTGATATTCTTCTCTCTTAAAATTTGTCAATAACTAGCTCTTAGCTCTTCAACCACACACTTCCATCGATCCATTTAGTCGAGTGGATTGTGGGATCCTTACATTTAAGGTTAGAAGAGCGCTGCCTGTGTTTTTATAACCAAACGATTCATTTTCTTGGCTGTGTTGTAATAAAATGTAACAAAATATGGAAACGTATTCTTTTTACTAATAATATTTATATGATAAAGAAATTGAGTATATAGAATTTGATAGTGTTTTTAGTTATAATGAACTGAAATTTATATTTCTTATTGAAATCAGAAAGAATATTTATCTAACTGTATTTAAAAATTAAAAATTGTTTTTCTTTTAAACATTTATATTTATATATAAGAAAAATAAAATATACTTACCAGCCCTGGTCATTTTCTCACCCCAAAATGCAAAATGTATGGTTGCTAAGATAGATTTTATAAAAATAAAAAATAAAAAGAAAGAATTAAATGCCATGAAAGGGTATTTTTTTTTAATGATTAGTTATGTCATATTTTCCTTCTAATATTCCCAAAAGTCCGCTCTTTATGATTGAAATTTTGTTTGGACACTGAATTTATTTCCATATTGTTCTTATTGTAGATGTCCAAGTAAGATATGTTATCAAAATAAGTTTTCAATCAATTTAACTTGTTAGAAAAAAATGTCATACTACTAAATTTTACATATCTATGAATCCATTAACCCAATCTCTAACGGACATGGAGTCACTTAAAATTTTGATTATTAGAAATTCTTTTATGTAATGCCACTTTTAGTAAAATTGGGAATACCTTCCATTTAGCCAATTTTGAACAGAATTTTAGAGTTTCATTTAAATATATAACCCCACAAACCCTACATAAGCAAAGTGAACTCTAACATCCTCCATGAAAAAAAAACCACTAAAGAGATTTCTCAATATATGAGTTCTTTATTTCTCTTGAGACCTTTTCTTTGGGGTACATTCAATTTCTGATTTGGTGTTCAACTTAGAGAGGAAAGATTTTCTTCTTCTCAAACATACTATAATTTCTTGTGAATTACATGGCTCTTGAGATGCTAAGAGGTAGTGTCCTATGTGCTTTGATGAATTTATCTTCAAACCAAATCTTCTTACAATCTAAGGGCGAGTACAAAAAGTTACTTCATAAAAGTTTTGCAACAAAACATATAAACATTTTAAATTTAAAAAATATATACATGTTCTAAGAGTGCACATGTGTTCCTATTTGAATTTCTTCAACCCTTATAAACCCTCCAAACATATTTGAATCTATGTTGAAAATATATAGTTGGTAATAATGCACATATATTATTAATGCATGTGCATTTCTCCCTCTATTAATTTTTGTGTGTATAATGTGTCTTATATTCTAAAAATTCCCTCCCACCCACACCTTATTTTTCATATTTTTCTTTTAGTGAAAGGTGCATTTTCTTCTTGATTGAGTATGATGATGAATAGAAAAAGCGAGGTTAGCATCATTAGCATTCACCTTATTCTCATTTCTATATAAGATTTATGCTAAATATCATATTTATATTTGATTAATTCTAAAATTTAAATGTTTTATAAAATATTTTTATTATTGTTTAAATGGAGTATTTATTCTATAGGGATGGAGAAAAACTTTGATCCAAACCCAAACTTTATATACAACCATCCCCACTAGATCCATACACAAATATTAGTCATTTTTTATAGGAAATTACAAACTTAATTGGTGACCATAGGAATATTGGAGAGTCATATCATGTTTCCCTTGCCACTTCACTCAACAAAAATTTTGCTTCCATTGAATAAACGTGTAATTATCGAACAAATTTGAATAGAAGGGTAATATGATATAGTACTACAAAACAAACTTGAGGAATGAAGAGATGAGATATCTATGTATCATCAAACAAAACATTATCCAACTATTTATTAACACTAGAACCAACAATCCCTTTGATCCAAGAAAAAATTGTCGTTGCATCGAGTAGTGACCTTTCATATATTCAAAGGAAACTATACAAATAGGATATTTATAGTATGTGATAAACCTACATGTAATAAAAAGAGCTTCCATTATATTTTATAAATAAATTATAAAACAAGTTTATTTTAGTTCAACTTGTCAATTATTTTGACAATAGTGAATTCCAAGGAGTTGGTCTTAGGTATTCTTAGCGTTGATAAAGGACTAGGTGACACACATTAAGAATTCTATCTCTTCCTAGAAATGTAACTAAGCACCCCCAAACCACCTCATGAGCTTTCAGACAAGATTTATGTGAGCAACACTAAGATATCCACATTGACACTTATATACTTCAACATGGTGTATTTGTAATAACATTATTTTAAGATCCACTTATAGATGATGCTAGAATTTTAGGGGTGGGGCCTTTAATCCACTCCATTGGTTCTCAACAAGCCATGACATCTAGACAAGATGGTCATTTTAGTTTTGTTTTAATTTCTCTTCATCATTTCTCTTGTTATAGGTGAATATAGGCTCATGTGCATAATAGTTGGATGAGGTCAGTAGAAAAGGCAATCATTAATTAAATAGATAATTGTTTG
The DNA here is from genome assembly GCA_031772625.1 of Pinus tabuliformis. NCBI lineage: Eukaryota > Viridiplantae > Streptophyta > Pinopsida > Pinales > Pinaceae > Pinus > Pinus tabuliformis. Next base: position 329,285,098 of record CM062808.1, read on the forward strand.
TCAAATATAAGGTACTTTCCTATTTATATATTGTGTCCAATTCTTATGAGTCAGTACTTGAGGTGGTAGGATATATACCCTATTTTTATAAATGTAGCAATGAAATAAATAAGTCTATTTGGGCACCTCACAAAAGCGTATTGTAATGAGTTCATGTTGTCTATTGTTTATTTCATTGTTTTCTATGAATAAAAAATAGCTTGACATGTGTTTTTACGGTTGATGATAGGAAACATATATCACCCATATCGTTATCAAGATAAATCTAGGTAATGTGAAATTTGTTTTATTTTATTTTAGTTGATTTTCATGTTTTATAGTAATATAGCATATTGAAATGTGCATGGAACTATACAACAATTATTGTATTCACTGCCCACATATGAGATCCAACAATTTCTCCTTATTACACCCATTGAGCACACATGTTTTTCATAAATTCTACATTTGCATGAGGTATCATAAAAACCATGATTTTAGATTTGTCAAATTAATTTTTTCTTTTGTAATTGTTTTACTTCTATCTTGCAAATTTGTAGCAAGTGACTAGATTTCTTGGTAGCACCATATCATTTTAATTCTAAGCTCTAGTTATATTGGAAAATTTATAGCACATGAATATATTTCTTGGTAGCCCCATTTAATTTGAATTCTAAGCTCTAGTTATCATGGCACAAATTTAGGTAGCACATTCAATTTCAGTTTTTTGAATGTAAGGGCCTATACATTTGTGGTATATTAGTGGCCTAAATAGATTATAATTTGTTGTTTAAGTTGCATAATGGGATTTTTGTGGCTAACCTACACTAATAGCTCAAGTAAGACATGTTTATATAGGCATCAGTATTATGGTTTGTCCTTATATGTGCCATACTCCTATGTTGAAACCCATGGGAGTTTAGTACACCCAACCCTACTACCACTTTAGAAGAACCCTTATAGTGTTGATGCACCCATTTAGGGTTTGAGTGCTTATTATTTTATTGCCTCACCACTTTATACATATCTTTATTCCTTTTTCTAGTGCTCCAAGCCCCTTTATTTCCTCTACTAATGTTGAATATATAATTTCTACATATCCCATGGTTGTCTTGGATTACAATGTGAAACCCAAGGATCCACCATTTCCTAAGATATTTGATGATCCTTGGTTGATGAAATTCTTATCAAGAATATATGTAATTGATTATAAACATTTTGAATTTGTCATTCTTGATTATTTTCTACTTTGGTAGGTAGAAAACATGGGGAGGATTAGATTGAATAAGAAGAAAATGTCCTCAAGATTAATAGTTACAACTATTGTGAGTTTTGTTATATTGAATTCTAAGTTTATTTTGTAAATTTGTTGATAGATGAAACCATGGAAAAAAATAATTACATGAATTGTGTTACTTTTCAAATCTCTAGAAAGTACACCACTCTTCCATGCAAGAAGATTCAAGGTTCCTTATCCTTAAATATTTGGAATATAAACAAGTGTTATTGTTTTTTTCATCTCGGTATTAATTTTCCATTTTTTTAGTTGAGGCATAAGATGTCACTATGAATATAGGGAATAATGTGTAATTAATTAATTATATGTGTGTGTGTTGCTTCAAACATGTAAAATGCATTATCAAGGTTTTATTTTAAATAATATTATACATTTATTAGAGTTTTTCTTTATAAAATATTATGATAACACTTAATAAGGTTCTTAAGATTTTATGAATGATAATGATCATATACCTTAATTATATTGAATGATAAAGGTTAGGGTTATTATTGATGCTTTTGAGTCATGCCTTGTGGGCTAGCTTCGGCTCAAAGTTGATACCTATGAGTTGTGTACAATAGTACCTTATTATAATGGCATATTTTTTTTGTGAGTTGTGGTTGGTGTGTTTAGTATATATGGGATGTTTAAAATTAAATTTTAGAGATTGTGTGAAAATAAAAACTCTTTGAAAGAGCTTGATTTGAATATACCTTTTTCCTTCATTGGTTTTTTTCCATCTCTTTTTTATCATTTTTTTGGTCAATGAATGACTATTTCATGAAATTTGGATATAGACAAAATTGGGGTTTTTAAAGTGTAAAAATTTGATTCTAAATGTTTCAATATTGAATTTTGGAATTTTGAAAAATTGATTTAAAGGTGTAAAGTCCAAGTCCAAATATACAAAATATACATAGAAAAAGATATTCAAAATTGCTAAATTAAATTCCAAAAATGCAAATATTGATTTTCATTGCAAAAAATTCCAAAAATGAAAATATTAATTCTAATTTTTTGAGTTTGACATCTGATATAAGCATTTTCAAATTAAAATTTTGCACTTTAAAAACCACACTTTCCAATTAATTTCTTAAAAAAATTAATCTATATCATTCAATGTTTTTAAGTGAGTTACACAACATTTATAGGTACTCACCAATCATGTTTTCATAGTCACAATCCTTTATAATAATATTGTTCTTTTCATATGTATAGATTATTTTTCTGAAATCACCCACAACAATTCTATTTTTACAATCTTACAAACCATTAACTACAATTTAAAAAAAATATTTACCTAAACTAATTAAGATTAAACAGAATTTTATAATAAATATATTGTTATTAATATTAGAATATTAAACACAATTTTATAATAGAATATATTGTTATTAATATTAGAAACCATTCTATAATAAAATGTATTCTTATTATAATTTTTACAAATCCCACCAAAATCTAATGAAAAAGGCTTCACCACCATAAAAATTAACATTTAATATGTATCATTTATATTTACTAATTACTAAATTTCTATAGCTGAGCTTGCACATAAATATTTTTAAACATTTTAATTTAAATATTTTTAAACATTTTAATTACTTTATTTTTGTTTAGATGAAAGCTTTATATAAATAAAAAAAATATCATCAAATTAAAAATACCTTATTTAGCAAAAATAGTATTTATATTATTTAACCTATTTTAAGGTTTTAACAATATATCACTTCACTTACACCATTCGAGTTTCAAACATGGTCATAATTGATCTAAGAGTGTGTGCCATTCATGTCATCTCAATTATCGTTTACAATTTAATTTTTCTTTTGAAAGATCCAGTCACTATTACTGTCATCATAAATACCTTTAAAGATCTCTTAAATTTTATTTAAAAACATACAATGGAATCCCAAAATCAATATAGACACTTCCAGGTATTATGTCACAATCATCGTTTGTTAGAATGAATTTAAATTTCTTCCTTTACAATCATGCATTTTCAAATAAAAAGTGCGAAAGCTCATTCACATTCTCATGTTACATAGATGTCTATAAAACATCAAAATAGGTGTATAAAATAAATCTTTAAACTTGTATTATTTAAATAATTCTCTAATCCCTAGTTGTATAAAATAAATCTTTAAACTTATATGGATGTCAAAATTTATTGGTGATTACTGGTTTTGTAAGGAACTTTTATTCCTTTTATGAATTACATTTAAGTATGCTCCATCTATATAAAATATAACCAATGTTTTATTTGTTTATATAACCAATGTTTTATTTAATAAATTTCATATATTCGTAGACAAAGAAATTCAACACACTACTAAATATTTCTATTTGTACATTGCAAAATTATCTTTTATGTAAATTTTTTTAGCAGTAATTAGTAATTAATCTGAGAACCAATATAGTTATAATCATTATTTTATATTTATAATATTTAAATATTTATCTCAAGTGAAAATGTGAAGTTAGGTTACACTTTTTGCTTTTTTTAAGAGAAAATGTAAGTTTTAGAAGTTCTTCAGCTTTTAGCAAACCAATGCAATTTTTCTGTTTAGAATTCATTTTACAATAAAAATAAAACTTGTTAGAAATTTTATTAGTTTTAGATTTATTTTATTCACATTTGATATGCCAACATAACAACTGTTTAGTTTTGTGTTCTTTAAAAATCAAGGGATTCATAACAGGTCATCTTTTTAAGCACTAGTGTATTTTTTTGTTAATTTAGCGTTTTTGAAAAAAAAATATATGTTGCAACAATCTAGACAGACTCTACTTCAATATCATTATATTTACAAAACCAGTTAATGCACATCATAATTACTAGAATTTTTTGAATTGAACCAATATGAAAAAACTGCAGATATTGAAGATGTTTTGTTGAGCGTCAAGTTTCTCCTCATATTAGTTATAAATTAAAAATCTAAAAACTAACCATTACAGAAGACGAACCAATGTAATGAAACATAGATTTTTCATATTTTTTATAGTTTATTTTGGAAGATATAGATTTTTTATTTCACAGAAACATAATGACCTTCAGAATTTTTTGCACACATTGTTTTAGAAAATTAATTAAAATTAGCAAATTTCTATGAAATTCCATAAAATTTATATCTACTAAAAGTAGATTCAATTCTTCAGGATGGTATTGGTTCCGATAATAAATTCACCAAATTCGATAGAGTTTAAGAATTTCAAAGTTGGAAAAAGGTGATCAAAGTAGAGACGTTGCAGAGTTGCAAGTTAAAACAGTTCGACCGAACTAAAACCATATTCGGTTGATCTTGTGTTTGTCCTCGACGCTCATTAAAATAAACGGAAAAATACTTCAGCCGAATTATTTTAAAATTCCGCCAAATTATTTGAAAAGTCTGACCAAAAATGTGTCAATATTTTTCGTCGGCCGCAAAAATGAAATGACGTGACCCTTCGGAAAAAATGTTTCGCCCAAACGATATAAATAAATAGAGCCGAAACATTATTTTCGCACTTTTTCCTCACTTGGAGTGAACTTTTAAACTAAATCTTCTAGATTGAATTTTTAAAGGAAATTTTTTGGACTTAATTTTTAAAGTAAGTCTTTTGGGCTGAATTTTTAAAGTGAAATTTTTTTGCTTAATTTTTAAAGTAAGTCTTTTGGTCTTTTGGGCTGAATTTTTAAAGTGAGATTTTTTAGCTGAATTTTTAAAGTCTTTTGGGCTGAATTTTTAAAGTGAGATTTTTTAGCTTAATTTTTAAAGTTTTTTGTGCTTAATTTTTAAAGTAAATCTTTTGGGTTAAATTTTTAAAGTGGCTTTTTTGGGCTGAAATTTTGAAGTGAGTTTTTTAAAGTAATTTTTTTTTGTTGAATTTTCAAAGTGAGTTTTTTTTAAAGTAAGTCTTTTGAGCTGAATTTTTTAAAATGTTTTTTGGTCTAAATTTTGAAAGTGAGTTTTTTTGCAAGATTTTGAAATTGATTTTTTTTGTTGGATTTTAAAAATCTACATAGATTGAATTACCATGGGAAATCAAATAAATTGCAAGAGAAAATATGATTAACAAGAGACATTGAAATGCGTAGAGAATACGAGAGAAACTATTACAAAAGAAAGAAGGAAGAGTGCGTAAATATTGAAAGGGAAAATCAATCTCAACTAAAATTTGAAGTAGGTATGTAAATATGAATATTATAAATGATAGTTAAAATTTAACTAGTGTATTGTGAAATTTAATTTTTATTTGATAAACTAATTCGAAAAATATTTTGCAATGTAAACAAATAGAGATATTCCTCATAAAATTGATGATGAGATTGAAAATGTTAAAAGACAAAGTGAAAAAGATAATGAACGAATGATTGATAATGTTGTTGAAGATGTTGAAAGAGATTCAAGTGAAGAATTTGAATCACAATATATATATATATATATATATATATATATATATATATATATATATATGTCATGTGTATTATTGAAATTATACATATTTATTAATTTCAATTTCATTCAAACTCTATTTTTTAATTTAATTATTTAATGAATATTTATATCCATTTACATTTAATTTTCATATGTACAGATGAAATCAATATCGATGATGAGATGTTAGAAAATGTTGACACTAACATATATGGAGATAAAAAATTTGACCATGTTATACGATATTGTGTTAAAGTCATTATTGAGAAGTTCTTCAAAGATGAAAGTGTGACATTTGAAGCTCAAATTTTGACAGGTCTCTTAACATAAAAGAAATTAAAAGACACTACAACTCTATTGGGTATTCGAAAATCAACGAAAGATAAAAAGGTGAAGGAAAATGTGATTCAAAATGTAAATAGTGCTCTACAAACAATTGGAAGACCTAAAAAGAAAAATGATATAGTTTCATGTAGAGAAATACAAATGGAAGTGGTTGGATCAAGTACTAAAGAAAAACATTTGGTAAAATCTATGGCAAAAATATTAGGGACCTCACAAAAAACATTGTACAAACATAGGAAATTTTGATTGAAAATAGATGTAAATGATGAGCTCGCTTGTTGAGCAGTTGTAGTATACCTAGGGGGGAAATATAGAGTACATAGGGAGGTACCTAAGGTAATAATGAGATGTAAGGATAATAATTAAATGGTCCATAGTTAATAAATAAAGTGGTTAAACCGCATAATGTAAGGGACAACAAGTAGTTAGAAAATAATGTGATAAGCCCATAGTATTGGATATATGGTATTGAGAGACCCATGGTTATTACCCATGGTATTGTATGTATGAAGCCTATATAAAGACTAGAGACTCCTCATTGAGAGATGTCAAGGGTTATTGTATTGACAAGCATATGGCTTGTGGAGTGTTCACTTTCCTTAAGGAGTAGTTTTATGGTGTTGCCCTACCTCAAGGGTTTGATATTAATAAAAAAAACATTTATATTTCTATTCTTGAATTGATCTTGTTAATTCTGAGCATATTTCACATTTTTATATAATTTAAGGTCAGATCTACTACAAGTGATATCATAGCACTTTCTTGGGCGAAGAGGGGAAGCATTTTTTCATTTTTTGCAGGATCTTTTAAGCGGCAAGTTTCAGATCAGATCTGAAATGTTTCGTGCAAAGCATGTAAAAAACAATAGCAGATCTAGATTATTTGTAGAAAAGTACCCAAATTCAAAAATAAATCAACAAAATCAGAGTGTGAATGAGGGAGATATCGCTGGTTTAAAATCAGTTGTGTTGTAGAATTTTTCCTGACAACAATTTGTGAATGGTGGTTCTCTAGTTAATTTTTGCAGTTTTCTTTTTGCAGAATTTCATAAAACAAATTGTAGATCTGAGCTCCTCTTGGAAAATTACCCAATTTCAAAAAAAATAAAAATCGGTCGAATCCGAGTTCATATGAGGGAGATAACGTTGATTTAAAATCAACTTTTTTTTCATAATTTTTTTGTGATGGTAGGACAATTGCAGTGCAAATTTGAGTTCCTGATTGCCTAGATCAAGATTTCAATCACATGAGAAGATGTAGATAGGTTGTTCCATTTTCGAAAATGGGCTATAATAAGGATTTTGCGCCATAGTGACTGAGTTGTGGCCCTTTTAAATTTGTTGCATAAAGTAGGTAATTTTTTCCAAAACCCTCATTCTACTTCATGGCTTCTACTATGATGATTTTTACAGGACGTGATGATGGTTCCACTATTGAAGAATTCATAAAAGATCGTAAGTCAACGTGGCCAACAATTTGGAAAAATATAACACGACTTAATATTGAAGATGATGCAGCCATATGGTCGGTAAGATGTTGGTAAGCCTTCCTGATGAAGAATTTGAAAAAGTCCTTTTGGAAAAATGGTCTTATGCTAGAAAACAGGATAATGATAAAAATAAGGGGTTATTTTCTGTTGGTATCTCCTTATTACAGGTTCATGGATATATTCAGAAAGAGAAGATCATTGTGTCTATCAATCCTAGTTGCAAGCATAATTTTATTAAGGTTCATTTGGATAAAAGATTGCAAGTCCCAGCAAAACAAATGGAGCAAACACAGGTTGATAATGAAGAGGTACAAGTTTATAAAGATTTGAATATTTCCCTAGATAAGTATGTGTTGCATTATGATTTTTATGCTTTAGATATGGTTGATGTGGATGTTATTTTGGGATACCCTTGGATGGAATCTATTGGTGTTGAAGAAAGCGTAACTAGGTTCGGTCTTCATAATGACATGATCTTTGTAAATGATATAATAAAAGGAAATAAATTATTTTTGTAATCTTGCTACATGGGTTTCATGAGCAAGAAAGTGTCACTAGGTGAAAGACTTCTTCTTGATGTCTTTAGGATTTATTTATATATATCAAAGAGTCATATCATGTGTATAGAAACTCTTCATGAGTTTATGTAAATGTGTACAAGTCTTCAAAGTTGTGTAACAACCCTCCAAGACCAAGATCAATACCTCAAAAGCAAAGTCTGCAAGCTATGCAACGAAGAAATCCTCATGTCGGCTCCAAAAATGAATTAAAAGGAAATTATTGAATAAATGGAAGTCATGTCGGCTTGGTTAAAATGACATGTTGGTTCATGGTTCACGTCGGCTCAAATAAATGACACTAACCACTATAAATACCCATGAAGGGTCAGCGCAAAATACACACAAAAAAATCTCGCATATTTCTCTCTGAATTTTTCGGGTGACTAAGGAGCAGAAGATCCGCATTTTCGGTGGGATAGATCTAGGGTTCAGCTGCCTCCTTGAATGGGTATAAGGAGCAACAGAACCTAGATTAATCTGATCTTGGCATACCTGTGAGGATCTCGGATGAATGAAGTAGTGAAGATCTCGGTCAAAGGTGCAGTGTGGATGGATCTCGCATAGCAGTCCTACATGTAGATTTTGGATACATGGAGGAGCAGACAGGACCTCGATTGGATGGTTATCCTCGGCATAAGAATGTCTCCATAATCCTGGTAAGCCGCAGTATTAACATGATCAGTCTCGGATCCATAACCATCTTGGCATTCTCATGATGAAGATAATCCAAGTGATGTCTCTGTTATAGTCTCAGCATAATGCGAAGCAGTGACAAGGGTTACAAGCTATGATAAGGGTTTCAATGGTCTAAGATCCTACAGGTCACGATGACATCACAACAACATATAGTTGTTATCCTACTCGGCATTCTCATGATCACAGGTGTAACACTTCTTGTTAACATTCCAGATAAGCGAAGTATTTGTTGACATATATCTCAGTAGTATACTTGTGTGAAGGTCTTGCAGTGTTGCAGCAATAGTGACCTTAACTGATGGTACATCAATGATGATCTTAGTAAAGGAGCAAGGATGATCTCAGTGAAGTTGCAGCAGCAGTAATAAGGATGACCTCAACAGTGAACAAAGGAAGGGATTGATGATCTTGGTCTTGGAGAGGCAAAGTGTGTCAAGGGTCATGGTCTTGGTATTCGTCAATGGAATCTCTATAAGAAGAATTTTGCATGGGTTTTCCTCTCCAAGAGGGAGAGGTTTTGGCCCTGGCAGTAAGCCAAATATTTGTGTTCTTGTCTCTTTTGTTTTTGGTAGCAGTTTGATGAAGTAAACACACACACTAATAATGAATGGAATATCAAGCTAAGATAAATTGTTTAAGTACTTCACAAATTGTTATCATGTAAAGAAGAATCACTCATAATTATGTGTGCCCCAGATTCTTCAACATGGTATCAAAGCGATTGGTTTTAGCAGTCAAAGTAAGGGCAGAAAAGAGACATTCTAGAATCAAGTTTTTATAATACATCAAAGAAGTTGAAGCTCTACATGATAGAATCAAACCCTAACCATGATCAAACCCTAGATCAAAAGATCAATCTTCAACAATAACAAGGATTGTTGTCTATGAAATCAAAGAGATAAGTTACAACAGCAAGATCTTGTATCTACACAAGCCACCTAGAATACATCATCTCGAAGAGGATCAAAGTCCAAGAAGCAGTCCACATCAACAGTCATCATCAACAAAAGATTTGGAGATCAACAAGATGAAACATTCAAATCTCTAATCTGTGGCAACAGTTATGATGAATCTCACAGTTTCAGTCAATGACTTATTCAAGATATGTCATCTCAAGTCATAAAATGTTGCAGAACTACAAGGTTCCATAAATATAACTATGTCAATAGCTCGTATATCAAGATAGCTCAAAGAAGAGAAAGGAAATCTTCCTATCAAGGATCTCATCCGATGAAAGCATCAAATTTGCCTCATCAACAACTAACATGATTAAGGTGAAGACTACATCTTCACAATCAAGTATGTACCCTTTTATAATCAAATTTTGTTCTATGACTTCATGATTGTAAGAAGACCTATATATTGGATGGGTCATCAACGATCTTGCATGTAATGAGAAGGATTGTCATCATCCTTAGAGAAGTCAATACATCAAGGTCTCCTTTGAAGTCATGAGAACTCTTAAGGTTACATAAGGTAAGAAAGAAGACATAAGAAGAATACATAAAATGCTAAAGGACATACTCTCTAAAATTTAGTGGAGAAGGTGCCAACGAATGAAGAAATATCTTCATGAGATCTCAATTGAGAGATCTGGGAGAATGATGAACAAACACTAATCATTGATAATAAAAGTGGCAAATGTCTATGAACAAGAAGGTCACTTCAATCAACAGTTTGTGCTCTCTATGCCAGATAGAGAAAGGTAAGTTGAAAGGGCTCAACTATGTGAAAGAAAGAATAGTTAATGATAAGGGAAGATTATTAAAAGAATCTCATATCGCCGGAAGGATAAAGGAAGCTGAAGAAAAGGGCCAAGGAAAGAGGGAGTAACAAACCTCTACTGTGAGTGAAATGGCATCCCCCTCAAATGGGTCATATCAGAAGTCCTTGCAAATATGACTGTGATAAGAAGATGCATCATGGCATCATGGAACCAAGAGCTCATATGGGAATCATGAAGGACATAGATCTTGGGAATCTCATTGTACATTAAAGGAAAGAAAGAAGTCATCCAGGAAAAAGGAATTACTTGTTAGATGGGGATATACTAGATCTTGAAGATTCTCATATGGAAATATCAACGGAGGATCCCCTAAGACTGGAAAGGAAGCAAGTGCTTCATAAGGATTTCCAACTTATGGAAATCATGATATGAAGGGATGATGACATAATGAAGAAAATAAAGGGATTGAAAATCCATTTAATCAAGAAAGCTATTGAAAGTAGCCAGAAGGAAAAATGAGGTATGTATGATTGTATTTGTATTTGATGTTGTAATGTCATTATATATGGTTGTAGGTAAAATGGATCGAGCATGATCAAAAGGGAAAATATCTCCTCCTCTGAAAGGATGCAGAAATACATAAGTCAAACTAGATGAAATCAACATAATATGTCCTCATATGAAGTATGAGGTAGTTGACTACAATTGAAGAACTCTAAGAGCTACTAAGAATGAAATACATGAGGAAGAAAGAGATCGTGAAACATGCAACCATGATGAAGGTAATCAACATCCAGAGGATCAGGAAATCTCCCAGAAAGATGTGAAGACTCTGATGAAAAATGAAGACCCTTGACAATAGATATCATTGGGAGATGTGTCAACATGTATGTAGGATGTTGATACTTACAAGAAGATGTCACTGGAAAAGGCCATCACCAGAAAGGTAATATGTGATTTGTTTTTGGTTTCTGACCTCTTGGAGAAAGTCTAGGTATGTGTGCAGGGCCATGGTAAGAATAGTTGTGAAGGATGTCACAACTATGTACCTCATGATCTAGAGCAACCACTATTAAAGGAAAGGTGAAGATAGAGAGCCTTATGAAGAAAGCCCCATATGTCGAGCCAACGAGGATATTTTTTGGGAAATAAGGAATCACATGATGGAAGAAAGTGATGGATGGTTGAACCCTAAATATGAAGAAATTGATGACATCGAAGTCTTGGATCATCAGTTAACTAGAAGACCCTATAAAGCACTGATGACAAAGTCATTGGGTAAGAGGGAGCTCTAGGAGTTTCCTATGAGTAAAAGGAACTTGAGCAAGTTTCTGAGTGAAGAGAAACTCGGAAGTCATCCCTGGTTAAGAGGGAGAGTTAAACACGACATTCTTGTCTTTAGTTTGGAAGAAAGAATGGAGGATTTTGTAATCATCTGGCATCCGACACTCTTTAAGGATGTGGTACGGCATCCAAGAAAATATTGGGCAAGAGGACCAATATTCTTGAGGGTTGGGAACCTAAGATGAGAATATTCCTAGTAGGGCATACTCTGAGAACACCCAGGTGGGTATGACCCTAAGAGAGACAATGATGATGTGTGTCTATCAGTCATTGGTCTCACCAACATTGTGCTATGATCTAAGTGAGAGATGGAGCTGCTAGTCAAGGCCTTGCTATATGGAAACAATGTTGGTTGAAATGATGTTATAACAGATGGATTGAAAATTTAATTCTTCTTATGAGAAATTATTCAAATTGAGAATGACCAAGTACCATTACGAATACCTCCCTAGTTAAGAGGGAGTGTTGAAGAAAGTGTAACTAGGTTCAGTCTTCATAATGACGTGATCTTTGTAAACGATGTGATAAAAGGAAATAAATTATTTTTGTAATATTGCTACATGGGTTTCATGAGCAAGAATGTGTCACTAGGTGAAAGACTTCTTCTTGATGTCTTTAGGATTTAATTATATATATCAAAGAGTCATATCATGTGTTAGAAACTCTTCATGAGTTTATGTAAATGTGTATAAGTCTTAAAAGTTATGTAACATCCTGTTGTGCTCTACAACAACACCCCATTTCATATCAAGTTTATTCTCAAAACTATAATATGAAATGGGCCCCTTTTTATTTTAATTTGTATCAACTTAGTATTATTCAAAAAGATCTGAAAACAAAATGAAAACATTACAAAACCTTTTTGATAAACCAATTAATTGGTCTTATAATATATAAATGAGTAATCTTTTATCATTGCGATAAAGCGATTGCAAGATCGCATGTCACAATGACAAAGGAGGCATAACCTAAAGACCCATTGGTTTTCTCCGATGCGACAACACGCAAAAGGTTATCAGATATCGGCAATAACAAGTTATCATAACAAAAGTCCCTTTCACTCCTATGCGATGCGATATCGCTATCGGCGATCGGAGATATACCATGCATGCTTTTCAAAGTTCTCAGTTAATATTTCCGATGCGAATTGGCGATATCGCTATCGGCAATCGGGGACTCCAAAAGGAACCAATATAACGATTTAAGTTTTCCCCGACGGCCGATTGCAATAAAGCTAAAAGCGCGAATTTCAAAAAATTGATAAAGCAGGGATATTACGGTTAATTCGTATTAAAGGCCTTATATTCCCAATAGCGATTCACTTGCGCTCAACCACCAAAACATCCAAAACACGCTTAAACGAATCATTCAGCCAATAAACGATATGATGAGCATTTAAAGGATTGACAGGTTTTAACGACCATTTAATGAAATAGTAAGTCTAAAAAATCTTTTCACAGATTGTATCTGCGGCCACCTTAAGTTAATCCTTCATCATGCATTCATTAATATATCTCGCTCACATTTGGTTGGCGCTACCAATTCTCTGTATTATGTTCATTTTCACTCCTGTGCAGAGCTCTTCCGAAGCAATAGATTTAAGTAGAATGGGGAAGAAGTCTAAGAAGACTGCAATGGCCTCCGCTTCGCCAGCCACAGGACAACTCATCGTTGATCCAGGAACTAAAAGAAAAGGATTGATATCCGACACTACATGTCTAGGACTCGACAAAACTACTTGGCAAAGTACCTATAATTTGATTGAGGCCGAAGAACCCGAGGTGATAGCAGTACAAGCCACAGTAGATACGACTCGAAAATCTGATGCTACTCTAAAGGATTTGGCTGACTCTTTCCTTCATCAGATAGCAGCCCGGGAACAAATTCTCCCATATACGGATGTAGTGAGGTGGGCAATTAAAGAAATCCCAATTACAGACATAACCTTTTGCACCATGGATGGGAGAATATTCGGTTAATTTCAACCTAATGATTTGAGGCAAATGTATCATTTGCCTGTACCGGAGAAGAAGTACAACAAGGCATTCCTGGAGAAATTCAGAGATGACAACGAAATTGAATCCGAACCCATTCGAGATTGGAGGCAAAATCCAGCAAAACACAAGCATGAGTCTTTGGGTAAGTACTCTGTTGATTCTCTATGTTCTCCTTATTGTTATACCGGGATAATGATGTGTAGATTGTGGGGGTTACATGATTCCGCAAATTTCACTATAGAAATGGTTCCTTTGATGGAGGCAACATGTAATAGTGAAATAATGGATTGGGAAACTGTACTGTCGGATAAGCTAGCAACCGCAGTTCTTGATTTTAGAAGCAAAACCCGCATCACTGAAAGGTTTATTCCCCCATTCTACTATAGTGCTTATGTCTTGGACACCCTGTGTTTTAATTCTGAATTTCCTGTGCTTGGATGGAGGTGGACTCCACAAGACCCCATGCCCATTCATATATTGTTATGAAACCAGCTCAAGAAAAGATAGATCAACGCCTTATAATTCAGCCTCTTCGAGGGGGCAACCTCCTTTACATTACATAAATGAACAATTCTTGGATGATACAAATGAAAATACCTCCTTTCTATATATAGGAGTCTAAGGGGTCATAACATAATCAGAGTCGACATAACAATAATAATGTAAGGGCACAATAATAACAATAGTGGGCTTCTATGGGGCACAATAGTAACAATATGGGCACTACATGGGTACATCAATATAGTAAGTGGGTTATACTAATAACAATAAGGGGTTACACTAGTAGTATAGGGGCCTAACATGCCCCTCTCCTTCAAAAAGCGTTGTCCTCAACGCTTGAGTAGTTCTTGATGCTTCTGTATAAAATTCTTGTCCTCCCATGTGGAATATTCAGCAGGTAAGTTCTTCCACTTGATGAGATACTCTGAAATTGATCGATTTCATAGCTGTCGGGTTCTTGTTTATGTGACTGCTCCAGGTTCCAATATTATTTTTCCTTCCTCTTTAATTTCTAGAAATATTGTTTGAATTGGGATCTTTTGCAACTTTTGAATAAGTGGCCATACTTCTTCGTCCTTCTTCCATTCATCCCTAGCTTCATTTATCCAATCTGGTTGGATAATATAAATAGCACAAAACAATGCTTCCACATCCTCATCCTTGAAGAGTCTTCCTATTCGGTAAGGTCGCCATTTTTTAAGTGCATGTAGTATTGCCAACATTTCCTTCTCATAAATAGCTTGCTTGAGATGTAGCAGTAAAAATACCAAATCACCTACATCAAAACATTTTTCACTATGATGTTGATCTACCTGTTGTTTCATTTGATTTTGCACCGAAGTGGCGTTATACTTTAAAAGTTGGAGAACTTGCTGTGATGCTCGATGTGATCTTTCACTGCCTGAACCTTTTTCTTCTTGATATGTCCTTCTATCTCTAGAGTTTGAGGAGTGGTAATTTCTTCCAATCCTTTACAAGATATGGTCAGATTCATTTCTTGATGCTCGATGTGATCTTTCACTTCTTTAACATTTTTCTTCTTTGTATGTCCTCCTATCTTGATAGTTTGAGGAGTGGTAATTTCGAACAATGAATTACAAGATATGGTTGTCCAATTCATTTCTTCTTTCTCGATGTGATCTTTCACTTCTTGCACCTTTTTCTTCTTGATATGTCCTTCTATCTTGATGGTTTGAGGAGTGGTAATTCCCGCCAATGCATTACAAGATATGGTCGGATTTATTTGTTCTTCATCTAGGCTTTGTTCCTAGAGTATATCCTCTTCTTTTGACCTTTCTTGCTCCTTTTCTTCTTCTTCTTCACAATCTATGTAGAATAATTTCTTCTCAAAACACTTATGACTTTTAGTGCATTTTCTATCACAATTGTAACAAAGCCCTTTTTCTCTTTTTTCTTCCAATTGTTGTGGTGTAACCCTTGTAGGTTGTGGAAGGCTAGGAGAAACAACACTTCCATATTTATAGTTGTGAGGGGTACGCTTCCTGGTTTCCATAATTTTGCTTTCCACTATGTCACAAAGCCCTTTTACTCTTTCCAATTGTTGTGGTGTTGCTCTAAAGAAGGTGTTGCTCTTTGTATCCTCATAATGTGCTATCATTTCCTCTGTGAAAATTGACCACGTAACAAGTTGTTTACGAGAACAAAGCCCTTTGTACCATAAAAATTGATCTGGTTCTAAATATGAAGATGCAATACATACCTTTTGTAACAGTTGTACACCATGTAGATCAAAATATTGCTCCATCTGAAGTATCCAATTTACCGGATCCTTGCCATCAAACTTCCTCATCTTGCTTTTTCTTGATTTTAGGAGCTCGACCTTGAAACGACTGTAACTCTATACTTTCAAATCTTTAAGTTCTGAAATTGTGACCTATAGTAGCCCTCTGTGTCCTTTTTCCAATGCCACCAGTCTGATCCAAATTGGATTCTCCAAGAAAGAGTTATGCACAATCTCCCAAGATGACCTGATTATAGACTATTTCAGTAGAGCGAACTTGAACGATGTGCCACGAGTCACTGTTTCAACCTTTGGATCTGAAAAATTCATACAAGAAACTAAATTCTGTCCTCTTTCTGTAACTTCTTATGAAATTTCAATCTGATCCCCAGAGAGAAAGTTATGATGATTTTCCCCAGGTCACCTGTTTTGAATGTAATTCATGAGTCTGCAAAAAGACCAACTTCCTCAGATCATATCTCCGAAAATATCGTGCGAAAAGCTCTGAAATTCGGACCCAAGGTTCAACGCGATTTCTTCTCAAATGGTTTTTTTTGCGACTTCTGAAACGTCACAGAAAAAAAATTTATAGCGAAACTTCCACGATGACCTGTTTGGAGCAGTGAAACCCTAGAATCCAAAGCTCTGATACCAAATGTTATGAAACCAGCTCAAGAAAAGATAGATCAACGCCTTATAATTCAGCCTCTTCGAGGGGGAAACCTCCTTTACATTACATAAATGAACAATTATTGGATGATACAAATGAAAATACCTCCTTTCTATATATAGGAGTCTAAGGGGTCATAACATAATCAGAGCCGACATAACAATAATAATGTAAGGGCACAATAATAACAATAGTGGGCTTCTATGGGGCACAATAGTAACAATATGGGCACTACATGGGTACATCAATATAGTAAGTGGGTTATACTAATAACAATAAGGGGTTACACTAGTAGTATAGGGGCCTAACATATATACCATAAGAAGTTGTGGAAGACTTACTATAAGCACCATTTATATCAAGTTTGCAATGGTTTTATGTTACCCATTCACTACTCTATTTTTGATAAACCTGCCCCTAAGATTTCCTACCAAGCAGGGGTTGATTTGACATCCATAGGAAGATGGTTCGGAGAGGAAAAATTTACCTATGTAAGAATTTTCGGCAGCCAAGCCAAACCTCATGTCCTCCCTTTGTACATACCTGATAAACTGTTGGCTAGGGAGATAGCCTATCAGATTACATCCGAAGGAGTTACACTAACTTTAAAGAACAAAAAGAAGCAGGTTTGGCCCTCTTTTCCTCTAAGATGCGGTGTCTACACTCTGCATGACTTTAAACATGTAGAGAAAGAAGCTGAAAAAATAAAGGCATTAAGTTTAACAACTCTTCCTAATAGGAGATTTGATCCAAACAAAGTCGCCTATAATGCACTTGAACAGGAAAAATTGACAAAATTTGATCATAAAGAAGATATGTTCGATGACCTGTTCTCCTCAGCCGAGTCAATGTCCCAAGTTAAATCGCTGGCCAGAATGGAGTATAAGGATGACGGGTTAATTGAATTTAACAGACTTAGAGAATAGAGGTTGCAAACTCCGCCTCTAGATCTGTTAGCAACAACCCCAATGACAGAATCAAGCGAGCCTGAGCAGCAACTCACTAAGGAACCTCCTGTTACATCAAAAGAACAGGAGGAAGTGCATATGAAAAAACAAGAGGAAACCCAGACAAAAGAGCAGGAACAGAGCAGCACATAGGTGAATGTAGATGCCCAGATTGACCTGAAATTGCTCCAGGAATGGCAGCAATTCGACTCAATCATCAACAATCTTGAGTGCTCGAAGGAAGCCGAAACATCAAAAGCAGCTGACACACGGGAGACAACTTCAAAACAGGTTCCAAGTGGAACCAGCAGCCTACCCAGTTCTAAAGAAGTAGAGATAATCCCTAAGGATCCCTCCGATCAGATTATTTTGCAAGTAGAAGAAATTCCTCCCTTAGATGTCTTTTACAGCCCAAGACACAAGGCTGTGGTAAAACGACAGCGGAAAAGGAGAAGGACTGATCAACCTTCCCTATTCCCTAAACAAACAGTGACGGGCAACGTGGTTTGGAAGGAGGAATTTGACCCCTTTGATGACCTAACAAAACTATCCCAATATGCTAGAGCCTATTCGGCAGCTACAATAGACAAGGCATCAGAGGTGAGTAATTTATTAAAAGGAAAAGACCAGGAGATCTTTTCGCTACAAGCACAACTATCGGAGGCACAACAGAAGGCAGAGCAAGCAGAACGGAAATTGTTTACACAGCAACAAATAAATAATCAATTAAATAAACAATTGCAGGAAGAGAAACAGAGGATTGATTACAGTGCAGCTCAAAAGCAGAAAGAGCTGTCTGAGGCATTGGCACAACTAAAAGCAGCGAATGAACAAATGCTGAAGTCGAAAGATGAGAAAATTGCTCAACTATCAGCCCAGCTAGAGAAAACAAAGAATCTTCCACAGCTAGCTGAATTAAGAGCAGAGGAATTACAGATAAACAAGGCATTGATAACACAGATAAAGCTTTTATGTCAACAAATCACCCAGGCGGAACCTTTATGTGACTTGACGACATCAATAGGTGAAAAAACGGAAAAAGCTAGAACAGACTTGGATCAAGCCGATGAAACACTAACTAATTTTCTTGAGTGGCAAGACACCGATGAGGGACAGGTGGCTAATTTGCCAAAAATCCTAGAATCACATAAGGAGATATTATTTACGGAATGGCAGTCCCAGTTAATGAAAGCAAAGAGAGCAATTTCAAGATGCAAATTAACCACAAGTAATTTGGTTGAATTGGTTAATGATACTCTCTACTTGTCTAACATGATTTCTCAATTTACTCCAGGTAAATTGACAACGGCTAAAACATTGGAGCAGTCATGTTATCTGGAAGTAGAGAAAAATGGGAGATTAATCGCAGGAATTAACAGTTTGACATGGGACACCTATTGGTTTTTCTTAGTCAAACCATACAGCCAAAGAGCCACCCTCAAATGCCTCACAGATGCAATCGGGTATATCATTCCCGATATACAGGATGCCACCTATGCTGCCCAACTCAATTCTCGTCTCAACAGACCACCAGAAGTGGAACCAATGCTTGCGATATGCCAGCTCGGGTTTAAAGGAAAACAGCATAAGTGATGATTCATGCCGCTGACTGCCAGATTGCCGTGAAGGAGATATTCAGAATCAAGTTATACCAATTAAGTAGGATTTTAGTTTCATAGGTAGTTAGCTTAATTAAGTATTTATAGATCCTTTCATGTATTTGTATATGATTTAAAACCTGAAGTTTCACTACTATACTTCAGGCATATTCTTTTATAAAACTGGGCCAATCATTCTGATTTTGACAAAGAAGCTTTTATGCGAATGTGCACTACTGTCTTTGTTTGAAAGTATTTCTGAGTCGGAAGAAGAATTTCAAATAGCGATTGATATTGGGAGTGATTATCAGCTCATATGGTACTATTATCTGTGTCTGAGTTCATTCTTTTTATATGAATTGTTGTTTGATCGCTTTTTCTATTATCGGATATATGCATGTGTTTTTAACAACATTCTTTATTCCTTCCACTATTGGATGTTTACATCATGCTTTTCTTTTGATCATATATGTATCGATAATATAAATGATAAGTGTAGCAATATTGTGTTAATCACTTTGTTTAACTATTTAAACAAAGTAATCATTGAATGAATAAATGTCTATGTTTATTAGATAGAGTCATCTATATGCCTGTCAATAAACAAAGATCATGAAGCGCTACATTTCAAAGAATAATAGTTCCCGGGATTAGTAGTAGTTTTTTTTATTTTTGCTAATAGATTAAGTTATTCACCTATCGTTAGATTAGATAATCAATCGTTCATCCACCCCTTTTATTTATTATTGGGAAACTGGTCCCATTATACCCAGTCGGATCCACCATTCCAAACGGAGAAGGAGCTGTATTAAGGTCCGGACCGGGTGGTTATCCCACAATGTTGATACAATGATTTTTGGGGCATCAACATTTTTGGCGCTAGAAGGAGGGCATCAACTGTGAATGGCAAGCAAACCCAAATCTACAGACCATTCTAAGAGTAATTCTCCCTCCACATCACCTCGTACTTCCCAATTGCATGTTGGTTCTCCAGTATCTAAACAAGAAGAAGAGGAATCAACTACCACTGCTCAAACCCACAATACTCCAGAACAATTAAGTCTTGAATCTCCTGAAGTTCAGTCTCTTATCCATAAACTTCAAAACTTCTCGATATCACCATAGAAATCTGAGGTATCTCAAAGCAGTGTGACTTCGCAATTCAATTTACCTCACCCTCTCACCAGACTTCAGAGTGGAAAGCTCGGTATTGAACCTACTGAGTTCCCTTTACCCAAAAGGAAAAAGGTAAAGAAAAACACTGAAGGATCTGACAGTGAAGCACTTTCATCCACATCCTCCATCTCATCTTCCTCAGTGTGAAGTCAACCATCCACTCCCTCATCACACATTGTTGTTCATCAGGGATTAGCAACTTCAACATCCCAACCTACGCAATCCTCAATATCAACTCCTTCCCAGACATCTGGAATTTCAACAGTAGTATCATCCACTACTGTGGTTACAATGGCAGATCCATGGACCAGGCCTAGTGCAGTCAACATGCATGCACCATTGCATGCATTACCTGATGCTCCTAAGAAATGGCTACCCAAGTTTAATCCAGATGATGGAACACAAGCTGAGGAACATATTAACAACTTCATGTTAGCAGTTAACTTGAAAGGAGTAATAGAGAAAGATGTTGTTGTTAGGCTTTTCCCTTATACTTTGCAAGGATCAGCAGGATCCTGGTATTTTTCCTTGCCTTCTGGTTCCATTACCAGTTGGACGACTTGCCAAGAACAGTTTCTTACTAAGTATGGTGATGATAGGTCTTTAGCTACATTAATAAATGATCTCTCCAATCTTAGGATAGAGCATAGGGAACCAATTAAAGAATTTAATGCACGATTCAATAAACTCTTGAATAAAATCGCAACGGCCTCCAAACCAAGTGAGCAAATCATAAGTGAGTGGTATATAACTGCCCTACCTTCCAATATAGCTATTTTTGTAGACAGGGCTGGAAAACCAACTTTAGCTGAAAACATGAAAGAAGCACTTGCTATGGAGAAACGTATTAATGCTCTAGAGAAGAAAGTTGCTCTTGAAGATAGAAATACCAAAAAAGTTTCTTTTAAAGATGATTCAAAGAAGAAAACCCCTAAAGATCCATATGACATAGAGGGTCTACAAAAGGTCCTCAAGACTATGTCAAATGAAATGGTTGAAATCAAAAAACAAGTAGCTGAAACCTCAACCAAAAGGCCCTTTAAGAATTACAAGAAAACTGAATCAAAACCACCGAATGTTATATCTAATGCAGATTCAGATCCTGAAGAAGGAGAAGAAGAAACAGTCTCAACAACTGATGAAGAAGAGGAAGTTGTTGAATGTCATGGAATGTGGGATTTTATATTGCCTAACTCCGATACAGAAAATGAAGAAGAAGCGTTTCCGGTCACTACTAGGAGTAAAAGTACCTCCGAACCTGTTCAGACAACTTCAAAGAAAAGGAGTGCAGGTGCTACTACAACAAAGGAAAAGGTACCCCCAAAGAAACCACCTGTAACAGTTCTGCAAAACCAACCTTCAACCTCAAATATTTCGTCAACATCTAAGACATTGGTAGTATTTGATTCAATGGATTACAATATTGTTGATGACATGAAAAAGACTAAAGCAAACATTACCATGTTTGAACTTAGTAAATTGAAACATCAGCAAAAATTGCTTCTCAAAGAATTGAATGTTTTTCCTACTTCACCCCTTCCCAGTGCTAAAGCTGCAAATGATGCAGGTCAACCACCTTTTGGTATGGTCGAAGCTACTGACGCAGTTCTGATTGGAGATAGATCAAATTCTCATACTCCACCTTTCCTTCTAACCTATGAGATCTACAATAGAAACCTGCACAACTGTTTGATTGACTCAGGGGCATCCTCTAATATAATGCCAGCTTCAGTTTGTTCCAAACTGAACATTGAACCCCAAAATTCTGCTATTCATATTGTGCAGTTGGACAGGACTAAAGTCCAAGTTTTAGGGGAAATCAACTCAGTAACTATCAAGCTATCAGTTGATCATAGAGTAGTTCAAAGAATTGATATCCTAATCGCCGATATACCTGAATTTTATGGTTTGATCTTGAGTAGGGATTGGTCTGAAAAACTCCATGGGTATATTTCTACCGATTGGTCCCATATGTGGCTTCCCTACAAGGGAAAGCCAAATCAAATAAAAATCGATCGGGAAAAACACATGACCCATACAGTTACAGAATTTTAACAAGAAAATCAACCAATAGCATTTAATAACAACATTTTGGGGAATTATTCATATGAGTCATTCTTTGGCAACTTCACTGCCCAACCATCTCCTTTCTCAGTAAACAATTCTACATGTCAGATCGAAAATTATTCACAAACAGATAGGTCAAGATGTTTTAATGACACTGAGGAAACTGTAAATAAAATTGTTAATACTTCTTTATTTTGGTCACTATATTTCGATGGGTCTAAGTCTAGCGAAGGCTCGGGAGCAGGATGTATTTTGGTTAGCCCTCGGGGAGAAAAAAAATTGTTGTCCTGTAGATTGGAGTTTGAATGCTCAAATAATACAGCTGAGTATGAAGCCTTAGTCCAAGGACTATATAAAGTGACTGGCCTCAAGGTTAAATATTTGAAAGTGTTTGGAGACTCCAAAATTATTATTAAACAGGTAAGGAATACAATTCATTGTCTTTCTAGCCATCTCAAACATTATCAGTCGCTGGTACAGGAACTCACCTCCCACTTTTTGGCATTCAATATTTCTTCCATCCCCAGGTCTCAAAATTCAGCAGCCGAATTTCTAGCCAATGTTTCTTCCAAGCTCCTACCTTCCGAAGATTATAGCCCAGATAGATTTTCAGTAGAATTACTTTTTAAGCCATCGATTCCTAACAATGTCACTAATTGGAGAGTATTCAATCACGAACAGTCCTATGATGATCAAATCATTGAGGAAAACGAGCATGACCTTCAAATGAGAGGAAAACACGAGGAAAACTCAATACCAAAGCCTGTGGTGAAGCTTGAGGATCTTTATGATATTAAAGACAGGTTTAAACCTATGACTAATACAAAGCTCCAAAGTTCCACCTTAAGGTTTGAATTGATAAACCTTGGCACTGAGCAAAGTCCTCAAAACATTAATTTAGGATTAGGACTTTCCATAGAAGAAAAGGAAGCATTCATTAGACTGTTACGGAAAAATAAACATGTTTTTGCTTGGAAATATGACGATTTAAGGACATACGATACATCCATCATCCAGCATACCATTCCAATGCTTCCCGAAAAGAAACCAATTCAACAGAAGTTGAGGAAAATACATCCGAACTTAGAGAGTAAAATAAAATCGGAACTCAATAAACTCTTGAAAGCTAAGATTATTTTTCCCGTTCGGCACTCAAACTGGGTCTCCAATATGGTGCCTGTTGTTTAGTCAATTTAGTGTTCCTAAATTGATGTCATTAATTGTCAACCCGGGGCTCGTAAGCTGATGAAGTGAAGGTGTACTATATGTACTTAAGCAACCTCTTAGAGCTTTTTGTCGTTTGGGGTGTTGTTTGTGGTTAATTTATCTTCCTAAGATGGAGTGATGTATTTATAAACAGATGAGTGATGGTGTGTGTAAGGTGAATTCTAGATGAGTGAAGGTGTGTGATTAGTGGTTTCTAACTACTTGCTGAAAAGGAAAAGCTTGAAGGAAATAAATGAATTAAAATGAACTGAAAGCAAAGAACCACTTTCTAATGGCATTAGACACCATTCATGCTGCTGCAAATAAAAGGTAAGAAAATCACTTAAAAGACCAATGATAATGTTTATCTCTTCCTAACTCTCTGCCTCTAACACATAGTACTATGTAAGACATGATTAGGAAGTAGCTAAAGATAAGTCTAAGAAATGATAAAAAATGAGAAAAATCTACTTTAAAGACTAGTTATAATGTTTTACTCTTTCTAACTCTCTGCCTCTAACACATAGTACTGTGTAAAGCACGATTAGAAAGTAGTTAAAGATTAGTCTAAAAAGTACCCAAAGCCAGCTGCAAGTTATTAGTATTCTGATCTCTAAAAGATAGACAATTTATAATAAAGAGACCATTCATATGTTAGCAGACAGATTTGAGAAATAAAACTAAAAATCAGCTATGAAAATAAAGTAAAGGCAGCAACTTTGAATCTGTCAACTAAAACTACCACTAGATATAAAGCAAATACACAAACACACAAGCAATCTCGGGTTAAAAACCTGCAAAAGAACAATGCTGATCAGCTTAACATAAAGGCTGGAAATGAAATAACATGAAAGTAAATTACGCTGTACATGTGTCAAGAAAAGGAAATGCTGAATGGAAATAAGGAAATGCTGAACAAAAAATACTATACAAGGCTAACATGAACAGGGGCCCTCCATTCATATAACCCAAAGAAGACTCAAGGTATTGAAAACTTCAGAACAGCACTGCTTCTATTACTCCATGTGCAGAAAATTATAGTCAAGAGTGCTAGAACAGCACTATTAAAACAAAGTTTTGGAATGCACTAAAATGATGACGAGTTCATAAAACACAGCAACTAAAAGTAACATAAGCATATGCAGACGCAAGTTTTTATAGGCATCTGAAAGATGGCCTAATGCGTACAGCTAAAACTAAAAAATAAACTAACTGTCATGCATAATTAAGGTTCAATAACACGTCATAAGCCTCGTGGATGAGCTGGAGGTTCTGGTCGTTATGGGCATTGAATCCAGAGTTGGATTATGTCCCCCACAACCTGCGTAACACGGACAAATCACCGTTTGAACTGACGTGACCCAACAGCTTACGTATCACCGTTAAGCTGCCTTTGTTGACCGTAACTTGACCCTCATTGACCGGAGGTACAGATGACGTGGCTGGGTGAACTAATAGCACAGGAACCTCGAGCACCTTGATTCCTAAGTACCCATGTGGCTGGTTTGGCAAAATGACACGTGGAACCTTGAGATTAACAAAAAGGCTGCAGGATCATCAGATGGTTGCGGAATTAGCAGATGGCTGCGGAATGCCTGTAAATATGTCAAAATCTAAACAAAACAGTCACACATTAGCAAAATTCCTTAATCATGCTTAAAGTCATATAATGTAATGATCTGGGTTGGTTTGCAAGGAAAATGAGGCAAAAGTGAGAGATGAATGAGGGAAAACTGTAGGTAATGGTGGATAATCAAGTGTAAAGTAGAGGCTCTACACCTGTCAGAAAGAAAAATGGCGACATCAGGATTTGTATAGATTTCAGAAATCTGAATAAGGCAAGCCTAAAAGATAATTTCCCATTACCTACTATGGAGCAAATACTCCAATCAGTGGAAAGCTCTGAGTTGATGTCCTTTTTAGACAGTTTTTCAGGATATAACCAAGTTTTGGTCCATCCTGATGACCGACTCAAAACCACATTCAGAACAAAATGGGGAACTTATTCTTATCAGAAAATGCCTTTCGGACTTATTAATGCAGGAGCCATGTTCCAAGGAGCGATGGATATAGCTTTCAAAGGATTGATTAGCAAAACAGTAGTTGTCTACTTAGACGATATTACTGTATTTTCTAAAAAGAAATCCAATCATTTGCATGATTTAAATCAAATCTTTCAACGCTGCAAAAGGTACGGTATTTCACTTAATCCCAAAAATCCTTCTTCGCTCTTGACCAAGGAAAGCTCTTAGGCTTTATTTTTTCTAAAGATGACATTTATATTGATCCGGATAGGATTAAAGAAATCTCTGAAATCCCTTTCCCTCATAATAAAAAATCCATGCACTCATTTCTAGGCCAAATCAATTTTGTCAAAAGATTTGTTCCAGACTTTTCTCAAATAATTTTGCCACTTCAAACTATGATTAAGAAAAATTCAATCTTTAGATGGGGATCAGTAGAAAAGGAATCGTTTGATTTAATCAAACAACCAATAATCAATGCCCCCGCTTTAAATACTCCTAATTTTTCTAATCATTTCACATTGTATACTATTGCATCTGATTTGTCTTATGCAGCAGTACTCACACAGATTAACAATCACAACTTGGAAGCACCCATTTCATTCTATAGTTCAAATCTTCAGGGTGCTGAATTGAATTACTCCGAAGTAGAAAAACAAGCCTTTGTTGTATATAAAGCTGTCAAACATTACAGACCCTTCCTTTTAAAAGCCCATACAAAAGTTATAGTTCCTTTCCCTGCAGTAAGGCAACTATTAATCCAAAGGGAATTAGGTGAAAAAAGGGAAAATTGGGTTACAACACTTCAAGAATATGACTTGGAAATTAAACCAGCAAAGATTGTTAGAGGCCAAGGTTTTTGCAGGTTATTGGCAGGAGCATCCAACATTCAAGAATCAGGTGATACAGATCAAACCGAAGCGATCAACCAGATAAGTATTACTGATTCTGAATCACAATATGCTGACCTGATTTTTTATTTGAAAAATGGATATGCACCTCCTAACCTATCTTACAAAAACAAAAGGGCCATTAGATTAAAAGCAAAAAATTTCACAATTATTGATGATGTGCTTTTTAGGCAAAATTATGATTCAATCTTATTAATATGCCTAGAAAAACCTAAAGCACAAAAGGTTTTGCAGGAATTACATGATGGACCAGTAGGAGGACATTTTGGAGGTGACACAACAGCCCACAAAATCATTCATGCTGGATATTACTGGCCCACTCTGTTTAGAGATGCTCATGAATATGTAAGGAAATGTCGAAATTGTCAAACTTCTAGTGGAAGACAAAGAAAGCCAGCTTTCCCTTTGCAACCAATCAACAATGAACAACCATTTGAGCAATGGGGATTGAACATCATTGGAGAAATTACTCCACATTCTTCCAAACAGCATAAGTATATCCTTACCGCCACTGATTATTTTACTAAGTGTGTTGAAGCAATTCCTTTAAAGACAACAAATTCTGAGGTAATTATAGAATTCATAGATCAATTCATCATTACCAGGTTTGGTGTCCCAAATGCTCTTGTTTTTTATAATGCATCTTACTTCCCAGGAAATGCTATGTTTGATTTCACTATTAAAAGAGGATTTAAATTGAAATATTCTGCTAATTGCTATCCCCAGGGTAATGGTTTAGCAGAATCCACAAATAAAAATCTGATTAAAATTATTAAGCGGACTATCGAACAGAATCATAAAAAAATGGCACAAATCTTTAATATTTGCACTATGGGCTGATAGGATAACGCAGAAGGCTTCCATAGGTTCTTCTCCGTTCAATCTCGTATATGGAAAAGAAGCAGTGCTACCAACAAATCTTGTGCTTTCTTCTCTAGCCCTAGTTCAGTTTATTGAGGAAAGCCCTTCTTCTTCTATTCAACTTAGACATGACCAAATTCTAAAATTAGAAGAGGAAAGGGAAAAAGCCAAGGTCATTCATGCAAAACATCAGCAAATTATCAAGTCATCCTTTGATTCAGCTTCATCCGGTTCAAAACAATTTCAAGTTGGTGATTTAGTTCTGAAATGGGACAAAGCCCATGAAGATAAGGGAAAACACACCAAGTTCCAGAAGATGTGGCTTGGGTCATTTCAGATCTGTGAGAAGATAGGCCATTCGACCTTCATATTACAAGATTTATCAGGTTTGAGAGATTCTCTCCCTGTTAATGGCCTTATCTTAAAAAAATTCTTCAATTGAGGAGGTAACCCCTTCTCCTTTTTAGTTTAGTGGAATTTTGTAGTTTTTAGGACCATTAGAAAATAAAATTTGTAAGGTATCTTCCTTTGACCTTTGTTGTATTTAAAAGTTGCTCAAAATAAGTAGTGTTGATATTTGCTTTTAAAATAATAGAAGTCTTAAACAAAAGGGATAATTTCTAGGAAACTAGGTATAATTGCATTCTAAAACCACACTTCAATTTTTGTGAACGCTTCTCAAAGTTTAGAAGTATTGTAAATCATTTTATGTTTTCAAATTGGTCACAAAAAGGTTATCAATATCAAAATAGGAACTAATCCAACTTCAGCATCTTTAACTCTTACCCTGTCATCCATTTACTCTTAAGGAGAAAATTGTCCATCCCACTCACCAAAGCTTATGATTACTCAGAGTGTAATTCTAAAATATTTGATATAAAAGATAAGAGGTCTTATTACAAGCCTGCTTACCATGATCATAGGGAAATAGTTTAACCGACATTACCAATACTGCATACCAAAACAGGGTAATGGCTTAGGATTATAAGACAAGGGGTCTCATCACGAGCCAGCTTGTTCGGTTAAATTACTACCAGTGAATGGAATTGTCGCTCAGCTGGTCACCAAACTAGGACAATGGCTTTTTATCTTACAAAATAACATAAAAGTAAAAAAGAAATGCAAAATATGAAAGCATGTTTTGAATTCATTCTGTTAATCATACTCTGAAATGGATGGGATAATGGACAATAACATGGTTAAAAGGTATCCATGTCGAAACTATGAACGTTTGCTGGCAGCAGAGGCTCTACCTATGACAAAGGAGTCAATTCTAAAAGCTGATGTGGGAAGGTTTTATGTTTTATCATTATCAACCAATAGAGGCCAATTTAAAACTTAGAATGTATCTAATTTTAAACAAGAGAGGAAATTATCAAAGATAGTTTCATTTTATTTGGAATGCATATATACCTAGTTATATTAGAAGTTTCCCCTTTGATGAGATTCCTATTTTTAAAAAGTTTAAGTATTTCCGTACTTTTCAGAGATAACTGTTTCTTCCAGCGAATCGCCAATTGTTGTGCTCTACAACAACCCCCCATTTCATATCAAGTTTATTCTCAAAACTATAATATGAAATGGGCCCCTTTTTATTTTAATTGGTATCAACTTAGTATTATTCAAAAAGATCCGAAAACAAAATGAAAACATTACAAAACCTTTTTGATAAACCAATTAATTGGTCTTATAATATATAAATGAGTAATCTTTTATCATTGCGATAAAGCGATCGCAAGATCGCATGTCGCAATGACAAAGGAGGCATAAATTAAAGACCCATTGGTTTTCTCCGACGCGACAACACACAAAAGGCTATCGGATATCGGCAATAACGAGTTATCATAACAAAAGTCCCTTTCACTCCGATGTGATGCGATATCACTATCGGCGATCGGAGATATACCATGCATGATTTTCAAAGTTCTCAGTTAATACTTCCGATGCGAATTGGCGATATCACTATCGGCAATCGGGGACTCCAAAAGAAACCAATATAACGATTTAAGTTTTCCCCGACGGCCGATTGCGATAAAGCTAAAAGCGCGAATTTCAAAAATTGATAAAGCAGGGATATTACGGTTAATTCGTATTAAAGTCCTTATCTTCCCAATAGCGATTCACTTGCGCTCAACCGCCAAAACATCCAAAACGCGCTTCAACGAATCATTCATCCAATAAATGATATGATGAGCATTTAAAGGATTGACAGGTTTTAACGGCCATTTAATGAAATAGTAAGTCTAAAAAATATTTTCACAGATTGTATCCGCGGCCACCTTAAGTTAATCCTTCATCATGCATTGATTAATATATCTCGCTCACATTTGGTTGGTGCTACCAATTCTCTGTATTACGTTCATTTTCACTCCTGTGCAGAGCTCTTCCAAAGCAGTAGATTTAAGCAGAATGGGGAAGAAGTCTAAGAAGACGGCAATGGCCTCCGCTTCGCCAGCCATAGGACAACTCATCGCTGATCCAAGAACTAAAAGAAAAGGATTGATATCCGACACTACATGTCTAGGACTCAGCAAAACTACTTGGCAAAGTACCTAAAATTTGATTGAGGCCGAAGAACCCGAGGTGACAGCAGTACAAGCCACAGTAGATACGACTCGAAAATCTGATGCTACTCTAAAGGATTTGGCCGACTCTTTCCTTCATCGGATAGCAGCCCGGGAACAAATTCTCCCATATACCGATGTAGTGAGGTGGGAAATTGAACAAATCACAATTACAGACAGAACCTTTTGCACCATGGATGGGAGAATCTTCGGTTCATTTCAACCTAATGATTTGAGGCAAATGTATCATTTGCCGGTACCAGAGAAGAAGTACAACAAGGCATTCCTGGAGAAATTCAGAGATGAAAATGAAATTGAATCCGAACCCATTCGAGATTGGAGGTAAAATCCAGCAAAACACAAGCATGAGTCTTCGGGTAAGTACTCTGTTGATTCTCTATGTTCTCCTTATTGTTATGCTGGGATAATGATGTGTAGATTGTGGGGGTTACATGATTCCACAAATTTCACTATAGAAATGGTTCCTTTGATGGAGGCAGCATGTAATAGTGAAATAATGGATTGGGAAACTGTACTGTTAGATAAGCTAGCAACCACAGTTCTTGATTTTAGAAGCAAAACCCGCATCATTGAAAGGTTTATTCCCCCATTCTACTATAGTGCTTATATCTTGTACACCCTGTGTTTTAATTCTGAATTTCCTGTGCTTGGATGGAGGTGGACTCCACAAGACCCCATGCCCATTCATATATACCATCAGAAGTTGTGGAAGACTTACTATAAGCACCATTTATATCAAGTTTGCAATGGTTTTATGTTACCCATTCACTACTCTATTTTTGATAAACCTGCCCCTAAGATTTCTTACCAAGCCGGGGTTGATTTGACATCCATAGGAAGATGGTTCGGAGAGGAAAAATTTACTTATGTAAGAATTTTCGGCAGCCAAGCCAAACCTCATGTCCTCCCTTTGTACATACCTGATAAATTGTTGGCTAGGGAGATAGCCTATCAGATTACATCCGAAGGAGTTACACTAACTTTAAAGAACAAAAAGAAGCAGGTTTGGCCCTCTTTTCCTCTAAGATGCGGTGTCTACACTCTGCATGACTTTAAACATGCAGAGAAAGAAGCTGAAAAAATAAAGGCATTAAGTCTAGCAACTCTTCCTAATAGGCGATTTGATCCAAACAAAGTCGCCTATAATGCACTTGAACAGGAAAAATTGACAAAGTTTGATCATAAAGAAGATATGTTCGATGACCTGTTCTCCTTAGCTGAGTCAATGTCCCAAGTTAAATCGATGGCTAGAATGGAGTATAAGGATGACGAGTTAATTGAATTTAATAGACTTAGAGAACAGAGGTTGCAAACTCTGCCTCTAGATCTGTTAGCAACAACCCCAACGACAGAATCAAGCGAGCCTGAGCAGCGACTCACTAAGGAACCTCCTGTTACATCAAAAGAACAGGAGGAAGTGCATATGAAAAAACAAGAGGAAACCCAGACAAAAGAGCAGGAACAGTGCAGCACAGACGTGAATGTAGATGCCCATATGGACCTGAAATTGCTCCAGGAATTGCAGCAATTCAACTCAATCATCAGCAATCTTGAGTGCTCGAAGGAAGCCGAAACATCAAAAGCGGCTGACACACAGGAGACAACTTCAAAACAGGTTCCAAGTGGAACCAGCGGACTACCCAGTTCTAAAGAAGTAGAGATAATCCCTAAGGATCCCTCCGATCAGATTATTTTCCAAGTAGAAGAAATTCCTCCCTTAGATGTCTTTTACAGCCCAAGACACAAGGTTGTGGTGAAATGACAGCGGAAAAGGAGAAGGACTGATCAACCTTCCCTATTCCCTGAACAAACAGTGACAGGCAACATGGTTTGGAAGGAGGAATTTGACCCCTCTGATGACCTAACAAAACTATCCCAATATGCTGGAGCCTATTCAGCAGCTACAATAGACAAGGCATCAGAGGTGAGTAATTTATTAAAAGGAAAAGACCAGGAGATCTTTTCGCTACAAGCACAGCTATCGGAGGCACAGCAGAAGGCAAAGCAAGAAGAACGGTAATTGTTTACACAACAACAAATAAATAAACAATTGTAGGAAGAGAAACAGAGGATAATTTGATTACAGTGCAGCTCAAAAGCAGAAAGAGCTGTATGAGGCATTGGCACAACTAAAAGCAGCGAACAAATGTTGAAGTCGAAAGATGAGCAAATTGCTCAACTATCAGCCCCAGCTAGAGAAAACAAAGAATCTTCCACAGCTAGCTGAATTCAGAGCAGAGGCATTACAGATAAATAAGGCATTGATAACACAGATAAAGCTTTTATGTCAACAAATCGCCCAGGCGGAACCTTTATGCGACTTGACAACATCAATAGGTGAAAAATCGGAAAAAGCTAGAACAGACTTGGATCAAGTCGATGAAACACTAACTGATTTTCTTGAGTGGCAAGACACCGATGAGGGATAGGTGGCTAATTTGCCAAAAATCCTAGAATCACATAAGGAGATACTATTCATGGAATGGCAGTCCCAGTTAATGAAAGCAGAGAGAGCAATTTCAAGATGCAAATTAACCACAAGTAATTTGGTTGAATTGGTTAATGATACTCTCTACTTGTCTAACATGATTTCTCAATGTACTCCAGGTAAATTGACAGCGGCTAAAACATTGGAGCAGTCATGTTATCCGGAACTAGAGAAAAATAGGATATTAATCGCAGGAATTAACAGTTTGACATGGGACACCTATTGGTTTTTCTTAGTCAAACCATACAGCCAGAGAGCCGCCCTCAAATGCCTCACAGATGCAATCGGGTATATGATTCCCGATATACAGGATGCCACCTATGCTGCCCAACTCAATTCTCATCTCAACAGACCACCAGAAGTGGAACCAATGCTTGCGATATGCCAGCTCAGGTCTATAGGAAAACAGCCTAAGTGATGATTCATTCCGCCGACTACCAGATGGTCGTGAAGGAGATATTCAGAATCAAGTTATACCAATTAAGTAGGATTTTAATTTCATAGGTAGTTAGCTTAATTAAGTATTTATAGACCCTTTCATGTATTTAGAAAGGGTCGTAATTTTTGTATATGATTTAAAACCTGAAGTTGCACTGTTGTACTTCAGGCATATTCTTTTATAAAACTGGGCCAATCATTATGATTTTGACAAATAAGCTTTTATGTGAATGTGCACTACTGTCTTTGTTTGAAAGTATTTCTAAGTTGGAAGAATAATTTCAAATAGCGATTGATATTGGGAGTGATTAGCAGCTCATATGGTACTATTATCTGTGTCTGAGTTCATTCTTTTTATATGAATTTTTGTTTGATCGCTTTTTCTATTATCCGATATATGCATGTGTTTTTAATAGCATTCTTTATTCCTTCCACTATTGGATGTTTACAGCATGCTTTTCTTTTGATCATATATGTATCGATAATATAAATGATAAGTGTAGCAATATTGTGTTAATCACTTTGTTTAACTATTTAAACAAAGTAATCATTGAATGAATAAATGTCTATGTTTATTAGATAGAGTCATCTATATGCCTGTCAATAAACAAAGATCATCAAGCGATGCATTTCAAAGAATAATAGTTCCCGGGATTAGTAGTAGTTTTTTTTATTTTTGCTGATAGATTAAGTTATTCACCTATCGTTAGATTAGATAATCAATCATTCATCCACCCCTTTTATTTATTATTGGGAAACTGGTCCCATTATACCCTGTCGGAGCCACCATTCCAAATGAAGAAGGAGTTGTATTAAGGTCCGGACCGGGTGGTTATCCCCCAATGTTGATACAACGATTTTCGGGGCATCAACACATCCTTCCAAGACCGAG
The DNA here is from genome assembly GCA_031772625.1 of Pinus tabuliformis. Lineage (NCBI taxonomy): Eukaryota > Viridiplantae > Streptophyta > Pinopsida > Pinales > Pinaceae > Pinus > Pinus tabuliformis. The sequence continues at coordinate 329,319,036 of CM062808.1, forward strand.
ATCAATGCCTCAACTGGGGAGAGTCACTCTACCCAAAATGCTTTGGACAAACATCTCCCAGTCCTTGGAGACTACATTTAGAGTAGTCCTGACCATAAACTATTGAACCAGTGTAGACCCCACAGAAGTAAGATGGTCGAGAATTCCTTACAACCTGAGAAGGAAGTGATCTATCTCCTCTCCTTTCTGCATCTGATATGACCTCATCTGATTTTACAATAACATCTTCCACTGCACGAAAGAGCCCTGGTATAAGGTTGGGTCTCCCACATCTCCCTTGGTGTTGAATTCACAGCAATATGTGGTATTACATGATCTTTTACCCCATATAGAATCATGAGTTTCGCCTTCGCCATGGCCTCCTCATACTTCTCATTTTCATCATGGTCAACTGGGACAACTATGGTTTTCAAGGCATAGTCCTTGATGCAATGTTTATCCAGGATTGCCAAGATCCTGGCCTTCTAGATGACAAAATTGGAAGCCCCATCCATTCTATCCTGATTCCTCAATCCGTTTACTGCCATCTCTGCTCCTCTTCTACACTCCCTTTGAGTCTCTACATCCCTCCTAGAAATCCTTTGGCCAGCTACCGAATCACTCCTCTCCAATCCTCCTTTTCCGCTGTAACCGGATCTAGATTTCCTGGCTAGAAATCTATTGAGGTACTGCTTTCATCTACATGCATTCTATCTCCTTAGACATTGTTATGCATAGATAGAAACAACATCCCACCATCTCCTCAAATCACAATCTACACAGCTCCCTTAGCCCCTAAACCGAAGAATCTAAGCCCTTCAAGCTCTGCATAATCACATCTTGGGTTGAATCTGCTCCTCCTAGCTAACTACGTCAATATTTCCTAACAGGGAAAGATGACGTGGCTTTGCGTGAGCTTGTTATTTCCCTCTCTGCCTCTACATTGGCCCTTCTCCTAGCTAAAAATGTTATTGCAGGCTCTGCATGAGCCTCTGTGTCACCCTCTTTTCATTGTGTCACTCCTCCTCTTGCCTCTCCAGCTCTGGAACAGAATTGTCTCTTGAGACAGCTGCTTCTCTACTACAAATTCTTAGATTTCTTTAGCTGGTGTCTTCAGTCCTCTTTGATCTGCAACCGCTCTAATACCATGTGAAAAAAATCTGAATCTAACACATTAGAAACCCCTGCTGCAATATCTCGTTTACTATCTCCTACTCTCTCTTTGTATTAACAAGTTATTTAATAACATAAACATTGAAGTAAACACAATTGCAACCTTCACAAACATACAGATCAACAACTGCAATAAACTGAGACAACACAAGGGACACCGTTTTTGGACAATCTTCCTTGGAAAAACCCAATTCAGTAAAACTAGTGCAACATATTTGAGGGTTTTATTATTAAGCAGACTTCTGAATACAACTAGGGTGCTAGAAATGGCTCACCCTTCAGAGAATATCCTTGGTAGTAGTACCTCTCTCCGGAGATAGATATTCCACCAAATCAATAGTCGGATTATCAATCCCACAGTGAATCTGACTGTTCCTGTTATGAAACCAGCTCACAAAAAGATAGAAAAGATACATCAACGCCTTAGAATTCATCCTCTTCGAGGGGGAAACCTCCTTTACATTACACAAATGAATGACTCTTTGATGATTCAAATGACAAAACCTCCTTTCTATATATAAGAACCTAAGGAGTCACAATATAACCCAGCCAACCTAACAATAATAATATAAAGGCACAAAAATAACAATAGAGGGATTCTATGGGGCACAGTAATAACAATATGGGGACAATAGGGGCACAACAATATTAATAAGGGATACAACTACAATAGTAATGGGGTAATCACTAGTATTATAGGGACCTAACATTCCCCTCTCCTTCAAAAAGTGTTGTCCTCAACACTTGAGTAGTTCTGGATGATTCTGTATAAAATTCTCATCCTCCCATGTGGAATCTTCAGCAGCCAAGTTCTTCCACTTAATGAGATACTCCAAAATTGATCGATTCCATAGCTGTCAAGTTTTTGTTTCTGTGACTGCTTCCAGTTCCAATATAATTTTTCCTTCTTCATCAAGTTCTGGAAATATTGTTTGAACTGGGTTCTTGTCGCCTATAACCTTCTTTAAACATGAAACATGGAAAACTGGGTGCACTTGAGAAGCTGTAGGAAGCTCCAATTTGTATGCCATAGTACCAATCTTTTGCAACACCTTGTATGGACCATAATACTTTGGTGATAATTTATTATCCTTCTTAGCTTGCTTGAGGGACGTTTTCTTATATGGTTGTAGCCGTAAGAATACCCAATCACCTACATCAAAACTTCTTTCGTTGCGATGTTGATCTACCTATTGTTTCATTCTATTCTGTGCCAACACGAGGTTATCCTTTAAGAGTTGGAGGACTTGTTGTTGATACTCGATGTGATGTTCCACTACTTGAACCTTAGAATTTTCTCTTAAATATGATGTGATGGATGGTGGTTGATATCCATAAAGTGCCATAAATGGGGTCATTTTTGTTGTTGTATGGAAGGAATTGTTATACCACCATTCAGCTAGAGGCAACCATTTGACCCATTGTGTCTGTTTATCAGATACAAAGCAATGAAGATATCCTTCCAAACATTTGTTTACTATCTCATTTTTCCCATCAAATTGAGGATGATAAGATGAGCTATGGGATAACTGAGTACCAAGACAAGAAAATAATTTTGTCCAAAAGTTTCCAATGAAAATGGGATCTCTGTCACTTATAATAATATTTGGGTTTCCATGTAGCTTTTGAATTGTTTCCATAAATGCAGTAGAAACTGTATTGGCTTTAAATGGATGTGATAATGCACAAAAATGTGCATACTTGGTAAGTTTGTCAACTACCACCATGATGACACTCTTTCCCTCGGACTTGGGTAAACCTGTGATAAAATCCATTAAAACCTCCTCCCAACATTGGCTTGGAATGGATAAAGGTTGTAATAGACTCGGGGTCTTAATTGTTTCAACTTTATTTTGTTGGCAAACTAAACATTCTGCCACAAACTTTTGAATATCCAATATAAGGTCATCCCAAAAAAATTCCTTCTTAACCCTGTGGTAAGTTTTTAAAAATCCTGAGTGCCCTCCTAAGGGAGAAGTGTGCAATTCCATAAGAATATTTTGTTTGAGTTGGGAATTCTTATAGAGGTATAAGCGATCTTTGTACCATAATGAATCATTTTGCCAGCCAAATGTATCAGATGTACTAGAATATTGTTGTAACTTCCGAATAAGTTCCCACACTTCTTCATCATTCTTCCATTCCTCCCTTGCTTCGTTTATCTATCTGGTTGGATAATAGAAATGGCGCACAACAATGCTTCCACATCCTCATCCTTTCTTGAGAGTGCATCTGCCACCACATTTTGCTTCCCTTTTTTGTGGATGATTTCAAATCCATAACCCAACATCTTTGTGACCCACTTTTGTTTCTCTTCAGAGGATAATCTTTGTTCTAAAAAGTATTTAAGGTTATCATGATCCGTTTTGCACATTATTGAGATCAAAAAATTGCTCCATCTGTAATATCCATGTTGTGGGATCCTTGCCATCAAACTTCCTCATATCGATTTTTGAAATATGGTGGGTCTTCGATCCAACATTAGAGTCTATGAAATCATGATTAACATTTCTTTTTTTCTCATCATGAGTTTCCTTTACTACCCTTTCACCATTAGTAAGTATTTCTAGTAGAAAATTTGTCAAATATGTCTTCAAATATGCCATGCCTGTCTTCAAATCTGTCTTCAAATCTATCTTCAAATCGTCCATCTTAGCTTCCACATCATTCATATTAGCTTCTACATATTTATTTAAACCATCCATCTTAGATTCTGTGACTTTTTGTGCGAGTGACATTTGTTGCACTTGGTCTCGTAATTTTGATATATCATGTTGCATTTCTTCCTCTTCTTCATAAGTCATGCTAGAGCTTTCAGGTTGCTTACTAGGTGTTTGAAATTCCTTTCCTTGGGGCATCATTTACCGATAATAATGCTCTACTATGCCCTTTGAATTCCTTCAAAATAATTTTTCAAACCAAGCTTAAGCAAAAATTTAAAAAAATCTACACACCTTTTTTCACTTTGTAGGAGCTCGATATTGCCTCTGATGTATCTCTGTAATTTCGGATCATCCAGTTTTGAAAATGTGACCTAACTCTGTGTCCTTTTTTCAATGCCACCAGTCTGATCAAATTTAGATTCTCCAAGGCAGAGTTATGCACAATCTCCCAAGATGACATGATTATAGGCCTTTTTAGAAGAGCGAACTTGTAGGAAGTGCCACATGTCACTGTTTCGACCTTAGGATCTAAAAAATATACACAGGAAACTAAAGTCTGTCCTATTTTTGTAACTTCTTACTAAATTTCAATCTGATGCTCGAAACAAAAGTTATGACTATTTTCCCCAGGTCACTTGTTTGGAATGTAATTCGGGAGTCTGCAAAAATGCCAACTTCCTCGGATCATATCTCCGCAAATATAGCGCTAAAAGCTCTAAAATTGGGACCTGCAGTTCATAATGATTTCAGCCCAAAGGGGTTTTCTTTTAGCGTCTGAAACGTCGCAAAAAAAAAAGTTATAGTGCAAATGCCACGATGACCTGTTTGGAGCAGCGAAACCCTAGAATTCAAAGCTCTGATACCAAATGTTATGAAACCAGCTCACAAAAAGATAGAAAAGATAGATCAACACCTTAGAATTTAGCCTCTTTGAGGGGCCAACGTGCTTTACATTACACAAATGAATGATTCTTTTATGATTCAAATGACAAAACCTCCTTTCTATATATAGGAGTCTAAGGAGTCATAATATAACCCAGCGGACCTAACAATAATAATATAAAGGCACAAAAATAACAATAGAGGGATTCTATGGGGCATAGTAATAACAATATGGGGAAAATAGGGTCACAACAATATTAATAAGCGATACAACTACCATAGTAATGGGGTAATCACTAATATTATAGGGATCTAACGATTCATTGTGCTAGAGAGTGAAAGATGCTTCAAGCACTCCTCTGGAACTATGTCATCCTCTCTAGAACCGCATCACCCTCTCCCGGATGATCTGCTCTCAGTCAGCCCCACAAAACCTCCTCAGTGCAACCACTTCAACCCAACGTCAACCTCTACAACCCTCTACGATGCTCGTGTCAACCTCTGCAGCTTTTTGCGTCAGTCACTACATCCTCTGTGTCTGCCTCTATGGTTTTTGCACCCTCTGTGTTAGCCTCCTTAGCCTCTGCATCAGCCCTCCTTGGCTCTGCGTTGACTCTTCCGGCTCTTTGTTGCCTCTCTAATATGTATTCTTCATCCTTGGATCGAAATCCCTTGTTGAGCTACTCCTCACTGCAACTGATCTCTAACTCAATTTCCTCAGCAAACCCAGCTCCAGAAAGTTGAATTCTTGATCTCTCTTGGTGTGTCTCCAACTGACCCTGAAGCCTCCTCTTATATTTTTCCTGTTGACGATTCAATAGCCTAGATTAAGTCCCTAATCAACAACTAAGATTAAATCTGGCTTGATCCTCATTATTTAGAACTTTCTCACCCATATTATATTAATACACATTAATATTTTAATTTTCCTAAATTTATACTTAGGGTCTCATTAAAAATATTAATTATTTTAATATATCTTCATCCAGGTGGAATTTCTCCAAACGATTTCTGGGTCTTGGAGATCTCATTTGCCTTAGCCTCTCCACCAATTTTCATGTCTAGAGCATATCCGATGTTACCAAAAATCAACAAGATAGACATGTACACACATATGTACATACAATTCATTTACATGTACAAATTTGTTTTGAAATTGATGACCACCCGGAGAATGTTGACCACCCTGAGATTGATGACCACCTAGAGAATGTTGACCACCCTGAGATTGATGACCACCTAGAGAATGTTGACCACCATCACATGACAACATAGTGAGTGAAGCATCTAAAAAAAATAGAAAATCAATTCAATATATATGTGTACATACATATGATTCTACTTATTTATCATTTAAGTAAATTTACATAAACATATATATATATATATATACCACGATGTGAATGATGGACCTCCCCCGATTCATTTGATATTCTCTTTGATCCATGACCTCAACCTCCCCCTCTAGTAGATGCATGAGACTCTATTGATGTTCACCTCGAAGAATCATGTGGAAAATGCTCATCCTTGATATGGATATCTATAGATCTATAAATGCATGATATTTAAAAAGTTACCTCATGCATTTACAATTCTTTTTAAAATTGTTATTTAAAAAAATCAAGTATTGAGAAATTCGTTGCTACCTCATGCATTTAAAAATCTTGAAATTTCTATTTCAAAAGATTATGAATTCAGAAAATTGATATAACCCTTGAAGTTACCTCATGCATTTAATTGATGTAACCTTTGAAATTACATCATGCATTTTAAGATCTAAAAATTGCTATTTAAAAACATTGAAAGAATTCAAAAAATTAATGTAATACTCTGAAGCTCTTCATTTAAAATATACTCAAGACTAAAAACACAAATGTTGAAGCATGCACATTTTGAAAATTAAATACAAAATTTTCTAAAACATGTCAACTTCACCAAGTTGTGCTTACATAGTGGGGGCACACTTGGTATAGAATTTAAAGAAATACATGGTCATTAAAAATGTCACTACACATATCAAAGATATTTTATAATGTCCATCAATAAATATTGATGGAGAACTTCTTAACACTAATTCATCTTCCACACACAAATCTTGAATTGGAATTGCCCCATACAATAGATCACTAGAAATCCTATTAACATTTGCACAATGTCTTATGCTAAATGATTGAAATTGACTAACAATATTTTTTGTTTCTCCATGCAGTTGTTTTAACGTCTCTTTTTTAACTTGGTACATGAATTTCATCTGGTTGCACACAAGTTTGGAATTATTGAAGACTACAATTCCATTTGATCCATACTCCCTAATTGTTCCTAAGCCTTCTATCAATGAAATATAATATGCTTCATTGTTTGTTGTTCTTCCAGGTACATTCATTTTCCTTTGGAGGACTTTGTTCATCACAATATTGCATAGCACATAAGGAATCACTACTTGCCCTCAGTTGGGATGACAAGAAAATTCTATGCATAATGTCCATTTTTCAACCATGTTTAATGGGTTTTCTGATCCCTGTAAAAACCAAATTCAATCAAATGAATTTAATATATTTATACAGGTATTGTTAGGTTATGAAAAAGATCATTGTTTAGACAAATTTCTCGGAAGGCTAAGTAGCAAGAAAGGTTATTTCTACTTGGTTGGATGGTTGGAGAATTGCAAGAAGAAAAAAACTAGAGATCTCTATTTCAGCTCAACTACAAATATCTAATTCATTCAACTTAGTTTCAACTCAACTAAAGGTTGAAAGTATTTACTAATTTATTTTAATGTTCATTGCACAGATACAAATCTTTCTAATTCAACTTAGCTTCAAATCACCCAAGTTTGAAAGTATTTCTTAATTTATTTTTATTTTCATTCTTGGAAATTTAACACTTATTTTGCCTTGTTATAAAATTTGTTTATTAAAGCTATAATACATGTTTATTTATATGCCATACATGGGTCTATTTATATTCTTCTTTAAAAACTATAGTTAAGAAAGGAAAAGAAATGAAAAATGATAGACTGGTTTTATTCTAGTAAATTTAACACTTATATTACCTTGTTATAAAATTTTCTTACTAAAACTATAATACATGTTTATTTATATGGCCTAAATGGGTCTATTTATATATGCTTCTTTCAAAATATAGTTAAGAAAGAGGAAAACAAATAAAATGAAAAATGATAGAGCTAGTTTTATTCTAGTAAATTTAATATCTATGTTGCCTTCTTAAAATTAAAACACTAACATTAAAATTAAAACATCAAAAGTAGATGACAAAGCAATGCTAACACTCTAATTGGCTTCAATATCATACACCCAACAAAATAGAAATGAAAAAGATGTATCTCAAAAAGAAACTACTACTAAGAGGAAATACAAGAACCTTTAATTAAGTGTATTTTGTCTCATCTTAGGAAACTAATAATACCCATGTTCCAAGAAAATAGGGAAGCAAATTGAATTACACATAATTAAAAAGGAAACATAAATGAACATATAACAACAAAAGCAAGGAAAGTATGTTACCAAGAAGCATCAAGGTTGTTCTACGAGATAAATCAAGGTAGAACAAGTCAACCCAATAACATTAAAATTAAAACACCAAAAATAGATGACAAAGCAATGCCAACACTCTAATTAGAAACACAATAAAATTAAAATTAAAACACCAAAAATAGATGACAAAGCAATGCCAATACTCTAATTAACTTCAATCTCATACACCCAACAAAATAGAAATGAAAAAGATGTATCTCAAAAAGAAACTACTACTTGAAAAGAGCAAGTACAAGAACCTTCAATTAAGTGTATTTTGCCTCATCTTAGGAAGATAATAAGACCCATGTTCCAAGAAAATAGGGAAGAAAAGTGAAATACACAATGAAAAATGAAACATAAATGAACATATAACAACAGAAGCAAGAAAAGTATGTTAACAAGAAGCATCAAGGTTGTTCTACAAGATAAATCAAGGTAGCACAACTCAACCCAATAACATTAAAATTAAAACACCAAATATAGATGAAAAACAATGCCAACACTTTAATTAGAAACTCAATAACATTAAAATTCAAACACCAAAAATAGATAACAAAAAATTGCCAACACTCTAATTAGCTTCAATTGTGTTAGTCTTAGTATCTGAATACTTCCATCAGGGATCAAAACTCACTCTCTACATTTTCATAGTAGGGGTCCCATACTAAAAATTTTGCATCATTCCATTAGGTCATGATATATTGATCCACTGATGGTTGTTTTCTCTTCAGAAAATTTTTCCCTCATAGAGTATACTTGTTGATCCTTCTTCCAATTATCTTCAGTTATGGTTTCATAATCAATCTACAATTCATTTCATTAGGTCATAGGGCATGATTTCATTAGGTCTAGAGTTTCATCACCAAGGTCAAGAAACTGATTTCAAAGTGTAAATAAAGGTCAGAAAGGGTATGAGGATGATCAATAAATCAAGCATGATGGCTTGTAAGTCATAGCTACTAAAATTATTATCTTTTTAAACTAATGTAAACAGAGTATTTTAGTTTATTTGTATTTCATATATAATTTTAAGTTCCTATATGTAATAATTGATCTCAGCTGCACCAAAGCATTTCTCTTTGCTGCTAGACAGAGAAACACTACAAAAATTCAAGTCAAATTGAGCATTTATCCACCTGCAAAAATACAAGAAGGAAAAGGCATTGAAGGAGAACAAGAAACATTGAAAAAGTGGGTTTTTCAAATGAAAAATCAAAATCTTCTTTTATTTAAGCCCTCATACTTCATTTTCAAATTTATTATCTTCATTTGCCAAGCAAGAAGTGAAAAGGAGAAGAAAGAAAGGCGAGTTTGAGTGAGTTTGAGTGAAAAAAGCCCGGAGTTGTGTGTTTGGCAGAGAGGTGTTGCGCTTTTGGAGGCAGGTGCTATGGTTTTCACCCGGCACTGCGGTTTTCCCTGATTTTACTAGAACAAGAATGAACAGGCACTGCGCTTTTCCCAGAATTGACCAAAAACCTCCAAATCTTCTAGTAGACCTCAAATTTATTTTGCTCTCCATTATTACAAGTACATGTCCTTCATCTTGGTTTTGGGTTGCTAAATCTAAGTTACAAGCATCATTGGTCATTTGTAATCTCAAAACCCTAAATTCTCCATCATTGGTCATTTTTAATCTCAAAACCTTAAATTCTCCCTAATTCTACCTAAACCCTAACTCCTTCCTATTCCTCTTAGCACCCAGCCCTACAGTCCTAAAATCACCCTATCCCTTTTCCCTCTTTCCCACTATTCCTTCACATTCCCTTTTGTCTCTCTTCCCCAAGAGCTCAAGACACAAAACCCTTCTTCTCATTTCCCACTCCATTCATTTCCTAGTTGCAAGCCCATTTTCCATCCCCTCATTCCTCATTTCCATACACCTCAACCTTGAAAACATGGACCTGGAAGACCAAGACTATGAGGAGGAGAACACAGGCAGTGATACCTCAGCTGATAGAGCCATGCAACCAAGAAAACCACACAAGGGAGGCAGGATTATCAGAGAAGATCCATCAAACCTTAGGGAATTGCAGGCCTCAGAGTTGGCTGTCACATGCTTCAGATACCTTGGTTGCTATGAATTCTATGAACAGGTTGAGAGAGTGCAATATCACCCGGAGCTCACTAGACTTTTTGCAGCACATCTTCATGACAATAGGGTGACTCTTGCTGGGGTAACTTTCACCATTTCATCTTCTATTATTGCAGATGCTACTAGGATTCCTAATGTAGGGGAGAAGTGGTTCAAGTGCCAGGATCTAGATGAGTACTATTATGAACCTTATATCAAACCCCAGTAAAGAAATCAGGTGAAGAGATTGTTTCCTTTCAAGTTTCTTGAGAAAAAGTATGTCCCCATGATGAAAATCATCATGAAGTATTTCACTTGTGAGGGTTGGTTCTCCAGGATGTATACTTATCATATTAGGCTCCTCATGCATTTTTCTAGGGTGAGGATGTTAAACATCCCTTATTTATTTTTCAGAAGTATTGAGAAGATGGATTTTATTGTCCAAAGGAACCCTTACCCTCAGTAGATGAGTAGCCTTTATCGTTACTCCCTGATCAAGGTTATTGTGCTTCATTATCTTAGTCTCTTTAACATCCCTTGGGAGACCTTTATTTCTAATGAGATCTTCAGGGGTCCTCAAATTCCTCCACCAGTGCCTCAAGAAGCAGTAGGACCTTCTAGCCCAGCAAAAACAGATGAGGAGGCCAAGGAGACAAGAACTACTAAGGTGCATGTTTTCATGACATATCAAAGAGGCACTAGGAGATTATTTGCGGCAGATAGGCAAGTGTTCTCTCCACAGGATGTGGAAGGGGCCTTGCCTCCTTCATTAGCTCATAGGAAAATGCTATCTCCACAAGATGTGTAAGGGGCTTTGCCTTCTTCTTCAACACAGTAGGTACAGGTACAACGGCTACACAAAGGGAAGGAAAAGATGCCAGAACAGAGTCTTGACAATGACAAGGAAAGGAATTTTGACTTAATTAAGCATGATGAGCTGAAGCAGCATTATACTCGTCACGGAGTTGAATTCATTGACTTAGAGGCTCATGACAAAGAAACCATCAAGGACATCATCATACAAGGAAGGGAAGCTCAAGAACAAGCTTTGGCAAACAATTTGGAGAGGGCCAAATATGTTATCACATATTTGGAGAAATAAAACAAGCAATTGAGTGACAAACAAGTCCTCATGGAGCTAGAAATGCTTAATATAAAACAACAAAGTGGCAAAGAGGCGCCTCTCACTTTGAATCCTATTGAGAAGGAGATTGAAGAGGATAGAGAAACTTGTTAGAAAATTATATATTACAGAGCAATGGAACACATAAAATATTGTAGAAATATATACACATAAAACAAGAGAGACACAAATATACGTGGTTCACCCAGTTTGGGCTACATCCACGGAGACACAGCCAGTCCTTCTTTATTATATTATCTAGCAAACTAAAGAGATACAACCTACAACAGATCCGCTATAACACCCTCTTCGCTCTCAATCTCCTCTCTCTTCCTCACTCAGAATACAGATATGCATAGACGCAATACAATTCCCTCATATATAGTGAGGGGTTTCCTTCTAGGGTAAAAAACCCTAAATTAAACATAACTTCTACCGTCAGATCATCCGCCTAATGAACAGCCCAAATTGACTAGAAATTACTAGACTTTTACAAGGAAATTTTACATCTATTTTTTTCTTCGGGGGCGCTACTCCCGAACCCCCACCGGGGGACCGCTGGCCCCCAGACCCCCTAGCCAGGGGGATTAGCCCCCCCGGACCCCTGTAGGGGTGACAAGCCCCCCTCGCACCCCCCCGCATGAAGGGGTGTACAGTCTTACTAGGGTATACATCCGGCTGAGACATTTGAATACAAAAGATAATCAGGCTCCACACCCAACAAAACTTGGCTTGAGAGAGTCAACTTACACCTTGAGAAGCTGTTACAGAAGGCCAACAGAGATAATCAGATGATCAAACACATGGCTTATCATTACAGGACCCGAAACAAGATTTGCAATATGAGGGTCAAGAAAATGAAAGCTAGGCTAAGGCAAGCCTTGAAAGGAAAGAAAGAGGAGGATAGACTCAGAATGCTAGCTGAAGCCTCCTTGGCTCATCAAAGCACATGATGGTGGTGCTTCACACTAATTTTGGGCAATTTTTAAACAAATTTTTCCATTTGCAATTTTGAATTTCATTACACAGAAAAATTGCGCGCTTTTCCTAGGGGCACCCATTGAAGAAATGGATTGCATTTTTGGATTCATAGTGATGAGGACATGCACCCTAGCAAGTTTCAAAATTTTTGGGGCAGAACTGGTCCACCAAAAGGTCAAAAAAACACCCTAAAAATGACCTTTCTGCCACTTTTTGGACACATAAGCAACCTTGGGAGAATCAAGTTTTGAGGGGTAAAATGAGCTCCAAATGCCGAAATTCCAAGTGTTTTCGAAATTAGACTTGAATACCTTTCCAATGAGATATCATGAGCTCAATTTTTATGCCGGAAAGGTATCCAAAAGGGCCCTGAAATTGGTGTTGCGCTTTTCATAGTTTTTGCTCAAGGTTGTTATTTCTCCAATTTTTTACTATAATCATGGATTCTCTCTCATGGTGGATAATTTACCTATGTAAATAATGTCATGGCTTGTAAATATGATGGATAAATAGTAATAGAAGGTAGATTCATTGCTTAGGAGTTAGTTTGAGCCCAAATGAATCAGTTTTTCACTTTTAGAGGCAAGTTGTTGAGATGCCTATATTCTTGTTTTCTTGTTCAATGTTGGTTAGATTAGCTCCTCATCTTGAGGATTCGACCCCTGACGATGGGAGGAGGTTGAAACAATGCCTATATCTTCTTCTTCGTCCTCATTGTAGAGGGTTGGACTCAGTTGGATGCTTAGACCTTGATTGTACATCTTTGTAAGCAGTTTGGTAGGAGATTAATAAGAATTGCAGCTATTTTTATGGGATCCATGTGGTATGGAGTTTTAGTACAGTTTCTTCTTTTGTGATCATATGTTAGAATGTTTTGTATGTTTCATTAATCATTCCATTGCTTCTTAGTGAATGTTTTCAAGTTGATAGGCAGAATCCATCACAACACTGCTCTGCTTTGGGTAAATATTCACATTTATATGTTTTCTACTGTTTAAGAAGGATCCATGATTGTCACATGCCCTTCTTAGCTTCTCACCAGTCTTAAAAATCTCACCTCATCAAGCCCTAAAGTGCTAAAGCCTATGCCTACCTTGCCCCATAGAACACCCTGCATTTCTGACCTAATTTCCCAGACCTAAACTGCCCAACTCCTCCTGATCCAGCAAAACCTCTACAAAATCCAATCAAAACTCTCGAGCTACTATACCTAGCCTAAAATCCTTTACCTGATCCAGTCACCTTGACTGAGATCCATAAGGAGAGAGCCCTCTCCCAGCCTAGTAGGGCTAGCTACTTGGCTAAGCTTGGTTTGTGGTTACCCTAGCATTTCCTCCCTTCAGCCTGAGGTCAATCTAGGTGATAACATAGTGGCAACCATACTGGGGAAGAAATACTAATCACCCCGGTAATATCTTTCATTTAAATTCTTGAACTTTGGATTATGAGTTTTAAAATTTACTAGGTTGAAATAGAAAGTTGTAAAGAAATATAAAAAACTTTGAAATTTGAGCACACTAGATTCGAGAAAGTACACTAGAGCCAATCCTAATCCCAATCGTGCCCTAGTAGTGGATAATCCTAATTTGATTTCAAGAAGACTCAAAAATCAAGAAAGTTCAATCAGTCTCGTACCTTCAATAAAAGTAGATTCATGCCCTGACCAGTGGTTTTCTTTGGAAGACCTCCCATTTGATCTATCGTTTGACCTTTCCTTATTTAGAACCAGGTCTGAAAGTGCACTTGATGATATCATTCTAGACCCAGAGTTTATTGCAGATCTCGAAATTCAAAAGGAAAATCGGTCAATTGATGAGTATATCCTAAATTATCCTCAATCATCCCTTGCTACTGCTAAGATCCCTGAGTTTTCTGAAACAGCATCCACTACCCTCAATTCATCATTATTCCCATCAACCTCTGAAGTTCATTCCCAACCTCAGTTTATACCTACCCTTCCCCTTCAACCTATCATATCCTATCAAACACCTATTACCCCTACTTCTCCATCAACCACTCCATTAAACCCTAGTAGTCCAACCGTTGTTTCAAATCCACCTCGAGTCATGGCTTCCCAGTATGCACCCCTTGTTTTACCTCAGAATCTTGGTGATATGCCCGCTAATTACCAAAGTAAAATACCTCTTTTTGATGCCACTCAAAACATTACAGCTTAGCATCATGTTGATAGAATGAATGACTCTTTTGACCTTCATGAGGTTGAGATAGAAGATGTGACTATGAGATTGCTTGTACAAAGTTTTGGAGGTGAAGTTCAAAAATGGTTCAGATCTTTACCCGTAGCCTCTATCACCACTTTTCTAGTCCTACATAGGCAATTCCTAGATCGGTGGGAAGTAAAGAAGAATCCACTCCAAATTTTGTCTGAGTACAAAAACATCAAAAGGAATGTCGGTGAAAATGTGCAAGATTATTGTGTGAGGTTTAATGCAGTCTATAATGCTATTCCGACCAACATTAAACCACCAGAGGGGTTAGCCTTGCTCAAGTTTCCAGACAGTTTCGATGTTGATATGGCATATCAGTTACGGGAACATGATCCCACCACACTAGAAGACATGCAGAAGAACGTTGTAAGCGTAGAAGCGAATCTGTTGGCCAAAAGAGCAAGAATGAGATCTAAAAAGAGAGTGACCATAAAAGAGGAAGCATCTCTTTCATATGTTAAGATGGATACTTTGATCCGAACAGTGGAGAAGATGGTTGATCGGCTGACCATTACAGATAGACCTAAAACACCAATCAGGAATCCAAATTTTAGAGGACAGCAACAGCCCCAATTCTGGATCAAGCAGAGAGAACAAAAGGCACTGGACCAACCAACACAACAACAGAAAATGAGAACTCCTTTGCAGTGGAATAATGTTCAAGGAATGGAAGGAGAAGATGATGATGATGATCCGGTAATTGAAGTAAAAAAAAATTTCACTTCCCATGGTATGCCCATTTTTCTGACAGAAGATGAAGAATATGCAGAGGTTCCAAACATTCAAAGGGATGAAGATTACATATTAGAAAATGATGCAGTTTTGGAGGCTGAGTCCGATGATTATCAGTGAGGTTATATGAATGCTTTGACAGCACAATAGAGGCAGTATTCTTTAAGGAGAAGAGATGTACCAATCAATCCCATTGAGAAAAGAAGAGATCTGCAATCAAAGAATGACTCCATAAACATTCAGAAGAAAGGGAAAGAGCCTGCCGATCCGAGTTCTAGCAAAGTACCATCAACAAATAACATTGCAAATGAGAAGAATAATCAGCAAAATGCAGTGAAAGAGCAAGTAGAGAAGAAGGACCTTACTGTCAAAAAGGTAGAAAAAGTTTCATCCTTTAATTTAGAAAGTGAAATTGTTAAATTAAAAGTGACCATTCCTTTGACTGAGCTGGTAAATAATAGCAATTATAAACACCATGTGTCAATAATTTTGCAAATAGACCCTTTGTTAGACATGGTAAATGTCGAAGATGATCATCCTGAACTCATTTTTGGTCGACCTATAGAAGGTTAGTCTAAAGATAGTGAAGTTCCTCCCTTTTACCTAAGTCTTAGATTGCTTGAATACATTCTCCATAATGTCATGTTTGATTCCAGAGCTTCTCATAATTTGATTCCTAAATCCATTATGGAGAAGTTGGGCCTGGATATTAGCTGGAAATACCATGATTTGTACTCCTTTGACTCCGGTAGAGTTCGTTGCATTGGTCTTATCAAAGATTTGGTAGTGTCTTTAGATCAAATCCCAACCAAAAATGTTTTGATGGATGTGGTTGTTGTTGGTATTCCACTGTGATTCAGTATGCTTTTATCTAGATTGCGAGGTTCTAAACTCAAGGGCACTTTACAACTTGACTTCTCTTATGCTACCATTCCCGTTTTCGGTCAATTGAGAAAATTATACTGGGAAAAGAAAATGAAATACAAGATCACCAGCAAAGAGAAGCCACTTAATCATCCAATAAATGTTGTACATAATCATTTGTTTTGTACTCTGATAGCAGATTAAATGATGTAAATATTCAAATTGTAGAAGTAGATGATGTACCCAAAATTTTAGAGAATTTTAGGGCAGTCCTGTTATGAAACCAGCTCAAGAAAAGATAGAAAAGATAGATCAACGCCTTAGAATTCAGCCTCTTCGAGGGGGAAACCTCCTTTACATTACATAAATGAACAATTCTTGGATGATTCAAATGACAAAACCTCCTTTCTATATATAGGAATCTATGGAGTCACACTATAATCCAGCCGACCTAACAATAATAATATAAAGCCACAAAAATAACAATAGAGGGATTCTATGGGCACATTAATAACAATATGGGGGCAATGGGGGCACAACAATATAAATAAGGGGTATAACTACAATAGTAATGGGGTAATCACTAGTATTATAGGGACCCAACATGCCCCTCTCCTTCAAAAAAGTGTTGTCCTCAACGCTTGAGTAGTTCTGGATACTTCTGCATAAAATTCTCATCCTCCCATGTGGAATCTTCAGCGGATAAGTTCTTCCACTTGATAAGATACTCTGAAATTGATCGATTTCGTAGCTGTCGAGTTCTTGTTTCTGTGACTGCTTCCGGTTCCAATATAATTTTTCCTTCCTCGTCAAGTTCTGGCAATATTGTTTGAACTGGGAGCTTGTCGCCTATAACCTTCTTTAAACATGAAACATGGAAAACTGGGTGCAATCGAGAAGCTGCAGGAAGCTCCAATTTGTATGCCATAGTACCAATCTTTTGCAACACCTTGTACGGACCATAATACTTTGGTGATAATTTATTATCCTTCTTAGCTTGCTTGAGGGACATTTGCTTATATGGTTGTAGCCGTAGGAATACCCAATCACCTACATCAAAACTTCTTTCACTGCGATGTTGATCTGCCTGTTGTTTCATTCTATTTTGTGCCAACACGAGGTTATCCTTTAAGAGTTGGAGGACTTGTTGTTGATGTTCGATGTGATGTTCCACTGCCTGAACCTTAGAATTTTCTCTTAAATATGATGTGATGGATGGTGGTTGATACCCATAAAGTGCCATAAATGGGGTCATTTTTGTTGCTGTATGGAAGGAAGTGTTATACCACCATTCAGCCAGAGGCAACCATTTGACCCATTGTGTCTGTTTATCAGATACAAAGCAACGAAGATATCCTTCCAAACATTTGTTTACTATCTCAGTTTGCCCATCAGATTGAGGATGATAAGATGAGCTATGAGCTAACTGAGTACCAAGACAAGAAAATAATTCTGTCCAAAAATTTCCAGTGAAAATGGGATCTCTGTCACTTACAATAATCTTTGGGTTTCCATGTAGCTTTTGAATTGTTTCCATAAATGCAGTAGAAACTGTACTGGCTTTAAATGGATGTGATAATGCACAAAAGTGTGCATACTTGGTAAGTCTGTCAACTACCACCATGATGACACTCTTTCCCTCAGACTTGGGTAAACCTGTGATAAAATCCATTGAAACCTCCTCCCAACGTTGGCTTGGAATGGATAAAGGTTGTAATAGACCCGGTGTCTTAATTGTTTCAACTTTATTTTGTTGGCAAACCAAACATTCCGCCACAAACTTTTGAATATCTGATTTAAGGCCATCCCAAAAAAATTCCTTCTTAACCCTGTGGTAAGTTTTTAAAAATCCTGAGTGCCCTCCTAAGGGAGAAGTGTGCAATTCCATAAGAATCTTTTGTTTTAGCTGGGAATTCTTACAGAGGTATAAGCGATCTTTGTACCATAACGAATCATTTTTCCAGCTAAATGTATCAGACGTACTGGAATCTTGTTGTAACTTTCGAATAAGTGCCCACACTTCTTCGTCGTTCTTCCATTCCTCCCTTGCTTCGTTTATCCAATCTGGTTGGATAATAGAAATGGCACAAACAATGCTTCCACATTCTCATCCTTTCTTGAGAGTGCATCTGCCACCACATTTTGCTTCCCTTTTTTGTAGATGATTTCAAAGTCATAACCCAACATCTTTGTGACCCACTTTTGTTGCTCTTCAGAGGATAATCTTTGTTCTAAAAAGTATTTAAGGCTATCATGATCCGTTTTTACCTTGAAGTGTCTTCCCATTAGGTAGGGTCGCCATTTCTTAAGTGCATGGAGTATTGCCAACATTTCCTTCTCATAAATAGCTTTGCTTAAAAACTTTCCCTTGATTGGACGACTTTCAAAAGCAATGGGTCTTTCATCTTGCATTAGAACAGCACCAATTCCATTTCCTGAAGCATCACATTCCACAATAAAGGTTTTTGTGAAGTCCGGTGTAGCTAAGACCGGTGCTTGGCACATTGCCTCTTTAAGATGTTCAAAGGCCTTTGTTGCTTCCGGAGTCCATGAAAATGCATCTTTCTTCAATAATGTTGTTAGAGGTGCTGCTATTCTCCCATAATTCTTAACAAACTTGCGATAATACCCTGTCAACCCAAGAAATCCTCGCAGATGCTTTATGGATGTGGGGATTTTCCATTCCTTAATGGCTTTAATTTTGCTAGGGTCTACCTTAACTCCTTCATGAGATACAATATGACCCAAATATTCCACCTCCTGGACTCCAAAGAAACATTTGGATCTTTTTGCATATAATTGTTTCTCCTCCAATAGTTGTAGCACCCTGTCAACATGTTCAACATGATCCTTCCAAGACTTGCTGTAGATTAGTATATCATCAAAAAATACTAACACAAATTTTCTAAGGAATGGTTTGAAAATTGAATTCATCAAACCTTGAAATGTTGAAGGTGCATTGGTAAGGCCAAAAGGCATGACCAAAAATTCATAATGACCCTCATGAGTTCTAAATGCCGTTTTTGGAATGTCTTCAATCTTCATTCTGATTTGATGATATCCTGAACGAAGATCCAACTTGGTGAAGTAAATTGATCCATGCAATTCATCCAGTAATTCATCAATGACAGGAATGGGGAACTTATCTTTAATAGTGAGCTTGTTGAGCTCCCTATAATCCGGACACATGCGCCATGATCCATCCTTCTTGTGCACCAATACTACTGGAGCAGAGAAAGAACTTTGACTCGGTTGAATTATACCAGCCTCTAGCATTTCTGCAACCATACGTTCAATTTCACTTTTTTGGACATAGGGATATCTGTACGGCCTGATGTTTGGAGGAACACTTCCTGGAATCAGATGAATAGCATGATCATGATCACGCATAGGTGGGAGACCTTTGGGAGTCTCAAATACCTTGGAATGATTGTCCAGGACTTTTTGGAGATCTGGAGAAATAGATGATTCCAATGTGGAAACATCTAGCGAACATAATTGTGCAATTACACCTCTTTGCTCCTTTTTTAGAAGCTTTGTCATACCATTAGAGCTGATTATCTTTCCTGGTTTCCCTGCAATACCCCTTAATTCAACTTCCTTTCCTTCCACAGAAAATTTGATGAAAAGTTCTTGAAAATTAAAAGCTATTGTACCCAAGGATTGTAGCCATTGGACTCCTAGTACAACATCAGCACCTCCCATTGGAATGGAAAGCATTGGGCTAGTCAATACATATTCTCCCATGGATAGCTTGATATTATGGCACTTTCCAGAGCAATTTATTGTTCCTCCATTTGCAATCATCACTTGACACTCTGGTGCTGGATATAGGAAGCAATTCAATTCTTTTGCTACCCTACAATGAATAAAATTGTGGGTGCTTCCTGAATCAATCAACACTATTACCTTTTTCTTCTTGATTTGTCCTTCTATCTTGATGGTTTGAGGAGTGGTAATTCCCGCCAATGCATTACAAGATATGGTCGGATTTATTTGTTCTTCATCTAGGCTTTGTTCCTGGAGTATATCCTCTTCTTTTGACCTTTCTTGCTCCTTTTCTTCTTCCTCTTCACAATCTATGTAGAATAATTTCTTCTCAGCACACTTATGACCTTTAGTGTATTTGCTATCACAACTGTAACAAAGCCCTTTTGCTCTTTTTTCTTCCAATTGTTGTGGTGTCAACCTTATAGGTTGTGGAAGACTAGGGGCAACAACACTTCCGTCTTTATAGTTGTGAGTGGTATGCTTCCTGGTTGCCATAATTTTGCTTTCCATTTTTCTTGCTAACCTGAATGCCTTCTCTAATGAATCAGGTTCCCAAAGGCGAACATCATGTTGGATATTATCCTTTAAAGACCCTATGAACACATCAATCCTATGCTCCTCTGGAATATCTTTTACCCTTATGTTCAATTTTTGGAACTCCTCAATGTGCTCCATTATTGAACCCTTTTGTTTGAGACTTATCAATTGGCTAAAAAAAGTGTTGCTTTTTGTATCCTCATAATGTGCTATCAATTCTTCCGTAAAAATTGCCCAAGTGATAAATTGTTTACGAGAGCAAAGCCATTGATACCATACAAACTGATTTGGTTCCAAATATAAAGTTGCCATACGTACCTTTTGTGTGTTTTGCACATTATTGAGATCGAAGAATTGCTCCATCTGTAATATCCATGTGGCGGGATCCTTGCCATCAAACTTCCTCATATCGATTTTTGGAATATGGTGGGTCTTCGATCCAACATTAGAGTCTATGGAATCATGATTAACATTTCTTTTGTTCTCATCATGAGTTTCCTTTACTACCTTTTCACCATTAGTAAGTATTTCTTGTAAAAATTTGTCAAATCTGTCTTCAAATCTGCCATGTCTGTCTTCAAATCTGTCCTCAAATCTATCTTCAGATCATCCATCTTAGCTTCCATGCCCTTTATCTTAGATTCCACGCCATTTATCTTAGCATCTGTTAGCTTTTGTGAGCGTGACATTTGTTGCACTTGTTCTTGTAATTTTGATATATCATGTAGCATTTCTTCCTCTTCTTCATGAGTCATGCTAGAGCTTTCAGGTTCCTTACTAGGTGTTTGCATTTTCTTTCCTCGGGGCATCAGTTACCGATAATAATGCTTTACTATGCCCTTTGAATTTCTTCAAACCAAGCTTATGCAAAAATAAAAAAAAAAACTACACACCTTTTTTCACTTTGTAGAAGCCTGATATTGAATCTGATGTATCTCTGTAATTTCGAATCATCCAGTTCTGAAATTGCGACCTGTAGTAGCCTTCTATGTCCTCTTTCCAATGCCACTAGTCTGATCCAAATTGGATTCTCCAAGAAAGAGTTATGTACAATCTCCCACAGTGACATGATTATAGACTAGTTCAGTAGAGCGAACTTGTATGACGTGCCACGTGTCACTGTTTCAACCTTTGACTCTAAAAAATATATAAAAGAAACTACAGTCCGTCCTCTTTCTGTACCTTCTTACGAAATTTCAATCCGATGCTCAGAAAGAAAGTTATGACGATTTTCCCCAGGTCACCTGTTTTGAATGTAATTCAGGAGTCTGCAAAAAGACCAACTTCCTCAGATCATATCTCCGAAAATATTGCGCGAAAAGCTCTGAAATTTGGACCCAAGGTTCAGCGCGATTTTTTCTCAAATGGGTTTTTTTTGCGACTTCTGAAACGTCACAGAAAAAAATTTATAGCGAAAATTCCACGATGACCTGTTTGGAGCAGCGAAACCCTAGAATCCAAAGCTCTGATACCAAATGTTATGAAACCAGCTCAAGAAAAGATAGAAAAGATAGATCAACGCCTTAGAATTCAGCCTCTTCGAGGGGGAAACCTCCTTTACATTACATAAATGAACAATTCTTGGATGATTCAAATGACAAAACCTCCTTTCTATATATAGGAGTCTAAGGAGTCACAATATAATCCAGCCGACCTAACAATAATAATATAAAGCCACAAAAATAACAATAGAGGGATTCTATGGGCACATTAATAACAATATGGGGGCAATGGGGGCACAACAATATAAATAAGGGGTATAACTACAATAGTAATGGGGTAATCACTAGTATTATAGGGACCCAACAAGTCCTTAATCAGGAAAAAGAGAAAGTAGAAAGTTCTTATAAGTAGCAAAAGGTCAGTGTAGAGTAGAAAAATGAAGTAATCAGTCAAGGTAAGGAAACAGAATTTTAGCATCTAGAAGATGAAGCCGGCCTTTGGAGCATGGACTTTGATGGTGTTGTGGGTAAGGACAGTGCTAGTATAGGAATTTGGATTCACAGCCCTACTTTCCAGCCTACCAAAGTCCCAATTAATGTTAGAGTATGTTCTTACAAGTTGGCTTTTGATTGCTCTAACAATGAAGCAAAGTATGAGGCTTTGATTACAGGTCTT
Source organism: Pinus tabuliformis (assembly GCA_031772625.1). Lineage (NCBI taxonomy): Eukaryota > Viridiplantae > Streptophyta > Pinopsida > Pinales > Pinaceae > Pinus > Pinus tabuliformis. The sequence goes on from CM062808.1 coordinate 329,341,694, forward strand.
AAAATTTTGAAGAAACTGAATGCAAAAAGGATTTATGTCTATGGTGATTCAGAGCTGGTGATCAAACAGGTAAAGGGAGAGTATCAAGCAAAGCATCCGTAGATGAGAGCCTACAGAAATGTAGTCCTAGATATTTTGAGAATGTTTCCTGAATATACCTTGATAGCAGTACCCTGAACTCAAAACATTATTGCAGATTCACTCGCCACTGTTGCAAGCAATTTGAAGATCCCAATGAACTCCAACAACAAATTTGAAATTCATGTCAAACATCGGCCTGCTATTCTGGATAATTTAAGATATTGGCAAGTGTTTTGGGATGATAATGAAATCAATGCCTTTTTGCAAAATGAAGGAAAGTTCAAGAATGCTTCCATCAATGATCATTGTGATTCCGATGAACAAGAGATTGAGGTGAATCAAATGGAGTTATTACAGCTGAAGGATAACATTATTCCTAGAGGTCTCATACCCTTAGAGGAGCTTTTTTATTAGGATGATGTGGCTAGAAAATTGAGCTTGGTTCCTACCGACAAATGAGTTGAAGATGTCAATCTCGGAACAGCTGACAAGCCCAAGCTTGTAAAGTTTTCAAAAGCATTGTCTCCCGAGGTAAAAGCCCAACATGTTAGATTACTTTCTGAATTTTCTAATGTGTTTGCATGGGATTATTCAGATTTGAAGGTGTATGACAAGGATATAATTCAGCACAATATTCTTATCAAGCCAGATCAAAAGCCTTTCAGACAGAAGTTGAGAAGGATCAATCCAAAACCGCTGCTATCGATAGAAAAAGAGGTAAACAGATTGTTCAAAGCTGGCATCATTGTTCCAATCAGATTTTCTGATTGGATTTCGAATTTGGTCCCGGTACGAAAGAAGACTGGAGAAATAAGGTTGTGCATAGATTTCTGGAACCTCAACAAAGTATCCTTAAAGGATAACTATCCACTTCCAAAGATGGACCATATTCTGCAAAGAGTAGTTGGAGCATCACGGATGTCACTACTTGATGATTACTAAGGCTATAATCAGATCTTGGTGCATGAAAAATACCAAGATAAAACTGCCTTCACAACACCTTGGGGAACTTTTCAGTATGCCAAAATGCCATTCAGATTGAAGAATGTCGGAGCCACTTTTCAGCGAGCGATGGACATCGCTTTTGCTAATGAGAAGGATGTTTTCTTGGTTGTTTATTTAGATGATTTGACGATATTTTCTGGTTCTGATGATGACAACTTTCACCACTTAAGGGTTGTCTTTCAGTGATGTATAAAGTTTGGGATTTCTCTCAACCCCAAGAAAAGCCTTTTTGCAATGGACCGAGGATGCCTTGAAGTCATTCAATTTGGTAAAATTTGCTTTGACCATAGCCCCAGTCTTGATTAGTCTTCATTACACTCAAGATTTCATTATATTTTCATTTACATCCGAGCATACCATGGCTATGGTATTGATGCAAAAGAGAGATTAGATTCAGAAACCCATTGCTTTTTTCAGTAGGACTATTTGAGATGCTACCTTGCGGTATAATATCATTGAAAAACAAGCATTGGCTCTCATAAAAGCATTGAAGTATTTCAAAGTGTACATTCTGCATTCACACACCATAGCATATTTCCCTAATGAAATAGTAAAAGATGTTTTGATGCAAACTGATCCGGAGGGAAGAAGGGGTAAGTGGATAGTAGCAATGTTGGAATATGATCTGGAGATTAAGCCCACTAAACTGATCAAGGGACAAGGCTTAGCAAAACTGATGGCAGAATCAAATCTGCATGCTCTAGACATAAATCTCATAGAAGCAATGTCGGAGGATGAGGATGGTGACTCACTCATTCAAGTTTCAAAAATGTTTCTCCAATCACCGTGGTATTCTGATATATTTTATGTTCTTCAGCATCTTTCACCACCTCCTGGAATGTCAAGAAGCAAAGGTAGACCACTAAAACTCAAATCAGCAAAATTTTTCATTTTAAACAGTGCTCTTTTTTGGAAAGATCCAGGAGAGGTTCTTCTTAATTGTTTGGTTGAAGATGAAGCCCAGCAGGTGATGCATGATTTTCATAAAGGTGACTGTGGTGGTCATTTGTTTTGGAAAACAAAAACTAACAAAGTGTTGAGAGTAGGATATTATTGGCCAACTTTACTTTTAGATTTGTGTAAAAAAATGATGAGCTACTATGAATGCCAAGTTTTTCAATGAAAAAGGAAGCTGCTTCCTCTTCCTTTGAAACCAGTTGAAGTAAATGCACCTTTCCAGCAGTGGGGACTTGATTTCATAGGGGAAATCCATCCTATATCATCAGCACAACATCGATGGATCTTGACAGCTACTGATTACTTCACCAAGTGGATTGAAGCCATTCCGACAAGGCAGGCCATGGATACGGTAATTATTCAATTTTTAGAATCTAATATCCTGTCTCGTTTTGGTTGCCCTCACAAGATTATAACAGATAATGTAGTAGCATTTAAGTCCAAGAAAATGGTGGAGTTTTGCAACAAGTACAACATTACATTGGGTCATTCCACAGCATACTACCCGCAGGGCAATGGATTGGCTGAGTCATCAAATAAGTCCTTGGTGAATATAATCAAGAAAATGTTGGAGGAAAATAAGAAGAATTGGCATTGAAAGCTTGTTAATTCCTTGTGGGCCGATAGAGTGAGCAACAAGAAATCCATAGGTATGTCACCTTTTGAGTTGGTTTATGGTACTGATACAGTATTTCCTACGTCACTTGCAGTCTCAGTCATGAGACTACTACAGGAAGCTGGCAGCGAAGAGGATGATATTTAGCGAAGAATTAATCAAATGATTCACCTTTAGCAAACAAGAGAAGAGGTTTCTCAAAATACTTTCTGGTTGCAAGAAAAGATAAAGAAGATCTATGACCGTAAAACCAAAGCAGAAAAGTTTCAGCTAGAGGATGTAGTGCTACGGTGGGATGCACGAAATGAGGAGAAAGGAAAGCATGGTAAGTTCGAAAATCTATGGAAAGGACCGTACAAAATCTCAGCCTATCGAGGATAGAATGCCTTTTTGTTGAAGGAAATGGATGGTCAAGATTGTTCAGGAGGGCCAGTGAATGGTAGGCCCCTGAAGCACTACTACTTTTTAGATTGTTCCTTTAAGTTACACCACCTTCATTGTATATACCAGTTTGATTTCCATTGTAAGGTTTCAAGTACACTGTCATGAAGCTTGGGACCCAAAGTGAAGGCTATAAAGTTTAAACGATTAGTGTCAAGTTTGGTTGAGTTGGTTTATAGTCAAGTTTTGAGTCAGTTTGGTTGAGAGTCAGTGTTCAGTTGTATTGAGTCATTTTTCACTTTTTAGTTTTGACCGTATTGCCCAATGGATGAGGCACTTGGTCTACGGTGTTCTTGACACCTCCAAGGATCTGCCATCCCCAATAAGGCCAATGTTAGTGTCAGTATCTGCATAATTCCATCAGGGATCAAAACCCACTCTTTACATTTTCATAGTAGGGGTCTCATACTAAAAATTTTGCATCATTCCATTAGGTCATGATATACTGATCCATTGATGGTTGTTTTCTCTTCAGAAAATCTTTCCCTCATAGAGTATACTTGTTGATCCTTCTTTAGATTGTCTTCAGTTATGGTTTCATAATCAAGTTGTAGTTCATTTCATTAGGTCATAGGGCATGATTTCATTAGTTCTAGGGATTCCTCACTAAGGTCAAGAAACTGATTTCAAAGTGTAGATAAAGGTCAGAAAGGGTATGAGGATGATCAATAAATCAAGCATGATGGCTTGTAAGTCATAGCTACTAAAATTATTATCTTTTTAAACTAATGTAATTTTCACCTCAAAAACATGTTTTTGAGGTGAAAATAGAGTATTTTAGTTTATTTGTATTTCATATGTAATTTTAAGTTCCTATATGTAATAATTGATCTCAGCTACACCAGAGCATTTCTCCTTGCTGCTAGATAGAAACATTACAAAAATTCAAGTCAAATTGAGCATTTATCCACCTGCAAAAACACAAGAAGGAAAAGGCATTAAAGGAGAACAAGAAACATTGAAAAAGTGGGTTTTTCAAGTGAAAAATCAAAATCTTCTTTTATTTAAGCCCTCATACTTCATTTTCAAATTCATTATCTTCATTTGCCAAGAAAGAAGTGAAAGGGAGAAGAAATAAAGGCGAGTTTGAGTGAGTTTGAGCGAAAAAAGCTCGACGTTGCACGTTTGGCAGAGAGGCGCTGCGCTTTTGGCCAAAACAGACTGGCGCTGCGCTTTTGGAGGTAGGCATTGCACTTTTCACCCAACACTATGCTTTTCCCTGATTTTCCTAGAACAAAAATGAACGGGCGCTGCGCTTTTGGCAACAGACTGGCGCTGCGCTTTTGGAGGTAGGCATTGCACTTTTCACCCAGCACTATGCTTTTCCCTGATTTTCCTAGAACAAAAATGAACGGGCGCTGCGCTTTTGTCATGGCGCTGCGTTTCTGAGCGAAGGCGCTGCACTTTTACCAGGATTACCAAAAACCTCCAAATCTTCTAGCGGACCTCAAATTTGTTTTGCTGTCCATTATTACAAGTAAGTACATGTCCTTCATCTTGGTTTTGGGTTGCTAAATCTAAGTTACAAGCATCATTGGTAATTTTTAATCTTGAAACCCTAAATTCTCCCTAATTCTACCTAAACCCTAACTCCTTCCTATTCCTCTTAGCACCCAGCCCTATAGTCCTAAAATCACCCTATCCCTTTTCCCTCTTTCCCATTATTCCTTCACATTCCCTTTTGTCTCTCTTCCCCAAGAGCTCAAGACACAAAACCCTTCTTCTCATTTCCCACTCCATTAATTTCCTAGTTGCAAGCCCATTTTCCATCCCTTCATTCCTCATTTCCATACACCTCAAGCTTGAAAATATGGACCTGGAAGACCAAGACTATGAGGAGGAGAACGCAACTAGTGATACCTCAGCTGATAGAGCCATTCAACCGAGAAAACCACACAAGGGAGGCAGGATTATCAGAGAAGATCCATCAAACCTTAGGGAATTGCAAGCCTCAGAGTTGGCTGTCACATGCTTCATATACCTTGGCTGCTATGAATTCTGTGAACAGGTTGAGAGAGTGCAATATCACCCGCAACTCACTAGACTTTTTGCAGCACATATTCATGACAACAGGGTGACTCTTGCTGGGGTAACTTTCACCATTTAATCTTCTATTATTGAAGATTCTACAAGGATTCCTAATGTAAGGGAGAAGTGGTTCAAGTGCCAGGATCTAGATGAGTACTATTATGAACCTTATATCAAAACCCAGTATAAAAATCAAGTGAGGAGACTGTTTCCTTTCAAGTTTATTGAGAACAAGTATGTCCCCATGATGAAAATCATCATGAAGTATTTCACTTGTGAGGGTTGGTTCTCTAGGCTGTATACTTATCATATCAGGCTCCTCATGCATTTTACCAGGGTGAGGATGTTAATCATCCCTTACTACTTGTTCAGGAGTATTGAGAAGATGGCTTTTATTGTCCAAAGGAAGCCTTACCCTCAGCAGATAAGCAGCCTTTATCATTACTCCCTGATCAAGGTCATTGTGCTTCATCATCTTAGTCTCCTTAACATCCCTTGGGAGACCTTTATTTCTCATGAGATCTTTAGGGGTCCTCAAATTCCTCCACCAGTGCCTCAAGAAGTAGGAGGACCTTCTATCCCAGTGAAAACAGATTAGGAGGCCAAGGAGACAAGAACTACTGAGGTGCCCGTTTTCATGACATATCAGAGGGGCATTAGGAGATTATTTGCAGTAAATAGGCAAGTGTTTTCTCCACGGGATGTGGAAGGGGTCTTACCTTCTTCATCAGCTCATAGGCAAATGCTAGCTCCACAAGATGTGGAAGGGACTTTGCCTTCTTCTTTAGCACAACAGGTACAGTTGCAACAGCTACACAAATGGAACGAAAACATGCCAGAACAAAGTCTTGATGATGAGGAGGAAAGGGATTTTGACTTGACTAAGCATGATGAGCCGGAGCAGTGTTATACTCGTCACGAAGTTGAAATCATTGACTTAGAGGCTTCTAACGAAGAAACCATCAAGGACATCATCATACAAGGAAGGGAAGCTCGAGTACAAGCTTTGGTGGACAATTTGGAGAGGGCCAAATATGTTATCACATATTTGGAGCAAGAAAACAAGCAATGGAGTGACAAACAAGTCCTTGTGGAGCTAGAAATGCTCAAGATGAAACGACAAAGTGGCAAAGAAGCACCTATCACTTTGACTCCTATTGAGAAGGAGATTGAAGAGGATAGAGAAACTTGGCTTGAGGGAGTCAACTTGCACCTTGAGAAGCTATTACAGAAGGCCAGCAGAGACAATCAAATGATCAAACACATGGTTTATCATTACAGGACCCGAAACAAGATTTGCAATATGAGGTTCAAGAAAATGAAAGCTAAGATAAGGCAGGCCTTGAAAGGAAAGAAAGAGGAGGATAGAATTAGAATGCTGGCTAAAGCCTCCTTGGCTCATAAAAGAATATGATGGTGGTGCTTCACACCAATTTTGGGCAGGTTTTAAACAAATTTTGTCATTTGCAATTTTGAATTTCATTACACAGAAAAAGTGCCCGGTGGCGTTGTGCTTTTCCTAGGGGAACCCATTGAAGAAATGGATTGAATTTTTGGATTTGGAGTGATGATGACATGCACCCTAGCAAGTTTCAAAAGTTTTGGGGCAGAACTGGTCCACCAAAAGGTCAAAAACACCCTAAAAATGACATTTCTGCCACTTTTTGACACACAGAAGCAACCTTGGGAGAATCAAGTTTTGAGGGGTCAAATGAGCTCCAAATGTAGAAATTCCACGTGTTCTGGAAGTAGACTTGAAGGCCTTTCCAATAAGCTATCATGGGATCAATTTGGATGCCAAGAAGGTCTCCAAAAGGGACTTGAAATTGGTGGTGTGCTTTTGCCCAGTGGCACTGCGCTTTTCACAATTTTTGCTCAGGGTTGCTATTTTTCCTATTTTTATTGTAATCATGGATTCTCTATCATGGTGGATAATTTACCTATGTAAATAATTTCATGGCTTGTAAATATGATGGATAAATAGTAATTTAAGGTATATTCATTGCTTAGAAGTTAGTTTGAGCCCAAATGAATCAGTTTTTCACTTTTAGAGGCAAGTCGTTGAGATGCCTATATTCCTATTTTCTTGTTCAATGTTGGTTAGATTAGCTCCTCATCTTGAGGATTCGACCCCTGATGACGGGAGGAGGTTGAAACAATGCCTATATATTCTTCTTCGCCCTCATTGTAGAGGATTGGACTCAGTTGGATGCTTAGACCTTGATTGTACATCTTTGTAAGCAGTTTGACAGGAAATTAATAAGAATTGCAGCTATTGTTATGGGATCCATGTGGTATGGAGTTTTAGTACAATTTCTTCTTTTGTGATCATATGTTAGAATGTTTTGTATGTTTCATTAATAATTCCATTGCTTCTTAGTGAATGTTTTCAAGTTGATAGGCAGAATCCATCACAACATTGCTCTACTTTGGGTAAATATTCACATTTTTATGTTTTCTCCTATTTAAGAAGGATCCATGATTGTCACATGCCCTTCTTATTTTCTCACTAGTCTTAAACATCTCACCTCATCAAGCCCTAAAGTGCTAAAGCCTATGCCTACCTTGCCCCATAGAACACCCTGCATTTCTGACCTAATTTCCCTGACCTAAATTGCCCAACTCCTCTTGATCCAGCAAAACCTCTACAAAATCAAATCAAAACTCTCAAGCTACTATACCTAGCCTAAAATCCTTTACCTGATCCAATCATCTTGACTGAGATCCATAAGGAGAGAGCCCTCTCCCAGCTTAGTAGAGCTAGCTACTTGGCTAAGCTTGGTTTGTGGTTACCCTGGCATTGCCTCCTTCAGCCTGAGGTCAATCTAGATGACAACAAATCGCATGCACCCAACAAAATAGAAATGAAAAATATGTATCTCAAAAAGAAACTACTACTTAAAAAGAGAAAGTACAAGAACCTTCAATTATGTGTATTGTGCCTCATCTTGGGAAGCTAATAAGACCCATATTCCAAGAAAATAGGGAATCAAAGTGAATTACACATAATGAAAAAGGAAACATAAATGAACATATAACAACATAAGCAAGGAAAGTATGTTATCAAGAAGCATCAAGGTTGTTCAATGGCAATGATATCATCATATTTTTCATTGGTGTCCTCTTCATTGATCAAATTTTTTAGTTTATCAATTAAAATATTATGTGCTAAGAAGATGGGGATATGATACTAGCATTAATGATAGGTGCATCATTTTGTTGGGTGTGGAGCCTGATTATCTTCTTGATTAAGAGGTATCACCACATTGGACCCCTTTTCTTAATGTGGCAACAACTTCGTTGCTTTATTTGTGCCGCCAGGGGGGTCCAAGGGGGGCGATGACGATTATTTGGAGCCCCCTTGGTTGAAGCTAAGAATAGATGTAAATTTCCCTTATAAAATGTTGTAATTTCGTAGTCAATCTAGGCCATTCATTAGGCGGAAATATAATGGTAGAAGTTATGTTTAATTTAGGGTTTTTTTTCCTAGAAGGCAACCCCTCACTATATATGAGCAAATTGTATTGTGTCTATTTAGGTGTGTATTCTGAGTGAGAAAGAGAGAGGAGATTGTGTGAGAGCGAAGAGGGAATTACAACGGATCTGTTGTAGGTTGTATCTCTTCATTTTGCTGAATAATATAAAAGGAAGGACTAGTTGTTTCTACATGGACATAGCCCAAATTGGGTGAACCACGTATATCTGGGTCTCTCTTGTTTTATGTGTTTTCTATGTTTATATTTCTGCAATATTTTATGTGTTCCATTGCTTTGTAATATATAATTTTCTAACACATTTCTTGTTCTTTGGCGCTACATCATATGCCCCTATTCTCTAAATAGAACATTTTGATCGAGTAGGGGCTCTTGATAATTGTAGGGCTTCTCTTTAGAGCGTTTTGGTGCATTTGGACCATAGTTCTACAAGATAAATCAAGGTGGAAAAGTCAACCCAATAACATTAAAATTAAAACACCAAAAATAAATGAAAAATCAATGCTAACACTCTAATTAGCAACCCAATAACATTAAAATTATAACACCAAAAATAGATGACAAAGAAATGTCAACACTCTAACTAGCTTCAATCTCATGCACCCATCAAAATAAAAATGAAAAAGATGTATCTGAAAAGGAAACTACTACTTGAAAAGAGCAAGTACAAGAACCCTCAATTAAGTGTATTCTGCCTCATCTTAGGAAGCTAATAAGACTCGTGTTCCAAGAAAATAGGTAAGCTCGAAGTGAATTACACATAATTAAAGGAAACATAAATGAACATATAACAACAGAAGCAAGGAAAGTATGTTAGCAAGAATCATCAAGGTTGTTTTACGAGATAAATCATGGTAGAACAAGTCAACCTAATAACGTTAAAATTAAAACACCAAAAATAGATGACAAAGCAATGTCAACACTCTAATTAGAAACCCAATAATATTAAAAATTAAAACACCAAAAATAGATGACAAAGCAATGCCAACGCTCTAATTAGCTTCAAACTTATGCACCCAACAAAATACAAATGAAAAAGATGTATCTCAAAAAGAAACTACTACTTGAAAAGGGAAAGTACAAGAACCTTCAATTAAGTGTATTCTGCCTCATCTTAGGAAGCTAATAAGACCCATGTTCCAAGCAAATAGGGAAGTAAAGTGAATTACACATAATGAAAAAGGAAACATAAATGAACATATAAAAACAAAAGCAATGAAAGTATGTTACCAAGAAGTATCAAGTTTTTTCTACAAGATAAATCAAGGTAGAACAAATCAACCCCATAACATTAAAATTAAAACGCCAAAAATAGATGACAAAGCAATGTCAACACTCTAATTAGCAACCCAATAATATCAAAATTAAAACACCAAAGGTAAGTATGGAAAGGTAGGTAAGTATGGAAAGAGTAGGTAAGTTATTATCTTTTATAGTGTTATGGTTGTATCCCCATTAGGTCTCTAAGGTAAGAATGTAATTATATTTCCCCTTAAGTCAAACTTGTTTTGGGTGGTGAAAGCATTTCTACACGGGCTTATCTTGAGGTGTTGGATATAATTGGTACACTGTTAAAATCATTGCCATTATAGATCATAAACCCAACCAGTGACCAACAAAAGTAATGTTATTCTTATTCTCCAAAATAGGAACCTCTTATTCTTGGAATTCTCCAAACATATAACATTATAGAGATATATGGCAATAAAGGGCCAGCTGAAATTTGTGTTCAGAAGGAACACACACATTCACAAGGATAGGTATGGTGTGTCTTACACTAAAATGAAAGATGGAAATGAGAAACTTGATGTTATACACATATCTAAGAAATATAGTCTTCGGAAATCTTGGATACATTCAAAAACATGGGAACAATTTAAGGAACATTGTTTCAATATCAAGAGTAACAAACATATCAATGGTGTTAAATTGATTGATTTTAACTAGTATTGGTATACCATTGAATTCAATCATAGTTTTTACTTTTTGCATCAAGACATACTTTTCGAGTGGGAAACTTATGATATTCATGATGGTATGATTATGTTAAATGAAGTGGAGCTCATTTCCAATGAATTGGTTATGGGGACAGTCATCAACAAAGAATAAATGTTTGAAACTATGCTTTCGAAGGAGTACCACATAAATGAGTTGTATGCACCCTACATATTCGGAAATAAATATAACATTTCATGGAATGTGAGGCTTTTTTCCTTCCTAACGACCATACCCCTTCTATTACAGATCAAGGGATTGGTTAATCCATTAGCTCTATGCATAGTCATTATTATGATTGTAGATTTAGTAAGGACCCCTTTGCTGAAACTATACAAGCATTTCATGTCTTATTTAACCCCATAAAACCCATTTATGTGGTACTCCAAAATAGGAACTTTTTATTCTCCAAAATAGGAACCTCTTATACATGGCATTATAAACTTTTCCTTTTTTTTGAATTACGAGCTTTAAAATGGAAACTGCAAACATCCATTTCAAATGGAAATAAGAAATAGGAAATACCAGTATTTCAAATGGAAGGAGAAAACACCAATCAAGAAACCGAGGGATGTGAAATAGATACAATAACAATACAACGCACAAATTTCCCAAGAGAATGAAAAACATTAAGGATCAACATACAAATGTAGGTATATTTCTCAAAATATCGTTTACATTGCATCAATGGGTTACTAAAATCTGACATGGGTCGAGATATATGTGGTCGGAGTTTTAATACAAAGGTTTTGGTTGGTGAAATATAGCATATGGGTATAATTCCATACCATATGGTTTCAACAAATAAAAACGACCAACACATAGTATTTCAACGGAAGCATTATAATGTCATTCAAGTTTATCTATATATATATATATATATATATATATATATGGTCAAATGTTATTCGACCACCGCCACAGACCTTATCATATAGTTGCAACAAACCTACCATATTTATATTATATGTTCTTTCTGTTCTTAGATTTTATTTTTTTACCAGAGAAAGGAGCCTTGCGCGACTTACTTGGTCAGGACAAGGAGTCTGAACAAGGAGTTTGAGAAAGATGCCACTAATGAGTGAAACTAACCAAAATTCCTCTAGCATTGCTCTACAAAAAAAAAACATTATAAAAAAATCTTGTCAAAAATTCCTATAAAAAAAAAATAAAAAAATAAAAAATTACAAATAAACCTCATAGCGCTCGACTTCGACTTGCCTCAAACCAACAACAATCACAACATAGAGTAGTAACAACGCTCAGATCAACCAACCACAATCAAAACACAGAGCAGTAACAATGCTCGAACCAACAAACCATATTCAGAAATTAACAGAGTAGAAAACTTCGCAGCAGGGTCTAGACAGTCATATATATATATATATATCTATATATATATATATATCTATATATATATATATATATATATATATATATAGATATAGATATAGATATAGATATAGATATAGATATAGATATAGATATAGATATAGATACAGATACAGATACAGATACAGATACAGATACAGATACAGATACAGATACATACATACATACATAACAATGCTCGAACCAACAAACCATATTCAGAAATTAACAGAGTAGAAAACTTCGCAGCAGGGTCTAGACAGTCATATATATATATATATATCTATATATATATATATATATATATATATATATATATATATATATATATATATATATATAGATATAGATATAGATATAGATATAGATATAGATATAGATATAGATATAGATACAGATACAGATACAGATACAGATACAGATACAGATACAGATACAGATACAGATACATACATACATACATACATATAAGTTTTTGCTGCCAAATAAATAATTCGGTCAAAAACAATAGTTCGGCCAAATAAATAGTTAGGCTAAAACATTTATTTGGTTGAATTATTTATTTGACCAAACCAATTTTTTGCCAATTTTTTCAACTTCGGCAAAAATTTCATTTAACATCCAACATTAGTCTAAATGGATGAAAGTTCGGCTGAACGTTAGTATAATAGTTTAACCAAATAAATTTAGAAAATTCAGCTGAAAAAAATAAATAAATAAATGACATGAAAAATAAAAAAAAATCGGCCAAAAAATAGAGATTGTGAATTTTTCGGGGGCATTTCTCACAAAAGTGTAACCCAACTTCACGTTTTCACCTAGTAATCAATCAAGATATTTATTATTTGTTAGTGGTAACCTTTTACTAATTGGATACTTTTCTTTTTTTTCATTTTCAAAAGAATTTGACTACCAATTAGCCATTAAACTTCCAACATAGGGCAATGTGAAGCAATTTATAATGGGATTAGCCTCTAAATGGCATTGACCTTCATCTATAAACAACAAGTAATACCCCTTCCTGACCCAATTGATGTAAATATATGTACAATGATATTTTGGATGGTGAGTCAAATACATGCAACTAATAGGCCAATGAGTTGAGGTATATTTTTTGTAAGGTCTTAGTACCTAAGTGCTATGCTCCCAGTCATAGCACCCAATCCCATGGTGGAAAAAAAAGGGCTAAGCACGAAGGGGTTTGGAATATCGTGACCTTATAGTTCCATAGAATTTGTTTTAATAAAAGTTTCGATAGATTAAGGGTCTAATATTTTATCACTTAAGCACTATACGGGTGGTCACAGGCAACAGTCATATGAGAAAGGAAATGATAAATGGGGCTAAGCAGGAAGGAGCTAAAGGCATCAAAATTTTGTGATATTGTAATGTCTCACCTAATAAAGTTACGATATGTTAAGGCTCTCATATTGCAGTACAGTGTGTTAAAGGATGAATGGGTTGGAAATTAGAGAGTAAATGCATGCAGAAGAGTTGGTGTCGCAAGATTAATGGCAACTATAGAGATCACTGGGTCAAGGCGACGAGGACTGTGATTCTCAGAAAATAATTGTTAGGTTTGTCTCAATGTTGAAAGAAAGCCACCTATGATCTCTTGTGCACACCTTATAGAAATAAATTAAGAAGAGAGAAGCCATGTTGAAGTATATTCAAGTTATGTGAGCCATGAAAAAGCATGGGGAGATTCAGTGGAGTATGTAGGTGGACTAATATTGAATTCTTAGCATGGAGAATCACACAGGGAGTTGGTGAAGTGAAGGATCCCGTTCTCATGTTTTAATGTAGCGGAAGAATTTGTGAAAAGAGACGCAAAAGAAGAATGGAGTGCCATGCCAGGAGTATACTCTCGGGTAGTGTGGATGGCGACAGAGACAACATTGAGCTCAGTGAAATAGAGGAACAAAACTTAGGATTTCCATTGAGAAACTGGGGGAATACAATATTGTTGTGTATGTGTTGAAGAGAGTGGAGCAGAGTGTGTGAAAGTTGAACAACTGGCCCAAGTGTTGAACTGAAGTAGAGTGTTGCAGATAACCTATGAAATAGAAGGCCGAAATCATAGTATATGCAGTTGAGAGCAAAAGGATGAGTACAATGCTGAAGAGAGTGGAGTAGAGTGTTCGAAAGTTGAACAACTAGCCCAAGTTTTGAATTGAATTAAAGTGTTGCAGAGAGTCTGTGCAATAGAAGGCCGCGAGAAGAGAATATTTGGTTGAGAGCAGAAAAATGAGTACATTGTGTTGCTGCAAAGTGAGCAGAGAATAGGGTGTTGTCGTGTGAGGTTGAAAGAGTGTGGAATAGTAGATGACCAAGAGAAGAAGTATGATACTGCAGTGAACGAGATTGGTATTTCTCTGTATACTTAATATCCCATGTTTTTAGTTTGAAAATTGTATGAAAGGTAGAACAGTGGCTAGAGCAGGTGGTGGCCTGCATTCATAAGAGGTTTGTGGGGGTCGATGCCTCCTGTGAGTGGATGCTCACAAAAAAATTTACATAATTAAGTAGGTTCTTAATTTACATCATAATAGAAAACAAATTGGTGGTTTTTTCCCTTTGGGTTTCCACGTAAAAGTACTCGTGTCAATATGTGTATGTTTCTCATGTGATGAATTGTATATACATGTGAATGCCTTATCTTCTTGATTATTTGTATTGTGTATGAGAGCTCCCACAAGTAAGTAACCATAGTGAAAAGAGTTAAAGATTTAAAATTGTAAGAAATTCATTATTACTGATTCATCCCCCCCTCTCAGTAATTCCTTATTCCAACAATTGGTATCAGAGCCAAGTTCCTTTAGGAACAGTATAACCACTGGAAGATAGGTCCATAAGGAATTATGTTTAGAAAAGAGGCTCAAGATGCTTACTCAAGCAAGATACCAATCTTTGATGGGACAAACTATGTCTTCTGGAAAGGTAGGATGGAAGCCTATATTATGTCTCTAGGAGTAGATATTTGGAGCTCTGTACTAGTAGATTATGATGTCCCTCCCACTAATGCAGATGGTAAAAAATTGTATGGAAATAATGTTAAAGCCAAGAATTCCATTCTCTTTGGCCTTAGTCAATCTGAACTCGTAAAGGTTATGCACTGTAATTTTTCCAAGGAAGTGTGGGTGAAGCTCAATCAAAGTCATGAAGGAGATGATAAAGTCAAGTAGACCAAACTTCAAACCTTCATAATGAGGTTTGAAAGCTTAAAAATGAGTGAAGAAGAAATCATATCAAAATACTTCCTCAGAGTTGATGAAGTAACCAATATGATTAGAGGACTTGGTGAAGAAATTAAGGAAGATGCGATTGTTCAAAAGGTCTTAAAATCCCTACCCATGAGATTTAATTCCAAAGTCTCCACTATTGAAGAAATGGATAAGTTAAAGAATCTCAAGATGGACCAGTGGCTTGGTACTCTCACATCGTATGAGATTAGAATAGGAAAAGAGAAATATGAACCCAAGGATGCAACTTTAAAAGTGTCCAAGAAGGCCAAGGAGCACAAATATCATCAATATTTCTCTAGTTGTGAATCTGATTAGGAGTTGGCTCAATTTTCCAAGAAACTAAAGTGTGGCTTAGGAAAATATAAAGGGAATTTTCCCTTTAAATGTTTTGACTGTGGGAGAGTTGGACATTTTTCGTCCAAGTTCCCTTACAAAGAAAGTACTGAAAAGGAATATGATTAGAAATTTAGAAAGAAATATCAGAAACGTAATAAGAAGAAGTTATATTTGAAAAAGGGGCTCTACTCCAAAGAGGATAGTTCAGCACGAGAGTCAAATAGGGAAAACTCTTCAGACTTTATGATTCAGATAAGTATTTACTTATGGAATTTGGAGCGGAGTCTAAGAAAAAAATATTACTGAATCTGAAGAGGAAGAAGGAGAAGAAGGAATAGTGGACTTTGAAGGGAAACTAATCAGTTCCCTTGATGAGTTAAAGAAGGCAAGGAGAAAGAACAAACATCTTAAAGAACACATACAATGTGCTAAAGAAGGTATGTACAACTCTGAGAATGAGGAGGTTTTTTATAAAATAAAAAAAAAAAAAAAAATTGAAGAATCCATTAAAAGCAAAGATAGTTTATCCCTTCTACTAGAAGAGAAACAAGGAATATGTGAGAAACTAGAAGAAGAGAACAAACATTTAAAACATGAGTTTTTAGAGGTAAAGAAGGAAACGATCTCAAAATCATGCAAAGATGAAATTATGTCCCTGAAATTCAAACTCGAAGAAGCTAAATGAAAGGAAGAAGTTCTTCAAGATTTGAGCCATGAATGGGAAGAGAACTATCAGAGTCTCAAGGCAGAGGTTGTCTCTCTAAGAATGGATTTTGAGAAAATGAATACCAAGAAAGGCATAAATGAAAAAATTGTAGAAGGAACAAGAAAACTAGATCAGATTCTAAGCATCTAGAGGTCTTCAGGAAACAAAACAATCTTGGGATACTCGAGACCACAAGAATCTTCTATGGGAAAGATGAACTTCAGGTCCACGGGATTTGAGGAACCTCAGATCTATGAAAATATGTATCAATAAATAATCATTCAAGACAAAAAGGGAGAAGCCAAAGAGGAGCCCATCACTGGAATAATAACTCCATATACCCCAAGGAACCACACCAATAGAGAATGAATCAATTATCAAGACAACAGAAGTACCTTCATGCACATACTCATGAACCTTCCAACTTCAGGTACTCTCATTTATTTCATGGTTATTGTTATAAATATCACATCTTTGGACATAAGGTTGTTTATTGTAGAAAGATCAAAGTTGAAAGAGATGAAAATTTTAAATACAATCAGTATCAGAATTTTAGATCTCAAAACTTTACTCTCAGAAATTGAAATTCCTTCTCTCCCCTAATGAATGATGTTGAATGTTTCAAATGTAATAAATTTGGGCACATGAAATGTGAGTGCAGAAGTAGGTTTGAGTATTCATCTAAGTCTCAGAGCACTTGGCAACAATATTTTCGAAAAGATAAGGAGAATTGGAAACGAAAATATGGAAAGAGCATGGAATGTGGACTTTCTCTATCAGCACATAGTCAAGAAAACAGATGGTATATGGATAGTGGTTGCTCCAATAATATGACTAGGGATAAGAATAAGTTTATGTTGCTAAAATAAAAGTACAAAGGGAACAATTTCACATTCGGCAACAATGCCCCAGCAAGAATTAAGGGTAAGGGCATAGACAATCTTGATGAAAAGACTAAAGCCCAAAATGTGTTGTATGTGGAAGGTCTCAAGCATAATTTTCTTAGTGTAAGTCAAATGTGTGATAATTGATTTAATGTGACTTGTCGATCCAAGGATTGTTGGTGGGAAAAGTAGTCATAACTCACAATAATGTATATGTGTTTGATGACGCTGGAGTAAGCTACTATTTGAGCAAGTTGAGTGAAGCCCGGTTATGGCACAAGAGACTTGGTCATATTAATTTTGATAGTTTGATAAAAGTCAGCAAGCTATGAGTTGTAATAGGTCTATCAATACTTTCAAGGCCTGATAATTCAATCTACAAGTCATGTCAATTTGGTAAGCAGACTAGGACTCATTTCAAGACAAAAGTGTTATCTTCATCTAGACCACTGGAGCTAATTCACACAGATATTTTCAGCCCAACTAGAGAAAAAATCCTAAGAGGAGAAAGGTATTGTATGTTGCTTATTGATGATTTTACCAAGGCCACTTGGATAGTGCTCTTAAAGGAAAAATCAGAAGCATTTAAACACTTTATAAAATTTAATGCTCAATTAGAAAATGAGAAAGATCTCAAAATAAAATGCTTAAGATAAGACAGAGGAGGAGAATACACTTCAAGATAATTTGAAGAATTCTGTGAAGAGCATGGCATAAGGAGGAATTTTGTGGCTAGAACTCCACAACAAAATGTAGATGAGAGAAAGAATAGAAAAATCCAGGAAATGGCAAGAGCTATGATGGATGAATCATATGTACCTCTCACCTTCTAGGGAGAAGCGGCACAAGTAGCACTGTACCTATCAAACAGAACACAACTCAAACCTAATAGTGATAAAACTCCCTATGAGTTATGGAAGGGAATATCTGCATCAGTTAAACACTACAGGGTGTTTGGGAAAAAATTATTTATCGAAAGGAATGATAAAAATCCTAGAAATTTTGATTCACGTGCTAATGAGGGTATATTACTCAGGTACTCTCCTTAAAATAAAGGATACAAGTGCTACAACAAACGAATAAAGAAGGTTGGGAATTGCATTGATGTAGTAGTAGATTAAATAGCTTCACAACCTAAGTCCTCCAAAGGAAACATGAACTTAGATGGAGAAGATAGTTCAAACATCAGGCCCTCAGATCAAGATGAAATAGACTTAGATAACGAAGACGTGGAAATGAGCACAACTCCAAGGCCCAAAACGCTTTCCATGTATGTACAGAAAGAACACCTTGATAGTTAAATTCTTGGAGATCAAAGACTTGGTGTTCAGACCAGGAGGAAATTTGTTGGAAGTTCAAGTTGTGAAAATCTTACTCTACGATCTCAAGTTGAGCCTAAAAACCTTATCGAGGCAAGTGAGGACAAGTTTTGGGTGAGAGATATGAATGAAGAACTTGATTAAATTGAGAAGAATGACACTTGGGAGCTTGTTCCAAGACCCAAAGAGAAGAATGTCATAGGTAAAAAATGGGTCTTCCAAAATAAGCTAAATGAGTAGGGTTGAGTAATTAGGAACGAGGTTTGATTAGTTTGCAAAGGGTATGCCTAGATAGAAGGGATAGATTTTGAGGAAACCTTTGCATGAGTAGCTAGACTGGAAGCTATCAGAATTTTTCTTTCATTTTTATTTCATAAAAACATCAAGGTATATCAGATGGATGTGAAGTCGGCATTTCTCAATAGATATCTGGAAGAAGAATTTTATATTGAGCAACCATAAGAATTCACGCTGACCGAAAATGAAGGGTTTGTGTGCAAAATGAAAAAGGCCTTATATAGACTCAAACAGGATTCCACAGCCTAGTATGCAAGACTAGATCGATACCTTCAGTAGAAAGGCTTTAAGAAAGGTATTGTAGACTGCAACCTATACAAAGTCTGAAGAATGTCATCTACTAATTGTAGTTGTGTATGTGGACGACATAATCTTTGGTAGCGATCTGGAACAATTGGGACATCAATTCGCAAACTGTATGCAGATAGATTTCAAGATGTCCATGATTAGAGAATTATCCTTCTTCTTAGGACTGCAAATTTATCAATCAAAAATTGGGGTATATATCTCCCAATCCAAGTACCTACGATAAACTTTGAAGAAGTTATGGTTGGAAGATTGCAAGCTAGTTAGAACTCTTATGGTTACACGCTGTAAATTGTGCAAAGAAGATGAGACACTGTTGGTAATCAGACTGAGTAAATATCAATGATAGGAAGCTTGTTGTATCTCACAGCTTCGATACTATACATCATGCAATCATTGGGTCTTGAGGCCATCTTTCAATATTTTCCTCATGAAATTCATGTCATTGCTATCAAAAGGATTTTCAAATATCTTAAAGGAATAGTTGATTATGGACTATGTTATGCTAAAATCATAGAGTTTAATTTGAAGGGTTATACTAATGTGGATTGGGTAAGCAGTATTGATGACATTGTAAGGTCCCACCTTACCAACCATCAATATTATACTAAGGTTGGCTAAAAATGTGATTTAAGTTTAAGTTTTTAAGATGTAAAAGTTAATGCAAGGTTATATATCTATATTTTTATTGGTATTGGTATTACTTACACTACATACTAATTTCTACTAACTAACTAACCCATGGTAATATTAAAATTCTCATTAAGGCTACAGGGTCATGGTTCCTCAAGATCCAAAACTTACAACCATAAGTCTTAAAATCACATTTAAATGATAGATTCTTTAGTGGGATAAATAATATCAATATTTACAAACCACAATTTCTAATAAGCTAATTTTTCATTCTATTGCAATTAAGAGTGTTTAAGAGTGACTAATTTGATTTTTTTCTAGATAATGCCTATGAATTATTTGGTAAAACAAAGGGAAGAAAAACAAGATAATTCAACTTCTAAAGGAGTGGTTTCCAATTATTATGAATTCATATGTGAGCTAACAATTACAACATTTCACCTAACCAATTTGCCTTCCATGGATTTTTACTTCAATGGAATCGTCATGCTTATTCTTTGAGATATCTCCAAAAACACCTTGGTTGGAAATCCTAAATTTACTTAGTCATTTTTATAGACCATTCATAGATGTAATTAGCTACAACCATTGAAGCATTATGTCAAACAGTTTGCAAGCATGAAATGTACAACCATTGAGGCATTTTGTCAAACACTTACAACCATAACACTTAAGGCGATTTCACCAAAATTAACTAACATGAATATAAGATTACATAATTTCTTTTTCTTTGTTAGTAATGCCAAGAAGTGAACCTAATACATAAGTAGAACTGTCATCCATCTTGATTGTTGCATATACAAAAATTTAGGCACATAATGGCTATAAATATTTAAGAATTTTTACAAATAACTCGCAGCGATGTAGCTACAGCCATTGGGAATTTTGAACAACGGTTAACAGTCACAAAACAAGCTACTAACTATTAAACTATCAAACAAGCATTCACAAGTTTATTAAACTATCAATGTATTTGACCATTGCTACTTTAAAATAATAATTCCAAGTTTATATAACAGACTGATTTCATAAAAAGAGATTTCCAGGTAAATCACAACTACAAAAAAAAGCAGCAAGGCAAACCACCAGGCATCAGCAGCAAATCTGTAAAATATAGAAGATTACAGAATTGGATTCTGAAACTCTGTTTTTTGAAATCAAAGTTGGGGCGACATGGCCAAAAGGTACAGATACTCCCTGAAGTTAAAATAAATCAAAGCAGAAACAGAAATACAATTATTTAAAACCACAACCAAAAATAAATTCATACTATCTCATTTATCCCTTTTGTCAAACATATACTCTGAAAACTTATCTACAATTGTAAAAATAGAAGGAAAACCCAAATTTGTGCTATTAACATGTTTTCATAAAACTCATGGCAGCCTAAATGCTTCAGCCATTAAGACATGATGTAAATCAACTTGCAATGAAATTGTACAAAAATAAACTTGCATAAAATAAACTACAGCTATTGCAAAATTCCTTCAACATTTATTGTGCAGCATTTGATATAAATCTAAGTTTCAGTCAACAACCAGATAAGAAAAACCATGTAATGAACTACAAAAAGAAACAAAATATAATGTTGTCAACATACCTAGCAGTGAATTTATACAACTCAAAAAATGGGAGTATGCTCCAGTTCCAATATCCTTACCAACTCATTGTGAACCACCCGCTTTTCATCCCAACCATATCCAGGAAGAACTTCTATCCCTGGAACCCCCAAACTGTAAAAGCTCACAAGAAGTACCAAAAGACAATAGTAGAGAGATTTGCAAGGCAAACTAAGGAAGCAAATTTTCACTTCCTCTCAATATCACTCATGGCCAACCTCAATAGCTAGAGATCTTAGGATTTTAACATTAATTTCAGATTTATTATGGAAGCAATTGGCTACTCTCCATATCTCTCCCTCTCATTATTTTCCTCAAGTCTCTTCCACTCTTGGCCTCCTAATCCCCAAGTGAGAATACATGAGACTCATATATAGGAGGAGCAACCAATTCTTGTCATAAAGGAGGAGTAATGTGCATGCATTGGATTCCATTTAGAGGAGTGTAACTTATGCCATTAAGGAGAGATATGCATGCCTTAGTTAAGGAGAGTGTAACATATGCATTAAAGAGAGTGTAAGAGGAATATTTTATGACATATTTTTAATGAGTGAAAAGGAATATGCCATTCTTTGATGAGTGCATAAAATAGAGTATAATGAATTATTTAAAAGAGAGAGAGAGAGAGAGAGAGAGAGAGAGAGCCATAAGAGTCATGTACGAGATGTGTGAATTGATTAAGATAAAATTGACTTGTAATTCCTTTTTAATAATAATAGCATAGTCTCGTAAAAAATAATAATAATATTCAGGATTCAATCAAGATTGAACTATTAGGATTGATTAATGATAAGTTAATTCGTTTTTCTTCAACTCCGCTTGATTACCAATTTATGTAAAGTGATTTACTATTTTTGGAAAGTCATGTTTGAGATGTTGGACATGACTTTCTATTTTTAGAAAGTCATTCCAGAATTGTGAGAATGAAATTTTATTTAAGGAAATTCATCCATGAGTGGTATTTTTATTCTGGAGAATAGGGATTCCGCACCCCTATTTCATGCATCTTCATGCCTTAGTAGATTGAGGACTCTGCGCCTTGATCTACTCCAAAGATCAAAGCTTCCACAACTTGATCTTTTTAAATATTTAGGACTTCGTGCCCTAAATATACAAGACTCCACGTCTTTATCTTTCTTGGATTTAGGACTCCACGCCCTAATTTCCATGCCCTCTCATATATTGTGCTTTGAAACTTTGCATTTCTCCTTATGGTACTGATTGTGAGCTTTTACCCATTTGATGATTCGCTGGTAAGGCCTTGTTCAAAGACATGCACACGTCACTATCTCATAGATCAAAGGAATCAAATGAATTTCATAATGAAATTAAATTAATCACATTTTACCCATAATGGTGTATGGCTTCCATAGTCATTTTGGTTTTGAAGAAATGACCTCCACAGTCATTCATAATTGAACATCCTTGTTGGAAAATGACCAGGTACCCTACCACATCATGCTTAGTACAATATTAGACATATATAATCACACAAATCATGTATCATCCATAAATCATAATTAACCATATATTCCGCATAACCATGAGAATCCATGGGTATATGTGTCTCAATCTTGGATCACCATCCATGTCATACACCTACTTCATAAATCAGATATAAACAGAAAAAGACATATGTATAACATTTTACTTAACCAAAACCATCTAATACAGATAATCAATGATGCCACATATAAGAGGAAATATAACTACATAAAACATTGTTCCCCAATCCAGTGATCAATCTGTCATACATAAACATAAAAGGAAATATAACTATGTATGTAAAACATTATTCCTCAATCAAGTGATCAACCTATCATATATATATAACCCTTGATAGGAGTGACAAAACTATACTAGAAAAATAGGACACTACAGACAAGAAGAGAACCTATGGTGTAGCATTCTTTTTGGGAAATTGCTTAGTGTCCTAGGTCAGCAAGAAACAAAACTCCATTTCTTTGTCAACTATTGAAGCAGAGTATATTGCAATTTCCACTTGTTGCTCACAAATTTTATGGATGAAGTAGACCTTGAAGGACATTAAGATAGAGTTGGTTGATCCTATTCCAATCATGTGTAATAATACTAGTGCCATCAGTATCTCTAAGAATCATGTGATGCACTCAAAGACCAAGCACATCCCTATCAAGTTCCATTTCTTAAAATGGAAGGTTGGAGCCAATGTTGTTCAACTTGAATATGTGGCCACTAAAGGCCAACTTGCAGATATCTTTACTAGGCCACTAGAAAGAGAACCATTTGAATATCTCAAGCAGGAGATAGGAGTTGTGACTCCTCCTCCCAAATGACTCAACTATAGTGTGTGTTGGCAGCTACTCAGAATGTGTGATCAATTCAAGAGTAGGATGAGGTGGTTTAGGGGGAGTATTCAAGAGCATCATTTTTCATTGATGTAAAAGGGGGAGAATATTACTGGTGGATCAGAGAAGAACAACAATGAAGACAACATGGTTTCAAGGGGAGATTATGTTGTTGATATCAATGCCAAAGCAAGAGATTGTTGGATAGTTGGCATTGTCTGGATGGCTAGTGGTTGCAAGTGTGATGGCATTGATGTCAACCAGGTCAACATGGAGGTTTGTGGAAGCAGATGTTATCATTGATATTCTTGATGTGTCAAGCTTAGGGGGATTCCTATGGTTGTTGCAGTCTCTAGTAGAGAATCACCAAAGTAGCAATCTTATTAGAGAAGCCATAAAATGAAGACTATGGTGGTTGGGAGTCCAGGATTCCAAGCATAAGAGAAGGGACAAGGTGAAAAGAAAAATAGATAGTTTGTAGACGTTTCTCAAGAAGGAAATAGGCTCAAAGTCTACATTGCACCTTGTCCACTAAAAATTTCTTTGAAAGATCTTTCCAATGGTGTGTGTAAGTATGCAAATAACCTTCTTGATCAAAATTTATTAATTTCCGAGGTTAGGTTCTTGAATTCCTAAGAAAGCCAAAATATCGAAGCAAGATGGAATTTTGGGACCTTGAGAGGACATATTTTTGGAGGGTTGGTGTTTTCGGAGCCAATTTTCCAAACCCGATATCAGAGAAGTCTCAAAAAATTGGACACCGATATCGGAAGGACTAGAGGGCAACATATTGGAATATCAGAGTAGCCTAGAATCTCAGAAGGTCGAGACCGTTAGAACCTCAGAGTTTCGTAAGTCCTTATGAATGAGTTCTTTTAAAAAGTGTTTAAGTTGTGAGGAGAAGGATTTACAAAGAAATTCGTTGAAAAACCAAAGGACTGAGGGACCCTTTCTCTCTTCTCCAATAGGACACATGGAAACAAGAGATTGGCACTAAGAAGGTGATGAGGCAAATGAGGTCAGCATGATGTAGCCACACAGAGGACATGTGACAGTCATATTTAGCATTTTGGGTGGCCTAATAGGGAAAATCCAAGTGACACATGTCACAACTAAGGAGATGCCACATGGAGATGATGACATTAGCATGATGTCATCTCAGAGGTTGAAATTTCAGAGGTTGGAGTTTTCGTAACTCCTGTCCAATTGGTTTATAGGAAAGTTTCGATCTAATGTGTGGAGCTTCTAATGTGACTGACACATGGTCATGGGAGACCCAAATGACCAAGGGCGTAGAGCAAGACTAGCACCTAAGTGTTATGCGGAATATCGAAGGACGAGGATTTTGGAACTCCACTATAATTGCCTTTTTAAAAAAGTTATGATACCAAGAGATTTTGATGTGTTGGAGTTTAGTCATGAAATCCAAAAGAACTAAGGGTGAGAGAAAATACACAAGGAGATAGGCCCCTGATAGGAGCTTGAAGGCCTTATCACCTAATTTTTATTCCCCTAGTCATGGCATCTGGTCCCATGGTGTAAAAAAAAGGGGCTAAGCACAAAGGGGCTTGGAATCTCGCAACCTCGTAGTTCCATAATATTTGTTTTATTAAAAGTTGCTATAGATAAAGTCTCTGATATTGCACAACTTAAGTACTATACCAATGGTCACATGCAGCAACCATATGAGAAAGAAAATTATAAACGGGGTTAGGCAAGAAGGGGCTAAACACATTAGAATTTTTTGATATCATAATGTCTCACTTAATAAAGTTATGATATGTTAAGGCTCTGATATTACAGTACATAGTGTTAAAGGATGAATGGGTTGGAAGCTAGATAGTAAATGCACGCAGAAGAGTTGGTGTCACAGGAGTAATGGTGACTACGGAGATCACTAGGTCAAGGTGACGAGGACCACGATTCTCAGAAAGAACTGCTAGGCTTGTCTTGATGTTGAAATAAAGCCACCACTTATCTCCTGTGCACACCTTATAGAAATAAATGAAGAATAGAGAAGTGATGTTGAAGTATAGTCAAGTTTTGTGAGCCATGAATAAGCATGGGGAGTCCCATTGGATTGTGCAGGTGTACTGAGATTAAATTCTCAGCATGGAGAATCACATAGGGAGATGGTGAAGTGAACGAAGCCCATTCTCATGTTTTAATGCAACGGGAGAATTTGTAAAAAGAGACAGAATAGAAGAATGGAGTGCCATGCCAGGAGTATACTCTCAGGAAGTGTGGATGGCGACAAAGAAAACATTGAACTTAGTGTAGCAGAGGAACAAAACTTAGGATTTCCACTTAGCAACTGGGGGAATATAGTATGGTTGTGTATGTGCTGAAGAGAGTGGAGCAAAGTGTGCAAAAGTTGAACAATTGGCCCAAGTGTTGAACTGAAGCAGAGTGATGCAGAGATCTTGTGCAATAGAAGGCCGAGAGCATATTATATGTGGTTGAGAGCCAAAGGATGAGTACAGTGCTAAAGAGAGTGGAGTAGAGTGTGTGAAAGTTGAACAACTGGCCCAAGTGTTGAACTGAAGTAGAGTATTACAGAGAGCTTGTGCAATAGAAGGCCAAGAGAAGAGTATATGAAATTGAGAGCAGAAGGATGAGTACAGCTTGTTGTTGCAAAGTGAGCAGAGAATAGGGTATTGTTGTGTGAGTTTGAAATAGCTTGTGGAATAATAGAGAACCGAGAGCAGAAGTATGATACTGCAATGAACCATATTGATATTTCTTTGTATATGTAATTGCCCCTGTTTTCAATTTGAAAATAGTCTCAAAGTAGGTCATGGCATTCATTCATAAGAGGTTAGTTCCTCTTGAAAAGTAGGTGCTTTCTATCTTAAGGGGCTCCGTGTCTCATGTGAGTGGGTTCTCACAAAAAAATTGATTTAATTAAGTAAGTTCTTAATTTACATTATAATGTCATACAGATTGGTGGTTTTTTCCCTTTGTGTTTCCACATAAAAATATTTGTGTCAATATGTGTATGTTGCTTATGTGATGGATTTTATGTACATGTGAATGCCTTATCTTGTTGATTATATGTATTTTGTATGATATCTCTCGCAAGTAACTGACAATAGTGAAAATATTTAAAGACTTATACTTAAAATCGTAATAACTTCACTATTACTGATTCACACCCCCCCCCCCCCCCCCCGAATAATTCCTTATTCCAACATCTTCACCTCTCTGCACAGGAAGCCTTTCTCTTCTTTCACCTTTATTTATATATTCAAATAGGACTATGCATAGCCACTTATTGATTTTATGGGAGGAAGAGGGATCCCAACTTATTGAGAGCAGAAGAGGTTGTCCCTTTAGAGAAGCATATATAAGACATAGTATATTCGTTTACTCATTTATATTTTCCCCTTGTCCTTCTCTATGTGGTTGGATTAGCTTGAAAACACTGAAACATAAAAACCCGAGTTCTTAACGTAAGGGTCATAGTTTCCATCGGAAAATCATTGACCAAAAGTTGTAACCAAGACAAAGAAGAAGGACTGAAGGTTAGCCAAATGTTTCAGTTTCACAAATCCTTTTTCTATTTGGCCACATTGTCTTTTGAGCCCAAATGGAACACTCTTCATCAATGTCTTATTAACAGAATAAAATACATGACTCAACAAGAAATCAAAACCAAAAGACAAGAAAAAGGAAGTTTAAACCAAAGCATAATGGAAGACAAAAGTGAGAAAAGACAAGAAAGACTAAGGAGAACAAGTGTGGGATGAGTGCAAGAGAGGGGAAACTAGAATGCAACTAATCCTACTCCTAACCTAAATAGTTAGAAGGTCAAGGTCAAGTGTAATGAAATTTTCAATGTAGCCACTGTAATTGTTCCTGGCCTGCAATCACAAATATGTGATCTATTAAAACAAATATAAAACAATGTGTAATGGAAAAGATAAGAGCTTGTATAACTTTCACAAAAAATGGAAGGTCTTTCCTGTCAATAGAAATATATGTCATAGTTACTAATTTTAATGAATTCACATTCTTACATTTTCAAAGAATATCGCAGCTAAAAAAACCTTGTAAACTTCTTGTGAATGCTCCTTCATCTATGTCATCCCTTTTAGAAAGCATGAGAAAAGATAAAAATTTGTTATTAGCAAAAAGGGCTTGCTAATTAAGATGCTTCCAAGTAATGATATATTGGATCGTGAAACTTGAAACAATCCTCGTAAAAATTATGAAATCTCTGAAAATATCAATTTGCAACTAAAAGCATGATATCATGATGAGAAACTTGTGAGACGCAATTGATCTGATCATATTCAGCAAGCGCGTCAAAACAGTGAGGACCTAACATGGCCATGATCAAAAGATGAAGTGCCTCAACTGCTCAACAAGTATCTGAATAGTGAGATGTTGAACCAAGAAGATCGAAAGATGTAAAGCAACTTCCATTGGATATATAGATGGAAAAATGATAAAACGAATTATAGTCATCAGAGATAGAATGATGATCATATGGGTTGATTAAAGCATCAGATTCCCAATTTGTAATTAATGAAGAAAAATTAATTTGAATAGTTTCACAAATGCTCTGTATAATATAATCATCTCCCTCGTGTGATGATGTAACAAACTATTCCTTTGTAACTGGTAACACACTAAACTAACATCGTAATCATTGAAAGAAGTCAAAAGGAATGTCAGTACAACAAACACTTGAAACCAGTCAAGATACAGTAAACGAAGAAGAATTTGATTCACACAATAACTCATGCATTCATTTGCACTCAAGAGGATTTAAGGTGTGATGAAGAACAATATTTGTGATATGATATTCACAAGGAAAACCAAGAGTTTCTCATCATGAAATAAATCTGATAGATATGATTCCTTCAACCAAAGATGATCTCTGAGGTGATTAACTTCACAGTTCCATGACTTTATAAGAGATACACATTTCAAACCTAAATTTGATTCAAGAGATTTGCATGAAGATGAATGAACTGAAGAAGATTCTTGAATCTGATCAAAAGTAAAATCTTGAAAGTTTGAAATATTACATCCAAAATACCAAACATATTTCAAAAATAAATTTTCATCAAGTGAAACCATGCAAAGAGAAGGATTGTATGAGAGAAACCAGATCTGACTTAGTTCGGGGGGCTTACTAGAGTTGCAAGATCCTGACATAACCATCGACTAAATTTGAAGTGCCTCGACTCCCTAGCAAGTCTTAGAACTTTTAAAGATTGTAAAATTGTATTTCGAAGATTGAACCAGATCATGCATGGTGTGAGGATAGTTGCTACCACTAGTTTCAATAATACCATTGCTCATTGGATGGCATCCATCTTTGTCACTGATTTGATCCAATTTTTCAACTTCAACAACCAGATTACTCAAGTTTGAACATTATTCTGATAAAAAGTCTAAAGGTGTATGGATCGGAGAAATTTCATGAGCAAGCTAATTTGATGAGTTTTCTTCATGCAAAACAAGAGATGATGAGGGATGGAAAGAGAAATCAATGATTTGATTGTTTTCATTTTCATCATGGATAATCTCACCACCTTGTGTCAATTGAGAATATAACTCATCATATGAAGAACTTGAAGAGAATGGAGTATCTCCATCGTAAGTAGATAAATCGCAAATGGTATAGAACAAGGGATAATGAGATGAAGTGGAAGTTTCGATAAGAACATCTTCTTTGACTGAATCAGATTCTAGATCTAAATTAAAA
Source organism: Pinus tabuliformis (assembly GCA_031772625.1). Lineage (NCBI taxonomy): Eukaryota > Viridiplantae > Streptophyta > Pinopsida > Pinales > Pinaceae > Pinus > Pinus tabuliformis. Next base: position 329,371,073 of record CM062808.1, read on the forward strand.
TATTCTTGAGAAACTGAAATATGAGCTGGTGCACTTGGGCATTTATCATTGCATATATCAAGAAAATCATAATCATCAGAATGATCGCTACCCAAGGTTGATTTCATTAGATTCACTACCAAGATTAACATATTCGATATCAACCAAGAATGAGGAAACACCATCTTCACATGAAGTATTTTGAAAAAGAAAATAAATATTGAAACAATCCTCACCTTCTTGCTCAGCTTGAAAGTCAAGAGAGTATGAAAAACCAGCTGGTGAAGTAGATTGATCAAGCGTGTTATGTTACAAAGAGTCATGGCATGTAGATGATAGAGGATAACAAAAATACAGATCAAATTCGAGACTAGAGTTATAAACAGTGACATTATCTTGTGAAATGGAGGAGTTAGTCTTCATCATAGGCTTCATGAGCCATTCTGGGCTTTCCTCCATTGAATCTAAATCATAAAAAGCAGAAGGGGGATGAGAATATGGATTAGGAATTTGATGTGCATAATTCCTAACTTTATTATCATCGCAAGGAGGCACTCTCGTCAAACTGATAAAGGAGGAGGACAAAGAAAAAAAATAAGTAGTAGGTTCCTCCTCTAAAATTCGAGGTCTCGTGATTTATAAGAGTTTGGGACATAGAAACATTAGGAGGTTCAATTTCACCATGCAAAGAGATGTGAACAAAATTCTCAAATGTTTTCTTAAATAAATACCAATATGTTCCTTCTTCAATAAATTCATAACAAAGGCGATGGAATCGTTAGACAAATCCTCAGCTGATTCATTAGGCTTCATTCTTAGATGATTCATTCTTTTAAGAAAATCTCAGTAATCATACCTATAGAAGAGATGATAAAGCTCCATGATGAAATTATGAAAAGAATGGATGGAAGAAGATGGTAAAGTATGACACCATCGATTAACATGACCTTCAAGGGTGAGGAAGAAATCCACACAACAAAAATATTCATCAATGATTTCGTAATGTTCACAAAATTTAGGAAAATTAGAAATGTGTTTGGTTAAGGATGTTCCATCCTCACCATTAAACTCAAATTGAGACAAGTGATAAAGAGGCCCATCGGGGATTAATAGTTTACCAAGGGATAGATTGGAAAAAACCCTGGGAGTATGATTTGAGGATGAGCCATTTATGATAAGAGATTCAAAACAGACTCAACATGCACAGCTTATCATCAGGCCCTCTTTCTAGTACCATTTTGTTGACAGTGTTGGAAATCCATCAACCAAGGGGTTTCCCCAATGTGAAGTCCCAATTATACCTCACACAATTTGGAATAGGAGCACCATCCAGGATATTGACACGGATACCATATATTTTTATAGGTTTTCCTTGGCTACAAACTTCAACACAAGTAAGTTATGTACAGGTAATCTCATATTAGCAATTGAGTATTCATGTTGAGTGTTCGGTTTAATGTGTGCCAAGATTCTTCTACTACGGAGGGAAAGGAAAGTGAGCATCTAGGAGAGAGGTAATAGTACCACCCTAGTATAGACACACACATACATAAAATATTTGTCTAACATCCAGCAGAATAGTCCACAAAGATGTGGTGGTCATTGCAACCATTATAAACAAGAAATATCTATCTAACATCCAGTGGAATAGTCCACAAGGATGTGACAGTTATAGCAACCATAACATAACATTCTCAATTAGATAATCACTAAAATAACCAAAATATTTCAACTACTTTAGTACAGGTGAAAGCAAACATGAATCATAAATATTCACAGAACAGTCTTACAAATATTCACAATCCATGCATGAAAATGTGTCACCCATCAGGCTTCAAGTATTAAGTAAAATTCACAAGATACATGTATACAATGAATGCCACTAGGGGGCCAATAGTGGATAGTGGGAGCTACTCCTTGCTCCTGAAAATAACTATGTTGCCTCTATAATGCCTTCCGAGAGCAACCAAGATGAAAATTCATTTTCTCATACAATGAGTGTGTATATATAACCAATAGGGTGATGCTTCACCTCCCTTGTGACTCTTTGACTACCCTCATGATTGTTTGACTTCTTTTGACTTTTCAACTTTACATGACTCTTCATCTTTTGTACATGTCCTTTGGACTTCCACTTTATCATACATCAAATAAGAAATTACATAATCCACAAGAATGATGTGGCATAAGATGACTCATGACATGACATGGCATGACACTACTGACAAAGACTTCTTGATGACATGGAAATGTCGAGCCATTCTTTTTTTCCATTTGTCTTCAACAATACATGTGAAATGCTTCATCTTCATGACAGATATGCTTTGTTCTTCATATCCACCCTCCAAAGGGTTGTGAATCAGATGGAGGCTTCATGCGGTCTTGATCTTTGATATTCTGTTGTAAACTAGTGTTCCTTTGTCTTCTCACCTGATGATCATCTTATTTCTTCAGCTCCATATGTGTCTTCTACGATGTCCTCCTTCCCCATATCCTACTTCATCATCTTTCCATAGCATGATATAGTTCCTAAATCTGTAATCCACTCATGACAAGACAACATTAGCGCGATAAACCCCTAGTCTAAGATACTACATGATGATCCACTGACTAAGCCTGAACCAGGTGGCAGGATGAGGGAGAGGCTCAATGATTGAGCAATTATGCAGCTCGAGAATTCAAGGGTCAGGATTGATCCTTGAGACTACACAATGCACAGTTAAGGTTTGGACTGAGCAAAAACATTTCGTAATTGGGAAGCTTAGGGAGCCGGACTAAGGGCTTGAACACTAATTTTTCCCATTGCACAGTTCCAAAAGGCATAGGATCTCAGATGATTATGAAATTTCATAGTTCAATAGTTCAATGTTGAGGCTTGAGCCTTGAGAGTGTGCAATGCACAGTTCAAGATGGACTATGCAAGCAGATTGTGCAATTTTGAGGCTCAGTGATTCATGTTGCAAGGTTTTGTACTGTTTCTGTCAAATGTACAGTTCTAGAAGGTAGAGTAGACTTGGTGATTATGTAGTTGTGTATTTTAAGAGTTCAGGGTTTGGGCTTTGTTAGCCTCCTATACCAATAGGTTTCATATATCATGATTGGCAGGGGAAATTCCAAATATGTTCTGCTTTGATGATGCAAAGGTCCCATATTTGTGTGTAAAAACACATCTGTAAACAATTTTGTTGATGTCCTACTTGTTGATGGGTGATCCAACAGTGTAATCTGGATCATGCCATGTTTAAATTGATGTTGTAGAATAGAGAAAGAGAATCTGTCCAAACAGTTTAAGCTTGGCAGATCAGTAGTTAGGTAGAGAACAAAGGCGCCCAACTGCTTAATCTGGGCCCTTGGAAGTGATAAGGGTAGTTTTAGATAGCAAATCATTTGAAAAGAAAAAGAAAAGATCAATTGAGGGTTTGCAAGTCTAAGTGCACCCTCCCTGAAGTAACAAAAAATGCTAGGTACTAAGATGGGTAGGTAGACAGGGGTTGCCGAAGCCTGATTTTCTTCATGAGTTAGCTTGACAAAGAAAGTTTATATTGGCAAGAACAGAACTGTTTATTCAGCATTTTGATAACAAAATATGGAAGCATGTCTAATTTCCCCTTTTCCCCATAAAACCTCTTTCTAACATCCCTCCATGGACCATTGGGTTCTTCCCAACAAAGTCCTGCTATCACTTTCTCTTTTGAGAAACATCAAGTCAAAGAGTTGGTTTCCATCACACAAGAAAGCCACATTTCCTGTGTAAAATCATTTCCCACTCTCATCTGCTTCCAAACCTAAGTTTACTCCTTAAACTTAGCTCCCAGTTCCTCTTTCACATCCCAAATTCATATTAACTTCTAAGCTTACTATATAGCTCCCTAAGTTTTCCCCTTCCCTTATTATTATAGCATTTTATGTAAAAAAGCCAAAAATATGTACATATCCTCCCCTTGGGCAGTTTAGCCATATATCCCAAAGTTTGGAAGTGTGATGAAGTCGGAGTCCCATGTAAATATCTGTTCATACTATAATCGGGAATTAAATTAACACCTGGTTGATTTAATAACCCTTACCCACCTTATAAACTGTAATGTCATGTTTTCCCCGTTTATTATGCAAATTTTCGCAAAACCGACAATTATCATTTATCCAAAGTTTAAATGTCTCGGCACGTTTACCGAAAAAAGAAAAAATAATTAAATATTGGCCGGGTCCCACCATAATCTCGTTGGTTGTTTCGTCTCCTGTCTACTATCGGATCTGGGCCCTCCCATCCGACGGTCATCGGGTATTTCGGAACCCCTCCGCCGACCGACCGTTAGCACCCGAAATTGTCAGATTGCTGACGTATTGCCAGGGACGCGCGTCCATTTCTTATTGAATCGGGCGGCCTCTGACAGATACCGGACCCGTACCACAAGCGGTCCGATAAAACCGCTTACCACTATTTCTTTTCCGCCCATGTCATCGTTGCATCATAATTACGTCAGCAGTCGTGTCAACTCCCATTTCGCTGTCAATCCGACATGGCTGTCGCGTCATCCCTCCATGTCAGCCCAGTCACGCATCGCCACATCACCTGTCGTACCCAGACCTGACCAGTGACGTCATGCTGACGTCATTTATTAAAAAGGCACCAAAAATCTCATTTTTTCCATATTTTGCGCAAAATCACGATTTTTCTCACTTTTTCATTTGACGAGCGCTTTACCACCTGCATGTTGTTTTCACGTTGTTGTCCGCCAACTCCAGAATTGAACTCCTGAGCTGCTGCCACTGCGGATTCACCACTGTCGACACCCCAGGCCTCATAATTATCAGGTATTTACCGTTTCCTCTGCGCAACCTGGTTTTCGAGTTTCCCTGTATTAAGAAATTCTAAGCAAACGGTCAAATTCCCTGTGTTCTCAGACCCTGTAATTGCCAAATTAAACCAGAGCAAATCTGAAAGGGGGTCCCGGGTCCCATTCTGCTCCATCCTCACAATTCTTGCTCCATTTCCAACTCAAATCCGTTAGCAAACACATTCCACTTCACAAGGCAGCCCGCTGGATTACAATTCACCCCTTCCACCTCTTTCAGCGGCATTTTCACTCTGTTAACCCAATTCACCTTCATTCTCATCTCTGCAAGTTATTTCATTGACCATAATTTACTGTTCAGTGCCAGCTTTGCTAAACCAAAGCACAATTCAACTCCAAGTGACAACTAAGCAATGGAGACCCCTGTGGCATTGAATATTGCACCCCTGAATGCCCCACATAAGAGCCTAGAATGGTTGGCCCTTGCTGACAGGGATTATCAAATGAAGGAAACGGTTGAAATAAGCAACAAATATCACATAGAAACCGTTTGTGAGCTAAAGAGGAAACACAGAAGCGGTACTGATGACATGGGTATCTGGGAGTCCAACTTGCCCATCTATTATCTTCCACAAGTGAATGTCTTCCCTGACTTGATTCACCAATGTTGTGCAAATTATGATCCAAATCAAAGGGTTGTCCTCAGTCCTTCAGGCTCTATTTTATTCTGCATCACCCCTGAAGCCATCAACCAAATGCTTCATTTTAAATCAGCAAAACCATTGACTCCTCTTTCTATACAACACCTGATAGACCAAGGTACCAAGCTGCCTAGTTCAGAGGTCACAAGGTTTGGCCAATTTTTCATGCTCCCAGATTACTAGCCCTAGCAACCTCCTCCTTATCTACATGTCTGGGTCAACGAAACAGGGAGACTGCTAGTAGACATGATATCCTGCATCTTAGGATTCAATACCAGTGAGTATGTTGATGAGGTTATCTTGGTAATGCTATCCATGTTCACTCCAGGACAGCCCCCTGCTGTCCAATATGATTATGCCGCATTCATTGCTGACAGAATTCATGAGCAATTCATGAATCTGGAAAGAGAGAGAGTATTCAAATATACCTCATACATATATCATTTGATATTATACAATCAGCCTGACAGTTTCCCTATTTTCTTCAAGAAGCTGGATGCAAAAGGAAACAGGAGATCAGTGATATTCTGGACACCAGTCTGTCACCATATCTTTTACTCTCCATACAACTACTGTGAGTTCATTGATCTATTCATTCATCCAACCTTGTCCTTGCTGCAGAGTTCTCCTCCTCCTAGACTCACCGATGAAATGCAGAAGATCCTCCAGCTTTCAAAGAACTATAGCATTGGAGATTGGTACTTCTACCAAGACCACACAGTAATCAGAGTATATGGCTGTGAGCTAGCCCCATACAGACTGCCAAAGTACGTTCCCATGAGACTTTTTTCCCTAGAGTACTTTCGGCAATTTGGCAATTCAGACATGGTACACTTCCATAGCAAAAATAAGAAAGCACAGCTGAAAATTAAGCACCAACTGGGTCCATTCATTTTTAATAAGAGGGAAGAAGCTTGGGGAGAGGCAGACAAGATCCTAAAAAGCTTCCAGCTCAAAACAAGCTTCTATTGGGCACCATATGACCCTAATCATTTCATAAGCCTCAGAAGAATCAAGTATAGGCTTGCTACCTATGATCACCTTAGCATTCCACAAATTGAAAAATATGCTAACCAACTAGAGTGGAGAGAAGGCACATTAGTGGAGAATTATTCTGAAGAAGAATTAGCAGAAAGAGCAATTAAGAAATTAGAAAAAGCAGTTGACTTGGAATATTTTGGACAGGTTTGCTCCCCAGCCCCTCGGCATCTTGGAGAAAGTGCCTCATCTTCCACTATTCCCCAGCAGTTTTCCCAAGCAGCTGGCCAAGCAGCAACCACAACTAAAGAAAAGGAAATACAGCAAGAACAACCACTCCCCAATTTGGAGCAACCAGAGGAAATGGCTGAGCAACCTGCCTCCACAAACCAGCAAACTCAAGAAAAAATACCTCCAATGCAGGAAGCAACAGTTGAAGCTACAGTTTTACAAACACCAGCAAATGAGGAAAGAATGAAGAAAAGGGATAGACAAGAGGAGACTCCTCCTACCACTTCAACAGATCAACAAGGTGAGAAAAGGCAAAGACTTAATCCTTTCTCTGAGGAGGAAATGCCTGACAGACCAACTATGGGCATGGGTCCTCCTAGCACAGAAGCATCAGCCAGCTCCTTTCAGCAGGAGCAAGAGAGACAGCAAGGAGGGGAGGTCAGCTCCTCAGGGCAACAATTAAGATCAGAATCAAGCATCAAAAAGCAGTTCACAGACATAAAAGCAAGAAATGAGCCGGTTAGATACCAGCTTTATAACCAGCTGCTCAGGATGGCACCAACCAATCAAGAAAGGCTCATGTCAGCCTATGATATTCAAGAAGGAAAGATGATTCTCAGTCATTTTAGACCTGCCATACAGCAACCTCAGTCAGCTGCAAACTACATCAGAACTAACTTGGAAGTGTTTGCCAAAGACATCCACCCCATGGACCAGATCGAGCTACACAAGCAAACAGGGGAGATGGTCTATTCTACATTAGCTGATAAAACTCTATTAGCACACAGATTGCAAAATTCTCTACATAACACTACTGCCCAGTTAGAATTAGAGAAGGCTTCATCTCAAGCCAAGGACAACAGAATCAAGTCCTTGGAAGAAATTATTATAGAGTTGGGACATGATCCAAATGACCCTAAGGGTGTGCAGGCATTAATGAAGAAAAAAGATGAAGACATAGCAGCTTTGAGAAAGCAAATTAAGCTATCACCTACCCTTCACCCTCAGACTGAAGGTGTTGCCCAGCAAAAGAAAGATGAAGATGTGGTTTCTTTGCTCTTAGCCCTACATAAGAGGCTGATAGAGACAGAGGGTGCTTTGGAGGCGACCCTAAAGCAAAGGAAAGAAGAGCAAGCACTTCAGCTACCACAAGCAACCATAAATATTGAGGATACTCCTCAAATAATAACTCCACCAGCTCCTCCCACCGGGCAAACATCAGAGGCAGGCCTTTCAGGCTCAGCACCAGCACCGGAAGTGACAGCACAGGTACCCAGCCTCAGCATGCAAAATATGATGAAGGAGCTTGAAGCTCTAGAGGTATAGATGGCTGAACTGAAAGAGGCTAAAGAAAATTTAGCCACGCTTGAAGAAAAATATGACAAATCCAAGAAGAATTTGGCTGAAAGGGCAAGAGAGATAAGAGCTCTTGAAAAAAGGATAAAGGAGTTAGAAAAAGAGCTTACTCTGGACAAAACTATAAGTGAAATCAAGAATATTCTATGGGCCAACATTGGTCAATCCATTACAGACCAATGGCATTCCATTGAAACTATCCATGAGCAAATGGATCTCTTAAGCAGGGCCAAATCAGAAAATCAAAGAGCCCGGGCATCCCTAGGGAATATGCCTGAAATAGCCAACAAAATGATTCAAGTCCTTAACAATCGCATTGGCCTTCAACTAGTAGGAATGGGTATCATAAAAAGGACTGATACCATTTTACTAATAAAGAGGGTGCTTACCTTGAGGAATTATGTGCAGACATTGGACAGAAAGTGTCAAGAAATGCAAACAGAGGTAAATGAATTTATTGCAAAAATCATAGCATTGCATAACAGAGGTCTTCCCAGCTTGGTAACTAGTGCAGGAAGGTTATTATCACATGAACATTATGCCAAGAGGGTCAACAATTATGCAACAAATCAAATAACAGCATCCACAAGCATTTCAGAGGAAACAGGGCCCCCATCTGGGCAGACTCTCTACGAGAAGTTAGAAAATTTGTTTTTTATTGAGCATGAGATCAAGCACCTTTTTGAAGTGCCTCCAAATTACTACAAATACACTGAAGCTGATGAGACTCTGATTAAAATACAGAGACACCAATTGCCTACTGAAGATTGGTGGAGAGGCATGATAGAAACATTACTTTGATAAATCAAATTTTGTTTGAAGTCTTTTTGATCAATCTCGAGTCAGCATTTTCAAATGACTCACATGTTCAATCTACCTAGGCAGCAATAGGAAGAGCAGCTGGATAACAAGGATAGTGACTTGGCACACATGAATGAGTGCAGATGACGGGGCTAAAGCAGCCACGTCGTGACAAGGCAACAAAAGGTGAAATTCCTCGAAATGGATGCAAAGCACTCGGCCAGCCCAGTTGGTTGCAAAGTCAAAGAACTCTGACAGAAATGAACAGCTGTTGTTTGTCTATTTTAATAGCAATAACTGTTGTATCTACTATTTTTGGGAAGTTGGTAAGAAAGTTATGAGTTAATGACTCATCTTTCAGATATTTTGTGAAACACTTTTGTATATATATCCCCACGCATAACTTATTTGGGGTTGTTGATTTTATTCTGGAGAGCTCTGTTGTATCTTCTCAGAGTTGAATACAAGAAGCTGTTAGTTTTCTCAATTTGGCTTTGCTTGGACATGTTGTGATGAGATTGCTGGCTACTGCAGGATTCCCGTGTTATCTCATGATGCAATAAGTTTTTCTGAACCGTGTTTTGTCTTTTCTTTGTTTACAGAACCCATCTATGCTCTATGTTTAATAATCTTAGCAGTAAGGAAAAAGAATAGTTCAGGATTTGTCCATAGAGGCACCTTAAACTCAATCTTTGTTGCTAATTATGTTTTCTTCAGAACTAGTTATAAATGTGGAATTCTTAAATGCTCCCATTTACTCTAACTTTTCCATGGTGAAATCTATTCAGGAATTCTTAATTGCTCTTGAATAGCATTCAACCCTTTATTCTCATTTTTACAGTGAAAGAAATCTTCATTGCCTTTCATTGTGTGAGTTCATACTGTTTTTCCTTTAAATCGAATGTTTGTTTCATGAATACCTGTCTGGCCCTGCAGTGACACTATCTTTATCACATACTCTAAGCGACACACAATCATGGACTCCCATTTCCCAATGGAATAAAACTCTCTGAATATTGCATGCCCCTCTTTTAGAAGATATCATTCAACCAAACTTCAAACAAAATTCAGTGTTTCATAGCTAGCCTAAAATTCCCAAAACAAAGATATATCAGAAAGAGAGAGCCCTCTCTAATTGCATGTAGGCTAGAACCTGCAATCCAAAGATTGGTTTGTGGTTACCTCGGCCGTATTCCCTTAGGAGTCAAAGGGAACAACCTGAGTGATAACATTATTGGCGACTCCACTGGGGATAAAAACAAATTTTTCAACTGCTGCCTACTCCTTAATGCTGTAGATAAATTCTGAATGACAGCCAGAAAGCCTTGGAAACTGTTTTTGCTTTGCATTTGCAGGAGTATATAAAAGCTGCGTCAGTCAATCTTTATTCAGTCTTAAGTTTTATACAGCTGTTTCAAAATTCGATCAGTTCCTTGCTAGTTCTAAAAGCATTCCCAGAAAATACCAAAACGTATTCGGAAGCTGGCTCCCAAAAAGAATTCTCGTTATACAAGGTCCAACCCAGATCCAAATCCTCCTGCTGCTTTTGAAAATCCGAACCTAATCCCAAAGATCCTGAGGAAGCAAGAGCAAGTAGAAGATTTTGCTGACAATACTCCTGAAACAGTTAACCCAAGCTGTGTTCCAACCCCTGTCAAGGTTTTATTTCGTTCATCCCCTGCTTCCCCTTGTTCATCATCCACATCTCAAAGCACTCCTTCTACACCTCCATTTCCTGCACATACTACCACTACCACTGCAGCAGTTACTGCTTTTCCAGTTACTCCTATTATCCCCATTGTTCCAGTTGTTCCCTTTATTGTTGTTGTTCCTTTTGTCCCTGTGAATATGGCTAATAGATATGCGCCCTTGCAACTACCTGCTAATCCTGGGGCTTTGCCTCAAGATTACCAGTCCAAAATCACATATTTTGATAGCACTGGTTCTTCCACAGCCCTTCAGCATACCAAGAAAATGCAAGACTATTTCGAGAATTATGAAATAGATGATGATAGTGTGAGGATGAGAATTTTTGTTCAAAGTTTAACAGGTGATGTAAGAACTTGGTTTAGATCACTTGCTGCAAATTCCATAACTACTCCTGATGAGCTTTATCAATCCTTTACCAACAGATGGGAGAAAAAGAAAGACCCCTTGCACATACTAGCTGAGTATGACACAATTAGAAGAGGCCCACAGGAGACTGTCCTGGAGTATTGTGCAAGATTCAATAATGTCTACAATGCAATACCACAGAATTTAAGGCCTCCACCCGACCTTGCCTTGTATAAATTCCCTGATGGATTTGACCCAGATATGGCCTACCAGTTAAAGGAAAGAGCCCCTCAAACTCTTGCAGACATGCAAAATGTTGCTGTTAGTGTAGAAGCCAACCTAATTGCCAAAAGAAATAGGGCCAGAATGGAAAGAAGAACCACCTTTAAGGAAGAACCCTCAGCCCTAGAGCAAAAGCTTGATGCTATTATCAGTGGCATGCAAAGACTAGGAGACAGAGTAGAAAGTGTAGAGAGAAGAGCTTCATGGGAAGGACAACAGTCCAATACTACAAGGAACCCAAATTTTAGGAAAACCCAGAACACAAATGCTGGTAGGGCTGGCCTGGAGCAAGACATAAGACCTCCTTTCCAAGAAAACTTTACTGAAGCATCAACATCAAATGAGCCAATAGATGACACTCACATCAACTTGATGGGCTTAAATGATGAGCAACAGGTTTTCCTAACACAAGAAGACCAGGAGGATAATGATATCAAACAGTTTCAAACCAAGTCAGGGGAGTCATTTGACTTCAAAGAAGGCTATGACACAGCTGTCTATGAAGTTCACAAGCAATATAAGTTAAGAAGCAGGATCATAGATGTCCCTGAACCTGCCAAAACAAAGGATACCAAACAGCCCAAGATGATAAAGGAGAAGGCTATCCTCGTAGAATCAGTTGACAAAATAAATCCAGACCCAAAAGAAATAACAGTAGAAGATGTGACTGAGATATTTCCCGCAAAAAAGCAGCCATGGGTAACATCTTCTTCACAGGACAACCCTGATAATACCCCTCAGAAAGCTTCCAAAACAGATATACTCCAACAGGAAACTGACAATCAAGACAAAGTCACTAAAAACACAGTTGAAAAAGAAAAGTCTGTCACTCATAACACCAAAATTCAATCTGAAAAACCCTTTGATCTTGAGGCAGAGATTGCCAAATTGAAGATAACCATTCCTCTCTCAGAACTCGCCAAACATGATGTGTATAAACAACAAATTAAAAAGTCCCTTAAAATGTCTGAGAATAGAGATGATGTTAATGTACTGGATGACACACCTGAGTTACTTTTTGGACCAGAAGTTGATGGAAAAACAATAAATACAGGTGTCTTACCCTTTTATGTCAGTCTACACATCCATGACAAGATTTTACACAATGCAATGTTTGACTCAGGAGCCTCACATAACCTCATGCCTAAATCTGTAATGGAGAAACTAAACTTAGACATTACAAGACCATACAAGGACTTATTTTCATTTGACTCTAGCCAGGTCAAATGTTTGGGCCTAATCAAAGATTTGTGTGTTTCTCTAGTCCAATACCCAAACAAAACCATCCTGATGGATGTGGTTGTAGCTGATATCCCACCTAAATATGGGATGCTATTATCAAGATCCTGGGGAGCCAAACTCCAGGGATCCCTCCAATTAGACATGTCCTATGCCACTATTTCAGTCTTTGGGCAACCAAAGAGACTGTATAGGGAGACATTGATGAAATATGTAGTGAGCAGTGAGGATAAACCCCAAAATTTTCCTATTTATGCAATTCATTCTGACATGGATTCTTTTATCCTGTCTAATGATGATGCTTGCCCTATAGCTGATGATAAACCTTTGGCCCTGGAACAAGAAACACTCACAATTAAGCAGTCAGTTGTCCAAAACCTTGAAACTGTTTTAGAAGATAAATCACATAAAAAACAAGAATCTCAATTGTCCATTCCAAATTCAACTGAGCCTCCTAATACTGTTCAAAATCAAGGCATCCTCTGGTACCTTGAGTTTGATGGCTCAGTTAACAGATTAGGAGCAGGAGCAGGAGTGTGGATCCACAATAGGCAAAACAATCATGCAGAGGGTCGTGCCTATAGGCTAAATTTCAGATGCACTAACAACATGGTGGAGTATGAAGCCCTCCTACTAGGGCTCAAATTAATCAAATCCTTACAGGCAACAAGAGTGTCAATTCTAGGAGATTCTGACCTGATTATTCAACAAATGAAAGGCAGTTTTGTCACTAATGACAATAGATTGAGAGCATACAGATCTGCTGCAACTGAAATACTTAACACTTTCACTGAATCCCAACTTACTAAGATATCAAGAACTCATAACCTCCATGCACACAGTCTGGCCACTTTTGCTAGCACTTGTAAATTGCCCTTTGAGCCTAATCACTGTTTCATAGCTGAGATAAAGCACAGACCTGCTGTTCCAAACAATGTCAAAGACTGGCAAGTCTTTGAAAATGATGCACAAATAAATAACTTCCTAACTTTACAGCATGAATTTTCAGGTTTAAATATTGATGCTGATGCTATGGATGACCTACAACAGCAGATGAACCAAAACCAACAAACCATATCAGCTCAAACAGCAAGTAAAATGTTGCACCCTACGACCTTTGATAACAAGAATGTGCAAGAGTTTAAAAAATCAATCTTGATGAAATAACTGAGGCAGAGTCTGAAGTTATTGAATTAAAAGGCAATTTCTTACCCACAGGCCTGAATCCTTTAGAAGACATTTTTGACTCCAATGATATTCCTAAGAAACCAAAGATGCAGCCCCTAAATGCTGCCATTTAAGAATGCAACATTGGAACAGTTTAAAAACCCAAGATAATAAAACTATCAAAGTCTTTGCCCCCTGATCAGAAGCCGAAGTATGTTGACCTCTTTAAAGAGTTCCAAGATGTGTTTGCATGGAGTTATGAGGACTTAAAATCCTATGATACTTCAGTCATTCAACATACTATTCCTCTCAAACCAAATCAAAAGCCTTTCAAACAGAAACTAAGGAGAATTAACCCGATTCTTCTCCCTTTAATTGAGATAGAGGTACAGAAAATGTTTGAAGCAGGTATTATAGTGCCCATTAGATTTTCAGAGTGGGTTTCTAATCTTGTCCCTACAAGGAAAAAAACAGGTGAGATTAGGCTTTGTGTTGACCTCAGAAATTTGAATCAAGTATCCCTCAAAGACAATTACCCCTTACCTAAAATGGATCACATCCTCCAAAGAGTGGTGGGGGCTTCAAGAATTTCATTACTTGATGGGTTTTCAGGCTTTAATCAAATCCTGGTCCACCCGGATGATCAGGATAAAACAGCATTCACAACCCCGTGGGGAACATTTAAATATGTCAAAATGCCTTTCGGACTGAAAAATGCAGGAGCTACCTTTCAACGGGCAATGGATATTGCCTTTGCCAAGGAGATACATGATTTCCTAGTTGTTTACCTTGATGACCTCACCCCTTTTTCAAAATCTGACCAAGAACACCTTAGACACCTAAGGCAAATATTCATGACATGTAGGAAATATGGCATTTCCTTAAATCCCAAGAAGTCTCTGTTTGGTCTAGAGGAGGGTAAATTGCTAGGCCACATTATTTCAAAAGGGGGAATTAGAATTGATCTGGACAGAATTCAAGCCATTCTACAAGTCCCACAACCGAGAAATATAAAAGAATTGCAAGCCTTTTTGGGAAAAATCAACTTTTTAAGAAGATTCATCCCAAACCTAGCAGAATTGATAAGGCTACTAAACCACATGTTGAAAAAAGATTCCAAAGTGAAATGGATGTTGGAGGCCAAACAGGCCTTTGAGGGCATCAAGACTGCCTTGACTCAAACCCCAGTCCTTACAAGTCCCCAATTTGATAGGGACTTCATTATTTTCTCCTTTGCCTCCCAACATACTATTGCTGTTGTTTTACTGCAGAAGGATGATCAAGGGAATGAGAAGCCCATTGCCTTTTTCAGCCGAGCCCTTAGAGATGCACCCTTGAAGTATCAGATCATGGAAAAGCAGGCCTATGCCCTGGTTAAGGCCATCAAAGATTTTAGGATTTATATTCTATACTCTCATGTCACTGCTTATGTGCCAAATGCTATTGTGAAAGACATATTGACTCAAGAAGGGCTAGAAGGCAAAAGAGGCAAGTGGATTGCTAGCATTCTTGAGTATGATATTGAAATAAAACCCACTAAGCTGATAAAAGGACAGGGTTTAGCCAAATTAATGTCTGAAACAAACTTTCAAGCCTTAGACATCAATGAACTGGACAATGAACCAGAGCTGGTGACTCCACAGATCAATATAGCCTTTGAACAATCCCCCTGGTATGCTGATATTTGTTATATATTGCAAAACCTGTGTGCTCCCCCAGGGTTGTCCAGAACTAAAAGCAGATTTTTAAGAATGAAAGCTTCTAAATTTTGTGTTGCAGATGGTGCCTTATTGTGGAAAAATCATGAAGGTATATTGCTTAATTGTTTAACTATGAATCAAACTGACAATGTTATGAGAGATTTTCATGCAGGGGATTGTGGAGGACATCTGTATTGGAAATCCACTGTGGATAAGATATTAAGGGCTGGCTACTATTGGCCTGTTATATTTGCAGATGTCAAGAAATTTGTTACTTCATGTCATAAGTGTCAGATATTTGAAGGCAAAAGAAAATTACTGCCATTACCCCTTAAGCCCATTTCAACAGAGAAGCCTTTTCAACAATGGGGCTTAGATTTTATTGGGGAAATTCATCCTTCATCTTCAGGTCAGCAGAAATGGATCCTGACAACCATGGACTATTTTACCAAGTGGATTGAGGTTGTTCCATGCAGACAAGCAAATGACTCCACTATCATTCAGTTCCTTGAAACTAATATTTTGTCCAGATTTGGTTGCCCTGAAAAGATCATTACAGACAATGTTGTTGCCTTCAGATCCAAGAAAATGGTCAACTTTTGCCATAAGTTTCATATCACTTTGGGCCATCAAGGCAATGGTTTAGCTGAATCATCTAATAAGAGCCTTATTAACATCATTAAGAAGATATTGGAGGAAAACAAGAAAAATTGGCACAAAAAACTTGTAAATGCCTTATGGGCAGAAAGATTGACAACCAAGAGATCTATTGGGACCAGCCCATATGAGTTGGTTTATGGTATGGAGGCCAAGTTTCCCTCATCACTAGGGGTTCCTGTCATCAAGTTACTTCAAGAATTTCTAGCTGAGCCCAATGATATACAAAGAAGAATTAACCAAACTATTTGTTTGCAGTAGACTAGAGACCAAGTGTACAACAAAGTTCAGGTTTTACAAGAGAAACTCAAGAAAATCTTTGACAAAAGAACCAAAGCAGAAGATTTTTTCATTGGGAATAAAGTGCTTAAATGGGATTCAAGAAGAGAGGACAAGGGAAAACATGGCAAATTTGATTCGCTCTGGAGAGGGCCCTTTGTTATTCAAGCAGTGCAAGGAAACAACACATATTTTTTTAAAAATCTGGATGGCAATGAGGTTGAAGAGGGCCCTGTAAATGGTCGAATGCTAAAGCACTATTTTGACTACTTTCCATGTATATAACCCAAGGCTGCCTTGTACATTAATAGTTGTTTTTAGTAGTTTGTTTTCAGCAGGCAAATAGAGTTCCAGTTTCACAAATTTTGGGAATGATCAAGGGAAAAGGTACTACTTCAAGATCTTTTGTTTTGCCTTGCAAAGCTCCAGTTTTGGTCATCTAGAAAGCAAAAGTTCCAGATTTTGGCAAAGGTCAAGGACCAAGGCATTCTGACCTGTTGTTCTTGGTCTTTCATATGAAAAAACCATCCCCAAGTGGAGCCACTGTTAGCCTCCTATACCAATAGGTTTCATATATCATGATTGGCAGGGGAAATTCCAAATATGTTCTACTTTGATGATGCAAAGGTCCCATATTTGTGTGTAAAAACACATCTGTAAACAATTTTGTTGATGTCCTACTTGTTGATGGGTGATCCAACAGTGTAATCTGGATCATGCCATGTTTAAATTGATGTTGTAGAATAGAGAAAGAGAATCTGTCCAAACAGTTTAAGCTTGGCAGATCAGTAGTTAGGTAGAGAACAAAGGCGCCCAACTGCTTAATCTGGGCCCTTGGAAGTGATAAGGGTAGTTTTAGATAGCAAATCATTTGAAAAGAAAAAGAAAATATCAATTGAGGGTTTGCAAGTCTAAGTGCACCCTCCCTGAAGTAACAAAAAATGCTAGGTACTAAGATGGGTAGGTAGATAGGGGTTGCCGAAGCCTGATTTTCTTCATGAGTTAGCTTGACAAAGAAAGTTTATATTGGCAAGAACAGAACTGTTTATTCAGCATTTTGATAACAAAATATGGAAGCATGTCTAATTTCCCCTTTTCCCCATAAAACCTCTTTCTAACATCCCTCCATGGACCATTGGGTTCTTCCCAACAAAGTCCTGCTATCACTTTCTCTTTTGAGAAACATCAAGTCAAAGAGTTGGTTTCCATCACACAAGAAAGCCACATTTTCTGTGTAAAATCATTTCCCACTCTCATCTGCTTCTAAGCCTAAGTTTACTCCTTAAACTTAGCTCCTAGTTCCTCTTTGACATCCCAAATTCATATTAACTTCTAAGCTTACTATATAGCTCCCTAAGTTTTCCCCTTCCCTTATTATTATAGAATTTTATGTAAAAATCCCAAAAATATGTACATATCCTCCCCTTGGGCAGTTTAGCCATATATCCCAAAGTTTGGAAGTGTGATGAAGTCGGAGTCCCATGTAAATATCTGTTCATACTATAATCGGGAATTAAATTAACACCTGGTTGATTTAATAACCCTTACCCACCTTATAAACTGTAATGTCATGTTTTCCCCGTTTATTATGCAAATTTTCGCAAAACCCACAATTATCATTTATCCAAAGTTTTTATGTCTCGGCGCGTTTACCGAAAAAAGAAAAAATAATTAAATATTGGTCGGGTCCCGCCGTAATCTCGCTGGCTGTTTCGTCTCCCGTCTACCGTCGGATCTGGGCCCTCCCATCCGATGGTCATCAGGTATTTCGGAACCCCTCCGCCGACCGACCGTTAGTGCCCAAAATTGTCAGATTGCTGACGTATTGCTAGGGGCGCACGTCCATTTCTTATTGAATCAGGCAGCCTCTGACAGATATTGGACCCGTACCACAAGCGGTCCGATAAAACCGCTTACCACTGTTTCTTTTCCGCCCATATCATCGTTGCGTCATAATTACGTCAGCAGTTGTGTCAACTCCCATTTCGCTGTCAATCTGACATGGCTGCTACGTCATCCCTCCACATCAACCCAGTTACGCATTGCCACGTCACCTGCCGTACCCAGACCTGACCAGTGACGTCATGCTGATGTCATTTATTAAAAAGGCGCCAAAAATCTCATTTTTTCCATATTTTGCGCAAAATCACGATTTTTCTCACTTTTTCATTTGACAAGCGCTTTACCACCTGCATGCTGTTTTCACGTTGTTGTTCGCCAACTCCAGAATTGAACTCTTGAGCTGCTGCCACTGCGGATTCACAACTATCGACACCCCAGGCCTCATAATTATCAGGTATTTACCATTTCCTCTGCGCAACCTGGTTTTCGAGTTTCCCTGTATTAAGAAATTCTAAGCAAATGGTCAAATTCCCTGTGTTCTCAGACCCTGTAATTGCCAAATTAAACCAGAGAAAATCTGAAAGGGGGTCCCGGGTCCCATTCTGCTCCATCCTCACAATTCTTGCTCCATTTCCAACTCAAATCCGTTAGCAAACACATTCCACTTCGCAAGGCAGCCCGCTGGATTACAATTCACCCCTTCCACCTCTTTCAGCGGCATTTTCACTCTGTTAACCCAATTCACCTTCATTCTCATCTCTGCAAGTTATTTCATCGACCATAATTTACTGTTCAGTGCCAGCTTTGCTAAACCAAAGCACAATTCAACTCCAAGTGACAACTAAGCAATGGAGACCCCTATGGCATTGAATATTGCACCCCTGAATGCCCCACATAGAGCCTAGAATGGTTCGCCCTTGCTGACAGGAATTATCAAACGAAGGAAACGGTTGAAATAAGCAACAAATATCACATAGAAATCGTTTGTGAGCTAAAGAAGAAACACAGAAGCAGTACTGATGACATGGGTATCTGGGAGTCCAACTTGCCCATCTATTATCTTCCACAAGTGAATGTCTTCCCTGACTTGATTCACCAAT
This sequence comes from Pinus tabuliformis, assembly GCA_031772625.1. Taxonomy (NCBI): domain Eukaryota; kingdom Viridiplantae; phylum Streptophyta; class Pinopsida; order Pinales; family Pinaceae; genus Pinus; species Pinus tabuliformis. The sequence goes on from CM062808.1 coordinate 329,390,233, forward strand.
GTTGTGCAAATTATGATCCAAATCAAAGGGTTGTCCTCAGTCCTTCAGGCTCTGTTTTATTCCGCATCACCCCTGAAGCCATCAACCAAATGCTTCATTTTCAATCAGCAAAACCATTGACTCCTCTTTCTATGCAACACCTGATAGACCAAGGTACCAAGCTGCCCAGCTCAGAGGTCACAAGGATTGGCCAATTGTTCATGCTCCCAGATTACCAGCCCCGGCAACCTCCTCCTTATCTACATGTCTGGTTCAATGAAACAGGGAGACTGCTAGTAGACATGATATCCTGCATCTTAGGATTCAATACCAGTGAGTATGTTGATGAGGTTATCTTGGTAATGCTATCCATGTTCACTCCAGGACAGCCCCCTGTTGTCCAGTATGATTATGCCACATTCATTGCTGACAGAATTCATGAGAAATTCATGAATCTGGAGAGAGAGAGAGTATTCAAATATACCTCATACATATATCATTTGATATTATACAATCAGCCTGACAGTTTCCCTATTTTCTTCAAGAAGCTGGATGCAAAAGGAAACAGGAGGTCAGTGATATTCTGGACACCAGTCTGTCACCATATCTTTTACTCTCCATACAACTACTATGAGTTCATTGATCTGTTCATTCATCCAGCCTTGTCCCTGCTGCAGAGTTCTCCTCCTCCTAGACTCACCGATGAAATGCAGAAGATCCTCCAGCTTTCAAAGAACTATAGCATTGGAGATTGGTACTTCTACCAAGACCACACAGTAATCAGAGTATATGGCTGTGAGCTAGCCCCATACAGACTGCCAAAGTACATTCCCATGAGACTTTTTTCCCTAGAGTACTTTCGACAATTTGGCAATTCAGACATGGTACACTTCCATAGCAAAAATAAGAAAGCACAGCTGAAAATTAAGCACCAACTGGGTCCATTCATTTTTAATAAGAGGGAAGAAGCTTGGGGAGAGGCAGACAAGATCCTAAAAATCTTCCAGCTCAAAACAAGCTTCTATTGGGCACCATATGACCCTAATCATTTCATAAGCCTCAGAAGAATCAAGTATAGGCTTGCTACCTATGATCACCTTAGCATTCCACAAATTGAAAAATATGCTAACCAACTAGAGTGGAGAGAAGGCACATTAGTGGAGAATTATTCTGAAGAAGAATTAGCAGAAAGAGCAATTAAGAAATTAGAAAAAGCAGTTGACTTGGAATATTTTGGACAGGTTTGCTCCCCAGCCCCTCGGCATCTTGGAGAAAGTGCCTCATCTTCCACTGTTCCCCAGCAGTTTGCCCAAGCAGCTGGCCAAGCAGCAACCACAGCTAAAGAAAAGGAAATACAGCAAGAACAGCCACTCCCCAATTTGGAGCAACCAGAGGAAATGGCTGAGCAACCTGCCTCCACAGACCAGCAAACTCAAGAAAAAATACCTCCAATGCAGGAAGCAACAGTTGAAGCTACAGTTTTACAAACACCAGCAAATGAGGAAAGAATGAAGAAAAGGGATAGACAAGAGGAGACTCCTCCTACCACTTCAATAGATCAGCAAGGTGAGAAAAGGAAAAGACTTAATCCTTTCTCTGAGGAGGAAATGCCTCACAGACCAACTATGGGCATGGGTCCTCCTAGCACAGAAGCATCAGCAAGCTCCTTTCAGCAGGAGCAAGAGAGACAGCAAGGAGGGGAGGTCAGCTCCTCAGGGCAACAATTAAGATCAGAATCAAGCATCAAAAAGCAATTCACAGACATAAAAGTAAGAAATGAGCCGGTTAGATACCAGCTCTATAACCAGCTGCTCAGGATGGCACCAACCAATCAAGAAAGGCTCATGTCAGCCTATGATATTCAAGAAGGAAAGATGATTCTCATTCATTTTAGACTTGCCATACAGCAACCTCAGTCAGCTGCAAACTACATCAGAACTAACTTGGAAGTGTTTGCCAAAGACATCCACCCCATGGACCAGATCGAGCTACACAAGCAAACAGGGGAGATGGTCTATTCTACATTGGCTAATAAAACTCTTGATCCGGATTTAAGCAGGAATGCAATAGATTATAGAGATAACCATAAATACAGAGATGCGATAACCATAAATACAGAGATGCAGCGGAAATAATACTTCATTTCATTAATGGAAAATACTGAAATATGCTTACAACCAGAAATGGAAATAAACCAGCTAGGGCGATGGTAGCTTATCTCTGAGAAGAGATGTGCGGCTACATGCCTCTGAACTGTTCCGAACTGAGTTACAATGAGGCTCGAAGGCCTATTTATTGTTGAGAAACAATGGAAAACCCTTCACATCCCGAAATCTAACCCTAGAAGATGAAACGCCAAATTGTGGGCCCCGTTTGGGTAAATTGGTACATCAATTTCCCGGGGTCGTAACTTTGGCATACGATCTCTGTTTGACGCGTATGATAGCTCGTTAGAAAGATCTATCCGAGTACTACCACTTTGGGAGGCAACATGGGTCCATGGACCCATGTTGCCCCAGATTCCCAAAAAAACGTCGTTTAAGGCCTAAAAACGGCTCCGGAAGTTCAGGACCCGAAAAACTGCTAAAAATAGTAAACTGTGATACAATTTAGGAAACTGAAAAGACTGAAAGACACAGTTGTGGGGGTCCAAATGGGTTGGTGGGTGGCCACCAACATCCACCTGGATCATTCCTCCCCCCTTAGGAAGCAATGGTCCCCATTGCGTTGAGTTCCTCCATCTGCTGAACTTGTCCTGTAATCTCTGATGTGTCCAGTGATGGTGGGAAGCATGATCAACGATGGTCCACATTGAACATTTGGTGCAAGTGAAGGAATGGAGGAATGATGTGCTCCAAAGCATTGTTCCCCATTGCCTTGGTACTGCTGTAAGGACCATGTCGGAGTGGTCTGAGCTTCTGATGGGTTCTGGTAAGGCGTTCTTTCTGTCGATGCAACCAGACTTTGTTGCCCACCTGAAACTTGTGTGGTACCCATGTGGGTGAGGAGAAGTTGTTCCTGTGTTTTGTCATGACCGTATCCCTTTGTTGCTGCTGCTGCATGGAGGAACCCTTTGCAGGGGTCATGGATGTAGCAACGATCTTCCCCTTATTTCGGGAGTGAACCAGACAGATGAATTTCCTGGTCTGTGATATGAGCTTGCTGCCTTTCTTGGTAGTGATCAAGGATGTGGCAGTAGGTGGGGCTACCTCCGGTATCCTGTATAATGAATTATTCAAAGAAATAATGACAGCACGAGGCCTGGACTCATACACAGCATGTCGCCTCCACAAGTATGGTTGGCCTAATAATACATCGCAAACATCCAGAGGTGTAACATCACACAATACCTCGTCTGTGAAGGGCTTGATGCTATATGGAAGGCGGCACTGCTGGCGAACTTTGAGATCTCGTCCTTCATGAAGCCACCCGATACTGTACGGCTGTGGGTGCGGTGTAGTCGGTAGGCCCAACCGCTTCACGACCTCTACTGAAACGAGGTTCTTTTGGCTACCACTGTCGACAATGAATCGCAGCGGTGAACCCTTCACCCACATCTGTGAGTGGAAAAGACGCTCCCCCTCCTCTGGATCTTCGGGCTCATTTTTCTTGATCTTGGCGGTGGCAACAGTGGCACTGGGATCCGCATCAATGATCTGCTTCCCTTTACCATTCCCCTTGTCGGGTTCTGGCTCAGGGTCGGAACATGCATCTGATTCGGAAGCCTTCAACTCGGCCACCAGCGACTGCTTGGTCCGACACTCACTTGTGTTATGAGTGGGACTCTTGTGGAACTCACACCACTTCCCTGTGTCCTTCTTCGACTTCATGGTGTTGTTCTTTTCTTGCGGCTTCGACGGGTTGTCTTGGTTCACCCCGCCTTGGCTTTGTCCTTTGGGCTTCGGATTTGCAGATCCAAAATCTCGCTTCTTCTGTTTGAACTTTTTCTCGATTTTGACAGCGTATCGGTATGCTGTGCCGAGTGAGGAGATGTTCAAGAACACCATCTCTTCCTGGATGTATCTGTGCAAGCAACCACGGTATTTGAGTACCAGATGTAGCTCAGAATCTTTGATACCCAACTGTGTACGAAGGGTATGAAAAATGTTTGTGAACTCCGGCACATCTTGGTCTCGTCCCTGCCGCAGTGTGGTCCATTTGATGTATTTGTCCTCATAGGTTCCGACAAGGTAGTATTGCTCCTTGATGGCATCTCGGAAGTCATTCCAAGTGGGTGCGACTGAAAATAGTGAGCCTGTACTTTCATCCTTCTGCTCGCAGTATGTTTCCCACCAGTCCTTGACGTGGGGGGCTGCTTTGAGAAGGGCAAAAACAATCTTTTCCCGACTCGAAAATACATGAACAGAAAAATACCCATCTAGCAGATTTAACCATTTATCTACGGCATCTGCGTCTATTTGACCCTCGAAGATGGGGATTTCAAAATTAACTTGTACCTTAAACGGCGTGGCGTTTCCAGAGTCGCTGTTGGAAGCCGATGCGTCGCCCCTAGGCAGCCGCTGAAGGATCTGCGCAAAGCTATCCATCATCGCGTTCCTTTGCCGCTCAAGCGCTTCTTCGAGCAAGATTTTGATAGGATCTCCTGCCCCCTCGTCTTTCTTCTCATCCGCCATGGGAGGCCGTCGGGATTTGCGAGGCTGGTCTTGCAAAGGTTCGACCAGTTCAAGCCCTAACTCCTTATATCCCGACCTCGTTGGGGACATGCAAAGAAAAACAGAGAAAAAGCAGACCGCTCTGATACCACTGATCCGGATTTAAGCAGGAACGCAATAGATTATAGAGATAACCATAAATACAGAGATGCGATAACCATAAATACAGAGATGCAGCGGAAATAATACTTCATTTCATTAATGGAAAATACTGAAATATGCTTACAACCAGAAATGGAAATAAACCAGCTAGGGCGATGGTAGCTTATCTCTGAGAAGAGATGTGCGGCTACATGCCTCTGAACTGTTCCGAACTGAGTTACAATGAGGCTCGAAGGCCTATTTATTGTTGAGAAACAATGGAAAACCCTTCACATCCCGAAATCTAACCCTAGAAGATGAAACGCCAAATTGTGGGCCCCGTTTGGGTAAATTGGTACATCAATTTCCCGGGGTCGTAACTTTGGCATACGATCTCCGTTTGACGCGTATGATAGCTCGTTAGAAAGATATATCCGAGTACTACCACTTTGGGAGGCAACATGGGTCCATGGATCCATGTTGCCCCAGATTCCCAAAAAAACGTCGTTTAAGGCCTCAAAATGGCTCCGGAAGTTCAGGACCCGAAAAACTGCTAAAAATAGTAAACTATGATACAATTTAGGAAACTGAAAAGACTGAAAGACACAGTTGTGGGGGTCCAAATGGGTTGGTGGGTGGCCACCAACATCCACCTGGATCAACTCTATTAGCACATAAATTACAAAATTCTCTACATAACACTATTGCCCAGTTAGAATTAGAGAAGGCTTCATCTCAAGCCAAGGACAACAGAATCAAGTCCTTGGAAGAAATTATTATAGAGCTGGGACATGATCCAAATGACCCTAAGGGTGTGCAGGCATTAATGAAGAAAAAAGATGAAGACATAGCAGCTTTGAGAAAGCAAATTAAGCTATCACCTACCCTTCACCCTCAGACTGAAGGTGTTGCCCAGCAAAAGAAAGATGAAGATGTGGTTGCTTTGCTCTTAGCCCTACATAAGAGGTTGATAGAGACAGAGGGTGCTTTGGAGGCGACCCTAAAGCAAAGGCAAGAAGAGCAAGCACTTCAGCCACCACAAGCAACCATAAATATTGAGGATACTCCTCAAATAATAACTCCACCAACTCCTCCCACCAGGCAAACATCAGAGGCAGGCCTTTCAGGCTCAGCACCAGCACCGGAAATGACAGCACAGGTACCCAGCCTCGGCATGCAGAATATGATGAAGGATCTTGAAGCTCTAGAAGTACAGATGGCTGAACTGAAAGAGGCTAAAGAAAAGTTAGCCAAGCTTGAAGAAAAATATGACAAATCCAAGCAGAATTTGGCTGAAAGGGCAAGAGAGATAAGAGCTCTTGAAAAAAGGATAAAGGAGTTAGAAAAAGAGCTTACTCTGGACAAAACTATAAGTGAAATCAAGAAGATTCTATGGGCCAACATTGGTCAATCCATTACAGACCAATGGCAGTCCATTGAAACTATCCATGAGCAAATGGATCTCCTAAGCAGGGCCAAATCAGAAAATCAAAGAGCCCGGGCATCCCTAGGGAATATGCCTGAAATAGCCAACAGAATGATTCAAGTCCTTAACAATCGCACTGGCCTTCAGCTAGCAGGAATGGGTATCAGAAACAGGACTGATACCATTTTACTAATAAAGAGGGTGCTTACCTTGAGGAATTATGTGCAGACATTGGACAGAAAGTGTCAAGAAATGCAAACAGAGGTAAATGAATTTATTGCAAAAATCACAGCATTGCATAACAGAGGTCTTCCCAGCTTGGTAACTAGTGCAGGAAGGTTATTATCACATGAACATTATGCCAAGAGGGTCAACAATTATGCAACAAATCAAATAACAGCATCCGCAAGCATTTCAGAGGAAACAGGGCCCCCATCTGGGCAGACTCTCTATGAGAAGTTAGAAAATTTGTTTTTTATTGAGCATGAGATCAAGCACCTTTTTGAAGTGCCTCCAAATTACTACAAATACACTGAAGCTGATGAGACTCTGATTAAAATACAGAGACACCAATTGCCTACTGAAGATTGGTGGAGAGGCATGATAGAAACATTACTTTGATAAATCAAATTTTGTTTGAAGTCTTTTTGATCAATCTCGAGTCAGCATTTTCAAATGACTCACATGTTCAATCTACCTGGGCGGCAATAGGAAGAGCAGCTGGATAACAAGGATAGTGACTTGGCACAAATGAACGAGTGCAGATGACGGGGCTAAAGCAGCCACGCCGTGACAAGGCAGCAAAAGGCGAAATTCCTCGAAATGGATGCAAAGCACTCGGCCGACCCAGTTGGTTGCAAAGTCAAAGAACTCTGACAGAAATGAACAGCTGTTGTTTGTCTATTTTAATAGCAATAACTGTTGTATCTACTATTTTTGGGAAGTTGGTAAGAAATTTATGAGTTAATGACTCATCTTTCAGATATTTTGTGAAACACTTTTGTATATATATCCCCACGCATAACTTATTTGGGGTTGTTGATTTTATTCTGGAGAGCTCTAATGTATCTTCTCAGAGTTGAATACAAGAAGTTGTTAGTGTTCTCAATTTGGCTTTGCTTAGACATGTTGAGATAAGATTGCTGGCTACTGCAGGATTCCCGTGTTATCTCATGATGCAGTAAGTTTTTTTGAACCGTGTTTTGTCTTTTCTTTGTTTACAGAACCCATCTATGCTCTATGTTTAATAATCTTAGCAGTAAGGAAAAAGAATAGTTCAGGATTTGTCCATAGAGGCACCTTAAACTCAATCTTTGTTGCTAATTATGTTTTCTTCAGAACTAGTTATAAATGTGGAATTCTTAAATGCTCCCATTTACTCTAACTTTTCCATGGTGAAATCTATTCAGGAATTCTTAATTGCTCTTGAATAGCATTCAACCCTTTATTCTCATTTTTACAGTGAAAGAAATCTTCATTGCCTTTCATTGTGTGAGTTCATACTGTTTTTCCTTTAAATCGAATGTTTGTTTCATGAATACCTGTCTGGCTCTGCAGTGACACTATCTTTATCACATACTCTAAGCGACACACAATCATGGACTCCCATTGCCCAATGGAATAAAACTCTCTGAATATTGCATGCCCCTCTTTTAGAAGATATCATTCAACCAAACTTCAAACAAAATTCAGTGTTTCATAGCTAGCCTAAAATTCCCAAAACAAAGCTAAATCAGAAAGAGAGAGCCCTCTCTGATTGCAGGTAGGCTAGAACCTGCAATCCAAAGATTGGTTTGTGGTTACCTCGGCCGTATTCCCTTAGGAGTCAAAGGGAACAACCTGAGTGTTAACAGGCTTGATCGCAGAGATTGTGCAATGCGCAGTTGGGGCCCATTAGGGGAATTTTGAGGTCTAAAATGGGCTTCATAAGAAAAATGTACAACAAAAATAATCCTTATAAGAACCAATAGGATTCAAGATGATGATGTCAACCATGGGGTATGATTCTCCATTTTTTAAGTAAAAAGGTAAAAATATTAAAAAATAATAAAATAATAAAACTACTTTTCAACTCGTATTTTCAACTTATCTCCCTAACGTTTTACTCGAATTTCAAGAGGGAGTGCTCGTTGGGTGCAAAATATAATTCCTCATCCAAGGAGTACCCATGTTGCATACTTTTTATGGACCTTGCTACGTGAAAAATGAGAAATAAATGAAAAACATGATTGCAATCACATTTTTCATGTATTTATCATTTTTCGTGTAGGATATTCCATTGAAAGTATGCAACATGGGTACTCTTTGGATGAAGAATCAAATTTTTCATCCAACGAGTGTTTGCGCTCGAAATTTGAGTAACCCCATAGGGAGATAGGTTGAAAATATGAGTTGAAAAAATAGTTTTGCCTTTTTTCCTCTAAAATTTGATGATGTAATCTAATATTATTTTATTTTTTCCACTATTATTTTATAATTTCCTTAGGAGGCCCATTTTAGACCTCAAAATTATCCTAATGAGGTTGGATGGATGAATTACGCAATTTTGGAGGCCAAGGCTTGAGATTGAGCACTTAAACTGCACAGTCCTGGAAGGCAGGAACTATACATTACATAGTTTCAAGAGGTAGGGTTGTAGCTTGAGGGTTGGGATTGTGCAATGAGAAGTTTAGGAAGGTCGAATGAGACTAAGTTGTTGTGAATGTTCCGAAATTTAGCTAAGTGTGGGATCAGTGAAACTGATGTGAATAGTTATAAGAATTTATTGTTTTCACATACTTAGATTTCTTTATGACACAACATATATCATCAAGAACACATTAACAACATACTTCCCTTAGTGGGACAACCTTTACGACAACTCATGACAAGTGTGACACTAAAGATACACTTTGCAACGACCGTGACAACATTTGTATGACAATGCTTAAAACTTTGGAAATGAGTGCGATGGAGGTTTACATGGTAATATCGACTCATTTACACAAGGAGAACTTCTTGAAACCATAAAAACAAGCTTATGTACATTGTGTGACACTTAACATGCCAAAAGATTACAAGTGTTAAAGTGTGAACCACACTTGCGATATGTGAATAACAGTGAAAGAAACACATGCAAGAGTGAATATAACATGAAAACAACACTAAGTAAAGTGAAATCAAGCAAAAGCAACAGCTGAAAACATGGAAATGACACTCACAAAAACAAAGGTGCGCAAAAGTGACAGTTTGAAAAACTCACCAAAATAGAAGTACAAACGCAACTAGAAGTGAGAAATTTTTGATGTGAGTATGCACTGACTGTCAACATGGATTGGACATCACACGGGAACATCTTGATGGACCATGGTATGCTTGTTCATTCTTGCATAAAAAATGTGCTCATGAACTTGTTGTAGACTAAGCATGTGTGAGCAAGAACCCTCGACACTTACAATCCAAGAAGGGAGATCAAAAGCATCAACTAACCAAGAAATGACTAAGGAAAGACCAATTGCAAGATCTGTAGTAGGCTCCAAAATTTGAGTGTATGCAAAATTTTGGAGGGTGTTTGCCATAGCAACAACACACTCCTTTTGAAAAGGTTTGTATTCTTTTCTCTTGTGTGGAAAATAAGGTTTAAGAGTGAATATGCTCTTAGGAAAAACATTCGGCATGTCCCTATATTTGTTACTTGCATCCCATAGTGTGGTTGGTTGATATCCCTTAACCTAACCATGTAGAGGTTCGGATATCCCTTCCACAAGTAACATCACCAACTGAACCTTTGATATGTCTATGAACATAACTACTAATCTCAAAAAATCTGATATATATGCCTTCACACTGCCTATTTTTATGAGACGAGCCAACTCTTTGAAATGAATGTTTGGATCCTTCTAGTTAAAAAATTCTACAAGCCTCTGAGTGAACTCAGTGTATAAGGTGATGTTGGCATGACCCATGGTCACTAACCCATGATACCACCACTCATGGGAATCCCCATCCATATGTAATGTCGCCAACTTAATGGCTTTAACATCAGTCATGTGATGTAACTGAAGGTAAGTGTCAAACTTTTGGACCCATGATCTGGATGAGAATTTCGATGACCCTTCAAAATAGGGAATGGCCACCTTTCCCAATGTTTTATGTATCGCTTGATTCTTCCTCAAAAACCTTTGAGCTTCCTTAGGCTTGATTTTTAATTGGAGGTGGAAGAAGTTAGTGAAACTCATAACATCCTAGAACTCACATCCCAATGCTCTATACTCCTCTAGACAATTAGCATAAGAGATCCCTTGACTTGTCTGTTATGTTTGGTCCTCTATCATATCATGTATGAATTGAGGCATGTTAGGTCTAGGTTCTATATTGTATATGTGGGAACGGATTTGCATGGTAGTACGTGCATGGATGCCCTCTTCACTATTAGACCCTTCTCCATTAACTGGTCCTTCTCAGTGGAAATCCATTTATTTGTTATCATGTTCATCAAATTCACCATCTCCTTTTGGACATTAGCCAAATCATTCATTGCATTTATCAAGTTGTTGAATGATTGATTTTCCTTATCCCCCATGTCTAGATCTTCCCTTTCAATTGTCTCTTCTACCCCTGTACCTTTCTAGGGGTGTCTTCTCCCTCTCTTCTCTTTCCTGAAGACTCTTCCTCTTCATAAATGAAGTAGGTTCTTTGACCTTATATTGTCTTTTGTAAGTGACATATGGGTGGTCTTCATATATCATTAAATATGGTTATATTCTACCCCTTAGACCTCATATTGATCCAAGAACATGCTCTCATACCACTATAAAACTCCCACTAGGACATACACCAAACTGACTACTGAAATTTCTGAGTTTCAGTGGAATTTTTCTCTAAGTAATTTTATCAAATAGATTGTGAGCATATTTTTGTAGGTACACCTCAAGTTTTTTGGTAAAATAAACATAAAATACAAAATTTTATGCTCCCAATAAACACTTTAGGATAATAATTTAATGTTGTTAATAAACCTAGCAAGATAGGTACATCACTGAGGTAACAAGATAGTCATAAAACATTCATTCATTCATTTATTATATCTCAGAAAATTACTCAACAATAATAGAGTTTACATGGAAGAGAAAAATAGAGGAACCTAATATATTCCTTCACAGTTTTATCAGTTTTTTACAACTAGGATTGACCACGAATGAGTATTGTTTTCTAAGGTATATTTTGCTCCCTTTATGGCATAAACTCAACAAGGAAATACACGTCCTTTTCTTAGTGATAATGGTTCCCACGCACAGTATTTTTGAATTGGTTCCACGAACAACATATAAGATACTAACACTTCTACATTTGGAAGTTAAAATCGACCCACATTCCTTGCTTCAACAAGCATATGTTGTTGAGAAATCTAGGGCAATGGTATTATGACATTTCTCTTCTAGTGATGATCGTTTGTGAATGATTCTTACTTATTTATATTAGGATATTCTCTTTACTTAGATTATTATTGGTTTCTTCTTCATCAAACATCTACTAATGCATAAAAAATAAAGAGACAAAAGACACAGAATGTAGGAAATCAGCCAGGGCCAAAACCTCTCCAACTTGAGAGGAAAACCCAAATGAATTCTTCTTCTTATAGAGACTTCAATTGATGAATACCAATACCAAGACCTTTGACCTATTTAACCTCTCCAAGACCAAGTTACAAGGTTTCCTTGATGATTTTATTCTTCCTTGAGTCAAGTATATTCAAACACCTTGATTCTTCCTCCTTCTCGGTTGTCCTTCAGAATTTCAGTCCCTTGGAACAGATCTGCAACTTTTAGCCTTAATTCAAAAACCCTAGCACATGAGATTGACCAATCTTGAATCTTGATTTTCCTCGCTCTAGAAGGATACTTCTTCCTTCGCAATTCAATGTGGGATCTTCCTTCTTTTTTTCCCAAAACCACCCTCTTAATATGATTGTAATACCTCTGCCTTTTTTCTACAGTAAACTGCACTGTAGTCTCGAACGTATGAAAGAGATGATCCCTAAAAAATATCAAAAAATAACTCGTTTGACTTCCTTTCTCCTTTGCTTGATGATGAGGATTCTTTATTGATGTCTTCACACTTCTTCTTCTTCAGAATTGGTTGACCGAATTTCTTGTTTTCAAATGGAGGTCAAGCTACCTATATATAGTGTTTTTTCCATTAATATAAGTCAACTTGTGATATGGGTAAGTCGACTTGTCATTCTGGAAGCATCCTATGGCTGACATGAGGAATATCTTGTGACAAGGTCTTGGAGGGATAATAATAATTATTTTACAATGGATTACATGCCCAAAATGGGTCTTCAAACTTTAACATTGACTCTATGAATTTTATGACTTGATGACCAAACCTAATAGCTCAGAATGGGAGCTTTAACTAAAAATATAATTCCTTTATCATGAAACCCATGATTCAAGTATTACAAAAATAACTTTATTTTTCTTCTTTACATAATTTACATAAAATCATAATTACACATGTCATTATGAAGACCGAACCTAGTTACACTTTTTAACATATGTTTGATCCCGCATCTCATGAACTTGACCTAGTACAATACAAATCTTAGTATTCAATACATGGTCCAATCCTCAGCTAAATGATAGGAAACTTAAACCACTTCAATATGCATGCTCGTACCACTAAAGGAATATTAAACTCAACCCTTTATTATCTAGAAAATACACTCCCTCCTTCATAGTTCCCAACCAGGAAGTATAAATGATAACTTGGCCTTCTTTTCTAGTGGGAAAATTGATCATTCCATCTGAGATAAATATGTCTTCCTCATCTAGAATCCCTTGGTGAAGCTCGTCACGAAAACCCAATAGACTTGGCCTCAAGAAACAATTTTTAGCTCGTCCATTCAACCCATAATATCAATTTGGAAACTTGGCACCTCCATATATTTCTCAACCTATCAAGAGTTATGAAAAACAAAAATTTAGAACATAAAATCAACTAATAAAACTATGTACCTAATTTTTCTCCTGCAAATCTTCTTCTTTAAAATGCAATGGAAAAATATGAGTGATTCCACTCTCTAGATCAATTAGAATGTATAGTTTCAACATCGAAGCTAGCAATGGTGGCTAAGGTTTATCAAACCTTAATATTCTCTCCAAAAACTCTCAAAGAGATCCTTTTATAAAAATGCAAGTGGTAGAATGAGGAGAGGCTCCTCATTTTTCCCATTTTATAATTTAGTGGCCACTTTTGCCTCCATTTTACCTTTTCAACTTTATAAAGTCACTTTAAGAACTTTTCACTTTATAAAATGAAAATGACTTTTCATTGGCCTAGGATATCTACACCCTATCACCCCTTAAGCACTTTTAATGTTTTCCTAGGCGAATCATGCTCCCTTATCAAAATTCCCGCCACCTTACCCTACGACAATATTATTAGGCTAGAAGAACCCCATCTTATGTCTCCTAAGTGATTGGGGACATTACAAATATTGACATAACCCAAAATAATAGTAAAGAGTTGGAAAGATGATATGGCATGGTGACATGGAAGGATGATGTGTCATGATGACATGGAATGAGAACAGTATTTCATGATGTGGCATGTTGATGTGGCATTGATGTGTCATGAAAATGTGTTAAGATGATGTGGATCAAAGTGCATAGCAGCACCAAGGTGGAAACCATGGTAGAGGTGACATGGATATTGAATATTCGAATGTTGAACTATTAAGCATCAAGAAATTCTTAAGAAATCATGATCTAATATGCCAACACTAATAAAACCCCATAATACCATCAATTAATAGGAATATTTCCATTAGTTGACGTCCATCAATTAGATTGAGGATAGTAGAGTTGTGACGGTGTATCATTCCTCCAATTATTAGCTTTTAGGAAATCAAGAGTTGGGTGTTGGCCTATCATCCTTTCAAATATCGGTTCTTTGGGGACTAAGATCGGGTTTTACCCCTTGATACTAATGGAACTAAGCACATTAACAAGTAAATAATCCCATCATCGTGCTATAGTGTACTATCCTTTGTTTGATTAGGTATCAAGAGTTAAATATACCATCTATGAGGGCTTCTACTAGATATTGATAAACCCTAAAAATATTTTGACATGCACTAGGAAAGCCAACATGGAAGCTAACATGGCATATATGATGGTGATATATTAGTGAAAGGAATACAATGTTTCTTTGAAGTGGCATATGGATGCAAATGTGGCACCTTTAAAGTCATATTAAAATAGGAATAACTTTGGGTCTAGAGCTCATAATTTGGTAAAACTTATATCTTTGGAAATATCTCAATGACCAGAAGATGATGGTGTTCTTGCAAATGAGTTTTGAGGTGGTTTAATAAATAGGAATTTTTATAACCCCTCTTCCTTAAGATGATCAACGAGGATGATTCTAGATACTCTATATACTTAATCCATTAATTAAGGGGTTGGATATGTTGCAAGTGGAATCAGAGCTAAGGATTAGCACTTAGACTGAATGGGCTCAAGAGAGAAAAATAAATCCATAGATGTGGTTCAAACTATAGGTCCATAGGTTAGAGACACACCACAAAGATCCATTTGGAGTAAGATAAATATCTTGCTAGTTATGTTTGGAAGTAGTAGTGTTTCCTAATGTGACCTTAGATAAAAAGGTTTTGTTGCTTAATGTGGAGAAACTATGTGAAATTAGTTCTCTCTTAAAAGAGAGTCATGCTTTAAAAATGGTTTGTTGAGGAAGGTTGGTTGAAGGAGTGTGGACTATTGTGATTGATTCTAATCTTGAAATCAACAAAGTATAATTAAAGTCTGAAAAATGTAGTGAATGCACTTGCATATATGCTAGATGCATATGGATGTGTATGAAATAAATTGAAAATCAATAGTTTAATAAATGTTGGAGTGCATAGATGTAATGAATGGATAGTAATGACCATACCTAAATATCATTAAAATATACTATCCTTAGATGGATGATAGGCTATGATGAAAATCCCTTGAGTATCAGAAGCTTGGTAAATGGTAAATTCCTAATTGATTGAAGCTAATTATATTGGGGATGAGAGAAGCCCATACACTCTATGTGCAAATGTAAGTGCCTAAGTTAAAAGGCCTTGGTTCAAGTTCTAGGAAAAGTGTCCTAGACTTTAAGGCATGGTACCTTAAGGAAAATGGATAAGGATGTTGTAGAGCATGAATATGAATGTGGTTAATGCAATCCTAAAAAGGAATGTTCATGATTGTGCTATATGAAAATGCATTATGATATATGCATGAATCAACTAAGTTGTTAAGAAAGCAAAGAGCTACTTGATAGCTTTTTTCATAGATTCGAGACTTCTTGCATTGCCTTAGTGAGAGGCTATGTGACACATGGTTCTAATGTATGCATGTGTATAAGAGATCCATGATGTTGGTTATGGAATGAATAAGTATGGAAGTAGACCCTTGCAAATCATATCTATTTAGAGCCTAGGTGAAAGAATCATGTGTGAGGTAATACACATAAGTATGCTTGTGTATGAGCATATAACAGTATGTCGAGCGTACTTGGTAGTACCCTTGAGTACCTTGCATAAGGCATGGTAATGGATTGAATGTTGATGTATGGAGTGGGAAGTAATCATGTTTCCAATAGGGTCAACTAGTGTTGTGATGACCATATATGAGGATATATTCTTAATAGAGATAATAATCTCCTTAAATTTGGTACAAGTACTCACTTGGAAACAGAGTGAAGCTGATGTCTATATCATATATCCTCATGGAAATATAAATTGTATTGGAAAGTATGTCTATATGTGTTTTCCATTAGAGTAATGGCAAGGCTTTTTAGGATGCTTTTATCTTAAAAGGAGAAATCCCATGATAGAGAGTGAGAACTGCTATCCAAAACATAATGGAAAGATATTAAGGACATGTTAATATTGTCCTCGACATATGAAAGAGAACTTGAGGTGCTACTATGAAATAGGTTCCTTCATGGGGGCGAGATTTGAACATAAATAATGATGAACAAACCAATTGAGTGAGTGTTGGCCATGAAAGTGTTGAATGCACTAATATTTTTTAGGGCAAGGTTAATGGTATCAAAGGCTATCAAGAAAATTGAATTTTTATTTTTATTAACAACAACATAGATGATGATTTCTAAACTTTTAAATTAGCAAATAACTCAGCAAACCATGAAATTTTACTCATACTTTTTTGGACAAAATTCCTTGGGAAAAAATTGGAGGGAAAACCAGTTTGGAAGAGGAAGGATTTTATTAGTATGCTTCATTAATCATATTTTACACAATATAATTAACCCAACAATGAAACTATAGACTTATCTCAATTTTTTATGCACAAAAAAACCCCCAAATCCACTGTATGGCATGTCTCAAATTTCATGCCCATTGTTGTTCAAAATGTACAGCTTGTATGGACTATATAGCCACAAAATTATTGCCAAAATTGTATTGGAAAGTGTGCAAAAACTATTGTACGATAAAAAAAACTCTCCTAAATTCTTTCCCCTTTTTAGCCTCTATTTTCATGCCTCTAAACTGTTGTATAGATTTCCTTTCCTCTATTGTACAGTCTGCAATCAATTCTCACACTACCTTGAGATTCATGTCAACACTCTTATCTTGAAATTCATGCCACTTGACTGCAATACTTAGCAACTTATCGCCCTTCCTTCATATTGGCCTTCTCCCTTCGCGTCTATCTCTCATTCAACAAAACGAATAGAGATTCTCCTTGGGATTCATGCCACTATAAAGACAAGAGAGGGTGTCCTTTGACCTTCCACATAGCCTCCAAGATCAAGGGTTGAGATTTAATCTTGGACCCTCTTGATCCAATGTTTGTGTTTTAATCTCTCATTGACATTAATCAACTGCAGTTTTTCTCATCAACTTTATATATCATAAAGTTAAATTAAATCTCACGTCACTTTAGGAAAATTTCCCACCTTCTAGCTCCAAGCCGATGTGGAAAACACTTTTCCTAGCTAATTTATAACACTCCCTCTTAGATAGGAAAGTGTTCTTCACCACTTCCATTTTGTCCCTGAAAAATACAAATTTTCCCTTCATAAGGGACTTCATGAGAATGTTTTCAACTTGCTCATCAGTGGAAATGTATCCCATCTTCATTATTCCTCTTTAAATATTATCTCGGATGAAATGGTATCTAGTGTCAATATATTTGAACCATTTGTGAAATATTGTGTTATGCAAGAGTTTGATGCAACTATCATTATCATGGTATATCGTAGTGGGCCCAAATGTTTTCCACACAAACTCACCAACAACTTGCGAAGCCATATGGCCTCACAACATGCCTAACTAGCTGCCATGTATTCCGCCTCTAGAAAAGTCAATGCCACTGACTGTTGCTTTTGGTTGAGCCATGAAGCAATATTAGAAGTTCTCTTCCAGTCCACTGCACTTCCTACCCAATTTGAATCCATGTAGCCAATCAAGTGCACTCCATCACCTCTCACATAATCTACCCCATAATCCATTTTCCACTACAAGTATCTCAGAATATGTTTTGTTGCAATCCATTACACTCTCCCAAGCTCCACCAAATACCAAGAGATATTGTTAACAGAAAAACACAAGTCTGGCCTAGTGTTGACCAAATACATCAAGGAACCAATGAGTTGAAAATACAAAGTAGGATCCACCAACTTCCCTCCAAAGTGCTCAGCTTATGAAAGTTGGTGATCATCGGTGTATCCATAGGCCTACAACCCTCCATTTGGAATCTCCTCATAATATCAATCACATGCTTTCCATATCCCAAAAATATATGCCCATCCTCCTACCACACCCCCATCCCAAGAAAATAATGCATCAGCTCAATGTCCTTCATCTCATACTCTGAAGAAAGAGCATGCTTGCAAGCAACTATCAGTCTCTCCTCCCCTGTCATGAATAAATCATCTATATACAAGACAAGAATGAGAGGATCCCCACCAATACATATATAATACATGTTTGGATCATCCTCACTCGTCTCAAAACCAATTTGTTGCAAGTAGGAGTCAATCAATAAGTACCAAGCTCTCGAAGCTTGCTTCAGTCCATACAAGGATTTATTCAATCTTCACACATGAGACTCTCTCCCATGAATCTTGAATCCTTGTGGTTGCTCAATGTACACCTCCTCATGTAGAAGCCCATACAAAAATATGGTCTTCATGTCCATCTGGTGTATCATCCACCCCATCCCTATCACAATGGAGATCACTACTCTGATCAAAGTGTATTAGGAAATAAGTGAGAATGTCTCCTCATAGTGCACTCCCTCCACCTGTGAGAATCCCCTCGCCACAAATCTCACCTTTTATTTATCTATGCTTCCATTTTCAACATACTTAATCTAATATATCCACCTGGAAGTCACAATTGACTTCCCCTCTAGTCTTGGTATGACCTCCCAGACATTTTTATTCATGATGGAATGATACTCTTCCACCAAGACATCTCTCCAAACATGTTGATTTGGGACCTCCTTGTATGAAGGCTCTTCCTCTCAAATTTTTCTCATTGTAATCAAATAATTGCAAAACCTATCTAGTGGTTTAATCTCCCTAACAATGTTCCTAGGACTCGCCACTAATTCCTTAGATTCTTTCAAGAGCTTTCATAGCCTCTTGAAATTATTCCTCAGTGGAGTGGCATAATATTTCTCATCCTGCTCGTCTACTGATGCCAACCTAAGCTGACAATACCCACATTATGCAAATAAAATTGCATGTCACTAGTCCCAGGCCTTAATCACCTGATCCATGGTGAAAACCTTCACAAATAAAGGCTTAAGGCTTCTTAATTTAAATCTCATGTGGAAACATTATATTTGACTATCCATAGTCTTAAACTTTAATAAAGCTTTCTAGCGGAATCTTATACACCCTCATAAACTTTAGTTAATTCTATACCCTGCGCATATTAACCAAACCCCACTCTTTAACTTTGGTTATATTCAAACTTAACCATAAAACCTTTATCAGCTTTATTTCTATTATAATTTTCATATAATAGAAATACTCCACAAAACGCACGTAAATCTAACCTTTCCGTCAATCCATGACCTTGACACATTTATCGATACTCACTTTATCACGTTCAACCTCCATTGTTGATCTTACCATTCAATCTGATGGTTGTTGGCTCCCCCGATCAACAAAATTAATCAGTGATCCTCCACCATTGATCAAAGCACACTTGATCCAATGGTTAATAGCGATATTGGATAGGAATCTTACGTGACGTTTACCCGCCCGATAAAGTGGTTTCCTCTCTCCATTGGTGTGCTACGTGTCAACTGATAAATGGAATCGGGTGACCACCCCGAATTACCACTTACCACTTAGAGCCCGCGTGATAAACCATTTCTTGTTATGAAACTACTTTTCTCGCGCATTAATGCTCACGCATTTTACCCACGCGATGACCGTAGATCTATGGATCTGTCGATTGGATGATCTAGATCTATTCCGCCGCCATTCTTCTTCCGCCAACACTTAAGTTTAATCTTCGTCGTTCATTTCTTTTACTTTATGCTATGCAACTTAATCTTGATTTCCCATCACCTTTAGCCTCGTTTGTTGATCTTATAGATCCAATGACTCATGTGCATCATCACCTCATTTCTTTGTCCTTCCCTTTACTTCGTTTTTAGGTCATTTCTCAGTGTTTTCTGTGGTTTCAGGTTTACTTCAGGGTTTCGGGTCTTTAGTTGTTTTGCAATACAACTCCCTCTTGGCTTAACTCCGTGTACTCTTAATCACTGTCATCCCTGAACTTCACTTGGATCCTTTGATCGGATTCATCGATCAAGCCCTGATCCTACATACTCCCCTTCTTCTCTGTGTTCTGCTCAAACCTCACTTGCATACATATACTATGCAGAATTACACTAATTACATAAAATTCATAATTCCATACACACCATGCAATTCAAAAATCGAGTTCTCTGTATTGATAAATAAATATTTACACAGTTTCTTCTCTCAGGCCTGATTTCCAATATCAGTGGCCTCTGTTTCACAATCTGCTTATAGGCTTACAGTCAACCTCTTCACCCTCTAACTCCCTAACTAACTAACTCTTTCTATGCCTTTTAGGCTTAAATTTATACAAAAGGCTCTGTGAACCAATTCTGGTTCAGATCCTTAATAATTTCAACTAAAACCTAAGAATCCTCTCAATCCTATAAATCATGAACTAATTCCTAATTCAAGATCTTACAATTAATTTCCAAAGCTATCAATCCCTATGAACTCTTAACTATCCTGATTCTCTCATGTTCCCCTTCATTCGAGAACATTTACAATATGCCTCACAATACTTAATTAATTCCTATTCTCATTAAAATCACTCAAAATCCTAAATAATTACATTAATTTAACACTTAGGAAACCAACTTCCTTAAAATACAAGACCCCCTATGTCTACTAAAGTATAATGATAATTCTGAGCTGAATGCTCCTGCATCAGACTCCCAAGGTAGAAAATATTCATGATCTCCTGATCATGTGTCTTCATATGTTGATAGAAAACCTCCAGGGTCCCAAACTTTATTTTGTAACTGCCCAAATGCCTTGCACTTTTGTTGTTGTTGTATATCTGTTGTCTTCTTATTCATTTTCCTCTCTTCAATCAGTTTCAAATTCTGATTGATCACACTTCCTGTTGTCATTTTCCTCAGCCTGGACTGTTTCATCATCAACTGCCATAGTTCTTCAATCTCCATTTCCATCACATCCTTGGGCTGGTCCATACTCTGCCATTTTCTGCTATCTCTCTCTCTGCTTCAGGTTGTTGTTTTTGTCCACTAACTTCGGCACCTTCACATCCTGCATCTCACTGCATGTTATCTATTCATATTCAAAATGTTGATTACTTTCCTCAGCCTTTTCTACTTCAGCTTCTGCTATTACTCTTGATATTGCTCCAGGTACTATTATAGATATTGCTTCCACCCAATCTTCCTAAATATCCTTGAAGATATCTCCCTTCACAACATCTAATTTCTGCTCCTTGTCTGCAACAAAACCAGTAATCATAAAACAATTGTTAAAATAAAAATCATAAGGCTTATGTTCCTTTTATTCCTTTGGAAACCATTCAACTTGCTTCTCTAATTCTTCCTCCTCTGTTAGCACATCAGTATGCTAATTTGAATTCTCAAAAGAATTCACGAGACTATCATCTAGTCTCTCCTCCACACCATCTGTTTCAATGATGTCTTCCTGTCCGTGTCCACTGTAGTGAACTTCATTCTCATGCAGTTCTGATTTTACAATCTGAACACTTACTTTTTGGTTTTCTAGCCTTTTCTCCAAAAGATTTAATTCATGCCATAAATTTTCCATCTCACTTGGACTTTCTCCTAAAAGCTCTGTACAATCCTCACTATCTTCTTCTTTGTCACAAGTATAACTTCTTGTTGACACTACTTCTTCATTCTTGATTAGAATAAAATTATGATCCTCCATCTCTGTGATAGTTTTAGATGTCTGTCCATCACTCTCCCTTTGGCCATTTAATAAAATCAATTCTTCAGTGTTCTTACCAATATCAAATTTCTTATCATAAGACATAACTATCTCATCTCTACTGAAGATATTTCCTCCACTAAGAAAGGAATTTATGAACTCCTTTTGTTGTAATAACTCAACTTGCTCTTCATTTGAAAGGCAGTCATCATCATACTTTGCTTGGCAACTTTTAGCTTCATTCAAGACAGTTCCATAAGATGGTTTTTCTTCTGCAATACCTGCATTCACACACAACTTGTCAATTGTAAAACCAAAAGACCTCATGATCTCACTTGATGATTCAATCACCAAGTCCCCCTGCTATTCCAAGTCCTTTACATGACTCAGAAATATTTCAATGGTCTTCTCTTCAATCTCATCAAGTCCTTCTCTTGATTTCTTGATATCCTTCTCTACTTCTTCTCTCTTTTGGCCATCCTCATGAGTCCAACTTCCTCTACTTTCTGTCTTTACAATATGCTAAAAAGTAAAACCTTTTCCCAATTGTGTACAGGTATTTACATGAGACCTCTCTATCTCATCTTCTTTCAGAATAGAATTTAGATTCTTCCTTTCTTCTTCCTCCTTTATGTCAATATCAGTAAATTTTCCTTCTTCACATGTTTCACCTACAAACATACACAAATTATCAGATTTAAAATCATGTGACCCTTTGGTCTCACTTGAAGTTTCAGTCTTCAAGTCTTCATCTTCACCCAGAACTTCACCCTGTTCTGCTTCACAAATGGAAACTTCCATTTCCAACTCAGCTTCTTTGAGTTCTTCCACCAGGCCCTTCACTTGCCTCTGTTGTAGCCTTCTCTATAACTTAGGCCACTTCACTGGCTTTTTCTTCAAGACCCAACCTAGTCTTTGGCTTTCCTCAAGTATCATCCTCAATACATTGAGTTTTTCTTTTAACTCAACAATCTCTTTGTCAATTTCCTCTTGACTCATCCTCTTGCCATTTACCTTGGCATTCTCTTTCTTCACTTTTCTTCTGTTGTGGTCTTCCTCAAAACCTCCATTATGACTATCAGTAGTCATATTCTTCTCCATCTCTATGAGTTCTTCACTTACTCACTATGAGCTGCATTAAATCCTCTGCAATAGCAAGTCCTCCCTACTATCACTTACCTCACTAAGCTCCCCTTTGTACTTGGTCTTTTGGCAAGCACTTGGATCTCGGTCTCTAGAACCTATTTGAGCACTTCCCTCTGCTCCCTCTAGGCTTCAACTCATCTGCACCTTCTAATAACACAACTGTCCTCTTTATCAACCTCTGTCGAAATTCCTCAAGGTTCTGCCACATTCTTCTTTCATTCAAAAACTTTTAGCAACTTCTTTTATCCCTTAGAAATTCTACCTACATCCTCTATGGAATTTACTTTTTGAGTTGCAACAATACCTCTGTAGCAACAAGTCTCCTTCTTGCTACATATGCCTCAATAAGCTTCTCTCCTCCGAGCTTAGTCTTTTGGCATCTCTTTAGTTCTTTCCTCTGGAACCAATTGATCACTCCTTGCTCTAGGTTGTTGCAATCTTCTCACCTTCTTATGCTGCTACCTTCAATATCTTTGCATGATATTGTTCTACCATTCTCCTGCACTTTGAATGGATTTTTATCTGTTTCTTGTATCTATAAATTTTGTTGCACTTTATCTCTGTGTGCCTACTTCTTATTAGATTAAAATATGATCTCCTCTTGCCTACATACACATCTTAAACCATAACTCTGTTCTAAATTTCTCAAAGACCTTTTACACAAAATTTCCTTATTCTGCTCTGATACCAAATGATACCATCCTAAGCCGAAAATACCCACATTATGAAAATAAAATTGCATGTCACTGGTCCCAGGCCTTAATCACCTGATCCATGGTGAAAACCTTCACAAATAAAGGCTTAAGGTTTCTTAATTTAAATCTCATGCAGAAACTGTTGGAAATAATACTGAGAGGGGGGGCTGAATCAGTATTAGCAAGTCAATAATATTTCATTTCAGATTTATATACGCTACTTTAGTTAATCAAACTTGCGTGTATACGCAACTATATTTAAGGCAACTAGCGTATACCCTTCAAACTTATAACTTAGTTAATTCATCATATGTTGATCTTTAATCTGTGCATCAGAACCATATAAACAGTAACCAGGTGCAGTAAAAATAGAACAGACAATCACACACATGAACACAAGATATAAGGTGGAAACCCAATGTGGGTGAAAACCACCTACTAAAATCATCTCTATCTTCTTTTAATAAGAAACTTCTTTTTAAAAATTTTGTACTGGTGCAGTATTAAACCAGTACGCGGGCTTCTACCTGTAGAAGGCTACAACCTTCTCTCGTTCTCCAACTTGTCTTGGAAGGGAGCTACAACCCCCTAGCTCTTGTACTAGCTGATGTGTTTACTAGTACGTAGGTGCTGGCCTACAAAAGGCTACAACGTTCTCTTTTCTTCCAAGGACCATGTTTCATAAATTTTCAGACTGGATCCATCAACAACATCAATCAAACATCAAATATATCTACATCAATCAATCTCCTTTTCACCAACCAAAACTGAATCAATCAATCACTTCTCAGAATGTTGTAACCAGAATACAGTAACAGTAACCAAAACCCAAGCTAGAACCCATAACACTGCAACAGCAAACAGAAGTAGCTAAAGCATATTTTATTAGGTATACACTACTTCAATGTGTCGAACCTGCGTACATACGTCGTTTTCTCAAAGCGAACCTGCGTATACGTTGTTTTGATATGCAGAACCAATGTGTATACGCGCCTTTGCTAAAGTGAACCTGCGTACAGATCTGTAAATGATGATTTAAATTTTACAACAATTCCAAACATCAGTTATACCCAGATCATCATATTTACAGATTACAACATGCGCCAGTTATTCAAATAAAAGATCAAAACCACACAAAGATACTTCTCTTCAAGCCTTAAGATCTTGACCCATCAATAGAACTTATCCTTCATCAAGCGCTCAAGTTCATCCTTGATTCAGATCCAGCTGTGCACCATAACCCAATAACTTGTATTCTAGATCTTGCTCTTCATTAGATATTCAATTCATGAGTGCCTTTGCCTAATGATCTTCTCCTCCTTTTATAGTCTTAGGCCTTACTCAATACCATGGTCCAAAACCACTTAGAATCAATACCTTGGACCAAATACCTGGGGTCAACACTTCGGACAAGATACCTTGGACCAATACCATGGATCAAAATACCATGGACCAAAACTAAGTTTTCCAACATGTACGCGCCTTTCCTTCCGTGAAAGTGCATGTGTACGCTATACACGCCTTTTGTTCTACGAACCCGCGTGTACATGCTACTTGGTTAATGGGGAACCTACATATACCTCTCTTTCTTCATTTTGTGAGCCTAAACTGTGATCTGTCATCTGTGTGAGTTTCCATCAAGGACAACACCTGTGTCATAGTGCCAAATCTGTATCATAATGCCAACAATCTCCCCCTTTGGACTTGATGGCAACCCCAAGTCACTCTCCCCCTTTGTCATCAAGGGCAAAGGGTTATGCTCCCCCTGAGTACATGCTGAATTCTCTGATATGTTGAAGTGTGTTGTCCATGCTCCCCCTGAATATAAGCAAGGTCTACAAAAATATGACTCTATACATACATCATAAATGACCTTCCTATCACTAATGACTCATACATACATCCATCTCCCAACCAAGTGGGGATATACCAAGTTTGACTCATCCACCCAACCAAGTGGGTATATACCAAATGATTATACATGTCAAAACAAGAACATTACATCATCCATCCCATGCATAGTGGGGAAACAAAATAGGTCGTTTCATGACCTTGACAATAAAAGATATACATGACATAGAAACCAAATATCTAAAAAAAGACTATGATAGTTATCAGCAACTATCATCAGCAACATCTGTCAATCACCATCCAGACTAGCAACCATGATCTCTCCTTGAACCTGATCCACCTGAATCAAAAACAACTGTGAATTTGTACTAAGATCTTCTAAGATAATGCCAACAATGCATTACTATAAGTATATGCTCCCCCTGAACCTGTGCCAGATGATCACTGTCAGACCCATATCAGACTCCTTTCATCCCCTTTTTTTCTTCAAACCAACATATATGCGACTGTATCCACAGCAACTGGCGTATGTATGCAGATACGCTTCATGAAAATCACGTACAACCACTTTTCTTTGAAATAGATAAGTTTTAACAGCAAGATGATGCATCAACTACTCCCAGATTTTGTCTAAGATATTCAAATGTCTCTCTGGGCAGTGGTTTGGTGGATATATTAGCAACCTGTTCTTTGGAGGGAACATACTCCAATTTGACCTTTTGTTCAAGCACTTGTTCACGTAGAAAATGATATTTGATGGGTATGTGCTTCGTCTTGGAATGCATGAATGGATTCTTTGCATTTGTATTATCACATAGAATGGAGATGGGTGGAGTACATGTGATCTGAATGTCTTGCAATATTTGCATCATCCAAAGGAGTTGTGCAGCGAGATGCAACAGCCACATATTCTGCTTCAACTGTAGATAATGCAATTGAGCATTGTTTCTTGCTAAACCAAGACATTAATCTAGAACCCATATAGAATGCACCACCACTAGTGCTCTTTCTGTCATCCACGCTTCCTACCCAATATGCATTTGTATATGCATGAAGTGTAAGATATGTATCCCTAGGATACCATAAACCAAAATTATGAGTTCCTTGAAGATATTTGAAGATCCTTTTGACTGCCTGAAGGTGTGATTCCTTTGGATTTTCTTGGAATCTTCCAACTATTCCCACTGCATGCATGATGTCTAGTCGGGTACCTGTTAGATAAAGCAAACTACCAATCATGGATCTGTAGGTTGGTTGATGTACTGTTGTTGATTCATCATTTGAGTTAAGACTGCATCCTTTTACCATGGGGGTACATACTGGTTTAGAATCTTCCATGCCGTATTTTTTCAAGACCTACTTGAGATACTTGGTTTGTGATAGAAAAATACCATCTTTATTTTGTTGAACTTGTAGGCAGAGAAAATATGTGAGCTCACCAAGCAGGGACATTCAAATTCTTGGTGCATTACTAAAGCAAAGTTTTGACTCATGGCATATTCATTGCTACCAAAAATGATATCATCAACATACACTACAAGTATTAGGAATTTATCATTATCAATCTTTGTATATAGATTGTTATCAGCTGATCCTTTTGAAAAACCTTGTTGATAGAGGTATTTGTCAAGATGGTAATACCAAGCCCTTGGAGCTTGTTTTAGACCATAGAGATCCTTTCTGAGTAGGCATACAAGTTTTGGATCATTTCCAAGGATGAATCCGTCTAGTTGCTCAATATATACTTCTTCTAAGTCTCCATTACGAAAGGCAGATTTTACATCCATTTGGTATACTTTGAATTTTTGAAAGCTAGAAAGAGCAAGGAACATTCTTATGGCTTCAAGTCTAGCAACAAGTGCAAAAGCTTCTTCAAAATCTATACTTTCTTGTTGAGCATATCCTTTACAAACAAGTCTAGCCTTGTTTATGATAACTTCACCATTTTCATTCAGCTTGTTTTTAAATATCCATTTGGTTCCTATGATATTCTTATCATGAGGTCTAGGAACTAATTCCCAAGTATTATTCTTTTCAATTTTCTCAAGTTCTTCATTCATGGCCTTGACCCAACATTCATCTTTGCATGCTTCATTTACATTTTGAGGTTCGATGGAGGAAAGCAATGCTAGATAGCTTGAAGCTTCTGTAATAGTTCTTCTTGTCTGCACACTTGCCTCTTTCTGTCCCAAAATTTGAGTCTCTGGATGATTTTTCTGAACATACCTGGATGGAGTCTTTTCTTCTGCCGTTATCTGTTCTTCTGGTGCTTCATTGGTTTCTTCTTCTTCAGAATTAGTCTGATTTGATGTGGAAGGATAATCCTCATCTTCTTCACACTCTTCAGTTTTTACCTACTTTGGATTTTTGCCTGCTTCATCAACCACAACATCAATACTTTCAATAATTTTCCCAAGTCTTTTATTATAACACTTATATCCTTTACTTCGGGAAGAATAACCAAGGAGAATGCCTTCATCTGCTCTAGGTTCAAACTTGCCAAGTTTTTCATCAGTCCTTTTGATGTAACATTTGCTTCCAAAAACTTTGAAGTATTTTACAGTAAGAGTCTTACCATACCAAAGTTCATGTGGAGTTTGAGTGTTGTTTACCTGAACGCTTGCTTTGTTGAGGATAGTGATGGTAGCAAATTTAGCTTCACCCCAGAAGGTTGCAGGAATTCCAGACTCGTCTAGCATGGCACGAGCCATTTGTTGAACAGTTATGTTCATCCTTTCTACCACTCCATTTTTCTGAGGAGTCCTTGCAGTGGAGAATTCTCTTTTTATTCCATGTTCTTCACAAAAGTCAAAGAATTCACCCAAAGTAAATTCCCATCCTCGATCGGATCTGAGGCATTTGTTTTTGCGATCTAATTCATTTTCAACCAAAGCTTTGAAGGTTTTGAACTTTTTAAATGCTTCATCTTTATGCTTTAGAAGTTCTATCGAACACATTCTAGAAAAATCGTCAATGAACAATATAAAGTAATCTTCTCCACGAGGTGACTTTTTCCTTGATGGACCACATAAATCAGTATGAACAAGTTCAAGAGGCTTACTAGCTAATCCTTCCTTCTCAGGGAAATGTGCTCTGGTTTTCTTACCAAATTGACATGATTTGCATATTGTATTTTCTGGAATGCTGATATCAAGAAGATCACGAACAGCCTGGAATTTGCATGCTTTCCTTATTTGTGGGAAGCTTAGATGCCCCAATCTTCTATGCCATAGCTAGTGCTCATCATTTTTACTTATATAGCATTGTTGTTGTCCTCCCTTGAGTATGTATAAGTTGTTTGGAGTTCTTATGCCTCTGATCATTGTTTCTCCTGTATCAAGCTCATGAAAAACACATCCATTTGATCGAAATACTACATCATTTCCTTGATCACACATTTGACTGACATTCAATAGGTTATATTTTAGACCATCAACATACATAACATTCCCAACTTTAACCTTTTCTTTTAAGAGAATAGAACCTTTACCTTTTATGACAGCAGGATTGTCATTTCCAAATGAGACCTTCTTTCCCTTTTCTAAGGCATTGTATGACTGAAGTTTTTATTTATCACCTGTCATGTGTTTCGAGCATCCACTGTCGATGTACCATTGATTTTCTTGTACTTATGCATACAAGGCTATACCACATCTTTCTATTTGTGGTTCTTCTTTCTCCATATTTTGGGACTCAATGAAGTTTGCTCCTTCTGAGATGTTTCCCGAAATTTACTCCTGCATTCAGAATCTTCATGACCGAAGTTGTTACAGATAGAGCATTCTATTTCATTTTCAAGAAGCGAAAATTTATTGTAGGTCCTTTTCATGATCCCTGTCACATTTCTTTGATTTCGTGCTTCTCTAGTCATGATGGTCTTGTAGGCAACACATTGAGCAACTTTGTGTCCAAAGTTATGACATGAAAAACATTGGCCATTAAAGAAGTTCCTGCGATTATCGAATCTACTGACCTGGTGATTGTAGTTTCCATTGACATTCATTCTTGAAGCAAATTGAGTATGATTTACCTAAGGTTGGTTGTAACTTTTGTTCATCCTTGAAGTAGATTGACCCCGATTTACTTGGTGAGTTGCTTTATGCCTTTGCTGACAATTGTCAAACTATTCACTGCTCTTTCCTGCATCAAGATAGCTTTTAGTGGAGGTTGACGACTTCTGTGCTTGATATGCTTCTTCAATATATCCAATACCTATCTTTATCAGAGGAGAACGTTGCACTTTGATAATTTCATCTAAAGTTTCTGATCCTTTAGAAAATCTAAGATTGAGAGCTTTTGTTTTCTCAATATCTTTCCTTAGACCCACAATTTCACATTCTAGTTTTTCATTGTGTTTTTCTCTTTCAGCAAGTTGGAATGTTAGAGTATCTATAATCATATTCTTTTCTTCTAAATAGATTTTGAGTTTAGATATTTCTTCATAAAGATTATCTTCATCTAAAGCATCCAAGAAATCATCATCTTCAAAAGCCATCCAAAGTCTATAGTCATTATTATCTTCATCACTATTTGATAAACCATCACTATCTACACTTTGTTTTCTATTCCATTTTTCTGATTCCTTACCTTTATCAAGCTTATCTTATGAGGACATTTGGTAGCATAGTGACCGACTCTTCCACAAGAAAAACATTTGAAAGGTAGTTTACCTTTGAATCTTCCAGAACCCCGTTGAAGGTTCTTGACAAAGTTTGCTTCTTCCTCTTCTTCTGAAATATGTCCTGATTCATTGAGTTCTTCTCTTCTTGAAGCTTTGAATGTGGATTCTCTCATGTCTGATGGACCTCCTTTTCTCATTTCAAAAGCAGTTAAGATTCCGTGCAACTATGTCATAGTGATACTTTAAAGATCCTGCATTTCTTCTATGGAAGAAACTTTTGATTCAAACTTAGTAAACAAGAATCTTAAAACATTTTCAACTAAAGTAACTTCTTTTATCTCTTTACCCAAGTTCTCCATGAAAATAACAATCTCATCTATAAGTAAGAAGTAATTAGCTATACTTTCATCATTGTGCATTTTGAGAGTTTCATATTGAATTTTGAGAGATTGCAGTTTTGCACGTTTTACCTGATTGTCTCCTTCATAGCTTAGAACGATCTTGTCCCATATTTCTTTGGAGGTTTTGCGCTGTATAACTTTGAAAAATTCTGATTGTGATAGACTCCCCAATAATGTATTGACAGCCTTGCCATTGGTTTCATATTGCTTTTTACCTTCCGTATCTGTAGGAATTGCTGATGAAAATGTATATCCTCCTTCCACGATTTCCCAGACATCTGTTCCAAAAGATTGAAGATAGGTTGTGGTTCTTACCTTCCAATAAACGAATTTGCTCCCATCAAAGATTGGTGGTCTAATGGATCCCTCTCTTTCGTAGTTACTCATGATGATAGATCTTCCTTCAAGTGATCAAGCTTCTTCCAAAGGACCTTCTCTTATACCAATTGTTGGAAATCATACTGAGAGGGTTGGGGGGGTGGAGGTGAATCAGTATTAGCAAGTCAATAATATTTCATTTTAGATTTATATATGCTACTTCAGTTAATCAAACTTGCATGTATATGCAACTGTATTTAAGGTAACTAGCATATACCCTTCAAACTTATAACTTAGTTAATTCATCATATGTTGATCTTTAATCTATGCATCAGAACCATATAAGCAGTAACCAAGTGCAGTAAAAATAGAACAGACAATCACACACATGAACACAAGATATAAGGTGGAAACCCAATGTGGGTGAAAACCACCTGCTACAATCGTCTCTATCTTCTTTTAATAAGAAACTTATTTTTAGAATTTTTGTACTAGCACAGTCTTATACCAGTACGCAGGGTTCTACCTGCAGAAGGCTGCAACCTTCTCTTGTTCTCCAGCGTCTATTGGAAGGGAGCTACAACCCCCTAGCTCTTGTACTAGTTGATGTTTTTACTAGTATGTAGGTGCTGGCCTATAGAAGGCTACAGCCTTCTCTTTTCTTCCAGGGACCACGTTTCATAAATTTTCAGACTGGATCCATCAATAACATCAATCAAATATTAAATATATCTGCATCAATCAATCTTCTTTTCACCAACCAAAACTAAATCAATCAATCACTTCTCAGAATGTTGTAACCAAAATACAGTAACAGTAACCAGAACCCAAGCTAGAACCCAAAACACTGTAATAGCAAACAGAAGTAGCTAAAGCATATTTTATTAGGTATACGCTACTTCAATGTGTCGAACCTGCGTACATACATCATTTTCTCAAGGCAAACCTGCGTATACGTTGTTTTGATATGTAGAACCAACGTGTATACACGCCTTTACTAAAGTGAACTTGCGTACACATCTATAAATGATGATTTAAATTTTACAACAATTCCAGACATCAATTATACCCAGATCATCATATTTACATATTACAACATGCGCCAGTTATTCAAATAAAAGATCAAAACCACACAAAGATACTTCTCTTCAAGCCTTAAGATCTTGACCCATTAATAGAACTTATCCTTCATCAATCTCTCAGGTTCATCCTTGATTCAGATCAGGTTGTGCATCATAACCCAATAACCTGTATTCTAGATCTTGCTCTTCATTAGATATTCAATTCATGAGTGCCTTTGCCTAATGATCTTCTCCTCCTTTTATAGTCTTAGGCCTTACTCAATACCATGGTCCAAAACCACTTAGAATCAATACCTTCGACCAAATACCTGGGGTCAGCACTTTGAACAAGATACCTTGGACCAATACCATGGATCAAAATACCATGGACCAAATACCACAGACCAAAACTAAGTTTTCCAACATGTACGCGCCTTTCCTTCCGTGAAAGTGCATGTGTACACTATACGCGCCTTTTGGTCTGCGAACCCACATGTACACACGGCTTGGTCAATGGGGAACCTACGTATACCTCTCTTTCTTCATTCTGTGAGCCTGAACTGTGATATGTCATGTGTGTGAGTTGCCATCAAGGACAACACCTGTGTCATAGTGCCAAATATGTATCATAATGCCAACATAAACATTATATTTGACTATCCATAGTCTTAAACTTTAATAAAGCTTTCTAGCGGAATCTTATACACCCTCATAAACTTTGGTTAATTATATACCCTACACATATTAACCAAACCCCACTCTTTAACTTTGGTTATATTCGATCTTAACCATAAAACCTTTATCCGCTTTATTTCTATTATAATTTTCATATAATAGAAATACTCCACAAATCACACGTAAACCTTACCTTTCTGCCAATCCACGACCTTGGCATATTTATCAAAACTCACTTTATCGCGTTCAACCTCCACTGTTGATCTTACAATTCAATCTGACAGTCGTTTGCTCCCCCGATCAACAAAAATAATCAGTGATCCTCCTCCATTGATTTCCCGCAGCAACAGTTAGTTTTTAATAAAGGATGGTTGAAACCTTTTTTTCTTGTCATATGTAGTTCATTTATAACAAGTTGAAACACCTATTGTAACACATTTTGAACTCTTTTTTGTGTTGGATCATGGCGATATCTCATTGGATTTTCTGCTATTGTGTTCTCGTCAATTGACATCTTTGTCACACATGTTGAAACACGTGTTGAAACTCCACTTCATCACTGTCATCACACATATATAATGTTATCCATCTATCACATGTCATTAATTCATGTCACAAATGTGCGTCCAAGTGGAATAATGGACATCTGAGTGTGAAATCACATAAACCAAGGCCGTGAGAAGGAGGTGAAGTAATTGTGAAGGAAAAGGGTGCAATTTTGGCAACCAGATCTTGGAGGAAACATATTGTAACTGTCCAAGAGCATTTGAATCGATTCAATGGATCGAAGGAAGGTTAAAGGGGGCAGATTTCGATGGAAGAGTGGTTGGTTATTAGATCGTGGAGGTGGCATTTGGAGTTGGGAGAGATGGAACATTGCAAGAAGATCAAGTTGAGATTCAATGGGCCTTTGTGCCTTTGTCAATAATTGTATCACCTTACTCTATAATCCACGGTTGTAATCACAAGTTTTATATTTTTAATTGTTCATTGTTGTAACAATGAGAGTTTTTAATCTAGTTGAATATTTAATAAACAGGTATTGAATCCTTTGTTCTGTGATATGAATCTATTGCCTCTGTTAACAAACATTGACTTTGTTTCCATATGGATTTGTTGTGTACTCTGAGGGCATAGTTCAATGTTGTAACAGCTAAAAGTGTTGTAGCTTGTAGTTACTACATCAACTGGTACCAAAGCTTGTTTCGCTTTGGGTGTTGTGTGTGTTCTTGTAGTGAGTTGGAAGAATACTTTGAAATTTTGTTGGTGTAGAAACATTTTGAAGTGTTGTAGTGCAAGTTTGTATCAGCTTTTGGACTAAGTTTTGGATGTTTGTTAGACTTAAAATTACCAAGATACTTGTGAAGATGTCACCAAGAAGGAGAGGAGCAACTCGTGGAGGTGTCAGAAACCTAGATCTACGAAGAAGAATAGAGGAGTTGGAATTCAGAGGAGATGGGGATGTTGAGATAGCTTCAGAACATGAAGATGAAGTTGAATCTTAACAAAATGATGAAAATGAAGACCTATTAGTGCGTTTGATATCGTACTTGAGAACCAAAGGTAGTGTGAAGGTGGAAGTGTCGTGCTACAATGGAATCCTAAAGGCTGAAACTCTCATAGACTGGCTTGGAGAGCTTGAGAGGAATTTTGAATATGAAAATGTTTGAAACCCTAACAGAGTTCATTTTTTAGTCACAGAGATGAAAGGACATGCAGCCCTTTGGTGGGACATGTTGCAGAGAGATAGGAGTGATCATGGACTGGTAAGAATTAGAACTGGAAGAAGATGGTGAGCAAGGTAAAGGAGAAACTTCTGCTTTTAGATTATCAGCGGAACTTATGCAAACAAGTTCAGAACTTGAGGTAGAAATATGTGTATGTGCGTAAGTACATCGAAGAATTCTTCAGATTGTCAGTTAGGTCTAGTATTAAAGACCTAGGGTATTAGCATGTGGCTAGATATGTTAATGGGTTTAAGTATTTAATCCAAGATGAGATGAGCACACATTATTTTCGAATTATGGATGAGGCTTACCAAAATTCCTTGAAGGTTGAGGAAAAATTTGAAAGGAAAACTCAACAAAATCTTAGAGAAAAAGGTATAAGAGGAAGAGGAAGAGTAAATAATACCAAAGAAAATGAGAAGGAATAAGAGGCTTCAAGTAGCAAAAGCACTAGAGGAAGTGGATCTAGTAGGCATTGAGGTTTTGGTAGAGGTTGAGGAAAGTTTGTAATAACTTGTTATACGTGTGGTGTTGAAGGTCATAAAGCAACAGAATTATCGAACAAACGAGGCATCAAAAGAGGTGATGCTAGGAAACAAATGACAGTGATAGATGAGGCATCGAAGATTGGAGAAAATGTGGTTGTGCTTCCATAAGAGGAAGGTGAAAATATGTTGTTTTGGAGAGTCTTGTTGAGGCTGGAACAAAATCTTGCAGCAGAACCTGAACAACAAAAGAAGGTTTTCAAATCCAAGTGTAAAGTGGAAGGTAAGGGTTGTAACTTGAACATTGATGGAGGAAGTACCGAAAATTTGGTATCCACCAAAGTTAAAATAAATTAAATATAAAATTTGAACCACATCCTAATCCCTACAAAATTTCGTGGTTGCAAAAGGGTTAGCAAGTAACTATGATAAAGCAATGCCTCTTAAATTTTCAAATAGGAGAGTTTAAAGAAAAAGTGATGTGTGACGTTGTAGACATGGATGCTTCATATTCTGCTTGGTATACCTTGGTTATTTGATCGGAAGGTGTTTCATGTTCACAGAAAAAACACTTATGAATTTGTGCAAAATGGATAGTATTACATATTAACACCCATGCGTGAAGAAAATGGGAGTTGCAGCAAGGAAGTGAAGAGTTGTAATAGCAACATATTATTATGCTCAACCAAAGAGTTTTTACAGGTGAATAAACAAAATGATTACTATTTGGATCTCTTGCCAAGACAAGTCCAAAAGGTCGAAATAGGGAGTGATGTTCCAACAAAGATTCAAAGTATGTTGAAATAGTTTAAAGAGATTGTTGCAGAGAGAATGCCCAACGCATTGCCTCCCTTACGCGGAATTTTGTACCAAATCAACCTTATCCCAAGATCAAGTTTTCTAAACAAATCACCGCATATAATAACTCCAACAGAGAACGAAGAGTTGAATTGGAAAGTGCATGAATTTCATAACTATGGATTGATTCGTGAAAGTTTAATCCCTTGTGTAGTACCAACAGTACTGACATCGAAGAAGACAGGGGAATGGCGAATGTGTATTGATTCGTGTGCCATAAAAAAGGTCACCATCAAGTATCAATTTCCAATGCCAAGAATGGATGACCTTATGGAATGCTTGAGTGTTGCAGAGTATGTCACAAAGATTGACTTGAAAACTGGCTATCACCAAATTTGGATGAGAGAAGGTGATGAATGGAAAAAAGTATTGAAGACAAAGGATGGCTTGTTTGAATGGCTTGTGATGTCATTTGGGTTGAAAAATGCACCTAGCACATTCATATGGTTGATTAATGAAGTGTTGAAGTCATGCTTGGGTAAGTTTGCAGCTATATATCTTGACGACATATTAATTTATAGAAAAAGTAAAACAGAGCATGTGGAACATGTGAGAGTTTTCTTGTAGAATTTGAAAGATGAGAAGTTACTTATAAACTTGAAGAAGTGTACCTTTATGTAGCGTGAGTTGGTATACTTGGGATTTGTAGCTTCAAAAGAAGGCCTAAAAATGGACTCCGAGAAAGTGAAGGAAATTCTTGAATGGCCAACACCAAAATATGGATTTGATGTGAGGAGTTTCCATGGCTTGGCAGGCTTCTATTGGAAGTTCATCTGAAACTTCAGTTAGAGATGTGCATCGTTGACATAGTGCATGAGGAAAGATGCATTCAAAACGATTGTTGCAGCAGCAAATACATTTGAAGAGTTGAAGAAGGTAACAATGCAAGGTATATTGGCCTTACCCAACTTTAGCATGGTCTTTCAAGTGGACGGTGATGCTAGTGGAGTAGCTATTGGAGCAGTTCTCAGGCAAGAAAGCAAAGCCATTGCATTTTTCAGTGAGAAGTTAAATGAGTCTCAGAAGAAGCACTCAAGCTATGACAAAGAGTTCTATGCTACTATGCAAGCCTTGAAGAAGTGGAGACATTACCTACTGCCAAAGGAGTTTGTGTTGTACACAGATCACAAAGCCTTGCAGTACATAAAAAGTCAAGGTAAATTAAATTAAAAGCACACTAAATGGGTTGAGTTCTTGTAGAGTTATTCTGTTGTGTTGAAGCATAGATCAGGGAAGTCCAATAAAGTTGATGATGCAATGAGTCGAAGGACAGCATTGTTGAACACTATGTTTGTCGAAGCAGTGAGTTTAAATTGCATGAAATAGTTTTATGAAAGAGATGCTGATTTCTCAGAGGCATGGAAGGCATGTAAAGAGCCTTGGAGTATGGACAGAACACCATATTTGTATTACCATATCCAAGAAGAAATTTTATTTAAAAATCACCAGTTTTGAATTCCACAGAGTTCCATTAGGTTGAACCTCATTAAGGAGTTGCATAGTGGTGGCCTAGGAGGTCATTTTGGTTTTGATAATACCATGGCATTAGTGAAGGAAAGATACTTGTGGCCCAGCATTGGTAAAGATGCGACGAAGTTTGTTGAAAATTGCAGCATCTATCAATTAGCCAAAGGTAGGAGTCAAAACACCAAATTGTATACTCCATTGAAAGTACTGAAAATACCATGGGAAGATATCAGTATGAATTTCGTTTTAGGATTACCTATGACATAGTGGAAACATGATTCAATGATGTTAGTTGTGGACATATTTTCAAAGATGGCACATTTCATAGCTTGCAAGAAGACTAATGATGCTAGTGACGTGGCTTCATTAATCTTCAAAAAGGTGGTTCAATTACATGGTTTGCCACAGAGTATTACCTCATATCAGGACACAAGATTTCTGGTGCATTTTTGGAGTACACTTTGGAGGAAGTTAGGTTCAAAGTTTCTTTACAGTTCATCATATCATTCGTAGACAGACGAACAAACTGAAGTTTTTTTTACACCATGGTTCACAGACAATGGGTGGCCGTTACATCCATGGGAAAATCTGGGCAGATTAGCCCCGAAGGGAATCTTTTAAATCCCTTCAGCCATACTAGTAGGGCCTAACCCCAAGGGCGTCGAGGAGAATTGACCATATGACCTCCCGATCACTGAGGCACTTAACAACAGGGACTCGACTAGTTGAGCTAACCCTTGGGGATTGAACAAACCGAAGTTGTGAATAGGAGATTAGAAAATTTGTTGAGGAGTGTGAGTGGAGAGAACCCTAGTCAGTGGGATTTGGCATTGGCTCAAGTCCATTTCAAGTTGTCCAACGATTCAGTGAACTGATCCACAGGGAAGAGTCCATTTCAAGTTGTCTATGCAAGATCACCGAAAGGTGTAGTGGATTTGGTGTCATTGATGGATTTGGATAACCAAAAGAGTGCATATGCAAATGATTTTGTGGACAACATACATGAGTTGCAGGAGCAAGTCAAGAAGAAGTTGCAGGTCAGTAACGAAAGTTATAAACAGAGTGTAGATCCATGAAAGAGAAGGAAATTATTCTGAGAAGGTGAGGTGGCTATGGCGCACTTAAGGAAGGAACGATTTTTGGGAGGTACATATAAAAACTGAAATATAAGGAACGGGTTTTGAGAGGTACATATAACAAGCTGAAATATAAGAAGACTGGTCCTTGTCACATCCTAAAGAAGATTTTAGACAACGCTTATTGCTTAGAGCTTCTAGAGAAATTTGATATCTCAACAACATTCAATATGACAGATCTTTATGAGTTTCATGAAGGGGAGAAAAGTGAAGATGAAGGTACTATTAGTAAATGGGAGCAGCATTTACCAATTAGGATAGAGGAACAAATTGAAGAAATTCTTGCTACTGGAATTGCCGAAGAAATTTGATATCTCGCCAACGTTCAATATGACAGATCTTTATGAGTTTCATGAAGGGGAGTAGAGTGAAGATGAAGATAATATCAGTAAATGGGAGCAACATTTACCAATGAGACTAGAGGAACAAATTGAAGAAATTCTTGCTACCGGAATTGGCAAGAGGACCCTTCAAAAAGAGTAACTCGATTATTTAGTCAAATGGAAGAATCGAGGGAAGGAGGATATATCGTGGGTAACTGCAGAGCAATTAGCTCGCTGACAAAACTATTCACCTTTAGCAAAGGTCAGCACATGAGTTGGGGCTCATGTTTTTGTTATCAGCGATGTCTAATGCAGGAGCATCTTTGGGCTCAAATAATCCTCATCACCCAAAAGATTTGATTTCCCGCAGCAATAGTTAGTCTTTAATAAAGGAGTGTTGAAACTCCATTTTTCTTGTCATATGTAGTTCATTTATAATAGGCCGAAACACGTGTTGTAACACACGTTGAAATATTGTTTGTGTTGGATTGTAGCGGTATCTCCTGGGCATTTCTGTTGTTGTGTTCTCGGCATTTGACAATGTTGTCACATATGCTAAAAAACATTCTGAAACTCCACTTCAGCACTGTTATTAGGCACATTTAATGTCATCCAGTTATCACATGTGATTAATTAGTGTCACAATCACGTGCGCAAGTGGAAGAATGAACATCTGAGTGTGAAATCGCATCAGCCAAGACCGTGAGGAGGAGGTGAAGAGATTGTGAAGGAAAAGGGAGTGGTTTTGGCAATAGAATCCTGGATGAAATGGGTCATAACTATCCAAGAGCAGTTGCATCAATTCAATGGATCGAAGGAAGGTTAAAGGGGGCATATTGTGATGGAAGAGTGGTTGGTTAGTAGATCGTGGAGGCAGAATTTCGAGTTGGGAGAGCTGGAACAATGTAAGAAGAGCAAGCCAAGATTTAGAGGGCCTTTGTGCCTTTTTCAATAATTGTATCAACTCAATCTATAATCCATGACTGTAATCACAGGTTTGATATTTTTAGTTGTTCATTGTTGTGATAGCAAGAGTTTGTAACCCAGTTGAATATTTAATAAACAAGTATTGAATCCTTTTTCTGTGATATGAATCTATTGCCTCTATTAAAAAACATTGACTTTGTTTCCCGTATGGATTCATTGTGTACTCTGAGGGCTTAGTTTAATGTTGTAACAGTTAAAAATGTTGCAACCTGTAGCTGCTACATCATTAGGCTTATTCCTAGAGAAAGCCTCCTAAGGATTTTTGCTCCCCAATGCATGATGAGGACTCATGTTCTAAACATATATTGTGGTGTTACAAGCGTCATCCCAAAGAAATAATGGCAAACAATGGTCATACAACATAGCTCTAGTTGCTCCCATAATGGCCTTGTTTTTCCTCTCAACAACCCCATTCTTCTATGGATTGTACGGAACTATAAACTCTCTTAATGCCTTCATTCTCACAGACTCCTTAAAGGCAATGGATGTATACTCACCCCCATTATCTGACCTCAACGCTTGAATATTCCTTCCTATTGGTTCTCCACAAGAGCTTTGAACACTTGGAGGCACCTAAAGACCTCACCCTTGGTCTTTATGAAGTGGGTCCAATGCTTCCTCAAGATGCCATTTGTTGTCCCTTAAGAAACCAATTTCTTGGTTGCGTAGAAATTGTACTTAAGACATTAATGTTTATAGTTACTGTCACTTGTTTGTCACTTAATTGTATGTTGTATTCTCAAATGACAGACCTGAAATACTTGGTTTAAACCCTCAATACTTAGGTGATAGAAAATCTCATAATTTCATTTGATTGTTGAATATAAATGATGAATGAAAAAAGCTTGAAGAAGTCATAAACAATATACTGTTTTACACAGAATCTACTATCTGTGACACTTGGAGAAGTTAAAGATAATATGTTGTCTTACACAGAAACTACTATCTGTAAATTAGAAGAATTGCAGAGGTGGGAACTTCAAATATAGGAGCACTCTTTTAAGGGATTTTAACTTCATTTACATAAGAAAATAAAGACCTGCAGCTTCATTACCATACTTAACAGAAGAAAACATTTAATGACACATAACAAAGAAGTCACAAAATCATACCCAACAGTGTGTGGAAAACTTCTGATTCTTTCATTAATCAACATTTTTATCAAGAACACAGTGGCCTCATCTCCAGGTGCTCCAAAGTTCGAAAACCCCTTCGCTGTAAATTTTTCTCTTTTTATACATTACGAGACAGTTGGTAATCACCAAAACTGTCAAACTACTTAACTATTCTCCTAACTATCTAAAGTAAAAGTTATTACAAAATATTACATTTGAGGGTAAAAACACCTCATTCATTTCAAGAAAACAACACAATAAGAAGTAATAGAAATCAGAGAATGATGGGAGAATGCTGCTCACTATTAGAATCTATAGCTTGAGCCTTAATGGAGTAGTGGATGAAGTGGCGGGGTATGGTGAGTGACGTGGGCAATTAAAAGATGAAAGCGATGGAAGATGTGGAATGAGCAACGTGGGGCGGAAAGCTTTGGGAGCTCACCGTGGGGGCAAATAATATATGGGAGCTTCAACAAGGTTGAACCCCCGCAGTACTTTCAGGCCACACATTGCCGTCAACCATGCTAACGTCACGGTCAACTACGGGGATTGAGCTTTAATTAATCTTCGTGCTCATTGCTACCCCGCATCACACCTCAACGTACTTATCAAGCTATCGCTTGATCGCGCCTCTTGAACCTACATGACCTTTAGACAATGGTTTGATTTTTTCATTTTTTGTAATAAAATTGAAAATAGAATTAAAAGGACAATGGATGCTACAACATCTGACTCCACCTGGGGATAGTTATTTTTCCACAGAAGCACTAAGAACCACAGATCAGTGCCTTCACCTCGGGCATGGAGTCATATATTACTTAAACAATTAAAATTCTATGGCATTTGTACATTGAATTCACTTCGGCATCTACAATGATAGGATGCTTGTGCTTCAGAACTCGAAATACTGCTTGAGGTACTGCCAATTGGAAAGCAGCTGTAGAGTTTCACCATCAAGATCCTTTGAACTGAACACTTGAGCATTGTCTGTGATGACTTTGATAGGGCATACAAGTCTGTTTAAATTGCTTTCCTCATATGTCTTGAGATCCTCATAGGACTAAGCCAAAACATCAGTGTATTGCCTGAAAAGCTTAATATATCTCTCCTTATAATTAAGTGAAAATTCCTTGAACAATTTGACCAGCTTGGGTTCCTTCTGGGTTCCAATATTGTGATCTTGAAATTGTTTATCCTGTGAAAGGAATCCATCACCTATTCCTTCTTTAGAATAGGCTCCATCAAAGAAGCACTTCTACACCCCTTCTATTTGCAGCTATGTATTTACACAGGCTGAAGTAAGTTGCCTCTGGTTATCTTCAGCCAATTCTGCATTGTCATGCAGCATGAAGCAACAAAAGTCGTATTTTTCCTGGCTATATACAATTGAATTACTTTCTTCGTTATTTGTGATTGTTCAAATAAATCTTGTTTCTTTGTACAGCCTCCTTTCTTCCCCACCAAAAATTGGTATGACAGCATAAGAAAAATCTAGTTTCAAAACACCACCCATTTTAGCCCCCCATGACCTAGATAGTAACATTCCAAACCTATCAGGGATTTCTGCTACCACTACTGACGTAGAGACACCTCTGCAATACCCAGAATCACACTCTGCTCATTAGCAAGAACAAATACATCAAAACTGTCCAAATAAATTTTCAGATGGCTGACAATTTCATGTACTATCCTTTCCACACGCAAGCTCTTTAATCTATGTTCACAATACCATTCCCTCGGAAGCTAATAACATCTAATTCAAGATTTGAAAACCATAAACACACATGGCACTTTTATAGAACCCAACATTTCAATTACTCCTCATCAACACCACACAATTCAATTTCACTCTCACCTTATTCACAATGCTTCGACACATAGATCTATTACGCTCCCATTATTAGTTGAACCAAGGTTTCAAACACATATGTGCACCTTTATCTTTTTAACCCAGATATCAAAACTGGCATTTACTTACCTTCTCCACGATGTCGGCATGCCCCAGCTTCTCTTCCCTAAAATGCTCAATATTCGCAATAAGCAAATAATTGAGTGTCTTGGTAATAAATTCGATATCATCCCTCTCCGTGTCCTTGACAACCACGATATTCATCTTCGCCAAATAATGCAGCAAAAGATCGGTCACAGCATCGCGCAAGATACTCTTCTGAATCAACAGCACATTGCAGCTAGTGGCCTTGATTTTCTTAATTATCCCGAGAATATAATATGTTGATTCTTTATCATTAAAACAACGTTAAAAACGCTTTCAAACCAATTTCATATATACCTAAATTGCAGCAACCCAGATTTTATTGATTCGATTACGAATCAATTTTCCAATTGTTGTATTACGATATGCTA
The DNA here is from genome assembly GCA_031772625.1 of Pinus tabuliformis. Taxonomy (NCBI): domain Eukaryota; kingdom Viridiplantae; phylum Streptophyta; class Pinopsida; order Pinales; family Pinaceae; genus Pinus; species Pinus tabuliformis. Next base: position 329,433,120 of record CM062808.1, read on the forward strand.
CAGGAATTTGGGCATTTAACCACGATTTGATACGGTATCACTACACCTTCTCAACTACAATGCGCACCGGCAAACTCTGACATACGCCAATTCCACAAACGCCGATATAATATCAATCACTGTTCTACGCGCTCCAAGTTGGCGATCCAATCCAAATCTCTATACTCCGATGTAATTAAAATCACAACTGGCAATTTCAACAATTGAATGTCGGCATAACATTTCGCAGATCCGTTCCAATTACTCAGAAAATGGAGATCGGTAACTACAAGTGACTTTTCCTTTCCTCGCTCCAAAGTTCTGATCCGATCCAAATTAGAATCAGGAATTACCAAATTTGAATTGTAATTGAGTTATCGTCAGTTTGAACAACGCCTCTGCCATTCAACAGGTCGGTTTCATTCACGTTCTACCTGCAAATTTTACTCAATAAAAAACCTTCAACACTAATAAAATCCATCACCATACAATAAAACATGGAATCATCCACAATTCGACCTGGAAGATTTCATCCAGTAGACTTATACGATTTTACAGCTACTCAATCGATTTCTATTCAATTGCATACCGCTCAATCCTGAAAGCTGCGTTTTATGAACTTGGTTTAAAAATTGATACATAACAAATTGAAAGTTTAAAGGGTTTGCGCCAACACACATCGAGAAAGATCGATTCTTCCCACAGGTATGCCATCAAATCACAGATTGACATGAAACAATCGATTCACATAGTTCTGAAAAAAACACAGTCTTCAACATTAATAATAAAAAAATCTTACACAACAAAAAGCTACTGTTTCACAAAGACCAATCCTTTCTGCAATTTCGAGCTTTCGCTCCACACAAGAACACTCCTCAAAATCTGAGCTTTCACTCTACAAACCACACTCTATCTCCCCTAACCTCTACGAAGAGTCTCCTCCTTATTACAATTTTCACTATATTTTATCCACTAATTCCTCTAACAATAGATAATGTAATCTCTTATCAAAACAAACAAAAATCTTCTATTTCCTTGCTTTCAAGCACACCTAGACTAACAACTATTATCTCTACATTTAAATAAGATAATCTCTTATTTATTACAATAACAAACTATTTGAGGAATCCAACCTCCTCAGTAAATCTAATTTTGACCGACAGTTGATGAATTTCACTCTGTTTTAGCCACAACATGTGACCATTTCATCACATTGCTGGCTAGGTCTAGATGCTCCTGCATCAGACTCTCATAGTTTAAATTAATCATGATCTCCTGATCATGCATTTATGGTTTGTGTCCTCCTGGATCCCATACTTGATTTGATATTCTGTTCTTGGTTACTGTTGTTGTTGTTTGTCCCTCAAGTCTTCTGCCTTTGCGCTGTAATTCCTCACTATCTGCTGTTGTCCTTTTCACATATTTTGCTGCTACTTTGCTCACTTTAATTTGCAATTTTCCATTCCCTTCACCTGTACTATTTCTTCCAGCCAATCTTCCTTTCTTCTTTTGTCCTGTATTTGTTTTACTAGAATGCTGAAGTATAAGTTTCCACAACTCATCCAATTCTTTGTCCATTTCACTTCTCATGTGCTGAATACTATTCTCTTGCAACTGGTTGTGTTCTTGAATTAGAACATCATAATCTTTGTGCCAATAATCTTCCATATACGTTTCTGAAATGTACAAATGCCTTTTCCCAGGTTTTTCTTCTAGTTTCTCATTCTGCTTCCAGTTTCTAAACTTCTGCAATTTAATGCCTTCTTCAAATTCATTCTCATGTAGCTGATCATTCATTCCAAATTTCTGATTACTTCCATATTCATCTTGCTGAGTTAACATTTATGTCTCCTTCATGCCTCTAAGAACATAACTTCCTTGTTGCTCATGATCTTTCACCTCAACTTCATATAATCGTTGCTCAATTTCTCTGATTTCAGCATCATATTTATTAATGTTGTCTTCCACACATTTTCCTCCATCTGGTTCCGTAAGCTTCGTTTCTCCTTTAGGTTCCTCGATTAAATTCTCCAAGAATTTTATTTCCTTGTGAAATCTCTCCAGCAGTTCATCACAATTTCCATTCTCAGCTTCATCTTTTTTTTTGGCAACACTTCTGAGTTGACCTGTTTTCTACTTTATCATATTGCACCTCAATAGCTTCATTCCTGTTGTGACAATTTCAACCAACTGTCCATCATCCTCTACATATCATGCAAACATGCACAAACTATAAGAATCAAAATCACAAGGCTTCATTGCCTCCTCTGCTTTCCTTGTCAACATATCTTCGAATTGTTCTGAACTATGCCAATAGTCCATGAGATCTTCAGCTGGTCTCTCATTACCCTCTTCACCCAACATTTCACCTTGTTCTAGTCTACAAATGGAAACTTCCATTTCTACTTCTGCTTCTCTGAGTTTCTCTGATTCCTCTTGAGCGCTCGATATCTGCTCAATCTTTCTCAATTCTTCTACTATCTCTAACTTCACTTGTTGATTTCTCCTTTCTCGTAGTCTTTGCCATTTTACTCTTTTCCTCATGGTAAAAACAATTTTCTGCAGCATCTTCATCAATATTCCAATCTGGAAATCTGTCTCAGCTTTCTCTCGGTCAAACTCTTCTTGACTCATCCTCATGCCATCTGCTTTGGCATCTTCCCTTCTACTGTGGCTTCTTTGTGAACTTCGGCTATGACTATCTGTAGTCATTTTCTGCTCCTCTATTTCCATGAGCTCCTCACTCCTCTGCAACAAGCCTCTGCAACAGTAACCCCTTCTGCTGCCACTTACCTCACTAAGCTCTCCTCACTCAGTCTTTTGGTAAGCACGATCCCCTATCTGGAATCTTCTTCTGAGCAACACCTTTGCTCCCTCTAGGCTTCTGCAATCTCTCACTTTCTCTTCCGAAGACACTTCAATTGTCCTCTCTGTCCAATCTCTTGTTGGATTCTACAGGTTCACTGCCACTTCTAAGGATTTTCCTTATTCTGCTTTTAAGAACGCATCTGGTTCTTCTCTCACAGCTTCTCTTGATTTATATTGCTGCAGTCTTCATTCTTTCTTAAGTTGTCACCTGTGCTTTGAATGGATTTCCTCTCTTCTGTAATCTGGTACTAAACTTCATTCAGAAAACAAACATATTCAATTTTAACAGAGCCAAGCTCTGATACCAAAAATGACACAGAGACACCTCTGTAATACCTAGAATCACACTGCTCATTAGCAAGAACAAATACATCAAAACTGTCCAAATAAATTTTCAGATGGCTGACAATTTCATGTACTATCCTTTCCACACGCAAGCTCTTTAATATATGTTCACAATACCATTCCCTCGGAAGCTAATAACATCTAATTCAAGATTTGAAAACCATAAACACACATGGCGCTTTTATAGAACCCAACATTTCAATTACTCCTCATCAACACCACACAATTCAATTTCACTCTCACCTTATTCACAATGCTTTGACACATAGATCTATTACACTCCCATTATTAGTTGAACCAAGGTTTCAAACACATATGTGCGCCTTTATCTTTTTAACCCAGATATCAAAACTGGCATTTACTTACCTTCTCCACGATGTCGGCATGCCCCAGCTTCTCTTCCCTAAAATGCTCAATATTCGCAATAAGCAAACAATTCAGTGTCTTAGTAATAAATTCGATATCATCCCTCTCCGTGTTCTTGACAACCACGATATTCGCCTTCGCCAAATAATGCAGCGAAAGATCGGTCACAGCATCGCGCAAGATACTCTTCTGAATCAATAGCACATTGCAGCCAGTGGCCTTGATTTTCTTAATTATCCCGAGAATATAATATGTTGGTTCTTTATCATTAAAACAGCGTTAAAAACGCTTTCAAACCAATTTCATATATACCTAAATTGCAGCAACCCAGATTTTATTGATTCGATGCCGAATCGATTTGCCAATTGTTGTATTACGATATGCTACAGGAATTTGGGCATTTAACCACGATTTGATACGGTATCACTACACCTTCTCAACTGCAATGCGCACCGATTCAAACTCTGACATACGCCAATTCCACAAACGCCGATATAATATCAATCACTGTTCTACGCGCTCCAAGCTGGCGATCCGATCCAAATCTCTATACTCCGATGCAATTAAAATCACAACTAGCAATTTCAACAATTGAATGCCGGCATAACATTTCACAGATCCGTTCCAATTACTCAGAAAATGGAGATCGGTAACTACAAGTGACTTTTCCTTTCCTCGCTCCAAAGTTCTGATCCGATCCAAATCGGAATCAGGAATTACCAAATTTGAATTGTAATTGAGTTATCGCCAGTTTGAACAACGCCTCTGCCATTCAACAGGTCGGTTTCATTCACGTTCCACCTGCAAATTTTACTCAATACAAAACCTTCAACACTAATAAAATCCATCACCATACAATAAAACATGGAATCGTCCACAATTTGACCTGGCAGATTTCATCCAGCAGACTTATACGATTTTACAACTACTCAATCGATTTCTATTCAATTGCATACCGCTCAATCCTGAAAGCTGTGTTTTATGAACTTGGTTTAAAAATCGATACATAACAAATTGAAAGTTTAAAGGGTCTGCACCAACACACATCGAGAAAGATCAATTCTTCCCACAAGTATGCCATCAAATCACGGATTGACATGAAACAATTAATTCACATAGTTCTGAAAAAAACATAGTCTTCAACATTAATAATAAAAAAATCTTACACAACAAAAAGCTATTGTTTCACAAAGACCAATCCTTTCTGCAATTTCGAGCTTTCGCTCCACACAAGAACACTCCTGAAAATTTGAGCTTTCGCTCTACAAACCACACTCTATCTCTCCTAACCTCTACGAAGAGTCTCCTCCTTATTACAATTTTCACTATATTTTATCCACTAATTCCTCTAACAATAGATAATGTAATCTCTTATCAAAACAAACAAAAATCTTCTATTTCCTTGCTTTCAAGCACACCTAGACTAACAACTATTATCTCTACATTTAAATAATATAATCTCTTATTTATTACAATAACAAACTATTTGAGGAATCCAACCTCCTCAGTAAATCTAATTTTGACCGACAGTTGATGAATTTCACTCTGTTGTAGCCACAACATGTGACCATTTCATCACATTGCTGGCTAGGTCTAGATGCTCCTGCATCAACTACATCCATTACCAAACTTTTGGTTGGAATCTAGGCTAGTGACACCACCATATCTTTAATGCCCCCCAGACACTTGACTTTATGTGAATCAAAAGCATATAAGTCTCCGTAAGGTTTAGTAACTTGTAGGTTTAGTTGTTTCATCATTGATAAAGGCATAAGGTTATGTTAGGCTCCAGAATCAAACATACAATTGTGCAAGAGTAAATCATGAACCAATAAAGAAATGTAGAAAGGAGGTGTTGAAGAATCTACCTCCTCCACATGTGAACCAAAAACCACTACTGGTTTATCTTCTTGCAAATTCACAATGTCATTTATATTCACATTCTGAGATAGATTGATAAACTCTGTAATTTCTCTTTGATAAGCTGGTGTTTTAACCAACTCTGTGAGGGGTACCTGAATTCTGGTCTTTTCTAACTCTTTGGTGAAACTAAACACATGGCTTTGTTTAGTATTCCTTTCATTCTCATCTTCACTTTTCTTCATGACTGAAATCTCTTGTGGAATGGAAACAAGTTTCTCTAAAGGAATTTTTTCACTTTTGTCTTGAGAGGACTCACCTTGAAGCATTTGAGTCTTGCTACTTGTATTCTGCTGCTGCTTTCCTTTATTCAATTGTTTTGCAGGTTGTGGTTCTTGTTCTTGTGGAGTCGCCTTTTGTAAGGGAGCTGGAACTTGCTACTCACCTTCATCTTCTTGACTTCTAGATCTTTTCCTTGATCTCAAGTCATATTTCTTATGTAGTTCTACCTGCATAAAATCAAAAAACCACTTCCAACATTCATCAATTTCATTATCATCATAGATGACATTTGTTTCACTATATTCTCCTCCCTCAACACCTAGTTCATCTTCATCTACTGCATACAATGTGAAAATATGGTCATCATGATCCTTGGAATGCTCTGGTACTCCATCAGGATCTGCCTCTATATATAGTGGTGCTTGAATCTGATCTTGATCTTTTCTCTCCCTCTGTAAAATTTGTAGAGGTTGTCTTCTATATTGAGGATTAAAATTTATATTTTGTTGTACTTGTCTCTGAGAATTCTTACTCTCTAATTCCAATTTAATCAATTTATTAGACAAATTTCTAATTACATTATTCATATCCTCTAATGTTTGATCTTGAGAGGATTCTACTTTAGCCTTTCCCTTATCTTGGATAGGTTGTGCATCTGGTGTTTTACTTGCAGCCACCAGATTTGCTTCTATCTCTAATGCATTTATTTGGATCTGATCAAGGGTTGGGGATCTCCTCTCCCTCAATGTGAATCCAAAATTTGACTCAAAAGCCCCTGCAAAAGTTATTTTTGCACCAGCAGGAGGGGGCTTAATCTCCATTAGAAGAATATTGTACAATTTATTGAACCTTCTAATGAATTTAGCAACACCTTCATCAGATTTATTCTTGATAGCATTAAACTCTGTGAGTGAATAGCCATCGTCTCTTTTTTCTCCTCATCTCTGGGTGAACATGTGCTCCATCTCTTCCCATGTTGTAATAGATTTATTAGGAAGCCCTTTAAACCATTTTCTTGCTTCTCCATCCAAGGATTGGACAAAAAGTCTTAGAACAACATCCAGGTGTTCAACATTTAGGTTTTCTACGAAATTACAAAATATTGATATATGATTCTCTGTTGTTTGTTCATCCTCCCCTATGAAACGAGGAAGAATCTTCAAGTATTCTTGTGGCATTTGATTCAACTGTTGTGGAAATTGAATAGGTGTATACCTATTCATCAAAAATGTGGGTGTTGCATAATTGCTCTTGAATTTACTGAACCTTGTTTACCAACAAATGTGTAACCTGACTGAGGAGTAAATGGAGTTTGCAAAGGTGGTAATGTAGTTGTAGGTTTAGGCTGAATAACTATAGCAGATACTGAAAAAGAAACAAACTCTAAAGATTGTTCCTAACAGTTGGGTTCTTGGAATGAATTGGATGTAGAAGGTGACTCTTGCTCAATAAAAGATGAATGTGAAAGATGTGATGAACTGATGCATGGTGCAGACAATGTAGGACTTGGTGTAAGTGGAGTTTTAGGCCTTCCAAACCTCTTGGAAACTATCCTCTCAGGATCTGAAAGGGCTTGAACTTTCTGTTGTGAGGTATTTGACCTTGTATGGGGTCTCTTTGGAGCCAAAGTTATTGATTTTGTTCAAAACAGCCAAATATTTCTTCCTCACTAAACAACCAGAGGAAACTATTGAAAACCTATGGAAAAGTGTTCTTGTCTTCTCTCCCCGGTAGCAGCGCCAATTAATGTTGTCCCTTAAGAAACCAATTTCCTGGATGTGTAGAAATTGTGCTTAAGACATTAATGTTTATCATTATTGTCACTTGTTTGTCACTTAATTGTATGTTGTATTCTCAAATGAAGGACCTGAAAGACTTGGTTTGAAACCCTCAATACTTAGGTGACATGAAAATCTCAGAATTCCATTTGATTGCTGAATATGAATGATGAATGAAGAAAGCTTGAATGAGTCATAGACAATATGTTGTTTTACACAGAATCTACTATCTATGACACTTGGAGAAGTTAAAGATAATATGATGTCTTACACAGAAACTACTATTTGTAACTTAGAATAATTGCAAAGGTGGGAACTTCAAATATAGGAGCACTCTTTTAAGGGATTTTAACTTCATTTACATAAGAAAATAAAAACCTGCAGCTTCATTGCCATACTTAAAGGAAGAAAACATTTAATGACACGTAACAGAGAAGTCACAAATCATACCCAACAATGTGTGGAAAACTTCTGATTCTTTCATTAATCAACAATTTTATCAAGAATACAGTGGCCTCATATCCAGATTATCCATAGTTCAAAAACCCCTTCTCTGTAAATTTTTCTCTTTTTATACATTATGAGATAGTTGGTAATCGCCAAAAATGTCAAACTACTTAACTATTCTCCTAACTATCTAAAGTAAAATTTATTACAAAATATTACATTTGAGGGTAAAAACACCTCATTCATTTCAAGAAAACAATATAATAAGAAGTAATAGAAATCAGAGAATGATGGGAGATTGTTTCTCACTGTTAGAATCTATAGCTTGAGTCTTAATGGAGTAGTGGATGAAGTGGCAAGGTATGGTGAGTGGCGTGGTCAATTAACAGATGAAAGCGGTGGAAGATGTGGAATGAGCGATGTGGGGCAAAAAGATTTGGGAGCTCACCGCAGGGGTAAAGAATGTACGGGAGATTCAACGAAGTTGAACCCCCGCAATAATTTCAGGCCACACATTACGGTCAACCATGCTAACGTCATGGTCAACTGCGGGGGTTGAGTTTTAATTAATCTGCATGTTCATTGCTTCCTCGTATCACACCTCAACGTACTTATCAAGCTATCTCTTGATCGCGCCTCTTGAACTTGCATGACCTTTAGACAATGATTTAATTTTTTTATTTTTTGTAATAAAACTGAAAATAGAATTAAAAGGACAATGGGTGCTACAACACCATCTATGAATATAACATAATACACATAACCACTAAGAGAGACTGAAGAAATTAGACCACATACATTAGAATGAACCAAATCAATTATGCATGTTTCCTTGCTATCATTACTTGGAAAAGCGGTCTTGGTGTACTTCCTGAGAGCACATCCTCTACACACATCCTCATGCTCTACACTGAACTCAAGAAAATCCTATGACAATCGCCACTATAATCCTGAGAGATCCATGATGTAAATGAGTCATCCTCCTATGCCATAGCTCACATAGATCTTTTCTACTATTGTTGTTATGAATCAAGGCATGATTGGGCTTAAATATGAGCTTGTAAGAAAAATTTTGTCTAATCCAAATCACTTTGGCCAAATTGGTGCAGGACCCCTTAAGGTAGATGAGTACATGTCCATGTTTGAACAGAAACTCAAGTCCCATAGCCTCTATGTTGGAAACTGGTATTAGGTTCTTCTTCAACCTAAGGACATACAAAACATCCATCATTATCATAGGCGACTAAGACTCCCTCTCAAAAGAAATTGTTCCATTTCCAATTTCCCTAACCATGGTGTCATCTCCAAGTACCACCTCACAAACAACTCCATCCTCTCTAAGATTAGTAAAGCACTCTCTGACACCATACATATGGCATGAGGCTCCACTATCAATATACCAAGCATATGGGGAATCTACACTACATCCAAAACAAGCAATCAATGAGAACTCATTCTCAAATCATGTGGACAACTCATCCACCTTTGCAGACGTTGCAACCTAATTCATATTCTTGTTTGAACAAGTCACCACATAATGTCCCATCTTGTGGAAAGAAAAGCATTTAACTTTGCTCATATCCTCCTTCTACTCACCCTTCTTCTTGGCCCCATCCTTGGTCCCCATATTGAATTTCTTCTTGCCCTTAGTTGCAAGGGCCACATTCTCCTCATCATCTCCAAGCTGCTAGCTAGAAGAGCAACCCCCAAGTCTCAGCTCCTCCTACATGAAATCATTCCATAGTCTTTCCCAATCAGGAAAGTTCTTTGTAGCAACAATCCCACACATAAAGTTGTCCCATGGTTTATAAAATCCATTTAAGGAAATTCTAACTAGCTTAGAGTCATCCACTCCACTAATAGCCCCCAACTCATCACGTATTTGTGTTAGTTTGGTAAGGTATGAAGACACTGTGTCATTTTTTGTCATATCGGTGCTTCTTATTTTCTCCTTAAGCACCATTTTCCTATTCTAATTTATACTCTGATATAATTTGCAAGGTGCCTCCCAAATTTCAAAAGGATGGGTCTTACCTATGATATGAGGAATCACGTGGCCTTTGACTGCATCAAGAAGAATCCCCTTTTCCTTCACCTTCTTCTTGTTATAGGTTTCCAACTAAATTTGTTATTAAGGAATATCACACACATTTTGTATGATGTCTCGGACCTCATTATCTTCCAATATCAATACAATCATCTCCTTCCATGTACACAAATTTGAATCTCCTTCCAATCTATCCTCAAATTGCAAACCACTAGCCATGAAAAAAGCAAGAAATCATTTTCAATTGATGAGCAAAGGTTGATTACAAGGTGTTGTCCCAATTGTTTATTCAATATGAACAACCAATCTATGATACCATGTAAGAAAACCACTCAAAAGCTCACTACAATGCAAATTTCACTTATATAACTTTCGTTAAACACTTTGTCAAAACTCGGGTTGCACTTCCAATAAAAACTATACTCAGAAAATTGCATTCACTCAACACATTGAATTCTGATTTTTATGAATAGCAACAAAAATGAAAATTTATGAACTTTTAAATCAACAAAATAACTCATAAAACCATGAAATTGTACTAAAAAAAAATTGGACAAAAATCCCTAGAAAAACCCCAAAGAGAAAACCAGTTTGGGAGAGGGAGGATTTTATTATTATGCTTTAGTTATCAGAGTTTAAACAGCCGAATTTATCGATCAATGTAATTACCTACTTATCTTGATTTTTGAGCCACAAAACAACCCCCAGATCCATTGTACGGTGTTGAAAAATGTAACTAGGTTCGGTCTTCATAATTATCATTTAAAAAAAATTATTATTATTATTATTATTTTCTAGTCATAGAATTTTCTTCATTCTTCTATGGTTTATTGAGTCAATAAGAAAAAATTTCATGAGTCAAAGTCCCATTTGGACTATTTGTAAGAAAAGAAAATTTCCATTTTGAGTCAAAAGAGTCAATTATGTCACCACAAGACCAAGTCATCCCTCTTGATGTACAAGTTAGTCAGTCCATAAGTTGTTTCTCTTCATATGGTCGAACAACTATATATAGGAAATTGTGCTCCACATTTTGAAAACCAATTCGATTTTCATGCAAGAAGGAAGAAAATCAGCAAAGTCAAAGGAGGAAGAGAATGAAGTCAAAGAACAAAAAAAAAACTTGTTTTATGCCCTAATTTGTTCACGCGTGTGAGTATCTTTTGTTGTTTTTCAGAGTTGTTACAAGGATGAAATTTTAGGGGCTAAATTTTTAGGGGATAACTAGAATTCAAAGATTTTATCAACATTGACTTTGATTTGGTGGAAGAGACTTGGAGGATGGTTGACTTGGGTTCTTTTTGGTTGTCTTGGTATTATTCTTGGGTCTTGGATATCTCACTTTGATCTGATCCTATAAGAAGAGAATTTTCATGGCTTTTACCCATTGCGGGGTTTTCCCTTAGCTTGGAGCCTAATTTCCTGTGTTCTTTGTCTCTTGTGATCCTCATATTTTGTATTTCAGTAATTTCTTGATGAAGAACATAATAAATTAAATAAGAAGCCAACAACCATTCACAATTAATTAAGTAAGAGAAATCTACATAATCTTCATGCCTATTGATTTCTCAACATACGGAGTACCTCAATTTTTGCACCCACTATTGTCCGAATTGTATAGTATGTATGGATTGTACAGCCACAAAATCAGTGTCAAAATTGTCTTAGAAAAGCATGCAAACAACTATTGTATGGTACAACACTCTCTCAAAACTTTCTGCCCCTTCTCTCCCTCGATTTTTGTGTCTCTAGATTACAGTACAGACTACCTTTTCTCTATTATATGGTCTACAATTAATTATCACACTTCCTCGGGATTTTCCAACACTCTTGTCATGAAATATGTTCCACTTAACTGTCATACTTAGCAACTCATCCTCCTTCTTTCATCTCAACCATCTCCCTTTGCATGAGGCTCTCCCTCAAAGAAAAGAACAGAGCTTCTCCTTGGGATTTGTGTCACTATAAATACAAGAGAAGGTGTCCTTTGTCCTTCCACCTAGCCTCCAAGATCAAGGGTTGAGATTTAATCTTGGGCCCTTGATCCAATGGTTATGTTTTAATCTCTCATTGACATTAATAAAATGCAATTTTCCCCATTAAATTTATATCTCATAAAGCTAAATTAAATCCCAAGTCACTTTAGGAAAATTTCCAACATGCTAGCTTCAAGCCTATATGGAAAACACTTTTCCTAGCTAATTTATAACACCTTTGAGGTGAAGTAGGTGGCATGTCTTCCTGGATCGCTTTATATTAGAGTTATTGTTATTATTATCATGTTTATTCATAACCTTTTGGAAGGCATTTAATATATCTTTATTGTTATAATCTGGATCTTTAAATACTTTAATCAAGTGGTTTCTCTCATTATCTTTATGATTTTCCCTAAAGATTCTGAAGGCTCTAGTAGCTAGTGTTTTGATGACCCCAAGTTTCATGTTTGGGTGATCTCTTTTAATTTTTCATGTCCAAGATAAAATTTGTAGAACTAAGGTCCTTCATACAAAATCTAGAGGACAATCAATTTTTCATGTCTTAATTATTTCCCTATCTTTTCCAATCAGCAACATACGATCCACATACAACACCAAACAAATAACATGGTCACTAACTAATTTGAAATATATACAATGATCTATTTTTCTCCTTGTGAATCGAATTCCCAACATGTAACTATCATTTTTTTCATACCACATCATTGGTGATTGCTTTAACCCATACAAGGACTTTTTCATCGTACATACTAGCTCATTCCTTCCATTCATAACAAAACTTTCTAGTTGCTTCGTGTAGAATCCTTCTTCTAGATTTCCATCTATTAATATTTTCTTCATGTCCATTTGTTCTACTTCAAGATCAAAAGAAACAAGAAGAGATCAAAATAAATCTAATAGAAGTTAACATGGCATCAGGAGAAAAAAATATCACCAATGTCAATTCCCTCTACCTAGGAATAACCCTTTGCTACTAATAGAGCTTAGTATTTCTGCACTTTTACTTATGCATTCAACTTCTTCCTAAATACCCATTTTCTATTAATGGGGTTTCTTCTAGGTGGAAACTCCACTAAATCTCAAGCCTCATTACTGACCAAGGCCACCATTTCTTCAACGATGGCCTTTTTCCCAAAGTTTTCCATCCTTTGAATCCACTCCCTCCCTAATAGTTCTAGGATCATCATCAGTGATAAAGCAAAATTTGAATGGAAATCAAATGGAGTGTACCTTTTTGTCTTCCTTCTTTTCCGAAATAATCTCCTCGATGCTAGATTTTGTGGTTCTTCTTGTTTTGATTCATGTTCTTCTATAGAGTGTGATTGATCACCCTTCAATTCAAACTCTATCTTTTATGGTTGTTTCTCCCTTGGTAGGACTTCTTGTTTGACGACATCTTTGATTTCTCTAAATACCACATCATGACTATAGAAAACCTTCTTATTCTTTTGGTTCCAAAGCTTATAATATTTCATACCATATTTATCCAATAAAGATGCACCTTTCAGATTTTGTATCTAGGTTACTCCTATTCTCCTTTGGAACCTGTACCTAAGCAGCTAAATAACCTAATATGTTTAAGTGAAGGTTTCTTATGAGTACATACCTCATGTGGAGTCTTGTCATCCAACACTAATGAGGAGGATCTATTTACCAGATAACATGCAGTTTCCATTGCCTCTTTTCCAAAATTCTTGTCCAAGTAACTCAACACCACTGAGCATGCTCCTTACTTTCCCTGTCAACTTCCTGTTTATCCTTTTTATAACTCTATTCTATTGAGGTGTGTATTGAGTATTATTTGCCTTGCGATACTTTAATTCTTACATAATTCTTTGAATTCATTCCACACATAATTATCCACCACTATTTGTCTTCAACACCTTAATTTTCTTCTTTGTATGATTTTCCACAAGAACCTTACATTGTTTGAACTTGTTAAAGACTTTATATTTCCTCTTGAGGAAATAAATCACTGTCTTCCTTGAGAATTCATTTATAAATGAGACGTAGTACACATATTTACCTAGTCATTAGAGATAATTTCAGTGTAAAAGTGGCCTCCTAAGGGAAAATAATAAAATAATAGTTTAAATAAATTTTAAGAGTTATGAATTCTAGAGGTAAAAGAAGAAAACTACCTTTTTTTAATTGTATTTTTTCTGTCATATCTCATTTTAAGTTTACTCAAATTTCAAGTGTAGACACTCATTAGATAAAGAAATAAATTCCACATCCAATAAGTACCCATTATTCATACTTTTGAAAAAACCCACATTGATAAAAATTAAAGATACATTAACAAAGTGTGGTCAACACGCTCTTTTAATGTATCTTCATTTTTTATCAATGTGGGTCTTCTCAAAAGTATGCATAATGGGTACTCGTTGGATACGGAATTTAATTCCACATTCAACTAGTGTCTACACATGAAATTTGAGTAAACCTATAAGGAAATAAACCAAACATACAATTAAAAAATAGTTTTTCTTCTTTTCCCTCCAAAATATTTACATGTACCTCTTTTTAAAGTTCAAAGGATTTTGTTTGGCTTCCATATTATGACATGAAAATTACACGAAAATTTCATGGGCACTTTTAGGCTGAAATTTCCTCTCATAGATGGAACCAACACAGGTTCAAACAAATCATTGTGCACCAATTATAATACTCCCTTCAACCTTGTAGAACTAGAGAAGAATCTTACAAAGTTTTTCTTCCCATATAAACAATGTTCACATAAATAAAAATATAAAGAGTAATCAAATGTACCTTTTACCATACCAATTTTGTATAGTACATGAAATCCCTTCTCTATGATATGTCGCAGTCTTTGATGCAATAGCACAGTGTTTTCTCCAAAAGTTGTACAAGTTTTTCCTTCTTCTACTCCACTCGTACAATAAAAAACTACTACACCCATCACTAACAATGTTTCCCAAAATGATTATGATTTTTCTTCCATGGCCTCCTGAATGGAGTTTTGCAGAAAGGAAGAATAGGTACATTATGGAGACTTCCAAGGCAATAATTCATGTAGTAGATCGAATGAGCATCAAGAAGTACAAAGAAAAGTTTGTGGCAAGAGGTTTCTCTCAGAAAGAGAGAGTGGACTACAAGAATATTTTAGTCACCGGATGGTCAGGTTCTTAATGGCTCAAGCATAGACTCGACAAGAGTGATTGACATTCGAAGGGAGAATTCTACATATCGTTAGAATGTCTAAGATCATGCCAGAGAACCGAAAGAGCTTCCAGTTCCAAGGGAGCATACAATAAGGCAAAGTGGAATGAGTCGCCTTCCAAGAGGATGTCATGGGCTAATATTTTTAGACAGGAGGTGTCTAAGAGTTGTATGCCTTCTATTAGGGGACCATGTTAGACAGCAAAGTATGCTTATGTGATAGACGGAGCATCAATGGAAGAAGGATTTTCTTCCATGAAAAAGGAAGTACCTTGGATATCCACAAAAGGATCTCCTTCAATGTCAGGGAAAGTTGGCCTCGGAGTTCGAGATGAAGGATCTTGGCTTGATGCATTATTCTTGGGATTGAAAGTATCACATACACTAGATGAGGTATTCCTCAAACAGGGGAAGTACATTGTCTAGATTTTGAGGAAATTCGGTATGGTGCATTGAAATTACATGGCTACGCCTATGGTGAAAAATCTGAAGAAACTGACTAATTCTACTTCAGATTCAGATTTAGTGGACCCCACGATGTACAAGGAGTTGATTGGATCCTTGATGTACCTAGTTAACACCACGTCAATTATTTTATTTGTAGTGAACACCCTAAACAAATATATGGTTGAGCCGAGGCAGGGGCACTAGGTTGCAGTAAATCATATTCTGAGGTACATGTGTGGTACAATTGGATATGGTCTGAGATATGTCTCAGGTGTTGAAGTGAGGATGCACGGGTACACAAATTCAGTTTGGACAAAGAGTGCAAAGGATAGAAAGAGCACCTCAAGGCCTTGCCTTAGTAGGAAGCGAAATTTTGTCACACTCAATATAACAAAATCAAATTATATCACAGCTAGTGCCGCAAGTAAGGAAGTAGTGTGGCTTCATAAACTACTTGTGTGGCTATTTAGTGAGGAGCTAGAGACGACCTTGATATATTGCTATAATCAAAGTTCTGTTAAGCTTTCGAAGAATCTATTTTTTCATGATAGGTTGAAGCATATTGAGATCAAATATCATTTCATCTAAGACATGGTGCAGAAAGGAGCAGTGAAGCTCTAGTACATATCCATAGATGAGCAAATTAAAAACACTCTCACCAAACCTATATCTAGAGAGAAGTTTGTATAATTCAGAGACAAACTTGGAGTGATGTAAAATGTCTCCCTCATTAAGAGGAAGTATTGATGTCTTTGCAGGATTGGACAGATATTCTCGTAAGAAGCCATGCAAATGTGGCTAGGTCGTGTTGATTTGACCAGAGGGGATTGATGTAATTCATCTTAGAAACCATAAAGGCATTTGGTTGGGAAATGTTGATTTGACCAGGGGTGAATGATTTAGGGGAAGATCCTCTATTGAGAAGTCATGAAGGACTTTGGCTGGGTCATGCTAATTTACCAGAGGAGATTGATACATTTACTTGAGGATCCATGTTGATTTTATTGGGCCATGTTGATTTGGCCAAGGGTAAATGGCCCGCAATACTTGCATTGCCTACTTTAGGATGGATTGATCCATAGGCGTGCATGTGAGGAGTTACGTTTCCTACACCAAGATTGAGTGATCTATAGATGTTCTTGTGAAAAGACAATACCTCAACATAGCAAGCTCATGAACTTGTGGAAGAGAAATTTTAGCTAAGGAGAATTATGTTTGCATCCAAGGAGAATACCTCCCTTGCTAAGAGGGAGTGTTGATTTTTGTGTAGCATCAGGAGGTATTCCCGCATGCTTAAGTCAGCCTAGAAGAATTATGAAAAATTAAATAAAAAAAATATCTTGGAGTGAAATGTTGGCCTAGGAAAGTCCTGGGGTGACACCTCAACTGGTAATCTAAGATATCTGAAGTCATTGAAACTCGAGAGACCCAAGTGCAAATCCCCCTATTTGCAACTCGGTTTATAGAAAGGAGGACAGGTCGTAGACCCCCATAGGTTTACTAGTACTTACATGTCAGGAGGATTGTTGGGTTCCTTCGGGTCACAAAAAAAATGTAGGCCTAGGAAGTCAAGTCGGCTCAGTCAATGAAAGGGTATCTCCCTTAGGTTATTTCACCCCATTCGACTAGCATATATAGATGATGTGACATTTCATTTTTATGATCAAGCAAGAGTAAGTTTTCTCTCCCTTCATATTTTCCTTCTATCTTTCTTGGAGGTTGCACATGTGAGAAAGGATGAGTTAGGCCAGCTTGTTGAGGCCACACATGTGAGACATTGATTGAGTTTGACCACAACAAGTTGATCCAATTTTTTTGTTGTTTGACCGAGTTATTTGACTGAGCATTGATCAATATGTTTGACATGTTTTTGAAGGTTGCACATGTGGATTTGACTGCAAAAGTTGACCATATAGGTCGAGTTGACCATTGGGCCAAATTTGACCATAGATTGTAGTTTGACCAACATTGACTTTTGACTCTTTTGACTAGTTTTGACAAGTGTTGACTTGTTGGAATTTGACCAAGTTTGACTATTATTTTGACTTAGATATTGGCACTGATTTCTACACAAATTGTTGATCTGTAAGCCTTGCTAAAGAATATTTTATGCTAAAGAAAAGTTGTTGTCTTCTTCCAAGGTTGGCTTTCCCAAGTGAAAATTTTGTGTTTATTGTACATGGTTGTCTTCCTATGATCTTTACTTTTTCCGTTGCATTTACTGTTGATATTTTTCTGAAGTGTAATTGTTCAATGGTATCAATGGCATAAAATATTTTGTAAAAATCATTACGAAGTAATTATCTGATAGAAATTTGTATCTACTAGACACTTGCATAAAATTCCAACAATTTCTCCCTCCACCACTCCACTTATAGAAAGCATTCAATCCCAACCAAATTTTGTTGGCAATTTTCTTCATAATATTTATCTCCTCAATAGCATTATGTGTCTCAAAATATAAAGCTCAAAATATAGACTTAAATTTTTTATTTGGCATTTAAAGTTTAGCGTTAGTCTCCATGTGAACCTGGCACCTAGAATTTAATTCCTAGAATAGAACTGACTGAATAAACATATAGTTAGGTTGCTAAAAAAATATTCAGTAGAAGAAAAAATAACATTCTCAATCACAATGATACAAACATATTTTTTCCCAACAAGTTTTTGATTAACCAATCTAAACTTATGTGGACTCCCATCCGAGGATAATGGCCCGCCTAAGAAAATATAGAATTCAAATAAATTGGATCTGATCTAGTAGATATACCCTAAATCAATACTCGATATTTCCTGCAAACTTAGATCTCCAATGTTTCTACACTCCCTCAGATCCATCACACCGTTCATTGAGATGTTTCTCTCAATCTTGTGTTGTTGTTGTCTATTTATCTCCCAGCGCTCGCTAGCCTTGCTTGTATAACTTTAAATTGAGCTAAACATAATCTTAAAGGAAAATATTTGATGTCACCTCACTTGAGATAAATGACTAAAGTTATAACTTACTCACTAAAGTAAATGACTTCAATATTGTAAGTTTTTCTTAGTTCAATAAGCCAACATACTAATATGTGTTTTTTCCTAAGTTAGACTTAGGCTAAGTTACATTAGCAACTTTCTCATGCTAGAGCAAGTGATCTAAGGAGAATGTGGGTTATTTTTGCATGCCTAGAAATAAGGCTTGTGCAAAATTACATGCCCAAGATACAAAAAAACACTCCCTCTTAGCAAGGAGGGTACTTTTGGAAGAGACTTCTCCACCTAGATCTGTCTTCAATCCCACCACATCATCCATTGTTTTAGTTACTCCCTCTGAACTAGATGACTTCCTTGCTATTTGCTTTGGAATTTGTTGTGAAGACTTGTTTCTCCCAACCATGCTCCTAGAAGGCTACTCCTAAGCATCCATCAATGTTAGCTCATACCAACTAGTTCTGGCAGATCTAGAAGAGGCCTCTTTCCCATCTTCCATATTAGATAACTAATTTCCCAGTATCAACTCAATCTTAAGAGCCTTTTGCTCATTCTTTATCATTAGCATTGATCTTTGATCTAATACCCCCTTAGATTTACTTACAGGTTGGCCCTGCAAGTTGTACCACTTACCCTTCCTAAAACCAAGCCTTATTGTTGTGCCATAGGTAGCCCCCTTATGAACATATGAACACTTTCCCCTTTTGGAACACAACATCATATTCTTCATCCTCTAGAGTTGAGACTAAGAGAAAAATCGTCTTTAGATATGGGACATATAACACCTTTTCCACCTCTAGAGATCCTCCTGATTCAAGATGGAATAACAGTGTTCCAACCCCTTTCACTACATGTATGGCAATCATACCAACTTTCACCTACATGTTTGGATCTGTCTATGAAACACTAAAGAACACTTCCCTTATTCTCGTCATATGGAAAGATGCTCCACTATCCACAAGCCATGTATCATTGTCCACAAACCGAGCACTTCTAACACTAGTGCCAAAAAGACCAACAACCACCAATGAGAACTCCTCAAGTTTTTCTACAAACTCTTCAATCTGTGTTCATGTTGTAACTTGTGCTTTCTCTTTTTATTTCTTTCTATTTGGAAATTCTCTCGCATAATGCCTTGGCTTGTAATATTTAAATCACTTGACTTTGCTCATGTTCTTCTTCTTCCCATCATGAAAGGATCCTCCCTCTCTGTTAAATTTGGCAGCCCCCTTTCACTTTCTTACATGACCTAAAAGAGCAATGTTCTCCTCACCCCTTTCACCTTTTACCTGGATTCCATGAAGAGCCTTTTCACAAGTCTCCTCCTAGGTGAAGTCATCCCACAACATATCCCAGGTTGGGAGATTCACTTGTGCCACTATTCCTTTAATGAAGGTATCCCACTGCTCTGTGAAGCCATTCAAAGTTGTCCTTACTAGTTAAGAGTCTAACACTTTCTCCCCTACTACAACAAGTTCATCTCATACTTGAGAAATTTGGGTGAGATGAGAAGAAATTGTCTTAGAATTGGACATATTGGTGCCCCTAAGTTTCTCTCAACATCATTTTCCAGTTTTGGTTGTCACTTTGGTACAACTTGGTCAATGCCTCCCATAATTCACTAGAAATGTTTTTCCTCAATATATGAGGAATAATGTGATCCTTCACTCCATCCAAGATAATCCTTTTAGCTTTCACATCCTTCTTATTATGGGTGGCCAAAGGTATCACATTGGTAGGAATCTAATTTTGTGATACAAACTCCAATATTTCATTCTCCTTTAACACCAATGTAGTTTTCTCCTTCCAAATGTTGTAGTTAGACAACCCATCCAAGAAATATTCAAACCTAAGACCAATACTCATCTCTGTCCAACTAAACAAACCCTACCAAAAACCATTTTTCTTGATGAAGAGGAAAATTGTTCCCTTCGCCACAATGTCTACAACTGCTCAAACCCCACAACCCACTGTCACCATATCTCTACATGTGTCGATAGCACCTTGTCATGTGTTCGGAAATTATACTATCACCTAGGTTATACTGCAACCAATTCAACCCTGCGACTAACCACCTCTACACTGTGTCCAATAATTGTCCCGAAAACCTGCCGAATAGTTTCTTATATTTTTCCCAATGACTCCAACTTTCAACACGATGTGCTATCTATTCCACCCTAGTTCGGCAATTTCCATTATGTTTGGTCTGTGCTATCGTTATTATTATGCAATCCGCGTCTGCGGGATCTCTCTGTGACAGATTGTTGTCTCAACCTATTGGCCAACAAAACTTCGTGATGGCTAAGTAACTTGGTTGACCATTGTCGATCACTACAATCATAGCCCCTTTTTCCTTCAACAATTTGGTTTGGTGGGCTGATGGCTCCTACCAACACTTTCTTGAGTGCACAACCAACCCACAACGTCTCTCGATGCCTACTAATCGCATCTTTTCTCAGCCTCAATCATGTATACCCACTAATCACACACCTACACCGGCGACTAATCGCCTCTTACTGTGACATTATCTTTCTTTGTTTGTTGTGACTTCCTGTGTGATCAATCACTCGTTATCGATTGATGCCTTCACTCAGTCTCTTTTGATGTTGTTGAGCTCCAACCCTATCGTAACCTCTATTAATTTTTCCAATATTTCATTGGCTCTATGTCGATCTCCTTTGCAGTCTTCGTGTAGCTATGGAGGCTAGGTAGCTTTTTAGGCTTGTTAGCCACCTAGTCGCCCCCTCATGCAACCTTTTTTTATTATTTCATTATTTTTATTTTTTTCTAAAAAAATTGTATTGATTGCTTCCCATTTTTACTTATTTTTATTCCTTTAAAATTTTGGCCCTCAATAATAAATTGTGCCTCAATCAATCGTGGCCAAACCTAACCGAATGATCTTTGTACGAACCTGGCTTTTGCATTCTGAGATCAATTTTATTCATAGTTCATGCTCTAATACCATGTTAGTTTCCCTAAAAACCTAGCACCTAGTATTTAATTCCTAACATAAACCTTATTGAATAAACAAACAGCTAGGTTCCTAACAAAATATTCAGCGAAACCAAATATAACGATCTCAATCACAATGATACAAACATATTTCTACCCAATAAGTTTTTCATTAACAAATTCAAACTTACATGTGCTTCTGTCTTGGGATAATGGCCCACCTTAGAAAATACAAAATACAAATATTACAGATCTTATCTAGCAAATTTTCCCTAGATCTATGCTCGATATTTCCTACAGATCTATATTTTCATCCTCTTTGCACTCCCTCAGACCCATCATGCCGCTCACTGAGAAGTCGCTCTCAATGGTGTGTGTCTATCTCCCTCTCCCTAACCTTGCTTTTATAAATTTACATTAAGCTTAGCCCTAACCCAAACCCTAATCTCAAAATGAATAACGATCGAGATTAGATCTCACTTGAGATCAATGATTAAGATTAAAACTTACTAAAGTAAATTACTTTACTTTTAGATAGAGGAGGAGTGACCTATTGAAGAGTTTTGAGAACCCAACGTTTCGGACTACCAAGTGAGTCCATCATCATGATGGACTCACTTGGTAGTCCGAAACGTTGGGTTCTCAAAACTCTTCAACAGGTCATTCCTCCTCTATCTAATACTTTACTTTTGCTAAGTTTCTTTTCACTCAATAAGCCAACATACTAATATGTGTATCTTCCTAAGTTAAGCTAAATTACATTAGCAACTTGCTCACACTTAAGTGGTCTAAGAAGAACATGGGTGACTTCTTCACGCTTACACAAGGTCTCTACAGAAGTACCTACCCGAGCTACAAAAACCAACACAGAGCAAAGGACTTAAACAACAAAATAACATATACAATAAATTTTATGACCAAATCCATTTTACGTATTAAAAAGATGTCATGGAATATAAATTTTCAACAATCAAGTATCATATGGTCAACCAAATTATAAACTGATGACTCGAAGAGAATGCTACAGATTCAAAATACCATATAACCAAATGGAAAGAAGGGACCATTTCAATATTTTAATCTCCAATATGTTTTTACCTATATTCAATACCTTCATTTTAAACGATATTAATTGCATGGAAAGCTTCTACAATAATAGCTTTATATGGAAACTTATTGTCCCATCTTCAACATAATCTACATAGTGCCCAATGTTTAACATAATCCACATGTTTCATCCATTATGGATGCAACATAGTTCGAAATCTAACATTGGGACCAAATATATGAAATAGGATACTATTAGTAAATAAAATAAAATAAAATCCCTATAAATGTATAAGAGCACCTTAACCACAATAAAGATGGTAATCTAATCAGCTTAATTATTTAAGCATCCTATAGTGCAACTGTTGATTTTCTTATGCAAATTATACAAGAACTTATTTTTGAAACTTGATAATTACTTAAAATGATGTAGATGATTATTTTTACAATTTCAATGTATCATTAAGCAATTACATATTTAGAAATTCAACCATAGAGACAATAGAGCAATAGAGATCACAACGTACAAAGAGACAACAAGATTTCAACCTGGAAAAACCCACTAGGGGAAAAACCCAACCAACGTTCTCCTTAGAGAATCAATTCAACAAAAGATACATCAAAGTTAAACTAACCAGCAAAATGACAACTAAAAGATTCCATGTCAAATGTCCTCAAATCACTTCAAGGAGCCTCTTCACAAACTTGCTCTAAATCTACAATAGAGCCAAATTTTGACCTCTACTTCAGCTTAGAATTTTGGGACCTGTGACAAGACGTTATCATAGAGGTTCGACTTGCAATTTCACACATGTGAGGGAAACAAAGAGAGATCACACATACGAGGAGTATTTTCCTAGATCTCGACTTCTTCTTCTTTAACTAGCCCTCCTTCTTCCTCATCCTCCATCGCTATGCTAGATCAGAAATATACTTGATTGTTGAGATGTGAATTTGTTTGCAGTGGAGACAAGTGCTCTCTATATTTACACACTGGAAGGGTCGAATAGGTGCCTGTTCTGTAAGGTCAACTTCATCATTGGAATGCCGACTTGGGCATCTTGTGGTCTCTAGAAAACAAATTCATATTTCATTTTCCCACTCTTGATAAGGTCATGAATAACATGCCCTATAAAATTTCTTCTTTTGAATATAAAAATAAATACTCTTTTCTTGCAAGGATGAAGAACATGCTTCAGATAATTTTTCTTTTATCACAAATATAATTTATATCTTATTATTACAAGTACAAATGAACCTTATGAGTACCAACCATAGCTACAAAATTCAACATTCCCTCTTAGCTAGGGATGTATTCATAATGACTATCCAAATGTTCTTTGTATACATGATTTCTAAGAAAAGGTACAACTCATCAATAGCATCATCAACTTGGTCAGCACTCTTGACCAAGCTTAGTATCATCATCATCCAATATGGTACCACAACCCAGGTTAGCACTTCTAACCAATGGTACTTGTTAGAGTCGGTCTAGTAGCCTTCCATCAGCGATCAAAGCTCTTTGCATTTGCATAAGTAGGTGTCTCATCAGTGTCATCTTATTGCATTCCATTAGGTATGCCATAACCCTGATGGAGGAGCTTGTGTCTTTATTCCCCTCTTGGCACTGCTGGATCCAGTTTGTTTCAGTCAATAAAATTCTTTACAGGGTCATTGGTCTTGTCTTGAAGTCAAGGTCCTAGGTTTAGGGTTTAGTCCAATTTTGTCTTTTGAGGTCATGTCTTTTAAGGTCAATAAATGCCCAGCAGGCCAGAGGGATGTCCAGCAAAGCATCACTTCAAATGATTTCATATTGTATAGCTAATTTTTACCTTGAGTTCAAAAACCCTGTTTTTGAAGGCAAGGTCATTTTCTCATTTTTTGTAAAAATTTGTAAAAAATTCAAACTCTCCAGAAGTTGGCATGCAGCCTTGGTCTCCTTTGCCAAGACTCCTCAGAAGCTATCCCTGCAAAAATTTTCAAGAAAAAGCATCATTTCAATCAATTTCATAACAAAAGGAAACCACAAGTCAGCAGCAATTAGTTTTAAAAAGTGTCATTGCATAAACATTATAAAGTGGGTTTGAGGGGAAATAAATTTAAATCAAGCTTATAAAAGCCCCTCTCTCCTCATTTTGTAATTCTTTTGTCTCCAAGGCTCCAAGAGCAAGTGTGAAAGGCGATTTAGTGTGAAACTGGGCGAATTTGGTGACTGCACCTGTGCGCTACGCATCAGGGCCTGCGCGCTACGCGTTGGGCGCGCGCTACACGTTAGGGAAGTCTCTGCAGTGCAAAAATTGGTCGGGCGCTACGCGTTGGGTGCGCGCTACGCTCCAGAGCCCGCGCGCTACGCGTTGGGTTTCCACCTTCAGAAATTTGCCAGTGAGCCACAAATCAACTTCTTCCTCCTCAATTTCTTCAGGTAGGCCTCAAATCATTGAAGTTCTTGCTTTGTAAAGATAACATGAGCGTGAAAATGTGTCAAATGCCATCAAGTTGAAATAGAAAATTCATATGTATTATGTTTAAAAAATTCAAATGCATGTGAGCTAGGGTTTTACATTTGCTGCCCAAGGTCATCCTTTTTCACTCCCTCATTTTCCCACATTCCCATTATCCCCTCCCATGTCATTTTCACCTAATCTCCCTAACAAAAAAAAAAATCAAAAGCCCTAAAACCCTACCTATCCTTAAAATTCAATAAAATCTCCCTAAACCCTACCTCCTATCAAACCCCTGCAAATTATGATTATGTGATGATGTATATGTCACAATTCTTTCCCTAAATTCCCTTTTATATATATATATATTCCCTAAATCCCCTCAAAAGTCCCCCTCCCTAACATCTCCCTTGTGTTTTTTGTCCCCTTGGAGCAGCATTCAAACAGTCAAAACAGCAGGTCATTTGAGCAGAAGCAGCAGTACATTTCAGCCATTTTGCTCTTGAAACCATGTCAGAAACCGAAACAGATTATGAGCAAAGTGATGACCGTGAGTCAACACCGGAGGTTGAGGTGCCAAGGAGGCCTCACAGGGGTGGTAAGGGTGGTCAGCATGTGAGAGAGGAGCCCACCTCTTTGGCCTATTTGCAAGCTTGTCCACTTGCAGTCACATGTTTCCGTCATCAATCATGCTATGAATATTGCGAGAGAATTTCCCAAATTCAGCACCACAGGGAATTGGTCCGCTTGTTTGTTTTGCATTTGCACAACGGGCATGTGAATCTTGCAGGGGTGGATTTTACATTGTCACCTAAGGTTGTTGCTCAAACAACAGGGATACCCAATGTTGGAGAAGAGTGGAACAAGCGCCAGCTGTTGGACAGATTCCAGTATGAGCCCTACATTAAACCTATATATATGAGGCACCTAACTGGTGTATTTCCTTTCAGATTCTTGAGGGATGAGTATGCACCCTTGATGAGGCTCATCATTCGCTATTTCACCTGTGAGGGCAGATTTTCGCGTTTGTATTCGTACCATATCCGCTTGTTGATGCATTTCACACGGGTACGGATGATGAACATACCATTTTTCATGTGCCGGAATATTGAGAGGATGGTGCCCTTGGTGCAGAGAAAGAGCCCAGCACAGCAACACATGAGCATCTACCATTATGCTTTGATCAAGATTGTGGTCATGCAGCAGTTGGCCCAGCAGGGTATTCCATGGGAAGATTTCATCTCTTGAGATTTCTTCACAGCGCTACCACCCCCTGAGGTTGTTCATGAGGAGGGAGGACCTTCACAGCAGTATAACATCCCTGAGCCCAGACATCTCAACTCCCCTCCATTGGTCACATATCAGAGAGGCCACAGGGCCTTATTTGCATCAGCTCGGCGAGTATTTTCTCCACATTAGGTGGAAGGGGTCTCGCTTTCTTCATCAGCACCGCGAGTGTTATCTCCACACCAGGTGGAAGGGGCCTTGTTTCCGACAGCAGCACAGGTATCAAAGAGGGGCAAGCAGCCCATGATTGAGGAGGGATTGTCAGGTGATCCAGATATTGACATCATTGATCTTGACACCCGTTTTCCTAGCTCGGAGCTTAAGGAGATCATTTAGCAACGGGAGGATGAAAATCGCTTGTTGCAAGAAAAATTAGAGATGGCACAATGGACAATCACATATTTAGAGCAGCGCAACAAGCAATTAGAGGATGAGCACACTCTCGATGAGTTGCGGAGGATCCATGAAGACCGCAATTTGGCTCGTAAGAGACCCGGTGATTTGGTACCCATTGAGCGAGAGGCTATGCTTCTCCGGGTCAATGCTCATTTGGAGAGGTTGTTGGCCAAGGCTAACACAGATAAGGACATGCTCCGAAACATGAAAAACCATTATTGGGCTCGAATGCACGTATGTAAGGCAAAAATGAAGGTGCTCAAAGGACGGTTGACCAAGGCACTAAAACAAAGAAAAAGGCCTGATCCCCTCCACATCTTGGCTGAGGCTTCCTTGAAGGAGCATGGTGCTAAATGACTTACCTTCTGCACAAATTTCAAAAAAAAATTAGCATTTTTGGTCATTTGTGAATTTTTTGGGCAAAAAACAAGCTTTCTTCCCCAACGCGTAGCGCGCCGCGCGCTACCCTGAAGATGGGCAACTCCTTTTCATGAAAACTCAGCATTTTTGGATTTTTCATGCAAAAATACACTTGCTCAGCAATTGCCAAGAGATTCCATCAAGTTTTGAGCCTCCAGAAGGTCAAAAAACAAGCAAAAAATGACTTTCTGCCACTTTTTTGACACACAGGAAGCAGTCTTGGGAGGTTGCAATTTTGGAGGGGCAAATGGTCACCAAATTCAGAAATTCCACTTGGGTTGGAAAGTAGACATCCAGACCTTTCCAACAAGCCCACTTTTGCCTCATTTGGACTCCGGGAAGTGCCTCAAAAGCAGGCCCAAAGGCGCGCTACGCGTTGAGAATCAGGGCGCTACGCATCAGGCTATTTTTCCAGAAATGCACCTACAGCTCAGCAAAACGCAATTTTGACTAGGTTTGACTTTTTGGAGTGGGTTTTGATCCTCCTTGATGTAAATGATGTAATTTTATGATACTTTGACACTTATTTATCTCTTCTAGAAGATTCATTCATGAAATAGGAAAAAATTTAATGAATGAATTGGTTTCCTAGCTTATAGAGGCAAGTTGTTTAGACTGCCTAGATTTTAGTGCTCAGTTTGGAATTGGTTGAACAGCTCCTAGGATAGTGAGATCGACCCCTAGAGGCAAGGAAAGATGTTAGATTGCCTATATTATGTACTTTCTTGGTCATTTTCATGGTTGGACTCTTGAGGGAGAAATCTTCTATTGTATTACTCATTGTATCTCTGCAATTTTTGGCAAAGGAAGACCAGGGTTTTGCAGTCCTTTTTGGGATTCCTGTGGTTACATGTATTGATGGTGTGTTTCTCTTTGTACTTTTAAGTTTGTTATGTGAATCATCTTCTTACTTTTTCTTCTGCAAATTAGGCAAATGAAGTGTTAAGGTAGAATTCATGGTTGCTATGCTCTGCCTTTAAGTTTGCTTAATATCAATGTTTTCAGTTGTCTAAGGAGAATTCAAGTTGATTGCTTGCTCTCCTTAGCTCCTCACCAGTCATTCTCATCCATCCAAATCTTTCAAAGGCATCAATACAGTCTCCTACCTTGCCCCAAAGAACCCCCTGCGAAAATTGTGTCCAATCCCCGCACCCAAAATTGCCTTTCCCCAATTTTCCACCAAAACCCTAAAAATCCCAAATCAAACCTTTTTATCAGTTTACTAGCCTAAAATCAGTGTTTTTTATTGGTTATCTCTGGCCGTTGAAGATCTTTGTCGAGATAGACCGGAGAGAGCCCTCTCCTGCCCCGTAGGGCTAGCTACGAGGCTAAGTGGTTTGATGTTGCCTTGGAGTTTACCTTTTTTAGCCTGAGGTGAAATTTCAAGCGCTAACAGTACTCACTCAACTTGTCACCGTGATTCAGTGAGTGCCTCATCCCATGGTACTCTGACTAGTCCAAGGTTGATATCACCCATGGTCAAACCCTACGGACACCCATGTCCTAACTCCAAAGGCCTCACTCCAGGCCATGATGTTGAAAATGCACCCACTCAATTGAGTATCTGGGTGTCAGGGACCATTCCTCTCATGAAAGTTTGCCCCTCATGCTATCTGACCAATAGTTTGGGCAATGCTCCTATATTCACTAACATTGTGAGCCATGCCTCCATTGTCTACTTATCAACAATTTGAGTCATTCTCATGTTGTCACTAACAGTCCAATATATGCCCTTGTTGATATCATATCAACACTCATCTCACTAATAGAGGGGTTCTCCATAAGTCCAAGATTTTCCTCTAAGTATACAAACTTCGCTTGGGACAAAGGCTTTGTAAGAATATCAGTTGTTTTCTCATCAGTGGAAATATACTAGAGTCTTACTACTCCCTTCTACACCATATCACGAATGTAGTGGTACTTGATATCAATATGCTTTGTCTTATCATGAAACAATGGATTGTTCGTCAGCTTCACCCAGCTTTGATTGTCACAGAATAGCACAATCAGTTCCAACATCTAATTGAAAAATCCAGAGAGTAGCTTACAAAGCCATACTCCCTCACAACATGCCAAACAAGTTGCAATATACTCTACTTCTACAGTACTAAGTGTGACAGATGTCTGCTTCTTGCTCATCCAGGAAATCATAGCAGAGCCCAAACTAAAACATACACCAAATGTACTCTTCCTGTCATCCACACTCCCTGCCCAGTCAGAATTTGTATATCCTTGTAGATGCATCTCATCATTTGAGGCATATCTCAAACAATAGTCAACAATACCACGTAAATATCTTGATATATGCTTTGTTGCCCAATGTTCATGTCTCTATTCCATCTAGAACTTGCTCAAGGTGTTTACTATAAAGAAAATGGTCGGCATGGTATTAACCAAATACATCAATGATCCAATCAACTATCAGTACATAGATGGATCTACTAGGTCAGGCTTAGAAACTCTCAGCTTTCTCAGATTCATCACCATAGGAGTTTCCATAAACTTGCACTCCATCATTCCAAACTTCTAAAGGATCTTGATGACATACTTTCCTTTCTCGAAAAGGATTTCACCAAGTTTTTGCCAGACTTCCAATCCCAAATAGTAATGCATTAAGCCAAGATCCTTCATGTCAAACTCAGAGGCCAACTCCCTCTTACTTTGAATAATAAGATGCTCCACACCTATTAGGAACAAATCATCAACATAAAAAAGTAGTATCATAGGCTCACTGTTCACAACCTTGATATATAAGTTTGGATCAATGGCTTTCTTAAAGAAACCAAGTCTCATCATATATCCATCAATTCTAGAATACTAAGCTCTTGGAGATTGCTTAAGTCCATACAAGGCCTTCTTCAATCTACACACGTGAGATTCTCTCCCATGAACCTCAAAACCTTGAGGTTGCTTTGTGCACACCTCTTCCTCAATTTCACCATTGAGGAAGATGGTCTATATAGCCATCTAATGTCACTTTCATCCCATAAATGAAGTGAGAGAAACAAGAGATCTAATGGTGATGTACCTAGCAACTGGTGCCAAGGTTTCATCATAATCTTCTCCCAAAAAGTCTAGCCATGAATCTCACCTTGTATTTGTCAATGCTCCCATTTGTTGCATGCTCGATCTTATATATCCACTTTGAGGTTACCACAAAGTTTCCTTCAAGACCTGGAACAATTTCCCAAACATTCTCCATAATAGATTGGTATCATTCCATCATTGTATCCTTCCAAACTTGTTGGGTGATTTCTTCCTCAAAGTTGGAAGGTTCAAAGATAATCAACTTAGCCATTAATGTTGCATAACTAATATACCTCTTAGGTTTCTTCGATTCCTTGAAGGTGCCACATGGAGTTGCATGTCCTTCTACATCATGCAAAGTAGATTTGAGTCAAGCTAGTCTTTTTATAGTTTCTAGAACAACCACAAGATCCAATGGTTCACAAGCTCCTTCTAACATTTCTTCATGATCTTCAAGATGACTTGAATATGTGAGAGGACTAGTAACTTCTTTTGGAGCCACATATTCATTTTCTTCATCGTCAGTGCTTGTGTGTTCTTCTCTGGATTTCCAGTAAGCGGCATCTTCATCAAAAGTCATGTCCTTGCTTACTTCAACCTGTTGTTGCCCTGGAATATAGATCCTATAAGATTTTGATGACCAACTATACCCAACAAATATCCCCTTCTTTCTAGATGGCCCTAACTTATTTCTTTTATCCTAGGGTACATGTACAAACAGTAGACAACCAAATATTCTTGGATGTTTAACCTGTGGTTTTTGATTGATGAATGCTTCTTTTAGAGTTTTATCTTCTAGAATTCAATGAGGACTTCTATTTAGAATGTAGACAATTGTCCTGGCTGCTTCTCCCCACAATAACATTAGCGCATCTTGATCATGTATCATTTCCTTCACAGATTCTTCAATAGATTTTTTCTTTCTCTTGGCCACTCCATTTGTTGAGGATTATAGGGAACTATCAACTCCTTCTTAATCCCAACTTCCTTACATAAGACAATGAGTTGCTTGGTGGAGTATTCTCCTCCATTCTTGATCTTCTTTTTTGTCGGGGTCTCCACCTTAGCTTTGAATTCCTAAAATTTCTGAAGCCTTCATCTTTTGACTTCATAAGATAGATTTGCGTCTTACGAGAGAAGTCGTCGATAAAGGATACATATTAGAGAGCACCTCCAAGAGTTTTCATTAGCATAAGACCACACAAATCATAGTGGACTAGATCCAAAATCTCTATGGACCTATGTTCACCGCTTGGAAAGGGTTTCCTGACATTATTTCTAATAGCTCATCCTTTACACACACCTTCATGATCTATTTGAAAATATACTACCGCTGAAAAAAATTGTTTCAAGGCCAGCAAGGCTCTATAATGAAGGTAAGCATATATTCTATGCTATAGCTCACATGGATTGATACCATTATGTACTAAATCTTGGGAAGGTTGCCCCAGGAGTTTATACAACCTTCATTCGCGAGTCCCAATAACCCTAACAGAATGAAGGCTAATCTATCTCCTCTATCTTCTAAACATGAAATTGAAACCAAATTCTATTTCAAGTATGGAGCATTGACTATGTTGCTCAAGTGAATGCTTTCACATGTTTCCAAATCAACGAATGTTGTCCCAATTCCTTTGTTTGCATAGTTGTTATTTTCTCCAAGCTCCACCTTTTGAATCAATATCTTTTCCATGAAACTCGTAAGATGATCACGATCCCTTGTCATGTGCCTTGAAGCTCCATTGTTAATCAACGATATGTTGTTGTCATCTACAATAAATCTTGCAAGTGTGGAATAGCAGAAGTTGTCTTTATCCCCTTCAACTATGGATCTCCTGGAATGTTCATAAAATTCTACCGTGGTAGCATGTTGCTTCCCTATTTTTTTTCCTATCATTGAATCGTTTAGGACATTGGGTTTTGAAGTATCTAAATTTATTACAATGGAAACATTTGTTGAAGTTTCTAAGTTTACTTAGTTTAGAAACCCTTCATGCACGTTTTCTGATTTATTCCTACCTACTTGTTATTTTCTTTAACAAGTTATTTACAAAGTAAATACTGAAAATAAACACCATTGCATGCTCAACATATTACAGATCAACAACTAAAAGAAACAAGAACAAACACACCACATGACACCATTATTTTCGAACCAATGTCCCCGAAAAAACCCAATGCGGGAAAATCAGTGCAGCTATCTGAGGGTTTTCTTATTAAGCAATATCAGAGTACAATCTGGGTGCTGAAATTGGCCTACCCAACAGAGAATTTCCTTAGCAGCTATAACTCACAGTTTGAGAGAAATCTCCTGGTTGAAACCCCGAAAAACCCTTCCGGCAGTTCCTAAGCACAAAACTGCTCTGCAACCCCAGTGTCTGCCCAATTTGGACTGCATCAGCCACTCCTAGCCAAGCGTTGGCCCTACGTCAGCCTTCCTTGGCATATGTCAACCCCAGGAGGCCCTGCGTCAGCTACACTGGCCCCTCTGGTGCTCTGCGTAGCACTTGGTTTCCTATGTGTCGCCCTGTGTGAGCCCTTCTTGGCTCTGCATCACCCTCCTTGGTTGTTGTGCCACTCTCCCAGCACAATATTTTCCTTCTCTGTTTCTCTGTACTCAATACCCCTCAGTTGTTTTTCCAATCACTGATTCTATCTCTCTTAGCAAACCCCGCTCTAGAGAATAGAATGATTGGTCATTTGGTGTAATCTCCAAGTGACCCTCAAGCCTCCTCTTATACTTTTCATGTTGACAATTCAATGGCTGACATCAAATCCCAAATCAACGGCTAAGATTAGATTTGGCTTGATCCATGTCTTTTGGATCTCTCTAACACAGATTCATATTAATACTCATTAATATTTTATTTTCCATGAGTTTAAACATAGGGACTCCTTTAAAAATATTAATTATTTTAATATCTCCTGATCTGTTTAGAATCTGCCCAAACCCTTTCTGGGTATTGGAGATCTCATGTGCCCCAACCTCTCCACCAAATTTCGTGGCTAAAGCACATCTGATGCTACCCCAAATCAATACTCCCTCTTAGCGAGGATTGTGCTCTAGCAATACTCCTCACTAAGTATTACTTTGATCATCCGGCATCTGTACCTGTGCTGATGCTAGGCCTTCCTGCCCAACATCCTCTGCACTACTACCTCCTGTACTGTTGCCCAAGGTTTTGCCACTACCATTGTTGCATCTATACGACAGCTCCCTCTGCATCCGTGCTGCTGCTGGTCCTTTCTCCCAACAATGCATCTACACTGCACCTCGTCTCACCATGTTGCATCGCGCTGCCCACTATTGCACCGCAACTCAGTTACTAAGAAGTAAGTAACTAACCTCCCAACTGACCTCCCTGTTGGGCTAGAAACGTCCACTAATGTTGAAGCTCCCTCTACCGCTGACAAGTGCTCCCTCTCTAACCTCTGCGCCACTGCAACAACTCCCTGCATCTCGCACCGTTCCACACCTCGTTGTGCCTTCCTACACTGGTGCAACACTCATGTGCCTCTCGCACTGCTGCAGCCTACTAGCTCTGCGTTGTCTCGTGACTCCTGCAATGTAGCTCTCTCTGTCGCTCCATCTACATCCCTCTCTACCCACTTAGCCAGTCCTGCTACTCCTTGTCGAGGCTCCAGTAGCAAGGTTCCAAGAGGCTGGGTACCTCAAGGATCCTGCCCTTCATCGCCTGTAGTCCGCCTGACTATAGCTCAATGTCTCCCCACTTTCGCTCAAGTGGTGCGTGTGCACTCATGGCACAGTCATTGTCTGTCAAAAATTCGTTCTCTGCCCATGTTGGCATTGTCTTAGTCTCGAAAGACTCTCCCTTACTCTTCTTCCTTAGGCACTAGGTCGCATAATGACCCATCTCCCCACAGTGGAAGCACTTGATCTTGGAGAGATCTTTCTTCTTTCGCTTCTCCTGCTTTCCCTCAGATGCTAGGGCCACATCCTCCTCCTCTTGTTGAACTTTGATCCCTTCGCTACTGCTACCTGTCTTCGACTGTCGTCTGATCTCTTCCTGGCAAAGAGTTGCGCACATCTTTTCCCAAGGTAGGAGAGTCCCTATGCCCAGGATACTCTGGACAGACACTTCCCAATCTTCTGAGACAGCATTCAGGGTTGTCCTCACCATAAGCTCCTGATCTGGTGTCGCTCCTATAGCATTCAACTGGTCTCAGATCTCATTCAATCCTCCGAGGAAGGTGTCAATCGATTGACCCTTCATCTGATACAACCTCATTTGGTTCTCGAGCAACATTCTTCTCTGAACATAAACATGTTGGTATAGGTTCTTGAGAGTCTCCCATATCTCAATTGTTGTTTCCTTCTCAGTTATATGTGGTACCACATAATCCTTAACCCTGTCAAGGATAATGCACTTGGCCCTCGCCATCGCCTCTTCGTACTTGTCGTTATCATTGGGGTCGACTGGGATAGCTATAACCTTCAAGGCGAAGTTCTTGACACAATTACTATCAAGCACTGATAAGATTTTGGCCTTCCAGACTATGAAGTTCGAAGCTTCGTCCAGTCTATCCTGGTCTCTTACCCCGTGAAGTGCCATGATGCTCCTCTACTTCCCTCCTAGAAGTTCTCTATTCGACTCATCTGAGTCTCCACTTCCCGTCTGGAAGTTCTCTTCTGGACTCTCTCTGAGTCCTGATTTCCCTCCTAGAAATCCTTCTACCGCTTGTTGAGATGCCCCCTACTCTTATCGTCTTATGCAACTGCACTGCTGATCCAGGTTACTCGGCTAGAAACCCTCAATAACAACTCCTCTGGCCCTACTCTATCAGGTATTGTTCTGACTACAGTTCCTCACCAACTCCACTCTGCAATATTTCTACAGCCTTCTAGACTCCAGCAACTGCCTCTCTGTGAACTGCGTCAGCCCCTCTCTGCCTCATGCTGACTCTGCGTCACCCCAAATGGGTCTGCATCAACCTTGGGATGCCTTGTGTCAGCCCTCTAGCCCTCTGTGTCAGCAACGCTGGCCTCTCTGAGGCTCTCCGCAGCTCCCGGCTTTTGTGTGGCTCTAGTTGGCTCTGCGCAGCTCCCGGCTTCGGTGTGGCTCTAGCTGGCTCTGCGTCACACTTCTTGGCTTTTGCGTTGCTAGAAACAACTTCTGTCACGTTGGGACATTTGTTTTTCGTTGCTATTGCTCTGCTTGGCTGATGTCTTTTAGTTCTCTTGTGATCTGCAACCTCGCTCTTATACCATGTTGAAGTTTCTAAGTTTACTTAGTTTAGAAACCCTTTATGTACTTTTTCTGATTTATTCCTACCTACTTGTTATTTTCTTTAACAAGTTATTTACAAAGTAAATACTGAAAATAAACACCAATGCATGCTCAACATATTACAGATTAGCAACTAAAAGAAACAAAAACAAACACACCACATGACACCATTATTTTTGGACCAATATCCCCAGAAAAACCCAATGCTAGAAAATCGGTGCAGTTATCTGAGGGTTTTCTTATTAAGCAATATCAGAGTACAATATGGGTGCCAAAACTGGGCTACCCAACAGAGAATTTCCTTAGCAGCTATACCTCACATTTTGAGAGAAATCTCCTAGCTGAAACCCCGGAAAACCCTTCTAGCAGTTCCTCAGCACAAAACTGCTCTACAACCCCAACGTCTACCCAATTTGGACTGCATTAGCCACTCCTAGCCCAGCGTTGGCCCTGCGTCAACCTTCCTTGGCCTGCGTTAGCCCCAGGAGGCCCTGTGTCAGCTACGCTGGCCCCTCTAGTGCTCTACGCAGCAGTTGGTTGCCTCTGTGTGGTCCTGGGTGAGCCCTTCTTCGCTCTGCGTCACCCTCCTTAGTTGTTGTGCTACTCTCCCGGCACAATCTTTGCCTTCTTTGTACTCAATGCCCCTTAGCTACTCTCTCGATCATTGATTCTATATCTCTTCGTAAACCCCACTTTAGAGAATAAAATCATTGATCATCTGGTGTAATCTCCAAGTGACCCTCAAGCCTTCTCTTATACTTTTCCTGTTGACGATCCAACAGTCGAGATTAAGTCCCTAATCAACGGCTAAGATTAGATATGGCTTGATCCATGTCTTTTGGACCACTCTAACACAGATTCATATTAATACTCATTAATATTTTATTTTCTCTAAATTTAAACTTAGGTACTCCATTAAAAATATTAATTATTTTAATATCTCATGATCTGTTTAGAATCTGCCCAAACCCTCTCTGGGTATTGGAGATCTCATGTGCCCCAACCTCTCCACCAAATTTAGTGGCTAGAGCACATGCGATGCTACCCCAAAT
Organism: Pinus tabuliformis; assembly: GCA_031772625.1. Classification (NCBI taxonomy): domain Eukaryota; kingdom Viridiplantae; phylum Streptophyta; class Pinopsida; order Pinales; family Pinaceae; genus Pinus; species Pinus tabuliformis. The sequence continues at coordinate 329,469,566 of CM062808.1, forward strand.
CAACAACATTGAATTTGTGACATATCTTTCTTCCTTTGAGGATTAGGTATTCTATCAAAATCCCTCTTCTTTTTCTGAAAACTGGGTTTTTTTCTTCCCCATCTTTCTTAAAACAAGTTGCATATGCTTGGGAATGTTTTTCTACCTTTGAAATTCCTCCTATAGACAAAAGTCTTGATTCTTCCTGAGAACAAGCTGCCCATAATTATTCCAAATTTGGGACTTCCTTTCAGCTGCATATACATGATGCAAATGAAACCCATGATTGTGGTAGTCTATTGAGTGTTGAAATCACAAGTTCTTTGTCAAACACAATTTCATCAATAGCTTGTAGTTGTTCTCTCAATTGAGAGATCCTCACAAAGTATGAGGCCATTGTATTGTTCTTTGTCAATCTGAAATCACGAAATTCATTTCTCAAAGTCATCACTTGCTCAATATTTTTGATGGTATACAATCCAATTAGGGCATCATACATCTTCTTTGAAGTGTCAAGCTTTGAGATGTATGGAATTAGATGATCCTTGATGAAGTCCACAATGATGCTCATCGCAGTGAGGTCATATTTATTGTACTTCTTCTTTCCCACTTCATCTATAGGTTCAATTACTTTTCCTTGCACAATTTCCAAAAGATCTTCACTTGCAAGAATTAGATCAAATCTTATCTTCTAAGCTCTAAAGTTAGTAGTCCCTTCTAACTTGTTTTATGATTCCATAGAAGCCATGGGTTCAACTTGATTGTAAATCTAGGGTTTCTTCAAAGTCATCTCAAGGTAAATTTTCTTCAAGAATGACTTATGTGCCCTTTCCTTTACCAAAGCTCTAATACCATGTTGATTTTTCTTGTGCCAGCTATGCAAACACTTATTTCTAAAACTTTATAATTACTTAAAATGATGTAGATGATTATTTTTTCACTTTCAATGCATCATTAAGCAATTACACATTCAAAAATTCAACCATAGAGACAATAGAGAAATAGAGAGCACAATGCACAAAGAGACAACAAGATTTTACCCTGGGAAAGCCCACCAGGGGGGAAAACCTAGACAACCTTTTCCTTAAAGAATCAATGCAACAAGAGATACATCAAAGTCAAACTAACCAGCAAGATGACAACCATAAGATGCCAAGTCAAACTTCTTCATATCACTTCATGAAGCCTCTTCCCAAACTTGCTCTAGGTTTGTAGTAGGGCTGAATTAGGGCCTCTCCTTCACCTTGGGATTTTCAGACTTGTGACCAAAATTTATCACATAAATTTGGACCTACAATGTCAAACGTGCGAGGGGACCAGAGAGAGATCACATGTGCGAGGATTCTTTTCCTAAAGCTTGGCTTCTTCTTTAACTCAACCTCCTTTTTCCTCGTCTTCCTTCACTATGCAAGATCAGAAATATACTTGATTGTTGAGATGTGAATTGGCTTGGAGTCGAGACAAGCGCTCTCTATATATACACACTGGAGGGGTCGAATAGGTGTCTCTTGGGCAAGGCCGACTTCATCACTAGGAGGCCATCTTGGGCATCTTGTGGTGTCTAGATTACAAATTGAAATTTCATTTTCCTGTTCTTGATAAGGTCATGAAAAACATGTCTTATAAAATTTCTTTTTTTAATATAAAAATAAATATTCTCTTTTCTTACAAGCATGAAGAACACGCTTCAAGAACAGGAACCTGACTGAGGAGTAAATGGAGTTTGCAAAGGTGGTAATGTAGTTGTAGGTTCAGGCTGAATAACTATAGCAGATATTGAAAAAGAAACAAACTCTAAAGACTGTTCCTAACAGTTGGGTTCTTGGAATGAATTGGATGTAGAAGGTGACTCTTGGTCAATAAAAGATGAATGTGAAAGATGTGATGAACTGATGCATGGTGCAGACAGTGTAGGACTTGGTGTAAGTGGAGTTTTAAGCCTTCCAAACCTCTTGGAAACTATCCTCTCAGGATCTGAAAGGGCTTGAACTTTCAGCTGTGAGGTATTTGACCTTGTATGGGGTCTCTTTGGAGCCAGAGTTATTGCTTTTGTTCAAAACAGAAAAATATTTCCTCCTCACTAAACAACTAGAGGAAACTATTGAAAACCCAGGGAAAAGTGTTCTTGTGTTCTCTCCCTGGCAACAGCGCCAATTAATGTTGTCCCTTAAGAAACCAATTTCCTGGATGTGTAGAAATTGTGCTTAAGACATTAATGTTTATAATTATTGTCACTTGTTTGTCACTTAATTGTATGTTGTATTCTCAAATGACGGACCTGAAAGACTTGGTTTAAACCCTCAATACTTAGGTGATAGAAAATCTCAGAATTTCATTTGATTGTTGAATATAAATGATGAATGAACAAAGCTTGAAGAAGTCATAAACAATATACTGTTTTACACAGAATCTACTATCTGTGACACGTGGAGAAGTTAAAGATAATATGTTGTCTTACATAGAAACTACTATCTGTAAATTAGAAGAATTGCAGAGGTGGGAACTTCAAATATAGGAGCACTCTTTTATGGGATTTTAACTTCATTTACATAAGAAAATAAAGACCTGCAGCTTCATTACCATACTTAATGGAAGAAAACATTTAATGACACATAACAGAGAAGTCACAAAATCATACCCAACAGTGTGTGGAAAACTTCTGATTCTTTCATTAATCAACAGTTTTATCAAGAATACAGTGGCCTCATCTCCAGATTATCCATAGTTCAAAAACCCCTTCTCTGTAAATTTTTCTCTTTTTATACATTATGAGATAGTTGGTAATCGCCAAAAATGTAAAACTACTTAACTATTCTCCTAACTGTCTAAAGTAAAATTTATGACAAAATATTACATTTGAGGGTAAAAACACCTCATTCATTTCAAGAAAACAATATAATAAGAAGTAATAGAAATCAGAGAATGAAGGGAGAATGTTGCTCACTGTTAGAATCTATAGCTTGAGTCTTAATGGAGTAGTGGATGAAGTGGCAGGGTATGGTGAGTGACGTGGGCAATTAACAGATGAAAGCAGTGGAAGATGCGGAATGAGCGATGTGGGGCAGAAAGATTTGGGAGCTCACCACAGGGGTAAAGGATGTACGGGAGATTCAATGAGGTTGAACCCCCGCAATAATTTCAGGGCACACATTACGATCAACCATGCTAACGTCACGGTCAACTACAGGGGTTGAGTTTTAATTAATCTGCATGCTCACTGCTTCCTTGTAGCACACCTCAACGTACTTATCAAGCTATCGCTTGATCGCGCCTCTTGAACTTGCATGACCTTTAGACAATGATTTCATTTTTTCATTTTTTGTAATAAAACTGAAAATAGAATTAAAAGGACAATGAGTGCTACAACACCATCTATGAATATAACATAATACACATAACCACTAAGAGAGACTGAAGAAATTAGACCACATACATTAGAATGAACCAAATCAATTATGCATGTTTCCTTGCTATCATTACTTGGAAAAGCGGTCTTGGTGTACTTCCTGAGAGCACATCCTCTACACACATCCTCATACTCTACACTGAACTCAAGCAAATCCTATGACAATCGCCCCTATAATCCTGAGAGATCCATGATGTAAATGAGTCATCCTCCTATGCCATAGCTCACATAAATCTTTTCTACTATTGTAGCTATGAATCAATGCATGATTGGGCTTAAATATAAGCTTGTAAAAATTTTTTTGTCTAATCCAAATCACTTTGGCCAAATTGATGCAGGACCCCTTAAGGTAGATGAGCACATGTCCATGTTTGAACATAAACTCAAGTCCCATAGCCTCTATGTTGGAAACTGGTATTAGGTTCTTCTTCAACCCAGGGACATACAAAACATCCATCATTATCATAGGCGACTAAGACTCCCTCTCAAAAGAAATTGTTCCATGTCCAATTTCCCTAACCATGGTGTCATCTCCAAGTACCACTTCACAAACAACTCCATCCTCTCTAATATTAGTAAAGAACTCTCTGACACCATACATATGGCATGAGGCTCCACTATCAATATACCAAGCATATGGGGAATCTGCACTTCATCCAAAACAAGCAATCAACGAGAACTCATTCTCAAATCATGTGGACAACTCATCCACCTATGTAGACGTTGCAACCTAATTCATATTCTTGTTTGATCAAGTCACCACATAATGTCCCATCTTGTGGCAAGCAAAACATTTAAGTTTTCTCATATCCTCCTTCTACTCACCCTTCTTCTTGGCCCCGTCCTTGGTCCCCATATTGAATTTCTTCTTGCCCTTAGTTGCAAGGGCCACATTCCTCTCATCATCTCCAAGCAGCTAGCTAGAAGAGCAACCCCCAAGTCTCAGCTCCTCCTACATGAAATCATTCCATAGTCTTTCCCAATCAGGAAAGTTCTCTGTAGCAACAATCCCACACATAAAGTTGTCCCATGGTTTATAAAAGCCATTTAAGGAAATTCTAACTAGCTTAGAGTCATCCACTCCACTAATAGCCCCCAACTCATCACGTATTTGTGTTAGTTTGGTAAGGTATGAAGACACTGTGTCATTTTTTGTCATATCGGTGCTTCTTATTTTCTCCTTAAGCACCATTTTCCTATTCTAGTTTATACTCTGATATAATTTGCAAGGTGCCTCCCAAATTTCAAAAGGATGGGTCTTACCTATGATATGAGGAATCACGTGGCCTTTGACTGCATCAAGAAGAATCCCCTTTTCCTTCACCTTCTTCTTGTTATCGGTTTCCAACTAAATTTGTTATTAAGGAATATCACACACATTTTGTATGATGTCTCGGACCTCATTATCTTCCAATAACAATACAATCATCTCCTTCCATGCACACAAATTTGAAGCTCCTTCCAATCTATCCTCAAATTGAAAACCACTAGCCATGAAAAAAGCAAGAAATCATTTTCAATTGATGAGCAAAGGTTGATTACAAGGTGTTGTCCCAATTGTTTATTCAATATGGACAACCAATCTATGATACCATGTAAGAAAACCACTCAAAATCTCACTACAATGCAAATTTCACTTGTAGAACTTTCGTTAAACACTTTGTCAAAACTCGGGTTGCACTTCCAATAAAAACTATACTCAGAAAATTGCATTCACTCAACACATTGAATTCTGATTTTTATGAATAGCAACAAAAATGAAAATTTATGAACTTTTAAATCAACAAAATAACTCATAAAACCATGAAATTGTACTAAAAAAAAATTGGACAAAAGTCCCTAGAAAAACCCCAAAGAGAAAACCAGTTTGGGAGAGGGAGGATTTTATTATTATGCTTTAGTTATCAGAGTTTAAACAGCCAAATTAATCGATCAATGTAATTACCTACTTATCTTGATTTTTGAGCCACAAAACAACCCCTAGATCCATTGTACGATGTTGAAAAATGTAACTAGGTTCGGTCTTCATAATTATCATTTAAAAAAAATTATTATTATTATTATTTTCTAGTCAGAGCATTTTCTTCATTCTTCTATGGTTTATTGAGTCAATAAGAAAAAATTTCATGAGTCAAAGTCCCATTTGGACTATTTGTAAGAAAAGAAAATTTCCATTTTGAGTCAAAAGAGTCAATTATGTCACCACAAGACCAAGTCATCCCTCTTGATGTACAAGTCAGTCAGTCCATAAGTTGTGTCTCTTCATATGGTCGAACAACTATATATAGGAAATTGTTCTCCACATTTTGAAAACCAATTCAATTTTCATGCAAGAAGGAAGAAAATCAGCAAAGTAAAAGGAGGAAGAGAATGAAGTCAAAGAACAAAAAAAAACCTTGTTTTATGCCCTAATTTGTTCACGCGTGTGAGTATCTTTTGTTGTTTTTCAGAGTTGTTACAAGGATGAAATTTTAGGGGCTAAATTTTTAGGGGATAACTAGAATTCAAAGATTTGATCAACATTGACTTTGATTTGGTGGAAGAGACTTGGAGGATGGTTGACTTGGGTTCTTTTTGGTTGTCTTGGTATTATTCTTGGGTCTTGGATATCTCACTTTGATCTGATCCTATAAGAAGAGAATTTTCTTGGCTTTTACCCATTGTGGGGTTTTCCCTTAGCTTGGAGCCTAATTTCCTATGTTCTTTGTCTCTTGTGATCCTCATATTTTGTATTTCAGTAATTTCTTGATGAATAACATAATAAATTAAATAAGAAGCCAACAACCATTCACAATTAATTATCAAGTAAGAGAAATCTACATAATCTTCATACCTATTGATTTCTCAACATACGGAGTACCTCAAATTTTGCACCCACTATTGTCCGAATTGTATAGTATGTATGGATTGTACAGCCACAAAATCAGTGTCAAAATTGTCTTAGAAAGCATGCAAACAACTATTGTATGGTACAACACTCTCTCAGAACTTTCTGCCCCTTCTCTCCCTCGATTTTTGTGTCTCTAGATTACAGTACAGACTACCTTTTCTCTATTATATGGTCTACAATTAATTATCACACTTCCTTGGGATTTTCCAACACTCTTGTCATGAAATATGTTCCACTTAACTGTCATACTTAGCAACTCATCCTCCTTTCATCTCAACCATCTCCCTTTGCATGAGGCTCTCCCTCAAAGAAAAGAACAAAGCTTCTCCTTGGGATTTGTGTCACTATAAATACAAGAGAAGGTGTCCTTTCTCCTTCCACCTAGGCTCCAAGATCAAGGGTTGAGATTTAATCTTGGGCCCTTGATCCAATGGTTGTGTTTTAATCTCTCATTGACATTAATAAAATGCAATTTTCCCCATTAAATTTATATCTCATAAAGCTAAATTAAATCCCAAGTCACTTTAGGAAAATTTCCAACATGCTAGCTTCAAGCCTATATGGAAAACACTTTTCCTAGCTAATTTATAACACCTTTGAGGTAAAGTAGGTGGCATGTCTTCCTGGATCCCTTTATATTAGAGTTATTGTTATTATTATCATGTTTATTCATAACCTTTTGGAAGGCATTTAATATATCTTTATTGTTATAATCTAGATCTTTAAATACTTTAATCAAGTGGTTTCTCTCATTATCTTTATGATTTTCCCTAAAGATTCTGAAGGCTCTAGTAGCTAGTGTTTTGATGACCCCAAGTTTCATGTTTGGGTGATCTCTTTTAATTTTTCATGTCCAAGATAAAATTTGTAGAACTAAGGTCCTTCATACAAAATCTAGAGGACAACTAATTTTTCATGTCTTAATTATTTCCCTATCTTTTCCAATCAGCAACATACGATCCACATACAACACCAAACAAATAACATGGTCACTAACTAATTTGAAATATATACAATGATCTATTTTTCTCCTTGTGAATCGAATTCTCAATATGTAACTATCATTTTTTTCATACCACATCATTGGTGATTTCTTTAACCCATACAAGGACTTTTTCATCGTACATACTAGCTCATTCCTTCCATTCATAACAAAACTTTCTAGTTGCTTCGTGTAGAATCCTTCTTCTAGATTTCCATCTATTAATATTTTCTTCATGTCCATTTGTTCTACTTCGAGATCAAAAGAAACAACAAGAGATCAAAATAAATCTAATAGAAGTTAACATGGCATCAGGAGAAAAAAATATCACCAATGTCAATTCCCTCTACCTAGGAATAACCCTTTGCTACTAATAGAGCTTAGTATTTCTGCACTTTTACCTATCCATTCAACTTCTTCCTAAATACTCATTTTCTATTAATGGGGTTTCTTCTAGGTGGAAACTCCACTAAATCTCAAGCCTCATTATTGACCAAGGCCACCATTTCTTCAACGATGGCCTTTTTCCCAAAGTTTTCCATCCTCTGAATCCACTCCCTCCCTAATAGTTCTAGGATCATCATCAGTAATAAAGCAAAATTTGAATGGAAATCAAATGGAGTGTACCTTTTTGTCTTCCTTCTTTTCCGAAATAATCTCCTCGGTGCTAGATTTTGTGGTTCTTCTTGTTTTGATTCATGTTCTTCTATAGAGTGTGATTGATCACCCTTCCATTCAAACTCTATCTTTTATGGTTGTTTCTCCCTTGGTAGGACTTCTTGTTTGATGACATCTTTGATTTCTCTAAATACCACATCATGACTATAGAAAACCTTCTTATTTTTTTGGTTCCAAAGCTTATAATATTTCATACCATATTTATCTAATAAAGATACACCTTTCAGATTTTGTATCTAGCTTACTCCTATTCTCCTTTGGAACCTGTACATAAGCAGCTAAATAACCTAATATGTTTAAGTGAAGGTTTCTTACGAGTACATACCTCATGTGGAGTCTTGTCATCCAACACTAATGAGGAGGATCTATTTACCAGATAACATGCAGTTTCCATTGCCTCTTTTCCAAAATTCTTGTCCAGGTAACTCAACACCACTGAGCATGCTCCTTACTTTCCCCATCAACTTCTTGTTTATCCTTTTTATAACTCTATTCTATTGAGGTGTGTATTGAGTATTATTTTCCTTGCTATACTTTACTTCTTACATAATTCTTTGAATTCATTCCCACATAATTATCCACCACTATTTGTCTTCAACACCTTAATTTTCTTCTTTGTCTAATTTTCCACAAGAACCTTACATTGTTTGAACTTGTTAAAGACTTTATATTTCCTCTTGAGGAAATAAATCACTGTCTTCCTTGAGAATTCATTTATAAATGAGACATAGTACACATATTTACCTAGTCATTAGAGATAATTTCAATGTAAAAGTGGCCTCCTAAGGGAAAATAATAAAATAATAGTTTAAATAAATTTTAAGAGTTATGAATTCTAGAGGTAAAAGAAGAAAACTACATTTTTTTAATTGTATTTTTTCTGTCATATCTCTTTTTAAGTTTACTCAAATTTCAAGTGTAGACACTCATTAGATAAAGAAATAAATTCCACATCCAACAAGTACCCATTATTCATACTTTTGAAAAAACCCACGTTGATAAAAATTAAAGATACATTAACAAAGTGTGGTCAACACGCTCTTTTAATGTATCTTCATTTTTTATCAATGAGGGTCTTCTCAAAAGTATGCATAATGGGTACTCGTTAGATACAGAATTTAATTCCACATTCAACTAGTGTCTACACATGAAATTTGAGTAAACCTATAAGGAAATAAACCAAACATACAATTAAAAAATAGTTTTTCTTCTTTTCCCTCCAAAATATTTACATGTACCTCTTTTTAAAGTTAAAAGGATTTTGTTTGGCTTCCATATTATGACATGGAAATTACATGAAAATTTCATAGGCACTTTTAGGCTGAAATTTCCTCTCATAGATGGAACCAACACAGGTTCAAACAAATCATTGTGCACCAATTATAATATTCCCTTCGACCTTGTAGAACTAGAGAAGAATCTTACAAAGTTTTGCTTCCCATATAAACAATGTTCACATAAATAAAAATATAAAGAGTAATCAAATGTACCTTTTACCATACCAATTTTGTATAGTACTTGAAATCCCTTCTCTTTGATATGTCGCAGTCTTTGATGCAATAGCACAGTGTTTTCTCCAAAAGTTGTACGAGTTTTTCCTTCTTCTACTCCACTCGTACAATAAAAAACTACTACAGCCATCACTAACAATGTTTCCCAAAATGACTATGATTTTTCTTCCATGGCCTCTTGAATGGAGTTTTGCAGAAAGGAAGAATAGGTACATTATGGAGACTTCCAAGGCAATAATTCATGTAGTAGATGGAATGAGCATCAAGAAGTACAAAGAAAAGTTTGTGGCAAGAGGTTTCTCTCAGAAAGAGAGAGTAGACGACAAGAATATTTTAGTCACCAGATGGTCAGGTTCTTAATGGCTCAAGCATAGACTCAACAAGAGTGATTGACATTCGAAGCGAGAATTCTACAGATCGTTAGAACGTCTAAGATCATGCCAGAGAACCGAAAGAGCTTCCAGTTCCAAGGGAGCATACAATAAGGCAAAGTGGAATGAGTCGCCTTCCAAGAGGATGTCATGGGCTAATATTTTTAGACAGGAGGTGTATAAGAGTTGTATGCCTTCTATTAGGGGACCATGTTAGACAGCAAAGTATGCTTATGTGATAGAGGGAGCATCAATGGAAGAAGGATTTTCTTCCATGAAAAAGGAAGTACCTTGGATATCCACAAAAGGATCTCCTTCAATGTCAGGGAAAGTTGGCCTCGGAGTTCGAGATGAAGGATCTTGGCTTGATGCATTATTCTTGGGGATGAAAGTATCACATACACTAGATGAGGTATTCCTCGAACAGGGGAAGTACATTGTCTAGATTTTGAGGAAATTCGGTATGGTGCACTGAAATTACATGGCTACGCCTATGGTGAAAAATCTGAAGACATTGACTAATTCTACTTCAGATTCCGATTTAGTGGACCCCACGATGTACAAGGAGTTGATTGGATCCTTGATGTACCTAGTTAACACCACATCAATTATTTTATTTGTAGTGAACACCCTAAACAAATATATGGTTGAGCCGAGGCAGGGGCACTAGGTTGCAGTAAATCATATTCTGAGGTACATGTGTGGTACAATTGGATATGGTCTGAAATATGTCTCAGGTGTTGAAGTGAGGATGCACGGGTACACAAATTCAGCTTGGACAAAGAGTGCAAAGGATAGAAAGAGCACCTCAGGGCCTTGCCTTAGTAGGAAGCGGAATTTTGTCACACTCAATATAACAAAATCAAATTATATCACAGCTAGTGCCACAAGTAAGGAAGTAGTGTGGCTTCATAAACTACTTGCGTGGCTATTCAGTGAGGAGCTAGAGACGACCTTGATATATTGTGATAATCAAAGTTGTGTTAAGCTTTCGAAGAATCTATTTTTTCATGATAGGTCCAAGCATATTGAGATCAAATATCATTTCATCTAAGACATGGTGCAGAAAGGAGCAGTGAAGCTCTAGTACATATCCATAGATGAGAAAATTAAAAACATTCTCACCAAACCTATATCTAGAGAGAAGTTTGTATAATTCAGAGACAAACTTGGAGTGATGTAAAATGTCTCCCTCATTAAGAGGAAGTATTGATGTCTTTGCAGGATTGGACAGATATTCTCGTAAGAAGCCATGCAAATTTGGCTGGGTCGTGTTGATTTGACCAGAGGGGATTGATGTAATTCATCTTGGAAACCATAAATGCTCCTATTGTCACTAACATTGTGAGCCATGCCTCCATTGTCTACTCATCAACAATTTGAGTCATTCTCATGTTGTCGCTAACAGTCCAAGATATGCCCTTGTTGATATCATATCAACGCTCATCTCACTAATAGAGGGGTTCTCCATAAGTCCAAGCTTGTCTTCTAAGTATACAAACTTCGCTTGGGACAAAGGCTTTGTAAGAATATCAGTTGTTTTCTCATCAGTGGGAATATACTGGAGCCTCACTACTCCCTTCTACACCATATCACGAATGTAGTGGTACTTGATATCAATATGCTTTGTCTTATCATGAAACACTGGATTGTTTGTCAGCTTCACACAGCTTTGATTGTCACAGAATAGCACAATTAGTTCCAACATCTAATTGAACAATCCAGATAGTAGCTTACAAAGCCATACTCCCTCACAACATGCCAAACAAGTTGCAATATACTCTACTTCTACAGTACTGAGTGTGACAAATGTCTGCTTCCTGCTCATCCAGGATATCATAGCAGAGCCCAAACTAAAACATACACCAAATGTACTCTTCCTGTCATCCACACTCCCTGCCCAGTCAGAATTTGTATATCCTTGTAGATGCATCTCATCATTTGAGGCATATCTCAAACAATAGTCAACAATACCACGTAAATATCTTGATATATGCTTTGTTGCCCAATGTTCATGTCTCTATTCCATCTAGAACTTGCTCAGGGTGTTTACTATAAAGAAAATGGTCGGCATGGTATTAACCAAATACATCAACGATCCAATCAACTATCAGTACATAGATGGATCTACTAGGTCAGGCTTAGAATCTCTCAACTTTCTCAGATTCATCACCATAGGAGTTTCCATAAACTTGCACTCCATCATCCCAAACTTCTAAAGGATCTTGATGGCATACTTTCATTTCTCGAAAAGGATTTCACCAAGTTTCTGCCAGACTTCCAATCCCAAATAGTAATGTATTAAGCCAATATCCTTCATGTCAAACTCAGAGGCCAACTCCCTCTTACTTTGAATAATAAGATGCTCCACACCTATCAGGAACAAATCATCAACATAAGAAAGCAGTATCATAGGCTCACCCTTCACATATCCATCAATTCTAGAATACTAAGCTCTTGGAGATTGCTTAAGTCCATACAAGGCCTTCTTCAATCTACACACGTGAGATTCTCTCCCATGAACCTCAAAACCTTGAGGTTGCTTTGTGCACACCTCTTCCTCAATTTCACCATTGAGGAAGATGGTCTATACAGCCATCTAATGTCACTTTCATCCCATAAACGAAGTGAGAGAAACAAGAGATCTAATGGTGATGTACCTAGCAACTAGTGCCAAGGTTTCATCATAATCTTCTCCCTCTTTCTGGGAGAACCCTCTAGCCATGAATCTCACCTTGTATTTGTCAATGCTCCCATCTGTTGCATGCTCGATCTTATATATCCACTTTGAGGTTACCACAAAGTTTCCTTCAAGACCTGGAACAATTTCCCAAACATTCTCCATAATAGATTAGTATTATTCCATCATTGTATCCTTCCAAACTTGTTGGGTGATTTCTTCCTCAAAGTTGGAAGGTTCAAAGATAATCAACTTAGCCATTAATGTTGCATAACTAATATACCTCTTAGGTTTCTTAGATTCCTTGAAGGTGCCACTTGGAGCTGCATGTCCTTCTACATCATGCAAAGTAGATTTGAGTCAAGCTAGTCTTTTTATAGTTTCTAGAACAACCACAAGATCCAATGGTTCACAAGCTCCTTCTAACATTTCTTCATGATCTTCAGGATGACTTGAAGATGTGAGAGGACTAGTAACTTCTTTTGGAGCCACATGTTCATTTTCATCATCCTCAGTGCTTGTGTTCTTCTCTGGATTTCCAGTAAGCGGCATCTTCATCAAAAGTCATGTCCTTGCTTACTTCAACCTGTTGTTGCCCTAGAATATAGATCCTATAAGATTTTGATGACCAACTATACCCAACAAATATCCCCTTCTTTCTAGATGGCCCTAACTTATTTCTTTTATCCTTGAGTACATGTACAAACATTAGACAACCAAAGATTCTTAGATGTTTAACCTGTGGTTTTTTACTGATGAATAATTCTTTAAGAGTTTTATCTTCTAGAATTCAATGAGGACTTCTATTTAGAATGTAGACAATTGTCCTGGCTGCTTCTCCCCACAATAACATTAGCGCATCTTGATCATGTATCATTTCCTTCACAGATTCTTCAATAGATTTTTTCTTTCTCTTGGCCACTCCACTTTGTTGAGGATTATAGGGAACTATCAACTCCCTCTTAATCCCAACTTCCTTACATAAGACAATGAGTTGCTTGGTGGAGTATTCTCCTCCATTCTTGATCTTCTTTTTTGTCAGGGTCTCCACCTTAGCTTTGAATTCCTAAAATTTCTGAAGGCTTCATCTTTTGACTTCATAAGATAGATTTGCGTCTTGCGAGAGAAGTCGTCGATAAAGAATACATATTAGAGAGCACCTCCAAGAGTTTTCATTAGCATAAGACCACACAAATCATAGTGGACTAGATCCAAAATCTCTATGGACCTATGTTCACCGCTTGGAAAGGGTTTCTTGACATTATTTCTAATAGCTCATCCTTTACGCACACCTTCATAATCTATTTGAAAATATACTACCGCTGAAAAAATCTGCTTCAAGGCCAGCAAGGCTCTATAATGAAGGTGAGCATATATTCTATGCCATAGCTCACATGGATTGATACCATTATGTACTAAATATTGGGAAGGTTACCCCAGGAGTTTATACAACCTTCATTCACGAGTCCCAATAACCCTAACAAAATGAAGGCTACTCTATCTCCTCTATCTTCTAAACATGAAATTGAAACCAAATTCTATTTCACGCATGGAGCATTGACTATGTTGCTCAAGTGAATGCTTTCACATGTTTCCAAATCAACGAATGTTGTCCCAATTCCTTTGATTGCATAGTTGTTATTTTCTCCAAGCTCCACCTTTTGAATCAATATCTTTTCCATCAAACTTGTAAGATGATCACGATCCCTTGTCATTTGCCTTGAAGCTCCATTGTTAATCAACGATATGTTGTTGTCATCTACAATAAATCTTGCAAGTGTGGAATAGCAGAAGTCGTCTTTATCCCCTTCAACTTTGGATCTCCTGGAATGTTCATAAAATTCTATCGTGGTAGCATGTTGCTTCCCTCTTTTCTTCCTATCATTGAATCCTTTAGGACATTGGGTTTTGAAGTATCTAAATTTATTACAATGGAAACATTTGTTGAAGTTTCTAAGTTTACTTAGTTTAGAAACCCTTCATGCACGTTTTCTAATTTATTCCTACCTACTTGTTATTTTCTTTAACAAGTTATTTACAAAGTAAATACTGAAAATAAACACCATTGCATGCTCAACATATTACAGATCAACAACTAAAAGAAACAAGAACAACCACACCAAATGACACCATTATTTTCGGACCAATGTCCCTGAAAAAGCCCAATGCGGGAAAACCAGTGCAGCTATCTGAGGGTTTTCTTATTAAGCAATATCAGAGTACAATCTGGGTGCTGAAATTGGCCTACCCAACAAAGAATTTCCTTAGCAGCTATAACTCACAGTTTCAGAGAAATCTCTTGGTTGAAACCCCGGAAAACCCTTCCAGCAGTTCCTAAGCACAAAACTGCTCTGCAACCCCAGCGTCTGCCCAATTTGGATTGCATCAACCACTCCTAGCCCAGCGTTGGCCCTACGTCAGCCTTCCTTGGCATATGTCAACCCCAGGAGGCCCTGCCTCAGCTACGCTGGCCCCTCTAGTGCTCTACGCAGCACTTGGTTGCCTCTGTGTGGCCCTTTGTGAGCCCTTCTTGGCTCTACATCACCCTCCTTGGTTGTTGTGCCGCTCTCCCAGCACAATCTTTTCCTTCTCTATTTCTCTATACTCAATGCCCCTCAGTGGTTTTCCCCAATCACTGATTCTATCTCTCTCAGCAAACCCCGCTCTAGAGAATAGAATGATTGGTCATCTGCTGTAATCTCCAAGTGACCCTCAAGCCTCCTCTTATACTTTTCATGTTGACAATTCAATCGCTGAGATCAAGTCCCTAATCAACGGCTAAGATTAGATCTGGCTTGATCCATGTCTTTTGGATCTCTCTAACACAGATTCATATTAATACTCATTAATATTTTATTTTCCATGAGTTTAAACTTAGGGACTCCATTAAAAATATTAATTATTTTAATATCTCCTGATCTGTTTAGAATCTGCCCAAACCCTTTCTGGGTATTAGAGATCTCATGTGCCCCAACCTCTCCACCAAATTTCGTGGCTAAAGCACATCTGATGCTACCCCAAATCAATACTCCCTCTTAGCGAGGATTGTGCTCTAGCAATACTCCTCACTGACTATTACTCTGATCATCCGGCATCTGTACCTGTGTTGATGCTAGGCCTTCCTACCCAACATCCTCTGCACTACTACCTCCTGTACTATTGCCCATGGTTTTTCCACTACCATTGTTGCATCTATACGACAGCTCCCTCTGCATCCGTGCTGCTGCTAGTCCTTTCTCCCAACAATGCATCTGCACTACACCTCCTCTCACCATGTTGCATCGCGCTGCCCACTACTGCACCGCAACTCAATTACTAAGAAGTAAGTAACTAACCTCCCAACTGACCTCCCTGTTGGGCTAGAAACATCCACTAATGTTGACGCTCCCTCTACCGCTGACAAGTGCTCCCTCTCTAACCTCTGCGCTGCTGCAACAACTCCCTGCATCTCGCATCGTTGCACACCTCGTTGTTCCTTCCTACACTGGTGCAACACTCATGTGCCTCTCGCACTGCTGCAGCTTGCTAGCTCTGCTCTGTCTCGTGACTCCTGCACTGTAGCTCTCTCTACCGCTCCATCTACATCTGTCTCTACCCACTTAGCCAGTCCTGCTACTCCTTGTCGAGGCTCCCGTAGCAAGGTTTAATCCAAGAGGCTGGGTACCTCAAGGATCCTGCCCCTCATCGCCTGTAGTCCGCCTGACTATAGCTCAATGTCTCCCCACTTTCACTCAAGTGGCGCATGTGCACTCATGGCACAGTCATTGTCTGTCAAAAATTCATTATCTGCCCGTGTTGGCGTTGTCTTAGTCTCGAAAGACTCTCCCTTACTCTTCTTCCTTAGGCACTAGGTCGCATAATGACCCATCTCCCCACAGTGGAAGCACTTGATCTTGGAGAGATCTTTCTTCTTTCGCTTCTCCTGCTTTCCCTCATATGCTAGGGCCACATCCTCCTCCTCTTGTTGAACTTTGATCCCTTTGTTGTTGCTACCTGTCTTTCACTGTCATCTGATCTCTTCCTGGCAAAGCGCTGCCCACATCTTGTCCCAAGGTAGGAGAGTCCCTATGCCCAGGATACTCTGGACAAACACTTCCCAATCTTCTGAGACAGCATTCAGGGTTGTCCTCAACATAAGTTCCTGATCTGGTGTCGCTCCTATAGCAATCAACTGGTCCTGGATCTCATTCAATCCTCTGAGGAAGGTGTCAATTGATTGACCCTTCTTCATCTGATACGACCTCATCTGGTTCTCGAGCAACATTATTCTCTGAACAGAAATATGTTGGTACAAGGTCTTGAGAGCCTCCCATATCTCAATTTTTGTTTCCTTCTCGGTTATATGTGGTACCACATAATCCTTAACCCCGTCAAGGATAATGCACTTGGCCCTCGCCATCGCCTCGTCGTACTTGTCGTTATCATTGGGGTCGACTGGGATAGCTATAACCTTCAAGGCGAAGTTCTTGACACGATTATTGTCAAGCACTGATAAGATTTTGGCCTTCCAGACTATGAAGTTCGAAGCTCCGTCCAGTCTATCCTGGTCTCTTACCCCGTGAAGTGCCATGATGCTCCTCTACTTCCCTCCTAGAAGTTCTCTGTTTGACTCCTCTGAGTCTCCACTTCCTGTCTGGAAGTTCTCTTCTGGACTCTCTCTGAGTCCTGATTTCCCTCCTAGAAATCCTTCTACCGCTTATTGAGATGCCCCCTATTCTAATCGTCTTGTGCAACTGCACTGCTGATCCAGGTTACTCGGCTAGAAACCCTCAGTAACAACTCCTCTGGCCCTACTCTGTCAGGTATTGTTCTGACTACAGTTCCTCACCAGCTCCACTCTGCAATATTTCTACAGCCTTCTAGACTCCAACAATTACCTCTCTATGAACTGCGTCAGCCCCTCTCTGCCTCATGATGGCTCTGCATCACCCCAAATGGGTCTGCATCAGCCTTGGGATGCCTTGTGTCAGCCCTCTGGCCCTCTGCGTCAGCAACGCTGGCCTCTCTGAGGCTCTCCGCAGCTCCCGACTTTTGTGTGGCTCTAGCTGGCTCTGCGCAACTCCCGGCTTCTGTGTGGCTCTAGCTGGCTCTGCGTCACACTTCTTGGCTTTTGCACTGCTAGAAATAGCTTCTGTCACCTCGGGACAGTTGTTTTTTGTTGCTATTGCTCCGCTTGGCTGATGTCTTTTAGTTCTCTTGTGATCTGCAACCTCGCTCTGATACCATGTTGAAGTTTCTAAGTTTACTTAGTTTAGAAACCCTTCATGTACTTTTTCTGATTTATTCCTACCTACTTGTTATTTTCTTTAACAAGTTATTTACAAAGTAAATACTGAAAATAAACACCATTGCATGCTCAACATATTACAGATCAGCAACTAAAAGAAACAAAAACAAACACACCACATGACACCATTATTTTTGGACCAATATCCCCAGAAAAACCCAATGCGAGAAAACCGGTGCAGTTATCTGAGGGTTTTCTTATTAAGCAATATCAGAGTACAATATGTGTGCCGAAACTGGCCTACCCAACAGAGAATTTCCTTAGTAGCTATACCTCACATTTTGAGAGAAATCTCCTAGCTGAAACCCCGGAAAACCCTTCTAGCAGTTCCTCAGCACAAAACTGCTCTACAACCCCAACATCTGCCCAATCTGGACTGCATTAGCCACTCCTAGCCCAGCGTTGGCCCTGCGTCAACCTTCCTTGGCCTACGTTAGCCCCAGGAGGCCCTGCGTCAGCTACGTTGGCCCCTCTAGTGCTCTACGCAGCAGTTGGTTGCCTCTGTGTGGCCCTACGTGAGCCCTTCTTCGCTCTGCGTCACCCTCCTTAGCTGTTGCGCTACTCTCCCGGCATAATCTTTGCGTTCTCTGTTTCTCTGTACTCAATGCCCCTCAGCTACTCTCCCAATCATTGATTCTATCTCTCTTCGTAAACCCCGCTTTAGAGAATAGAATCACTGATCATCTGGTGTAATCTCCAAGTGACCCTCAAGCCTCCTCTTATATTTTTCGTGTTGACGATCCAACAGTCGAGATTAAGTCCCTAATCAACGGCTAAGATTAGATATGGTTTGATCCATGTCTTTTGGACCACTCTAACACAGATTCATATTAATACTCATTAATATTTTATTTTCCCTAAGTTTAAACTTAGGTACTCCATTAAAAATATTAATTATTTTAATATCTCATGATCTGTTTAGAATCTGCCCAAACCCTCTCTGGGTATTGGAGATCTCATGTGCCCCAACCTCTCCACCAAATTTCGTGGCTAGAGCACATCCGATGCTACCCAAATCAACAACATTGAATTTGTGACATATCTTTCTTCCTTTGAGGATTAGGTATTCTATCAAAATCCCTCTTCTTTTTCTGAAAACTGGGTTTTTTTCTTCCTCCATCTTTCTTAAAACAAGTTGCATATGCTTGGGAATGTTTTTCTACCTTTGAATTTCCTCCTATAGACAAAAGTCTTGATTCTTCCTGAGAACAAGCTGCCCATAATTATTCCAAATTTGGAGCTTCCTTTCAGCTGCTTATACATGATGCAAATGAATCCCATGATTGTGGTAGTCTATTGAGTGTTGAAATCACAAGTTCTTTGTCAAACACAATTTCATCAATAGCTTGTAGTTTTTCTCTCAATTGAGAGATCCTCACAAAGTATGAGGCCATTGTATTGTTCTTTGTCATTCTGAAATCACGAAATTCATTTCTCAAAGTCATCACTTGCTCAATATTTTTGATGGTATACAATCCAATTAGGGCATCATACATCTTCTTTGAAGTGTCAAGCTTTGAGATGTATGGAATTAGATGATCCTTGATGAAGTCCACAATGATGCTCATCGCAGTGAGGTCATATTTATTGTACTTCTTCTTTCCCACTTCATCTATAGGTTCAATTACTTTTCCTTGCATAATTTCCAAAAGATCTTCACTTGCGAGAATTAGATCAAATCTTATCTTCTAAGCTCTAAAGTTAGTAGTCCCTTCTAACTTGTTTTCTGATTTCATAGAAGCCATGGGTTCAACTTGATTGTAAATCTAGGGTTTCTTCAAAGTCATCTCAAGGTAAATTTTCTTCAAGAATGACTTATGTGCCCTTTCCTTTACCAAAGCTCTAATACCATGTTGATTTTTCTTGTGCCAGCTATGCAAACACTTATTTCTAAAACTTTATAATTACTTAAAATGATGTAGATGATTATTTTTTCACTTTCAATGCATCATTAAGCAATTACACATTCAAAAATTCAACCATAGAGACAATAGAGAAATAGAGAGCACAATGCACAAAGAGACAACAAGATTTTACCCTGGGAAAGCCCACCAGGGGGGAAAACCTAGACAACCTTTTCCTTAAAGAATCAATGCAACAAGAGATACATCAAAGTCAAACTAACCAGCAAGATGACAACCATAAGATGCCAAGTCAAACTTCTTCAAATCACTTCATGGAGCCTCTTCCCAAACTTGCTCTAGGTTTGTAGTAGGGCTGAATTTCGGCCTCTCCTTCACCTCGGGATTTTCAGACTTGTGACCAAAATTTATCACATAAATTTGGACCTACAATGTCAAACGTGTGAGGGGACCAGAGAGAGATCACATGTGCGAGGATTCTTTTCCTAAAGCTTGGCTTCTTCTTTAACTCAACCTCCTTTTTCCTCGTCCTCCTTCACTATGCAAGATCAAAAATATACTTGATTGTTGAGATGTGAATTGGCTTGGAGTCGAGACAAGCGCTCTCTATATATACACACTGGAGGGGTCGAATAGGTGTCTCTTGGGCAAGGCCGACTTCATCACTAGGAGGCCATCTTGGGCATCTTGTGGTGTCTAGATTACAAATTGAAATTTCATTTTCCTGTTCTTGATAAGGTCATGAAAAACATGTCTTATAAAATTTCTTTTTTTAATATAAAAATAAATATTCTCTTTTCTTACAAGCATGAAGAACACGCTTCAAATAATTTTTCTTTTATCACAAATACAATTTATATTTTATTATTGCAGTACAAATGAACATTATAAATACCAACCACAACTACAAGTTCAACAGCAACATCGTCTCCTCTCTTAACGATCTAAACCAACAGATTTAATAATAGCCATTTGAAATCTAATCTTCCAAATGCTAATTCTAAATAAGCATTTATTCCCAACATAATTTCATTGCTATCAAACATCTAAACCAAGAGACATAATAATGGTCATTTGAAATCTATTCTTCCAGATGCTTACTCCAAATCTAACGAAGCATGTACTCCCAACCTAATTCATGAATGAGGTTCACAATACATTAACCAGCATTACACATCGACAATAAGATGATTATTGCCTACTCATAGTAATGCCCAAATATGAAACACAATGTCGCTTTAGATGTTGGTTAGAAACTTTGAAGGTTTACATGCGGGCTGTCGAACGCTAAGTTTAAGGTTTAGATCTATAAAAATATCCATCTGCAAGTGATTATAGATTTTTGAATCATTCTTCCAAAAGAGAGAATAATGTTTAAATGGCTCCACACAATACGTCCTATGTTAACGCAACGGCAATCTTTCATGTTACGATTATATTAAAATATTAAATGTTTTAATTATCTCACTAATGTTTCAATAATCCCCTGGACTTTTCAGAAGGAGCCAGCATCATCCATCACTCAAGCTTTTGATAATAGTCGCCATTTATACTCTAGCAGTAAAACCTCAGTTTATTGCATACCATTAAACACTTAACAATCAAGAAGCTCATGTCAACGGCTTGAGAGCATATAGACTCACGATTCGAAGAAAGTGTGAGTTTGAATCTAACCAAATCTCTTAAATCTTATCATAATTTGTAATTTTCCCAGATTATTTTTATCTTCATTTCTTACATTAGCTTAGACAATACTCGCTGGCATAACAGTATCTTCTTCAGTAACCTTACATGAAAGCTAACCTTCATCTTAAGAATAATCTCACATAATCCTCAGTCCACTCCAGCACTCCATGC
Organism: Pinus tabuliformis; assembly: GCA_031772625.1. Taxonomy (NCBI): domain Eukaryota; kingdom Viridiplantae; phylum Streptophyta; class Pinopsida; order Pinales; family Pinaceae; genus Pinus; species Pinus tabuliformis. The sequence goes on from CM062808.1 coordinate 329,491,069, forward strand.
AACAAAAGTTGCAAGGTAACCAACAAATACGATCAACATGATACAAAATGGTGGGCGAATTTGTTTTCTGGCGTTATAAATGTAATTTATAATTAGTGTCCAAGCTAAACTATTCAAGAAATGATTTGACAAATGAGAGAAGCAGTTACTACTAAGGTGGACTGGTAAAAATCAAAGATGCATTTGTTCCACCAAATCCAAAAGAGTTTGTCAGAACAGATCGAATAGGCATTTTCTTTGATGTAATCAGTGGAGTGAATCCATCCTGAAAAACTGGATCTGGCTCCTCCAAATTCAACGTAGGAGGAGCTATACCCTACAGTAAACATTAAGAAGAAGTTAAACCCAATTTCTCTGTTGCAGATCTGGAATGCAGATAAATAACAGGGTAACCAGAGTTGAAAGAACAGAAAACACCACAACCAAAAATCTGACATTCTACATACATGAAACAGAGCCAAAACTGAGAAAATTGCTTCAACAGCCCCTGCTGCCCCAAGCAAGTGACCGATTGCACCCTGAAAATCAGATGCAGACATAAAAATCTTTGACTGCAACAATTATATGAAAGCCACTATCCAGCAAACTGAACAATTTTGATTAAGCAATCAAGTACCTTCGTTGATGACAGTGCCAGCTCACCAGATAATGCATGTTCATCAAACAAAGTTTTTATTGCTTTTGCCTCCACAGAGTCACCTGCAGTACACTACACAGGCTTGAAAAATCTCTGATGCCAGAGACAAACCGAATTTCCCAACTGTTGACAATAAATTATTGTTGATCAAGAAATCATGATCTTTCACCTAAAGGTGTTGATGTGGCATGTGCATTTATGTAGTCCACTTGGTTTGGGCGCAAACCTGCCTAAAATGAAACAGAAACATAAGTTCATGACGATTGAATCCAAAAATGTAAAAGATAGTCCTGAACTAGCAGTAAGCAGCACTTAATAATAAATAAATAATCCAGGTAATCATAACATCAATGAGCATGATCACTGCTGAATAGTGATGATGGAAACCACAGAAGGTCACATTAAAAAGCTTAGAAAAGGTGTAGAACAAGCACCATGATAACCTTCAACTCTCTAGCAAAAGCCAAAGATATTTTCCTCACAATATCTGGATACCATTATCACACAGATTTAAGGTGAGATTTCTGTAGCTAATGAAAAAAGAGAGCCCTAATGTATCAGTGTACATTACACTCGCTTTATCAGTTAATATTCTGGGGAATACATGACAGTAATTTGCACATTGATAATATATCATCCAAATCAGGTCCAAAAGCCAGTTAGGCTTTCAACTATATAATTACAATTTCCTTTCTTTTTATTTCCAATAAACAACACATATCGCATTCTAGAAAATTTTGATTTCATGAAAGCAGTTACAAATTGGCTAGGTCGGTTTCTTTTACAATCCCACTAAAAGCATATGGAATCATCTCCTTTTATCGGCGTTACATCGTCACATATGTCGAAGGACTGAAACATTATAAACATACTCCAATACAGGTGAGTTTATACATATACATGCATTTTTTTATCTTGAAGTTTCCCTAGATACCATTTTATGACTCTCATCTAACAAAAATGAGCCCATATAGATTTTTAAGGGTGTCAACACAGACTCCCGATGCTTGCTTCATCTCCAACAGTAGCAATGAGATGCGAGATAAGGGAGTTCAGCATCAATGCAAGAAAACTAGTGTTTCCTGGAGATAGGGAAGTGCAGAGAGCACAGGATAAAACAGACCTGATCTAGGGGAAATTTGGCAGAGTAAGGAAGCCAATCATTAGGATGCATTTGAGGTCAATCCATAGGGTGTCTTTATACCACCAAAAAGCAGTCGAGTTAGTTATGTCATGGGCTCTTGTACTTGGGTTTCCAGTCTAACCCGTAAACCCATCCCGAAAAATAGCTGAATTATATATTTTTCAAATTTTAAAAAGTTGTACATGGGAAGCTTTTAGAGCAACCGTGTACATACATGTTTTTATAGTGGGCAGAGCATATATATAATTTGAAAATGCTTTTTAAGATAAGGACAGGTCTGCGACGGAAAAGAGACCTGCCTAGGCCAATCATGAGCATTTGATGAAAGGGAGTGGCAAAAGATGCTATCACACCTTTGCACTTCAAACTTCATCTAAAGGCCTTTGGGATGTGGTTGTTCAGCAGATGGATAAAAGTGCTTTATGCCAAAGAGGTTATAACACCTTTGCATTTCAAACTTTACCTAAACTCTGTTGAAAAATATGGTAGCCATGGTCGGTATTTCATCTTGAAAAAGAAATGGGAAATTGAAGTTTTAAATTTGCCTCCAAATTTATTTCAAGTCGGCCTCATAATGTTTTAGGTCTGGCGAGCCCCTTCGAAGCACCCATTTGACCCGCACTTGAAGGCTATAAAAAGGAGATCATTTCTACTCATTTGGACCCCAATTTTTGTCTCATCCATCTCTGATCCAGCAAAAATTCAGGAGGGCCAAAATTTCAGGAGGCCGAAATTCTAGGGAGGGCTGAAATTTCAGGAACTTGGATTTTCACATGTCACTTGATCATGATTTTGGTTACTAGTTTGGCTATTATCTTGCTATAATTATTTTCTGATGTATTGATGAATTTGGAACTCTCTCTCTCGCATAAGGAAAGACTTTTTTGGGTTTTCCCCTTGTGGGTTTTTCCCTGGCTGTGAGCCTAATTTCTGTGTCTCTTGTCTTATGGTTTCATGGTTATATTTTATTGTTCTTTTCATGTGTTGATGGTAGAATGTCTAAACTACATGATGATATTGTTAAATGCTATATGAATGCTAATAATGATCTGTTGAAGTTGTAATTGTGTTATTATGTTATGCCCTAGCAAAATTCAACATGGTATCAAAGCTAGGGGTGTTGAAAAATGTGTAACTAGGTTCGGTCTTCATATATATGAAATGTACTTTTGATTCTTGTATTTTGTAAAATGAAAGAAAAATTACTATTGTTATTTTTGGAGCATGGGTTTCATGCTCAAGGTATTTTATTTTAGAGGTCAAGCACCCATTGAGTGCTTCTAGGGTTTGTCCTAGGTCAAGAAGTCAAAAGTGTCATTGTCATAAGTTGAAGACCCCCTCAGACACATTGTAACTCGTAAAGAAAATTATCTTTGTAATTGAAAGTGTCAAAATACCCTTCCAAGACCAAGTTGGCCAGGCAGCTGAGAAGTCAACCTGTTTTGAGAAGCCACATCCACCTTAAGAAGCTTATATAAGGGAGGGAACTTGACCTCCTTGAGACACATTCACTTCATATCTCATTCAAGCAAAGGAGAAGCAAAAAAAGGCTAGGGAAGAAGGAAGAGGCCAAAGGGAAGAAGTTTCTGGGCTAATTCTATCTCACACGTGTGAAGAAGGAAGGCTAGGATTTGTTGCGTCAAGGTCGAAATTCTCTATTTGTTGAATGAGGACCAAAGTTGTTGGGAGAAGGGCCTACTACGTCACCTTCTAGCCCTAGACAAGGAAGCAAAGAAAGCGAAGTTGTTGGGAGCCCTTGGAAGGCTAAATTGTGCTCACACGTGTGGATGCAGTAGGAGTTGCTGGGAGCCGAAAATTTCAGACCTACCGTACAGACCGAAATTCTGAAGTTGGGGGTCAAAGTTGTGCTACAGTAAGAGATTTGACTGGGTTTGACTTGGACAAAGGAAGCACATCATCAGGAGAGGTCGGACTTGGTCTTGGAAGGGTATTGGTCTTGGTCTAGAGGCCTTGGAATTCGTCAATTGAAGAATCTATAAGAAGAGAAAATAGTTACAGGTTTTCCTCTCAAGTGAAGAGGTTTTGGCCTTGGCTTGTAGCGTATACCCTGTGTACTTGTGTACTATTGTTCTTCTTGTTTTGGGTAGTTGTTGGATGTTAAACGAACATAATAATAACTGAAGAATTTAATAAGAAAAGGTAAAAAGATATCACAGGCAGTTATCATAGAAAGAGAAATCATCCTAACTACTGCCCTATAGATTTCTCAACATGGTATCAAAGTTAAGGTTGGCTAAGGGCATAATGAAGATCTCTACTACACTGAAGAAGTTCCTAAAGAAGTGTACGAAGGTGGCAAGTCAACTCAAGAAGGGCATCAAAGAAGTATGGGATCTCCTATTTTCTTCTAAGAAGGAAGTGACCAAGACATCTACAAAGGATGAAGGACTATTCTCAGCACTCACTGGCACATTTCAAGATGAGAATATTTGGGTGATCGACAGTGGAGCATCAAGACATATGACTGGTCAACACAAGAAATTAAAGACATTATCAAAAGGAAAGTCCTCTTACTCCATAGAGCTTGGTGACAATAAAAGCTACCCTGTGAGAGGAATTGGATCAACTTCACTTGAGCTGGAGAATGGAGGAAACATTCATCTCAACAATATCTTATTTGTTCCAAGTTTGCACAAGAATTTACTTTCCATTTCATGTCTAGAAGACAAGGGTGATAGAGTTTCTTTCATTGATGGAAAGGTTGTAGTATGGGGTAAAAACTCAAGCATAGAAGATGCAAGAATGATTGGGATCTGTGAAGGAAGACTTTACAGATTGTTAACTCCCCTCACTCAAGCTTTGGTTCACATTGAAGTTAGCCCATGTGAACTTTGGCATAGAAGATTTGGTCATCTTCACTACAAAATCTTACCAACCCTAAATTCAATAGTGAATGGCATCCCCGAACTAAAAGAAGATCATGAAGGAGTATGCAAGGGATGTGCATTGGGTAAGAACACCAAGAGACCATTTGGAAGCAATGCTTCAAGGTCAAAAGAAATATTGGATCTTATTCATTTCGATGTTTGTGGTCCTATGACTCCAAAGTCACTTGGAGGTCATCTATATTATGTCACATTCATAGATGACCATTCAAGGAAAACTTGGGTTTACTTAATGAAATCCAAGGATGAAGTATTTATCAAATTTCAAGAATTCAAAGTTGAAGTAGAGAACCTTACATAAAGAAGAATCAAGATATTAAGGTTTGATAATGGAGGAGAATACACATCCAAGGAAATTATAGGTTTCTGTAAGGAGTCTAGGATTAAGAGGGAGTTGATAGTCCCATATAATCCCGAGCAAAATGGAGTTGCAGATCAAAAGAATTGGTCCATGTAAGAAAGTGTAAAAGCTATGCTACATGATCAAGATTTGACGAAATTTCTGTGGGGTGAAGCTTCGAAAACAATTGTATACATACATAATCGAAGTCCCCACAGGTCACTAGATAACATGGCTCCTGAAGAAGCAGTCACTGGGAAGAAACCAGGCGTGGATCATCTCTGAATTTTTGGTTATCCTGTCTATATTCATATACCAAAGGACAAGAGAAAGAAGTTGGATCCATTAGGCATGAAGGGAACATTTGTTGGCTACAGTAATTCTTCTAAGGCTTATAGGATCTACCTAAAAGAAGAACACCGAATAGAAGTTGGTCGAGATATGATATTTGATGAAAGTGTTGCATTCAAGAAATCAAAGGATCTCCCTATGGACTCTGATGATGAAGAACTTCCAGTATTTGAAGAAAAAGTTAATAGGGAGGAAGAAGAATCAAATCATGAAGATGAAGGTCCCAGTGAACCTATACAACCTTTGGTAATCCCCGAGACTAGAAAGAGACCTAATTGGATGAAATTTACTCTATTAGATGTGGAGGGTCATGGAGCAGCTAAAGACACATTTAGAGAACGCAAGAAGCACAAAAGATATTCAGGGCATGCAGCGTATATGACAAAGTTAATAGAAGCAAAGCCATCCACTTTTGAATAAGTTGTCAATCAACAAGAATGGAAAGATGCCATGAATGAAGAATATCAATCGATAATGAAGAATTAGGTATGGGAGATTGCACCTAGGTCTAAAGACAAGTCTGTGGTAACTTCCAAGTGGATTTACAAGATTAAACATGCGGCAGATGGAAGTATTGACAAGTATAAGGCAAGATTTGTGGCTAGGGGCTTCTCTCAACAAGAAGGCATCGATTATGAAGAGACATTTGCTCCAACAGCAAGGTATACAACTATACGCTCATTGGTCTCTTTGGAAGCATCGATGGGATGGAATATACATCAAATGGATGTCAAGACTGCATTCCTGAATGGCACAATTGATGAAGAAGTCTATATAGAGCAACCCTTGGGATTTGAAGTCAAAGATAGAGAGGCTTATGTTTGCAGGTTGAAGAAGGCATTATATGGTCTTAAGCAAGCACCAAGGGCATGGTATGCTAGGATGGATGCATACCTACAAAGATTGGGCTTCACAAAGAGTTTTGTTGATCTAAATCTCTACATCAAGGTTGTAAAAGGTGAGCCTGTGATTATTCTTCTATATGTGGATGATCTTCTCTTGACAGGTGTGGAAGGTCGAATCCAAGAATGCAAGAAGCAGCTAGCAGCAAAATTCGATATGAAGGATCTTGGGTTGATGCACTACTATTTGGGACTAGAAGTCTAGCAGGGACCTGATGAGATCTATCTAGGTCAAGGGAAGTATGTGATCGAGATGTTGAAGAGGTTTGACATGATGGATTGCAAACCAATGACAACCCTGATGATCACAAACTTGAGAAGACTAAGGAGTTCTGAATCAAGCCCAGTGGATCCGACCAGGTATAGACAATTGATTGGCTCACTGATGTACTTGGTGAATACTCGACCAAACATATGTTTTGCAATAAATGTTCTCAGTCAATTCCAAGTTGAGCCGAAGCATGATCATTGGATAGCAGCCAAGCACATTATGAGATATTTGCAAGGTACAATCCACTACTGCCTGAAATATGAAAGGAGGAATGATGTCCACTTGATTGGATATACAAATTTCGACTGGGGAGGCAGTGAGAAGGATGGAAGGAGCACTACAGGAGGATGTTTTAGTTTGGGATCCTCCATGATCTCATGGATGAGCAGAAAGCAAGAATTGATTGCTTTAAGTAGTGTTGAGGCTGAATATATTGCAACCTGCGAAGTAAGTAGAGAAGCGGCTTGCTTGAGGAAGTTGTTGTCCGACTTGTTTGAAGGACCAATGGACCCTACAGTGATACATTGTGATAACACTAGTTGTATAAGATTGTTTGAAGATCTAGTGTTTCATGGAAAGATAAAGCATATAAACAACAAGTATCACTACATTCGGAAGCTAGTTCAAGATGGTTTGCTGCAACTACAGTATAACTCCACCAATGAGCAGGTAACTAACATATTGACAAAATCTCTTCCTAATAAGAAGCTTGTATATTTGAGAGACAAGCTTGTCTAGTTGATATATCCTCCCTCGTTGAGAGGGAGAGATAAACACATCATTCTTGTCTTCACTTGGGAAGACAGAGTGGAGGATTGGGTAAACATCTAACATCTGATACTCTTTGAGGATGAGGTAGGGCATTCAAGATAAGATTAGTCGAGGATCGATATTCTTTGAGGACTAGCGATCCAAGATAAGAATAGTCCAAGAAGGACATACTCGATGAACACCTAGGTGGGTATGTGCCTTGAGAGACAATTGTTGGAAATACTGAGAGGGGGGTGAATCGCTATTTCTTAGCAATTAGCACTTTTTAATCTTTTTCAGAGCATCAGTTAATCTTCATTTATTATTATTGTTCTTCATCAGATGATCATAAGCAATAATCAATACTAGACAAGACCATACAACAATGCAAAAAGATAAAACAGACACAAATTTTTAGGTGGCAAACCCCCTCCGGGTCAAAAACCATTGAATGCTTCTTTAGTGATTGTCTTCTCCCTTTTAAAAGAAAATTGATTACATCAAGATTTTAGCTACAACTGAGGGAGGCGACAACCCCCTAATTCACAGACTACAACCTGTAGGACGCTACTAGACCCTAATATCCTGTTGCAACCAGAAGTGTTGAGAAATCTAAGCGCTTGAGATGTGAATGATTTCTCTATTATGGTAACTGCTTTTGAAGAAATTTCAAGCTTTAAATAATTCAAAACCATGAATTTTTATATGTTAGTGAATATTAATTTCATCAACCGGCTACCATGCATAATAAACAAAAGAATAATAACACAAGATATAGGCAGCAGCCAGGGAAAAACCTCTCCAAACTTGAGAGGAAAACCCATGGTAATTCTTCTTATAGTTTCTTCTCTTGACAAAATTTCCAAGACCAATACAAAGACCCTTGAGACCAAGTGACTCCAAGATCAAGGCTAGAATCCCTCCTTACTGTTGTTCTCTTCACTTGCTGCAATACGGATAAGATCTGCTACTACACATGGATGATCTGGCTACCTTCTCCCTTCTCTTCCTCCTCCAAGATTTCCCTTACTCAAGATAGTCCACTAGCCTAGAGAATCTTCTTTAATGCTGCCCTTAAACAAGATGATCTGTCCTTTTGAAATGACTGTTCAAAAACCCGAACTGTAGGTCTGAAATGAATACCTTAATCATGAAGTTTTCATGCACTGCAACTCAATCCTAGTTATGCATAGCACCTTTGCACCAACAATTTCAGATAGGCTCTTCCAACCTCGTTCTACCCTCGCACTTTATGTAGATCCTCCATACATTGATAGATTGATGATTAGGCTTGATTAGAAGGCTTCGAAAGGCAACAACATTGACTGTTCAAAAACAGCGAAAGCAGAACCCTTTGATTTCAAAACGCAGTCATATATGAGAATAGTGTTAGGGCTCTTCTAGCCCTATGATAACTTCGCTCTTTTCAACAACAATCTTCTCCTTGAATTTGCAGCTAGAACAACCTTTCAAATCAACCATACAGTTACGAAATGTCAAGCCCTAATCCGGATCTGTATGTCGTGAGGGAGAGCAGACTCGTTGATATATTCGTATGAGGGAATAGACTTCTGTGGCTATGGAAAGGCTCCTCTGCAGTCATGAACAGAATTCTACTGTGGCTACATTTCCTCACTCTCTTGGACAGACTTCTTCGCTTAGAATGAGACCCAATAGACTTTGTGATATAGGAGATGAACCCACATCAAGTTTGTGGCATCGAATTGGTGTGAGAGGAGGCCTATTTATAGTGTATGAGGCCTTCTTATCAAGCCGACGTGATCTGTTCCTTAGCCGACTTGAAGCCAACATGATCATCTATTATAACTATAATATATATGCTGAAAATATATTATTTCTTTTGCATTCGTTTGGAGGGATCATTTCGTAGCTCTTTTGATCTTGCCTTTGAAGGAGTTTTCCCATAAGATTCTAACCCTGATCTTGGAGTCATACTTGTACATTTCAAGTGTAAACACTTACATAAATGACACAACCTATCACCTAGCATAGAGCTCATAATGAGAGCTACTAAAACAAATATTTTGATCATGAAACCCATGATTCAAATACACAAAAATTTGCTAGATACAAATTACATCATTTACATTGGCTTGTGTCATTATGAAGACCGAACCTAGTTACACTTTCTTCAACACTCCCTCTTAACTAGGGAGGTATTCATACATACATGGACCTTGGACAATTTTTCAAGTTCACAGAAGAATTCTCATAAGAAGATCAGATTTGCAATCCATCTGTTATAGCATCATTTCAACCAACATTATTTTCCATTTAGCAAAGCCTTGACTAACAGCGCTATCTCTCACTTAGATCAGAACACACAATGTTGGCAAGACTAATCACTGATAAACACGCATCACCATTGTCTCTCTTATGGTCATACCCACCCGAGTGTTCTCCGAGTATGCCCTACTAGGACTATTCTCATCTTGAGTTCCCAGCCCTCAAGAATATTGATCCTCTTGCCCACTCTTGTCTTGGATGCCCTACCACATTCTCAAAGAGTGTTGAATTCCAAATGATCACACAATCCTCCATTCTTTCTTCTAGACTGAAGACAAGAATGTCGTGTCTAACTCTCCCTCTTAATCAAGGACGAATTCCAAGTTTCTCTTTACTTAGAAACTTGCTCAAGTTTGTTTGCTCATAGGAACTCCCCAGAGCTCCCTCTTACCTAGGGACTCTATCATCGGTGCTTTATAGGGTCTTCTAGTTGACTAACGATTTAAGACTTCAATGTCATCAATTCCTTCATATGTAGGGCTCAGCCATTCATCACTTTCCTTCGTCATGTCATTCCTTCATTTCCCGGAAAGTATCCTCCTTGGCTTTACATCTGGGGCGTCCTTCATAAACTCATCCGCCTTCACTTTTATTCGACAGTGATTACTCTAGATCACAAGGTACATAGTTGTGACATCCTTTACAACTCTCCTTTCCTTGATCCTGCACACATACCTAGACTTTTCCAAGAGGTCAGACACCAAAAACAAATCACATATTACCTTTTGGTGATGGCCTTCTTCCAGTGACATCTTCTGGTAAGCATCAATCATCCTGCATTCATGTTGACACATCTCCCGATGATATCTGTCGTCAAGGGTCCTCATCTTTTCAGACTTCCATCAAAGTCTTCACATCATTCCAGGAGGTTTCTTGGTCAAGTCTTCCTGATCCTCTGGATGTTGACTGCCTTCGTCATGGTTGCATGTCTCATGATCTCTTTCATCCTCATGCCTTTCATTCCCAGGAACTCTCATAGTTCTTCAATGGTCACCAACTACCTCATACCATATTATGAGGACATATTATGTTGATTTCATCTTTAAACCTTTCATAGGAGGAGATCTTGATCATGCTTGATCCATGCTACCTACAACCATGTGACATGATATTATAATATCAAACAAAATATACATACCTCATTTGTCTTGAATCATATCATGATTCTTGCAGCGGACTTCTTGAGGGATCTTTGACCTGCAAATGTAGTTGAAAAAGTACTATTGACCTAAATTCTTTACAGAGGATATTTGCTTGTAGAAATTCTTCAAAGATTCAGATAACCAAGATGTTCTCATCTAAGAATTTCCTACACATAACAATTTCATTTCTACCTAGAATCCTTACATAAAGAAATACAATGTACATTAATCATAACCATTAACAGTATTTCCAGAGGATTCAACATATCCTCATTCATCAATAGTTCATCAATGAATGTTACCAAATCCATAATCAGTTCATTCTCTAAAAGAGTTATTTAAACAACACATAAGAATGTTCATGATTCACAACATGCTACGCTAACTAAGACCTATGAAAGAAAAACAGGAGGTGATCTTTTAATCATAGTAAAGATCCTCAGGCTCCTCCTTCTTCGGCTTCTTTTCATTGTCTTTTGTTTCCTGAGCGACATGAGCTGCTTCATACTTCCTCTTGCCATTCTTCTTTCGCTTGGGACAATCTCTTCGGTAGTGTCCATATTCGTGACATTCAAAGCATTGGATCTTTGACATGTCTTTCTTGGGATGTTGCTGGTGGCTAGATCTTTCAAACTTTCCGAACTTCCCTTTTCTTTTAAACTTGGCAGTGAATGCTTGCTCTTTGGATCCAACTGCAATATCTTCCTTGGCCTTTAATCGTGCTTCTTCCACTTTGCATATTGCCCATAGATCATTGAGTGAGGATGCCTCCTTCTTGGCCCATATGCTTGCTGTAAAGTTTCCCCATTCCTCAGGTAATGCATTCAGCACTATCGTAGTCATCTCTTGATCAGACATGATTTCTCCTCGTTCCTGCAACTGATCTCTTATTTCAGAGACCCTCATAAAATATGAAGTTATACCTTCTTCTTTGTTGATCTTCATTTTGTATAATTCGTTCCTCAGAGAGATCCCTTCTCCTGTGGTGCTGACGGAGAATAAATCTATCAGTTTGTCATAGATCTCTTTGGCTATTTCAAGTTTGGCTACATAAGGAATCAAAGAGTCCTTGATAGATTCTATGAGAATCTTTTGAGCTCTCACTTCGTTCTTGTTATGCTTGGCTAGTTCTTGACTGTCAGAAGGAGCAACAATTTTCTTTTGTACATAGTCAATAACTTCTTGTTCTTTCAAAGTGAGATCAGTCCTCTTCTTCCAAGCAAGGAAGTTAGCAACTCCAACTAACTTATTTCTTTCCTTGCAAGAAGACATCCTTTTTCAAGATTAGATTTGCTCAAATCAATAAGATACTTACTTGATGTAGTGATCCTTGAAGTTTGATTGTAGATGGCTGCCTTGAAGGAGCTTGAGGAAGCTTGATTACACTTGACTGCTAGGGAACCTGAGATCTGCTTGCCTTATCCTTGAGGATCTGTTGTTTAATTATAGATCCCTCACTTTGATAGATCTTGGAGTTTCAGAATGTGGATCTGAATTCTGAATCTTGCTTTGCCTTCAACTTCAGCTGCCTTACCTCTTCCTGAATGTTCTCTATATCAGCCCTTTCTTGATTTGCTACCAACCCTCTGATACCATGTTGAGAAATCTAAGGGCTTGAGATGTTAATGATTTCTCTATTATGATAACTGCTTGTGAAGTAATTTCAAGCTTTAAATAATTCAAAACCATGAATTTTTATATGTTAGTGATTATTAATTTCATCAACCAGCTACCATGCATAATAAACAAAAGAACAATAACACAAGATATAGGCAGCAGCCAGGGCAAAACCTCTCCAAACCTGAGAGGAAAACCCACGGTAATTCTTCTTATAGTTTCTTCTCTTGACAAAATTTCCAAGACCAATACAAAGACCCTTGAGACCAAGTGACTCCAAGATCAAGGCTAGAATCCCTTCTTACTGTTTTCTCTTCACTTGCTGCAATACGGATCAGATCTGCTACTACACATGGATGATCTGGCTACCTTCTCCCTTCTCTTCCTCCTCCAAGCTTTCCCTTACTCAAGATAGTCCACTAGCCTAGAGAATCTTCTTTAACGCTGCCCTTAAACAAGATGATCTGTCCTTTTGAAATGACTGTTCAGAAACCCTAACTGTAGGTCTGAAATGGATACCTTAATCATGAAGTTTTCATGGACTGCAACTCAGTCCTAATTATGCACAACACCTTCGCACCAACAATTTCAGATAGGCTCTTCCAGCCTTGTTCTACCCTCACACTTTATGTAGATCCTCCATACATTGATAGATCAATGATTAGGCTTGATTAGAAGGCTTTGAAAGGCAACAACATTGACTGTTCAAAAACAGCAAAAGCAAAACCCTTTGATTTCAGAATGCAATCATATATAAGAATAGTGTTAGGGCTCTTCTAGCCCTATGATAACTTCGTTCTTTTCAACAGCAATCTTCTCCTTGAATTTGCAGCTAGAACAGCCCTTTCAAATCAACCATACAGTTATGAAATGTCAAGCCCTGATCCGGATCTGCATGCCGCGAGGGAGATCAAAATCGTAGATATATTTGTATGAGGGAACAGACTTCTACAGCTATGGAAAGGCTCCTCTACGGTCATGAACAGACTTCTACTGCGGCTACGTTTCCTTGCTCTCTTGGACAGACTTCTTCGCTTAGAATGAGACCCAATAGACTTCGTGATATAGGAGATGAACCCACGTCAAGTTTGTGCCTCCGAATTGGTATGAGAGGAGGCCTATTTATAGTGTATGAGGCCTTCTTATCAAGCCGACGTGATCTGTTCCTTAGCCGACTTGAAGCCGACATGATCATCTATTATAACTATAATATATATGCCGAAAATATATTATTTATTTTGCATTCGTTTGGAGGGATCATTTCGTAGCTCTTTTGATCTTGCCTTTGAAGGAGTTTTGCCATATGATTCTACCCTTGATCTTGGAGTCATACTTGTACATTTCAAGTGTAAACATTTACATAAATGACACAACCTATCACCTAGCCTAGAGCTCATAATGAGAGCTACTAAAACAAATATTTTGATCATGAAACCCATGATTCAAATACACAAAAATTTGCTAGATACAAATTACATCATTTACATTGGCTTGTGTCATTATGAAGACCGAACCTAGTTACACTTTCTTCAACAAGAAGGATGCCCCAACGCCCTGTAGATCAGGCCACAACCTAATGAGTGCCCCAACACTCTGTTTACCAGCTGCTGTCAGAAAGGATGCTTTGCTGCCTTGTTAGTTTATCAGCCACAACGGAATGGACGCCACAATGCCCTGTGCAAGCCACAATTTTCCCTAGCACCACCTTGCCACCTTGAAGTGTTCTCAGGCCACAACCTGAAGGTGACTCCAATCACCCAAAAGAGTTGGTAGATCACGTTTCACAATTTTCACATTGGATCCCCCTGTGCTCTGAATCAATAGAAGAAGGTTGTAATGAATATGTATATCCTGTCAAAAATTGTTGCCCAAAACTATTCAACTAACCACTGCCAAGTCAACCCACTGAACAATCACTACATATTGTTGAACACTGCTCATCACTGATCATTGTACATCACTGATAACTGTACATCACCGTCGCTGCTCAAACTGACCATGTCATATCCACTGTCACTGCACTGCTCATGAATGAGTAATCGTCAAGAGCTCATAAGCAGACTATCACATCACTGAACCACACACCCTGTAATGTGTCGAATCCAAATGTTTGATAATGGCATATACCAAGATGCCACAGGTCATCCCTATGACCCGCTACCAATGTTCTCAAACTCTGCCCACGGAGAGCTACCAACATATGTCTTCTTACTGTTGATCACAAGTCATACACTACTATCCATTTTTCTCATCAATAAGTTGTACAAAAATGTCATTATGTGTGTCAAATCACTAGGTATCTCAAGTCACTAAAAGCTATATAAGACTATGCAAAGTCATGTCAAGTTTGTCATGTCTATGAGTCAATTCAACAATCAAGTCACACCATCATATTGATGAACTTTAATATCAACCTATTAAAACTGGCAACTAGGGCCAAACTCCATGTGGGTCATCTTATTAATGGCAGCTGATATTTTTCTTCAATCCCTCTCATCAAGAGGTGTAGGATTGATCTAAAGATCATATGATTCCCACAGGTATTCATGGAGATATGAATTAATTTGTGTTATGGGACAATTCGTCAAGGTCAGCCAACAACCAAATAAACCCCACATGTGCTCAATGTTTTAGTATAAATAGAGGTGGCCTTCAAGTCATTTCTACACACTTGGGATCTCTTCCTCTCTACTTGTCTTTGGGTTTTAGTAGGAGGAGAGATCCTAAGGGATAACGCTGCCCTAATGAAGAAGCCCTAGACACAGGAAGGAAGGGAGATCTAGCATGGTGAAGGAAGCCGAAATAGTAGACTCTAACGCAGCCTATCATGCCCTAATATATACGTTGTTCTAGAAGAGTTTGGGCCAGCACATAGAAGCAGCGAAAGGGATACCCTAACAGCGGTAAGGAAGCTTCCATACACGCTACCCTAATACGCAGCCCTAGACACATGTTCTAGCCTTAGCCGCATGCAAGGGAGAGAATTGGCCGCAGTCAAAGGAGAGCTCTAGCAACATTAAGGAGGAGATAATCCGCAGTCCAATAAGGTGCCCTAGCCGCAGTCTAAGGAGGCCTAACGAACAGCAAACAAAGGCCCTAATCCGCAGTCCAATAAGGTGCCCTAGCCGCAGTCTAAGGAGGCCTAACGAACAGCAAACAAAGGCCCTAATCCGCAGTCTAATCAAGGATATCTAGTTGTTGTTTTGTCTACAATACGCAGCCCTTATCAACAGCACAAGGAGGCCTAATGTATGTTGTAGGTGACAGCATGTCTAAGTGTTGTAGGTGCCTAAGTGTGCTAGAGATGACAGCATGGACTAAGTGTTGTAGGTGCCTAGGTGTGCTGTAGGTGACAACATAGTGCTGTAGATAAAACAGTTACAAGGCATGAGTTAAGGACTGGGAATTCACTGTCATAAAGAAGAAACAGTGAAGTCTGCTCTCTAGGTTGTATGTTATCTAGTGAACACATGACAGCGACATCTTCAGTCTGATATATGGCATGTCAGATATATGCATGCTGTAATAAATGGAGGACAGTGTTGTGGAAGGCAGTGACAGCCTTCCCGTAGAAGACAATTGCAGACAAATCAAGGCAGACATTGTGACTGTTAGTTGACTGCACTTTGGAGGAGTCTAGCTTCTCTGCTACGCTGTAAGCCATAGCAAGCAGCAAAGAGTGGTGAGTGTAAAGCAGCATATTGGATGCAGTAATGAATGCAGCATGATGAGTGCAGATCAGTTATGAGTGCAGCATTGGGTGTAGATCCATGATGAGAGCAGTTCAGTGATTGGAGCAGCACAGTAACAGGGGCAGCAGCATGAAATGCACAGCATGGTCATTAGGTCCAGCACTGCGATGATGGGTGCAACATGGTGAGGTGCAGCTTGATGACGAGATGCAGCACGATGATAGGTGAAGAAGTCACCTTGGAGAATCAGTTGAAACAGCTTGTCTTCAACTGATCTCGTGTATCATCTTCTTAAAGATGATCTATACTCTTATCTAGAAAAGTCAAAGTGTTGACTTCTGTTGTAAATGTACTCTCTCTCTCTCTCTGCTGAACTATTGAAGAACATATAAGAAGAATTGACCAAGGGTTTCCCCACACTGGGGTTTGTCCCTGGCTAGTGCCACATCTTGTGTCCTCTTGTCTTGGCTTGTCTTCTGCGATTTATGTTTATGTTCTATCTGCAGTTTACTTTAATGCTGATGTGATTGCTAATCTGGAAAAGATATTGAGCTAACTGTGAAAATTGAATTAAATTTCTCTAAGCATAGAACATACCTAAACTTAACACAACCTAACCATAACATATATGTCATAAATAGCCAATCCAAGCCACCGGTAAGTATGTCAATTCAGGGTCAAGCTGTCAACTCTATATGTAAGGTTACTATACACCAAGTCACTATGTCAAGTCAGCATATATTCAAGGCATAGTTCTATTGCTCAATTTCCTTATACAGCAGGTGTTCTTGTTACTATCTAAGCTCATACACAGTCAAATCCCTATCTCAGTCAATTGTTATTATATTATTATCAACTCACTAATGCCAAGAGGAAATAGTCACCTTGTTAAGTTTGTATGGCTCATTAAGTCATATCAGTTCACTGTTAATTTTATTAATATCCAATGAAGTGTCAAGTCTCTAAATCATCAAGTCATCATTCATCAAGGTCAAACTGAAGTCAAGAGATCAGTCATGTTACTGTTTCATGTCTCTATCTTTATTATTGACTGATATATTAATAAATCACAATACTACCGTTGTCATATGTATCACTGTCAAGTCACAGTTCATCTAATTGTTATATCAGCAACTCTTCACATATCAGTTCATTGTGTATATCAGATCATACACCATCTCACAGTCAATGCATCAAGATCACATAGGGTAGGCATAATACTGCTTTGTTATTGTTTTATTTTGGTTCAGGATTGCAATGAGAGGTTTGTCAACAAGATGCATAAAATAAAATTCAAAGTCAATGATTAGGTTACTACCTTTGGTTCTTGGAGTTGTTCACTGATACGTGGTGAAATTACGGTGATAATTGTTGTCATATATTAACAACCATGGATGAACAAACTTCTTTTCATTGTTACTAAGGATTACAGCTATCATCAAGTCAGATCTCTTGTCAAGTTAGGAATCAAACACCAAATTAATTCAAAGCAAAAGTCAATACTGTCATTACAGTCTCATTTCCTTGCATACTTTTGCTACATTCATCTTTTCCACATCAAGTCAAGGATTACTAATTCAATAGGCAACCATAAGTATTACCGTAGTCACATTACATATGAATCCACCATAGTCACATATACAAGGAATACTTGCAGGTATTCAAACTACTATTAAACATTATATCATTGTTTTGCAAGTTCACATAAGGTACGGTGTTCTAAGGTCATGTCACTTGTTTTACAGTTGTGAAGGTCAAAGCTACATAGAGGGCTGAAATTTGGTTATTACTTTGCTGTCTCAGAAAAGAGTGCCCTAATGAGGGTCGAGAGCTGTTTGAAGCATACAAACTGTCAAAAATAATGTATAGAGTCTAGACACTCCAAGAGACTTCGCTGCCTTGAAATAAGTATATTGTAAGCCCAAACGAATCCTACTGACTTAAAATAAATGTAATAATAAGCCCTGTAACAGCCCTAATAAGGAGTCCAAGGTGTTGTAATGAAAAGGCACTCAACCAAATCCTAAATCTTGTGCCCAGCGAACCACCAAGATCCAAAAAAAAATAAAGACAAGATCCCTTACCTTCTGCAGCCCCTTGTGTCAAGAATACACACTTCTTTTCCTCAGAAAACTTCGCTAACCTATCTCAGAAAGGTCGAGTAATTTCAGAGCTCAAGCATAGAAAGATTTGTCAAGTTTATTTGATGATTTGAGGGATGAACTAGGTATCTTTTTATAGGTTTTGAGTAAGACTAATTTGGGGCTTTTAATGTAATCGTTGGAGGAAATTAAGATACTTTAATTCTTTTATTAATAAATACTTATTAATTAAGTGACTTAAAATCTAAGGAAAGGATTGTTGCTTTTATGGTTAGGGAATTTGACCTTTTAGCTAAGGGGCGATACTTTATGTGGATTGTTAACTTCTTCTAACATGGTTTCTTCATAGAACAAGGCAAGGAATCCTCTTACTAAATTTGGATGCCCACAACCAATGAAAATATGCCAAGTCACCATCTCTTGGGGTTTTAGCCCAGAGACTGGGGTCACTGACTTCAAAGTTGAATATCTCTCAAACTAGGAGGCCTCTCGAGGCATACCGCATATCAACAGAAACATCTTTTCAAGGAGAATCTAATGACATAGATCCCTAACCCAAACTCAATGACTTGACCTACCAAAAACCCTCGACAAAGTCGGGGCACATCCTTAGTCCATGGAAACCAAACCCTAGGACTTGGGTTTTTAACCATCCAATAGTATAGCTGCCATCTTGATGTAATCCGACAATTACTAAGAAGTGTTCATTAACCATTTGACATCAATGACTGGTGTTTTTGGTCAAAGTCAAACTCAATCAACTCCATGGGTTGACATCAATGACAACACAATCCAACAACAATGATGATGGTGTCTATAAATCATTGGTCTCGCCAGCATTGTGCTTTGATCTTGTGGAGAGATAGAGTTGTTAGTCAAGGCCTTGCTATGTGACAATGTTGGTTGTTATGATACTAAACAGATGGGTTACCAATCTGACTCTTCTTATGAGATCTCTTCAGATTGAGAATGTCCATGTACCATTTTTGAATACCTCCCTAGTTAAGAGGGAGCGTTGAAAACTGTGTAACTAGGTTCGGTCTTCATAAATATGAAATGTACTTTTGATTCTTGTATATTGTAAAATGAAGGAAAATTTATTATTGTTATTTTTGGAGCATGGGTTTCATGCTCAAGTTCTTTTATTTTAGAGGTCAAGCACCCATCAAGTACTTCTAGGGTTTGTCCTAGGTCAAGAAGTCAAAAGAGTCATTGTCATAAGTTGAAGACCCCATCAAGCACATTGTAACTTGTAAAGAAAATTATTTTTGTAATTAAAAGTGTCAAAATACCCTTCAAGGCCAAGTCAGCCTGGCAACTGGGAAGTCGGCCTATTTTGAGGAGCCACGTCCACCTTAAGAAGCTTATATAAAGGAGGGAACTCGACCTCCTTGAGACACATTCACTTCATATCCCATTCAAGCAAAGGAGAAGCAGAAAAAGGCTAGCAAAGCAGGAAGAGGATGAAGGAAGAAGTTTCTGGGCTAATTCTATCTCACACGTGGGAAGAAGGAAGGCTAGGGTTTGCTACTTTAAGGTCGAAATTTTCTATTTGCTGAAAGAGGACCGAAGTTGTTGGAAGAAGGGCCTACAAGGTCACCTTCTAGCCCTAGACAAGGAAGCAAAGAAAGTGAAGTTGCTTGGAGTCCTTGGAAGGGTAAATTGCACTCACACATGTGGATGCAGTAGCAGTTGTTGGGACCGAAAATTTCAGACCTACAGTAGAGCCTAAAATTCTGAAGTTGGGGATCGAAGTTGTGTTGTAGGAAGAGATTTGACTGGGTTTGACTTGGACAAAGGAAGCACATCATCAAGAGAGCTCGGACTTGGTCTTGGAAGGGTATTGGTCATGGCCTAGAGGTCTTGGAATTCGTCAATTGAAGAATCTATAAGAAGAGAAGAGACTTGCGGGTTTTCCTCTCAAGTGGAGAGGTTTTGGCCCTGGCTTGCAGCCTATATCCTATGTACTTGTGTACTATTGTTCTTCTTGTTTTTGGTAGTTGTTTGATGATAAACAAACATAATAATAAGAGAAGAAGTTAATAAGTAAGAAAAAGTAAAAAGATATCACAAGTAGTTATCATAGAAAGAGAAATCATCCTAACTACTACCCTATAGATTTCTCAACAAGGGGGCATTAAAGAGCAGCCTAATTCCTTCCTAGATAGCTAAATTCTTCCTCTGTTGCAAATGCAGATATAGTTTTGTGGCTTGTTGAATGTTCCGAGGCATCCAAACTATGGTTGTATAGCACTTATGCGAACATTTTGTGGCTCTAAATTGTCATTGTCATGAGCCTCTAAGATATATATATATATATATATATGTGTGTGTGTGTGTGTGTGTGTGTGTGAATGCCTGAGATCTTGATTTGAAGTTCGAAAAAACTTAGGTTGAGACTTGAAGTGCAAAATTACGGGCATGTTTCTCTGAAGAAAAACTCTAAAAGAAAGGGGCAAAAGTTTTCCTTTCTTTACACATGCTGAGGCTACTTCAGTAATCAATTAAGTCGAGATCCTTTGTGGTATATAGTCCAAGCCACAAAAGTCTGTGTAATTACCTTGCAAATTTGAGCTATCTCTTTGGCACTTAAGGTCGTTGCAGAAAAGTCCATTCTCAGAGAATCAACTGTGAAGGAAGACATCTTAACAAGGTCTGAAAGGTCTTTTATGAGCCATGATTTTCTGTAAGTTTGAAGAAATCGATTGTTGAAATAATATCTCTTTGAAGAATGATTTTGTAAAATTGCTTTGAAGATAATAAAATTCAAGTGAAAAAGGCAATATAGTATGCAGAACTGAAGTCTGATTATAATATTGAAACATCTAGGGTTTGATAGTCTAATCATCCTGGCCAGATTCTAAAAATTAGCTCTAGGGTTTGTGTAGTCTTGGAATTGTGGATGTTAAAAATGATAAAGTCTGAGTTGATTAAGATCCAATTTGGTTCTCTAATGGTTGATTCGAGTTTTGTCCAAGATAGTGTTTTTTATTCTAAGCCCTGATCTAGAGCTTTGGAAGGTGACCTCTATTCGAAGAAAAGTTGAATCTCATAAAGATTGACCTTAAGGTTATTACCCCGAAAGGACGTGCTATATTGCATTCTTGATCTTATGGCAGATGAAGAAAGTTTGAAAGTTGAGGGTATTATTTGGCTAGTCTCTTATTCTAATCTATTGACCAACAAGAAACACTCATGATGCTTTTATCTCTGTCATGGATGCCTGCTAGGGTTATGAGTCGCTGATAATTATGTTGTTGGGTTTTGTACTAATTGAGGATAGAATGTTAGTTAAAATTCATGTACAAACCCTAAGATTGCTACCGCTTAAGGAGAAACCCTAGCTTCTAGATCTGACACTTTTGATTATGAGGATGGTTTGCAGGTTGGATTCAAGAAGATTGAAGATCGAGAGGGAGTTGTCATGAGCTCAAAAGAAAGTATCTTGTATTTCTTTTATTGTTTTAATCATTACCGGAATTGGATTGTTTATGGTTTGTAATCCCTAGGTGGGGCTTGGAGATGAAAATGGACCAAATCCTAGAACTGATTATGTTCGTTTGAAAAAGAAACCCTAACTTATTGATAATGATGTGGACTTAATAATGATGTTGATGATGATGATGTGGATTCATTGATGATGTTGATGACGTCAATGTGGACTTGTTGATGATGTAGACTTCTTGATGATGATGATGTGGACTTCTTGATGACATGATCTCTTAATACTGATATGGACTCTTGATGATATGGATTCCTTGATGATGTGATGTTGATATGGACTTCTTGAAGATATGGATTTTGGACTCCTTGATAATGATGTGGACAAGGTCAATTCCTTAATGAAGATGATGAACTCCTTGATGGTATGGAATCTTTGATGACGATATGGACTCCTCGATGACATGGACTGCTTGATGATGACATGGATTCCTTGATGATGATATGGACTTCTTCATGATGTAGACTTCGTGATGACGATATGGATGATATGGACTAATAAATGATGATATAGTTTCCTTGATGATATGGACTCGATGATAATGATGTGGACTTGTTGATAATGTGTACTCATTGATGATGATAATAATGTAGGCTTGTTGATGATATGGATCTGAACTCTTTGATGATGATGAAGTGGAAAAGATTAACTCTTTAATGAATTGAACTAGGTTAACTATAAGGAAAAGATAAAGAGGAAGTTGACACACTCTCAAAAGATAAGTATTATCTTGATTATTGCTATCTGATTGTTTTATTATGAGTCTCTTGGCTTGCTTGGTTGTTCTTGTTCTTCCATTGCCTCCAAGTGAGGATTGTAGGTGCATAATCGACACTGCCAAGGTATGGCAATCATTGGAGAGATGATGGAAAAACAATATGACAAGAAGACTCATGATCAGTGTTGATAATATCGCCGAGATATCGGCGATATTCGGAAATATCGCGATATTTTCGGCGAGCCGAAATATCGCCGACCAAATATCGCGATATTTTCGAGTTTTGAAAATCGCGCGAGATTTACGATATTTCGGCGATATATTGGAAAATATCGCGCGACGACCTAAAATATCGCCGGCGACCCTGAAAACATTCCGCGCGGGCTATATAATTCGATTTTTGGTTTTTTTGAAGTCATTTTGGTTTTTTCTGAGCGCTGGAAGTCCAATGTGGTTGCTGCCAAGGAGGGTTTGAAGCCAATACGCCATCAACAACGAAGATTTCTAAGCTGCAAGTGCCAAGAACTGTAAGACAAACTCGATTTTCATTCTTCCGGTTCCCTACAATCATTTGCTTGGTTTTTGATTTGATTTCAAACTGCAAGGGTTTGCATTGAACCACAAACATGAACCACTTCCACCGGACAGGAGCAATCAACAGACAAGTCACAAAAATACGCTGCCATTACCATATAATATATATGCACAGCGTGACAGCATAGAGGATTCCGATTTACAGATGGCAGCTGTGTAATAATTAATTAATAAATTATGTAATATGCTAGGCTGCAGAAAGTTGAAACAATCAAGCATCTAATCATAATGTGCGGCTACAAAATATTTTCAGTGTTCAAACTTCACAATTACCCATTCTGCAAAGTTCAAACAACATTCAATATACAGTTTCTCATGATCTTAAGTTTTAACTTGATGTCCTCATGTGACATGTCAGTTTTTGGAAAGAATGTAGCAGTAGAAGTATGAATGGGATAAATGAGCATATATTCCTCCTCTTCTACAGCATTTATGCCCAAAAGATGTAGGGAATCATCACCTACAGCAGGTCTAGACTCTAAATTTTAAAGTTATAAACCATTTGCAAACTACAAGTACATATGTCATAAACCATCAGTAATGTGATGTCAAGTTTATGGATGGAATGAAAAACGCCTCTAAAACCTCTCAATAGGTATAAATTTATAATGCTGGCCCATGGGGATATTGAACCGTCAAATATTTGATTACCCTCGAAGAACAAAAATTTCAGGCCTATACACTTTAATAGAATGCCCACAATTATCTAAGTTCCTGACTTCTTCTATTTTCAACATACTTCAAGAATGTCCATTGTCTACCTGATGGATCTTAGAACTTTAGAAGCAACTGATAACGCTTACAAAAACTCAGATGAAGAGAAGGATGATGATATTCTCAAAGATCCGAACCTTTTCAACTGCTAAAAACATGTTGTCATGGATAAGTATCAAAGTTTGAAGAAGTACTGTTGGAATTTGGAAACCTCATCTTTTCTCTCCCATATCGATGCAATCATCAAAATCCTCCCTCCATCAGCTCAATGCCATTTTTCAACTTTCTTATGCACCCTCTTATTGCCATTTTTCATTCACATTGCAAAATGCAAATAATGTAGTAATTTTTTTGAATGAGGTTGTTATTACTTATTATTTTTTCATTTTGTGTTAGCGGGTTTAATGCCAATTTTTTGTTTTTTTTTGTGCCCTAGGTTTGAATTAGTTCACTACAAATGTCAAATATGCCCAAAGCCTTGGACCCATTTTGGGAGTATGGGGAGGTTGTTGGTGGGGTAAATCAGGCATATATATCATGCAACTTGTGTGGGACCAAGATGTCAGGAGGGATTACACGATTGAAATACCATTTGGCTAAACTCTCTGCATATGATGTAGATGTGATGCCTTGTATTGTTTCTAGTGCAGAGGTTATACAAAAAGCTCGTGAAGCAATTGCTGAACAAGACAGAAAGAACGCTGCTAGGGAGAGGCCAATGGTCTCAGATAGATAGCTGCTAGTTTTATTTGTTTTGCAACTTTTGCTATATATAAGTTTATAACTCATGATGATGAAATACTTTTAAAGTTTTATATATGTGATGTTTTGTTTGAGTCCTTGATTGGACAATTATCACTATCAGGGATCAGCAGGATATGTGACATTGTGATGTTATTTTGTTTGAGTCCTTGATTGGACAATTATCAATTTATCACTATCGGGGATCAACAGGATATGTGATGTTATTTTGTTTGAGTCCTTGATTGGACAATTATCAGGGATCAGCAGGATTTGGTATCGCCTTTGAAGTTTGATGTATCATTTCTATTTGACATCATATATATCAATGCCTTCTTCATATTTATGTGCCAATGTGTTTAGTTCATGTTGTTATTGCTTTATATGTTTAGAAATCTGAAAAAAATGAATATATTATGCATTTTTTATGCTCGCCGATATTTGCCGATATTTTCGCCGATATTGCCGATAAGATATTTTCTGGACCCTCGCCGATATTTTCCCGATACCGATATTATCAACACTGCTCATGATAGGTCCTGTACTCAGAGGAAGAAAACAAGATTAGCATGATTGAAGCACATTTCTATGAAGATGGCTAGAAGTTTTGAAGAGCGATGTTGATCTAGATATGCTAAAGATGAGTCCATGACTTTTTAGTTATGTAGAGGACTTTTGTGTAATAGGGAGTTGCTTTTGAGGTATGAACCTGGTGATATCTTTGGCACAATGACTGTAGGTCCATCGACATCTCCCTGATGAATGATATGACGAAGCTGCAAGACTCTGATATTGACTTATTATTTTATTGGTTCGTTGATCTATCTAATGATATTTGTTTTTGTTGAAGTCTCTTTATTGTATGCTGGATTCGATTATGGTTTGCTAGATACTAATAAGGTTGTTGAAGCCTGCTTCTGCAAGAAGTTATTTATTATCTGTTGGATTCAATTATGGTTTGTTGGATTCTACTATGGTTGTTGATGCTTGCTTCTGTGAGAAGCCATTTATTATCTGTTGAATTCGATTATGATTGTGAGAAGCCACATATTATCCGTCGAATTCGATTATGGATACTGATATTCACTTCTATGAGAAGCCACTTATTGTCTGCTAGACTCTACTACGGTTGTCGATGATTGCTTCTGTGAGAAGAAGCTACTGAAGTCTATCATTTCTATTGATAGTTGTTGATGTTTTCTTCTGAAAGAAGCCCTGGCTGAAGTTGAATGAACAGTTGAATGTTCAAGTGTTTGATAAAGTACTGAGATCCACCATGGCTACATTTATGATGTTGAGTTGGTTGCTAATGCTTATATGAAGAAACTGGAATGACTAGGAATCCCTTTGGAGAGGGAGCATTGGTTACATAGCATCCTAAATCTTCTTAGGTTGTCATTGTGAGACCAATGGATTGGTCAGGAAGATTATCACTCCCGTAGGTTGTGTTGTGAGACCTTGTGGTCCTAGAGATGTATTGGTTTGATGATTCCTCCTGTAGGTTGTGTGCTATGAGACCTTGTGGTCCAGGAGATGTATTGATTTGATGATTCCTCTTGTAGGCTATGTGCTATGAGACCTTGTGGTCTAGGATATGTATTGATTTGATGATTCCTCCTATATGTTGTGTGCTATGAGACCTTGTGGTTTGAAAGATGTATTGATTTGATGATTCCTCCTGTAGATTGTGTGTTGTGAGACCTTATGCTCCGGGATATGCATTGATTTGGTAATTCCTCCCTTGGGTTGTGTGCTGTCAAACCTTGTGGTCGAAGAGATGCATTGAGATGAGTTGGATGTTATGTATCTTTCCTTATGATGAGACTGACAATACCTCCCTTAGGTTGTGGGTTGTGAGACTTATGATTGGTCGAGGAGATTGATCCTGACAAAGAGAGAGAGATTTGTATTTGTGATCCCTTCCTTAGGTCGTGGGTTGTGAGACCTATGATTGATCGAGAAGATTGATCTTGAGAGAGAGAATGAAAAGTACCTCCCTAGCTAAGAGGGAGTGTTGAAAAATATGGTAGCCATGGTCAATATTTTCATCTTGGAAAAGAAATGGGAAATTTGAAGTTTTAAATTTTCCTCCAAATTTATTTCAAGTCAACCACATAATGTTTTAGGCCAATTGGGCCCCTTAGAGGCACCCATTTGACCCACACTTGAAGGCTATATAAAGGAGATCATTTTTCCTTATTTGGACACATCAATTTTTGTCTCATGCATCTCTAACCTAGTGAAATTTCAGGAGAGCCGAAATTTCAGGAACTTGGATTTTCACATGTCACTTGATCATAATTTTGGTCACTGGTTTGGCTATTATCTTGCTATCATTATTTTCTAATGTATTGATAAATTTGGAACTCTCTCTCTCGCATAAGGAAAGAATTTTATGGGTTTTTCCTCTTGTGGGTTTTGCCCTGGCTGTGAGCCTAATTTCTGTGTCTCTTGTCTTATGGTTCCCTGGTTATATTTTACTGTCCATTTCATGTTTTGATGGTAGAATGTCTAAACTGCATAATGATATTGTTAAATGTTATATGAATGCTAATAATGATATGTTGAAGTTGTAATTGTGTTGTTTTGTTACGCCTTAGCAAAAATTTAAAAAGTCCTCTGGGATGTGGTTGTTCAACGAAGGGATAAAAGTGCTTTATGCCAAATAGGTTATCTAGGAACTAGAAAGAAAGTCTAGAATATGCTTCTAAGGAATTATATTCCCCTAGGAGTTACCCTACACAAGTAATCATGGATGGGACTCAATCTGCAAACTCTTATTGTCACTCCATCATGTGTGAAGGTGAAGGGAACTTTTGTTCCTCAAAGTATTTGGAAGTCCTGGGAAGCAATTTTACATCATCTCCTCTCGATAGGCTAGGCTTTTAAGGTTGAAGGAAAGGAAAGGTCATGGCTAAAATTGTTAGGTTGTCACCTTGAGATGTTTTAAAGTAGGCATCAACACTTTCAAGGACATATTTGATGCCCAAACTTGAGACTGGGTGCCTTGGTCAAAGCTAAAAATCAAATTCTCTATGGTAAACTTGGACAGGTTCGTATTTGATCAAATCAAAAAGAGATCATCCAACTCTGCTCATAAAAATGGGCCTAAAATCCCCTAAACACTTGTGAAACAATTGCAAATGTAATAAAGTCAAGGCCCTTAAGAACTACAAACTAATTGATGGCCACAGACGACTCAATCACAAACCTATCTTGAATGGTGAACTGAAAAAACTCTAGATGTCATAGTCTAAGCAAATTGACCCAACTACTCCAACCACACAATGTTTGGAAGTCAAAGGTTGAACCCAAAAAAGAATTTTTGCTTGTTCGCTCATTCTTTATGGTTTGGCTATTGGTAATAAATCACCTCTCCTTAGCCTAGTGTTGTGTATGTAGCAATTGTTAAGATCCTACACTAACCTCCCTATTTTAGGTTAGTTAGGAGTTAATCAATTAATGTATGTGCCCTTATTTATTGAATAAGATCCATTAGATAATAGTGAACAGTTATTTTAATGTAAAGAGGATCTTCTCTATTAAATAAGACCCACTAGAAAGCTAATATTCATGAATGACAGGACCATAGGTGATTAGGGTTTTGCTAGTGAGAATCTATTTAAAAATCCAAGAGGCTATGGAATATTTTTGTTGACTATTGAATTGGAGCTCTACTCAATGAAAGGTCTCTCTACTTTAACAGGCAAGTGAACATTTCTTTCTTTCTCTTATAATCAATGATTCAAGGGTACATTTCATATATTTCATCTTATTTGTCTCTTCTATTTGCTTTTCTCCATTTACATTCTATGAATACCTTGTTTGTGGTTCACGTCTAGGGAGCAAAAATCTCTACAAGTGGTATCAAAGCTCTTTCCTAAGACAACACACATGAATTTTAACTAGAAAAAAATAAGTCAGAGATGTGTTTCAATATCTCTAGATAATACAAGGATATGTCATTCAACAAGTACATATGCAGCTACGGAAGAATACACAATAAATACAAGTGGCATCAACTGGTTGGGCATCATTGTAACCTTTGTTGGTACCCTTTCAAGTAGTACCGCATCAAAAAACACCTATATACAAAATTGTCTTCAATGTACCCTAGGGTATATTAGAAGCCCTATAGACGCACCCAAAACTAGCCTATCATGTTATTATTGTACACTAAGAACAGTACTCAAGAAGATCAATCTCAAATACCAAAGAATTGGATAGAATGGATAAGGGTGTCGTCTATCCTCTTTAGATGATTCCATGAAAGATTCAATCAAGTAATATTGTTGGAAACCCTTCAGCGTATTAGAGCTCTATAACACTTGACATTCCCTTGTCCTTGCAACATTAAAAACCCTAGCCTCTACAATACTCCAACGAAATTCCTACATATTTCAATATAGGACGAACTTGCAAATTTTGTCAACGTAGTAATGCTCCCACTAGTGTTAAAAATACAATTTAAAAAATTCATGGTCTTGACACCTACTAGCAACATTCTCAAAGACCAATCTCAAAAGATTCCTTACACTATGTTGATCATGTCAATCTACTTCTCTAGTAACCTTTACCTGTGGACCCAATAGTACAATGTTCATGGTATATCTCAACGCACTTCTTTCAATCCATTGATCATATTAAGATAATTTTGGAACAACACTTCAAAGGGATCTTGGCTAGTCTCATGGTCCACATTCCCAACATAATACACGAAGAACAAAACAAAATATCTACACACTAAGAACTAACAAATTGAATATAAGCATTAGAGAAATTTTGAGGTCTAACATGGGCCTCCTAAAGAATATTATAAAATAATAGTGGAAATAATCAAATAAGATTAGATTACATCATCAAATTTTAGAGGGAAAAAAGAAAAAAACTACTTTTTCAACTCATATTTTCAACTTATCTCACTACAGTTTTACTCAAATTTCGTGTGGGAGCTCTCGTTAGATGCGGAGCTTAGTTCCTCATCCAACAAGTACCCAAGTTGCATACTTTCGATGGACCTTGCTACATGAAAAATGAGAAATACATGAAAAAGCATGATAGCCCTTATTATTTGTTATAACGTTTATTTATATGTGATCTAGGAAGTCAAATTTCTCTCTCTAGGCCTGTTAGAGTCGGTCTAGTAGCCCTCCATCAGCGATCAAAGCTCTTTGCATTTGCATAAGTAGGTGTCTCATCAGTGTCAATTTTTGCATTCCATTAGGCATGCCATAACCCTGATGGAGGAGCTGATGTCTTTGTCCCCCTCTTGGCATTGCTGGATCAAAGTCATTTCAGTCCTTAAATCTCTTTCAAGCTTTGTCTTGTCTTGTCTTGAGGTCAAATTCCTAGGTCTAGGGTTTTGGTCAAGTTTGTTTACAAGGTCATGTCTCTGAAGGTCAATAAGTGCTCAGCAAGCCAGAGGGATGATTTTAAAGGTGTTTCTTCGCAAATTTCTATCTTGTACAGTTAATTTTCACCTTGGATTTAAAAACTCTGTTTTTAAAGCCAAGGTCATTTTTCAAATTTTTGTAAAAGTGGTGAAATTTCAAAAGGCTTCTAAGGACAGCATGTAACCCTGGCTCCCTTGCCAAGATCCCTCAGATGCTATCCCTGCAAAAAGCATCAAATCAGTCAATTTCAGGACAAAGGAAACCAAGAAAAAGTTAAGTTTATAAAGTGTCAAGGAAAAACATTATAAAGTGGGTTTGGGCATGAAATTAATTCAAATAAGGTTATAAAAGCCCCAATCTCCCTCCATCGAGCCTCATTGTGCATCTAAGTCATTGAGCAAGTGCCTGCAAGAGAGATTGGGAGAAATTTGTGAGCTTGACAGGCGCGCGACCCGTCAGCAGCCTTCCAGCAGTGCAAAATTATAACGGGCGCGACCCGTCAGTGGCGCGCGACCCGTTGGGTGAGGCGCGCGACCCGTCAGTGACCTCTTTGTAAAACCGCCTGCAAATTCACCAAGGAGCCACAAATCGCCAAATTTCGTAAGGTAGGCCCTCAATCTTAAACAATTCTTGCTTGCCATGGTTAAAGGAAATCATGATTGCATTCTCAAAGGCCTTCATTTGCAAATGAAAAGCTCCACTTTGCTTTGGTTTAAAGTTGTCCAAATGGCAGTCCATGTCATCATTCATCTGAGTGTATCATGATTCAGAGGGTTGTCATCATCATATTAGGTTCCATTGGGTCATTTTACATCTTGTTCATGCTTCAGTTGTGCCTTTGCAAGGTCATTTCCCTCTCCTAGGGTTTTGAAAACCAATTTCTCTTGGACGGTCAAGTCATCGGCAAAACTTGTATCCAGATGTTCATACACCTTCCTCTATCCTTAAAATACCCTATCAAATGTTTCCCATCCCTTAGATCCGCCAAATTCCTCATTTTTGCACAAACCCTAGTTTCTAGCTACAACCTGACAATTTTCTAGGTTGGGCCTATGTTTTGCCCTTTTGGACCCCTTCCCCTCACTCAATCTCTGAAATTCCACTTTCCCCTGCTTCCTAACATCCCTCCCTACTTCCAAAAATTTCCCCAAGAATTTAGAAGCCCCCTATTCCCTTCATTTCGCTCCATTTCGACAAAATTCCTTGTTTCACACATCGGGACAAGTCGCACTCAAATGATGTTCCAGAGCAATAAAAGATGAATTTTGGAAAACTGAGAGAGGTTTTTGTCCACAACATGCCAAGGAAGAAAAACCTCCTTCACTTTTTGCACAGGTGTCATGGTTTTAAAGAAATGTCAAAATTTCAATCGCATGCAATAGCATGGCACTAAATAGCCTAGCCACAGCACAAATCCCAAGAAATTTTGAGCATTTTTGGTAAATTTTGGTTTTTTCAGGCAATTTACAGGTTTTCTCCATTAACGGGTCTCACCCCCCGCGCGACCCTTCATCCTGGCAACTCCATTTGACAAAAACTCAGCATTTCCAGATTTGTCATGCAAAGTTACACATGCTCATGGATGGACTTGAGATTTGGTGAAGTTTTGGGCCTCCAGAAAGTCAAAAAACTAGCAAAAATTGACTTTCTGCCACTTTTTTGAATTGCAGAAAGCAGTCTTGGGAGATTTGATTTTTGACAGGGCAAATGAACTCCAAATTCAAAAATTCCAGTTGGGTTGGAAAGTAGACTCACATACCTTTCCAACAAGCCTACTCTTGCCCAATTTGGACACCGGGAAGTGCCCCAAAAGTGGCTCCAAAGGCGCGCGACCCGTCAGGCAGATTTTTCCAAAATGCACTGTACAGCTCAGAAAAGCACAGTTTGACTCAGTTTGACTTTTTGGGGTGAATTATGATTCTCTTTGATGTAATTATTATACTTTTAAGACACGTTTACTCTTATGTAACACTTCTAGAAGATTCATTCATGAAAAGGGTAAATATTAAATGAATGAATTGGTTTCCTAGCTTATAGAGGCAAGTTGTTTTGACTGCCTAGTTTGTAGTGCTTAGTTTAGAAGTGGTTGAAACAGCTCCTAGGATAGTGAGCTCGACCCCTAGAGGCAAGGGAAGAGGTTGGCTTGCCTATATTATGTATTTTCTCAATCATTTTCAGAGGTTGGAAGGTTGGACTCTTGAGGGAGAAGCTATCATTGTATTATTTCACTGTATCTCTGCAATTTTTGGCTAAGGAAGACCAGGGTTTTGTAGTCCTCTTTGGGATTCTTGTGGACTCATGTGTTGATGGTGTGTTTCTCAATGTTCTTGTAAGCTTGTTATGTGATTCATTTCCTTTCTTTTACTTCTGCACATTAAACAAATGAAGTGTTAAAGTAAGAATTCATGCTTTCCATGCTCTGCTTTTAAGTTTGTTTAATTTCAATGTTTTCTTCTGTCTAAAGAGAATTCAAAGTTATTGTTTGCTCTCTTTAGCTCTTCATCTTTCATTCCTGATCATCCACCTCAGTTAAAGGCATCAACGCTGTCTCCTACCTCGCCCCAAGGAACCCCCTGCAGAAACTGTGTCTAATCCCCACACCCAAAATTGCCCTCTCCTCAATTTGCCACCAAAAACCCAAAAAACCCCAAATCAAACTCTTTGATCAGTTTACTAGCCTAATATCAGTGTTACCTTATTGGTCATCTCATCTATTGAAGATTTTACGAGATAGACCGGAGAAAGCCTTCTCCTGCCCCGTAGGGCTAGCTACGAGGCTAAATGGTTTGATGTTGCCTTGAGGTTTACCTTTCTCAGCCTGAGGTGAAATTTCAAGCGCTAACAAGGCCAACTTGTACTTTTCAAGTTGACTTGGACAAGCATTAAAAATAATATTTTTCCATGTGCAAATTTAATTTTTTCAAGTGCAAGAGGGGTCTCCTTAGGGTTTGTTGGGATTGTCCAATGGGGAAATTGTTCCCTCGACTGCCAATTTTCAACATGATGATGGTCATGTTCGATGTTATTCATACTTAACACTTGTCATCATTTCCCTCGTTTTATTATCCCATCTTTTGATTGGCTATTGTTAGTCATTCATGCTAGTTCCATGTTGACATTGTCCTATGAGGAGTTGGAAATAGTTGAGGTCAAAGCAGTTGTAAGAAAAGAAAAAGAATAAGACAAATATCAAAATGCAAAAGAATGGTAAGGGATGTGCAGTAATCAAAAGTCAACTATAGCTTAAGCTCTTCCTCCTCTCACACAGCCACTCATCCCTTAGAGTATCCATTCATATCACGTCTATTCAAGTAAAAGGGACTCTCAATGAACATCCCAACCCCGATGAAGTGATAAACTGCACATCGCTAAAGGGGAACTATATCATCATTATTACTTGATAAATCAGTGAAGCTTGTTAAAAAAGCCATATCAAAAGAAGAAAAAGACAAACACGGGTACTTGGAAAAACAGAGACGAGGGAAGGAAATTCAAGCAACTAAGTGCTCCCTCTACAAAGGTGCTCATGGACAATGGTTTTACATAACCTAGTATATGACTATGACACCTTTCATGAAGTAAAACCCAAACCATAACACCTATTACTTGTACCTATTATTTGAAAGGGTCAACCTAAGAATTGTTCATTCCCTTAGGGTGGAAGCACCTGATAGGGTCATGTGATAACCCTCCCATATCTAAGTATGGTAACCTATGCACAATCATAAGCTAGTAAGACATTTCAAAATGATACTTGTGTTAGGTACTTTGATTGCTTTAACATTGAATATGGTCCACCTTGATGCCCTTATGGTTCTTTTAACCACACATGATGTTGATTTCACATGATTCCTTGAATATGTTATAGATGATTCTTCTAGGTGCAACCAAGATCTCTTGAGAGATAACATGATACTCCTCCAACTCTTCATAGTGATGTCCAGCCACTTTGATGATGATGTAGATCATCTTAACAGAGAACGTTGGGCACCTTTTGAGGGACGTCGACCTTGGGAGTGACTTGGCACATTTGATGAGACCTTCCCTAAGCCTTAAAACCTTACACATTGGGGATAGAAGCTAGGACATTTCTTGGAGTTTTGGTGTGCCCAAGAGATGACAGGACACCCTTAAGCTAGCATTATACGTTTCTTCTAGATGTTTCTCTTCTCCTGGTGATAATTAAGGGTGATGATGACATGGTATCCTTTCGAAAGGGATTTCACACCTTACACAATAATGACATCATGCGAGGTCCTTTCGAAAGGGATTTCACACCTTACACAATAATGACATCATGCTCTTGCATGATGTCACCCTTATGATGCATTTGATGATGAATGCAAGCTTTCTATAGGATGATGTTGGTCTTGCAAGGGCTTTCTTTAGTGAAGAGCCACCATTTTGATGAGGAGACCTGACATTTCGGATGAGACAGACATTTTGATACCAAATTCTTCTTCAATCCCGACACATACATCACATCATGGAGCAAAACGGATTCCCAAGAATCCAAATAAAATTTGACGGAACCAAAACCTTTAACGGGATGAGTAGAGTTGTCTCCAACAATAATTTTCAAATTTGACTCCCTCTCTACCAAATTAGAGAGAACTTCATGATGAGTGGCCCCACTATCAACCAACCAACTATCCCACGAATCCAGAGAAGAACTAGTGAGCGTAGAAATAAGAATATATTCAGATTGATTTGGAATATTATTTTCATACTTGGAGTATCTTGACTTCTTTTGAGGACAATGATCTTCTTCATGAGCACTTGGAGCATCTCTTCTTCTTCTTTCATCTCTTCCATTGTGATCATTCCTTTGGTCATCTCTTCTTCTTCGATCATCAAATCTGTTGTTGTTTCTTCTAGTATCGTAGCATGGACCATTGTTCTTTTCGAGGCAATCTCGAGCATAGTGGCCTCTCTTATGACAACTGAAGCATTTAATGTGCAACGATTCCTTCAATCTTCCAAACCTTCTATTTGAATTTTGAGGATGAGGCCTTCTTGAATTTGATTGGCCTCCTTTTCCTTTCTTCTTCTTCTTGTCGTGAGTGATGAATGCAGTGGCCTCTCCTTCTTCATGCTTTTGTATCCTGCCTCTCAAGAGTCAAAACCATAATTGATTCTTCTTGAGTGAGCTTTCCAACAATCTCATCAGATGACGGAAAACTGCTTTTATTTCTTATAGTAGTAATGAAGGTTTCCCAAATAGGAGGGAGACCTCTAAGAGTAACAATCACCAATTCCCTGTCAGACACAGCTTCTCCAACTCTTTGCAATTGATCTCTAAGAAGAGATATCCTCATAATGTAGGATTGCACGAACTCTCCTTTGCTCATCTTCATATCTTTGAGTTGATCTTTCAAGGAGAGGATTTCATTCAAATTATTGACTTCATACATACTAGCTATCTTTTCATACATGTCCTTGGACTTCCTCAAATTTCCTGCATATGCAAGTAAATTATCTTGTAAACCATCAACTATAATTTGCTTTGCTCTTAACTCACCTTTCTTGTCCTTGTTCTTGGCGGCAATGGAAGCATTCTCCGAAGGCTTAGGTACTTTTCCTTGAATGAATTCCAAAACATCATTGTTATTAGCTATGATCTCCAACCTGATTTTCCATGTAGCAAAGTTAGATGAGTCACCCAATTTCTCATGCTCCTTGAAGAAAGAGGAAGACATCTTGATTTGATTAGATAGGCTCCTTCAACTTTCCAAAAATAATTGTTTCAATGTTTGTCTCCTTTTGGGCTTGTCCTTCACCTTAGCTCTAAAACCATGTTAAATTTCACACTACTCTGTGGTTTCAATTACTTTTAGCCCAATCCAATTCTTCAATTAGCAATCTTTTCAATAACAATTAATATTTCCAATCATCAACAGTAATTGAAGATAGAACAGTAAATGCAATGACAAAGGAGACAATCAACACATTAACAAGAGACACCAGATTTGGTCAAAGACCAAGGAAAAACTCCACAAGGGGGAAAACCCTTTGAAAATTCTTCTTATATTAGATTGCCATAAAATGTTCAGCAGAGAGTACAATGAGCCCAATACAAAATCATCCAACAAAATTAACCCAACAACATTTAGAAATATGTTCCCAGCATCAACCCAGATCAAAGTCAACTTGTCTTGTCTTCAGTTAACTGCAATCAACTGTCAAAATCCAACCCTAGAGCTCAACCGCACGAAGGAAGAACGGTGTGTGTGGCTGAGAGCTTCCAACTACGTCTGCAAGCCTACGATTACAGCAGAAAGTTGTCTTTGACAAGCCGCGGTTGTGACCCAAAACCCTAGAAACACGTGCAAGCTTCGAACCCTGTATTTTCGGACATATACGAACCACTTTCCTCAACCCAGCCTTAGACCTGTGCAAACCAATCAATGAAGAAGAAAAGAAGATGATGCTTGGTGATGTTCAAATGAGCTTGAGGTCACTTGTATTTATAAGCTTCCAACGATGACCAACTCCCTTTTAGGGTCAACCTGTCCAAATGTGCATATGTGGGCTTTTCTTCATAAGTACACTTTCCCTTGTCCAATTTGAGCCTTCAATAGTCAAAATTGGTCATGGTTGGAATTAGTCACTGGGCTGCTAAATTAACACCACAGAAGGCCACTAGGCCTCAGTGCGAGCTACCGAATGCCAAAATGCCTCATGAGTAACCTCAAACCGAGAAATCTCAAAAGCAATCCAAAGTTTTTCAAAAAAATGGAAATGCTTATGAATGATTGGTTAGGGATTGTTTTGAGTTTGCATAATCACAATGATACTTTTCCCTAAATCAAGTTAGTTCAATGGTAAAACATGGTTCAAACCATAGATTTCCTTAGTGCATATCTGAAAGCCCTAAATTTATCATGATGAAGACTAAGTTAGAAGATCCTTTTGTCTTGTGGTCTATAGATATTATATCTTTTTTATGCTTTGTGGCAACCTTCCTTGAAAAATGATTTGTCAAGAACTAAAGAGATGGAAATTAAAGAGTAGGAAATAAGAAGTATGATCCTAAAATCTGTGGAAGTATTAAAGTTGTGACAAGGGACCAAATAGTCTCACCAAGAGGGTAACTTCAGGAGGACCATAAAGAGGCCTCAATTTGACAATAGAGAGGTCGAGTTTATTACTTTTACTCAAGGCCAAACTTATCTTTATAAGTAAGTCGAATTAATTTAGGGGTTCAAACATATTACTTGACATCAGATCATGATAGATCAAGAGCCACTCATTCTTGCATGCCAAGAGCATATATTGTGTAGGAGGCCCAAATGTCTGAAAGACCGAATTCTTCATCGTTTTAGGAGGTCTATATTCATTTAGGATCATTAGTACCACTACCAAATGATCAAGGATACTTATTTCAAGGTCGTGGTGATATTCTGGTAGGACATATTTGTTGAAGAATCTAGGGCAGTTAGCATTAGTAAGATTCTTCTAGACTTGATAACAATTTGTGAAGTACTTTTACAATTTATCTTAGCTTGATCTTCTTCTTATTATTAGTGTGTGTGTTTACTTCATCAAACTGCTACCAAAAACAAAGAGACAAGAACTCAGGAAGTTGGCATTCTGGCAGGGCCAAAACCTCTTTCTCTTGGAGAGGAAAACCCACATGTAATTGTTCTTATATAGATTCCAATTGACGAACACCAAGACCATGACCCTTGACCTACTAGGCCACTCCAAGACCAAGACACCAATCCTCTTCTTTGTCACTGCTGAGATCATCATCATTGTTGTACCATTGAGGCCATCACTACTACATCATCGAGATCTCCATCACTGCTGCAACATCGAGATTATCACTGTTGTACCACCGAGATCCTTACTGTTGTATACTCATCGAGATCTTCATTTCAACAAAGAGATCTTAAATATATATATAGGAGAGTTGCACTTAGTTTTACCGAGATACTGATCTTCTCCATTGAGGTCATGACTATAGTTATACTAAGATCATACTTGCATCTATTATGACTTCTTCTGGACTATATACCGAGACAGAGTGTGTCTTCATGAGATCACTGCCTTATCACAATAATGTTGAGATTGTAAGGTTGCTTCAAAGGTCACTGTATAGATAGGCCTAGACAGTGAACACCGAGGAGATGAGGACTGTAGTTTTCTCACTGTAATTATTGCAGAGATATCCGTGATGCACCCTACTGTACCCATCGAAGTTCCTGAGCTTGAGGATAGGCCTCCGAGAATGTCATCCGAAATTCTTCCTGCAATTGTCCTGTACTTCCTGCACCTATACGAAATTCAGAGAGAATCTGAGTTTCTATTTTGTCTGTGGTAACCCTAGCTGCATATAAATAGTGGTTAGTCTCCCATATTTAGCCGATGTGTCAGTGTGAAGTGTTGTGTCTATTATTTGAGCTGACTTGTCATTAATATATATTTTGAAGCCGACTTGACTGTCTTTCACATCGTTTTGTTGGCAGTCTTCTTCTTTAGAGGATGGTGCTTGTCTTGGAGGGCTACTTCACACTAGGTTGACCCATTTACATTAAATAAATGCTCAAGAAGAGCTTTTTAACATGATTTTGACTCTTTGACTTTCCTAGACCTATGGAATGAGCAAGAAACTCATTCATATAATTTATAAAAATAATATTTCTTTTTCTTGACAAGTATAAAGATCAAAATTACATTGACAAACACTGAACCTAGTTACACTTTTCTGCAACAATATTTGGGACATTGAAAATTCCTTGTGAAGGTCGATTCATTTATGGGTTTGTCCCTGTAAAGGACAAACTATTACCACCATGATTATCTTAGAACCATGCTGAATTTTGTAGCTATTATCGGCCTTCATAATTTATATTTTGATTTCTAGAGTTTGTATGTCTAACATGTCTCGTTAGAACATTTTTGAATTATTTTGATAAGTTGTAGGTATCCCTCAAAAGGATTGGGTTAAGAGGGAGCCTTCACCATTTTACAAAAGATAAGTATTTTTTTCTTTGTATCATCTTTTCATGTTTGGTTTCCTCCTCACATCAAGACTTGTTTATATTGTATACTAATAACCTTTCTTTGTATATTTTCCTTGGTTAGGAAAGCTTGCTGAATGCTCAAGGGTTATGGAGGAGACTTCAAAGGATAGACTTGAAGCATGGTAGAAGTTCTATTGCAAAGGAAGCCCTTCAAGAATTGATGTCCTACAAGGTTTGTTAAGGAATAACTCAAAGGTATGTCTTAGAATATAAGCTTTGTTATAAAGTTCTCTTCATGTAAAAGGTATGATCATTCTTCTTTTAAAATTTGTTTTACATTACTGACATTGTTATGTCTAGGGTTTTGAATCACAAAGATTCTTGTTAGGGTGATTAATCATTACATTGAATCTACCCTCATGATATTATTTGATCATTCTTGTGTAACCCTAACCTTTAGGGTTCACTATAAAACCCTAGCCTCTTGTTGCTAAGGGTATGTCAATATTGATTATGAAACCCTAGTCTACTTAGGGTTGTTATTCTTTTGATGTTTAGGTTTTGGTATTATAGAAACCCTAGTTCTTTAGGGTTTACTGTTAATGTCTAAATTATGTATTGAATCCCTAGATCTTTAGGGTTTGATGAATTAGGGTGTATGAGCAAAACCCTTGCAGTATCTATAGTAAGATCCTAGGAATGAAACCCTAGGTGTATATTCGTCTGATCAAAACCCTAGCCTAGAGAAAAATTATTGTTTGTCTAACTTTGATGTATTGGTGTTTGTGTCCTAGGTTTACCTAGTAGGTATGAATGTTGACATGGGATGCTGGTACATAAAATCCTAGATATGTATATGCTAGTATGCTAACCTAATTGTTGATATTTTATGAATTCTAGGGTTTGTAAAGCCCTAGTAGAGATTGATATTCTAGGATATAATGATATTGTTTTCCGATATGATTTAGTTTTGATGATAAAATCTAGGGTTTGCAACAAACCCTAGTAGAGTCTAAAATTGTTGAAACCTTAGATGTATAGTAGGATTGTTATTTGATTGAATTGCTAATATCTAAGGCTTTGTGTCTAAGGGTTTGTGACAAAACCCTAGCAAGAGGTTGAAGTCTAGTATGTGTCTCTTGCTGATTATGAACCTAACTAGGTTTAGGTATTTAATATTTGATTGTTTTGATGCCTCCATTATATTGACATAATTTTGATATAGTTAACTTCATGCTTCTGTATATGTATTTTGGTTGTACTTGCTATTAAAGTTTTTGCAAGTACATAATCTTCAAGATAATGAAGATGTTCGTATAAGCATGATAAAGGAAGCTATAAGAATGATGATGATCAAGGTGACATTGATGCCATAAGAAATAAATAAAGCCTTGAAAGGATGAAGTTTCTCCAATATCATGAAACTGTTGATTTCCCTAAATTAAGAGGGAGTTTGGATAGAAGAAAGGGTATATCTCCCCAGTTGAGAGGGAGGGCATATTATGACAATGAGTACCGTAAAGTAATAATGGAATCAAATGAATGAAAGTATTACAGATAAACGTTCGTGATTAAAGAAGACCTGAGAAGTATTGAGGATATATTTGGCGTCGTTGAAGAAGTGAAAGAAGAAAGTTTCCGACAAGATCTATTTGGATAACTTAATGATGATATTAGCAGCATCTGAATGATTGAGGACCCCGAAGGTTTGTATTTACTTGTATATATATTTGAAAGTTTATCACTGATTGGGGTTTGTGTTTGTACAGATAGATCTCTCCATAAGAAGAATGAACACTTTGGAAGCATGCTTGGACAAATGGATATATCTGGTTTAGTTTATAAGGAGAGGTGAAGCATCTAATGGCAAGATGCTTGGGAGGACATCTGGTTGGCCTGTGTGTTGATGCCTAGATCCCGAAGAGGTAGGGTCGCATTGGTCATGGAGCTTCGACCTTGGATATGCACCTAGATCCCTAGGTTGATGGTTAGCAAGCCTGATGGTACCTAAGTCGTTGAAAGCTTGAATCTATCTAAGTCTCACCCGGATAGATTACCCTGGTTAGGTATCTAGTCTGCA
This sequence comes from Pinus tabuliformis, assembly GCA_031772625.1. Taxonomy (NCBI): domain Eukaryota; kingdom Viridiplantae; phylum Streptophyta; class Pinopsida; order Pinales; family Pinaceae; genus Pinus; species Pinus tabuliformis. Next base: position 329,531,941 of record CM062808.1, read on the forward strand.
ACACTGAGTGTGCTAGAACTCTTCATAGTTCCTTTTTGAGAACTTCCATGTACCTCTATATATATGTAATTATGAATACCTCCCAAGTTAAGAGGGAGTGTTGAAGAATGTAACTAGTGTCGGTCTTCATAATTATTTGAGTCATGATGTAATGTATTTGTCAAAAGAAAGAAAAAGAAATTGACTTATTAAAGCATGGGTTTTATGCTTGGGTCAATTGTTTTTAGGTCAAAGTCTCCATTGAAGACTTCTAGGGTTTATGTCAAGTGTCCTTGTCCATGTCATAATGTAAAAGACCCTTCTTGGGCTTTATTGTCAAGAAAGATATTTATTTAATTGCAAAATAGGTCAATTAGGCCTCCTCCACCAAGTCGGCCACAAGAAAGGACAAGTCGGTCTCAACAAGGGAATTCAACCTCACAAACTCACTATATATTGGAGCAACTCGACTCATTTGGAAGCACATCTCTCACAAGTTCAAATTGCAGTAGCTGGAAGCAGAAAAAGTGCGAAGTTCAAGAAGGAAGTTGGAATCGAAGTTTTTGGGTCTCTCTCCCTCTCTCTCTCTCATGTGCAATGAAATTCTGAAACTAGATTAAAGTTGTGAAACTGCATCGAAGTTGTCAAGTTGCATCAAAGTTGTGAAGCTACATCAAGGTCGAAGTTGTGAAGTTGCATCGAAGATGTGAAACTACATCAAGGTCAAAGTTGTGAAGTTTCATCGAAACTGTGAAGTTGCATCGAAGTTGTGAAGCTACATCAAGGTCGAAGCTGTGAAGCTACTAGGCTAAAGCTACTGAAGTTGCTAGATAGAAACGACAGTCCTAAAGCTGCATCAAAGTTCTAAAGTTGGGGGTCGAAATTTTGGGTTGAAGCTACATTTGAGAAGTTGGCACTTGGTAACTTTGGAAGAGATCATCTATCAGAAGGAAGAATTGACTTGCTGGAGGAGTAAGGTCTTGTGGTCTAGGGTCTTGGTTTATCTCAATTTGAATCCACTAAAGGAAGAGTTTTGAATGGGTTTTCCCCTATAAAGGGGTTTTAGCTAGGTTGCACGAAACGGATACGAGTTTCCGAAACGGGAAGCGATACGAAACGCGACCTCCCCAAATTTTGGAAACGGGGAAACGCGAATCTATATATATATATATATATATATATATATATATTAAAAATATTTAAATATAAATATATATATATGTGTGTGTGTGTGTGTGTGTGTGCAATCATAAAGCATAAATGATACATTATAATTTATTATATTTAAACATTAAGATTTAATTTACATCACATTTACTCATGAATGATCACATAATGAAAATAAAAATATCGGAATATCCAAAAGCAACCTTTATTATATATCCAAATCTCAAAATCAGCCTTTATTTATATTAATATATGAGGCTGCTAGTGCAATAAAGACTATAAGGCTGCAAGAGAGAGATCCAAATCAGGATTTTCTGCATCCACATCCCATTCTTTAGAAGGACCACTGTTGTATTGGGAGTCTCCTCCTACATGGTCGAACAACCTTAGTGCTCTTGATTAAATACAAGTTTCATACCCTAGTACCCTACATGCTCTTGATTATTGGGAGTTTCCCCTGCATAGAGGGCTTGGTTCTCTTGATTAAATACAAGTTCCATACCCTAGTACATGATAAAATCCAATGGAAACATTGCAATCCCCCTAATCCTGAAATCCTGAAAAACATACAAGTCTGCGGGATTTTGAGTGAGATCTAAAATTCTACTTTCTCCATATGAAATCCAATGAGGGCGAAACCACTCTCAAACATCCTGAGTCATTTCATGGTAATGTTAAAAATTTAAGTAAAAGGATGAAAATGAAAAATAAAGGAGAATATCACTTTTACTTTAAGAATTTAGCATTACCATGAACTGCATATGCCTCAAACTTCTTGATGAACTGCATATCAACACTAGGGCAAAAATTCATTTTTATAACTTTAGACACGCATCTAGAAGCAACTAGAAATCACTAGCATACCCTAAAAATAAATTAAAAAACAAATCAAAAAAAAAACACAAGTAAATGCTGAAACGTGGGTCATAAGGCCGTGAAACGCATTTCCAGCCGTACTGGCCACGTTTCAGTTTCGCGAAACGTGGCAGTACGGCCGGAAACGCGTTTCACAGCCGTACCAAACGTGTTTCACTGTTCCGTACCAGTTTCCGTACGGAAACGTACCCCTGCCCCACGTTTCTTGCAACATAGGGTTTTCGCCCTAGCTGAGTGCCTACATCTAGTGTCCTTGATATTCACGTTTTTACTTTGATAATTGCTTGACGAGAAGAAGATAAAAGAAGAATATAAAGAAGTTAATAAGAACATAAGAATATCACGAGTAATTATCAATATAAGAAAATATTTCTACCTTTCCCATTTTCTAACATGTTCTACGCAACAGCGCTGAGTTCCTGAGCATATTCCAGGAGGCTAACACTTGGCCTAGGCAAATCAGAGAGGATCGAAGTTGAAGGGCAGAAGTTTGACCTGACAAGAGGGCTACTTGACCAAGATTGACCATAGCATTGTTGGTCAATTTGACCTCATAGTTGACTAGCTGCATTATGTGTAACTCTTGTTGAACTAAAGAATTTCTCTAAGAAAAAAGTTGTTGGGTTTTCCGAGGGTAAATCTTGTGTTCTTTTGCATTGTGATCTCTATTGTCCTTGTGCTTTTATGGTTGAATTTCATTAGTGTAATTGCTTAATGATAAACTAAAATTGTTAAAAGAAGATCTACATCATTAAAAGTAATTATCAGTATTTCAAAAATATGTGCTTGTAATTCATTTGAAAAATCAACACGGTATCAGAGCTTTGGTGAAGTCTAATTATTTATCTATGAAGTCTATGAACAAATTGGAAGGAGCTACAAACTTTAGGGCTTGGAAGACAAGGATTGACCTTATTCTTGCAAAGAATGATCTCTTAGGTATTATCAAAGGTAAGGTTACTAAACCAACAGATAATTATTCAGATGATGAAGGGAAAAGAAAATATGAAAAGGATGACATCATAGCTAGAAGCGCCATTGTGGAGTCTATGAGAGATCACTCGATTCCTTATGTTGCAAATCTTGAATCTTCAAAGCAGATGGATGATGCACTAGTTAGATTATACACTATCAACAACATTAGTCAAGAAATAAGCTCAAAGAATGAGCTTCGTGATGTTAGAATGATAAGAAATGATACTATAGCCTCATATTTCATGAGGATCTATCAATTAAGAGTTCAACTTCAAGCAATTGATGAAATCATTTTTGAAAGAGAACTAGTGATTACAGTACCTAATGGTTTACTTGACTCATGGGACTCTTTTGCATTGGGTATACATGATAGAAAAGAAGCTCCAAAGTTTGAAGAACTATGGACTTCATGTACTCAAAAAGAATCTAGGCTCAGATCAAAAGGAAAGATTCAAAGATCCAAAGAAGGAGACTCTCAAGAATATGCGCCATGTTTTAAGACGAATGGAGGAAGAAAGAAGTTTGGATTCCAAAGAAGAAATTAAGGAAAAAGACTTGAAGGAAGAAGATCTCCTCCTCAAGGAAAGAGAGATATGTCAAAATTTCAATGCCATCATTGTCACAAATTTGGTCAATATAGACAAGATTGTCCTGAAAGATCAAATGATAAAAAGAGAAAGGGAAAGCAACATGCCACCACAACAGACATCGATGAACTTCCAAAGAAACCTGAGAATGAAGATTCATGTAACAAAGACTTCTTCTATTTTTCTGCTCTTACAAGTTCTATTGCAGATAGCGATGATTTGTGGCTAGTAGATAGTGGTGCCTAAAGACACATGACAAGAGATCGTGACAACCTCACAAGTCTAATGGAAGGAAGATTATCTCAAATGGTAGGGCTCATTGACAACAACAGTTATGAAATCAAAGGCATTGGGAAAACATCCATTGAGCTGGAATCGGGTGAAAACGTTCTTCTTAGCCACATAATATATGTATCAGGTTTGAAAAAGAATTTGATTTCCATTTCATGCTTGGAAGATAAGAGAGTGTTGACAGTGTTGGACCCACCAACATTCAGGGGATCTCCCCGATATGAAGTCCTAATTAGACCTCACACCGTTTGGTGTAGGAGTCCCATCCGGAATACAGCCCGGTTACCGATGCAGTGGATTTTAATGATATGTCTTGGCTGCAATAACGCATAGAGTGATGTATAGTGACTTTGGTGAGAACAAGTGTGTGACCCTGCGGAGAGTCAAGTGCGATGCATGAAAGTTTTGCCATGCGGAAGGGAAAATAAGTGAGCCCCTTAAAAGCCTGTAATAGTACGTAGCTTGAAAGGAACACACGAGTATAATGGCATCACAAGGTAATATGTGAAATAGTTCACAAATTAACAGTGATGAATTAATACAACAACACGCATTCAACAAGATTTGTACCAATGCAAACGAAATAGTTCATAAGCAATGTTGCATGAAGCGAGGACGAAACGGGAACGTTTTTTGGAAGCGGGGACGCGAAAGCGTCATTTTCCAAAAATCTAGGAAGTGAAGCGTCTGCGGAAGCGTCTACTATATATATATATATTATATTTTTTTTGCATTTATATTCAAAACTTGCGTCTGCTATATTTATATTTTTTTGCTATATATATCTTTTTTATATTTTTTTTGCATTATTTTATAATTTTTTTCGGAAGCTTGATGCTTCGTACAGCCGAAGCACCATCCGAAACGCGTTTTAGAAAAACCGAAACGCGTTTCAGGCACACGCTTCCTGAAATTTCCAGGAAGCGTGTTTATCAGCCCAAAACATGTTTTGTACGGCGCTTCCCCCACGCATCCGTACGGATCGCGGATCAGGGTTTTGATCCCGGTGGGGGGGGGGGGGATGTTTCCTGCAAAACTATTCATAAGCATAAGCGTAAGTTAAATAACATACATTGCAAACATAACAAGAACAGTCCTACTATATTTACAACATATGCATGAAAATGTGTCATCTCTGATCTTTTATTAAGTGAAAGTTTCAAATTTCAATCATACATACACCATTGACGGACCACTAGCCCCATTAGTGGAACGTGAAGTGAACATCACCTGCGCCTCCAAAGAAATATATTGCCCCTATGCTACGAAGAAGCCAAAGCTCTCAAAAACTCCCAAGCTCCCGACTCTAAGCCTAAGCCTAAGCCTAGCCAAAATCTTGGCTCCCCAAAAGCCCTTTACATGAGTTATGAGGTTCTATTTATAACAAGAGGGGGTGACTCTTCAACTCCCCTTTGTGACTTTTGGACTTCCCTCATGACTCTTCAACTTCTTTACAAAATAACTCATTACATTACATCATGACTCTTCACATTCCAATATTGACACTTGGAATTCCACTTACAAATTAATTACAAATAATATTACAATTTACACTTGTACCCATATAAGACAAAATAGGGTAGAGCCAACTAGACAACCTAATAAGAAAAAACACTATCATGCTTGAGTTTGGGAAAACTCAAGCTCAGCAACTTCCACTTGATGTCTTTCAGTCACATATCAGTGCCAAGCTTGGCATTGTGCAATGACATCCCCAAACTGTGCGACAATGTCTGGCTGGAAGCGAACTCTAGCCTCCATGGCATCCGGATACAATGATTTGAAACCAGTTTCAACTTCCTTCTAAATCATGAGCAACATTGTCCTCACTTGGACAGGGCCACCGATATAGTTCTGCAGATTTTGTCTATTCACCTCCAAATCTTCCTTGGTGGCAATCTTTCTAAGTTGCTCTAAGTATTCTTCAATCTCCTTTCTAACCTAGTTCTTGGGTTTGGCTTCAATGAGCAAGCCAACTGATGGGATCCTGTGGGACTTCACCAAGAAATCCAGACTGTTGTATAACCGTGCATACAAGGCCTAAATGTTACCAATGAATGAGGTGAGTTGTTTGTTGTTCTAGATCAGCATCCGCACTCTTGCTTTCTCCAGCTCTGCCTGTTGCTTCATTTTCTTACCCAAGTCAAGCAGTGCCCCTTTGTATCGCATTGACCATTCATGCACGGTAGCGATTGCATCTTGCACATTCCTAAGAGTTTTGACAAAATCTTTACACTGTTGCTACAAGCCATGCACGTGGACAACTGCCTTATGCACGGTAACAAGCTCCTCATAGATATTTTGCATGGTCTCTCCAAGTGTCGATACTTCACTATCGCTACCTTCATTTCCTCCAGATGGACCTCTACAGAAGCTGCATTCTAAGCTGTTGCGCGGAGTTGTTCAACCCTTGCTTGGCAGCCTACAAGTTCTTTGCCAATTCCTTATTCTCGGCCGTCCAAAACTCAGAATTTGACTTTGCTCCACCTGCGAAGGCCAAGTTGGTTGTGGCAATGGCATTGGGATTCTTCTTGTTGTCAGCCACAATCACCTTTCTCTCATAAAAGCAGGAGATACGAGGTCATTCGGAAAATGCTTCTTATGCGTTTGTACAATCTTCTTTCGAAGTTCATCGTACGACAGATTGTACATGTCCATAACCGGATCGTCATCAAGAGGAACAAATTTCCCTTCCTCACCTGGAGCTGACTCTACTACAAGAGGTGGTGGAGACTGAACGATGACTTGTTGTGTGTTTGGCATCAGGTCAACATCTTGATTTTGCGGCTCTGGTTCCTCCTCCATGTCTATGATCTCTATCAACTGTTCAACCTGTTAAGCAAGCTCCATGTCTTGCATTTGTCCACCCTCCTCCTCTGCTGGTTGTCAGCTTTGTTCTTGCTCTTCAACTTACTTCCGTGTTGTTTCTTCTGCTATTGTTCTTCGCCTCTCTTCTTCTTCCTGATTCTGCTTCTCTTCTTGTTCTTTCTTCTACTTTTCTTCCTCCAATCTCCTCTATTATTCTCTCTTCCTTTGTTCTGCTCTTTGCATCCTCTATTTCCTCTTTGCCTTTGCTGCTAAAGCTGCTTTCATAATAGCTGGATCTGCTTTCATCTTGCGGCTTCGTTCTCCCCCTGGACTATAAGCAACCTTTCTCTTTCCCTTATCCTACGCGGGGTTGCTCCCTTCTACTGGCACTGCTTCCAGAGTAGCTTCCTTCTGTGGAGTCACCTGTGAAGTTCCTGCAAAATTGACCAGCTCGTGGGACTTGGAGGCATTATAGAAATTCTTCCATGGATCCTCCTCCTGCCAGTGAAATGTCTTGCTAAGCCACTGGAAGTGAATTCTCGCATAGTGGTCTTTGCAAATACCACGGGGATTGTATGGATTAAATTCTCGAGTATCGAATGCAAACTTTTCTATCGTCTTTCCTTCAGTATCTACGACCTTCAGGTTCTTTATCTCGTACAATCTAATTTGCATAGGAAGAGTTGGCCAAGGTGCTTTCTTCTTCCTGTGCAAAGTTGTTGATAACCCTGTGGAGAGATGATATGAAACTTCTTGCATGACAAGCTTATCGATGGCATACCTTGGCAAAAGATGTGGCGAATTCTGACTATCGAACACTCTAAGGAAGGTGCCATCCAGTGAGGCAAACCAATCTGCGATCTCTGATACTACTTCCATTGCCCCACGTGACATGCAAGGTGGTTCTTCCTCAAAGATCATCTTGTATAGCGGAATGAGGAAGTGGTCAGTTAGCTTCTCCATTACTCCTCGATGGTTGCAATCCGAGAGCAGTTTGCAATGAATGTGCATGGCAGGGTCTCGAGGTGTCCAAGTCCAGTTCATGCCAGGGAATGCATTATGTGCGCAGATTGCATCCAGTAAATATGCAGACATATAAAATCTCGCTTGCCCGCCCTTGGGAGGATTCAAGGTGTTACCTACATGGATACTTAACTGTCGAGCCAACAAGTCTAACCAGTTGAATGGCTTCCCCTCATTCACAACTTGGTTCAATAAGATTGCCCACCCTTCAGGAAAGGTCTCCGTGCTCTGTTGACCGTAGATTTTGCAAGCTAAGATGATCAACAACTCATAGGCCTTCATGAGAGACTTTGTCTTATAAGTATTGGTGGGTGGTTGTCAAAACTTCGATGGCTCTTTCACCCAACTTTTAACAACATCTTTCGTGCCCACATAGTTGTTGGTGGCATAAAAGTTTAAATCCATGAGTGTTTCTAGCTCGAGCAAATGGTACATATGCCGATAATCTGGTGCTAGAAAAGTAGCAAGCTTTCGTCTACTGTAAGATCTTATTCATTTTCCACATACAGTTGAGTGTCTGATATTCTAGCAAGTTTACTGGTGTATTCTCAACTACTTCCCATGTACTGCTTTTCGTGGTATCTTTTTAGGCAGCTCTCCCGGGTGCCATGGTAACAGTGACTACTAGAGATAAGTGCTCAACAACTGTGATACCTGCGAGAGGGAAAAGGCACTCATGGCAAGAATAAATTAGCTTTTGCAAATCCACTTTAAAAGCAAGATCAAGCAGCAAACCAGTGAACTAATGAGAGAGATTGCACAATTTTCATGAGCAAGGGAGGGAGATTGGCTGAGGGAACAGCGCATTGCGCATTCTCAGCAGCTAGTGAGGCAGCTTGAGGCTTGAGACTGTACAATGCGCAGTTCAGCCTAGGTAGTGACAAGGAGAGACTGTGCATTGCTCAGTCTTAGTGGCCAAGGTGGTAGGACTAAACCCTGGGAATACGCAATGCGCAGTTGGGCCAATCTATACTACACATTGCGCAGTCTCAGAGGCCAAACTCTCAGCGTGAGCCTTGGACTTGAGTAATGCCCAATTGGGCAAGGCAGTGCATGGCCAAGTGAAGTGCAAATTTGCTCGGTGAGGGTGTAGGAAACCAATAGATCTAAGTGATAATGCAAGTTAAAGTATGGATCTAACTAAGTATGGATAGATCAATGTGAATCAAGTGCAAAAACTCAACAAACAAAAGGAAAAACAAATATGCAAGGAGAGTCACTGAAACGGCGATCACTAGTGTGTAAAAACAAGAAAACTGATGCGACACTTATGAAAGGTGAACGACAAACTGAATCAACACTTCTACAAGCTAATATGAGTTAAAATGCCAGCAACCATGAAGAGAAACAAGCAAAACAACACTCATAGAAGTGAAATAACAAAAAGCGACAGAAAAAACAGCAAAAGACAACAAAAGCAAAACTCACCCGGAAAAGTGACACAAACTCCACCGAAGGCTCCTTGATCTCCTTGGGAATGCTAGAGCTCTAAGATCGAATGTACAAATGAGCTCTAGAGGCGTCAATTAAATAGATTTGGGTGGATTGGGGTTTATGACGCGCATGCCTAAAATCAAGGAAAAAGCAACACTTGGCGGAAATTTATAAAAATAGGGATTGGGCCACCTTCGAGAAACCAATGATGAATCCCTATTTTGTAGGGATTGCTTTTTCACTTTTTGCTCTTTGTTTTTTTTTGTTTTTTGGGAAACTTTTCATGCACACTGCCAAGGAAGATTGCACAATTCTGGAGAACTGGGCAACTTCCCGGCTCAATGCATTTCACAGTTTCTAAGATCAAGGAATGGATTGTGCATTTTCTGAGCTTAGTGTTGGGTTGCCATCCATGACTACACAATTCTCAAGCTCAAGGCTAAGCTGCCATTCTAGATTGTGCAGTTTCCATCATCAAGGCTAGCTTGCCTTCCAAGATTGCACAGTTTCTGGAGGCAAGCCTAGGACTGCTGCAAGGTCAAGTCAGAAGGTTAGCTTGTGACTCAAAAAGATCATATAATTATGAAAACAAGCAAACACAAGCACAGATGAAAAGAATAAATCTTAATCAAATCATGAATACTTGACGACAGTAAAAGATAAGCTCTTGTGGACAGAAGGGAAGGCTCCAAAATCAAAGCATAAGCAAAATTTTGGAGGGTAGTTGTAGCAGCTACAACACTTGGCGACACACTGGTAGAACTCCAACTGTCTGTATGGGTCTTGTCTCATGCAAAATAGGTCTAACTCTTTAGGAAGTATTGCAATCATCAATGCATTTAAAGACAAGTATGGGGATAAGAGGCAAGGAAGATATTTGCTTAAAGTTATCAACACCATTAAGAAGAATGAAAATGAGACGGTTGAGAAATTCAATAAAAGGTTCAATGGCATTATCAAGGAAATGCATCAAGACTACAAGCCAACTAAGAAATCTTTGTTAGAACAGTATCTCGATGCATTTGTTGTTGATACCTCTTATGAGTTAAAACGGTCTAAGCCAAATAATCTAGTTGTTGCTCAAGCCTTAGTTAAGGAATTAGAAAAGGATAAAAAAGCATCAAAAAAGTTTGAAATTCCTAGCTTTGAAAGAGGTCTAATTAAAAGCTAAGGAAAAAGAGGTAAAAGAAGTAGAGCATGATCCAATTAAAGAATTAACTCAAATGATCAAGCAAATGAGAATTGAGCATGTTAAAGATTTGAATGCCATGCAAGCTAGGCTAATCCAAATGGAAAAAAATCAGGCTTAGAATATGCAGCCTAGAAATAATAATAACAGAAGTAATGCTTGGCCTCCAAATGAGAAGAAACCTCCTGATCCACCTGAATCTACAAATATCGTTTCTCAACCTTTGTCTTTTTGTAGACCCTGCCAAAGTTTCCATAATGAAGAGCCTTGTGTTGTTGCAAAAGGTATATTGAATGGCGATTACATGACAACAAAGGATCAAATTAATATGTTTGGGAAGGAGTATCCCTTCCTTTTAGAGGATTGCATAGAGGTTATTGAGAATAGTCATAATGTTAAGACCCTCATCCCTTCTAGTATTAACAAAGTTGAAAATGAGAAAGAGCCCTTGCCTGAAAAACAACCATCTCAAGAACAGGTTTTTGGAAATACAAAGAAAGATGCTTCTAATCTGAATTTGAATATCGATTTAGGAAAGTGGATCAATAATGCAAAAATCTCTTCTCCCATCTCTGAGGTTGTCAAGATCACTTCTCAAAATTCTAAAATCTTGGAAACTATCAAGGCTCCTTAGATAGAAGATCCCAGGGATGAGCATCAATCTCCTCTCTCATTTACAACGTAGTGGGTTTGTTCAAATTGAGAGAATTTTAGAAGAACTGTCTTGTCCCCAAGAGCCTCAGCATAAGCTCATTATGAAACAATCCAGCATGGGAAATTATCTTGTATTTTTCAATTTTATAACCCCGCTAGAGCATAAGGTTTAATCAAAAAATCAAATTTGGTACATGAATTTTGATGGTGCTAGCTCTAAGCATTGAAAGGGGGCTGGGATTGTTTTGGTATCCCCTTTGGGACATGTGTTTAAGTTTGCCTTCTGATTGGAATTTGAAGCTACTAATAAGGTGGCTAAGTATGAAGCCTTACTAAAGGGTCTTGAGTTAGCCAGGGACCTCAAGATAAAATAGCTTAATGTCCAAGGGGATTCTGACCTTATCATTAAGAAAGTCAAGGGCAAATTTTCATACGAAAATGATAGACTCAAGAAATACCGAAATGTTGTATGGGATACAGTTGAGTTGTTTGATGCCTTTGACCTTCAAGCTATTCCTAGAGATCAAAACAATCAAGCCAATGACATTGTTGTAGCCACATCTACTTTCCAAATGTTTGATAACTTGATAGAGGATAAGGTCAAAATAGAGGTCATCATCAGACCAACAGTCTCAGATAATACTGAACACTGGAAAGTATTTGATGATGAAAAGAAAATTGTCCGTTTCCTTAATCATTTGGGAGAATTCGAAGATTTTCAGGCATTTGCTAAGGAAGAAGGGTCTAGTTCTAGTAGTAGTGATGTGACAAATCCTACCCTAGGAAACATTGTGCTATGGAACAGCTTTTTGATAGACACGATGCTACCAAGAAAAATGAAGAAAAGAAAATTGACCTTGGAGAATTTATCGAAGTAAATATTGGTTTCCCTGAAGATCCAAAAATTGTCAAAATAGGTAAAGGTACCTTCGAAGAAGAAGAGGAAAATCTGATTGATTTGCTCATTGAATACTGTGATGTCTTGGCTTTTTCATATGATGAACTGAAGGGCTACAGGAAAGACATTATGGAGCATACTATTCCCCTAAAAGATGAAGATGCTAAACCATTCAAGCAAAAGCTAAGGCAAATCAATCCCAAGTTAGCCCCTCTAGTTCAGATAGAATTGCAAAAGATGCTCGTTGTTGGTATCATTAGACAGACTTGACATTCATCCTAGTGTTCCAACTTGGTGATTGTCAGAAAAAAGAACGGTACAATTAGGCTTTGTGGCGACTTCAGAAATCTTAATCTGGCTTGCAAAAAAGACAATTATCCTTTGCCCAACATGGAGAATATGCTTCAAAGGATAACTGGTTTTGGTATGATGTCATTGTTGGATGGTTTCTCTGGTTATAATAAAATCTGGGTTAAAGAAGAAGACCGACATAAGACAACCTTCACCATGCCTTGGGGCACATTTGAATACCACAGAATGCCTTTTGGGCTAACAAATGCAAGGGCTAATCGGTAAAATTATTGAAATATATTAGGATGATCTCACCATTTTTTCAAAAGATGGTAAAGCTCATATAAATCATCTTAGACAGATTTTTGAGAGATGTCGAGAATTTGGTATATCCTTGAATCCTGCCAAATCTGTATTTGGGGTAACAGAAGGGAAATTATTGGGTCACATTATCTCCAAAGATGGTACCAAAATAGACCCTGAAAGGGTTGAGGCTATCCAGCTAATCCCATTACCACACAATATTAAGTCCCTTCTATCCTTCGTCGGGAAGATCAATTTCCTTAGGAGATTCATTCCAAATTACATGGAAATTGTTAAGCCCATACAATCTTTGTTGAAGAAAGATGCTAAATTTGTGTGGAAAGGTGAAGGTAAGGAGGCACTCCAAGATATTAAGGATGCTATAGCTATGGCTCCTGTCCTTGTCAGTGTGAATTATTCAAAGGAATTTATGATCTTTTCTTTTGCTTCTAAGGAAACTATAGCAGGTGTCTTGTTGTAGAAAAACAAAGAGGGTCATGAGCAACCGATAGCCTTTATGAGCAAATCCTTGTAGAATTCAAAGCTGAATTATAGCATCATGGAAAAGCAAGTCTATGCTTTAGCCAAATCCCTTGAGCATTTCAGGACATATGTGGGTTATTCTAAAGTCATTGCTTTTGTTCCACATTGTGCTGTCAAAGATATATTAACGCAAACTGATTGCTTAGGGACTCATAACAAATGGGTAACCATGATACATGAGTACGATCTGGAAATCAAGCCAACCAAGCTTGTTAAAGGCCAAGGATTGGCCCAAATGTTGACCGAGAGTAACGAAAAGACATTGGACCTAGTATGCCAGAATGATGTAGTTGAAGACTCTTTTTCTCCTGAGTTTCAGAGATTAGGAGAGATAGAGTGGTATAAGGATATTGCTTATTACCTGACAAATCTTACATGTCTTGACCATTTAGTAGCTCACAAAAGAAGATCCCTCAAGTTAAAGGCATCCAAGTATTGCATTTTAAAGGATGGCCTTGGATGGAGGAATCTGGATGGGATAATACTCAGATGTGTGGATGAAAATAAAGCGAAGAAACTTGTCACTGAGTTCCACATTAGGTTTTGTGGTGGTCATTTTGCAGCAAAAACCACTGCCCATAAGATCTTGCATGTTGGATATTATTGGCCCACTATCTTTGCGGAAGAGCGTAAGTTTGTCAGAAATTGTCAAGAATGCCAGCCTTTCACTGGAAAGGAAAAATTAGTCGCCTTGCCTCTACAACCACTTGTAGCTAAGGCCCCTTTTCAGCACTGGGGATTGGACTTCATTGGTAAATTCAATCAGAATTCTAGTAATGGTTATTAATGGATTTTGACTGCGGCGGATTACTTCACAAAATGTGTTGAGGCCATTCCCACTAAGCATGCCACCGAGAAGGTTGTCATGGATTTCATTGAAAATCAGGTCATTACTTGGTTTGGTGTCTTTGCTAAAATTACAAAAGACAACGCCAAGACTTTAGTTCTTCTGAGTTCTCATCTTTCTATTTCAAGTATGGTATTATTCTATCTCATTTTTCAAACTATTATCCCTAGGGTAATGGTCTTGCAGAAGAAAGCAACAAGAATATGATAACCATTATCAAGAAGATTGTGAGAGATAACAAGCGATCTTGCGACAGCGAGATTAAATATGCATTATGGGCTGACAGAATCGCAAAGAAGGCTATCGAAAAAAGTCCTTTTGAACTCATTTATCGTTTGGATGTGACTCTACCTGTTCATCTCAAGCTTCCAGCTTATCAACTTCTTCAGCACTTTATTGACAACAAGGATGCGATGTAACATGTTGAAGAAAAGGGTAACTAGGTTTAGTATTTGTCAATGTGATTTTGATCTTTGTACTTGTCAAGAAAAAGAATTATTATTTTTATAAATTATATGAATGAGTTTCTTGCTCATTCTATAGGTCTAGGAAAGTCAAAGAGTCAAAATTATATTGAAAAGCTCTTCTTGAGAATTTATGTAATGAACATGAGTCAACCTAGTGTCAAGCAGCCCTCCAAGACAAGCACCATCCTTCAAAGAAGAAGCCCGCAAACAAAATGATGAAGAGATCAGTTAAGTCAGCCTCAAAATATATCTACATGACACGTCGGCTCATATGTGGAGACACAACAATTCAAGGTGACACATCAGCGTATTTATAGAGACATAACAACTATAAATACCCCGTTGGGGTCACCACAGAAGCTAAGAATTTCGAACAAGTCTCTGTAACTGCGGAAGAGAACAGAACCTCGGCATACTCTGAAATCTTGATGATAAACAAAGTGACATCCTCGCATTCTTATCTGAAACCTTGAACAAGTAAAGTGACACAGATTTCAGACAGAGACACAGTCACTCAGGTTTTCGATGTAGAAGGATACCTATAGTTTCTCGAATGACACAGTGGCTCAAAATCTCGAGTGAGTACAGTGGTCAAGTGTTTCTCGGGTGATCACTATCTCGAAGTACAATACAGTATCAAAGCAGCACTACAGTATCTCGGTGCAAGGAGTGCACAGTTATTGAAGAAACAACAGTATCTCCGTGCAAGAAGTGCACAGTCATAGTCTCGATGAAGATCACATGACACTCTCTCTCAGCATCTGGACAATGATAATCATGATCTCAATGAAGACATTGTATCAAGTAATGATGATGATGATCTCAGTTGTAACGAAGAAAAGGACTGTGTCTTGGTCTTGGAATAGCTTAGTAAGTCAAGGGTCATGGTCTTGGTGTTCATCAATGAGAATCTATATAAGAAGAATTTTGTGTGGGTTTTCCTCTCCAAGAGGGAGAGGTTTTGGCGCTGGCAGAAATCCTACATCGTGTGTTCTTGTCTCTTCAATTTTGGTAACTATTTGAAGAATATAAGAAGACACACTCTAATAAGAACAAGTGAAGAATGTGATAAGAAGAAAAATTAAAAATACCTCACAAGTAGTTATTGTTGATTTGAGGTAGCATCAAATGTGCTCCAACCACGAAATTTGGTGGAGAGGTTGGGGCACATGAGATCTCCAATACCCAGAAAGGGTTGAGGCAGATTCTAAACAAATAAGGAGATATTAAAATAATTAATATTTTTAATGGAGTCCCTAAGTTTAGACTTAGGGAAAATAAAATATTAATGTGTATTAATATGAATTTGTGTTAGAATGGTCCAAAAGACATGGATCAAGCCAGATCTAATCTTAGCCGTTGATTAGGGACTTAATCTCGGCCGTTGAGATGTCAACAGGAAAAGTATAAGAGGAGGCTTGAGAGTCACTTGGGGAACACAGCAGATGATCATTCATTCTATTCTCTAGAGCGAGGTTTGCTAAGAGAGATAGAATCAGTGATCGGGAGAGCAACTGAGGGGCATTGAGTACAGAGAAACAGAGAAGGTAGAGATTGTGTCGAGAGAGCAGCGCAGCAGCCAAGGAGAGTGACACAGAGCCAGCAAGGGCTTACGCAGGGCCATGCAGAGGCAGCCAAGTGTTGCACAGAGCACCAGAGAGGCCAGCGTGTCTGACACAGAGGCCTAGAAAGTTGACGCAAGGCCTCCTGGCGTTGAAATAGACCAAGAAAGGTTGTCACAGGGCCAGCGTGAGATAGAGAGGGGCTGACGCAGTCCAAATTGGGCAGACGCTGGGGTTTCAGAGCAGTTTTGTTGCTAAGGAGCTGCCGGAAGGATTTTCTGAGTTTCAGCCAAGAGATTTCTCTCAAACTGTGAGGTGTAGCTGCCAAGGAAATTCTTTGTTGTGTAGGCCAATTTCAGCACTCAGATTGTACTCTGATATTGCTTAATAAGAAAACCTCAAATAGCTACACCGTTTTCCCGCATTGGGTTTTTCTGGGGACATTGGTCCAAAAATAATGGTGTCATGTGGTGTGTTTGTTCTTGTTTCTTTTAGTTGTTGATCTGTAATATGTTGAGCATGCACTGGTGTTTATTTTCAGTATTTACTTTGTAAATAACTTGTTAAAGAAAAATAACAAGTAGGTAGGAATAAATCAGAAAAAGTGCATGAAGGGTTTCTAAACTAAGTAAACTTAGAAACTTCAACATGGTATCAGAGCGTGATTGCAGATCACAGGAGGACTAAAAGACATCAGTCGAGCGGAGCAATAGCAGCAGAAAATAGCTGTCCCGAGGTGACAGAAGTTGTTTCTAGCAGCGCAGAAGCCAAGAAGTGTGACGCAGAGCCAGCCAGAGCCACGCAGAAGAAGCCAGGAGTTGTGCAGAGCCAGCGTGAGGCAGAAAGGGGCTGACACAGTTCACAAAGAGGCAGTTGCTGGAGTCTAGAAGGCTGCAGAAATATTGCAGAGTGTAGTTGGTGAGGTACTGTAGTCATAACAGTGCCTGAAAGAGGAGGTCCAGAGGAGTTGTTACCAAGGGTTTCTAGCCAAGGAACCTGGATCAACAATGCAGTTGCACAAGACGATCAGAATAGGGGGCATCTCGACAAGCAGTAGGATTTCCAGGAGGGAAATTAGGACTCAGAGGGAGTCCAAATGAGAACTTCTAGAAGGGAAGTAGAGACTTAGAGGAATCAAACAGAGAACTTCCAAGGGGGAAGTAGAGGAGCGTCATGGCACTACACAGGGTAAGAGACCAGGATAGATTGGACAGAGCATCGAGCTTCGTAGTCTGGAAGGCCAGAATCTTATCAATGCTTGACAGGAATCGTGTCAAGAACTTCGCCTTGAAGGTTATAGCAAACCCAGTCGACCCCAATGATAACGACAAGTACGAAGAGGTGATGGCAAGGCCAAGTGCATTATCCTTGATGGGGTCAAGGATCATGTGGTACCACATATAGCCGAAAAGGAAACGGCAGTTGAGATGTGGGAGGCTCTTAAGAACCTATACCAGCATACTTCTGTGCAGAGAAGAATGTTGCTCGAGAACCAGATGAGGTCATATCAGATGAAGAAGGGTCAATGGATTGACACCTTCCTCGGAGGACTGAATGAGATCCGAGACCAGTTGACTGCTATAGGAGTGACACCGGATCAAGAACTTATGGTGAGGACAGCCCTAAATGTTGTCTCAGAAGATTGGGAAGTGTTTGTCCAGAGTATCCTGGGCAGAGGGACTCTCCCACCTTAGGACGAGATGTGGGCAACTCTTCGCCAGGAAGAGATCAGACGGCAGTCGAAGACAGGTAGCAGCAGCAAAGGGATCAAGGTCAAGCAGGAGGAGGAGGATGTGGCCCTAGCATTTGAGGGAAAGCAGAAGCGGAAGAAGAAAGATCTCTCCAAGATCAAGTGCTTCCACTATGGGGAGATGGGTCATTATGCGATCCAGTGCCCAAGGAAGAACAGTAAGGGAGAGTCTTCTGAGACTAAGGCAGCGCCAGCACGGGTAGAGAAGGAAGTTTTGACAGACGATAATTGTGCCATGAGTGCACATACGCCACTTGAGCGGAAGTGGGGAGACATCGAGCTGTAGTTAGGTGGACTACAGGCAATGAGGGGCAGGATCCTTGAGGTACCTAGCCTCTTGGATTAGACCTTGCTACGGGAGCCCCGACGAGGAGTAGCAAGACTGGCTGAGTGGGTAGAGACGGATGTGAATGGAGCGACAGAGAGAGCTACAGTGCAGGAGTCCCAAGACAGCGCAGAGCTAGCAGGCTACAACAATGTGAGAGGCACATGAGTGTTGCACCAGTGCAGGAAGGCACAGAGAGGTGTGTAACGGTGTGAGATGCAGGGAGTTGTTGCAGCAGCGCAGAGGTCAGAGAGGGAGCACTTGTCAGCGGCAAAGGGAGCTTCAACATCAGAGGGTGTTTCTAGCCCAACAGGGAGGTCAGTTGGGAGATCAATTACTTACTTCTCAGTAACTGAGTTGCAGTGCAGTAGTGGGCAACACGATGCAGCATGATGAGAGGAGGTGCGGTGCAAATGGAGTGCTGGGAGAAAGGACCAGCAGCAGCATAGATGCGAAGGGAGTTGTCGTACAGATGCAGTAGTGGCAGTGGCAGAACCATGGGCAGCAGTACAGGAGGCAGCAGTGTAGAGGATGTTGGGCAGGAAGGCCTAGCATCAGCACAGGTACCAATGTCGAATGATCAGAGTAATACTCAGTGAGGAGTATTGCTAGAGCACAATCCTCGCTAAGAGGGAGCGTTGATTTGGGGTAGCATCGGATGTGCTCCAGCCACAAAATTTGGCAGAGAGGTTGGGGCACATGAGATCTCCAATACCCAGAAAGGGTTTGGGCAGATTCTAAACAGATCAGGAGATATTAAAATAATTAATATTTTTAATGGAGTCCCTAAGTCTAAACTTAGGGAAAATAAAATATTAATGTGTATTAATATGAATCTGTGTTAGAATGGTCCAAAAGACATGGATCAAGCCAGATCTAATCTTAGCTGTTGATTAGGGACTTAATCTCGGCCGTTGAGATGTCAACAGGAAAAGTATAAGAGGAGGTTTGAGGGTCACTTGGGGAACACACCAGGTGATCAGTCATTATGTTCTCTAGAGAGGGTTTTGCGAAGAGAGATAGAATCAGTGATCGGGAGAGCAGCTGAGGGGCATTGAGTACAGAGAAATAGAGAAGGCATAGATTGTGCCAGGAGAGCAGTGCAACAGCCAAGGAAAGTGACGCAGAGCCAGCCAAGTGCTGCGCAGAGCACCAGAGAGGCCAGCGTGTCTGACGCAGAGGCCCAGAAAGCTAACGCAGGGCTTCCTGGGGCTGACACAAACCAAGAAAGGCTGTCACAGGGCTAGCGTGAGACAGAGAGGGGCTGACACAGTCCAGATTGGGCAGATGCTAGGGTTGCAGAGTAGTTTTGTGCTAAGGAGTTGACAGAAGGATTTTCCAGGGTTTCAGCCAGGAGATTTCTCTCAAGCTGTGAGGTATAGCTACTAAGGAAATTCTTGGTTGGGTAGGCCAGTTTCGACACCCAAATTGTACTCTGATATTGCTTAATAAGAAAACCCTCAGATAGCTGCACCGATTTTCCCGCATTGGGTTTTTCTGGGGACATTGGTCCAAAAGTAATGGTGTCATGTGGTGCGTTTGTTCTTGTTTCTTTTAGTTGTTGATTTGTAATATGTTGAGCATGCACTGGTGTTTATTTTTAGTATTTACTTTGTAAATAACTTGCTAAAGAAAAATAACAAGTAGGTAGGAATAAATCAGAAAAAGTGCATGAAGGGTTTCTAAACTAAGTAAACTTAGAAACTTCAACAATTATCATGCTAGAAGAATCACATTAATTCTAAACTTCCCTAGATTCTTCAACACAACAAAGAACTGATCAAATCATGGAGCTTGACGAGGCTCGCAGGATTAACTTTGACAACCTCTGTAAAATTCAAGCCAAAGTGAAAGTTAATTTTGATAAATCATCTTGAAGCAGGTCTTTACAAGTTGGGGATATGGTACTGCTATGGGATCAAAGAAATGAAAAGCATGGAAATCATGGAAAGTTCAACAGCGTGTAGCTTGGGCCTTATATTATCAGAGGAATTGTTGGAGCAAATTCTTTCCATCTAAGTACTTTGGAAGGCAAGCCTTTGGAACTACCAGTGAATGGACAAATGCTCAAGTTGTACTACAAGGATGACATTTGATGGCATTGGGCAACCTTTGTATTGTATCTCTAACCCTACCCTCTTAGATAAGATTTCATTTCTGCCATTGGAGTAAAAAAATTCTTTCGGCATTTATGTTTTATGTTTTAAGTTTCATTTGTTAGAATAGGATTTTTATTCCAGCAAATGGTTTCATGTGTCATGATGTATACATGATGATTTTGATTTTGAGCGGATATCTATTTGATGTTACTTTGTTTTCTTGGATACAAGATTTTGGATTCTCACATTCCTTCAAGCGAAGCAACGTGTCCCCAAGAAGAGCTAGATGTTGACCACATTAGACCACCACAGCAGCAGGCCATTTTTTTTCAAGGATCATGATCATCATTCAGCGTCCAGTTTTATCATTGTAAACCCAATTTCTGCAAAAATTATGGTAAATGATTCTAGTATGACCATTAAGCCATGTAATAATACCTAGGTAAGCATATGATTTTTGTCAAAGGATTTCATCCTAGGGAGTTTTTAAACCTCTCTAAATTATGTGTGTTTGTAAACACAGATAATCGACAGAGTTTTTCTCCCAGTTATAACCCCAAAGCCAGGGTGCAATTCGTTGACAAGGTCTTAGGTAAGTCCTAGTGTTTTTCGAAGTCTATGCAAAAGTGTGTTTAGGAATATTTTAGTGCATGGTTACTCATGGTTAGTGTTGGCGCAGAAATAGCAACAGGGTCGAGACCTCGGGTTTGGGCGCAGGGGCCAACAAGGGTCCGTTGTAGTCTAGCACAATGTCGGCATTTTCTCCTTACCCACAATGGGTAAGGAACCTCACCCAAGGCGTGTCGCGACCTTAGTTAGATGGGTGTTGAAATCTAGTATCAGGGAGAATCATATTAAAGAATCAAGAGCAAAGAACACTGAATCATTCTACAAGGAAGTCGGATTGCAACAGGCCATACATGTTGTAACAGAGAGACTACTTAAATATGTGCATACATAAAAATTTAAAAGAACCATAATAACATACAACTAACACACGATGGTCCCAATAGCAGTCTTCATCATTAATCTGAGTGGTGAATGGATTAAATTAGGGTCAGAGCCTCTGTCTTAGCATACAAAACTCTAATAGAACAGTACAAAAGCTTATGGAATGACAGATACAGAGCAGTCTCATAGTTCCGCAACAACAATGGTAACAACATCAACAACAACCATTTTCGGTCCTCCTTTCTACCTTTTGACTTGTTCTTCCTTCTCTCTGCGCGCCAACCTGGACTGCCAGTTCCTTCTCAGGCTCTCTACCTTCTCCCTTGCTCGATTGTCTCCATTCCTCGACTGTCCTTACTCTTTTCCCACTAAGTTGTATCTGCTCCTTCCCGCCGTCCCTCCGCAACTGCCAGTCTTCCGCGAGTTCCTCCTGCAACTCTCCAATAGCCATTTCCGCCACTTGTCACCAGCCTTTTGACTCCTCTCCAAAACTTCCTAATTCCTCCAAAAACAAGGGCCTCAACAGGCCCCAACCAATGTCCATTGACTCATCCCCAAGTCAATCTTTCTTTGGCATCGCCGGTGCTGCTGATGCTTCTGTTGTTGGTGTTGCTGCTGATGCTTCGATTGTTGCTATTGATGCTTCTATTGGTGCTTCCTCTTGGTTGGTCTCTTTAAACGAAGGCCCCAATTCAGGGACAAAATCAATGGTCACCTGATGGAATTGAGTGTACTCATTGAGCGTTGCCTGCCATATTCCTGTGATCGCAGCTGCTTTTCTGAGGAACTCAGATGTTGCGTCGGACGTCGGTTGGGTTGGTCGTGTTATCAACAAGGAAGTCCACTGTGTATCGATGTCATCACTTAACTGTTGTAGTGTCTCTAGGTGTGTTAGAGCCGGGGGTTGGAGGTCTCGGAGTATCTGCTTTGCTTGGTCAATTTATCTTCTATATGTTGAATGTGGGCCTCCAAAGCGTCTATCTTTGCCCTGATCATCTTCTGTTGGTCTTTGTCTTTAGTGTTCCTAGCATCGTTGAGGAGTTGATTGACCCGGCTGCGGAGGGGGTAGACCGGTTGGTTCTTCTTTGCAAGGCAGCCCGACCAGTCGTGAACTTGTTGCAGGAGAGTGTAGGCCTCATTCGCAGCATTGACAATGGCGTCTTTTAGGGCAGTTGCGTCGATTATCTTTTGTTCTATTTCATTTGCATATGTCATGGCAGGGTTTGGCAATGCACTTCTTGTTGCAACGAGGGTTTGCTTGAGTTCTCGATTTGCAACTATTAAATCGTGGCACACGGCCTGAATATGGCTGCTGCATTCAACCAATGTGCAAGCAGAAAAGTCTTCCGGGGCATTAGTCACAACATCATAAATTGAAGGCCGCAGCACCTAGAATTTTGTGGTGATCTGTTCTAGCTGCTCTTGGAGTTGTTGCTTATCTTGGTGGAGCTAATCACGTTTCGCTGTGAGTGGGGAAATTTGTCGTTGTTGTTGTTCATGCTCGGCAGTTAAATCATTGTGCAGCGTTGCGGCTCTCTGTGCAGCTAGTTGAATAAAATTAAATAATTGGGTTAAGGACCAGCCATGGAGATCATCCTGGTCCAGAGTGGAGGGATCTGGGAACCAACTCTGTAAGGGCTTCCCACTGGAGACAGATTTTTTTTAGTGTCTATGGGGAGAGGTAGCCTGCTATGACGGTTTAGCCGATGGAGTGGTTTGGATGGAAACAAGGAGTGGTGGAATTGAAGGAAACAGATGAAGTGGTAGTGACATTGGGTTGATAGTAGTGGTGAATGGCTTGGTAATGATTGGTCTCATGCTCAATAGTGGACTTGACTCTAGAAATAAAGACATCATGGAAGCGGTGACGACTTCTCCACTGGAGACTGTCGTGATGGACTAGACAACAGAGTCAACCTCCATGTCCATCTTCATTCCCAATAGTGTCCCAGAGGGTATAGTGTCTGAAATGGTGGTGGATGTGGATGTTGTATGCGGTGATGGGTTGCGCGAACTAGGTGACGCAACTGAAGTGGAGGGTGGAATTTCTTCAATGATGGGCGAAGCGATATGGGATTGGGGCTCTTCAACGGTGAGATCTACAATGCGACTAACATGGGTCAATTGCTGCTTTTTGGCCCCAACATGAGGTTTGGTAGCTTTTGAGCCACAAGGTTTTGGGATGGTAGGGTTGGGGCCACATCTAGAAGGTGTGGGGGTGAACACAGTGTGGCCTCACCCAAGTGCTCCCATGACCAACACCAAACCAAATCTTTGACGAGTATTCATCAAGTAGGAACCTTGAAACCCCTTTCTGCAACGTTGATGACTTCCAGCATTTTCATGTACCAACCGCTGAAAGAAGCCTCGTTTATTTCCTTGTTGCTTGGGTCCCCGAAGTTCTCCAAGGCGCATACTTGAGGGCAAGAGGTTGGTCTTCTGTGATGGGAACTAACTCTCGACCCTCTGGTGGGCACCATTTCCACATCGCCAGAGTAAAACAGTGCGAAACACGCATATGGATTTCCAATGAATGAATTAATTGATGAGAAAGCTAAAGCTCAATAATAATACAGAGATATTTACAGTAAATAGAAACATCAAGTTTCTATTTAGGAAATAGAAACAATCAGTTTCATCAAAGAAACTGCTAAAAAAGGAAAAATAGCAACAGCTAAAAGAATGAGCATTAAATACTAAATAGGATAATAGGATTATTCTAATACCCTCCCTTAATGCTCAATCTATTTACAACACCAATAGACCCTCGGAATTTTACAAATTTATCAGGGCCAAGAGGCTTGGTGAAGATGTCTGCGGGCTGCTCTGTTGTGGGAACATATCGCAACTGAACGGATCCGTCTTCAACAAGCTGGCGAATGTAGTGGCAATGAGTTTCCACATGCTTTGTTCGTTCATTAAAGACTGGATTCTTGGCAAGTTTGAGCACTCCCTGATTGTCACAAAACAAGGAAGTAGGACCTGTCTGGGAAACATGCATATCCGCAAGCATACGTTGAAGCCAAACTGCCTCACAGGATGCCTTAACTGCTCCCTAATACTCTGCTTCTGTTGAGGAGAGTGCCACTGCCTGCTGCTTCTTACTAGTCCAAGTAACAGCACCAGATCCTAGACTAAACACATACCCAGCTGTAGATTTACGGTCATCAACCGAACCGGCCCAGTCAGAATCTGTGTAACCACTGAGTATAGGATCGGAACTTCGAGTGTATAGGAGCCCATAATCAGAAGTGCCACGCACATATCGTAGCACACGCTTTGCGGCTATCCAATGATCAGCTTTAGGAGCTGACATGAAGCGGGAAATGTAGCTCACTACAAAACTGATGTCAGGTCTGGTGGCAGTAAGATAGATGAGACTGCCCACTAATTGCCTGAATAAAGTCTCATCCACAAGGGGAGAGGATGACTGAGCTGAAAGTTTGAGCCCCGGTTCCATAGGAGTCGTGGCTGGTTTGCAATCCTGCATTCTGAACCTGTCCACAAGATTTTTGGCATACTTGGACTGAGAGAGAAAGATGTGGTTCTCAGTCTACCAAACTTCAACCCCCAGACAGTAATGAAGAAGTCCCAAGTCTGTCATATCAAAGGTTCTGCATAAGTCTTGTTTGATCCCATGGATCAAATGTGCAGAGCTGCCAGTAATGATAAGGTCATCCACATAGACAACCACAAACAAGATATCATCATTAGTATGCTTGATATACAGATTTGCATCAGATGGGCTCCACTGAAAGCCATGATCTGTCAGGTACTGATCAATTTTCATGTACCAAGCCCGAGGAGCTTGTTTCAATCAATAGAGTGCTTTAGCTAATCTACACACTTTCTGTTCTTGACCGGCAATCTTGAATCCTGGAGGCTGTGTCATGTAGACTTCTTCCTGTAAGTCACCATTTAGGAAAGCACTCTTTACATCCATCTGATGAACTTTCCAATTGAACTGAGCTGCTAGGACAAGGACAAGCCATATGGTACTCATCTTGGCTGTAGAAGCAAAACTCTCCTCATAGTCGATGCCTTCCTTCTGTGAGAACCCTCGAGCCACAAGACGAGCTTTATACTTGTCTAGGGTTCCATCACTTTGTATTTCACTCTATATACCCATTTGCAGCTAATGGGCTTTTTCCCTTCAGGAAGATCAGAAAGGGTCCATGTGTGATTTTTCTGAAGACTCTGGAATTCAGCTTCCATAGCCTTTTCCCACTCAGATGTACCCTTAGCCTCTGAGTAAGTTTGAGGCTTAAAGATACTATGTAGGTTAGCCATAAGAGCAAAATTTACTGTAGACTGTTGTTTGCTCTTATGTCTAGAAGTTCTTGTAGGAATTTACAGGGTAAGTTCCTCAGACAGAACACCAAAGGACACCACTCACAAACAGATCACAGATCAATACACCAGTACTTTTGACGTGGTTAAAACCCTCAAAGAGGGAAACAGTCCACGGCCTGAGCCAACGCGGCCACTTCAGGCAATTTATTAATAAAAGAATGAAAATTTACATAAGCTTCTCTCATGAACGGGTTAACCCACAAATGACCCTCCATGCTCTTTAAATAGAGATCATGGACTAATCAGGTGTTAAGCCACGGATCAAGTGTCGGTAATACCGAGGAGAGAATGACCCATCGGATCACTACATATCGTGACCGTCGGATTGTAAGTTACAAAATGTACATAGTAAAGAAACACACTTTACCTAACTCTATACTAGACCAAGTTATACTTAACTATTTCCTATGTGTCGGAATATCCTAACATCCCCCCTTAAGAATAACTTGGGATAGGATTGAAGGATTTACAAATATGACACAATAGGAGAAGGAAGGAGGCACTAGAGCCTATCCCCCCTTAGTGACAACTTCCTAAACTCCAACCATAAATCGAAGTTTAGTGAACTTCGCCTCTGTGAGAGCCTTTGTAAAGATGTCTGCAACTTGATCATCTATTGAACAATATTGCACTTCAAGAACATGGTCGTGAAGGAGCTTTCTGATGAAGTGCATGTGCAGTTCAATGTGTTTGCTGCGCTGATGTTGGACTGGATCTTTGCATAGTTGAATGGCACTTTGATTATCACACCAAAGTGTAGTCAAATGTTGCTGCTGAAAGCCAAACTCTGACAGGATCTGACGAAGCCACAAGGCTTCCTTACTAGCTTCTACGGCACCACGATACTCTGCTTCTGCTGAAGAAAGAGAAATGGCACCTTGTTTCTTGCAAGCCCATGTAATAGGTCCTGAACCAAGAGTGAACACATAACCTGCAGTAGACTTCTGATCATCAGGGTCACCAGCCCAATCGGAATCAGTGAAACCAACCAATAGAGGAGATGCTTCAGCACTGTAATGAATCCCAAACTGAACTGTACCTCGAACATAACGAAGTATTCTTTTAGCTGCTTTCCAATGACTTTCACGTGGGTTTTGCATAAACCGAGCAACAAGGCCAACAGCAAAGGAAAGGTCAGGACGAGTATGGGTTAGATACAAAAGTTTTCCTACAAGTTGATGGTATAAGGTAGCATCAACTTCAGGAGAAGTACAAGTGACTAAAAGTTTGACTCCAGACTGAAAGGGAGAAGGGGCTGGCTTACAATCTTCCATGTGAAAATGGCGTAGAATATCACAAGCATACTTGGACTGGGAAAGGGAAATACCTTCCTTGGATTGCAAGACTTGAAGACCAAGAAAATAATGTAAGTGTCCTAAGTCTGTCATTTCAAACTTCCTTTTAAGGCTAGTCTTCACATGGTTTATAAGGTTGGGATCACTACCAATCAGGATAAGATCATCAACATAAAGAACAAGAATGATAAGAGACTTGCCCACTTTCTTGGTGTAGACAGTATTGTCAGAATGACACCTAGAAAAGCCATTTTCTAAAAGAAAGTTATCCATTTTGGCATACCAAGCTCGAGGAGCTTGCTTGAGACCATAAAGGGATTTCTTAAGCCGACATATAAGGCTGGAGTCTATTTGTATAAAGCCAATAGGTTGTTCCATATAGATTTCTTCATGCAAGTCCCCATGCAAGAAGGCGGATTTAACATCCATTTGATGGACTTCCCATTTGAAAGAGGCAGCAAGGGAAAGAACAAGGCGGATAGAGTTCATTTTGGCAACAGGGGAGAAGGTTTCAGTATAGTCAATGCCTTCAACTTGTGAAAAACCCTTAGCAACAAGACGAGCTTTATGTTTATCAACTTTCCCATCTGGTCCATACTTGGTTCTGTAAACCCATTTGCATCTAACAAGTTTTTGTCCCTTTGGTAGAGGAACAAGATCCCATGTATCATTTGCCAATAATGAATGATATTCTTCATTCATAGCTGCTTCCCAATCTGGATGGCCTGAAGCTTCTGCAAAGGTGTCAGGATCATAATTCACTGAAGCTTGAGCCAGTAAAGAAGAGGCTCTATCAAACTGACAACGTGTACGTTGCTAATCTGTAGGATCACCAGCAAGATCACCTGCTACATCCTGAGCAGCACGGACTCATTTTGGAAGCTGAGGAGCTGAAGGAGGATCCTGAGAATGTGGGGGAGGATTTTCATCCTCGCTTTCGTCATCTGAAGAAGAAATAAAAAGTAGAAGAGATAGGGAGAGGTGGCACATCCGCCGAACTAGGCTCGTAGGCCAATATATTTTCAGCAAACGTTACATCTCTTCTAATGATAACATTTTTGGACTTAAGTGGAATAAGTCTATATCCTTTGACATTTTCAGAATATCCAACAAAAATACATTTTTCACTCTTAGGTTCTAAAGCTTTATGTTTCTCATCTGGAATATGGGCCCATGCTTCACTTCCAAAAACACGAAAGTGACTTACATCTGGTTTGATTGAGCTCCATGCTTCTTCTAGAGTGATATTCTTTAAAACCTTAGTAGGAGTGCGATTTATTATGTAATTTGCACAGTTAATTGCTTCTGCCCAATAATTAAGACTAAGTCCTTTAGATTGAAGCATACAATTAGCCATTTCCTTTAAGGTGCGAATCTTCCTTTCAGCTACACCATTTTGTTGTGGAGTATATGGAACAGTATGTTGCATTTCAATTCCATTCTCAGTGCAAAAGTTGATGAATTTGTTGTTAACATATTCTCCGCCATTATCAGATCTTAGCTTAATAATTTGATGTCCAGATTGTTTTTCAACAAAGGCCTTAAAGGCCAAGAACATGTTAAATACTTCACTCTTGAGTTTTAAGAAGTATACCCAAGTGCGTCTGGAGAAATCATAAATGAAAGTTAAGAAATACTTGTAGCCAGAGAATGGAACAACTGGAAGTGGACCACATAAATCACTATGCACGAGCTGTAAAGGAGCTGAGGCGTGCCAAGAGGCACGTTTTTCAAAACTGTCCCGATGATGTTTTCCGAGTACACATCTGGAACAAACACCATCTCTGCAAGATACCATGGGAAGACCTATCACCATATTTTCTTTACATAGATTCTGAAGAGAGCGATAGTTTAAGTGACCAAATCGCTCATGCCAAAGTTTGCTCACTTCATCATTATGAGCAACAAATACTGAGGGAAGATTTGATGACCCAAAGTTGTGAAACTTATACATCCTTGTAGAATCATTAGCAATGCCAGTAGCTAAAATCTGTCTAGGATCTCTTAGGTCCTTAATTACAACATCATGAGGTGAAAATTCAACGATTTTACCTTCACCTGAATGAGTTATCTGATATACAGATAGAAGGTTGCAGGATAAGGTTGGAACACATAATACATCATTAAACTGACCATTGTCTAGATGAACAGTTCCAGTCCTTACAACACTAAGAGATCTATCATCACCAACATATATATTTTTGGTGTTACAATCATTTAAAGAAGAAAACATGGCTTTGTTTTTGGCCATGTGATAAGAAGCTCCAGAATCAATGAGCCACTCATGAGAATGAGAAGAAGAAGATACATTTAGTGCATAGCCAAACTGAGATGCTTGACAACCACATGCAGAAAGTGCCATTCTTGAAGATGAAGTTGAAGTTGAAGAGTGCTCCAAATGGATGTTATGCTTCTTCATTGTTGCTTCCAAGGCTTCCATCTTCTTAAAGCATTTGGATTTTAAGTG
Organism: Pinus tabuliformis; assembly: GCA_031772625.1. Classification (NCBI taxonomy): domain Eukaryota; kingdom Viridiplantae; phylum Streptophyta; class Pinopsida; order Pinales; family Pinaceae; genus Pinus; species Pinus tabuliformis. The sequence goes on from CM062808.1 coordinate 329,561,075, forward strand.
GCCATCTCGATTACAAAAGTTGCAATGTCTATCAGTCTTCTTCCCTTTGTTTTTATTTGTCTTATCATTTTGTTGAAATGATTTTTCATTTTGAGGCTGAGATTGCTTAGGACCCTTGTTTGGTTTAGGACCATTCCTTTTAGGATACAACTTCTTAGGATTCTTTGGATTTGGTTGCTGCTGGACGGCTAACGCTTTCTTAGAAGAGTTTCCAAGATTAAGAAGACCAAGGTGTAAGAGTTTTTCTTGTTCTCTTATTAGAGAATCACAAAAAGAATCAAAGGAAGGGGACTTGTAGTCTTTTCCTTGAGAAATGAAGGCTTCTCTTGTAGAATGGAAGGTGGAAACAAACACAGAGTAGGCTGGTCCCAACTTAGTAAGAATGGAATAGATAAGGTTACTATCTTCTTTCTTAACCTTAACACCTTCCAAGAGAAGTCTAAGGGTCTTGAATTTGGACAAAAAATCTTCAATGCAAGAAAAATTATTGGGGTCCAATGTAAGCAACTCATTTTCAAGTTGATGGGCTCTAAGTTCATTTTTTATTTCAAAAACTTTAGTAATCTGTTTCAACGCTTCATCAGGAGTATCAAGTTCTGCAATATGGAATCTAAGATCTGGAGAAATAGACATCCCTATCAACCCACGTGCTTGATCTTGCCTATTTTCCCATTTAGCTGCCTTATCTTCATCTTTCGGTTTGGTTTCTTGACCTGTGGCTATTTTGTAGAGACCTTTACTTCTAAGTAAATCCACAATGTAGGACCACCATTGGAAGTAGTTGGTGCTGTCAAGAATAACTTGGCATGGACTTTCCATTTTAACAGAAATTGAAGCTATAGATGTTGAAACTAAGTGTTCCAATGGAAAGATCTCGAAAAATTAGGCTATTTCAAAAAAAACGGCTCTGAAAACGGCTTCTGGATGAAGAAGTTATGGCTTTTTGAAAAAAATTTGATGAAGATGCCGACGAAGTGCGGGAATGTGTGGAAATGAAAAATCCGCCCCCACAAAAAGGAGACTTGAACTCAAGACCTCTACTCTCATAAATTAGCTTTGGACCAAGTGAGCTATACAAAAAGTTTGAGAGAGAGAGAGAGGGGGGGTTGAAGCTTTGGGTTGCATGCTTGCTTTGAGAAGGCTCTTTTTCCCTACAAAACAAAAAACACAAAACCCAACACGGACATACAAAAAAAAACGAACCTTGCGGCTCGAAGTTAGCTTTAGTCGGAAGCTAAATATTTTCCTCAATGTTTCTGATTTTCCGAGATCACACTAAGGCGCAGTGGAAAAGAGCATACGCATGAGAAAAATCCTTCCTTTTTGTTTCTGATTTGCCCAGATCGCACAGAGTCGCGAGGCAAAGAGCATACGCAGAAATGAAAGGTATAGATCCGGTAATAAAAAAAGATAAATAAACCGAAACCGAAATAAACAGAGAGAAAATAACTGTAAACTGCAAATAAACATCGTATACCTCCAGATCTTAAAAATGACGCAGCTAGGGCTACCGGAAACCTTTTCGTTTGAAACGAAAGGGGTTCCTCACTGGAACAGATACTCCCAACACAACAGAGCAGTCCTCTCGGGCTGAAAGCAGTCAGAAACAGTAGATCTAGGAAACGATAGTCGGATGCAGTTCTACCGGCTTCAGATTTGGATCACCAACGGACGCAGCCCTCAAATAGCTCTGATACCATGTAGGAATTTACAGGGTAAGTTCCTCAGACAGAACACCAAAGGACACCGCTCACAAACAGATCACAGATCAATACACCAGTACTTTTGACGTGGTTAAAACCCTCAGAGAGGGAAACAGTCAACGGCCTGAGCCAACGCGGCCACTTCAGGCAATTTATTAATAAAAGAATGAAAATTTACATAAGCTTCTCTCGTGAACGGGTTAACCCACAAATGACCCTCCATGCTCTTTAAATAGAGATCATGGACCAATCGGGTGTTAAGCCACGGATCAAGTGTCGGTAATACCGAGGAGAGAATGAACCGTCGAATCACTACATATCGTGACCGTCGGATTGCAAGTTACAAAATGTACATAGTAAAGAAACACACTTTACCTAACTCTATACTAGACCAAGTTATACTTAACTATTTCCTATGTGTTGGAATATCCTAACAGCTCTTCCTTCAAGGAGTTCATCATCCCGGAGATCACCAATGGTTTTAGCCCACCATTTAGGCCGAAGAGTAGAGGAACTAATATCAGGAGGAGATGGAGAAGGCTCAAGAACAATAGGGGCAGCAAGAGAAGGGTTATTTTCCGGAGGAAGCTCAGGCAGTGTATTATCAAACACTTATGCTGCATCATCCCTCCCATCAGGTGGACCTACCGGAAGAAGAACACAGTGAGGCTGATCCTCAGAACACTGCTCAGAAGAAGAAGACTGAAAGAATCCTGTCTTCATCAAATACCACATCCCGACTGAAGCTAAGACGACCAGTGGCTATATCTATTAGTCTATAGGCCTTGTGATGATCATTGTACCCTGTCATCATGAGTTTCTGGCTTTTGGAATCCAACTTAGAGCGCTTGGCAGCTGGAATCCAAACATATGCAATTGATCCAAATACTTTGGGGTGACTGATCTTAGGCTTACGGCCAGACCAAACCTTTTCGGGAGTCTTCCCCTTAACAGCCTGAGTGGGTGATCGGTTAAGAAGATAAACAGCAGTAAAGACTGCTTCAGCCCAGAATTTGTTCGGAACACTCTTGTGTTGTAACATGGAGCGAGCCATTTCAACAACCGTGCGGTTGCGGCGTTCAACAACACTGTTCTGCTGAGGAGTGTAGGGTGTAGTGAACTGGCATTTTATGCCATGAGTATCACAGAAGTTGGAAAAAGCAGAAGAACAAAATTCCCCCCCGTTATCTGTCCTAAGAGTCATGATATTACAGCCAGACTCTTTTTCAACTAAGGTTTTAAACTTCTGAAAGATACTAAATGCATCAGATTTATATTTTAGAAAATATACCCACATCTTTCTACTGAAATCATCTACAATAAGCAAAAAATATTTGCAAGCAGTGATAGAAGATGTATTCATAGGACCACAAATATCAACATGAATTAACTGGAGTACCTTAGATGCGCGCCAAGATTCTCCATTCGTGAATGAAGACCGATGTTGTTTGCCAGCTTGACAAGCGCCGCATACGCCCAATTGCTGAGTCTGAATATCAGGTAACCCTGACACAAGTCCTTCCCGAGAAAGCTGAGAGAGATACTGCATGTTTAGATGCCCATATCGTTGATGCCATAGAGTGCTGATGGGAGAAACACGAGCTGCTAGAGCCACTTCTGGAGAATCACCAGTGTCAAGAAGCCTGTATAGACCATGATCTTCTAGGCCAACAGCAACTGTAAGAGTAGTCTCCCTGTCGATAATAGAGCATTTGTGCGCACTGAATACTACATCAAGCTGAGGAGAGTTCCTCATAATCTAACTGACAGACAGCAGATTAATTTCCATACCAGGAACATAGTACACATTCAGGAAGATGAGTGTGCGCCCACCAGACTGGATTTGAACTATACCTTTGCCAACCACTGTGTATTTTTCACCTCCGCCAAATACCACGGAATCACTGAAAGGTGAGAAGTCAATAAACCAGTCACGCCTGTGAGAGAAATGGCGTGATGCACCAGAGTCCATGTACCAGGCAGAAGATGGAACATGATCTGAAGACCTTTTAGCCATAAAGGCGTAAAAGGCAGAATCTGTCTGCTCGGAATGTTCTGCAACATTTGCTGTCTGATGGAGCCCTCCCTGTTTCTTCTGTTCAGAAGCAATCCTTTGTCGGCAATCTTTCTTCATGTGGCCAAACTTGTGACAGTAATTACATTGCACATTTTTCTTCCTAGCAGGATCAAAAGGCTGAAAAGAACCTTTCTGCTGAAAGGACTGAGAGGACTAATATTTGGCAGCAAAAGCATTTTGTGAGGAGGCTGATGCTGCACCACTACCACACTGTTGTTTCCAACGATCCTACTGCATGAGTTTGGTGCATAACTCTGGAAACTTCAGATCAACATTAGTGGCGGTAATGTTGAGTGTTTCTATGAAGTGTTCATAAGATTTTGGTAGACTTTTCAGAGTGATGACTACCATATCTTCTTCCTCCATGGTGCGAACAATGGCTTCGAGCTGATCTCGAATGTCTTTAATCTTGTTGAGATGTTCCTGTAAAGACATATGTTCGTCCATCATGATGGAGAACCACTGATTTTTGAGAAAGAAAGCTCTGCTCTTGTCAGATGTCTCGTGCAGTTCTTTCAACTGTTGCCAGATCTCGGCAGCTGTCTTGCCAGAAGGAATCTGCGGTAACTGATCATCAGCCACAGAGAGCTTGAGAAGCATAACAGCCTCTCGATTTCGATCATCAAACTTATCTTGATCGGTACCAGTTGTATCGGGACGAAGTTCTTTGCCCAAAATGCGCTGACCAAGACGCCTGTATTCAAAAATGGTCAACATTCTTTGTTTCCAGATGTTATAAGTGTTGCCATTAAAGCGTTGATTTCCTTCTAACATCAGATTGGTGAGCGAGGCCATCTGCATGTTTCTGGATGGTTGATCCGGACAAAATCTGATAGGTGCTAGAAACAAAAAACAATGACTCAAAAAAATCGAGGTACGGAAAACGATGCACCGGAATTAGAATTTCGGTTCTAAATTCGAAATACACCGGAATAACCCACAAGCTGTGCACGGAACAAAATCTTCGCTTAACACTGGAACACGTACAGCGCTGCTTAACACAGGGACCAGAAGATGCCGAATAGACTGCTGAAGTGGACTGATTGTGGCATAAAAATGTGCTGACTGTGGGTTCACTGTCACGTAAAGATGTGATGACTGTCACTGAATTGCGGAAGAGAGCCTGTTATGCCGAGACACGAACGAGGGAACCAAAGCAACTAGAATTCGAGCCACCAATATGAACTGTGAACAAATGGCTGAATGGCCAATGCGTTGTCTCAATATGCGTGTTTAAATTTGTTGGCCGCACAGCAGCACCGTGGAGGGCAGCCTATGAGCAAAGAAACGACGCGATTAAACCAGCTAAAAAAAAATATATGTGAACGTTGTGAGCAGCTGCTATCGAATTTTCTGCTGTTTCCTGTGTAGTGCGGACGATATAAAAAAAATCGACTTCTGGCCAAAGTGGCAGTGCCGCCGTCGTTTTTTTTTTTTTTTTTCCACGCCCGAAGAACCCAAATCCACCGAATTCACGAGCCAAATCGGATTGCTGACGCTGAAAGGTCCGATCTCCATCCACTAGAGAACACGCATGCATGCAAGGAAAACTCGAAAAAAAAAATTCAACACAGCTGAAAAATTATTTCGAAAAAAAATACCAAGCTCTGATACCATAAAACAGTGCGAAACACGCATATGGATTTCCAATGAATGAATTAATTGATGAGCAAGCTAAAGCTCAATAATAATACAAAGATATTTATAGTAAATAGAAACATCAAGTTTCTATTTAGGAAATATAAACAATGAGTTTCAACAAAGAAACTGCTAAAAAAGGAAGAATAGCAACAGCTAAAAGAATTATCATTAAATACTAAATAGAATAATAGGATTATTCTAATACAGAGCAACAACAAGGAATCCATAAATGAAATGGGTCGACCGCTTGTAGACATCTTCACAGGCTTCGAAAAGTTCCTGGAAAAGGAAAGCACACCAATTCAACTGGGGGCCTTCTACACAGTGTTTTGCAACCGAAATTGTATCTAGCGTGCACTCATTCTTGGAAAAATGACGCATCAGCTTCCCCGCAATAATGTAGCATGTGAACTTGATTTTTGAGGTGTTGATCAGATTTATGCGTGCTCCCTTTCCTCCTCTCTTTGTATCATACTTGTTGTACTAATCATCGTTCCCTGTCTTCTTCGCTCACTTGGAAGCTGTCAGGAATGCAATTGAAACTGCATCTCCACTCGTCGATAAACCTGTGAGGCTTTGTATGTCCATTGCATGAATTGGGTATCCTTTATCAAGCCAAAGCGATCCTCCATGCATTCTGTTGACCAGTAACTTTGTGCATTGCATTGCTACCATTGTTGTCCCAAACACAGGCAGACTTCTCCAATTAAATAATGTGGACCATTGGATTCCTCTGAAGTCAATTTTGAATTTGATTGTTACACACTCATCCTGCTTTGCGATTGTTTTAGTGTAGACTTCGCGTTTCAGGGCCGGAAACTGGAAAGAGTCTGAGAGATCGTTGTCGACCAAGACAACGTTATCATAGTTATCGTAAACTAGCTCCCTCGGCACAATTCTCTCATCCAACCCGAGCTCTGGAATATATACAATAGTCTTCGTCATCTCGAAGCGGCGTTGATAGACACTAATTACAAGGGGCTAGGATCTAATCTTAGAATGACAAAACTTAGAAACACTCTACAAACTGAGTGACTCTACTTGAAGTGTAACTAGGTTCGGTCTTCATAAATGTACTTTTGATATTTGTACTTATTCAAGAAACGAAATATTATTTTTATAATATATGTCAATGAGTTTCTTACTCATTGAAATAGGTTTAGCACATGTCAAAGTGCTATAGGTTAGTCAAATAGACAAAAGAAAATGTTGAAGGCCTTATGGGCATGTTACACCATGTATAAATATATATTTAAGTCAAAGGGATAACCTCCAAGCAAAGTCAAGTCTACTCCTATACAATGGCATCATCAAAAGCTCCTTCAAGCATGCTACACCACCATGGAAACTATCCGAAGTCTTCTCAACAAATCAGCCTCCAAAACATCCCTCAAAGTCTACCTATAAACAAGGTGACTAGTCAGCCTAAATGGAGGGACAGTCCTCTATTTATAGAGGTTGTCCACTCCTCTATAACGCACTCAATGAGCTCTGAAATCTGCAAAGGTGAAAGGCAATAAAGAAGGAAGGAAACGGGTCTCCAAGGGCAGGGGAGAGGAAGGGTATACCACAGAAGTCTAGAGGTATGTTCTAGGGTTGCTGCAGTCACACGTGCGAGGAAAACAGAGGGTTGTCCCTGTGACTAGGGCAGCAACAATCCATAAACACTCATCAATCTTTGTTTGGGGCTAAATCTAGGCCTACAAGGCCTCCTACTCCGGTGTAGAAGAAAGACACTCAAGTAAAGGAGAGAAGGGCATATAACACCTAGTAATCCTCCCACACATGCGAGAAACTAGGGCAACAGAACAGCAGTACAGGCATACACTCATATCTCAAGAAGGATCTCGGTTGGTCAAAGTTGAAGTGTACTTGAGCAAGGGATAGAAGAGGAACACCTCATCAAGAAGACTCACTCAAGGAAGTTCTATCTCTAGACAAGAATCATAGTAAGAGAACGAAGTGCCGGAAGAAGAAGGACAAAGTGTCGGAGAACAAAGTGTCAGAAGAAGTGTCGGAAGAATGGTCGGGGAATAAGGTGCAGAAAGAAGGACTTGACTTGTGCTTGGAGGATACTCTTGTCAGGAGTCTAGGGTGTGGCATTGATCAATAAAAGCTTCAATAAGAGAAATTCATGAAAGGGTTTTCCTCTCAAGAGAAGAGAGGTTTTGTCCCTGGCAGAGAGCCAACATCTTGTGTTCTTTTTTTTATGTTTTGGTAGCAGTTTGATGAAGTACACACATATTCATTAATAATAAGAAGAAGAAGATTAAGCTAACTAGAAAAGTAAAAAGACTCCACAAATTGTTTTCAAGTAACGAAGAATCACACTACACTAATTTTGCCCTAGACTCTTCAACATGGTATCAAAGCGAAGGTAACACATCAAGGAAAGGGCAACTCAAGAACACTCATCAAGGAGAAGCACCTACAAAGTTGAAGCATCAAGCCTAGAAGTCTCAATCACTTCAAGGACAAGAAGGGTCTACAATCCATCATTCATCAAGGAGGTCTACATAGCAAGAAGAAGAGCCTTACATAAAGGCACCTACAAAGAAGAGCAGATTGAAGCAGGACCTACATCAAGCTCCAAGTCATCAAGCAAATCTCATCATCAAGCAAGTCCACTTGAAGAAGGCAACTTGAAGTACATCAAGATCCTAGGAAGGCAAGCCATCAAGTCTTCAAGGAGGAAGCAAATCCATTACATCTCAAAATCTATCAAGTAAGTACATGTCCCCTTCTGAATATACATCAATGTATTTTTGCAAGAAAAACAATAAATTGGTAGGTACCAATAACTTTCTTGCATGGAAGAAGAGAACTAATCTACTTCTCAAGGAGAATGAACTCCTTGAACATGTCAAAGCGAATATCACTGTCCCTACTAAGGAACAAACTCAAGCCTTAGCCAAGTACAATAAGGCTGAGACAAGAGCTCAAAGGATTTTGATAGAATCAATCAAAGACTCTCTCATTCCTTATGTCTCCAAGTTTGAGACATCAAAATAAATTTACGATAAGCTAGTAGAGCTATTCTCAGTATCCATAACTGGAGAAGTAATATCTCTAAGGAATGAATTGTACAAGATGAAGATAACAAAGGAAGGAATATCTCCCTACTTCCTGAAAATCTCTAAAATGAGAGATCAACTTCAAGAGCTTGGGGAAGTCATATCTAACATAGAGATGACAACTATAGTACTCAATGCTCTACTTGAGGAGTGGGGAAACTTCACATCAAGCATATATGCTAAGAAGGAAGCAACCACTCTCAGTGAAATGTGGTCTCTATGCAAAACAGAGGAAAATGTGAGATCAAAGGAGCAAACATTTGCTACCATGGCCAAAAGAAAGGGTAAATTTGGCAAATTTGGTCCACGAAGAACAAACAATAAAGACATGTCCAAAATCCAATGTGTTGGATGCCAAGAATATGGACACTACAAAAGGAATTGTCCTAAGTTTAAGAAGGACAACAACAACAAAAGAAAGAGGGAAAAAGCTCACATAACTCAAGAGGTGAAAGAAGAAGGAAAGAAGCAAAAGAAGGAAGATCCTATGAATCTCTACCATGACTAAGTCAAACTCTTTACTTCTAGACTTCTTTCAAAGTTTTGAGTAGTATAGGAGCATGTAGGAATAAAATAATATTGCATAGCTAGAAACATCCTCTAGAATCTAGAAGCATGATATACATAGAGTTCTAGATACTCATGAAGATGTAGCATTTCATTAGAATAAAATGCATGGGTAGAAATGACTTCTAGAATATAGGAGCATGGCAGATATAGCTCAAGATATTCATGTACAAGAAGCATACCTAGTATAAGACCTCATCCACAATGAAAGAAAAAATGATCATGATTAAGAATCTTAGAAGACCTCCATCATCAAAAGAAAGGAAACATTTGCAAGGCAAGGATCTTTAAGATCCTATGATGGGATCTTCAAAAGAAGGTTCATGGACCAAAGCAGATGTCTCATTGGGAATCCCATTCATGGGATTCAAGAAAAGGATGATATGCAGGCAAGCTAAGATGAAGCAAGAAGGGCCACACCAAGGACAACCAAATGAAGCCTAGATGATCAAAGGAGAATCAAGATGAGGTATGTATGCATTAAAGTTTAGTCATGTTATCATTTGTATATTATTGAGTCATGGGATAGTTCTATAACATGATCAAGCGCGAAAGAATATCTTTTACCAAGAAAATGCTCGAAGGCATGTACCACAATGCAATGAAGGTCAACAAAAGAATATGCTCACATAAGGAGTATAAGATTGTTGACTAAGAAGCAAGAAGAAATGCTGACAAGTCCAGGAAGCAAGCAATGAAGGAATGCTCTCGCAAGAAGCATTAGATAGTTGACCTATCTATCTGATAAGAAGCAAATGAAGAAAGAGATCAAGCATGTGGAAGAACACCATGATCACCGAGAATCACTATCTGACAAGATACTTTGAAGATATCTCCCGAAAGAAGGCAAGACAACTCTGATAAAGGAAGAAAGGACCCTTGACACCTATGAAGGCCTTGGAGATATAAAGGGTGCAGATAATTGATTCTACTCTACAAAGATGTCGTGATGAAGAAGTCATCCAACAAATGAAAAAGCAATGTTGAAGCAATATCAAGATGAAGTCATAATGGGCTACTAGGTCAAAGCATGTAAACAAGCAAGTACAACGAAGCATCCATGAGAAGAATATTCCGAAGCATGGACAAGATGACAAAGGAGTAGCCAAGATGACAAGAAAACCTAATGTATGACATGAAAGCCACTTTCCTTGAAGGAAGCAATGACATGACAAACCAGGGAGGAAAGTGATCGATGGATGGTGCCCTACCTAGAAGAAGTTCGAACAAAGACTTCATGACATCAAGAAAGGAAGGAGATCAAGCAGCTAAAGGACCCACGAAGAAGAAGTTGTTGATGAAGGAAAGAGTCCCCAGTTAAGAGGGAGCTCTGACAAGTCCCTGATCAAGAGGGAGTTTTGGATCACCCCTGATTACAAAGGAGTGACAATTGTGTTTTCCATTTCATGGGTCATGCACTAGACCAGGACTAATAGCCGTAAGTCTAGATGAAGGCCATGAATGGAAATGTAGACACAAGATAGACACAACATTCTTGTCTTCACTTGGGAAGAAAGAATGGGAGGATTGGGTAATCATCTAGCATTTGATACTCTTTGAGGATGTGCAGGGCATCCAAGACAAGAGTAGACAAGAGGACCAATATTCTTTGAGGGTTGGGAACCCAAGATAAGAATAGTCTTAGAAGGTCATACTCGGAGAACACCTGGGTAGGTATGTACCTTGAGAGAGAATTATGAAGGTGTCAATAAATCATTGGTCCTGCTAGCATTGTAGCTCATGGTCTCGTAAAGAGATAGAGTTGTTAGTCAAGGCCTTGCACTACAACAATGCTGATGGATATGATGCTATAACAGATGGATTGTTAATCCGGTTTCTCTTATGTGAATTTTTCAAGATTGATTATAGCCAAACACCTTGTAATGTTGTATGAATACCTCCCTAGTTAAGAGGGAGTGTTGAAGGAAGTGTATCTAGGTTCGGTCTTCATAAATGTACATTTGATATTTGTACTTATTCCAGAAAAGAAACATTATTTTTATAATATATGTCAATGAGTTTCTTGCCCATTGAAATAGGTCTAGCACATGTCAAATTGCTATAGGTGAGCCAAATAGTCAAAAGAAAATGTCGAAGGCCTTAAGAGCAGGTTACACCATGTATAAATATATATTTAAGTCAAAGGAATAACCTCCAAGCAAATTCAAGTCTACTCCTATACAATGGCATCATCAAAAGCTCCTTCAAGCATGCTACACCACCATGGAAACTATCTCAAGTCTGCTCAACAAATCAGCCTCCAAAACATCCCGGCCTACAAACAAGGTGACTAGTCGGCCTAAATGGAGGGACAATCCTCTATTTATAGAGGTCATCCACTCCTCTATAACGCATTCAATGAGCTCTGAAATCTGCAAAGGTGAAAGGCAATAAAGAAGGAAGGAAAAGGGTCTCCAAGGGCAGTGAAGAGGAAGGGTATGCCACCGATGTCTAAAGGTCTGTTCTAGGGTTGTTGCAGTCACACGTGCGAGAAAAACAGAGGGTTGTCCCTACGGCTAGGACAACAACAATCCATAGACACTCATCAATCTTCGTTTGGGGCTAAATCTAGGCCTACAAGGCCTCCTACTCCAGCGTAGAAGAAAGACACTCAAGCGAAGGAGAGAAGGGAATATAACACCTAGTAATCCTCCCACACGTGCGAGAAACTAGGGTAGCCGAACAACAGTATAGTTATACACTCATATCTCAAGAAGGATCTCAGTTGGTCAAAGTTGAAGTGTACTTGAGAAAGGGATAGAAGAGGAACACCTCATCAAGAAGACTCACTCAAGGAAGGTCTATCTCTAGACAAGAATCATAGTAAAAGAACGAAGTGCTAGAAGAAGAAAGACGAAGTGTTGGAGAACAAAGTGCCGAAAGAAGTGCCGGAAGAAGTGTCGGGGAATAAGGTGCAGAAAGAAGGAAGGACTTGACTTGTTCTTGGAGGATACTCTTGTCAGGAGTCTAGGGTTTTGCATTCATCAATAGAAGCTTCAATAAGAGAAATTCATGAAAGGGTTTTCCTCTCAAGAGGAGAGACATTTTGGCCATGGCAGAGAGCCAACATCTTGTGTTCTTGTTTTAATGTTTTGGTAGCAGTTAGATGAAGTACACACATATGCATTAATAAGAAAAAGAAGAAGATTAAGCTAACAAGAAAAGTAAAAAGACTCCACAAATTGTTATCAAGTAATGAAGAACCACACTACACTAATTTTGCCCTAGATTCTTCACCATCTACCACCTTGGCTTCAGACTCTGAAGAATTCGGCATTGCCATGCAGATTAAGTAGACCAGCTCGACACAACATTTCTAATGAGACCTCATAACTAATTACTATTGCAACTTTCCCTATGCATACTCAATTGTGTTAATCCTGTCGTCAGTTGAGATGGACTTGACTCGGATGATGCAATACTGAAAAAGGAAAGGTGGAGTTGATGGGTAATTATGTTATCGTGATGGAAGACGCTTAGGAATTGATTATTGCTATAATGGGAAAGATTTAACGAAAATCTGGGCTGACACCAAAATTATTGTCTAATTATTACGGAAATGACACTTAACACGTGTGACTACCCCCGACCACAATCACAGGTGCAGTGGGGTGGTAGAGCATCCACAACTGGAAGAGACCTGGCAAAATTTTTATTTTGAAATGTAAAGAATTCACTAACTAGAAGAAAAAAAAATGACGCGAATAATGATGACTTAACTAAATGACTCCTACCTACGGTCTCCTTTCGGAGATCGTATCAATTCTGAGTAACATTGTTTGATTTGTGGAAGGGTTTTAGGCGTGCACTGTTCACCCAACTTGGTAGCAATACCCCGTCTAGTTGTGCGAGTTTAACAGCTCCTGACTCCTTCACTTCTGCAACAACAAACGGCCCTAACCAATGCATCTGCAGCTTTTCGGGAAACTTCAAGAATTTGCTATCGTATAGCAGAACATGTCCTCCTACTGTGAATGATTTTCTCTTAATATGCCTATCATGCCATACCTTTTGCCTTTGCTTTTCGACCATTTGATGGAAATCTGCCATAAACCTAGCCTCATCGAGCTCTAAAAGTTCATCTATCCTCTTCTGAATTGATTCCTCCTTTGTCATATGAGTGGCTTGAGCTATGAAAAGGTTGGGAATAGAAAATTTAGCCAGTACCACAACCTCTCGTCCGTGCACAAGCTGGAAAGGTGTATGCTCATGTAAACACTTAACAGTTGTACAGTATGCCCATAGAGTCGTTGGCACTCTCTCATCCCAATCATCCTAGTTGGCTGAGCATATCTTGGTCAAACCCTTCTCTAATATCTTATTGAAGGCCTCTACGGTACCATTAGCCTAAGGGTGATATGGGTTGCTCCTGTGGTATTGTATCATGAAGTTTTGGAGCAAGGGGGCAATTGTTTCATTGATGAAGTGAGTCCCCTGACCACTGGTGAGACTCCTGGGGCACCCAAATCTACATATTTATGTTCTCAAATATGAATCTGGCGGCAGTATTCGTAGTACAGCCCTTAACTGGTGTTGCCTCTACCCAATGTTACTTGGGAGCGGGAGCGGGAGCAAAAACGGGAGCGGGAGCGACCATTTTCAGAAGCTCCCGGTTTGGGAGCGAATCCGGGAGCGATTTTTTAAAAATATATATATTTTTTATAATTTTTAATTTTTGATACATATATGTCAACAAAAACATGTAGAATGATGAATTAGACATAAAAAACATAAAAAAAACATAGATTGATCATTGAACCATATCACATCAATCATCTAGAAATTATAATCGTCATCAACCATGTCCACAAGTTAGTAAAATACATATTACAACTGCAACATATTGAGTCTTATAAATCATGATTCATCAAATTCAATCTTAAAGTTTCAACTTCAAGCTTTCAGAATTGAAAATTCAATAACATTTATCATCATTGATCACCAAAGTTGTACTTGTAAGCTAAGTTTAACCATTACAAGAAGTAATATCGAAGATATTTCTAAGTCCTAACTTCTAACTGTTAACATGATATGAAATGTTAAAAATTTATAAAATGAAACATGAATAATGAGATGAAATGAAACAACTTTAGTCTTTCACAAAGCATCATATTCATAATTCACAATCATTACCAATGAGTTATAATTGCCAAGGCCCAACTTCAAACTTCAAATTTTCATTGTCACAGTGATATAATGTTTACAAAAAATATCATTATGATATGAAAGAGTCAAGAGTCAAGAGTCAAGGACTCAAAACTCAACAGTTATGAAAACTAAAGTCTAATAGAAACTAAAAAAGACAAGTAAACTGTAAATCTACATGTGGCCCTTGCCACGAGAGTCTCCAAGAGTATAAGCAAGTCGTGGTGGTCTTCTAGGAGTCTCCCGCACAGACCGACGACCAGAACTAGAACCTCCACGCGAGGGTGTAGATGGAGGTGGCGACAGCAAAGGAACAAGACTCGGACCTCGAGCACTGCTACTGGATGGTGGAGGTGGAGGTGGCATGGCTGCTACAGCTGCTTCATTTTCATCCCTTACAAGTTCCTCTTCTAGTTCTTCAATATGTACAATGCCATCCTCCAAATTGTCATCCTCTGGGTGATTGTCCCAAATTTTATATGTGGGATCCACATTAGCCCGATCACAGTAATGACTCAACAACATCAAGTTGTAGTGCACATAAACCAAGCTTTCTGCTCGGTTTTCATTGAGTCTGTTTCTTTTCACATTATGTATATAGCTATAGGTGCTCCAACACCTCTCTGCAGAAGAAGAATTTACAACCTGTGAAAGAACTTTTTTTGCCAATTTTGGCAAAAGTCCATGGCCGCCATATGTTTCCCACCATGTGAGAGATTCAAATTTATCTTTGTCGTCCATTGCATGGAAGTTACCATACAAACCAGTGCCACGGAAGTATCTGCCTATTTCAAGGCACACAGCTACACATTCCTCCCTGTCAGGTACCAACTTTTCTAATGCTTCCAAATATCCTTTAGTTACCTCTGGATCTAAATGGGGTTTGGTCCTAACCCCACCCCCTGCTGCAGGTTGGCCCAACCAAGATGTAGAGTAGTATTTTGGCGTAAGGATATACGCCAAGCAATGTAGTGGAAGGTTAAGCCTATTCCACCGTTCCCACACAATCATGAATCAGTTTGTACAAGTTGGGATCTCTATTATGAACAATGTCTTTTATTTCCCCCAACATGGTATCCATTTGCTCATACACCTCGCCAATCACTGGTTTGTCTGTATCTGCAAACCGAATCATGTGATAAATTGGCTTGGTGAAATCCAATACCTGCCTCACACTTGTCCAAAACTGTCCATCAAGAGCGGCCTCCTCCACCATTTCAAAACCTGCCATGTCAGCTACATTTGTAGCCCTTTCCTTTAACACCTGCCAATGTGGACTTGATACCATGCTAGCTAATGCCTCTCTTACCTTCAAAAGGCGCCTGAAGGTGAGGTAATAGCTACCAAATCTAGTCTTCGCAATCTTCAGCAACTCCAATCTCGAGTGACTGCGGAAAAGGCCATGGGTATTGCTATGATTTGTAATAAATTTTATCATTTGTTTGCCTTTCTTGTACAAATTACCAATCCATTGGTATTGTTCATTTTTGTTATTGACAATATCATGCAACAGAAGGTTCAATGTGTGAACCAAACATCCAGACCAAAATATGTTGGGGTATTTATCCTCAATAATTGCTCCCGCTGCCTTACAATTAGAAGCATTATCAGTGATGACTTGGATGACATTGTATGGGCCAATACGCTCAATTGTTTCAAGTAATGCTTCTGCAATGTTGATGGCGGTCTTGAACTTGTCTGAGTAATCATGTGCAGCTAGAAAGATGGGACCACTAACAGACACAGCAAGAACACTTATCAATGGCTTGCCTTTTACATTTGTCCATCCATCAGATACAATGGACACCCCATGGTCAGTCCAAGAACTTGTCATTTTATTCAAAGAATGTGATATTTTTGCTTTTTCATGATCAAGGCCAACGGTTCTTGCCTTGTCATACCCAGGGCTCTTGTATCCTTTAGGGGCATCATTTATGGCAGAAACCATTTCGTGCCAATAAGGTGAGCTTAGAACATTGAATGGTATCCCACATGCATAGAGAAACCTGTAAACTTTTGAATCCACATCATTCCTACACCCCTCATCAAGGAAATCTGATATGGTTCTACGCCTTAAAGATGATGACCCTGTGCCTCCATGTCCATATCCACTGCCTTGGGAGGATGCTGAAGGAGTTCTTTGTGATTGTGAGCTTGGTTCAAAGAAACCCCTTGATTTTTTTGTTCTGTATTGGGCTTCCTCCTCTTCCCTTATGTATTTGGCTCTATCCGCTGTTGACACCACTGTACAAGTTTTGATTCCTATTTGTTTCTCTCCATCCCATGGCCTTTTCCCGCAAAGGTGTCTTCTAGCACGGGTGTATGAACCTGTGTAATCAGTGTTGCAATGGGGGCAATGAAATTTAGTGGTTCCACCCCCTCTCCCTGTTTCAGCCCTGTGAACATATTTCCACAATGGAGTTTGGTCTTGTTTAGTTTTTTGAGGGTCATGTTCACCCTCCTCCAGCTCCTCCTCATCGGGGTTTTCACCCATTTGACTTTCTCCGGCTTCTTCATCCCCCTCTTCAGTTTGGGGCCCCCTCCGTTTCCTACTCTCCAGCACCATAATAACCATAAAAGGGACCAGGAAGAGGAAAATGCCAATAAATATAGCCAGGTCCATGGTGTTTGATGTTTGTAGGGTTTTGATTCTTGAATCTGCAAATTAATTTAATTTATTGGGATTAATTAATTTAATTTAAATACATGATTTTTAAACTCAAACAGTTAAATTAAATTAACTAAATTACTATCTAACCAGCTAAACTAACTAAATTACTAAGTTACTTACCTCTGCAGGCTTGCTCCTCGCTCCTTGGCACTTGCTCCTCGCTCCTCAGCACTTGCTCCTCGCTCCTTTGCTCTTGCTCCAGCTCCAAACTCAAGCTCAATGAAGTTAGAATGAATTTTTTTTGGCCCATTGGGCTTTTAAAACCCAAAAAAAAAATTAAATTTTTTTTATTTTTCGGGTCCGCGGATTTTTTTCCGCCGAACCGCTCCCGGCCCGGCTCGAATCGCTCCCGGAGAGATCGCTCCCGAGCGTTAAAAATCGCTCCGGGAGCGCCGGAGCGATCGCTCCCTATATCACTTCCTAACAGACCAGGGAGCACAAATTTTTTTGAGGGAGCGCGCTCCCGAAAATCGCTCCCGTCCGGGAGCGATTTTGGGAGCGCGCTCCCGAGCCGCTCCCGCCCGGAGCACGATTCGGGAGCGGGTTCGAGTGGGGGCGCTCCCCGCAACATAGCCTCTACCCATCTGGTGAGGTACTCTGTTGCGTTGATTATATACCTGACGTGAGAGTGACGCGCCGGCGGATTGATAGGTGCTATAAAGTCGACTGCTGATTTCTCAAATATCTGCAGTGAACGTAATGGTTGCAATGGCAGTTCATCACGATGTGATGGCCTCCCAACCTTTTGGCGTACATCACAGCCTTTGGCATTTTCCTTCACATCTTTGAAAATCATCGGCCACCATAGTCCTACCTGCAATACTTTCCTTAAGGTAGCCTTTCCTCCAACATGTCCACCTGCAACTCTTGAATGGCATTCCCATAGCACATCGTGTCTCTCATGGTGAAGGACACATCTGCGCAATACCTGATCAAGGCCCAATTTATACAATTTCCCTGCAATCAATTGCTAATCAGCAACTCAGACGACCATATGTCTCCATTGTGTGGTTGTGTATTCTTCCAGACATTTACCTGTCTTCCAAGTAATCTGGTGCTACTTCAATCTGGAATAGATCAGCGTGTAGCTGATCATCAAGAGATCCTCCACTTTCTCCTGATTCCAACCATGAGAGGTGATCAAGTCCCACATTCAATCAGTCAGGCTTAACAATTACGTCAAATGTGAATTCTTGGAATAACAACAGCGACCTGCAAATTCTTCCTCCAAGTACAGGCTTGTTCACAAAATATTTCAAAGCAGAATGGTTAGTGAAAAACTTGAATGGGCCTCCTAGCAAATAGTGTCTGAATTTTTGAAGCGAATATACCATCACCAGTGCCTCACGCTCAGCTGTGGTATAGTTCTTTTCTGTCGTGGACAATTTTCTGCTGGCAAAATAAATTGGGTGGTCGAACAGCACCCAGAGCAATGCCTGATGCATCGATGTGGACATGGAACTGTTTGTTCCAATCGGGGTAGACCCGGATTGGCGCACTTACTAGCTGTTCTTTCAGTATGTTGAGCGTAGCCTCACATTCTTCTGACCACATGAATCGTTTAGCCCTTCCTCAACAGCTTCTCCATAGGTGCAGTAATCGAGGCATAGTTGCGGATAAACTTCTTGTAGTACCCGGTATGTCCCAAGGTGGATCTGAGTTGTTTTACACTTGTGGGTGGGTCCATATTCACGATCGCCGCAACCTTAGTAGGATCTACACATACTCCTTTGCACACTATGTGGCCCAAAAGTGTGCCAAAAGGGACTGCAAATATGCACTTCTTCAAATTTAGCGAGATCTATAGTTGTCTACATCGATCGAACATGATTCTGAGCAGACTGGAGTGTTTCTTCAACAGACTATAGACCGTCCAGTCATCCATATAGACTTCTAGGAACCTGTGGATGTAATCTCTAAAGGCGGCAATCACAATTCTTGAGAACACCGCAGGTGCATTCTTAAGACCGAATGGCATAACATGATAGGCATAGGATCCCCATTCTGTGGTAAATGTAGTTTTCTTCTTATCCTCCTTTGCGATCCTGACTTGGTGATAACCAGAGAATCCATTTGTAAAAGAGTAGGCTTCATTCCCCACTACATTATCTAGAAATTCATCACTGAATGGTGTAGGAAAAGGATCATGCACACAAACGTTGTTCAGACTATGGTAGTCCACACAGACCCTTATCTCTGTAGCGTCTTTCTTGTTTTGTATCACAATCAGACTTACCCACTCTACCTCATCCACTGGAAATATAAGCCCTACTACTAGCATCTTGTCTATCTCTTTTTTCACTTTTTCCTTAACCCTCGGGTTCAGTCTGTAGGGTCGATGCTTTACTGGCTTTGCATCTGGTTTTAGCATGATTTTCATCGCCCCTAGATCTCCCTTGATCCCCTTCAATTCCACAACGGACGAAGATTACAAGTCTTCATATTCTCTCAGGAGGTTGAAAATCCACTTTGTAGTTTGCTCAGCACAATAATCTCCAATTGAAGCTAACTTTGGTTTGTCATCAATTTCAATGTTATGTTTCTGCAACTTCAATGGGAGTAAATGTGGAGCATCGATTACAGCTCCATCCTTTATGTCCCTTTCCCCTTCAGTTTTGTGGACTGATAGATGTCATAATTCCTCCAAATTATCCTCATTCGGCTCTTTGTCCACCTTCCCACAGGCTACGGCTTCATGATATCCAGACTCGTAGATATGCTCTAAAGTCTTTTGATCTATGCACCCCTCCATTAGCTGACCCATTGTGACCAGAATCCACTTGACAGCATGCAACGCCTCAGTGAACCTCTTATCATCGTCTGAGAAAGAAAAGTTGCTGACAAATTGATCAGCCAAACTATCCCAATCTCTAGTCTATCTCCTTATTTCTTCATGTACATACCAACCTTTTGGAAAGGTTCCTAGGATGTGTATAAAATCATTCACCCACAACTCCTTTGGAACTCCTTCCTGATTCCATCTGTCCTTACAATTTTGCAAATGTTGTCGAAGGTAAGAGTCCCCTTTGTATCTGACGAAATCTTGGGGGTACTCTCCCGCTTGTCTGAATCTTACTTCTATGGCTATTTTCATCTTCTCCCATTCTCGGAGGTAGTTACGGTGAACTCCCCACCACCTTGTCGATGTCACTTGTAATTTTACATTTAGTAGAGGTACTTTGTATTCTTCAATAACAATTGCAAATCAATCCTGTTGATAAATGAATTTGATGAATCTATACCATTAAAGATAGGGAAGTCTCATACCTCAGTGCCAATCCAATTGATCCGATAAATTGTGGCACAATGTCTAGTGTTGATTTCATATCCACCCTGTTGCCAATCATCCCAAGCGACTTCTGAGCCAACCTCCGAACTTTGAACTACTTCGGCAACTGATAGACCCTTCAATCATTAGGTTGATGTAGTCCTCCCTTCTTCCTGTTGTTAATCTATACAGTTGATCCAACAATCCTAGCTCTTCCCTATCATCTGTTGGTTCTGTGAATCTTGGTCCCTGATATGGGTCTAGAGGTTGAATCACCCTAACCCCTTCTACCTCAAAAGTCATCAGTTCCTTCTTCAAGTCAATTATGGCATAGTTCTCAAAGGCCCAGTCTATCCCAAGCAACGTTGGGTAGGGGTCCTTGTCCCCCATGATGTCTATTACTTCAAAGTCTACATGGTTCTTCATCCCTGCTACATCCACTTCCACGTCTTCCAGCCGCCCAATCGGAAGAATACATTATTGATTCGCCATCTGCAACTGGATTAGTGAAAACGTCAATTGAGGTTTTCCCAGGGCTTCCCAGGTTTTCCTTGGAAAAATGTTGACATTTGAGCCTAGATCCAACATAGTGTCCTTAATCTGGAACCCCGCAATCTGAGCATCAATCTGGAACTCTCTTCTCGTTCTCTTCTTGTTCCTCCATACCCTCCTAGAGTGTCTTTCGGGTAGGTTAGCGGAGATGACTCCTCCCTCAACCGCCTCTTCTGGGATGGCCACTTTCAGACTTTTCCGCAACTGCCCCAACATCTGGTCGTCGTTCACGATTTGCAGAAATAATCTGAACCATTCTTTGATGGG
Source organism: Pinus tabuliformis (assembly GCA_031772625.1). NCBI lineage: Eukaryota > Viridiplantae > Streptophyta > Pinopsida > Pinales > Pinaceae > Pinus > Pinus tabuliformis. Next base: position 329,582,040 of record CM062808.1, read on the forward strand.
TCGGATTGTGGACTGTGGTAGGTCCGGGCTCTTAGCTTTAAGACATTTTGGCTACTCCTATGACCCCCCACCTCCTATCAGATTGTTGAAAACTTTTGTGGCTTCCTTGTAATACTGCTTCTACTGCTCAGGGTCATATGAGCGCTTTGGGGAGGCCAGTCTTATAATCGTGGTTTGGTTTGTGGCTCTCAGATCAGCTCCAGTCTTTTTTCCTCCTCGTGTGACTATATTGATATTCGAGAAGGGGGCGCTTGTGGCAACCTTGGCTCTGCATTAATTAAATTTGCTCCCCTCTAACGGTTCTGCTCTTCCCATCTTGCAATCAGTTCTGGACAATCCTCTGTTGCATGCGTGTTGACCCTACACTAAGAGCACCATGGTCTTCTTGGTAGTGGGCAATCCCGCACAACATGCCCTTCTTGATCATAGTTGTAACAGTGAATTGGACTTTTGCCCCTTGTTCCTCCTCCTCCTCGCCCTCAAGGAGTCTCGTTGACTCAGAAGGTTGATCAGTCTAAACGATCAGCTAGAGCATCCAGTGCCCTACACTGGTAAGTATAGTGAGTTGTTGAAGCACAGAATTCATAGTAATTGTTATTTCGAACATTGGAGTATTTTTGCAGTATCGGGCACAGACCAGGGGGGTGTCCATACCCCCTACATACCTCACAGTACTCTGGTTGGTTGCGCTCGGGGTATCAACCTTGCAATCCTATATGCATGACTCCTGTTACGAGGGTAGGCCCAGGTGGTCCTATTGGTGTACATGTGGTATTTGCGCCCAACAACCTTGGACATTATGTAGCAACATGACCTTCCACTAAGCAAGTTGTACACCATACATTTGGTCGCATTGGGCGGGTCGGTTGCAAATCCTTCAACTTCTCTGTCAGGTTCGTAATTTGATGTTCTAGACCCAAAATGGACGGATCATGTGGTGTTGCTCCCCCTAGTTCTCGTGTGGGTATCCTACCATAGCTTCAATCCAAGTTGCTTGCTCGAGAGCATCTTGTAGTGTATCAATTTTCTGTTGTGTCAATGGCATACGGGTGAGAGGCAATAGTGCTTTGATAAACCAGTCCCTTTGATGATTTGGATCTATCAGGTAGCTTAGTTTACCAATTGTGTCCTTAAATCTTTGCATCAGCTCCCATGCAGTCTCTCCCTCCCGTTGTTTTATTTCCCACAACTTCGACAACCCTTGCTGATTGGTTTGTGGAAGTTTAAATTCTTGTACAAATTCTCTTTTAACATCATCCACAGTTGGATTCTGGTGTAACTCTAACCACTTTATGAACCATCTCAAGGCCCTTTCCCTGAGAGTGGTCTGAAATTCGATTAACTTCACATCATCCGGTGTCTGGCGAGCCCTCCAAATGGCTTCACACAGATACCAGTGTTGTTCTACGTCGTCGTTCCCTTTACGAAAGAACTCAGATACCTTGTGAATGATCCCGCCATTTTTTACTGAGTCCGTGCTAAGAGTACAAAGCCTCGCAACCCAAGTTGCACTGATCCTTGCAGACTCGTACCACTACTACTAATTTGTTGACGGTGCTGGACCCGCCAACATGTCAAGGGATCTCCCCGATAACAAGTCCCAACTAGACCTCAAACCGTTTGGTGTAGGAGTCCCAACAGTGGGTCGTACGGTATTGCCTTGACCGCGGTTTCGCACAGAGGCAAGTAAGATGTCCCTGTTGGTAGCAAGGGTGTGACATATGCAACAAGTCAAGGAAGGTGCATGAGCAGTTCTAACACACGGAGGGTGAGGTGAGTGCGCCCCTTGGAAACCTGTGAAAGCACGGAGTTAAGAAGGGAACACACGAGCAAAGATGCATCACAACATGGAAGGCAAGTAAGCTAGCAATCCAAAGTGATGGTTAAACCAACAACACATTTTAGTAAGATTCATACATACATATATAGAAAATAGCTACACATGCATGCGTAAGCAAACAGATACATGTATCATTTAGAGTAAACAAGATAGTTGAAATACAACACGACATATGCATGAAATGCGTTGGCTCTATTATATTAAGAAGTGAAAGTTCCAGTCATACAATACAACCATGACCAACCACTAGTTCTGACAGCGGAACGTTACAATCACTGCTGCCTACTCCTCCAAAGAGATATACTAGCTCTGCACAGTGGAGAAGCCAAGGCTCGTTACAATACTCTCCAAGCTTTCTCTAAGATACTCCTATCAGAAGCTTGGTTGACCAAAAGCCTCTACAATGAGTTATGAGGTACTATAAATAGAAAAGGGTGGGGTGACCCTTAACATTCCCCTTTGTGATTGTTCACCTACCCTCATGACTCTTCAACTACTCTATGACTGTTACATTCAACTATCAACACTTGAACTTCCACTTGACAAGAAGTTACGTACAATCTGCACATGTACCCATGTGAGAAAAAATAGGCTTGAGAAAACCATGCAAGACATCACTAACACTCGGACAGTTGTAGTAAGACCAACTCTTTGATATCCTTGTGATAATCAACAGTGGCGAACTGATGCCAAGCTTGGCTGTCCGTGATGGAGTCCGTGCGCTAAATGGTGACATCCTGCTGAAAGCGAACTCTTGCCTCCATTGCGTCCAGGTACACTAATACGGCTCCTCTATCCAACTCTTTTGATAACATGCGCATCATCGTCTTGAGTGCAGCTGGACCAGCAACACATTGATGCATAGTGTCTGTGTTGATCTCCAAGTGTGTGCTAGTGACCATGCGCATCAACTTGTCAAAATACATGTTCAACTCCAGTCGGACTTGCTTCTTGTCTTCGCCTCGGTGAGTGTGCCAAATGGGTGGGATCGCATGTGTGCGCACAATGGCATCCATGCTCCTGAATACCCTTGCATGCAATTGACAGCATTGCTCACATTGTCTGCTCCATGCCAGCTGCTGAATGGATCTATAACTTGTATGGGCGCAGTTTCATCAGTCTATGCATGTTGCGCCTCTTGTTGTACTTGTTCCTACTGTAACCCATTCTCTCGTCTATGCAGCTCCTGTTTTTCCTTGAGTTGTTGCTTCAGCACATGCAACTCCTTCTCTGTTTCTCTCTCTACCTTCGCGCGATCTTCGTGTCGCGCCGTCACCTCATAGCCTCAATCTCCAAAGCTGCTTTCGTCATGAGTGGATCTGCTTTGAACTTGCAGCTTTGCTCTACCTCTATGCTATCAACAACCTTCCTCTTGCATTCGTAGCGTGCAGGTGCGCTGCCTTTTGTTGTTGCTGATGGTGTTGCTCGTTACGATGTTGTTGCCATTCATCTTGATATCCTTGTCCATGAACAAATTGATGTCTTCGTGGATAGGCAAGTTCATAGACACTTGATCAACTGCATCCCTAGTTGTGCTCTTAATGGTGTCTTTGATGCTGCTCTCTTAGAAGCCATTGTACCTGTGTCGCTGGGAGGTGAATGACACCTGTGATCCCTGGAGACATAGCAACACTCATGGCAGGCAATCTGTCAGTTGAAAACCAAAACCAACTGGAGGACTGACATGCAACATACCTGTGTGATTTTCCGTGAAGATTGCGCAATTTTCACCGAGGCTGGGACACTGACTGCCAAGGCTACGGACAACACAGTGCGCGCTATCGGCAGGCTGACTGACTACTGGAATTGCGCAATGGACAGTCCAGCCTGGCCTGCTGAGGACTAAAACTATGCAATGCGCAATTTCAGTCAGCAATGACATGCAACCAACAAACTGCATTGCAAAGTTTTTGGGGTCAGCAGGACACTGCCTCCAAGAATTGCTCAATGCAAGCCTGGAGGTCAGTGTTGGGCCAGAATTGCGCAATTTCTGGAGGGAAGGCAGAGCCTTCGCTTTCAGAAATGCGCAGTGCTATTCAGGCAAGGCACGGTCCGAGCCAAGGCAGCCTAGACCGGCCGACGGGTGACTAAAAACATGAGAAGTCTGAATGCATGATGAGATGAGTGAAAACAAGAGTGAATAATTATTCATGCAAATAGTAAGTGCAGGATTCAAAAAATGGGACGCATGCATGTGTGTGAAGCGGGTCACCGCGACAGCCACTGTCGGTGCAAAAATAGTGTTATGCATGCGACAGCAGTGAGATGTGAACGAAAACTGAAATGGCGCTTGTACAATCTGACATGCATGCAAACGACAAGAAGCGTTCACAGAAATCAAGCAGACAAAATTCACACAAGCCGAAACACAAAAAGCGACAAAAACGCAGCGCAAAACATGCGAAACGCGCTTACCCCGAAACAACTAAGTTGAATCTGTCGACGACTCCTAGATGCGATGTGGGATGTCAAAGCTGCAAGATCGATGCGAAGAATGAGCTCTGCAGCATCCGGTTCATAAGTCTTGATAAAATCGAGGTTATGACGTGCATGCCACAAATCTAGGAAAAGCGACACTTGGCGGGAGGTTTTTCATTGCCTTGTTGAATTGCCCTCAGCCTCTCATCAAACATCAGCAATCCAATACTGCTCAACAATTCTTGCCAAATCTTAATTCAACAGTAGCACATACACCAATACTGTACCAGCATCCCTGTCAAGAACTTCCAGATCTCTAGTACTCTTGATACTTGATGCTTAAGGATATGTTTACAGAAGTTTTCAGAACACTATAATAGTCACTGTCATCCTTTGCTTTAGTCTAATACATTCATGCTTAAACATCACAGTTAATGTTCTGGTCATAAGCTCTTTAAAGCACAAACTTACAATCCTTAGATTTCATTGCCAATCTCAACATTAACCAGATATATCTACTCATCAAAACACTACGTTCTTGATCTTTTGTCAAAGCTTAGGTCTGCTGATGTGAAGTTTGCCTCTGATCAAGGACGTGGTTCTCTGAATTCAATGTAAGATGTGACAAACTTCAAAGCAACTTATCATTGATAATCCAATCTCAAGCCTGCTGATGTACAATCTATAGAACTGCCTTTCATACCACAAGCGTGTTGATGCATAGAGTGCCAGAATGTTTTTGAGCTGGTGTCTGAAAATGTTTGTCGTCAATGCTTGTGACTTTGTTTCCAAACCTCTGATGTTGTTTGGATGATCCTCCACAATTTTTTATATAGGGTTTTTAACGTTGTAGATGAAGCCCTTTTCAATGATTGATAGGATCTGGTTCTCATGCTCTCAAGGTCTCCTGAAGGAGATCAAGGTTCGCTGGTCTGCAAACTAATAATATAGGTCTGCTATACAAATAACTCACTGAAACCCTTGTAACAATTCTGCCAGAAAAGCGAGATGAACACAGTCCATCAAACTTACATCAACCTTAAAGTTGTTTCATTCTGTTCCTTGATGAACTGGTCTTAGAATAATGTCATTAGACCTCAAAAGATGTTTCAGGTAGCTTCAAGCAGCTGCCCACATATGCCTTAGGGGTATCAATAAGAAGGTCCTCAAATTGTCAACAACTTTGCAAATATGCCACTGAGATTACCCACAGAACCTTACCATAGAGAACCAAATATGTGTGCTGGCAGCTTAAATATCAGAGCCACAAGAGAGCCGCAAATATTCCCTTGAGATCCTTCTTAAAGGGAGACTTCGCATTAGTTAGATCAAGCCCATCTCTGCCTTAATTTTAAAGATCTGAACCAATCTTCAGGGGTCCAGAAACGATCAAATCTAAGCAATATAGTTAAGCTTAGCAAAGATTACTTCAAGCTGCTTCAAGGTGGCTTCTTTGCTGATGTGAATTGTCAAATGAGCTATTTTTAGAGTTGTGCGCTAAAAGGGCTGCAATTTTCAACAGAACCGCTTATTAGATTTAATCTCGGCTTCCATAGAAATGCATTATGTTAGAGTTCGGTCTTGTACTAGGTAGGGCTAGAGTTGCCTTCACAAATTTGCTTCAAACTACACAACAGAAGTGCTACGAACCAGATCTCAAGAATTCGCACAGAGGACCTCATACAATACTTTGAATTTGCCTCAGTAGGAGGGCTGGATGATCTCAGACAAAGGCCAAGAATTTTCTCCAGTACTCTGCGGCTTTTCCTCAAGAATCAGTCTTCAAAAGGAGCGGGCCAAATCACTGTTCAATAACCAAAAGAAACAACCAGCGAAACTCGAAGAAGGAAAATAAAAACTTTAGCCAAAGCCCTGTACAACTGATCTGCCTTAGAAATAGCAAGTAGCCTCTCTTGAATAACGATGAATCTCCTTCAATAAACAGAAGTAACATCCCAACAAGATACTTCAGAATTTTAACCATCAAGAGAATCTTCAAGACTACACAATCGGCCACTGATCTATTTCACAGATTGTGAATTGATGCTCATAAAAATCTCAATTCATTCGATGCACACTTAAGGATCCAAGTGCCTTTGTTTATATAGATTTGTGGAGGTGTCTTTAGGATAAGTCGATTTGGTAATTTAGGAGGAAAAAGAAAAACCTTTAAAATTTAAATTTCAAATGAGCCAAAAATTCCCACCCTTTTGGGACCACGGATATATTACAAAAAAAATTATCTTAGACCCTCAAAAATTTAATTTCATGAGCTGCCACTTCATCCATATGACTTTCTTTCATAGCCAATGACAAGCTGCCATGTCACCTCATTTGGGGGTTTTGACCACATGATGGGGGCTTTTAACTTTGAAAGAGCATATCTCTCAAACGGTGATGAATCTCGTGGCATGCCACATACCGTTGGAATTGGTATGACGAGCAGAATCAATTGAGAATGATCTTGAGCCCAACCAACTTGATCTTCCTTGTCATTTTGATCAACGAAAGCAGCGCTTCTTGTTATTTGGAGCTTCCAACTGATGCATTCCAGACAAATATTAAGAGCATTCAAGAACCAACGTTGGCATCAATGACAACACCATTCAACAGTTTACACAATATTTAGACAGGTACCTTCTACGTCATCAAAATATTTACCCCAGCTATCCAAAATGGGTAATGTGAGTGGTCTTAGAGGGCTAAAAGAAGTTGGAAAGTTTGGATTCCAGTTATAGCATGAGCAAACCTGTTGCAAAGCCCGATACATTGCAAGAAATGCACCATGTCCTTCGCTTTGAGGTTGTGTTATATGATGTGCATCACCTAAAGAAACCATTGATAATAAAATTAGACTAGCCAATTCACCTTCTAGTACTATTTCAAGTCCATTTCATTCAATATCAATACTTCTGCAAAAACTGAAAAAACATGTTATTATTGTGTTGATATCTACTAAAAATAACTATACTATCATTGTCTCATCTAACGAAAAGAAATTTACCTGACATGCCATATCCTCGGATTTCGCCATATATATTTGCACTACGTTTTTTTGCATGCTCAAGCTCCTTTATTTTCACAAGAAAGATAAAAATAAGTTATCATAAATACCAATTCAAAAGATGATCTTCTAATATGATAAGAAGTGACTCTAAGTTTCATCATAATAACAACACAACTACTTCCCAATGGCATAATCATACTCTCCAATTGTGAAATGTGGTGACCTACTAACAATATACTTGAATAGGGGAGGACTCCTCAATTCACTCTCTCCTATGACGAATCAATTGGACAAAACTGAAATCAAAGCCAAAATACAATGCAATATGATAAAAACTTGCAATGGCAAACTAATTAATGACTTGAACTTATCACGTCCAAGAACCAAACATCATATGCCACGTAACGGATATCATCATAGTTTTAAGGAACAACAAAGCTCATCCAACCAAGTACATGAATAGAGCAAGCACTGGATGATATATTAACCAAAGATGTGGAGATTGGGGTACAAGGTTCTAAATTTTGCCATCACTCCTAATAAAATCCCCATTGATGAGATAATCAGTAACATAGAGGTAGCCTTAAAGGATTTTAATCTAACTAAAGCCGAAGAAATTAGACAAGACATTGCTAAGATTCTTAGAAATTCCAAACTACCATCATGCAACATAACTAAGGAAGAAAAAACAGCTCTAAATAACCTGAAAAAGAACAAAGACATATTTTAATATTTAGCTTAAAAGCAGACAAAGGAAATGCAACTGTAATTATGAACAGATCTGATTACGACAGAAAAATGGAAGATCACATAAATAATAGTGGATGCTACAAAATCTTAGATAAAGACCCTAGCGCTAAAATTCTTAAGGATGTCACCAAGAAAATAAAAGATTCTTCTCTAGACACTATTACTAAGAAGAAAATCACCCCTACTAGCTCCATCACTCCTAGAATATACGGTGCTCCCAAAGTTCATAAAGAAGGCATCCCATTAAGACCCATAGTTAATACCATAGGTTCACCCACCTACCTCCTTGCTCAATTCCTTGCCAGAAAGTTACGTCCCTTAGCTGGTAACACTTCATCCTATATTAAAGACTCTGCATCGTTCGTTCAATGGACCAAAAACCTTGAAATGAAAGATGAAGATCTCATGGTAAGTTTTGACGTTGTTTCCTTATACACTATGATACCATTGGATGAAGCCTTAGACGTTATGCAATCAATCACTGATAGTGAAACTATAGACCTCCTAAAAACTTGCTTAAAATCATCTTATTTTAGCTTTAAAGGTAAAATTTATATGCAAACTCATGGAGTAGCAATGGGCTCACCTCTATCTCCTATAATTGCAAACATATACATGGAACATTTTGAACAGAAAGCCCTCAAATCCTTTCCTTATTCCCCCGAAGAATGGAAAGGATTTGTCGATGATGTTTTCACAAAATGTTGTCATGGTAAGGACAAGCTTGAAGAATGGTAAGGACTCACATTAATAGTCACTCAAATCACATTAAATTCACTATTGAAGTAGAAAAGGATAACCAATTACCCTTTCTTGACATCCTCTTATCCAAAAAAGATGGGAAGCTTAGCTCCAAAGTTTATAGGAAGAAAACCCACACGGAAAGATACCTTCACGCTAACTCTCATCACCATCCCAAGCAAAAATATGGAATCATTAAAACCCTAACCACAAGAGCCTCTAGAATTTCTGACCCTAAGCAACCTAAAACATGAACTAAAACACCTCCGACAAGTCTTTGAACATAATGGATATAATAAAAACATCATTAACAAAACCATCCATCAAACCCTAAAGAATAATAATGTAAAGAAAACCTTTGACATTCCTAAAATCTCTTTACCTTACATAAAAGGAACAACTGATAAAATTTCAAGAATCCTAAACAAACACAACATTAGCATTGCATTCACTCCCCCTAACACTATTAGGAAAATCGTAGACTCTGCTAAGGACCCTATAAACCCTAGACTTCAAAAAGGGGTGTACATAGTCCCTTGCTCTTGTGGAAAACAATACATTGGCGAAACCGGAAGATCGTTAAACATTAGGCTTAAGGAGCATGCAGCTGACATATCTAAGAACAGAACATCTAAATCCGCTCTTGCAGAACATGCTTTCTCCTCCTCACACTACATCTGTATGGAAGAAGCTAAACTTGTCATCAAGGAAGAGCATTACCTAAAGTGAAAATTAAAGAGGCCATAGAAATTGAAAAAAGAAAGAACAATATAAACCGTGATGAAGGCCTTAGCATTAGTAATACTTGGAAACCCTTAATAAATCACACCATTCATAACAACTAATCTAATATTTTTTAACATTAACTTATAATTTTTTATCATATTCTCTTAGATTAATTATTTCAGCTTATAAGGATTTAACATTATTAATTAAAGATAAAAGTTATTATAAAATAGTTTAAATACAAAAAAATAAGATAAAACATAATAGTTTTGATATAAGAATTTATTATTGACTACATCCCATATCATATATAATTATATATTAATGTTTTTAATAAGAAATCATAAAATTAATAAATAATAAATTAAAAGAAATATTATTCTCATACCAAATTAACATAAAATAAAATAATTATCCCCTAATTTAATTAAATCCATCTCTTAAATAACCCTAATATATTATATTAAGAATATTCACTTAGATTAATTAATTTAACTTAATCATAAAACATAAGTGTTTATTATACAAGTTATTATAAAGTCAAGTTCTTAGGGATCTATTATGATTTAAGAAGATTTGACTACAACCCTTATCATAATTAATTATTAACAAATAATCAATTAAAAAGAAATATTATGCACATATAAAATTAACATAAACAAATTATTATCTCATAAATAAATTATCTCCTAATTGAATTAATTTATCTCTTAAATAACCCTAATAAATTACATTAAGAATCATAATTAGATATTCCACCAGCCGACTCTAGAATTCCCCCACATCTATCATTACATATATCCTTGTTTTTTCCTTGCCCTACTCCACACCAATTTTTTCAAGAATATGGGTGTTCCCCTGAAGATGGACTCACATAGAAGTCCAAAACATTGGATTTAATCAAAACTCTGAACAGGTTATTCCACAAACATTTTAAAAATGACAGGGATACCCATAAATTTGTGGGGACAAAGGAGAATGGGCATAATAAAAAATATTAAACTTAGAGAAATTAATTATTAAAGATCCAAATAAAACACGCTTAATTTTTTCTATATTTAAAACAATTAAATGCATGAACATTGAGTTAAATTATTAAACATATGCCATAATAGATAAATCGTTCTTTTCATATTTTCAGTGAAAATGAAAATAGAACAAAATATCAAGATCATTATTCATGAATAGAAGCAAGATTCATTTAAAGTAGATAGATCATGATATGCATAACCTCAAGGCTTGTCGCTTTGCACAAACTCACATTATTGTACAACTACCCTCCTCTACTTCTCCATCCACTATTCGTTTATTTTCCCAATAATGGCTTATGAACTTGTCCCTTTTCACAAAGTAGTTATAGATATCACTACAATTTTATCTCGATGCAGATGATTCTCTGTGTGGATAGCCTACCTTACTACACCAAGTACAGTTTAGACCAAATCAAATTATTGTACAACTATCTTGCTCTGCTTCTCCATCCAGTATTCATTTGTTTTCGCAATAACCACTCTGAAAACGGACGCATATGTCCCACCAATACTAATTACACTCTATTCTCAACTCTAAGTGAGAGGCCAAAGCTCAACTGATGGCTATGTTGATTTGGGGTAGCATTGGATGTGCTCTAGCTATGAAAATTGGTGGAGAGGCTAAAGCACATGAGATCTCCAAGGCCCAGAAATGGTTTGGGCAGATTCTACCCGGTTAAGGAGATATTAAAATAATTAATATTTTTAATGGAGTTCCTAAGTCTAAACTTAGGAAAAATAAAATATTAATGGGTATTAATATAAAATTGGGTTAGAAGGTTCCAAATGACATGGATCAAGCCAAATCTAATCTTAGCCGTTGATTAGAGATGTAATCTCGGCCGTTGAAGGACCAACATGAAAAGTATAAGAGGAGGCTTGAGGGTCAGTTGGAGAACACACCAGAGTGATCAGTCATTCGATTTTCTAGAGCGGGGTTTGCTAAGAGAAATCGAATCAGTGATTAGTTTGCAGCGAGGGGCAGTGAGTACGAGACAGAGAGGCAGAGATAGTGCTGGAAGACCAGCGCAGAGGCAAAGAGGCAGACACAGAAGCCAAAGGGAGACACACAGAGGCTAGCAGAGGGAGCGCAGAGGCTGTTGGAGTGACACAGAAAGCCAGAGATGATGCGCAGAGCCTGAGAGAGTTGACGTAGGGGGTTTTCAGGCTGACGCAAAGGCTAGGAGGGCTGACAGAGTGCTTCAGTTGTGCTGAAGAGGGTTTCGTGGGGCAGATTTTTAGAATATCTGCTTCCGAATAGAGAGGTATTACTGTCGGATTATTTTCTCTGTCGGGTGAGCCGGTTTGGCACCCAGTTGTACTCAGATAGACTGCATAATAAAATAACCCTCAAAATTGTTGCACCGGTTTTCCCAAGTTGGGTTTTTCCAGGGACGAGTTGTCCAAAAATAATGGTGTCACTTGTGTGTTTGTTATCTCTTTCAGTTGTTGATTTGTAGATAGTTGACACTATATTGTGTTTATTTCGATATTTATATGTTTAAATAACTTGTTCGTAATTAACAAGTAGGAGAAATAAACCAGAGAATACAGATAAAATTTCTAACGAGACTTAGAAATTTCAACATGGTATCAGAGCGTGGTTGCAGATCACGGGAGAGCTGAAGGCACCAGCTGAAGCAGAGCATTTGCAAAAGAAACAGTTGTCCCAAGTGACAGAAGTTGTCCCTTGCAGAAAGCGGCAGAGAAGGGTTGACGCAGAGGGACTGCATGATCAGAGAAAGGCCAGAGAAAGGCCAGCGCAGAGGCTAAGGAGGGCAGAAAAGGCTAACGAAGAGCCACGCAAAGACCAGAAGGGTTGACGCAGTTGGCTAGGGGATCATTTCAACTAGTGTCGGGATTGCGCAGAGCCTAGAGGCTCAGTCCTTCAGTTGCTGGGGCATAGGAAGCTGTGGGCAAATTGCGGGGAGTGAAGCTAGTGGGGTGTTGTTGCTGCCGAGACAAAACAGTACCTAACAGGGCAAAACCAAGGTAGAGGGAGTCGCTACCTAGGTGGATTTCTAGGCAAGAAATCCAGATCAGTGTTGCAGGTGCATAGGAGATTGGAGAGGTGCAACCTGACGGTTGGCAGGCGGATTTCCAAGAGGGAAATCAAGACTTAGAGGGAGTTTGGCAGAGAACTTCTAGAGGGAAGTAGCGACTCAGAAGGAGTCGAAGAGAGAACTTCCAAAGGGAAGTAGAGACTCGAAAGAGTAGAAAGGAAGAGAAAGGAGATGGCCATGAATGGACTGAGGGATCAGGACAGGTTGGACGGGGCGTCCAACTTTGTGGTCTAAAGGCCAGGATCCTGTCCATTCTAGATAGACATCGCATCAAGGCCTTCACCTTGAGAACAGTGGCTATCCCAATTGACCCAACTGACAATGAAAAGTACGAGGAGGCAATGGCCAAGGCAAAATGCATCATCCTTGATGCGGTCAAGGATCATGTGGTAAAACATATTGTCGAGAAGGAGACGGCAAAGGAAATGTGGGACGTGTTGACCACTGGAGTGGCACCTGGATTATATGAAGACTCCATGCCCAAGGATGATCCAGAGGACACTTGTACCATCAGATATCATCAGTCAACAGAGTTTTTTAACTCTACTTTTATTTTCTCATCATCTTTCTTGTACCCAGATTCCACACCCTGCGGGGAATTGTAATAAGTGATACTAGTAATGATGAGTTTTGAGTATGTAACAGGCCTAGCATGTTGGGACTCGATCAGCAAATGAGTACACCTTTGAGTGTTTTTTTTATCTGATTAAATATCCTTTCTTTTTCAAAGGCGGATAATTTTCTGGGTTTTTCCACTCACTTTTTACACCAAAGCCGGAGTGACGGTTTGAAGGTTGAGCCCCTAACACATCTTAGTGTCTAGAGTCGATGTATATTACTATACTAGATCACACAAAAATTTCGTGGAATTTGGTTATGTCTAGGTAGTCATTTTTTAATTTTTTAAATTTCCCGCAAGTTAAAAATTGCAAATAAAACTATACTTGTAATGTAATAAGTGATGTCTAGAGAAGTTGTATGGGGTATGAGTAATGAAATTTACACCTCTCACCCTCAACTTTCTACTATGACACACTTTGATGGATTAAAAATGTGTTTTGAACCTTCAAAACCCACTTTTCCTAAGTTTAGTGGAAAATCTAGCAATTAATTAAGCCAGAAATTAAATAAATAGAGAAAAATAAAAATCCACACATGCTAAATGTTGTGGAAATGAGGTGGAAAATTATGGGGGAGTTAAAGTGAAGTCCCAATGTGATGTGGACTCCTAAAATCAAGGAAAGGACATGTGCTCAAACAAAATCAAATTTCTAGCATTAAAGGAGAAAGCTGCTTACTTGGAAATTCGAATTTGTTAAGTTAATGCACATTTGGGAGGATTTGGGAGAATATTTGGTGGAGATTTTTGTGGGAAATTGTCCCCACATGGGTTACCACCCATATACACTTGTCATTCCATCATAAAATTCGAATTTGGCACATAAGGGAAGAAGAAAATAATGTCCACTTGCCAGAATTCGATTTTTACACTTGGCATTGGAACTCCATTCAACAAATTCGAATTTCTCTTTGGGATTGTCACCTCATGCCACTTGTTTAATCACTTCTACATTGGGATTGGCTCCCATAGTTCTATATAATAGAGCCTTGAGCTCTCATTTGTATCATATTGTTACTAACTATTGTGCTTGCAGAAGTGCTGCTGCCTAAGTCACATGACACGAGGACACGAGACATGGAGGACACGTAAATACGAGTATTCAATACGAAACACAGCAACCTGGAAACAGGACACGGGGGACACGTTTTATATATATACACCAAAATATAGTTTTTTATCCATATTAAATTGCAGGTTGCAGCTTATCTAATCAAATTAAAATATAATTACTTCTCAAAGTTCATAGTTCACTTTAAAAAAATAAATAGAATCAAAATTTACTATTTAGAAATTAGAATGTGATATGCTTGGTCTTGATTCTTGAATATTCAATGTTCATTGTTCATGTACAACTTACAAGCACATAAGAAAATAACTAAAGTCTAATCCTATTGATTTCCTCTACCCCTCTTGCGAGAAAATGCCACAGCTTTCCCTTTCCCTCTAGATGTAGATGTTGGTGCTGGTGGAGTTGGCAGTGGAGTTTGCTATGCTCTAGAAGCTGAAGAACTAGAAGTAGGAGCTATAGGAGGTAGACCACTTCCTCTACTGGTGGCAGGGGTAGCCGAGGTAGGTGGTGTCACCTGGAAACATTACAATCTCCCAATCCTGAAATCCTGAAAAACTGATAAGTCTGCTGCATTTTGAATGAAATCTAAAATTCTACTTTCTCCATATGAAATCCAATGAGGCCGGAACCACTCTCAAACATCCTGAGTCATTTCATGGTAATGTTAAAAATTTAAGTAAAAGGATGAAAATGAAGATTAATGGTAATGTCACTTTTACCATTTATTTTCATCCTTTTACCTTAAGAATTTAACATTACCATGAATAGCATATCAATACTAGGGCCTAGACTTGATCATTAAGCTGCCCCACTCAAAAATTATTTGTTTCTTTCAAAAAAAATTGCAACTTATGCAAGCAACGGTTCTATCAACGGAATACGCGTTTTCCAAATGCAGGACACGACGAAAACTGGCGAATACGTTTTACATTTTACAGGACACGATGAAAAACGTTTTCGACACGTTTTAGGGCCGTTTTCGTGTCCGACACGTAAAATACGGGACACGGACCTTGGAGGACGTGTCCTGTGACTTAGGCTGCTGCCTTGTACACTTTTAGAAATATCAATAAAGACTTTGGGGTTTCATTCATAAGGTGTTCCTGCTTTGGAAGTGTGATGAATTGTTGTCATTGGTATAATTCATTTTACTCATGCTTTGATCTAATTTGTTTCCATATGCTCTTGTAGATTTGTTAATGTAGAGCTATCTTGCATTGACATTTGATTTAGAAGTATGCTCTAGGTATAGAATGCTCCAATTGGTTTTAGACAAAATTTTTAGAGTTTCTTATCATTGTTTATTGTTAAATCTATATGGAACTAATTCTTGATTGAAGTTTTGTAGAGGAAACATCTTGTTGGGATCACAGAATCAAGCATGAGGGGAAGTCTTTAGAGAAACCAACCCACTCTTGATACATTCTTAAAAAAGCTCTCGTTTGTTCTTTGAACCTTCGTAGTCTTATCTTACAAAGTGGTTTTGCAGGGGTTTTGGCACATAGCTTGTACACAAGCCAAGCACTTCTAAATTTAAATCTCTTTTAAAAAACATTGTACTTCATTTCTTTCATTTGCTATCTAAGAGCTTGAAGATGGCTAAGCAAAGACGAGAGTTTACTCTCACTCTTTAGCTTAGCCTTTTGTAAATTATAATTGTACATATACATTTTATCTTGTTGATTTTTTCACTAATACTTAACTTATTTTGCAGTCATTGTTTGGATTGTTTGCTAACTCTTGTGTGGCAGATTTTGAAGAGCAACCTCCCACAACATCTAACAAGTGTTTGCAGGACCTTTGGAAAATGTTGGGGGTTCGATTTCCAAGGATGTCATGAGCCCTTTTGAGGCTTATTTTGGCCAAGTCGAGTTCACTAGAGGGCTTCCCATTTTCCTCTCTAAGCCATGGGCATTTGGAGAAAACTCCAACCTTGTTTCCCTTGCATAATTTTTGTGAGATCTTGTCACTACTTTCTCAAGAAAGGAGGTCTAGTGTCCAAGTTTCAAGCAATTATTGTGAGGACTCTCCTTGAAGTTTAGTTGAGGACTTTGAAGGGCTCTCTTCTCATTGTAATATTAATAAAAGATCTAATTTGCTTGTGGGAGCTTGGGATTTCTCCAATGGTATCCTATCTCCCCATTTAAAGGGAGGCTTCTCTTGGGTGGATTGACATTTGCATGGTTTAAACTTTCACACTTCATTCATGCTTTAATTGGGAATTAACACAACCTCCCTATCACATTTCATTTTTAGTTAATGTTTGTTACAATTTCATTTGAACTTTGCATTTTCTATCTCATTGTTGCCTGGAGCTACAAGCTTACACTTTACTTTGGGCAATTCATCCTTTACATGCAAGCATTTTATATTCTTGACAAACTTTGATTTGTTTCCATTTACCTTGGAAAATTGTTTCATGAGCACTTGAATACATGCTTCAATTTTATGCTACATTGTTATCTTGAATATTGGAGCAATTTATTGTCACTGTCTATTTGAAACAAATTTTACTTTCAAGCAAATTACTTGTATCATTTTAATTCATTGATGAAACACATGCAACACTTGTAAGCTAATTTTATTCCTCCAATTGAAGTTATAATTGCAACTTATGTTGAACAATATTTATTTTTCAAGCATTGCAAATCAATCTCTTTGAAGCATTTGCATGTAGCATTATTTTAATTTGGGGAATTAACACAATTTGCATTTCATCTAGGCATTTTAGTGTAGGAAGGCCCCAAGCCTCATTAAAATTTTACCTTAAACATAAGTTGGTTGAAGTAGACATCTTAGGGATCCTCTACTCCTCTATTGACTTCTCACTGTGAGATTCATATCTTTGCGCAAGGGTGAGGTCTGAGGATTGAAAAGTTAAATTGTAATTTTGTTGTAGAGATAATTAATAAAATTAAACAAGAGCACTTTCCATTACATTTACTTTACTTGTCTCTTGATGGTTTGAATTTTCATATGCAGAGTCTATTCCAAAAGCAAGTATTGTAATCATTTCAAACAAGTGTTTTCTTTTCATGCTTCAAGTTAATTGCATATTGATGTCTTATTTTAGCACTTCCTTTCTTTTACATTTCCAGGCTAATTACTAATTTTTGGGTTTTGGCAAGATATGTTTCACATGTTTTGATTTAAAAAGTTGATTATCTCAAAAGCATTTTGTATCTTACATATCTTGTGCTAACAATTCTTATTTACATTTCAGGGTTACTTTGCTTTCTCTTTTGAGAGCATTGCATTTTACTTTGAGCAAATATATCTTTAAATTGTTGAGCAAATTCCTTATAAGACACTAGTTTTATGGCTTTTAATCACATTAATGATTGGCATTGTTATTTCAAGTTGCTCACTTCATATTTGCTCATAAATCGTTAAAAGTAATCCATTTTCACTATAACACTCTCCTAGAAACTCACGTCTTTTAACTTAACTTTTCATTAGGGACCACCCCCCTTAGCTAACCTAGGAGATAGCTCAAACAGAGAGAGTCAGGATTAGTGTGACAGCCCCTTCTCTGAGTTCCCTGCCACCAACCACACCTTGTGGGGTTGAAAGCTTTTCTCACTAACTTATAGGTAGGTGTAGGCAGTAGGGTCAACAGGATGCCTTGAAGACATTGTACCAGCATATTTCCTTTCAGAGGAAGATGTTGCTAGAGAATTAGCTGCAGTCATACTAGATGCAGAAGGGAGAGCAGATAGATCACTTCCTCGACAGATTGAAGGAGATTCAAGACCAACTGACTTCCATAGGGGCCACGCCGGATCAAGAGTTGATGGTGGGGACCGCCCTAAACACAGTCTCCGAGGAGTTGATGGTGGGGACCGCCCTAAACCCATCCTTCATCAGTCTCCGAGGAGTTGATGGTTGAAGGAAGTCATGCATGTTCCAGGATTGAAGAAGAATCTTATCTCAGTGGCGATGTTAGAAGACAAGGGGTATGATGTTGTTTTCAGCGAGGGAAAGGCTTTCCTGTGCAACAAGACAACTAGTGAGACCCGGAAGATAGGGGTTCGAGTGAGGAACCTTTATCAGTTGCATGTAGATGGATGCGCAGCAATGGCGGGCAAGGCAGAAGGATTGGTGAGCCGGGATGATGGCGAGTTGTGGCACAGGAGATTGGGTCACCTTCACCATGGAGCCTTGAAGATACTGCAGCAGATCACTACAGGACTTCCTAAAGGCACACTTGCGCAGTCAGATCAGTGCAAGTGGTGTACTTTGGGGAAGTTTGTAAAAGCCACCTTTCACGAGAAGGATAGTCGCGCCACGACGATCCTTGAGAGAATTCACACAGACGTGTGTGGACCTTTCTCAGTTGCTTCAACAGCAAAACACAGGTATTATGTGATTTTTGTTGATGATTTCTCTCGTAAGTGCTGGATCTTCTTCATGCAAAAGAAGAGCGAGACATATTCAAAGTTCTGTGAATTCAAAGCACTGGCCGAGAAGGAGTCGGGGAAGAAGGTGAAGGCTCTTAGGAGCGATAATGGTGGTGAATACATCTCGGACGAGTTCAAGGATTTCTGCAAGGCAGAAGGGATCCAAAGAGAGCTCATAGCTCCCCATAACCCACAGCAGAACGGGGTAGCTGAGCGGAAGAACAGAACGATTGTGGGTGTTGCACGGGCAATGTTGCATGATCAGCGCCTACCCCTTCACTTGTGGACAGAAGCATGCAATACAGCGGTTTATGTGCAGAACCGTTGTCCTCATAGGATACTTGGCATGAGTACACCCGAGGAGGCTTATTCTTTAAGAAGCCTGATCTTTCTCATTTGAGGATTTTTGGTGCTAACGTTTACATGCATGTGACGAAGGATGCCAGGAAGAAGTTGGAGCCGACCGCAGAGGTTGGGATATTTGTGGGGTACACTGATACACCCCATAACTATCGTGTGTATTTCTCAGACAGTGGTAAAACTGTCGTGCGACGGAATATAAAATTTTAGGAGGAGAAAGCCATGAAGTGTTCGCTTGAGAGGGAGCTACACTTGCATGCAGATGAGGAGCTATTAGTTCCTAAGGATGAGCTTCAGGACGTGGATCAGCCACAGGACGAGGTTCATGGAGTGGAAGAGACCACTCATGCAGCGCCAACCATCAGAGGGCGAAAGCGCTTGACAGAAGCTAAGCGACTGGCTCAAGATGCAGAGAAAGTTGTAGGACCACCTACAGCCCAACGCAGGCAGAGACAGTCACCTGATCGGTACACTGGATACATGGCTCTTATGAGCAAGTGTGTTGTGACTGAGCCATCCTCTTTCGAGGAAGTTGTGGAGGATCCCGCATGGGTAGACGCCATGGTGGAAGAGTATGATTCTATTGTCAGAAACAGTGCATGGGAGATTGTTCCTAGACCGGAAGGGAAATCAGTGGTGGGTTCGAGATGGATCTACAAAGTTAAGCAGGCAGCTGACGGGAGTGTAGAGAAGTACAAGGCAAGATTTGTTGCCCGAGGCTTTTCACAGATAGAGAGGATCGATTATGAGGAGACCTTTGCACCTGTTGCAAGGTATTCTTCCATACGGACGATTCTTTCTCTCTCAGCGCAGATGGGATGGCACATTCATCAGATGGATGTGAAGACTGCGTTCCTCAACGGAGTCATTAAGGAGGAGGTGTACATTGAGCAACCCGAAGGCTTTGAGGTCTTCAGCAGCGAGTCGCATGTGTGCAGGCTCAAGAGAGCGCTGTATGGGTTGAAGCAAGCACCACGTGCTTGGTACACACAGATAGATAGCTATTTCACAGGACTTCGATTCTCCAAGAGCGAGGCGGATCCTAACCTATACCAGATTGTGGTGGAGGGTAAGTTGCTTATCATTGTACTGTATGTTGATGATTTGATTCTAACGGGTGATGAGCTGTTGATACTGTCATGCAAGAAGGATCTTGCTACAGAATTTGAGATGAAGGATTTGGGCCTCCTTCACTATTTCCTAGGATTGGAAATATGGCAACGCAGTGGTGGACTGTTTGTTTCTCAAGGCAAGTATGCTCGGCAGATACTGGAGAAGTTCAACATGCATGGCTGCAAGCCTGTTGATACTCCTCTTCCTGGAGGTTGGAGGAAGGAGGATGCCACTTCGGGAGAAGAAGTGGATGCCACTGTTTTTCGACAGTTGGTGGGGTCGCTGATGTATTTGGTCAATACACGACCTGATATATGCTATGCAGTTAACCAGCTTTCACAAGCTATGGTTAAACCTACCAAGCTCTTCTGGAAAGCGGGCAAGCATGTATTGCGCTACTTGAGAGGCACATCGGGATATGGTTTATGGTACAGACAGGAGGATGAGGTGAAGCTATGTGGCTTCACGGATGCAGATTGGGCAGGGAGCCCAATAGACAGAAAGAGCACATCAGGAGGGGTCTTCAGTATTGGATCGACAGCAGTTTCTTGGTACAGCAGGAAGCAGAGATCCGTGGCACTTAGTTCAGCGAAGGCCGAGTATATGGCAGCAAGTTTGGCTGCATGCGAGGCTATATGGATGAGGAAGATCCTGGTTGGTTTGTTCGGTTCTCATTTGGATCCTACTGTGATTTACTGTGATAACCAGAGTTGCATTAAACTCTCGACTAATCCTGTATTTCATGATAGATCTAAGCATATTGACATCAGGTACCATCATATCAGAGATTGTGTGCAGCGGAGGATCATGTTGCTTTCATACATTCCAACGGAGGATCAGGATGTTGATATTCTGACGAAGGCTCTCACCAGGAGCAAATTCGAGTACCACCGAGGCAGGATAGGGGTTGCTGATAATCCATATCTTGTCGAGAGGGAGTGTTGAGATTGCAACAAGATGATGGAGCTTAGTGAAAAGAGTCGCCTTCACTAAGTGGGCCCCCAGGCAAATTATGGCACAAGTTCTATTTTTGATCCCAGTGTGGATGATCACAGTGTGGGTGACCACAGTATGAGTGATCACAGTGTGGGTGACCACAGTGTGAGTGATCACAGTGTGAGTGATCAAAGTCTATTTTTAGACTGACTGTCAAAAATAGAAAAGTCAAATATTATTGTCTCATAATAATATTTGGACTATAAACTTGAGCTTATTCTCTTGGAGCACTTCAGGATGAGCTACGGATGTGGTACATGCAGATCCCAGAGGGAAATACGTGGTTACCTATGGGATGACTAATATTTGCATGCAAGACTTCAGTTAGAACTCAAGTGAGTTGAGTTTAGTGGACTGGAGGTGCAGTTGATGGAGTTGTGTTCAGTTTAGCTTTGTTAAACTGGTTGTATTTAGTCTAACTGGCAAATAGACTAGAGATGAGTTGGGTCAATTAGTTATTAATTAATTCACAAGTTATTAACTCATAATGCAACTATAGAATACATCAGTTAACTCAGTTGCATGTCAGTGCATGTTCAGTTCACCAGGGACAGGTGTTAGAGGATCAGATTGCTATCAGTTGTGACTATAGCTGTGCATGATGATTTGCACAATCAGAGGGATTGAGTATGCCAATGAATTGGCCAATATCAAGATTTGTAGCCTATGCTCACGTCCAACACAGTGTGAGTGATTCTTTGCAGGTGAAATACGAGTTTGGTAAACCATTCTCATCAGTTCTTGAGCAGGTATTGAGCTGGAGAGGCAGGCAAGCAGTGGAATAGATTTGGAGATCAGATCTGAGCTGTATTGTGTGTAACAGGTGGTGCTGGTACTGGATTGCTTGTGATAAGCATTGTACTTTATAATGTTACATGGTCTCAATCATTAATATACAGATAGTGTGGGGTTTTTAGCGAGATGCTTTCCCCGGGTTACATACTGTGTTAATGTGTGAATGCTCTTGATGTTTTATTGTTATTGATGCTGCTATATTAATGATCAACGTAGAGGAGCTTATGTATTGTGTATGTATTCCGCAATAGTACATGATCAGGATAATATCCATTGAATATGTGTTAAATTATTCAATATTTCTACACGTGTTTCGCGATCGCTCCAATCATATTGGTGCCAGGCACCACTTTATTTGGGATATGTTACAGCAGGGAGCAATCAAACTCCAACAGTGCAGGATGGATGTACAAGTTACCTACATCTTCTCAAATCCTTTTGATCAAGTTTTCTCAGAAAGAAACTGGAGTCATGGAAAGACACTATTAAGAGGGTCCCGATTGAACATTGAGCTATGGGAGCTCTTGGGGGCTTGGGGTACTTCTTGAGCTATGTGTTGGAATTTCTAAATCTAACTGTTAGAAATCCTTCATGTACTTTTTGATTTATTTCTTCCTACTTGTTTTGTTAATTAACAAGTTATTTACCATGTAAATACTTAAAATAAATACAAGTACAATCTCAACACATACAAATCATGAACTAAAGGAAAAAACAAGCACACAAGTGACACCGTTATTTTTGGACTAATGTCCCTGGAAAAACCCAATGTGGGAAAACCGATGCAGCTATCTGAGGGTTTTATTATTAAGCAGTTTCAAAATACAATCTGGGTGCCAAAAATGGCTCACCCAATAGAGAATGCCCTCAACAGTAGTACCTCTCAGTCGGAGATAAATATCAGCCCCAATCTGCCCCACGAAATCTCCTAGCATCAACCCCTAGGGTCTGCGTCAGCCTTTCTAGCCCAACGTCTCCCCAGCATCAACTTCTCTGGCTTAGCATCAGCCTCTCTGGGCTCTATGTTAGCCTCTAGAGCCTCTGCGTCTCCCACGCTGGCCCTCCTCAAGCTCTACGCAACTCCTGGCTGCCTCTGCATGGCCTCCGGATGCTTCTGTGTGGCCTCTGGCTGGCTCTGTGTCAACCCTCTCCCGACTTTTGCATTGATGCTCCTAGTACTACCTCTGCCTCTCTGCTACTGCATTCATTGCCCCTCAATTGCAACTCTAATCACTCCTTCGATTTCCTCAGCAAGCCCTGCCCTAGAAAATCGAATTCTTGATCAACTCGGTGTGTTCTCCAAGTGACCCTCAAGCCTCCTCTTATACTTTTCTCGTTGACAATTCAATGGCTGAGATTAAGTCCCTAATCACCGGCTAAGATTAGATCTGGCTTGATCCATGACTTTTGGACCATTCTCACTCAGTTTTATATTAATTCACATTAATATTTTATTTTCCCTAAGTTTTGACTTAGAGACTCCATTAAAAATATTAATTATTTTAATATCTCCCAAACTGGTTAGATTCTGCCCAAACCATTTCTGGGTATTAGAGATGTCATGTGCTTTAACCTCTCCACCAATTTTCGTGGCTAGAGCACATCCGATGCTACCCCAAATCAACACTCTCTCTTAGCGAGGACTGTTCTCTAGTAATACTCCTCATTGAGCATCACCCTGATCATCTGGCATCGGTCCCTGTGCTGATGCTAGGCCTACTACCCAACATCCTCTGCATTGCTGCATCATGTACTGCTACCCATGGCCTTGCCACTACCACTGTTGCATCTATACGGCAACTCCCTCTGCATCCGTGTTGTTGCACATCGCCCTGCCACTGCTGCATCTGCACTGCAACCCCTCTCATCATGTTGCATCATGCTGCCCATAGCACTACCACTATTACTGCTACACTGCAACTCAGTTACTAAGAAGTAATTGATCTCCCAAATCCGACATCTCCGTCAGGCTAGAAACACTACTGATGTCGAAGCTCCCTCTGTCACTGACAAGTGCTCCCTCTCTGACCTCTGTGCTGCTACAACAACTCCGTGCATCTCGCACTGTTGCCTCACGCTGTCCTGGGGCTCTTGCACTGTAGCTCCCTTTGTCGCTCCATCCGCATCCGTCTCTACCGACATACGCCAATCCTGCTACTCCTCTTTGGGGCTCCCGTAGCAAGGTATAATCCAAGAGGTTGGGTACCTCAAGGATCCTGCCCCTCATCGCCTGTAGTCCGTCTAACTACAGCTCGATGTCTCCCCACTTCCTCTCAAGTGGCGCATGAGCACTCATGGCACAGTTATCATTTGTCTCCACTTCCTTCTCCACCCTTGCTGGCACAACCTTGGTCTCAGAAGCCTCTCCCTTGCTCTTCTTCCTCGAACACTGGCTCGCATAGTGCCTCAATTCCCCACAGTGGAAGCATTTGACCTTAGAGAGGTCTTTCTTTTTCTGTTTCCCCTGCTTTCCCTCAAATGCTAGGGCAGCATCCTCCTCTTCCTCCTCCTTGATTCTGACCTCCTTGTCGCTACTTCCCGCCTTGGTTAGCCTTCTGATCTCTTCTTGACGAAGAGTCGCCCACAGTTCCTCCCAATCTGGAAGGGTCGACCTGCCCAGTATGCTCTAGACAAATACCTCCCAATCCTCTGAGACTGCATTCAATGCGGTCCTCACCAACATCTCCCCATCCAGCGTGGCCCCTATGGAAGTTAGTTGATCCCAGATCTCCTTCAATCGACCGAGGAAGGTGTCTATCTATTCTCCCTTCTTCATCTGGTATGACCGCAGCTGATTTTCTAGTAGCATCTTCCTCTGCACAGAAGTATGCTGATACAATTTCGTCAGGGCCTCCCACATTGCATTTGTCGTGTCCTTTTCGGCAATATGTGGTATTACATGGTCCTTAACCCCATCAAGGATGATGCTCTTGGCCCTCTCCATTGCCTCCTCGTACTTTTCATTCTCAGTCGAGTCAACTGGGATTGCTATCGTGTTCAAGGCGAAGTGCTTGAGACGATTCTTGTCTAGAACGGACAAGATCATGGCCTTCTAGACTACGAAGTTTGAGGCTCCATAGAGTTTGTCCTGATCTCTTACCCCATTCACTGCCATTTCTTTGCTCCTCTTTCGACTCTTCTGAGTCTCTCTACTTCCCTCCTGGAAGTTCTCAGTGTGACTCCCTCTGAGCCTCGATTTCCCTCTTAGAAACCCCTCTGCCAATGTCGAGATGCCCCCACTCCGATCGTTAGTGCATATGCACCACTGATCCGGATTTTTTGGCTAGAAATCCTCGGCAGCAACTCCCTCCACCTTGGTCTTGCCCTGTTAGGTATTGTTCTGACTACAGTACCCCACCAGCTTCACTCCGCAACTTACCCACCGCCTCCTATGCCCCAACAAACTGAAGGTTAGAGCCTCTAGGCTCAGCGCAATCCCGGCACCAGCAAAATCCGCACCTCTTGGCCACGGACGTCAATCCATCCTAACTGAGAAAGGTGACCGAGCACTGTGTAGGTTAGGTCCGCTCCTCTCTGCCACTGCATTGATCCTCTTCCAGGCTCGAACCGATGATGCAAGCACTGCGTCACCCCTTCCTTTCTGCTTTTCTGCTAGGAATAGCTTTTGTCACTCGAGACAATTGTTTCTGTTGTTGCTGCTCTGCTCGGCTAATGCCCTCAGTTATCTTGTGATCTGCAACCACGCTCCGATACCATGTTGGAATTTCTAAGTCTAACTGTTAGAAATCCTTCTTGTACTTTCTGATTTATTTCTTCCTACTTGTTATGTTAATTAACAAGTTATTTACCATGTAAATACTGAAAATAAATACAAGTATAGTTTCAACACATACAGATCATCAACTGAAGGAAACAAGCACACAAGTGACACCATTATTTTTGGACTAATGTCCCTGGTAAAACCCACCCAATGTGGGAAAACCGATGCAGCTATCTGAGGGTTTTATTATTACGCAGTTTCAGAATACAATCTGGGTGCCAAAAATGGCTCACCCAACAGAGAATGCCCTCGGCAGTAGTACCTCGCAGTTGGAGACAGATATCAGTGCCAATCTGCCCCACGAAATCTCCCAGCGTCAACCTCTAGAGTTTGCATCAGCCTTTCTAGCCCAGCGTCTCTTTGGCCCAGCGTCAGCCTCTCTGAGCTCTGCATCAGCCTCTGGAGCATCTGCATCTCCCACGCTAGCCTTCCTCAAGCTCTGCGCAGCTCCTCGCTGCCTCTGCGTGGCCTCTCGCTGCTTCTGCGTGGCCTCTAGTTGGTTCTGTGTCAACCCTCTCCCGACTTTTGCGTTGATGCTCCCGGTACTATCTTTGCCTCTCTACTACTGCATTCACTACCCCTCAGCTGCAACTATGATCACTCCTTCGATTTCCTCAGCAAGCCTTGCCCTAGAAAATCGAATTCTTGATCAACTCGGTGTGTTCTCCAAGTGACCCTCAAGCCTCCTCTTATACTTTTCTCGTTGACAATTCAACGGCTGAGATTAAGTCCCTAATCAACGACTAAGATTAGATCTGGCTTGATCCATGACTTTTGGACCATTCTAACTCAGTTTTATATTAATTCACATTAATATTTTATTTTCCCTAAGTTTAGACTTAGGGACTCCATTAAAAATATTAATTATTTTAATATCTCCCAAACTGGTTAGATTCTGCCCAAACCATTTTTGGGTATTGGAGATCTCATGTGCTTTAGCCTCTCCACCAATTTTCATGGCTAGAGCACATCCGATGCTACCCCAAATCAACACTAGTGACCATAGGGTGAGTGGTTCACCTTCCCCTATTGTTGATGACATATGCATAGGATGAGTGGTTCACCTTGTCCTATGGCATATGAGCAGGATGAGTGGTTCACATTCTCCTGCGGATAACCCCAGTGAGAGATGCATATAGGCATTTGTTGACATGTTGGTGGGACATGGTTCATCCTTTCCCCACATGTAGGATGCTCATTCCCTACGATTGTTGGTTGACATGTCGGTGGGACGTGGTTCATCCTTTCCCCACATGTAGGATGCCCATTCCCTACGATTGTTGGTTGACATGTCGGTGGGATGTGGTTCATCCTTTCCCCATGTGTAGGATCCTTCCTACTATTGTTGGTTTGCATGCAAGACGTGGTTCATCCTTTCCCTACTCTTGGTGTTTTGCATGCGTGTAGGATGTGGTTTGTCCTTTCCCTACATGTGGTTGTGAGCAGAATGTGATATATTCTTTCCCTACTACTGATTCAGTATCATCCTACCCATGTAGTCCGGGACACATGCGAAGTACCTCTCATCTGTCCAATGAATTGGGAAAAGTGGTTAGGGACCATACCACTACCAATGGATGCATCGGGTACTGTCGTACTCCCTACAACTAGGATGCATGGTGTTCTTCAACTTGATCTGGGATGAAGTCTGATTGAGGTTTTACCTCTGGAATGACTTTTGTCAATGGAGAGTGGTAAGGTCTTGTGACTCACTCTCGATTAATTCTTCTTCATTATTACATCAGTGTTCAACAGAGCAGAGCAGAGACGGGATTCAACGTCTTGTGACTCACTCCAGAGTTGAGATGAGTTACAGAGATGGCGACGGGATGGCATAATGATCGGTGACAATGACTGATGGTTTGACAGCTGGAATTCTCCCTAGTTGAGAGGGAGTGTTAAAATTGACAACTAGGGCCAAATTACACTTTGGACAGCTCATTTGATAAAGATAATCCTTGCATTAAATTCCTCTCCTTTAGAGGATCAAAATCAACCTAAGGATCACCAAATTTGGATAAGAAAAAAGTAATTATTCACTCAAAAAGAAATTCTATAAGGCATAATCTTATCAAGGCGGGAAAATTTTGAAAAATCGAAATTTCAATTTGTCTCCAAAGTGTCAAGGTCGGCTAACCTCCATAAGGGAAAATCATCATATCTATTTGTAAATCATCATATCTATTTGTATATATATAGTCACCCTCCGTCCTCATTTGAGAACATAAGAGTGAATCATATCTACCTCTGGAATGTCATTGGACTGAGGCAGAAAGAAGAGTTTGGGGAAGGATTGTCTTGACGTTTTGGTGCGGATCTCTTGAAGGAACAGGGCCGAGACATCTGAGGTAAGTGTGGGCCATTCGGTCTTAGTTTCTACTATTATTTACCTTTTGTTCTGGGCCGCAGAGCTTGTTGTAGCTACAGCAAGGTTGGAGTATCTTGTTGAAGGGCCGAGAGGCCTGGTGTTGGGTCTCCTCTCTAAACCGCAGGCACAAGGAGTACACCGCTGCCTAGACTGAGAGTGTAACCTTTGAATCAGTGATCAGAATTCTTTGTGGAGCATCTCAGTGAACTGTTGTATGGCCCAGGAAGGTATTCAGGATATCTTGATCTAGTATTTTGCTGCCTGTTGATTCAAAGAAAGGCTGCAACATTTTGAAAGTCTGATGCTACAAGATGAGCCACAGATCTGACCCTAAGGACTGGCAAAGGGTAGCATCCTTCTTGTCAAGCAAAGCTGCAGTTAAGAAGAGGTGTTCTAATTCAGTTAGAAGGGTCATCAGTTATTCGCCAGCAGCCCTAACCCTCTTCAGTATATCAGGATTGCAGTCTTGTGTACACCATCGATTTGTTTAAAGGTTGTGCTGTTAGATCAATTGGCTAGTCTGCCTTGACTTTAGATTATTGTTCTCATATCTCTCTCTGCTGGACATTTGATATATTTAATAAGAAGATTGATCAAGGGTTTTCCCCTTCTTGGGGTTTTTCCCTGGCTTGAGCCAATCCTGTGTTCTCTTGTCTTGGCTTGTCTTCTGCATTTATTGTCTACATTCTTTCTTCAGTTACTATCAATGTGATAATGGATTATGTGATTGCTAATGGAACTAAATTGGAATTATAAATGAGCTAGCATGAACATTGAAGTGATTGTCCTAAGCAAAGAACAAAATTTAACACATCGGGAGATCTTGCCACATGCCAAAAAGGCCTCCCAAGTCGGCCAAAGAAAAATTGTACAAAATTAATATATATATATATATATATATATATATATATATATATATAGTCTTCATGTAGGCCCAAACTGTCAAGTCTGCCCCACTGTTTGAAGAGGTGTTACCCTTGGTTATTTTCTCACATTTGACAAGTATAAATACACATTAGACTTCCTCAATTTGGACCAATTCAGATCATCCAAATAAACTGATCTAGAAGCCACACATGGGAGCAGAAGAACGAAATTACAGAGTTTTTACTAAAATCTGAAGTTTGACCAAAAGCAGATCATTGGCTTGCTGATTGACCAAGCTAACTAGCTGTGTTACCAAGTTTCTGGCAGTTGACTTTGACTGAAATCCTGGACAGTTTGACCACAGGAAGAAGGCCTTTTGCCACAGGGTTGACCACAGGAAGTCAACCTCGGGTCTGAGTAGACTGCAGGGGTCAACCACAGACATGAATTTGACCATAGAAGACTGTTTGACTAGGTCGGAAGCTGATCAGAAATGATGATTTTAAAGGTTTGACCAGCATTGATTGGCTGATATTTTGACCAGGTTTGACTGGTATCTTTGACCTGGATTTTGGCACAGATTCCTAGATTAATTTTGGAATTGTAATTATTGCTGAAGAACAATTTCTCCTATGAAAAAAAAATGCTGGGTTTTTCCCAAGGTTGAGTTTTCCAAGGGTAAATTTTGTTATCTCTTTGTTGCTTGGCTGTCTCTTTATGATTCTACTGTATTATTGCATTACTGTTGAGATTTTCTGTGTAATTGCTTAATGATATATGTGACATAAGATAACTTGATTGTAAATCATTGGAAGTAATTATCATATTAGAATATCTGTTTCTCTTAAAGAAAATCAACATGGTATCAGAGCCTTGATAAGAGAACAGCCATTGAAATATCTTGAGGAAGCCAAGTATAAAAAGACTTGGGCCTGTTCCAACAGCACAAGTAAGGCTGAATGTCTATGCCAGATTACAGAAATCGTAAAGGGGTTGTTTAGGCATGTTTTCAAGGGAGTTTTGAGAACCATTTTAAGGACATTTGAAGAGCAGAACTCAGGAGGCAGGAAGGTATTTTAAGATGGCAGAAAAGTCTGACAAGCATTACCAGACTTCATTCAATTAATTTGAGGTATGACCCTTTGGATACTATAATAATTAAGGACAATGTAAAATTCCAACTCAACATAACCTCGGTTTTCTCACTAATTCTCTGAATTTGCAATTAAATTTCAGTGGCAACTTTCTTCAAACAGTTTGAATGCATTTTGCCGTAGGTGATGTTTTTATAAATTTGTTTCTCATGCACTAACAGCCTCCAAATGAATTTGTATTTCAATGACAAATTTCAAAAAACTCATTACAACTGATACTAGTCAAGGCAGCTATTAGAAGGACAGACTTTATTAAATGAACTGAATATAGAGTGAGCAGATTTGAGAGATAGAACCTGGAAGTGGAGACAATCCTTAATAATGTGTACATAAATAAATATCAGCCCCTCAGAATAACGTTCCAGCACTTATTAAGGAGTTACGCTGCCCAAGGAAACATGCACATGCTTCATTAAGGCAACGACCCATGTAATATCAGTCATCCCTCATCCTTCTTATCATTGAGATAATACGCTGCTCCTTATTTTTTATGACAGCCTTTAAATAAGACACATACAGCAGTTATAGTTCAGTCTGAAATGATAGTCTCATACTTGGCTTGAGAAATACCCTGCCAGCAGATAACATGCAGGCCCAGCTCTTTATATCAACTCCCCAATCACTCAGAAAGCATCCCAGCTATCACTGGTTCAAATCTCTTGCCCAGAAATCGGTTTAAACTCATTAAGAATGCCTCAGGTCCAGTCAATGAAGAGGAGTCACTATTTCAAGTATGCCGCTGTCATTCTTCTTCTAAATAGCACCCAGCAGTGAGAGATAAGTGCCCACAGCTTCTCCAACACAGATACACAGCCACCCCAGCAAAGAAATGACCTCCAGCAAGAACAGAATCCACGTCCAGCTAAATAAAATGAGTGCAGACTTCTCTGGTTAAGGATTCAACCTCTATTCAGCTTCCTCCTTCAATCTCCAGCAAGTATTATCTCACAGAACTCGCCCAGGGTATGAGAATGGTATTTCGTCCCTTTTTCCAGCAGAGAGAAATCATTTATTAGAAGCCCAGAATTAGCATTTCGACCTCCAGGGATTTGAACCTCTAACTCACTGGTTCGAGTCTCTCTCTTTGAGCAAATGTTGGCCAGTTTCTAGCTTGGTAACTTGGCCCTCCATAACTTCTCCTTCAACCTGTAAGATGAAATGGAAATACCCAATAAGTTAATAAAATCAACTGATAACACCTGGGTACCTCAATATTTCTTCTAAATCTTGTTCTCCATTGAAACTCAGTGATGAAATCTGAGTGATTTCACTCTCAAATCCAAACTACGGTGTATAGTTTCAACACCAAAGTCTGTTATGGCGGCCAAGATTCCAAAACCCTAAGCTTCTCCTTCAAACTCTCTCCAAGAGCTCCTTCTCCAAAACTCAAATGCACGAAAAAATGAGAAACCCCCTCATTTCCCTTTTTTATAACTCACTTACCTTTCCCTTCCAATTAAATATTTAAAAGCACTTTTCCTTTCTTTATTTAATAAAGTAACTTTTATAAACTAATTAAAGTCACTTTTAATGCCGAAAAATGCTTAATTTGTCTTTGTGGTCACACTAGCCACCCAAAGCCCCTTTTTATCATTCTGCCCTGTAGATATTTTCACCCCAATTCCAACGAGTTATTACACTAAGGTGTTTCTCCAAGTAATCAGCACAAAACAACACCTTAAGCATAATTAATTAAAATATGCCTATTAATAATGTCAGTTTATGGAAATCGTCGGAATGCAACGGAACCAAGAGCAAACCGTGCGGAATTGATCCCGATGATGAAATATGGTAAGCGATCCCAGTCGGACCCATAAAACTCCTCTAAAACCCTCTAAGCCCACCAATGGAGTAATCTTGCTCTTATGACCAGGCTAACACAAGCTCTGGAAAACCCTCCTAACCACCTTACCAAGTAATCCAAAATTTGGGGACATTACAGTGTCCCCTCCCCAAAATTGCTTACCCTCAAGCAATGCCATCGCTTGTTGCCCCTCCACAAGTTGACCCAAGTGAATACTAGGGTCCCAAACCATCCTAATCATCATGAAGCATCACTCGCTCCACTCACTCCCCAACAATGGATAGAGGCCCTCTGCATATTTCCAATAAGTAGAGCGTCTCGAAAATGTGAAATTTCGACCAACTCCTCAAGAAATTGCTCTACCGGAAAACCAATCCCATGCACCTCACAAGTGAACTCCTAAAAGCATGATCCAACTCCTCCTGAGAAGGGTCCTTGCCCACATGAACTAACCCTTGCCTCCTCCTTTGACACCAACGAATCGCTACGAATCACTAAGAAGTGAAACGCTCTCCGCCAAACTGAAGTCCAATGGAAGATCCAAGTGGTCTTCCCCTATAAAGACCAACTTACCCATAATGGTGGTTGAGTTGTCAAGCCCTGTAATGCCAGGGTCCCATGCTAATCCCAAAGGAAACTACCATGTTGTCGCTATGCCACTTTGATCATAACTAACTACTACAGTGAAGTACTGCTAACTATTGGCGCCCATCCATGCCTCATCACTAATCCCTATATGCAACCAATAGATGAACATCATGTATCATGAATCAATCTGGTGCATGCTAAACTACCCTGCTCCCGCCTACTCACACAGCGGACTATGTTATCCCGTCTCCCGGTGATGTACCGAGCTACTACCTGGAGCCCACATGCCCCCCTGTAAAAGAGGCCTACCATCCACTGTGCCCCATGTTCGTAGGATGCCTCGAAATATCTTGCCGAAGGTGTGTCATGTACCTATCAACTCGTGCTCCGGCCATATGCCTCAACTGGGAAGTCATTCTCCTGTCCATGACTTTATGTTCCTTTAATTAGATCTTTTCATCAAACAATATCAAGAAGCAATAACAACAATGTTAAAATTGGCAACTAGGGCCAAACTCCATGTGGATCATCTTATTTATGGCAGCGGATATTTTTCTTGGATCCCTCTCATCAAGAGGTGTAGGATTGATCTAAAGATCATCCGATTCCAATAAATATTCATGGAGATATGAATTTATTTGTGTTAAGGGACAATTCGTCAAGGTCGACCAGCAACCAAATAACCCCCACGTGTGCTAAACGTTTTAGTATAAAAGGAGGTGACTTGATAGTCATTTGAACACACTTCACTCTTGATTTCTCTCCACTTGTTTTGGGTTTTAGTGGAAGAGGAGGAAGCCCTAGACGCAGGAGGGAAGGAACCTAAGCATGAAGTCTAAAGGCAGTCCTAGATGATGCCCTAGCAGCTCTATGCATGACCTAAATCAAGGAAGACGCAGTCAGCCCTTATCCTATACGTTGTTAAGGAAGAAGCAATCATATTGTGAAGAAGACAACCCTAATCCATTTGTGCAACACACACAAGGAGAAAAGAACTCGATGGAGGAGAGGATTTTCTGAATTAGCCGCAGCAAGTAGAGGCAGTCCTGCGTGGGAGAAAGAGGGTTGTTTTAGGGCCTGTTTCAAGGTGACCAAGGGTTGAAAGATAGGTCAAGTACCTTGCTAGAAGCCCATGGCAATAAAGAGGTAAGGAACATTGTTTTGGGTGGGCTATAGGAGGCAACGGAGGTCCGTGATAGGCCGCAGGCCTAGCCACTCCAAAACAAGGCTTCGTGGAGGTGTTAGGGGCTACAAAAGCCCAGAACAGCAGCTCACGTAAGGAGGAACCTTCCTTGCCTAGCCGCAGCAAATGCT
This sequence comes from Pinus tabuliformis, assembly GCA_031772625.1. Classification (NCBI taxonomy): domain Eukaryota; kingdom Viridiplantae; phylum Streptophyta; class Pinopsida; order Pinales; family Pinaceae; genus Pinus; species Pinus tabuliformis. The sequence goes on from CM062808.1 coordinate 329,615,847, forward strand.
AGGACTGTTTGAGGGTATTAAAGTGCTCAGATTAGCAGCGTGGAGGCAGAGGATACTTGTGGAGGAAGCCGCAGCTGTTTAAGGGACTGTGTGGGTATGTTTTAGGGTTGACATGGGCCATAGTGATGCCCCAATCATAACACAATCATAACAGCAATTGTACTCTTATAGTGCAACATAGTGCACATAGGAGCAGCAATGGTACATGGGACAGCAATGGTACATGGGACAAGAATAGTACATGGTGCAGCAATGGTACATGGGACAGCAATGGTACATGGTGTAGAATTGGTACAACAATGGGAGCAGCAATGAGTACATGTTGTACAGTGCAGCATAGTGCACATAGGAGCAGCAATGCATATCATGATGTACAGTGCAGCATATGATGGTGCAGCATGGTGTGGATCAGTGTTGCTGGACATTGGAGCAGCAATGGGACAGCATGGTAAGGATGAGGTATTACAGCATCAGGATGATGAGGTATTGCAGTAGCAGGATGATGAGGAATTGCAGTATGCATTTGGGTGCAGCATAGTGCAATGAAGAGCTCAGCATAGTGCAGCAGTACAGTGATAGGTACAGTGATGATTAGTGAAGCATGATGAGATGCAGCCTAGTGATGATGGGTGCAGCATGTTGTAGCACAGTGAAGTGCAATAGGATGATGAGGTGCAGCACAATGATAGGTGCTACATGGTGATGGAGTCACTCTAGAGAATCAGTTGAAGCAGCATGTCTTCAACTGAGTTCAGCGACCTCATGTATCATCTTGTTGGAGATGATCTATGCTCTTATTTAGATAAGACAAAGTGCTGACTTCTGTTGTATATGTACTATCTCTCTCTCTCTCTGCTGAACTATTGAAGAACATATAAGAATAATTGATCAAGGGTTTCCCCACATTGGGGTTTGTCCCTGCCTAGCGCCACATCTTGTGTCCTCTTGTCTTGGCTTGTCTTCTGCGATTTATGTTTATGCTCTATCTGCAATTTACTATTATGTTGATGTGATTGCTAATCTGGAAAAGATATTGAGCTTACTGTGAAAATTGAAATAAATTGCTCTAAGCATAGAACATACCTAAAATTAACAAACAAAGAGGATACAGATGCAGGCTCTTAGCCAAGCCAAAACCCTCCAAGGGGAAAACTAGGAAACCCTTCTCTTCTTAGAATCTGCTCAAATGAGATACAAAGACCTTCTCCCAGTACCAAGTCCTTCTCCCAGTACCAAGTCATCCCTTCCTCAAGTCCTCCATGAATCTGCACCAAACTACTACACACTACAACTTCAATCTACCAGCTACAGCACTGCTACTCGACTTGCAATTTCGGCCTTACAGCTCCTAAATAAACCCTAATACATCCTCCTTCTGGGACCTTCCAAGAGCAAGACAACTCTTCCTAAGGTCAGCGACATGTAGACAGAGATTCCTTCCTTCTAACTACAAGTTTCTGCACTTCCTCCTACTACAACTCGGCCCTGCAACTTCGGCCTCTTCCTGCAACCCAGAAACCCTAGAATTTCGCACGTGTGAGAGAGAAAGAGCTAAAAAACAAGAAATTTTGTCCTTCTTCCTTCTTCTTGACCTTCACTTTCCTTGCAACTACCCATCTATAAATAGAACTCTTTCTTGTGGATCGAACTTGTGAGTGATTGTACCTCCAAATGAAGTCGAACTACTCTTTGTATAACATTCTCAAGGGGTCGAATTCCCTCCTTTAGGCTGAATTCGGGATCCCACGGCCGACTTGTACTGTTAGAGATTCCAGGACGTTCTAGACTCAAAAACAATTATTTGTACGATTACAAATTGCGCCGAATGGTCTTATAAACATGATGTTGACTCCTTTGACTCATGACAATAAATCCTAAGACCTAACAAACCCTAGAAGCACGAAGAACATGCTTTTACCTAAAAGACCATTAATAATGAGCATGAAACCCATGCTTTAATAATAATAATTTTCTTTTCTTTTTCTTATTTGTTACATAGGATACATATTGAAATGAGTACAACAATTATGAAGACTGAAACTAGTTACATTTCTCAACACTCCCTCTTAACTAGGGAGGTATTCATAATTGTACAACTAGTACAACATCATATCTCAAACTGAAGAGCTCTCAAGAAGAGTCGAATTGATAAGACATAATGTAAGCATCATAACTATGACCAGCATTGTCCCTGGGGCTTAACTGGACAAAGCTCTACTTTAATCAAGAGCATTATGCTGGGAGGTTTTATGTGTGATAGCGCACTACCTCTCTAAGGTACATACCCCATCTGGATGTCCACAAGGTATGTCCTTCTAGGACTATGCTTATCTTGGATCTCCAAACCTAAGTCCTCAAAGAATATCGGTTCTCTTTGACCATTCTTCTCTTGGATTCCTGTCCCATCCTCAAAGAGTGTCAACCCCTTTCTTAGATGTTATATCCTCAAGGAAACTATAGATGCTTATCCCATCCTTCATCAGTCTCTCTTCATCACCCGAAGAGGAGAATGCACATGTGATGTTCATTATCACTCCCCCTCAACCAGAGAGTACATCCCTATTCTCCGTTAATCTTGAGAATAGATCCTTGCTCCATATTCAAGGAGACTCCTTTTGCTCCCGCTCAAATCAGAGGATATTCCTTCCTTCCAATAATGGAAGCCAACACCACAAGCCTTTACTGCTTGTCTTCATCAGAGTATCAGCTACTAGTTCTCCATAACTACATGGCTCCTTCTTTCGCATCTCTTTCTCTTGCATCGAGCTTGCTTCCTTTCGACTTATCATGGAACCATTTCCACTCTTTGTTCTTGTGACAAGATCCAAGTCATCTTTCTTGTTCATCAGTATCATCTTCAACATGAAGGCATTGCATTGAGCCTTCCCAATCTTCAATTGATTGCGGCTTCCTTGTGAAAGTGATTTTTCTTAACCTTCAAGTTATCTTATCATACAACTACCCTTTCAATCCTAAGATGGACTCATCTCAACTTCATAGTTGCTAGGTAACAGATATTAAGCTTCTCAATACTCCTCATTCATACAATTGACCTTGACCCAACTGTTCATTATGTATTCCTGCAACATGCTTTTCCAGTAGCAAAAATAACATGTTAGCAAGATAACAAACCACAAATGAAATGGACTTACCTCACCATGGTGACCTTCTCGTACCAACAACATCCTCATTGACCATCTCCACTTGATATTTCCTTCATGCATCAGAGTACCCAAGGATCGAACTTGATTACCAAGTTACAACTTTTCTTCCGGAGATTATACTAGATGTTAATCAATACATACTCTAGAGAAAGTCCCAATCTTCTATACATTTCTTAAGTCACATTCCATTCTATTCCAGCATCATAAATACTTAAGCATAATTTTATAACCAACTTCATTTCATAAGATTCTTACACATATGAATCTTATCTAAAGTTTACTTTTCAACATACATTCCTATGCTTTCATCCAATCATCTAGATATCCATATATCTCACAAAAAGTTTGTATCCTGACCCATTGCAACCTTTCATCCCTTTTTACCAGTAAGTTTCCACATTACATAGAATACATACTATTCCTGTCATGATGCTTTTTTCAAGGACTTTCCAAAATGATGGTCCTTCCCGAATCATGATGATCCATTTCAACAAGATAACCTCTAACATAATGCTAGATAATATCTGGATGAACAATATGCAAAATGGTCTAACATTATATCCTAGACTAAGTTGCATGAAACCCTAAAATGTTTCGAAGGTTCCGAAGCGGGTACGTTTAGAAATGTCACCTCCCAAAAATGGAAACGTCGGTCGAAACGTTATATATGTATATATAAAAATACATATATAACTAAATAAGTGAATAACACATTATCTTTTCAAGAAAAAAGGGAATAAGACCCATAGATGACAATTTAGAAGGAAAAACAAGTCTATATTAACTCTCATAGATGATTACATGATGGTCGAGTTTCAGCCAAGTTTCGGAGTTACAGGTATGGGTACGGCCTAAAACACTGGGTTCCTAGACATTTCGTGCAACATAGATCCTAGATGATCTCTACTAAGCAACATAATAAATTCCATACATGCTACTATCCTATGGTTCTAACCTGTGATGCTTATGCAAAACATATCATCATAAAGAACCTAGAAGTCAGTGAACCTTCTTTCAGTAGTAAAGATCCTTCATTTCTTCCTTCTTTGCCTTCTTCTCAAGTTCTCCCACTGCTTCAGCTACATGAGCTTCACTTCTATCCTTTCTTTTATTGTTATGCTTGTTTGGACAATCCCTCTTAAAGTGTCCAAATTCATTGCATCCAAAACATTGCACCTTGGACATATCTTTCTTCTTGGACTTGCCAAACTTTCATTTATTCATCTTCTTGACTCGGGCTAGAAAGGCTTAAGTATGCCCATCTGATCCAATGTCATCCTTGACCTTGATCCTTGATTTTTCCAGTATGCATTGTACCCACAACTCATCAAAGGGAGTTGAATCCTTCTTGGAGTAGACACTTCTTGCAAAGTTGCTCCATTTTGGTGTCAATGCATTCAGAACACATACAGTTACTTTAGAATCAGTGATGGGTTCCCCAAGTCCTTGCAAATGATCTCCTAGTTGAGAGACTCTCATGAGAAAGGATGTCATATGATATATCCTCATCCTTCAATTTCTTGATTTTGTATAGCTTGTTCCATAATGACATATTTTGACCTATTGTACTTACAAAGTACAAATTCACTAGCTTGTCATACATTGACTTAGAAGTCTTCAGGTTTGCCACAAATGGAACAAGAGAATCCTTGATTGATTCCACTATGATCCTTTCAGCTCTTACATCCCCTTTCTTGTACCTTGCTAGTTCTTGTGTCTTGTCTTTCTTACGTTCAGTAACTTCTCTGGTAACATATCCCATTACATCTTGCTCTATGAGTATCAAGTCAATCCTTTTCTTCCATGCTACATAGTTTGAAGCCCCAGTGAGCTTATTGCTCTCCTTGCAGAAAGAACCTACATGACTTGAAGATTCAGCCATTATGAGATAGTGTGATACTTACTTGAATTATATCTCCAGTCTTCTTGATGTCTTCAATATCTTTGGAGAGTTCTTGATGATGCCCTTGAAAGATGTTCCTTAGGATTCCTCCACTAACAGCTTCCAAGTTTGATGCCTTGCAAAGAGAATTCCTTTTTATGTGATCAATACCCTCCTTGAGAGATGGATATAGTTTTGACCTTCTTCAATGTAGAAACCCTAGATTAGAAGGGTCTTCTACCAACGAGCCTTTAAACAAATCCCTTCAAGAGATAATCTTCTTTAAGGCCTTGAGAGCTTCCTATCCCTTCATCAACAATTCTTTCTAATGTCCTTCTGGTTTCCTTCCTTGCTCACCTTAGCTTTGATACCATGTTAGAAAATGAAAAGTGGCAACTTATGAAACTTATTTTCTTTAACCTTGATACTTGATTGTCTATTTTAGTTATCTTCTTTACGTTTCGTTAATTAGATCTTTTCATCAAACAATATCAAGAAGCAAAAACAACAAAGATGACACAGATGTAGGCTCTCAACCAGGGCGAAACCCCTCCAAAGGGAAACTTGAAAACCCTTCTCTTCTTACAATTTGCTTCAAATGAGATACAAAGACCCAATCCCTAGACCAAGTCCTTCTCCCAATACCAAATCAGCCCTTCCTCAAGTCCTTCTTGAATTTGCACCAAACTGCTACATACTGCAACTTCGATCTGCCAACTACAACACTGTTGCCCGACCTGCAATTTTGGCCTTGTAGCTCATGAAGAAACCCTAATACAGCCTCCTTCTGGGACCTTCCAAGAGCAATACAGCTCTTCCTAAGGTCAATGAGGTCTAGACAGAGTTTCCTTCCTTCCAGTTACAAGTTTCTACACGTCGTCCTACTGCAACTCGACCCTGTAACTTTGGCCTCTTCATGCAACCCATAAACCCTAGAACTTCACATGTGTGAGAGAGAGAGCCCAAAAAAAAGAAATTTTGTCCTTCTTCCTTCTTCTGGACCTTCGCTCTTCTTACAGTTACCCAACTATAGATCGAACTCTTTCTTGTGGATCGAACTTGTGAGTGAGTCTATCTCCAAAAGAAGTCAAATTGCTCTTTATATAGCTTTCTTAAGGTGTTGAATTCCCTCCTTTAGGCTGACTTGAGGATCCCAAGGCTGACATGTATTCTTGGAGATTCCAAGACTTTCTAGACTCAAAAATAATTCTTTTTACAATTACAAATTGCCCGGAAGGGTCAAAAATAATTCTTTTTACAATTACAAATTGCCCAAAAGGGAATAAACATGGTGTTGACTCTTTTGACTCATGACAATAAATCCTAAGACCCAACAAACCCTAGAAACATGAAGAACATGCTTTTACCTAAAATACCATCAATAATGAACATGAAACCCATGCTTTAATAATAATATTTCTTTTCTTTTTCTTGTTTGTTACATAGGATACATATTGAAATGAGTAGAGCTAGTCTTGGCTTCTCTACTTGGCATAGGAGAGAAAACTATTCTTTGGAGAAGCAAGAAGTGACTTAATGTTCCACTATTGGAACTAGTGTTCACCATTGTAATTGATGTACTTGGATCTTTCACCTTATAATTGAAGCTCTATGAGCCAACACATTTTCATGCATGTATCGCAAATGTTTTAGGACTATTCTTGGGATGTTTACGGTATATGTTGTGTTCATATGTACTGGAGAAATTGAACTATTTTGATGGCTTTGGTACTTATCTTATTGAATGTGTGTTGTATTCGCCTTAATATCGTTGTGTGAACTATTTCGCTAACGAATCTTTTCATGCTCTCGTGTGCCTCTTCTAGGATAGTACTATTACTTTCCTCTTAGAGACTCACTTTTTGTCTCCCCTCGTGAAGGTTTCCTTTTACATCCTGCAATTGGTGCTTCACAATGTCATCTTACTTGCTTATTCAAGGTTTATGTATATAATCTCTTATGTTATCCATTGAAACCAAGATGAACCTTTGTGTTATGGTGATTGGGCCAGTACTCCGGATGGGGCTCCTACTCCAAATTGGGACTTCACATCGGGGAGACCCCTATATGAGTACAACAATTATGAAGACCGAAAGTAGTTACATTTCTCAACACCAAGGGAAAAATTTGATGCAAATCTTACTAATACCTATATTTGATCCTTATTGACAAAAATTTTGACAAGCCTAAGAATGTTGCCCAAGGAAACCTTTGATCCCAAACAAGATGGTAAATCCAAACAAGATTATAAGTGATAAAGCATACCTTATATTTCAAGTGACAAAATTTGGATTTATAACTTCACTAGTCTCTATATAAGTCTTCATTTTGAGGCGTTAAACTCATCTTGAACAACTTATGATTGTAATGTGCTTTGCATAGTCCAGTAATCATAATAGATCTCATGAAAATGATGACCTTGATCGCTTATCTTCTGACAAATATATTTTCAAACTCCTTCGGATTGCTTCTGTCAAAGTCACAATAGTTCAACTTCTCACGAAAAAAAGGTATTGATTAAGACTCCTTCAATCATAAATCCTTCAAGCAGTAGTGCAACTGACTTCATCAAAAAATTTCTTCACTATCTTCTAAGATCTTATGCAATATAGTCCTTCAACCTTATGAATTAAACAATATGTCTAGAATCTCTTATAAAAAGTTAAAACAAATCTTGAGCATAAGATATTTCAAACTTGTCATCAAATTATTGTATTCCACAATTTGCCTTGATGCTCGAACTGAGGTTCCCTTTCAGATTCTACTAGGCTTGTGGCCTAGCCCAAAGACTCCTCGGTCCTTCTGAGGATTTTGGTCTCCTCTGAACTATCTTTAGATTCCTTTGGATACCTTTAGACTCCTTGTGATACCCTGCGATCATCCTAACAAAGGTGTTATCAACCTTATCCATCCACAAACTAGAGTCCTAGATTACGTTCAAATTTTTCTGAGGCCTAGGCCTCCTTCTTCAAAGTCTCGGTCACTTCTCAACACTATCTAGACCCTTAGCCTGATCCTTGAAGACTTTGTCTAGATTGTTCTAAGCACCGCGGTGGGATTTTCTTACTGCATCAAGATCTCTTCTGGTTCTTGTTTGCCCTGAATAGGCTTTGGCCTACTTTTCAGCTCCTCTAGCAAAACTTGGATGCTCTATATCTACCTCAGCCCTTCAAGACAGACTGTCTTTTCAACATAAATTTGTCTTTGGATTTGATTATAAAGGAGGTCCTTACAACCTTCTTTTAGGGCATAAGTAGATCTAGATATACTCCTTCCTTCTTGGAACTAGACTAGGATTAGGGCTTATTTAAGGTTGCTCTCCACCCAAAGCTCTAATACCATCTTGATTTTTTTAAGGATCCTCTCAACAGACAATTACTTCTTATGATCTTATCTTAGGTTAATCTTTTCTTGCATTTATTATTGATCATAAAGTAATTGCACAAAGAATCTCAACAGTAAAAACAAAAATGCAAATAGGATCATAAAGAGACAACCACACAAGAAAACAATAATTTACCCTAGGAAAACCCACATGGGGGAAAAACCCAATAACCCTCTTCTTAGAGAAATCATTAAGTTCAATAGAGATACATCAAGTCATATACAAGGTCAAACTGACCAATACTAAAGCTAGGCCAAACCTCATCCACTTCCCTTAGATCGAGTCATAGGTTTGCAAAATAAATTCGGTCTAGTTTGCATTCCTAGGATGGAACTTTGACCTCTCTTCTCATCATAAGATTTCAGTCCTATAGCTCTATTGCACTTTAGAAACTCGGCCAATCACAGAGATAGACATTGTTTCATATAATTCATGCGAGAAAGAAAGGAAAGCAGCATGCATTAGTAGTCGATGTTCAGAACGAAAATAAGCATCCACTTTAGAATCTAAACTTGATGAGATTGTAGATAGACTTCATTGATTTCTGCAAGAGACAAAGGATCAAGAGGGAGTTGACAATATACTACAACCCACAGTAGTTTCCTTCTTCATCAAAAGATAAGTACTTCATATCTTTCTTCTTCAATTATTATTATTATTATTATTTTATTTTTGGTCAGCCTCTTGTCTTTGTATTTTTTGCTTGGTTATAATTGTTTCTTCCATGGCCTCCTCAATAAGGTTTCCAAGTACATCATGAAGGCTACCAAGCAAAGAGGGTTCTACCAAATAGAAGGAACAACAATAGTAGAAGGACTTGCTTATGCGACAAAAGGAGCAGAAATAACAAAAGGACTTGTGTGATAGAAGGAGCAGCAATAGCGGGACTTGCTTACGTGACAGAGGGAGCAACGGAGGCATAAGGACTTGCTCACGTGATAGAGGGAGCAGTAATGACAAGAGAATTTGCTTCCATGACAGAGGGAACATTTAGGACTACCATAGGAAAACCTACTTCAGAAGCCAAAAGGACATTGTCGAGCCATGTTGACCACTAAAGTTGCATTTGAATATTTTTTGAAGACTGCATGCCCAAAGTACATTTTAGAGCATTCCAATACTTTCAAATCATTCAGAGTTCCAGATTCCATCAGGCTTTTAAGCCCCTTCCTTCTCTCTCCCTCTCTTAATTTTGTACTCATATTCCGTAACCCTGCAAGGATATTGTAAACATGATACTAGCACGATGAATGAAGCCATGTAATAGGCCTAGGTAGCTTGCGACTTTACTATCAACTGAGTCCACTCCAGGGAAATTTTTTTATTTAACTAATTATTCGTGTTTTTCAACACTGAATAACTAGTTGAGTTTTTTCTCCCAGATATACCCCCAGAGCTAGAGTGCGACTTGATGGTAGAGCCTTGGGTGAGTCCTAGTGTCTAGAGTCAATGTATATTACCATGCTAGATCATTTGTAAAATTTCAGGGAATTTGATTAGGTCTAGGGGTCATTAAAAATTTCCGGCAAGATGAGATTTTTAATAAAATTTTGATGTAAATTGTAATAAGCGATGTCTAGAGAAGTTGTAGGGGTATGAATAATCAAAATTAGACCCCCACATCGCAACTTTCTACTAAGACACACTTTGGGGGTCATAAAATGTGTGTTTACCCCTCAAAACCCACTTTTATTAAGTCTAGGGGAAAATGTGGCAATAAAATAGCCTAGAAAATAAAAATTAAGAGAAAACAAAGATTCTCTCCAAGTCAAGGATACTCCAAAAATGAGGTGGAAATTTACATGAGTTAAAGAGGAATTAAAAGATGATGTGAACTCCACATATGCCAAGGATCATGGAAGATGACTCCAAGTGAAAATCGAACTCTTGGAGGGACCAAGAGTTGACCAGCAACTCACATTGTTCAAGGAAGTTAGTTCGAGTTGCTTGACTGAGTTGGAGTCTTGATTGAGATATGACTGGATTTACTTGACATGACATGGAGAGTGCTCTCCTACCACTCCACTTCACCTACACACATGTCCCTCTCCTACTTCCACAAGTTCCTCTTGAAGGACTGCGTAGATAACATTAGAGAGTTCGAATTGCTTGATGAAGACCTTTGTTGGTTGCATTGGGATCATCACTTTGCCAATTGGAGATGAGCTCTTTCATTGGGATCTTCTCACATTTCTCTATTTGAATGAGCCCTGGGCTCCTAATTGTATCATTCTTAGAGGAGCTATTAGGCTAGCGACATCTCTGTTGTATTTTGTACTCAAGTATTTTCATTGATCAATAAAGCAAGACTTTGGGGGTTACATTGATGTGGTGTTATTCTTCTCTTTTGAGGTAATATTGTTTCAATTATGTGCTTCATGTTCTATACTTCTTGAATTCTAATTTGTTATTTATTTTTGCCCAACTCTTGGATTAATTGGTGTAAGTTATCTTGCATTAGCTTTTTGGCCTAGAGGACCACTCTTGATTGAAGAGCACTAGAAGGTTTTTGGTTGAATCTCTAGCCTCTTCTCTGCCTAGAGGATCACTCTTGATTGAAGCGCACTCGAAGGTTTTTGGTTGAACCTCTAGCCTCTTCTCTCATTGTGTAGTCTAGTCCCTTGTGAAGCTAACAATTTCTTTCAAGTGTGTAGTAAACTTTATGTGTTTGAGCAAAGCTTAAGTGCAGGGTAAGTCTTCGGTTGGATGAACTCACTCTCAAGGCAAAAGGTGTAAGAACCCACATCAAATCAAGTTTCTCTCAAAGGTTGATCCAACGAATTGAAAGGGAGCCTCCTACCCTAGCTCTCTAACATATTTTATTCTCAAATCAAATTCTATTTGTTACAACTTATGTGCTATCATTGGTCATATCTAGCTTTGAGGGCTTGTTGAAGGACTTAGTCCTTCTTGCTTGCGCAAGGGAGGAATGTCAATTCCCCTCTTGTCTCTTGTAAGTCGAACTCTAGTTGTATATTCTCGTATTGTGACTTATATTTCATCTCTTGATCTAATTCTCTTATGTTTTATGCTTGCTGTTAAGATTAGGTATGTTCTATGCTAGAGCAGTTTATTTAAATTTTGACAGTTAGCAATCACATCAGTATTAAAGTAAACTGTAGATAGAACATAAATATAAATCGCAGAAGACAAGCCAAGACAAGAGGACACAAGATGTGGCGCTAGCCAGGGACAAACCCCACAATGTGGGGAAACCCTTGATCAATTCTTCTTTTATGTTCTTCAAAATTCAGCAGAGAAAGTGAGAGAGATAGTACATTTACAATAGGAGTCAACACTTTGACTTTTGATATCTACAGAGATCAGTTGAAGACATATTGCTTCAATTGATTCTCCAAGGCAACTTCTTCACCTATCATAGTGCTGCATCTCGTCCATTTGCTGCACCTTACCGTGTAGCACCATCATGCTGCATCATGATCACTATGCTGCCCATACATCATGTTGTCCATGATCTCATACATCATGTTGCCCATTCATCTTGCTGCCCATGATCATTATGTTGTCCATGCTCATGATCTCATTCATCATGATGATGTCCATGATCATTATGTTGTCCATGTTCATGATCTCATTCATCATGATGCTTCCCATGATCTCGTTTATCATTATGCTGCCACCTACAACAAAACAAGTCTCCTTGCTGCTCTTCGATGTTTTCGTTGACTGTGTATAGGGCTACTTGGACAACGTATTATAGTGCCTCCATTTGTGGCTCTTCCATGTTGTGGCTACCATCTATGCCTGCTCTCCATCAAGTATGATCAGCGGCTATCTAATGATTGCGGTTGTTCCATATTGTGACTACCATCTACCTGCGGCTCTTCCATATGACAACGGAGCAAGACGGTGATTGAGTGCGTATAGACTGCGGGTTCCTTCATATCACAGCGGCTCCTCTTCCATGTGAAATCTCAGAACCATCCGAATATGAGTTCTGTGCTTTTATGGCTGCGTGAACAGGTCTTCTGGACAGCGTATGAGTGCTCCCTTGACTGCGTTCATAATTGTTCCATTGACTGCGTTTCTAGACAGCGTATGAGTGCTCCCTTGACTGCGTTCATAACTTGATTGCGTGTTAGGGCTTCTGGATAGCATATGAGTGCTCTCCATGTTTTATATGACCAACATATAACATCCTCTATGGACAACGTATAATATCCACAAAGAACAGCGTATCCTGCATATGTCCTGTCTTTATGACATATGGCTAGGGCATGTTTGTACTGCGGCTAGGGCATCATACACTAGCATATACTCTCAGCGTTTCCCCTTCTCCAAAAATCAAAGGACGTGGAGAGGAGATCACATGAGAGGTGTGTCCAAAATGACTTCAAATCCTCTTCTATTTATACTAAAACACAGATGATGAATAGACACGTCTATTGGGCTTCTGAGCCTACTCAAGTTGTTGGCCGACTTGACAATTTGATTTATAACATAAATAAATTCATAACTTCATAAATACTTATCGGAATCGGATGATCTTTAGATCAATCCTACACCTCTCGATGAGAGGGATCCAATAAAAATATCAGCTGCCATAAATAAGATGACCCACATGGAGTTTGGCCCTAGTTGCCAATTTTAACACTCCCTCTCAACTAGGGAGAACTCCATCCGCTGATCCATATGTCTGACTGTACTATCTCTGCCATTAGTGCCCTGCACTGTGTTGAAAAGTGTGCAACAAGAAATGCTTGTTGAGAATACAACAAGATGATGGAGCTTAGTGAAAAGAGTCGCCTTCACTAAGTGGGCCCGCAGGCTATTTTTGGAGCAAGTCTATTTTTAGACTATGTCTATTTTTAGACATATGGATCATGTCTATGTTTATGGATGATTGATCAAGTTGGGAAAAATAGATGGACTTCTATTTTTGATGAAAGTGTGAGTGATCAAAGTCTATTTTTAGACTGGCTGTCAAAAATAGAAAAGTCAAATATTATTGTCTCATAATAATATTTGGACTATAAACTTGATCTTATTCTCTTGGAGCACTTCAGAATGAGCTACGGATGTGGTACATGCAGATCCCACAAGGAAATACGTGGTTACCTATGGGATGACTAATATTTGCATGCAGGACTTCAGTTAGAACTCAAGTGAGTTGAGTTTAGTGGACTGGAGGTGCAGTTGATGGAGTTGTGTTCAGTTTAGCTTTGTTAAACTGGTTGTATTTAGTCTAACTGATCAATAGACTAGAGATGAGTTGGGTGAATTAGTTATTGATTAATTCACAAGTTATTAACTCATAATACAACTAATGAATACATCAGTTAACTCAGTTGCATGTCAGTGCATGTTCAGTTCAACAGGGACAAGTGGTAGAGAATCAGATTGCTATCAGTTGTGACTATAGTTGTGCATCAGATCTTGCACAATCAAAGGATTGAGTATGCCAATGAGTTTGCTCACGTATTTGGCCCACATTTTAGCCTTTGCTCACATCCACAAAGAGTGAGTGACTATTTTGCAGGTGAAAAACGAGTTTGGGAAGCTATTCTCATCAGTTCTTGAGCAGGTATTGAGCTGTGGAGGCAGGCAAGCAGTGGAATAGATTTGGAGATCAGATCTGAGCTGTATTGTGTGTAACAGGTGGTGCTGGTACTGGATTGCTTGTGATAAGCATTGTACTTTGTAATGTTACATGATTCAATCAATATAATATACAGATAGTGTGGGGTTTTTAGCGAGATGCTTTCCCCGGGATACATACTGTGTTAATGAGTTTGATTGATGCTTCTATGTGTGCCTGTGAATGTTTCTGCTTCTGTAAATTGATGATCAACGTAGAGAAGATTATGTATTATACATGTTCCGCTTATAATTGTATGATCAGGATAATTTTTGTGAATATGTGTTAAATTATTCAAAGTTTCTACACACTGTTCCGCCCAGCGCTGCTCAGCTCTGTTGGCTCTGCTCAGCTCTGCTGGCTCTGCTCTGCTCTGCTGGCTCTGTTCTGCTCTGCTCAGCTCTACTGGCTCTGTTCTACTCTGCTCAGCTCTGCTTAGCTCTGCTGAAAAATGAAGAAGAAGAATTGATCGAGAATGTCTCATACCATTCTCCACTGACTTGAAGTCAGTCTCAGAGTGCGTACCACTGGTCCCAGACTAGTCTCAACCGACCCAAAGTCAGCGTCAGAGTGGGTACCACTCCTACCACTGGTCCCAGACTAGTCCTCCACTGACCCGAAGTCAGTCTCAGAGTATGTACCAATGGTCCCAGACCAGTCTCAACTGACCCGAAGTCAGCATCATAGTAGGTACAACTCCTACAACTTGTCCCAGACCAATATCATTGATCCTAGATCAATGAAGGTCATCCTAGCATAGGGAATATGGTAGATACAGCGATGCGTCCATCAGTACTACTATGGTCCCTATCCTCATTTCCCTGCTCATTGATCAGATGAGAGGTACTTCCCATGATTCCCAGACTGCATGGGTAGGATGCCTTGACAGGAGAACTTAATCAATCCTGTCCTCACAGGAGAACTAATTCATGGAGAACACATCATCCAGAACTCACAGGAGAGCTAATCATCCTGCTACATAATCGTCATGGAGAACAAATCATCCAGACCTCACAGGAGAACTAATCATCCTGCTACATAGTCGTCATGGAGAACACATCATCTAGACCTCACAGGAGAACTAATCATCCTGCTACATAGTCGTCATGGAGAACACATCATCCAGACCTCACAGGAGAACTAATCATCCTGCTACACAATCGTCATGGAGAACACATCATCCAGACCTCACAAGAGAACTAATCATCCTGTTACACAGGAGAGAGAATCATCCTATCCCACAAGAGAGCGAATCATCTTGTTCACAGGAGAGCGAATCATCCTGTCCACAGGAGAGCGAATCATCCTGTCCCACAAGAGAGCGAATCATCTTGTTCATAGGAAAGCGAATCATCCTGTCCACAAGAGAGCGAATCATCCTGTCCCACAAGAGAGCGAATCATCTTGTCCCAGTGTGCACCACCAGGGGAGGGTGAGTCACCCTGTGGTCGTATGTTGCTCCAGTAAGAACCGCATGCCCCCAGAGCTCAATGTATGCAACATGCAGGACCCTTGTACAAGGGTCTCTTGACGACTCCAAGTCGTTCAGGAAAATCACAGATTTGATATTTCCCCCGGGGCTTTAGCGACCTAAACATCATCTTAGTGCAATGGAGCCTCCTTGCTCATCGACTTACCATATCCCAGATAAGGTAGTATCTAATGTCTATCTGCTGGAGCAATCGTCGAATACGGGATTCCTCAATAATTGAATCCCACCTCTAGTTGTCACAGAGAATCACAGTGGTATTCATCATGTGTACAAACAGCTCACTTGAAGACCTTCCCCAACCAGGCAGCTTCATACAAGATCATACTCGTAGATATGTATCCGGTCTCGGCGGCACTTATAACAACCAACTTCTGCTTCCTACTCATCCATGATATCGAAGCAGAATCCAAAGAGAAACAGCACTAAGAAGTGCTCTAGTGATCCTCCATACTGCCTGCACACTTGGCATCATGCAGTTTCATATTTCCGGCAGTGTATCTCAATCCATGAGAGGTTGTCCCCTGAAGACATCTCAGAAGATTCTTGGCACCAATCCAGTGAGGTTCAACCGAATATAAGCTCCTCGTGCTAACTGCAAAACATATGTTCGGAAGGAAGTTCATCAACGTGAATGAGTTTATGAAACTAAGAGGCATTTCCCAAATCTAGTCCGAACTCACTACCATATAACTTCTGAAAGTTAAGATCCTCGAGGTAGTCACAGGCTTGCAGTTCACCATTCCACATCTGGAATCCAACTCCCTCTTACTTCTACAAGTGAGAGGGTCTGCACGTGTTAGAAGTAGGTTGTCCTCATAAGGTGCTGGTATGAGAGGTCTATCATCCACAACCTTTGGATGGTTTGGACCCGTTTCTCTCCTAGTGAATCTCAGCTTTATCAGACAGCTATCGATCCTCTCATACTATGCCCGAGGTGTTTTGCTTCAAGCCACAAAGGGCTTTCTTCCACTTGTATATGCGAGATTCCTGATTATCAATCTCAGACTCCTCGGGTTGTTCCAGACCTGTGGTCCTACTACATGAGGGGGAATGGTCCCCTTGTAAGATTTTCCTTCTATACATCTCAGACATGTACTTTCATTCTCCTTTTTGAATCCAGGCATCCCTGTCACCATCTGACTCACAGGTCTCTAGTGCTTTCCATCGATGAGAGCCATCCTGAATCCTTTGACTTCCATTTCCGAGATGGACACCAAGTTCTTCTTGCGATCAGGTACATAAAAGAGATTCTGGGGTTCCTTGCTTTCTTTGAAGAGTCGACCATTTCCTTGATGACCTGCATAACCAGTCATTCATTTGATCATTGAAGATGTCCCTGGAATGATTATTATCTTCATCAAGAGATGTCTCTCATCCATTCAGACACTCCTTCGCATAATGGCCGAACTTATTGCAACCAAGGCATCCGCCTTTCCTTCCACCCTTAGATCCAAACTTCCCAATGAAGTGATCTTTAGATGGGCCATCAGAAACTTCTGCTACGCCATTCTGATAATATGCTTTGCTTCGACTTCACCCTTTGTAAACTGAGAAGAGAGATGTGGAACCCATTGATCCGTTTGTCTTGTCCCCATTGTCTTTGGTGATTGCTCTTTCACTCTTGCTTGGGCATTGTCTTCACCTCAGCTCTGATACCATGTTCAGATTAGGTATGTTCTATGCTAGATCAATTTATTTAAATTTTCACAGTTAGCAATCACATCAGTATTAAAGTAAACAGCAGATAGAACATAAATATAAATCGCAGAAGACAAGCCAAGACGAGAGGACACAAGATATGGCGCTAGCCAGGGACAAACCCCACAATGTGGGGAGACCCTTGATCAATTCTTCTTTTATGTTCTTCAAAGTTCAGCAGAGAAAGTGAGAGAGATAGTACATTTACAATAGAAGTCAACACTTTGACTTTTGATATCTACAGAGATCAGTTGAAGACATATTGCTTCCACTGATTCTCTAAGGTGACTTCTTCACCTATCATAGTGCTGCATCTCATCCATTTGCTACACCTTACCGTGTAGCACCATCATGCTGCATCATGATCACTATGTTGCCCATACATCATGTTGTCCATGATCTCATACATCATGTTGCCCATGCATCATGTTGCCCATGATCATTATGCTGTCCATGCTCCTGATCTCATTCATCATGATGTTGTCCATGATCATTATGGTGTCCATGCTCATGATCTCATTCATCATGATGCTTCCCATGATCTCGTTTATCATTATGTTGCCACCTACAACAAAACAAGTCTCCTTGCTGCTCTTCGATGTTTTCATTGACTGTGTATAGGGCTTCTTGGACAACGTATTATAGTGCCTCCATTTGCGGCTCTTCCATGCTGTGGCTACCATCTATGCCTGCTCTCCATCAAGTATGATCAACAGCTATCTAATGACTGCGGTTGTTCCATATTGTGGCTACCATCTACCTGCGGCTCTTTCATATGACAACGGAGGAAGACAGTGATTGAGTGCGCATAGACTGCGGGTTCCTTCATATCAGAGCAGCTCCTCTTCCTCCCAGAACCATCCGAATATGAGTTCTGTGCTTTTATGGCTGCATGAACAGGTCTTCTGGTCAGCGTATGAGTGCTCCCTTGACTGTGTTCATAATTGTTCCATTGACTGTGTTAGAGTTTCTGGACAGCGTATGAGTTCTCCCTTGACTGCGTTCATAACTTGACTGTGTGTTAGGGCTTCTGGACAGCGTATGAGTGCTCTCCATGTTTTATATGACCAACGTATAACATCCTCTATGGACAACGTATAATATCCACAAAGAACAGTGTATCCTACATATGTCCTGTCTTTATGACCTGCGGCTAGGGCATGTTTGTACTGCGATTAGGGCATCATACACTAGCATATACTCTCAACATTTCTCCTTCTCCAAAAAACCCAAAGACATGGAGAGGAGATCACATGAGGAGTGTATCCAAAATTGCTTCAAATCCTCTTCTATTTATACTAAAACGTGGATGATGAATAGACATGTCTTTTGGGCTTCTGAGCCTACTCAAGTTGCTAGTCGACTTGACAATTTGATTTATAACATAAATAAATTCATAACTTCATAAATACTTATCGGAATCGGATGACCTTTAGATCAATCCTACACCTCTCGATGAGAGGGATCCAATAAACATATCAGCTGCCATAAATAAGATGACCCACATGGAGTTTGGCCCTAATTGCCAATTTTAACACTTGCACAGTCATAATGGAGGCTTGAAGACATGGTTTGAGGTATCATTTGAAGGGACTTGTAGGTGGAGGATTGAGGAACTAAAGAACTAATCATTTGAACCTTTTCACCTACCAGAGCTTATGCTCAAAACCACACTCTTACCCTCTTCCATTGCGCAAGGATACCTATAGAAGTTTGGTAAGTTGAGCCATCAAGTTTGATCCCCTTGAGGAATGTGGGTTGCCTCTTTGAGGCACTCTTGAGTTGTAAATTTGCAATAAAATTGTAGTTTCTCATTCTGTTTATTTTATATTCGATCTGGAGGAAAAGTAGTTTGCTCTCTTGAGCTTGTTGTAAACTCTCCTCAAACCTAAAGGTCCCACATTTCTCTATAAGAGGGCTTCTTGTCAAAATAATAAAAGTAAACCTTTCGTCTTAAGGGGGCTTGGGGATTTCCCCTTGGCATCCCAATCACCTCATTTAGTAGGAGCTAGCATTGGTGATTGGTTTCTTGCTTTGCACTTTCAAGTTCTCTTTTCACTCTTGCAAGTTGCCTAGATCCATCTCATTTCACTCATTTACTTGCTCAAGTTCCTCACTAATTCACACTTTTTTTGGGCTAATTTAGCACTTGCAATTTGCACTTTACATTGCTCATCTACTCATTGCAAATCTGATTTATTCACAGCTGATGTAGTCCATTTAATTGCTGAAAATGGTGTTATTTCATTTTCTCATCTCATAGCTCTCATTTGTAGTTCTTTCTATTGACATGCAAAGTCACTTTACATGCTAATGTGGTTTCCATTTTGATATAATTTTCTGATTTTTTCATTGAGTTTCAACTAGTATTTTTCATCATAATTTCATTTCATCTTCATGCATGTATATTGTAATCATTTGTGGATCGGTATCCTTGTGAAGTTATTTTGAGCCATCTTGAAATACCACTTTTACTTGCAATTGACTTTGATCATTTACATCTCACTTAAACTAGCAATTTTGCAATCCTTCCAAAATTTACCTCCAAGACATAAGTCTTGGTTGAATAGACTTTAGGAAATCTTCTTCAATTTTCCCAAATCTATGTTTGGAGACAAGGTTTAAACGCATGACCATGTAGTTCTGGTATGGCCGAGACCTACGTCGGAATGATGGCATGTGGATTGACTTGGTGTAGGTGGATACTCATTAATGAAGTTAAGCTTTTCCACTTGAGGCCTCTTGCGACAACCTATATCCTTACAGGGGTGAAGGGCTTGAGGAGGAGTAACACCTTAGGTGGGATTAAATAAAATTTACCAACACACACTTCACAAACTCACTTCTACAACTTTGGGTTACCTTGCATGTAATTGTGAGCATTTCTTTTAAGCTCTTTCTCAAATACATGCAAATTGGATTGTGAGCATTTACATTTATTTCATTTGCAAGTACTTCATTTACATTCTTGTATCTTGTTAGTTCATGCTCATGTGCTTACCTTGAATTTCCATTCAATGATATATCATTTACATCATATGTGAGCATATTCATTTCCAAGTACAAGCCTTATTTTACTTGCAAGTTCCATTTTCATTTAAGTTTCTTATCTTTTCAAAGTTGTATCTAATATCTTGTAATTGTAGTCTTGATTTGATTTACTAACACTTGTCTTGCAACTTCTCATTTCATGGTACTTGTGTATCTTGAAAGCATTTCCACTATTGTAAGTGTCGTCATTTACCTTTGAGCATATTTCATATTATTTCTTGCAAGATTATATTTATTGGCATTGGTCTACTTACAGCAATTTTCCTTGCAGGATATATCGTTGAATCATTTTGATCTATTTACATGTTGATGCTAATTATATCCTCATGATTTATTTATAATTGTTAGTTTAATTCCTTGCTTCAAGCTACATGTCAAGTCTTTGAATGGTTGATGCTTTAATTGGTTAACTAATCTTCTCCTAGAACTTGTTAGGTTTAGCAAGCTTTCCTTAGAAATCTTCCTTAAGGTCTACCCCCCTTGGCTTCAGCAGAGAGAGAGCCTAGACGAAGAGAGTTGGATTAGGTCACAGCCCTTTCTCTGAGCTTTGCCACCAAAGCCATGCCTACTGGGGTTGAGGATTTTTCCCACTAACTTAGGTGTGTAAGCAAGGCGGCAACAGGCCACTTAATTCGAGACATGATACAAATAGGAGCAAGAGAGCTCCAATACATATCCAACAATTAGAAAATTGTGCACATACTTCAAAGACAAGCTTAGTTTTGTTGAAGAAAGTGTAACTAGGTTTGGTCTTCATAATGACGTGATCTTTGTAAATGATGAAATAAAAGAAATAAAATTATTTTTGTATGCCTTGCTGCATGGGTTTCATGAGCAAGAGGTTTATTTGTTAGTGGCTCCCATTGAGAGCCTTAGGATTTATTATTGAGTCAAAAGAGTCAATGTCATGTATGAAGAGCTCTTCCTGAGCATATGAAAAATATATATGAGTCAACCTAGTGTCTAGAAAAACCCTCCAAAAAGACAAGCACAATCCTCTTGATGTCGACCAGCAAAATGAATTAAAAACACTCATGTTGACTCACCTATGGAGACACACCCATTCAGCATGACACGTCGGCTCATTTATGGAGACGAAACTACTATAAATACCCTGTTGAGATTTTCGTATAAACACAGTTCAGGATCTCGGATGTCTCTGAAATCTTCGATGGTAATTACAGTGGGTACAGTGAGGTACAAAATTTGGATTCCGTGTATAATTCGAATGGGTACAGTGAGGTACAAAATTTAGATGAAAAGCATCTCTATGCTTTTCGGATGGGCACCACAGGGATGAAGTCTCGACACCCTCACAGCCATGGTGATCACAGTCTCGGCCTATCAAAACAATAATCTCTGAAGCAGCCTTACAGTCTCGGCATACTTATGAAGAGAAGGATCTTAAAGAACACAATCACTGTCTCGGCATACTGGACAATCTCGACATATCTATGATGATGAAGATCTCGGTGCAGCTAGACAGTCTCGGCATATCTATGATGATGAAGATCTCGGGACAAGGTGTAGCCACAGTGACACACTCTGTCTCAGCATACTTCTAGATGCAGTCACGATCTCGGTATAGATATGGTCATGATCCTGATGGAAACATAGTCACAAGATGAAAATCTCAGTAAAGGTGTAGCAATGGTGCAGCAATAATGACCTCGGTGAAGCAGCAGTGATGATGATGATCTCAACAGTAAGAGGATTGATGTCTTGGTCTTGGAGTGGCATAATAGGTCAAGGGTCATGGTCTTGGTATTCGCCAATTGGAATCTCTATAAGAAGAATTTTGTGCAGGTTTTCGTCTCAAAGAGTGAAAGGTTTTGGCCCTGGTCGAAAGCCAACATCTTGTGTTCTTGTCTCTTTGCTTTGGTAGCTATTTGATGAACTAAGAAGACACACTCTAATATTAAAGATTGTGCTAAGAAGAAAAATTAAAAACACCTCACAAATAGTTATCATGGCGAGAAGAATCTTACTAACCTACATTGCCCTAGATTCTTCAACAAGTTTGACGCTAAAACTCTCCCTCATTTGCAAGGGAATGATGAGGTCTTAACAAGATTGGGCTAATAATCTCCTGAAGCCATTAAGGAATTTGGTTGGGTCAAAAGGACTTTGACCAAGGGGAGATTAACACATTCGCCTTTGAAGCCAGAAGGACTTGGCTAGGTCGACCAGAGGTGAATGTCCTAAGGAAATTATAGATTGTATAGATCTTCTCCTTAGAAGCCAAAAGGACTTATCTATGTGGACTAAAGGAGACAGATGTAGTTCACCTTTCAAACCAAAAGGACTTGGCTAGGTTATAAAGGACTTTGACCCAAAAGGTGAATGGTCCAAAGGCAAATATTCTCCAAATAAAAGTTTTAGATGCTTAGGCTAGGTCATGAATAAAGGAGACTAATACAACTTGTCTGAGGAGCTATAAAGGACTTTGGCCGACCCAGGCTATATATATATATAAGGAGCTACACTGCCCCTTTGGGATATTAACCTTGAATTCTAGTCCCGTGGGATCTCTTTTACTGACCATTTGGCTTTAGGGATGGTACTTCATGGGAAACCCTGATTTTGGTTGTGTTGTCTTGCTCCCTCATCCACATATATTACCCCCTTTCCACTCATTATTACCCATTCATCATTTCTCCCACCTGGGTCTGCATTCCTCCACTGGGTCCACATAGGGCTAGCTCTCCCCTTCCCCTTGCCCACACCTTGGGTCCGGCCTAGAACAATGCCCCAGAGGTTGATGCAGCTGAAAAGAAAAGTAAAAGCATAATTAGCCACATTCAACAGGAAAATGTACCACAAAATGCAAAAGATGGTCGGGACAAACACATTTAGTACATGGGCAAAAGCCAATACATTAGCTCTACCCCATCATCATGGCCATCACCCTGGTTCCTGCAGGTTCTATGCACCTTCTTCATCATATAAAAACCCATGATTGTCCCAACCCCTGGTGGGCAATGAACCGCCCTGCCTTAAAATGGGGTATCCATTGTTGTATCTCGCACATCATGCTCTTACCCCTTGAGCCCTAAGCAGCTAATTGAAGAAAAATCATAAAAAGGCAAAAGGCATATAAAGAAGGATGGAAAAATTAAGGTCGGGGCACCTCATGCACCACGATTGCTCCCTCCTATACATTATATACCCAAGTGTGGGCTCCCCTTTTACTAGCTACCCTTGTACCCCAGCGTGTGGCCCAAGGTTGCCCCTTCTCATTCCCTACCCCATTCACCTTTCTATCACATGCCACCACATTTTCAAGGATGTATCTTGGACATATTATCCCCTTTAAAAATAGAAACCACCTAATGGGATACTTGGTTAACCCCATTTGTAGTTTGGAGACATTAGCACATGCCAAAGCACATTATAGAAGGGCAGGCCATTATGAAGTCTCCACCTGTGGTCCATGATTGGTAAGTTCATTTCCTCGATTTCTCCAATGACTTGTTGTATTAAAAGGCTAGGGGATGCATTGGATCTTATACAGGATTGCAGATGGTCTCTATCTTGAGTTTGGCCTCCCTATACGGGGTCCCAGTCCTCCAAAAAGCTACATTGGCACATGTAGGGTGTGTGTTGAGAGCCATGGACCTCCGCAGCAGTAGACAACACTCCATGGATCCTCGAGGATGGTCAGAGATACTCGAGATACTCCCATTGGACAAGGAAGATGCACCTAGTTCATTTTTTCCCACCCAACCCCATAGATGTATCATGCATTTGGCAGCTAACCCAGGACTTGTAGGACAATGTGGCATCCCCTACATCATCATCAAAGCCCTTGCAGACAATTTGCAGGCATCTTCGACTCATTTGAAGACACATGAGGCTATTGTTGTGCCCCCACACCCATTAGGAGCACCATTGTTTATTGTTTGGAAAACAAGGGGCCAATCCCTTGTTCATCACTTTTTGAGCATCCTACTTTTCATTATGGCACCCATGGACCTCACTAGCCCTCTTAGAGGGCCCTATGACATGCATAAATTATTATTTGACCTCTTAAGAGGCTTATTCTTTCATTTATGAGCTAGTTTGATGGGCTTGTCACCAAAAGTTAGATTATTATAACATTATTTTATTTTTGGCGCTTATGTAGGCCAAGGAGGCTAATTCGAACTCCTTATTAGTGTATAAATAAAAAGTGAGATGAGTTCATCATCTGATGATTCTGATCATCTCTTTGGATTGCATCTTTTCTCTCTCTTGAAAATTTCACACTTTTTCTAGAGGATGAATTCGAGCTTTATGGATGAATTTTGATGTGTGGATATTGGTCTATCTTATCTTCAAGCTTCTCTTTTGTCAATTGTGGATGGTTGGATATATTTTGTTACATGTAAGTACATGTTTGTAAGCTTATTCTTGTTTTACTTTGTCATATACATTGGACTGGGATTTTCACTATTTTTAGGGCTAATTGCTACATGCATTTACTGCTTCAAATTCTGGAATTTTGCCTCTATTATAGCATCTCTCAAGGTATGGGCCATGTAATGTGAACGAAATCTCCTAGGGGTAATTCTATCAACGAATTGACCTTGATAAGCCATCTCCTTTGCACATCGAATTATAAAAGTTGCAAGATTGTTTCTCTTTGACCTAAAAGGCTAGCGAAGTAGTCTTGGGGCCTCCTTTGTTGGAAAATGTAACTATGTTCGGTCTTCATTAATGTACTTGAGTCATCATGTAATGTACTTGTCAAAAGAATAAAGAAAAGGATTTTTATTATGTTGAAATTTCTAAGTTTGACATGTTAGAAATTCCTACTGCATTATCTGATTTATTTCTCCTACTTGTTTATTCCATTAACAAGTTATTTATCAATATAAATACCGAAATAAACACAAATGCAGCCTTAACTCATATACAGATTAGCAACTGAAAATACTGAGACAAACACACAAGGGACACCGTTATTTTTGGACAATTGTCCTCAAAAAAACCCAATGCGAGAAAACCGGTGCAGCAGTTCTAAGGGTTTTATTATTATGCAGATTCTTGAGTACAACTAGGGTGCCAGAAATGGCTCACCCAACAGAGATTGTTACACGGCAGTAATACCTCTTCTCAGAGACAGATATTCAGCTTCTCAGCTCTAGTCTGCCCCACGAAAATCCTTTTGGCACTTCCTCTTGGCTCTGCGTCAGCCTTGCTAGCCTCAGCGTAGCTCTTGAACCCTCTGCGTCAACCTTCTGACTCTCTGCGTCAGCTCTCTAGCCCTCTGCATCACCCACGCAAGCCCCTCAGCCTCTGCACAGTCCCCAACTGCCTCTGTGTGGCTCCTGCTGCCTTTGCGTCAGCCTCTTCAGTCACTGCACTGACCCTCTGGCACTATCCCTGCCCCTCTGTTATGTACTCACTGCCCCTCGTTGCAAAAGATCACTTGTTTGAATTTTTTCAGCAAGCCTCCTTTTATACTTTTCCTGTTGAGTCTTCAACGGCCGAGATTAAATCTCTAATCAATGGCTAAGATTAGATTTGGCTTGATCCATGTCATGTAGAACATTCTCAACCAGTTTTATATTAATATCCATTAATATTTTAATTTTCCTAAGTTTAGACTTAGGAACTCCATTAAAAATATTAATTATTTTAATATCTCTCCAACCGGGTGGAATTTCCCCAAACCATTTCTGGGTCTTGGAGATCTTATGTGCCTTAGCCTCTCCACCAATTTTCATGGCTAGAGCACATCCGATGCTACCACAAATAAACACTCCCTCTTAGCGAGGAATGTGCTCTAATAATGCTCCACCACTAAAACATCACACAGATCCTTCCGCACCAGTACCTATGTTGATGCTTGGCCTGTTGCCTTACATCATCTGCGTTGTTGCTTCCTGTACTGCTGCCCATGACATTTCCACTGCCACTACTACATCTATGCTACAGCTCCCTCTCAATATGTTTCCCATGTTGTCCCTAGCACTGCCACTGCTAACTGTTGCATTGCAACTCAGTTACTAAGAAGTAACTAATCTACCCAAATACTGACATCCCGGTCAGTATGGAAGCCTCATGAAACTGAAGTTGCCTCTGTTGCTACACTGTGCTCCCGCTGTTGCCACTGTGTTGTTGCAACCTCCACTATGCTCCCTCAGATTTCTGCACCCAAGCACTGCCTTGCTGCTCCACTACACTTTGCCCCACCCGACCTTTGTCATCCTGCTACTGTCGTTAAGGGCTCCCGTAGCCAGATGTGATCCAAGAGTTTGGGCACTTCAAGGATCCTGCCCTCGCTTCTGTAGTCCTCTCGACTACAACTCTAGATCACCCCACCTCCCTCCTAGAGATGTGGCTTCCATCTTTGCCAAAATGAATGTCGAACTGGTTCTCTTCTCCCTCTTTCGCTGTTGCCCCAACAAAACTCAGATCTGGATTTCTTTGGCGCAAGAAACCCTCTAAGGAACAAGCTCCTTTAGACTCCCTATGAGTCTCGATTTCCTTCACGTCAATCCTCCCGCCAAATGTCGAACCGCTCCTCTCCAATCCTCCTTGCAACTACAACTCGGATCTAGATTCCTTCGCTAGAAATCCGTTGAGGTAGTGATTCCCTCTAACTTGGCTCTATCTCCTTAGACACTGTTCTACTTCGACAGAACTAGCATCCCACAAGCTCCTTAAATCACAATCTGCCCACAGCTCCCCAAGCGCCGACAATTGAAGAAACTGAGCCCTTTAGGCTCCACACAATTCTGGCAAAGGCTGAATCTGCTCCTCTTGGCCACAGCATCAATCCTTCTTGGCTGAGAAAGATGACCAGGCACTGTGTAGGTCTGATTTGCCTGTCTTTGCCTCTGCGTTGGCCCTCCTCCTGGCTCGAAATGATGACACAGGCTCTGCGTCACTTCTTCTCTTGCTACTTCTGCTCTAGAACAGCGTTGTCTCTCGGGACAGCTGCTACTTCTGCAAATTTCGGATTTTTGCTGGTGCCTTCAGTCCTCCTGTGCTCTGTAATGCTCTGATACCATGTTGAGATTTCTAAGTCTGACACATTAGAAATCCCTACTACATTATCTGATTTATTTCTCCTACTCGTTTATTCCATTAAAAAGTTATTTATCAATATAAATACCGAAATAAACACAAATGCAACCTTAACTCATATATAGATCAGCAACTGAAAATATTGAGACAAACACACAAGGGACACCATTATTTTTGGGCAATCATCCCCGGAAAAACCCAATGCGGGAAAACTAGTGCAGCAGTTCTGCGGATTTTATTATTGTGCAGATTCTTGAGTACAACTAGGGTGTCAGAAATGGCTCACCCAACAGAGATTATTACACGGCAGTAATACCTCTTCTCGGAGACAGATATTCAGCTTCTCAGCTCTAGTCTGCCCCATGAAAATCCTTTCAGCACTTCCTCTTGGCTCTGCGTCAGCCCTGCTAGCCTCAGTGTAGCTCCTAAACCCTCTGTGTCAGCCTTCTGACTCTCTGCGTCAGCTCTCTGGCCCTCTGCGTCACCCACGCAGGCCCCTCAACCTCAGTACAGCCCCTAGCAACCTCTGGGTGGCTCCTGCTGCCTCTGCGTAGCTCTAGCTGCCTCTGCGTCAGCCTCTTCAGTCACTACGTTGACCCTCTCGCACTATCCTTGCCTCTCTGTTATGTACTCACTGCCGCTCGCTGCAATAGATCACTTATTCGAATTTTCTCAACAAGCCCCACTCCAGAAAATCGAACTGATTGATCAATCTTGGTGTATCTCCAACTGACCCTCAAGCCTCCTCTTATACTTTTCTTGTTGAATCTTCAACGGCCGAGATTAAGTCTCTAATCAACAGCTAAGATTAGATTAGATTTGGCTTGATCCATGTCATTTAGAACATTCTCACCCAGTTTTATATTAATACCCATTAATATTTTAATTTTCCTAAGTTTAGACTTAGGAACTCCATTAAAAATATTAATTATTTTAATATCTCTCCAACTGGGTAGAATTTCCCCAAACCATTTCTGGCTCTTGGAAATCTTATGTGCCGTAGCCTCTCCACCAATTTTCATGGCTAGAGCACATCTGATGCTACCACAAATCAACATATTATTGTAACAATGACTTACTAAAGCATGGATTTCATGCTTGGGTCATCATTATATTATTCAAAGTCCCCATTGTGGACACCTAGAATTAATATTTGAGTCTATAGAGTCATTGTACATTCAAAGAGACCCTTCTTAGGTTTTTGAATCATGTAAAAAGGTTGAGTATTAAGTCAAATATGATTTATATATCCTCCACATCAAGTCGGCCTAAGAGAGATCAAGTCGACCTAAGGACCCTAATTCAACCCACAAGAATCCTATAAATACAAGCTAGTCGAAGTCATTTGTAGCATCATCTCTCAAGCTAGTTCGATATCTCAAGAGTAGCTGGAGAAGTGCGAAGTCTGTTGCCGGGAAGCTAAAAGAAGTGCGAGTTTGAGGAAGTCTAAGGAGAGGAAGAAAAGTGAACTTTTGGTGCCTCTCTCTCTCTGTTTCATGTTCTGGATTGGTAGATCGAAGTATCCTAAAGTTTCGTTGTTGCCGGAAGCTGCCTGTTGCCAGAAGATGTTGCCCAGTCGAAGTTGCTAGAAGGGATCGAAGATCTGGGAAGCTGAATTGGTGTGGAGGGAAAGTCTCGTCTTGGTCTAGGGTGAAGAGTCTCAAAGAATACTATTGAAAGGAAAAATTATCTTGACTGGGTTTTCCCCTCGAGAGGGGTTTTGCCCTGGCATAGTGCCTATGTCTTGTGTCTCTTGTTTTTGTGATCTTCATACACACATAATATGGTAATTTCTTGATGAAAGATAAGATAATAAAGAAGTAAAAGAAGCCAACACACTCACAAGTAATTATTAAGAAAGGAGAATCAAACCCTAATATAACTACTTTGATTTTCCAACATTGGATCAGAGCTAAGGTCAGGAAGAGTCGAAGATCATTTTGTTGGCATGGATTCTCCCTCTATGATGAACTACATAAGAATGGGTTACAACACTGCTAGAAGCTGGATTAAGAAGGTCATCTACTAGTTAAGAAGGTCAAGGATTCTTGGTTGCCCTTACAGGATCTCTTACTGATGACAATGCATGGATCATTGATAGTGGAGCATTAAGATACATGACAGGTGAAAGTAAGCAACTTCATACACTATCAAAGGAGCCATCTTTTCATGCAGTCGAATTGGGTGACAACAAAAGCTATGTTGTTAGAGGCCTGGGATCAACATCATTGAAGTTGGATAATGGATCGAAGTTGCATCTCAACAACATTCTATATGTTCCAAGTTTGAAAAAGAATATGCTTTCTATTTCTTGTTTAGAAGATAAAGGTGAAACAGTTGCTTTTGTTGATGGAAAAGTATTCGTTTTGGGAAAAGACTCTAGGATTGATAAAGCTAGTGTTACTGGAATTCGTGAAGGAAGTCTTTATAGGGTCATTACACCACCTTCTCAAGCTTTGGTTCATATGGAAATAAGTCCCATTGAGCTATGGCATAGGAAATATGGTCATCTACATTATAAGGTCATCTCTACTCTTAGTCAACTGGTTCATGGTATTCCTAATATGAAGTTAGATCATGAAGGTGTGTGCAAGGGATGCTCTTTGGGAAAACATACTAGAAAGCCATTTCATAATAGTGAAACTAGGTCTAAAGAGATATTAGACCTCATCCATTCCAATGTGTGTGGGCCCATGTCTGACAAATCACTTGGAGGTCATCTCTACTATGTGACATTCATTGATGACCATTCTAGAAAGACATGTCTCTACCTCCTCAAAACTATAGATGAAGTATTTGATAAGTTCAAGGAGTTTCGAGATAAAGTGGAAACCATAACCGAAGGAAAGATAAAAATTCTAAGGTTTGACAATGGTGGGGAATACACTTGCGAGGAATTGATTGCATATTGTAAGGAAGTAGGTATTAAGAGGGAGCTCATTGTTCCCTACTATCCCGAACAAAATGGATTGGCCGAAAGGAAGAATAGGTCAATTGAAGAAGGCATTCGAACTATGCTCCTTGATCAAGATCTACCAAAGTTCTTATGGGGAAAAGCAGCGATGAAAATCGTATACATTCAAAATAGAAGCCCTCGTAAGAGTCTTGATAATACAACACCTGAAGAAGTATTCACCGGAAAGAATCTGAGTGTGGATCACCTCCGAATCTTTGGAAGTCCAGCATATATCCATGTTCCGAAAGACAAGCGAAAGAAGTTGGACTCTACTAGTATCAAGGGAATATTCGTTGGTTATAGTTTTTCCTCAAAAGCATATAGAATCTGCTTAAAGAAAGGAAAACATATTGAAGTAAGTAGGGATGTCATATTCGATGAAAATCAAGCATACAAGAAATCAAAAGATATTCCTATTGATTCTGATGATAAAGAAGTTCCCATATTTGAAGAAGAAGTTCATCGTGAAAACTCTACTACAAATCTCGAAGAAGAAGGACCAAGTGAGCCCAGGGTTGCGCCCCTCCCCCCCTCGCCCTCACGCTCCCGCTCCCAATTCGCACTCAGAGCAGTAGCGGATCAGGAGCATGCTCCTTGAATAAAAAACGCTCCCTGGTTTTTCAGGAGCGTTTAGTCTTTTTTGCAAAAAAAATTGCAATAATATTCCAAATGCAACTTTTGTTTCAAAGAAACAAATAAGTTTTGAGTGGGGCAGCCTAATGATCAAGCCTATGGCCCTAGTATTGATATGTGATTCATGGTAATGTTAAATTCTTAAAGTAAAAGTGACATTCTCCTTAATCTTCATTTTCATCCTTTTACTTAAATTTTTAACATTACCATGAAATGACTCAGGATGTTTGAGAGTGGTTCTGACCTCATTGGATTTCATATGGAGAAAGTAGAATTTTATATTTCATTCAAAATCCAGCAAACTTATCAGTTTTTCAGGATTTTAGGATTGGGGGGATTGCAATGTTTCCATTGGATTTTGTCATGTATTAGGGTATGGAACTCGTATTTAATCAAGAGCACCAATCCCTCTATGTACCTTGATGTTAGTGACATTAGTTGTCAAACTCCTCTATCATGACCCTCCTAAAAATGTACGCATCACTCAAACAAAATCTTGACTTGAAATGCTATGCTTTTTCTATCTTATGTTAATGCTTAGAGGGTGATATTAATGACAAAGATCCTTATACAGATCTAGAGGTAATGACAAAGACACCTCTAGATATTAATGCTTAGAGGGTGATATTAATGACAAAGACCCTAATTTTCCAACAAGACTAAAAAATTAGACATTTCTCGTGGCGGCAAGAGGCCCAAGCATTAGCAATAGATAATAGATTTACTTGTCTTTTCTAGTTTCTAGTAGTTTTTATAACTATTGACTCTTTCATATTTATTATGATATTTTTTGTAAACAATATATGACAATTATTGAATTGAGGCTTCTGTGATCCATAATAGTTGTAAGCATAACTTCGGCGAAAATCACATGAGGAAAGACCTTTGTCGACGCGTTTCGAACCAACCAGTGTGGTTCATCGTCAGGACAAGTTGAAGAAACAGATCCAGCTTAGCATGTTAAATAGTCTGAGCAGAGACTCCAACGGCTAATTTTGACCTACGGACCCAGGTCAAATTACTATTCATTAATTTAATATTATTATTATTTATAATATTAATACATAAAATATTTTTAATGGTTAGTTTTTTAAAAAATTAATTAATTTATTTATTAATAATTATATATAAATATATTACAGTTATAATATTAGGTTATTAAGATAAAAGATAGGATTAAAAAATAAATAAAATACTTTTAGTGGTTAGTTTAAGAAGATAATTCACTTATTTATTTAAATTATTTACTAATTATTGTTAATATAAACATATATATATATATATATATATATATATATATATATATATATATGTTGTTAAGGACGAGAAAAATTCTGGATGGTTATCTTAAAAAGTAATATATTAATAATATATATATATTTCAATTAAAATCATAAAGTTAAGGTTAAAAATATAAATAAATAAAATAATTTAAATGGTTAGTTAGAAAAGGTAATTTATTTAATTTAATTATATTATTTATATACTAATAATATAAGTAATTTTTTTTGTTTAATTAAATTATTTAATAAATATAATTAATATTATATTAGTAATATAGTCTTGATATTAATATATTATAAATATTAGTAGTCAAAATATTATTATTAATTTAATATTATTATTATTTTTAATATAATTATTATTATTATTATTTATGGAAATAAGTAAAATTAGGTAAAATATATAGATAAATAAAATGCTTTTAATGGTTAGTTTTAAAAACCTTTAATTTAATTTATTTATTTAAATTGTTTATTAATAATTATATATATATATATATATATAAGTTATAATACTCTGTTATTAAGAAAAAAGTTAGGTAAAAGAAAAAAGTTAGGTAAAAGAAAAAGTTGAAAAAGGAATAAAAAATAAAAAATAAATAAATAATTAATTAATTAATTAATTAATCAATAAATAAATTAAAATATATATATATATATAATAAAAATAAATAAATAAATATAATAATAATAATAAATACATGTAAATATATGGTATATAAATAAATAAAAATAAAACGGAGAGAACGACAAAAAATAAAAAGGGGAGGGACAGGAAAAAGACCAATAGAAACCACAGAGCAAAACGGATCAACCCCAGGAGGAAGGAAGGCTCCAGGGGGAACACAGAAAGCTAGCAAAAAAAAAAAAGGGGGGGGGGGGGGAAGAGAAAGACTAAGACGACAGGGCAGGGATCCAACAGCTACTGATTTTCCAGCCGTCATCTCTATTGAGATTGTTAGGCCTTCTTTCAATCTCAATAGCTTCCCTGAATTTACGATGATGGAATTGAGCAACCTTAGCAACAACCTTGGCCTCCTCAATACAAACCTGATGCTTGGTCTTTTCCACATGCTCTGCTAACGCTGAAGACTTGGTTCTCCCATGTCTTAGGTCAGCTGCATGTTCGCTTATCCTCTGATGGATGGAGCGCCCTGTTTCCCCGATATAGGGGGTTCCACAAGAACAAGGGATCAAGTAGACACCCTTCATGTCCATAGGGTCAACAGGATCTTTCACCGATCGGAGGGATTTACGAATGGTGTTGAGGGGCCTAAAGGTAGAGGGGATATCATACCTCTTGAGGATCCGAGCAATTTTCTCTGTGGTTCCTTGAACATAGGGAAGATGGACCCCTAGTCGGCGCTCCTTCAGTTCTTTATTAATTATCGCATTTTTAGAGGCTTTAAGGAAAGCCTTTTGACCTAGGCGCCTACTGTAGCCATTCTCCACAAAGACATTAAGGAGTTGGGATCTCTCCTTATCAAAGCTCTTATTATCAGAAATCCTCAGGGCACGAGGATTTCTGAGGATTTCTGATAAAATACTAAAAGTATTTTATTTATTTTTTAATCCCATCTTTTATCTTAATAACCTAATATTATAAATGTAATATATTTATATATTTATATATATATATATATATATATATATTAATAAATTAATTAATTAATTTTTTAAAAAACTAACCATTAAAAAATTTTATGTATTAATATTATAAATAATAATAATATTAAATTAATGAATAGCAATTTGACCTAGGTCCGTAGGTCAAAATTAGCCGTTGGTCAATTTAGCCGTTGGAGTCTCTGCTCAGACTATTTAACATGCTAAGTTGGATCTGTTTCTTCAACTT
The DNA here is from genome assembly GCA_031772625.1 of Pinus tabuliformis. Classification (NCBI taxonomy): domain Eukaryota; kingdom Viridiplantae; phylum Streptophyta; class Pinopsida; order Pinales; family Pinaceae; genus Pinus; species Pinus tabuliformis. Next base: position 329,649,862 of record CM062808.1, read on the forward strand.
GTCCTGACGATGAACCACACTGGTTGGTTCGAAACGCATCGACAAAGGTCTTTCCTCATGTGATTTTCGCCGAAGTTCTGCTTACAAATATATGACAATTTAAGTTTGAAGTTTGAAGTTGGCAATTATAACTCATTAGTAATGAATTATGAATATGATACTTCGTGACAGTTGAAAGTTGTTTCATTTTATAACATTTCATTTCATGTTAGATATTATTTGTTGTAATGGTTACACTTACCTTACAAGTACAACTTTGGTGATCAATGATGATAAATGTTATATATTGAATTTTGAAAGCTTGAAACTTTAAGATTGATGAATCATGAGACTCAATATGTTGTATATTACTATGTTACTAACTTGTGGACATGGTTGATGAAGATTATAACTTCTACACGATTGTTGTTATATGGTTCAATCTATGTTTTTAATGTTTTTTATATCTAATTCATCATTCTACATGCTTTTGTTGACATATATGCATCAAAATATAAAAAATATAAAAAATTATATATTATATAAAAACAACTCTCCCAGAATCGCTCCCAAACTAGAAGCTTCTAAAAATTTTTGTGTTCAAGCTTCTATGATCCATAATGAATTAAACAAAGTCTTTCAGTTGAAATCACATGAGAGAATTTTTTTGGCCAACGCATTTCGAACTAACAAGTGTGGTTCATTATCAGGACCAAATGAAGAGGCAGACCATGGCAAAGGCTTAAATAGAGAGCAATGTAGAGACATAGTTTCAAGTAATGGCTATATTTGAACAATAATGTTTAAATTATAATATTAATTTATTAATATATTAAAAACAAATATTATTAAGTAACGACTATATTAAACGGCTAGTTTTTGAAAAAAAAAAATTAAATAATGATATTATTTCATTAATTTATTAAAAATATTAATAGGTAACGGCTATATTAAACGGCTAGTTTTTGAAAAATAATATTTAAATTAATTTATTAAAACCAAATATTACTAGTTCTTGAAAAATAATATTTAAATAATGATATTAGTTTATTAATTTATTAAAATATTAATATGTAACGGCTATATTAAACGGCTAGTTTTTGAAAAAATATTTAAATAATGATATTATTTCATTAATTTATTAAAAATGTTAATAGGTAACGGCTATATTAAACAGCTACGTTTAATATTAAATGACTACTTCTATTATCACCAACCTCAAGAAGTTGGAGGGCTCTGACTCTAGTCTTGTGGATCCTACCTCATATCAACAGTTTGTGGGTCACTAGGTTCCCTGATGTATCTGGTAAATACTAGGCCAAATATATGTTTTGCAGTAAACATTCTTAGTCAGTTTTAGTTGGAGCCTCGTCATGATCTCTAGATAGCTGCCAAACATATATTAAGGTATCTCCGTGGCACTATACATCACTGCCTAAAGTATGATAATAAGGAAGTCAAGCTAATTGATTTCAAAGACTCTCATTGGGGTGGCAATCAGACCAATGGAAGGAGCACTACTAGAGGATGCTTTAGTCTGGGAGTTGTTATGATCTCATGGATGAGTAGGAAGCAAGATCTCGTTGCATTGAGTAGTGTCGAGGCAAAATTTGTGGTTGCATGTGAAGTAGGAAAAGAGGTTGCTTGGTTAAGGAAGCTTCTGGCAGATTTGTTTGAGAAGTCTCTGGGTCCTACTGTGATAAATTGTGACAATCAAAGTTGTATCAAGATATCTAGAGATCTCGTGTTTCATTCGAGGACGAAACATATCAATAATAAGTTCCACTTTATTAGGAACTTGGTGTAGGATGGGATTGTGAAGTTGGAGTATGTCTCGACAAATAAAAGGTAGCAGACATACTAACAAAGGCTCTTCCTAATAAGAAGTTTGAATATCTAAGGAACCAGCTTGGTTTGGTAGATATTGCAGATTGTATTAATGATAAGAGTGTGTAAAAGATTTGTTGAGGCTTTGCAAGTGAAGCATTTCCTAGGAAGACATTTGGTCGGCACTTTGTGTTGATGTCTGGGTCCCGAAGTTGGAAAGGTGGTGTTGGCTATTGAGCTTTGTTTTGGATACACATCAGGATTTTTTGGGTTGGTGGTTAGCAAGTAAGCCTGATGGTACCTAGAGGGGCTGAATGCTTAAGTCCACCTTATTCCCCCTTGGATAGATTGCCCTGGTCAGGAATCTAGTCCATGGCATTGTGGTGCTTAAATTATTGAGTGACCAATGGATAGATTGCCCTGATCAGGAATCTAGTCCGTGGCATTGCAGTGCCTAAATTGTTGAGTGACCAATGGTTAGATTGCCCTGGTCAAGAATCTAGTCCATGGCATTACGGTGCCTAAAGTTCTTCAAGGTTCATATAGTTTGAGATCTTCCATTGTATTTGTACATTATGAATACCTCCCAAGTTAAGAGGGAGTGTTATAAAATGTAACTATGTTCGGTCTTCATTAATGTACTTGAGTCATCATGTAATGTACTTGTCAAAAAAATAAAGAAAAGAATTATTATTATTGTAACAATAACTTATTAAAGCATGGGTTTCATGCTTGGGTCATCATTATAATAGTCAAAGTCCTCATTGTGGACTCCTAGAATTAATATTGAGTTTATAGAGTCATTGTGCATTCAAAGAGACCGTTATTGGGCTTTTGAATCATGTAAAAAGATTGAGTATTGAGTCAAATATGATTTATGTATCCTCCACATCAAGTCGGCGTAAGAGAGATCAAGTCGGCCTGAGGACCCTAATTCGACTCACAAGAAGCCTATAAATACAAGCTAGTCGAAGTCATTTGTAGCATCATCTCTCAAGCTAGTTCGATATCTCAAGAGTAGTTGGAGAAGTGCGAAGTTTGTTGTCAAGAAGTTGAAAGAAGTGCAAGTTTGAGGAAGTCTAAGGAGAGGAAGAAAATCGAACTTTTTGTGCCTCTCTCTTTCTGTTTCGTGTTCTGGATTGGTAGATCAAAGTCTCCTAAAGTTTTGTTGTTGCAGAAAGCTGCCTGTTGTCAGAAGTTGTTGCCTAGTCGAAGTTGCTAGAAGGGGTCGAAGATCTGGGAGGCTGATTTGGTGTGGAGGGAAAGTATGGTCTTGGTCTACGGTAAAGAGTCTCAAAGAATATTATTGAAAGGAAGAATTATCTTGACTGGGTTTTCCTCTCGAGGAGGGTATTGCCCTGGCATAGTGCCTATATCTTGTGTCTCTTGTTTTTGTGATCTCCATACACACATAATATAGTAATTGCTTGATGAAAGATAAGATAATAAAGAAGTAAAAGAAGCCAACACACTCCCAAGTAATTATCAAGAAAGGAGAATCAAACCCTAATATAACTACTTTGAAATTCCAACATCCTTGACCAAGAACCAAAGACCATCACTCATATTCATCATAGACCCCATTCTCCCAAGACTAAGGCACTGATCTACCAAGAGGTGGTCACCTAAAATCACATCTTTTTCACCTTTTCCTAGGTCTAACCAAGTTGGGTCACCTAGGGCATCAACTTCCCAACAAACTATCCCTCCAAGAAGTTCAATCTCCTAGGGTGTCCTGCGTTGGTGTCTCCTTAAGGCCTCCTCCAATTTTGAATTCATTCTGACGGTAGAGTTAGGAGAAAAGCCAAGCCCTAGCTCTAAGATCAAACTTTCCCCTCGCATCCCCAAGGCTAGTACCTTATGGATCAATTCAACACCTTCAAATGAAAATTATTTATTTGATCCTTTCCCCACCTTGCCTAGGGTAAGAACATCATTGATTGCCATACTCTTTCCTCCTACCCTAGACTTGATCCACTTGGTCCCATGTGGTCCCATTCCTTTGAAAAGGCAATTCTTCAAGAACCATCTGGGATACCAATTTCAACAAAGATTTTGGGGATTGGGAAACTCCTTCACGAGTCATATCCCATAAACCTAACCCTCAAATCCTCCCTTCCTTTCCCTAGAAGACATTGTACCTTGCTTGGAAAGCAAGCAAAGTTCCATCCTTCAAGCCCTTCCGGGAAAGGGGATTATTTGGGTCAATCATATCCATTCATTGTTTTATCCTTCATCGGTAACTCCCTAACATACCAAGTCTCCTCCCATCGTTGAAAGTATGTAAATAGACGGGAGCCTTAGCTAAGGTGACAGTGGGCCAAGTCTCCCTTTGTTGCCCTTGGCCTAACATTTGCCCTTTAGGAGTCCCCTTCAGGTCCCCTGCTAGTTTCAGCAGTAACAGTTCCCACTTGGTGCGATTTCTAGGACATCAATTATATCGAGATTTGACAGTGAGAATTACATCAAATCAAGAGGAGAGCTAGAGAAAACACCGACACAGAACACTGTCCAGACGGTTTTGCAAAATCTCTTCCCTAATGAAATTCGCACCAAGCCCTAGGGAGGCTTCTTTATCCTTAAGGGGATAAGAAAAGAGGTGAAGGAGAGGTGAAAGAAGAATGATGTTTCGAGTATAATGTGATCACAAAAGATATAGGACCCAATGCCCGTCTATTGGGAGAAATGGAGTCAAGATAAACCAAGAAATGGAAACTCGCTCTTCAAGGAGACCTAGAAGGAATTTCGCTACCCTAGATTGAAGCAGCAACAAAACGACTTCTAGAATTTTATACTTCGATGACACTTGTTGTGGAGTTTTAAGGATGTAAATTCAATCAATCCTCTAGGAACATTCATTCAATATTTGTCCAATGAGTAACATATGCAAAAATGTCAAATAGTTTTCAATGCCTCAAATAATTCGCATTAATTAGGGCACATTAATCACCATGAAAAAGTATTCCATGCATTAGACATTCACCAAAACAGAAATATTGCATCAAATAGCATTTACAAGACAAAGAAGAGTATATCCATCCACAAAATTTCCAAATAGCAGCTCCAAGAATGCTAGCGAAATTATCCAAACATCATAATTCATCAATAACATCCAAATTTCATCCTGTAATTGCAGGTCTGAATTCTTTTCAAGAGAGATCCAAGATCCAAAGTGTGATGATTTGAGAGTGTAGCTCTCTCTTATTTATACATGCCAACTGAGTTCAAAAATAAAAGAAGAGGCCCCTCCAATGCCTAAAATGTCTAGTAACCCACCCATGGTTACAAGCCAACCATGATAGCTCATAAAACAAGACGAACTAGCCTTCTTAGGGACACACTAGGCTAACGTGGACGCATAGAAGGGCAATGTTGCGGCCTCTTGTGCCAAAAATGAGAGTGAGGACCTCAAAAAAATTGGATAAGAAGGGGATGCCCTCTAAATGCTGCAAAACATCTCCAAACCCCAATTTGGGCTCCATGGGCTCCAAATGGGTCTCATGGGTCTCCAAATGGCTCAAGATCAAGTCGATGCTCCATCAATGAGGGCTAGAAGATGACACATGTCCTCCCATGTCTCCCTGGGAGAGACAAAACCTCCTTTAGGTCTTGGATCAGCTACCAAGTGTTGGGTGAAATGTGTGGCCAGTTGGCCAACGTGGTCCAGGTGCATCATCATCTCTATATAACTAGGGCACGAGCAAGCAATGTGGTGGTGTTGAAGAATCCCATGGTGTGGCAATCAATGCTTTGCATGGTTGGAGGCCCATAGCTCTCAACACTCAACCTACAAGCGCCATTATGACCCTTTGGTCGGCTTGGATCCCATATAGGGTGGCCAATTCCAAGATTAAAACCCATCTGCAATCTTGTACAAGATCCAATGCATCTCCTCACCTTCTAATACAATAATTCATTATTGTAATTGAGTAAATAAGCTTGTCAATCAGGGACGGAAATGGACACGTCATAGTGGCATGCCCTTCCAAATGGGCTTTGAACATGTACAAGTGTTACCTTGCTCAACAAGAGAGGTTAATGAAGCACCTTACTAGGTGATTTCAACCTCTAAGGGAATGGCAGGTCCATGGTATATCCATCAAATGGCAGGTGTCATGTGAAATAGTGATGGAACGGAGTGGGGGCAAAAGAGGAGGCTCCAATCCACATGCCAAGGTACAAGGGTAGCTATGATGAAGGAGGCTCACAGCTTGGGTGTATAAATATAGGAGGTAGCAATCGTGGTAGATGAGTTACCCAAGTTTTTGTTTTTCCACCCTTCTTCATATGTCTTTTGCCTTTTATTGTTTTTTCTTCATTTTACTGCTTGGGGCTTAAGGGGATAAGAGCATGATGTGTCATATGTACCAATGATTACCCCCTTAAGGTAGGGCAGTTGATCGCCCATAGGAGTTGGGACAACCATGGGTTCCTTATTGATGAAAAGGGCACTTATAGGGGCCATAGGAACCAGGGTGATGGCCATGATGAAAGGGGTAGAGTTTACATTTGGCTTTTGCCCGCACGTTAAATTTTATTATCCCAGCCATCTTTTGCATTTTGTGGTACATTTTCTGTTGTATGTGGCCATATTATGCTTTTATCTTTCTTTTTTGTTACATCAAGCTTCGAGGCATTGTTCTAGGCCCAACCCAAGTTGTGGACAAGGGGAAGGGGAGGCTAACACCTTTTGGACCCAATGGACAAATGTGGACCCAAATGGGAAAAATGTGAAAAGGGCTTGTAATGAGCGGAGGGGAGTGAGATATATGGTATCGGGAAGTGGGACCACACAACCAAAATCAAGGTTTCCCATGTAGTGCCACTCCTAAAGCTAATAGTCAGTAAAGGAGATCCCACAGGACTAGGATACAAGATTAACCCCTAAGTTAAGGTAACAGAACAAGAGTACAGTTAAACCTCATTCTTTCCGTTGAATCCCCCCACTCATCCATGCCCAAATGTGCCCAAGGAAAGCAAGCATAAGAACCCAATTACATAATGAAAAATCATACCTTTGGGGTTGGATGGCCCACCTTCAAACATACGATCATAACAGATGAGTGAGGGCACACAATGGCTAGCTCAGGTGGCAGAGAATAGTAGCACATCGAGCTATCAGGTGGCTGCAAGGGGCTGTTGGCTGCCAACTGAAGACAACTCTCGGAGGAATTTTTCTTGTATAGGGGTCACCTACTGGTGGTGGGTAGTAGGGCCCCAGTTAAGTTGCTCAACCCATGATGAAACCACATGCCAATTACATATAAATCCAATGTGCTTCCTCACCACCAGGTAAATAATTCATTAGTGCATCTAAGTGAACCAAGCTTGTTAATCAAGGGCACAAATGAGACTTCCTAATCGGCTACATTTCCAGATTTGGTGCTTTAAGCATGTAATAGTGTTACCTCCCTAGGTAGGAGTGGCTAATAAACAAAACAGGACTAAGGTACATCCTTCAATTCATAGGTGTCATGTGAATAATGATGAGATGGGTAGGGACACAAGGGTCTCAAAGCCAAATGCCATGGGTTCAAAGATGGTAATGATGAGGGATGTCCACGTATCTAGGTGTACAATGTAGTTGGGAGCAATCGTGGATACATGAGTTACCCCGACCTTGGTTTTTCCACCCTTCTTCATTTGCTTTTTGTCTTTTCTTAATTTTTTCTTTGTATTACTACTAGGGACACAAGGATATGAGAGCATGTTGCGTATGATATAAGCAGTTATTACCCCCTTAAGGTGGGGCAGTTCATCGCCTACCAGGGGTTGATATGCACATGGATTCCTTAATGATGAGGGGGCACTCATTGGGCCCTAGGAACCAGGGTGATGGCCATAATAAAGGGGTAGAGTGTTGATTTGGGGTAGCATCGAATGTGCTCTAGCCATGAAAATTGGTGGAGAGACTAAAGCACATGAGATCTCCAAGACCCAGAAATCGTTTTGGAAAATTCCTTCCGGATAAAAAGTTATTAAAACAATTAATATTTTTAATGAGGTCCTAAGTCTAAACTTAAGAAAATAAAAATATTAATGGGTATTAATAAAGATAAGGATGAGAAGCTTCTAAGAGACGAAGATCAAGTCTATTTTAATCTTAGTCGTTGATTAGGGACTTAATCTCGATCATTGATTCATCAACAGGAAAAGTATAAGAGAAGGCTCAAGGGTCAGTTGGAGATATACTAAGGGAGACTAGTCAATTCGATTTCTGGAGCGGGGTTTGCTAAGAAATTTGAACTAGAGGCCTAGAGTGCAGCAAGAGGTAGCAAGTACAGAACAGAGAGGCGAGGATAGTGTCGTAGGATCAGCGCAGAGATCAGAAAGGCAGATGCATAGCCACTCAGGAAGACACAAAGGCAGCGGGACTGCACAGTCACTGGAGGACTTGCATGGGTGACGCAGAGAGGCAAAGTGCTAACGCAGAGAGGTAAAGTGCTGACATAGAGGGTCTGGGAACTGCGCAGAGGCTAGATAGTTTGACGCTGAGCCTAGGAGAGGTGCTAGAGAATTTATCTCTATCGAGTGATCCAGTTTGGCACCTAGTGTACTCAAAAAAGTTGCTTAATAATAAAAATCCTCCTCTACTGCATCGGTTTTCCCGCATTGAGTTTTTCCGGGGACAATTGTCCAAAAATATCTGTGTTGATGTGTTTGATTCTTGTGCATGTATTTGTTTCTGTATTATGGTGTGATATCTGCAATAGAATTTATTTTAATATTTACTGAAGGGTTTTCATAAATAACTTATTGGAAAATAAGTAGGTAAAATAAATCAGTTGTTGCAATGATAGAATTTTCACATGGTATCAGTGGAAGTAACCAGAGACAAGAGGGGAAAATCAATTATGGGTCGAAATAAACAGAGGCATCTACGTCAAGGGACTCGAGCAGATTTTCATAAAATTGCACAAGAGACAGTAATTTCGATTTCTCTATGCTGGCTTCCAGATTGGAAGAAGAAGTTGCTTGTGTGACAAGCTCTGCATCATCAGAGGTATGGTATATAGACAATGGAGCCTCCTGGCATATGACAGGAATCCGGGAATGTTTCTCAGATTATCAAGAGGAAAGGATGAATTTTCAGATCACCATGGGGAATAAGGCAAAGTGTACTCCAGTAGGGAAGGGTACCATAGTTTTTCAAACAGAAACGAGAGAGCGGTTTCGTGCTACCAATGTGCTGCATGTACCAGGACTGGGGATGAACTTACTTTCCATATCGCAACTTCAAGGCAAGGGCTATGACGTTTTCTTCATCAAGGAGAAAGTATACGTCAAACACCCGAGCTGGAAAAAGAAAGTGCAAATCAGAATCAGAAGTAACAGGTTGTACAGGTTATAGCTAGAATCACCAATGGCACTGATAGGCAGTAATGGAGACAAGGATTTGAATGAACTATGGCACAGAAGAATGGGACATTTGCACCATGGGGCTTTGAGAATTCTCAGGAAAACTGTAATAGGAGTTCCAAATTTTAGTACAGAACAAGATGATGTATGCAAAGGATGTGCTCTGGGCAAGTAAGCCAAAGCAACATTTCCTAGAAGTAAAAACAGGGCCAAGAGTGTCCTAGGATTGATACACTTAGATATGTGCAGACCTATGTCCACTAAAGCTCTTAGCAGTGCTAAATACTTTGTCACCTTCATTGATGACCACTCAAGGAAAACTTGGATTTATTTTCTGAAAACCAAGGACAAGATTTTCTGTCGATTCAAAGAGTTCAAGACTCTGGTGGAGAACCTGACAGGGAAGAAAATAAAAGCTTTGTGCTCAGATAATGGTGGAGAATATGTCGATAAGGACTTCACTGATTTTTGCGCTAAGGAAGGCATCAGAAGAGAGTGGACAGCTCCTTACAATCCAGAGCAGAATGGAGTAGTAGAAAGGAAGAACAGGACTATCGTGGAAGCAGTTAGGGCCATGATGTATGATCAGGATATGCCAAAATTCCTGTGGGCAGAAGCATGCAACACAGCAGTCTATGTCCAGAATAGAACTCCTCATAGGGCATTGGGCAAGATTACTCCAGAGAAAGTCTTCACCGGAAAGACTCCTGAAGTCAGCCATTTCAGGATATTTGGGAGTTTAGCATATTACCGTATACCCGAGGAGAAAAGGAAGAAGTTAGATCAAACTGCAGAGAAAGGATATCTAGTGGGATATAGCGAGAACGTTAAGGCATATAGAATCTATCTTCTAAGGAGCAGGAAGGTAGTAGTTCATAGAGGAGGAATGACCTGTTTGAAGTTCATGGAAGATAGGGCCTTCAGAAAATCTCGAGAAATGCCTTCCGAGGAGCAGTCAAAAGATGAGCCATTGGTCAAACCACTTCAACCAACGGAAGCCAAGAATTCTTCCTCAGAACAAGAAGAATCACAGGAGGAGGAGGAGCTAACAGAAGCACTTGCTACCAGAGGAAGAACGAGTAGGGAACTTCGACAGATTCTGCGAGATACAGAAGATTTCATCGGTGCACCAAGAAACAATAAAAGGGAGCAAAAACAGTGAGATAGATATCAAGCCTTAGTAGCTCGGGATGGGGAGCCTTCCAGTTTTCAGGAGGCCGCTCAACATCAGGTTTGGTTGGATGCGATGGTAGAGGAATACAACTCTATAATGGTGAACGATGTTTGGGAGGTAGTGCCTAGGCCTCAAGACAGATCGGTGGTAGGTTCGAGATGGATCTACAAGATTAAATACACTACAGATCGCAGTGTGGAAAAATACAAAGCCAGGTTTGTGGCTAAGGGGTATGCTCAGAAGGAAGGAATTGACTACGAAGAGACCTTCGACCCAGAAGTCAAGTATACATCTATTGGAACCGTGATATCTCTTGCAGCATAGATGGGATGGGAGATTCATTAGATGGATTTCAAAACGACATTCTTGAACGGGGTAATAGAAGAGGAGGTATACATTGAACGGCCAGAAGGCTTTGAGACACATGAGAAGAAGTCTCATGTATGTAGATTGAAGGAAGCCTTGTATGGGCTGAAACAGGCACCTAGAGTGTGGTATGGTCGAATTGATGGCTACTCGCTGAATATGGGGTTCGTCAAGAATGACGCAGATCCAAATCTCTACTATCTGGTTGTAGAGAAGGAGCCTCTAATCCTAGTATTATATGTGGATGATCTCTTCCTAATAGGATCATCCAGGCTCATCGAGTACTTCAAGAAGAATCTAGCCACAAAATTCGACATGAAGGAATTGGGATAGATGCATTATTTCCTGGGGTTGGAAGTTTGGCAGCAAAAGGGGGAGATCATCCTTGAAAAAGGGAGATATGCTATAGAAATTCTGAAGAGATTCAGGATGCAAGACTGTAGACCCATGGCTACTCCAATGATCACCAACTGGAAGAAAATTGATGCATCAGAAGACAAGGATGTTGATCCCACCTTATACAGGCAACTCATAAGGTCCCTGATGTATCTGGTCAATACCAGGCCAGACATTTGTTACGCTATCAACACCCTCAGTCAGTTCATGGTGGAACCGAAGAGGGTGCACTGGGCAGCAGCCAAACATGTTCTCAGATATATACAGGGAACAGTCGATTATGGACTCTTGTACACCAAGAGTAAGGATATCATATTGAGTGGATTTACTAATGCAGATTGGGCTGGAAGTTCAGTGGATCGGAAAAGTACCTCTGGATACCGTTTCAACATTGGATCAGGAATGACCTCCTGGTGCAGTAGAAAACAGAAATCTGTAGCTCTGAGCTCAGCTAAAGCAAAATATATGGCCGCAAGCACAACTTCGTGCGAAACCATATGGCTTAGAAAACTGTTTGTGAACCTATTCAGAAGAAAGATGGAAGCGACCAGGATCATGTGTGATAATTAGAGTTGCATCAAGCTCTCTGAGAATCCAGTAATTCACAATCGGTCAAAGCACATTGATATTCGGTGTCACTTTGTCAGACACTGTGTCCAACGAGGAGTTGTACAGTTGAGCTATACTCCTACAGGAGAACAGGTGGCAGACATCCTTACCAAGGCCCTTGGAAGAACAATGTTTGATTATTTCAGGGAGAAGATGGGGATGATAAAGAATCCATTTCAGTAGCAGAAATGGGTATGATGTTGCAGTGCAGATGCAGTGTTGGAAGAAGGACCAGCAACAGCACGGATGCAGAGGGAGTTGCAGTGTAGATGCAGTGTTGGGGAGAAGGACCAGCGGCAGCATGGATGTAGAGGGAGCTGCAATACAGATGTGGTAGTGGCAGTGGTAAAGCCATGGGCAGCAGTATAGGATGCAGCAGTGTAGAGGATGTTGAGCAGGAAGGCCAAACATCAGCACAGGTACCAGTGTCAGATGATCAGGGTAATGCTCAGTTATGGAGTATTACTAGATCACATTCCTCGCTAAGAGGGAGTGTTGATTTGGGGTAGCATCGAATGTGCTCTAGCCATGAAAATTGGTGGAGAGACTAAAGCACATGAGATCTCCAAGACCCAGAAATCGTTTTGGAAAATTCCTTCTGGATGAAAAGTTATTAAAATAATTAATAATTTTAATGAGGTCCTAAGTCTAAACTTAGGAAAATAAAAATATTAATGGGTATTAATAAAGATAAGGATGAGAAGCTTCTAAGAGACGAAGATCAAGTCTATTTTAATCTTAGTCGTTGATTAGGGACTTAATCTCGATCATTGATTCATCAACAGGAAAAGTATAAGAGAAGGCTCGAGGGTCAGTTGGAGATATACTAAGGGAGACCAATCAATTTGATTTATGGAGCAGGGTTTGCTGAGAAATTTGAACTAGAGGCCTGGAGTGTAGCAAGAGGTAGCGAGTACGGAACAGAGAGACGGGGATAGTGTCGTAGGATCGGCGCAAAGATTAGAAAGGCAAACGCATAGCCACTCAGGAAGACACAGAGGCAGCAGCACTGCGCAGTCACTGGAGGGCATGCGTGGGTGACGCAGAGAGGCCCAGTTTTGACGCAGAGAGGCAGAGTGTTGACGCAAAGGGTCTGGGAGTTGCACAGAGGCTAGTTCGCCTAACACTGAGCCTAGGAGAGGTGTCAAATAATTTATCTCTGTCAGGTGAGCCAGTTTGGCACCCAATGTACTCAGAAAAGCTGCTTAATAATAAAAAACCTCCTCTGCTGCACCAGTTTTCCCGCATTGGGTTTTTCCAGGGACAATTGTCCAAAAATATTTGTGTTGATGTGTTTGATTCTTGTGCATGTATTTGTTTTTGTATTATGGCGTGATATCTACAGTAGAATTTATTTTAATATTTATTGAAGGGTTTTCGTTTATTGGAAAATAAGTAGATAAAATAAATCAGTTGCTGCAGTGATAGAATTTTCACATAGAGCTCATGCTTGGCTTTCACCCATGCACTAATATAATGTCTTGGCCATCCGTTGCATTTTATAATATTGTTTTCTTTTGTTCCTTGCTTATGGCCATGATATGCCTTTAACTAGTTGCATCAACCTTTGGGGCAACATTTCCAGGCCTAATGCAAACATGTGGGCAAGGGGATGGGAGTGTACCAGTGCCTTGTGGACCCAATGATCATGTGGACCTAGAAAGGGAAAAAGATGAAATTGGGCTTGTAATGTGCGAGGGGAGTAAAAAATGTGAAATGAGAAAACAGGACCGCGCTACCAAAATCGGGGTTTCCCAAGTAGTGCCCTTCCTGAAGCCATAGGCCAATAGGGGAGATCCCACGAGACTAGGATTGAGGATTAACCCCCCATTTAAGGTGAGGGAACAAAACTATAGTCAAAACCCCTCCTCCTTCTAAGGCACCCAATAATCCATGCCTAAAGTGCCCAAGGAAAAGCAAGCATAAGCACTCGATTACACAATGAAAAGCATACCTTTAGGATTGGATAGTTCACCTTCAAACATACCCTCACGACAGATGGGCGAGGGGACATATGACTAGCTTAGGGAGAGGAGATCAAATGGAACAATATATTGGCTACAATGGTGACTATCAAGGGTGGTTGGCTGTCAGCTGAATACAAACCTTAGGAGAAAAATCCCCCTATGGGGTCACCCACTTTTGGTGGGTAACAAGTACCATTGATATTTTAACTAGCAAATAAATAAATAAAATAGTTGAGACAAAAATAACCAATTTCCATATAATATACATAGAAATATTTATCCTTCAAAATCTTCCTTCCATTTAATAGATTTCCAAGCATACAAGGGTTCCCTTACTGGAAAAATAGTCCACTCAGAAAACAATATTAGCCACAACAAATTTCTCGGAAAATAAATTAGGCACCTGCACAAGTTGTACGACCCTCCCAAAAATTCTAAATCACCCACAAACCATTTGTTTCTTACTAATGTGATGTGTATGGCCTCTCTAACCTACTGTACGATTGCATCATTAATGAAACCCACACCCTAGTCTATTGTGTGATCGTCGTAAGGCCTAATCTACACCTCAACCTGCTTGATCTGCCCCTATACAATCATGTCCTCCACACTTGGATGATTTTCCCTAACTGCCACACACTATGGTTCTCTTCTTTAGGCTATTGCACAGTGGGATGAATGGCCTTCTTCACCCAATCACTAAGATCCTCACTTATCTCACTATGTCTCGTGCTCAATAATGTGTCTTCTTAGCCAAACCTTCTTTTTATAAGTTTGACCAAATCCACAACCCTAATCTCAAAAGGGATTGACAATTGAGATTAGATATCAATTTTAGTTGAGATCAACGGTTGAGATTTATCTAATTCACTAATGCAAATAACCTTTGCATTTCATTGGATTAAACTCATTTTTTCTTATAAAAATAGATTAATTTAATAATTAAAATAATTTCTAAGGTTAAGAGTCAATTCGACAACTTCCACACATCTAGACACTCAAGCATGTGTAGAAGTACTTGTCTAAGCTACAAACATAAACAATATTGAGACATAGTCAACAATGGATTGAAGAGAGATCCAATTACTATTTTATATTATTTATTTGACTTGTCATGGAGTCAATTAGCAAAAAATAATTCTTTATTGTACGAGGGTAAAGAATCTATAAAGAGGAGCTTTCTCTCCATTGTAATGGTTGTTGGGACTTTGGGGATTGAGGAGCTCTCCCCTTGGACTTCATTTGTAGATCATATGCTTGGAGATTGATGGAGTATTGGATAAATAATATCAGTTTAATGTAAGGCTTTTATTGGCCAAATGATTTTTCATATGCTGTTTTTTTGTAATATGATCCTTGTAGCATGTTATGAATGTCAAGGGTCATTTGAATAAGAGTAATGTGAGGATTTATCCCTCTTTGCTATTTTTGTTATGTTAACCTTGCATCTAATAAACCCAATTTTTACTAGATTAACATGACCTCACTTTCATAATAATGTTTAAGAATGGCACCCTTTGGCTTCCAAGGTAATTTTCTGATGTAAATTTCTGCAAGATAAGGCTGATTTGTCGCATGCATAGCTGCCCTAATTGCCTTATCTTCATGCACACACCTCTCTTAGATCTATACATACTTGACTCCATTTTCCCAAGGTGTGATTAAGCACTTGGTCTTGGGGTTTTCCTTCATCTTTCATGCTCACAACATTCATCCTTCCACTTATACAACCACCACTCGTTTTGATTAGGCTAGCTCTTCAATATATCACCTTGTGACTCCACATGATAGTCTTAACAATCCTATCTCTAGGGAATCCCCAAACCCACCTTGAATTGGAGAATAGCCATCCAAAACTAAGAGGAAAATAATATTAAGGCAATATAATTTTATCGGTGTCCAACAAATGACCACAAAAGTAGGTCAAAATAAAAAGGGCTATTGTGGTGACAATGGGTAGCCTTGCTGAGTTGCACAAGACTAACCCTTTCATGCCTGGGACTCTACATCATATGAGGGTGCTAGATTTTGTTGCAACACAGCCCATTTTATTATTAAATATACACTGACAAGTTACAATGCAATAAAAACTCTGCAACCAAGAGAAACATAAAATGAAATGATCATTTCCATTAGTGTAAAACACCTATAAGATCAAATAACAATCTCATCAGTTTATGCATTAAGCACATATAACAATGACATCTTTAATTCAGCTTCAAGCATGTTTAAAGATTGAATTGTGTGATCATTTGAAAACTAGGCCCTATCCCTTCACAAAGTTATTTGGTTCTTGTAGTATGTTCTCATATGCAACAATTAATGTATAACATATATTGTTTGAATTGAAGTTTCATTTCCTTTCACTAGGAAAAAATTCATGTTTTCTGAATATCTTACCTCCAATACCATAATACCAGCACCTTCACCTATACTACAAAAGAGAAAAAACAAAAAAGAGAGAAACAGTTACTCTAAACTGCAAATGCCAAAAATGGGGTTAAAACGTAAGAAATAGATGGGGAAGAAATATGCACAAAAGGGTACACTGCTGATGGACAATTACTTACACAAATCCATCACGATCACAGTCAAATGGACGAGAAGACTTGTTTGGAGATGAGTTATACTTTGTGCTCAATGCTCTAGCTCTGCAAAATTCAAAAGAAATGATCAATTTCAAGAATGTAACAATGAACTACTTTGTTGGAAAGGTCTATAGTGGCAAATCTCATTGGGAAAGGATTAGAGTAGAAATGCTTAGAATTTAATGAAGAAGCAATAGTTGTTTATGAGCTATAAAACATGCATATTATAATCATCAATGATATTGGTGTTGTTGATCACTAAAGTTGCACTTGAAGACTCCATCCCTGAGGATATTTCAAAGCACTCATGCACTTTCAGATCATACAGATGTTCCAGATTTCATCAGGGCTTCTAAGCCCCTTCTCTCTCTTTTTCTTCATTGTACTCAAATTTCACAACCCTGCGGGGATATTGTAAACATGACACTAGCATGATGAATAAATCTATGTAACAGGCCTAGGATGTTGAGACTCGATCAACAAGCGAGTACAGTTTGGAGTGTTTTTTTTTACTTGGTTATTATTTCCACATTTTAGCGGCGAATAATTTTCTAGGTTTTTTCACTCACCGCATATCTCAAAGCTGGGGTAACAGCTTGAACATCATGCTTTAAGTCCATCTTAGTGTCTAGGGTCAATGTATATTACCATGCTAGGTCATTTGTGAAATTTCGCAAAATTTGACTAGGTTTAAGTAGAATTTTATAATTATTAAAAATTTCCCACAAAACAGGATTTTTAATTATTTTCTATGTAATGATGTAAATAAGTGATCCCAAGAAATGCCTGGGGCTTGTAACTACTCAAAACTCATCACCGGGATTCAAGACCCTAGCATTATCCTAGGACCCACTTTGGGGGTCAAAAAATGACTTATACTCCTTCAAAAGCCAATTTTCCTAATGTTAGTGGCAAAAAAGAGGGAAAATTCAAAAAAAATAATAATAATTATAAAATTTTATAGATTTTTCCAAAGTCAAAATAAGTCAAAATTTGACATGGATATTAAGTGGAGAATCAATGGCGATATGGCAACCATGTAGGGCCCACCACATGAAGCACAACTCAAGTCAAAGTTCCAAGTGCCAAGTCAAACTGGTGCCACGTTGAGCTCATGAGAAAATCACATATGGCTAAAGTTCACTTTGATTTAATTCAAATGTGAAGAAATTAAAGTAAAAGGTTAAAATTATTGAGTGGGGAATGGACCCCACCTCACTCCTCCATGGTATACGCATTGTTATGGTTAAACGAAAAATACACATGCCAATTAAAATACCCATGCTGGGCCAGTCAACGCACATAGAGCAAAGAAACTCCACGCAGCAAATCAGCACATGGTTTAAATTGCTTTGATGGCAGAATTGATTAAGGAAAATGTGGAGTATGTCTCCACCATACTCAACTCATCTTTCCACATGTACGCAGCTCTACAGTCCAGCCTCCACGCAAATCAGACTTGGCAGCTCTATGCACAGTTAACATCATCTACAGCAGCAGATCAGGGAATCAACGCATAAACAATAGTTGACAGATTGGGTTGAGATTTTTATGGAGATATGTCTCCACTTTATTCCACCTCCTTTACACCTGTACGCATCAATTGAGATCAGCATATACGCACAGCTAATTGGCAGTTGGGCACACATTTGGTAGTGGTTGATTGCAATTAGTTTGATGGCTAATTTAGTGGGATATTGCTCCCACTCATCTCCACAATATTTCACACATGGCAGGCATCAGGAACTGCATACCAGCTAGAAGTAATACGCTGGCCAGAGAAGGAGAAATTCACATCAGTCATAGGGACACTTGGAAAGTCAGTTCAACAGTGCTCATACACTTGTGATTTGGCTTGGCCTTGAGTTCTCCACCTGATTTCCACTTGTCACTTGATTTCTACAATGGGATTTTCTTCCATTCTCTTATTAAAATGAGCCATGGGCTCTATTGTAATCATCTTGGAATGAGCTATTGTGCTTGGGGAGTCTACTCAAATTTGTAATCTTTCTTTCATGCTATAATAAAAGACTTTGGGGTTCAATCTGTTGAAAAGTGTAACTAGGTTCGGTCTTCATAATGTCTAATGTAATCATGATTTGATGTATTTGATGAAAAGAGAAAAAGAAATTTTATTATTATTATTCTAGCATGGGTTTCATGCTCAAGATTATTTTATTTGTAGGTTGAGCATCCATAGAGTGCTTCTAGGTTTTTTCATTAAGTCAAAGAAGTCAATTGAGTCATTGTAATATATATAATGACCCATTTGGGCATCATGTATCATGTAAAAGAAATTTTTGTGAGTCAGAAAACCCCCTCCAAGACAAGTCGGCCTCATGGACAGCTATTCGACCACCATGTGAAGCCTATAAATAAGAAGAACTCGACCTCACTTTAGGAGCATCAATCAAGTTCGATCAAGGAAGGAGAAGCAGCCTAATACCTAGCAAAGAAAGAGAAGAAACTAAGAAGGAAGAGTGAAGCATTTAGAGACTGTTTTTGGGCCATCTCCATCTCACACGTGCAAGAAAATTAGGGCAACTGTTGCAACAACAAGACCGAAAATTGCAGTCATCTTGGAGGCCAAAATCAAGTGTCAAAAGAGTCAAGATTGCAGGCCAAATTATCAAGGAAGAAAGAGTTGACCAAGCGAAGGAAAAGGAGGCTAGATTCACCATTATTTCCTCACACGTGCCAACTAGGGTTTTTGTAGTAGAAGCCGAAATTGCAGTCTTGAAGCAGCAAGTTGAAATTTTGAAGAAAGGTCGAAATCTGAAGTATTGGAGCAAGTTTGACTAGCGCTGACTTTGTGGAAGAGAAGCTCATCAAAGAGGAGGTTTGACTTATCTTGGAGGTGTATTGATCTTGGATCATAGGTCTTGGAATTCATCATTTGAAGATTCTATAAGAAGAGAAGAATTCTTGTGGGTTTTTCTCTCAAGAGGAGATATTTTGGCCCTGGCTAGCAGCCTACATTTTGTGTCCTCTTGTCTCTTTGATCTTCATAGTTTGGTAGTTGTTTGACGATAAGAACGTAATAATAATCAAATTAAGTAAAAAGAACACCACAAGCAATTATCAAAGTAAGATAAATCACCCTAATTAAGTTACCCCTAGATTTCTCAACATCGTATCAGAGCTAAGGTGACCACAACAAGGAAAGGTAGCTTGAAGATCACTCTAATTGAAGAAGGATACACAAGGAACGAGCACAAGGACTATCATCAAGAGGAACACACTAAGAAGCATCAAGGGCATCAAGCATCAAGGAGGACCATGCATCACATCTTAAGGATCACATCATCACAAGAAGAAGAAGACCAAAACCCCTCCTCCATCAAGAAGGACTTAACACTTTTGAAGCATATTGAAGTCTCCACATTCTACATTTCTACATCCAAAGGAAGCAAGAAGAAGCTTTGCCATCAAGGTAATCTCCCTCTCATTAATCTCCCTCTCATTGGAGAAGGAATCTCATCTCAAGCATATTTGAAGAAGGAAGACATAACTAAGGAAGCAATCATCTTCAAGAAGGCATCTTCAATTATCAACATCAACAAGAAGGCATCAAGTAGAAAATATAATCTTCAAAGGACCATCTTCACTTGACAAGTATTCTATATTTTTATGTCACAATATACAAATCAAATGACTTCATTCTGCAAGGAGAACAATAAATTGGTTGGGACCTCGAACTACTTTGCATGGAAGAAGAGAATTGATTTAATTCTCATGGAGAATGAAGTTATTGAATATGTAAAGGGCTCCATCACCAAACCATCTCAAGAGCAAGCTCAAGCACTGTCAAAATTCATGAAAGGAGAAATAAGGGCACAAAGGATCCTCGTAGAGTCAATCAAGGATACTCTCATCCCTTATGTTGCAAAGTTAAAAACAACGAAGGAAATCTATGACAAATTGGTGGAGTTGTTTTCTGTGAGCACTGCAGGAGAAATCATATCGTTAAGAACCGAACCATACACGATAAAAATATCAAGGGAAGAAGGGATAGCTTCGTACTTCAAGAAGGTATCTGAAATTAAAGACCAACTATAAGAGCTAGGAGAAGTAATGTTCGATCGAGAGATGACCACCATTATGCTCAATGCACTACCTGATGAATGGGGCAATTTTGTATCAAGCATCTATGGGAAAAAGAAAACCACTCCATTAACCGATCTGTGGTCATTATGCAAAATTGAGGAATCTAGGTTAAAAGCAAATAATGATGTTGGATCAAATGAACAAACACAATCATAGGCAGCATCAACAAGAAAGAAAGGAAAATTTGGGAAATTTAAGCCTCAAAAGAAGTTTCACAAGAAAATTGATATGTCAAAGATCCAATGTTATGAATGTAATGAATATGGACATTTCAAAAGAAATTATCCTAAACTTAAAAATGACAACAAGAAGAGAAAAGAGAGAAATGAAGCCCATATCACCGAAGAAGTAGAAGAATCCAAAAAGAAGTCAAAGGAGGAGGAAGTGAAAGATCTTTATTATGACTAAGATAACTTCCTTCACATAGCTCATTTTAGCATATAGAAGTTAACAGTCATGATCCAAGTGGATATTGGTGGCCACACGCCTATTCCATTTGGACCCCCGTCGTTGTTTCATTTCAGTGTCCTTAATTGTAGCACAACTTACTGTTTTTGGCAATTTTTCGAGTCTTAATCTTCTGGAGCTGTTTTGAGGGACTAAAAGACATTTTTAGGGAAAATGGAGAGGTTGGAAAAGTGTCAACCGATTTATTGATTTTTTTTGGCCTCCTCTTCGAGACCTTTGAAATGAGGTATTATGAAAGCCAAACGAAGATCGTATGCCAATGTTACATTCCCAGGAAGTTGACGTTTCAACTTACACCAACGAGGCCCACAAGCTTTTGGCACTTCATCTCTTAGGGTTAGGTTTTTGGATGTTTAGGGTTTCTCATTGTTTCTCAATGATAAAAAAGGCCACAAAGCCTCATTGTAACATAGTTCAGAGACATGTAGTCGCCACATCTCTTCTCAAAGATAAGCTACCATCGTCCGAGCTAGTTTATTTTCATTTTGTATGTAAGCATCTTTCAATTCTTTGATATTAAGAAAATGAAGTTTTGTTTCAGCTGCATCTCTGTGTTTATGTTTATATCTGTATTTTGTTGTGTTCCACATAAGTCTGGATCAGGGGTATCAGAGCGGTCTGATCTTTCTCTGTTTTTCTTTGGATGTCCCCAATGAGGTCAGGGTATAAGGAGTTAGGGCTTGAACTGGTTGAACCTTTACAAGACCAGCGTCGCAAACCCCAACGGCCTCCCATGGCAGAAAAAAGAAAGACGGGGTAGCAAGAGATCCTTTCAAAATATTGCTCAAGGAAGCCTTCGAGCGACAAAGGAACGCGATGATGGATAACTTTGCTCAGATCCTTCAGCGACAACCCACAGGAACACATCTTCATCCAGTAGACACTCTGGAGGCGCCACTCTTTTTAAGGTACAAGTTAACTTTGACATTCCCATATTTGAAGGCCAGAGATATGCAGACACCGTAGATAGATGGTTAAATCTATTGGAAGGATATTTTTCAACTCATGACTCTGCATGTACTCAGGGAGAGCATGGACAGCATAGTGTATCTCAAAGGGGGAGAATATCTTGGTTCGCCCTTTGCCCTTGATGTCAAAGGGGGAGAGTATTTTGGTGTTGCTTGATATCTCTAAAAGGTTCAACAGCTTGAAGTAATCAACACCAATATGGTTGCCATCAAGTCCAAAGGGGGAGATTGTTGGCATTATGATACAAGTGTTGTCCTTGATGGCAACTCACTCACAGGTCAGTTCAAATTTGATAAAGGGCAACTCACATTGTAACAAGTCAATTCAGAGGTAACAGGGCATTGGTATAGAAGAACAGGAAGTTGGAACAAAGGTCTACTGATCAGAATCAAGAAGTTGAAGGAAAAGGATGTTGTAAGGTAGTTTAAGCTGTATATGCAGGTTCACCTTGTCAAAGCAGCGTATACACGCGGGTTCACAAAACAAAAAGAGCGTATACGTATGCACGCACTTTCACAAGAGGAAAAATGCGTATGGGTTGGAAAATCAAGGAAATACAAGATTAAATAATACCAAGGGTCAATACCATGGTATTAGCCCACAATATTGAGCGAAGTAACAACTATTTGATCCCGTCCAAGAATACCACAGGTTCTAAGTGTTGTTTTGGTCCGAGGTATTGAGAAAGGCCAAAAACTATATAAGGAGGAGAAGATTAAAGGGCCAAGTGTGCAAATGAAAGGGTTTCTCATGAATACTTCTATCTAAGGTATATTTTATGTTGCAAGGGCTATGATTAAAATATAATCTGAAATATTTTGTGCACCTTGAATTCAATGTTGGGTCAGGATCATAAAACCTGAAATGCTTATCATTGAATGATCTGATATTGGTTGGGCTAGATCTGATTGCTTACACATGTTTTATTCTTTAAATGTCATGATCTGGGTATGTCTGAAGTCTGGAATAGCAACAAAGTTGTAAGTTTGTATTTACAGATCTATACGTTGGTTCGCCTTGGTGAAGGCACATATACACGTTGGTTAGAAGCTTCCAAGTAGCGTATGCAAAAGAAAAGCCTATTATTCAGAAATGACTAATCTATCTGATCAGTGCTGCTGGTTTACTATTGTCTGTCAATGATGTCTTCTTAGATCTTAAAGTAGAACTGAATGCATAAGGAGATTGAGTCTGATTGATTGATTAATTAAGTGAGAAGGATGATCTTTGTTGCTGACTATCTAGATCTCTGTAATTTGATAATAGATGTTCAGAATATTACTGGTTGGTACAGATTTGATTCAGAAGTTTTTATGATTCAGTAGTTTTGAAGGTATACACAGGTTTGGTTAAAGGAAGTAGCGTATACATGCAGGTTGGGTTCATTAAAGTAGTGTATGCATTATGATGTATGATTTTTAAGGTTGCAGCTGGTTCTGAATGATGATGCAGTTTTCTGGGTTCAGCACAGTGTTCTGGTGACAGTGATCTGATTGTGCAGTTTAACTGATTATTGGTTGATGCAGTTATTATTACAAAGTTTGAGCTTCAAAGATTCTGATGGGTCCAATGTGAAAATTTGATGAAATGAAGCCTTCATATTGTGTTGTTGAGTACCAGGAGCATCCAGTCTGAAAATTTATGAAACATGATCCCTGGAGGAAGAAAGAAGGTCATAGCCTTCTGTAGGTTGGCGCCTGCGTACTAGTAAACATATCGGCCAGTACAAGAGCTAGGGGGTTGTAACTCATTTTCAGTAGAAGCTGGAGAATGAGAGAAGGTTGTAGCCTTCTGCAGGTGGGTGCCTGCGTACTGGTATGAGTCTACACCAGTACAAGATTGTAAACAGATTTTCTTTAGATTAAAAAGAAGACAAAGACGATAGCAGCAGGTGGTTTTTCTCCCGCATTGGGTTTCCACCTTAAATCTTGGTGTTCATGTGCGTTTCTTATATGTGATAGTTTATTATGTTATTACTGCACATAGTTACTGGATAATAAAGTACTGATGCACTGATTAAAGATCAACACATGATGAAATAACTAAATCATAAGTTCTTTGGGTATACGTTGGTTTCCTTAATCACAGTTGCGCGCACACGCAAGTTCACTTCACTGAAGTAGCATATATAAATCTTACTGTGAAATGAAAAGTTATTGAATTGTTTAGCAATATGACGAAGAAAGACTCAGGGATTCATGTGGAGCTTGGTGATGATGCCACGTATGTAGTGAAGGGGGACGGAACCATTAAGTTTCAACTCAAGTCAAGAGGGATGTTGGAAGCAAAGGACATGTTATTTGTATGAAGACTTAAGAAGAACTTGCTTAGCCTCATTAATGAAAACTTGCTCAGCCTCAATAATGAAGGGTAGAGGTTATGAGGTCATGTTTAGGAATGGGCAATTGCTCATTCACCAAGACGATACTAGCCAGACATTGGCCATCTAGTCTAGAGAGGGAAACTTATACATGTTGCAAGGAAAACTTGCTCAAGCTTTGGTACATGACAGTGACAGCGTGTGCAAGTTGTGGCATACAAGGTTGGAACACCTACACTACCAGGTGTTCCAAATCTTGAGGGAGATTGTCATTGATCTCCCAAACTCAATATTGAGCAATAGGGTGTCTGCAGAGGGTGTGCACTTGGAAAGAATGCCAACTTTGATTCTCCAAGTAGAAAAAGTAGGTCCAAGTGGATATTGGATCTCATTCATTCAAATGTGTGTGGATTGATGTTAGTGGCATCAAGGAGGGAGCGTTATATTATGTCATGTTCATTGATGACTAATCCAAGAAAACCTAGATCTTCTTTATAAGGACCAAGAATGAGGTCTTCGGTAGGTTCCAAGTGTTCAAGGACCGAGTAGAGAACCAAACAGAGAAGAGGATCAAGGTATTGAGGTCGAACGATGTGATTAAGTACATCTCCAATGACTTCAAGGATTTCTATAGGGAGGCAAGGATCAAGAGGGAGATGACAATCTCGTACAACCCTCAATTGAATGGGGTTGTCAAGAAAAGAATCGGTCCATCATTGATTCTGCCAAGGCATGATACATGACCAGGATTTGCCTATGTTTCTTTAGGCAGAAGGGGATATTTCTTGGATAGAGCGAGACTGCTAAGCTTATAGGATCTTCATACTAGTGCAGAGGAAGGCAGTTGTGAGCATAAATGTTAAGTTTGAGGAGAACTTGGCATCTAGGAAGTCTCATGAGTTGCAACCAATAGTGACAAAGGATGAGAAGAAGGAGGCTCCAAAGGGAAAGCAACATGTAGAGACTTTTGTTCAAGGATTCAACCTTTAGGTGGGGAGGAGTCAATAGCTCCTCCTAGTTCTATCAGAAGGCTCAAGTGGTTTGAGCAAGCATTGAGCGATGCTTGGGAGCATGTGGAGGCTCCTAGGAGCACATTCATGGCAAGCAAGCCTTCGAAGAAGTTTCCAATCTACATGTCACTAATGACAAACATCATTGAAGAGGCAACAGACCATGAGGATTGGAGGAGAGCCATGATAAAGGATGATGCATGGGACATCATGCTAGGATCGAAGGGAAAGCCAATTCTAGGTGGCTCTTCAAGAAGTATCTTCCTCACTAAGTGGAAGTGTTGTTGATAGTAGCATCAAACAAGTACTTCCACACAAGTCTAAGTGTCTAGATGTGTGGAAGTCATCTAAAAGACCCTTTGACCTTAGTAAATCACATTAATTAAAGGAATAATTAAAGTAATTTATTTTTATAAGAAAAACTGATCTAATCTAACGAAATGCAAAGATTACTTGCATTAAAGAATTGGATGAATCTCAACCATTGATCCCAAGTGAAATTGATATCTAATCTCAACCGTCAATCCCTTTGGAAATTAGCGTTGTGGATTCAATCAATAACACAAACTTATAAAAGAAAGGCTAAGCTAAGGGAAAAAACACATCCAGTGAGTAGAAGATACAATGAGATAGTGAGATCTATGTGACTGGATGGAGAAAGGCATTCATCCAAGTGGGCAGACCCCAGAGGAAGAAAACAAGGGACAGCAAGGGAGAACGATACAGCAACCAACAAGATCAAAGGACAGGATTGGAGGGTTTTATAAACTGGAAAAATTCCAGGTTTCGCTGTTTGTAATTTTCCTCAATGAGCATTTAATTTCCCAGGAAGGGAAGCCCTTGTATGCTGAAGAATTTATTGATGAAAGAGCGATTTTAAAGGCAAATATTATTTGTGTGTTTGTGCATGAAATTGGTTGTTTTGTTTCTGTTGAATTAATTTTATTGTCCAATTAAAATCTCAGTGGTATTTGTTATTCAACAAGCTAAAAATTTAATTAAAATCAGCAAGGAAAATTACTAAGAAATAATTTGTCATTCACTGCGGTTAGAAAACTAAGAGTATGATTGCTTCGTGTTGATGAGGATCCTGGACCAGGGTATATAATTTTGAAGAGATGTTGCAGTGATTTTTTGTAGTATGATCCTTTTTGTACTGTCATTTAAAGCCTCAATGTTTATGTATTTTCAATTTTGGTTCAAATATGTATCACATTCACTGCCATTTTGCTATATCCACCCTTCCATGCTATATAATGAATATAGTTTGCATATTTGGTGTCTAATGGTTTGGATTTACATTGATGTACATGGATACGTAAAACTTGAATATGTTATGTATCCTTTATACAACCTTTTTTTTCTAGTTTTTTTCTTTGTTCCGATCTGGCTTCTAGATTTTGGTAATTCTGGTTTTGATCAATATTATCAGAACCAGACCAGTCATCGAATCATTAAACCCCTCAGATCAAGAACCGGTCACAACCGGATAAAACCAGTAAAAAGCCGGACCAAAAAACTGGTCAACCAAAAACACATAAAATATTCAAATTTTAAAGAAAACCACATATATTCACGTGCATCCACATGAATCCAAACCATTTATACAAAAATAAGCAAAAGTTTTCATTTATAGAGCATGTAAGGGTGCACAAAACCAAAATAACACTGAGTGCAATCCATATTTGAATTGAAAATACATCGAAAAACAAGACCTAGATGGCCTCTAGCATCCAAAAAAAGTCATGCTACAACAAATAACTACATATCATCAAAATCTTTGCCCATATTGTGATCTTTGTCGTAAATATCACCCTATAAGCATTGAAATAAGATAAAAAAATGCTAAGCATGTCAATTCCAGATTTTGTTTGAGTGATGGTTACATTTTTCGTAGGATCATGATAGAGGGGTTCAACAAACAATGCCACTAACATCAAGGTACATAGAGGGATTGGTGCTCTTGATTAAATTCTAGTTCGATATGCTCATACATGACAAAATCCAATGGAAACATTGCAATCCCCCCAATCCTAAAATCCTAAAAAACAGTTAAGTCTACTAGATTTTGAGTCAGATCTAAAATTATACTTTCTCCATATGAAATCCAATGAGGTCAGAACCACTCTCAAACATCCTGAGTCATTTCATGGTAATGGTAAAAATTTAAGTAAAATGATGAAAATGAAAATCTAATATTACCATGAATTGCGTAGCAATAGTAGGGCAATAGGCATGAATATTAGGCACCTATTGTTGGCGAGTGCCCAGCCAAAACAAAAATTAAAAGAAAAAAAAAAACAAAACAAGCCCCACGTGCTGCATTCTACACAGATTTACTGAACCGGTACCGAACCGGCCAGTTCAGTGAAAATGGCTGGTATGGTACCGAAATGGTCAGTTTCATTACAGAACCGGCCGGTTCAATACCGAACAAGCTAAAAACAGTTCAAATCACTGGTCCGAACTGGTTTTTGCCTCAAAACAATCGGACCAGCCAGTTCAGACCGGTTTGGTTCGGTCCTGATAACACTAGTTCTGATCCAATTCCAGTTCTGATAACATTGGTTGTTGCTTTAATGCAGCCAACAAAGTTAACTACCAAATCCATATGGGTGAAATTCCTAGCAACCTTGATGGCCCACAAAAGGAGTATATTTCAACAGACAAGGCCATGTGCAAGTCCTAGGAAAATTTGACAAATAGAAACCCCTTGGTCATGGCATCTAAGTTGAAGGTGGAGCCCACTTAGTTAACAAAGGGTTATTTACCAACCAAAAAAAGTAATCTCTGTTAGTTCCATTTTTTATTAAATAGTGCATGCCTTAAAAGAGAAGTATTTGAAGCATTTTTTAACATGAACTACATCACCTACGACTATATGAACTAAGACAAGATAATTTTTCTATGCTCTCTACCTACTACTGCTTAACATCAAACCACTGTTTATATATATATAGATATATATTTCTTGTATCCGAACAGGAAACAGAAAGTTGGCCAGTTTTGGCCATAAAGACTGCTTGTTGCACCACAGGTTCAATGATTCTATATGGTTGTAACTTATCCATGTGTTTCTTTGCTTATCCTTAAGGTTATTAGCTACATGGTGTGCTGCATTCTATGAATGCTTAAGACAACGTTGGGATGAATAATTAGAGACTTTTACAGAGTATATCAAAAGTTATAAATGTCAATGAATGACAAAAGTCAGTAAAGAAATATTAGACAACAGAGCTACTTGTCAATGATATACCTGCAAAACCCAGCTATTGACAGTGCATCAATACTTGA
Organism: Pinus tabuliformis; assembly: GCA_031772625.1. Lineage (NCBI taxonomy): Eukaryota > Viridiplantae > Streptophyta > Pinopsida > Pinales > Pinaceae > Pinus > Pinus tabuliformis. Next base: position 329,678,295 of record CM062808.1, read on the forward strand.
CTCAGTTCCTCCAGCTACCATAACATCTGCATCTCCAAAACAAACCATTCGGAAAGCATCTCCTATAGAATGAGCACCAGTGGCACAGGCAGTAACCGCTGCATGGTTTGGACCCTGGAATACAACTCAAAGTAGAAAACAAATATGAGGCAATGTTCTGAAGATAGGGGCATCCTTTGAAATGGTTCCTCTGCCAAACCCATCTACTTGGTTAGTTATCAAAGCATAAGTTAAAGCCATTAACAAATATGCATAATTCTACAATCTACTTTTAAAATCAGATCAATTTCGCAGATCTATCATCCATTTGCCTAAACATAGAGGACACACTTAGGATGGTTCAGTTAAAAAATTGGAATCTGAAAACGAAATTACCTTGAAACCATATTTGATGCTCACATGACCTGCTGCCATGTTGATCAATATGCGTGGAATGAAGAATGGGCTTAAACGGCGCAACCGCTATGTTGTTAAAACCAAAACCCACAGAAAATCAGATAGATTGCCACAGTGGCCAAGAGCATATGAATTGTAAATAAGACATCAACTGCCAGCCTATTGGGGCAAGGTAAAACTTTTATTAGTATTGTTGCCTTTTTGAGAGAGAGAGAGAGAGAATATCATATAAATATTACCCATTAAGGACAAAAGTAGATTAACATCCATAAAAGATGAATGCAGTCTTGGGAATAATAATCACAAACATGTGAAATACAATCTAACAAGAAGAGTGCTCAGGACATCTCCCATCCTATTTAACATCAAATGTAGAACATAGACAATAGAATTACAAAACATATGAGTTGTTCTGTGACTAATATATCTTCCATCATATCTAATGTGAAATATAAACCATAACCAATAAGACAGATCATGTGATGCAGCTGAAGGAAGTGCACAATTATTGAAGTAAAAATGAAGAGCACATACCTGCTCCGAAATCAGATTCGCTGCTTCAAAAATGTCATTGATGCTCCCAATACCACTCCCGATTGAAACACCCTGGACTATTGAGAAAATTTGGCATTGTGACAATAAACTTTTTTACATCTCGACTTGCAAAATAAGACAGTTTATTAGAAGATAATGATAAGCACTCAAGAGCTTTCTTAAGCAGGGGATAAGAATGCTGTGAGATCAATTAATCAGGACAAGAAAATTTGTACTAGGAAATTTAAAATTTTACCGTCTTTTCCCTTTCTTCCAAATCTTCAGGGAACCAGTTTGCATCCTTTAGAGCTTCTTCAGATGCACACAATGCATAAGATATAAAACGTGCCAGATATTTCTTATCCTGCTCTGAGAAATAAGAGAGAAGTTTAATGTGCATCCAAATAAAATCAATCATCCTAACATCATTACTGCTGATACCACAAAACACCTTAAAAACTAGAACTCTTTCCATGTAGCTAGTGACTTCGTTTATATTAAGCATCAATAATATATGTGGTAGACCTGAATGGTCAAGAAAAATTGTTACTTTGCCATTAATTTTGGTGAATCACAAAATTTAGCGCAAATCTTGAAAATTCGGCCCTTTTAGAAGATATTTTCACAATTCTGATGGCAGACACCAGAGAAAATCAGGCCCAAAAACATTTAGTGGCTGGTACCTGGTTTTTCTCATAAAACGAAAAACAGTGCGTCAAAAGCAGTTTTTATCAAGTAATTAACAGAGGGTGCTTGCCAATAGGTGGTCAGCTTCAATACTCCTTTAGTCTCCACTTGCAGGTAAAGCCTACATATCATGCAGTCCAGCAGGTTGTGGTCAAATAGTTGAACGAAAGAACCTTCAGTGCCTGGAACTGGGTTCATAACCCCCAGAAAACATGTTGCAACTTGCCGCTTATGCTGTGTGAGTTTCAGAACAGGGGATGGTGAGTACAGTTTCAGGAACAGCTAGAAGTTGTCCCCAAATTTCTAGGGAACAAAAGAATTATTTTAAAAACATTGAAAATACTCAAAAAAAAAAATACACAAATATGCAATTTCCAAAAAGAAAAAAAAACTAACTAGGACATTTCAAAATTAAACGTGATTATTTCTTCCGCATGCAGATATACAGAACCTGTCAGGATCTGTATATACTCCTAAATCAGACAGGAAGCCTTCTAAAGAAGATGACAGATCAGCAGTTTCACAGAAAATGATGTCTTTAAGACAACTCTTTTCATTGTAGTTGTGCCCCTTTCTCAGTCGCAAAAACCTGTGGAGAAAATGCACAGATCTAAGATTATGAAGAAGAAACAGTGCACACCAATGCATCTCTCCAAAGATCTGCTCTGACATCAAATGCTGTCCATAATTGTGCCCCAAATGTGTCATTACCAACAGGGGCAGGCCCAGATCTGATGAAAAATTACCTTATGCCAACAGAAAACGCTAATCAAGATCAATTCTGTGCTGCTGCGAGCAGTGTTTCAACCCCTCACCGTAACAACACAGTACTCAGCAAAAATTCTCCGGCAAGATAAGGAACTACCGTAAATCCTGACAAAGATATTGGCCTGATGATGAACCACATGGACTCTGCAGAGGCAAATCAGCGAGAAGGTGAGGGATTTAACTTTGTATTTAAAGATAATGAGGTGTACTCTTCATAGGTGAAATTTGGAACAAAGAGGAGTTATTTTTTACTTCCTTTGCAAATGCCAAATGAAGAAGCCTTCAATCAATGTCGTATAATGAATCAGGAAGTCAGAGAGATCTCTTTTAATTCATATTGGAGTTTGGGCTCCCAGAATCTGTCTTCTTTTATATTTGGATGTCACTGCCAATTATGTTCTCTAGTTTCGAATTGGGTACATGAATACTTGCAAAGACTCTATGGCCTATGTTAAATCATGGAGACATAACTAGGAACTTCAACCTCAGGACGTCAATCATGTTGGGCAGGTGCTTCTGCACAGGCCTTGTGTCTATGCATGCGGAAGTCACCCACATTCTCCTCAGAACACTTGCTCTAGGTTGAGCAAGTTGCTAATGTAACTTAGCCTAACTTAGGAAAAAGCACATATTAATATGTTGGCTTATTGAGCTAACAAAAACTTAGGAAAAGTAAAGTAATTTACTTTAGTGATTTTGTTTTGATCTTAGTCGTTGATCTCAAGTGAGGTGAGATTTAATCTCGGCCATCAATTACTTTGGTATTAGGGCTAGGATTAGGGTTTTAGATCTATGTGAAGTTATAAAAGCAAAGCCAAGGAGAGTAGAAAAACACAATACAGTAGTACAAGATTGAGAGCGGCATCTCAATTAGTTGTGTGCTAGGTCCAAGGGAGTGCAAAGATGCTGAAGATATATATTTGCAAGAGAGATCAAGCACCGATCTAAGGCAGATCTGTTGGATCATATCCAAATTACTTTTTTGTATTTTCTCATGTGCGCCATTTTCCTAGGACGAGAGCCCACATAAGTTTGGATTCGTTCAAGACAAACTTGTTGGGCAGAAATCTGTGTGTATCACTGTGATTGAGATCGTTATTTGCTTCCACTGGTATTTTGTTAGGAACCTTATTGTGTGTTTATTCAATAACTTTTTGCTAGGAATTAAATATCGAGTGCTAGGTTCGCAGGTAATCTAACATGGTACCAAAGCCGAAACTATAAATCTATCTCAAAATAGCAAAAGGCAGGTTCATACAGGATCATTGGGAACAAGTATGGCCGCAATTGTACAAGGCACAAAAATTTTAGGGTCAAGACCGTAGGAAATACACCATATGGCGCGGTCAGCTAAGGAAGAAGAGACAAAAAAAATTTGGGCTGCCCATAATAAGAAGGATGTGAAAGCCAAGAGGATTATACTCTACAGAGTCAAGGATCACATTATTCCTCATCCAAGAAGAAAACTACCAGAGAAATGTGGGAGGAGTTGACCAAGTTATATCAAACAAACATCCAGAAACGAAAAATGGTGTTGTCCCTCAAATTTCTCAAGTGCGAGATGAGCTTTTTGCAGTGGGGGAGATAGTGTTAGACACAAAACTGGTAAGGACAACTCTGAATGAGTTCACAAAGAAATGGGGTACCTGCGTTAAAGGAGTCATGACATGGGAGAATCTCCCAACCTAGGATAGGTTGCGGGATGACTTCACCCAGGACCAATTAAAAGGTGAAAGAGGGATGAGGAGAACATTACTTTTTCACGTCATGTAAGAAAGGGCAAGGGGCTTGCCAAACTGAACAAAGGAGAGGGAGGATCCTCTCATGATGGTAAGAAGGAAATGAGCAAAGTCAATTGCTTTGAATGTCACAAGCCAAGACATTACACGAGCCCGTGTTCAAACAAAAAGAAAGACAAAGGAAAGCACAAGTTGCAGCGTCAGCAAAGACTGAAGATACTGGAGCGAAATTTGAGTTCTCATTAGTCGTTGCTTGTCTTTCTAGCACTAGTGTTAGAAGTGCCCGATTTGTGGATCCCAATGCATGGTTTGTGGATAGTGGAGCATCTTTCCATATGACTAGAATGAGGGAAGTGTTCCTTAGTGTTCTAGAGAAGGATTTCGACATGCATGTGAAAGTTGATATGAATACCATACATGTAGTGAAAGGGGTTGGAACAGTGTTATTCCAGCTAGAATCAGGAGGTGACAGAGGTGTCATATGTCTTAAAGCTGAAGACGAACTTGCTCTCAATCTCAGTTGTGGAGGACGAAGGGTATGACGTTGAGTTCCAAAAAGGACTATTAATTTTTCTTAGGGATATATTGTTCTTTGCTTTGATAATTGCATTTCTTCATTAACACATTACATTCACCCCATAACATCATAACATTATTCAGATTTACATCATTATTCAGCAGCATATGCAATTATATAGAAAGAACAATATCATCATCATCAATGCAGTGGAACATAAAGGAACAATAGAAGAAAAGCATTCACACATAGAGACACTAGGATTGGTCAAAGATCGGGGCAAAACCCATTATGGGTAAAATACTAAAACCCTTTCAAATTATTCTTCTTATTAGATTGTCATCAAATGATTTAGCAAAAGAGAGTACAATGATCCATATCTTCATTCATACAACTATTCATCAAAAGAAACTACAACATCCATGAAATGAACCCAACAATGCTTATACTCAAAATCTTGATTCTAAAGCCTGTAATGAACTGTCACTGTTTGCGGTCAACTGCCAAACACTGCCATCAGTGAACGAAATCTTCGGACAACTGAAATTCCATCATTTAGGTCTCGGTCACACGGAGGAGGAATCATGTGTGTGACTAGGAAGCTTTCAGTCACTCTTTGGAGCCTACAAGCGAGCGACTGCAATCTGCAACTGAGATTCTAAAACCCTAGATGTCGGTCGCACAGAGGACGAGTTGTGCGTGCGACTAGGATGCTTCAGTCGCACGGATGAACCTGGTAGCGAGTGACTGCAGTCGAGATCTCTCTATCATGTGCCTGTGACTAAGGCCCAAAACCTTAAAACAAAAATGTGAGCTTTGGACCCTGCAATTTTATCTTCGAGCGAACCTATTCCTCTGCGGACGAGCCTCAAACATATGTGAGCCAAAAACCAAGATAGAAGAGTGTCTCATGATAATGTCCAAATGAGGTAGAGGTCACTTGTATTTATAGCCTTCCAAGGGTGTCCACTTTGCTTTAGGGCCAACCTTATCAAATATGCACATGTGGGTTTTTCTTCATAAGTACACTTTCCCTTATCTGTTTTGAGTGATCTTTAGGTCAATTTTGGTCCTCTCGAAAAGAGGAATTCAATGCAATCATCATCTCCATCAAATGAGTTGTCCAAAGTGGAATTTTACTGCAGTTGCATATTTTAACACTCCCTCTCAACTAGGGAGAATTCCACTTGCATCATGTCATGAGTATCCTGTCAACAAATCATATCCAGTCTCAAGTATCTCATCATCACGTATCATCATTGATCATCTCAATTCATCTCTTGCTTATTCTTGCTTATCTCTTGATTGTTCCTGCTCATATGCTGAATATTCTCGAATCTAAAAGAAGAAGAATTTGTCATCGGAGGGGAGCCTAAGCTACCACCCTCTATTCATCGGGATACCACCCAGAATCTTTGCCAGTGGGCTACCACCCGAAAACATTAACGGGGAGTCAAATCTACGATCCACATCAACTTCAGAGAGCATATCATCAGGGAGCACATCTCAACCCGGAACCATATCGGGGAGCATATCTCAACCTGAACTCTCATGGGGGAGCTACTACTATGACCCCATATCAAGCAATAGGTGATATAGGGGAGCTACTACTCAACCCATCCTATTGCCTACTGATCTTCCCAGCAATGACCCTCAATAGTCATGTGGTAGAACACCTGCATCATAATCCGAGCTTGGGCGAGATACCCGACTTACTAAAGGTAAGGATCACACGCCCCCAAGCCTCCTCAACCTGTTGGCCAGACGGGGAGGGACAATCCCAACAAGCCCAACTTGTGGGTATGTCAACTAGGGTATACTCTGCAAAGACCAAGATAGGGCGAGCTATTACTCCAACCCTGTGGGTAACAAATAGGGGTGATACCCTATTGTCCAAAGTTCCCTCAACCCCAGAAGTCCTCTATCTCAATTCCACACCTTGTGAGCTCAAACAAGGGAGGAAGAGTTGGCTCAATGTCCTCGATCAGCAATGCTCTCTGTAGATCAACAACATATCATCGTGCTCATATCTGGTAATCATCATGTCTCAATAGCAGTTGTCTCCTGTTCATACAGGACATCAAATCAAATATCATATTAGAACAAATATATATATATCACAAAAAGGATACCATAGTCATCCTCCCTCTCAAGGAGGTGCCAACCACAAGCCTAATCTTGTCTTGTACATCAACACTGTCTCAATATATGAAGGTATTTCAGTCCTAGCTATATATGGGATTCTCTGCAAATCGGATCCCAATCTTTGTCATCGCAATGTATCCATGTCATATCCAGAACTTTTTCAAACATCTCTCCAAAAAGCTTCCTCATCATGCCTCATAGCTCAACCTCGGTCGTGCTTAAAGCTATGGACCTCTCATATCATGGCAAATCTCATACTAAGGCAGCGCCCAAATGCGCTCATCAATAATAATCCCAAACGTCATCAGTACATCCATGCAATCACATATCACAGGAAGAATATCTTATTCCAAAAATTGTTCATTCCATGCAAATATCTTGAAGGGTGCTCGGTGGCAACTCTATGTGTATGAAGCGACTCAATCATGAATCGACTGAGGTTCTATGTACAAGTACAACATATATGTATACGAACAAGTGTTCAATCAGAACATCAATGCTTCAATCAACTGTTGGTTGCCAAGTTGAGTTCACCAATATCTCTTCATAACTTCTTGAAATTCAATCACAGTGTCTAAGGATTTGCATTTCTACTTTCCAACACTTCTTCAATAGCTTCGCAATATAGATTTTCTTTTCCCAACTTCATAAATTGATTCATCATGCCATGATTCATTATTTCAAGCTTCAGAAGCCATCTCCCTCTTACTTAGATCATCAAAAGCTCATTACCTCTCAATAGTAGATTGTCAGCATATGAAGCCAAAATCAAAATCATACCTTGGAACACTTATGAAGTAGAGGTTTGGATCAACACATCATCCTGGCTTCACCAGATAACTGTCAATGCGAACACATCAAGATCGAGGAGCTTGCTTCATACAATGCTCTCTGCAAACATAACACTTTACCAAACCAATATGTCCAGTCTTACATAAATCAATATTGTACAATCAAATCAACTAAGTCAGCTTATCAAAGTTTAGATGTCAAATCAAAACTAATATCAAAATCATCAGTATCACAGTATCAAATTCTTTAGACCATGTGACAGATAGAGCTCTCATCAAGTCATGACTTCATCTATTATCATGCCAACAAGTTGTCATTTAATTATCAAACCAAGCTTCATCAAGTCATCCTCATGATCATAATATAAGTCACTAGATGCAAATGCATATACTAAAAATAGGTTCCATCCATTTATTTTGAAATTAGTTCACACTAAATCACAATTGTCAATACTTCAACCATTGTGCTAAGAACAAGGAGGCCAATACAAAACCATTATCGAATACCAATATTAGTCACTGAAAGTCACTATGCCCATATAGCATTGTTATCAAGGCAAATCATCAGTCGTCAAATCAAATCATTAGTCATTAGGTCAAATCCCAAATTTGCTATCATAGTGAGATCTATAGTCCAGAACATATCTCAAACATCAAGTCAAAGTTCTAAGTCATTATCATGTCAAAACTCCAGCCAAATTTAGTCAAACTCTTGCAGCACAAACTTCAATGGTTAAATCATAATGACATATCTATATGCATATCCCGGTCACCTGCAAACACAAGTTTAGTCTACATATTCATATTATAGTAAACATTCAAACTTCCCTACTCATAGAACAATTTTGTTGTCTGCTTCATGTCTATAGGACTGACATCCTTCAGGTGAACATCTGATTTCATGCACAAAACTTCATTTTTGTGTCCTACAAGCATAACTGCATCCATAGGCCTTCTTTTGTGTGGTTGGGAGATTGCAGTCACACCGTTGACCTTACTTTCATGCGGCAGAGAGGCTACAATCACACCTATAAGTTTGCTTTCATGCCACTGAGGCTTAGAGTAAGAGAAAACTCTCTCTTCTCATATCAGAACTTTGTTGCAGATCAACAATGTCAATTATTTGTCTACTCATATCCATATATCTTATTTCAACAGTATAGAATATACATATAATGCCAATGGTAATAGGAGTAAGGATCTTATGGAGAGATTCTCCCTTTGAATGGGAATCCACTTTAGTCATCTTTATGCAATTCATCAACCTGTTTATAATATTGTCATGCATCATCAGATCTGTTAGATCATAAAGTCAAACTATAACACATATTCATCATGGTTATATCATGGTATCATCAACTACTTCACCATGACATCAATCCGTCATCAAGGGTTAGTGTCAAATAGCTAATAAGAGTTGTTGAAGTCTGAAATTGTTCTCTTTTTATTACCTTTCTTTCCCTCTCCTTTACCTTTTTGTGACCATCTTGTTGCAGTTTCAGCCTAATCAAGGTCATCACAGACTTACTCAAGCATATAAAAGGTATTAATCATCCATGTTTTAGAATATATTGTTTCTTTGTGAAATATAATTAAAACATCTCTACAACTACAAAATCTTGCTCATTCCGCAGCTAATATCAAATTTTGCAGCCATCTCCATGGTTAGACAGGTTTCAATGCACCAATGAAGGAATGAAAGGTACCTGTAGATGACAATTGTTCTGCACATGGATGTCCACCTATTGTCATGATCTAGCAAGATACAGAAATCGAAAGATCTAAAAGTCAAATCAAAAGTCAAACTCTGGCTATGACGTTTCAGCAGCCAAGCAAAGTTTGGCAAGAGATCAAGCAAGCGTGGAGATGATATGCTCAATCAAGAAGACATGTTCGAGAAGAATCTCTCATAATTTGCTCTTCCAGTAGCAAATAATGAAGAGATAGACATTTAATGTTAGTTTACTTCTTATATCACAAAGTAGTTTAATTTCCTATCAACGTAAGATTCTTAGATCAGTTTGATAAAGAATTGTATAGAAGTCGTAAGGCAAGAGCAAAAACACAGTTAGTCGTTGTTTATTTCAGTGTTTGCAAGCTCTGTTTAAGAAACTTGTGCAGATTAATATAATACTTTGTTCCTCTTTTCCGATGCGTGGTTGAGCAATCATTTGATCAGTGACAAACTTACACTCACGAGAGGGCCCCTTGGAGAGTTGTAAGGATAGTTAGTTTCTATTTACATTGCAATTTCTCGTAGATAGTTTGCATCTAATTAGCAATTTCATATAGTTTTTTTTTCTCTCTGTCAATACGAATAGTTACATTTCAGTTATTTTCTAATCACCTGTTGTTTTATTTCCAGAGTGCTCATAAAAAGAAAATACAAAAAGATTTGTTTCAGAATGTATTTTATTCAAGCAATTTAGTTTTACGAGTCAGTTAAATTTTGCGGATGATGAGTAGATGATTTTTCAAAGCTATTAGCACACATTAGTAATCACTTGAAGCTACAATTCATTTGAATTACTTTCCTTCTGCAAGCAATTAGCATTAGTGTTTCATTTTGTAATTTAGAGTTAGAATTTCCTTTTCTGAGTTAAGTTTCCTTTTCTGCAAATAGTGTTAAGATTTCCTTTTGCGCAGTCACATTAAACTTTCAATTCTGCAAATTAGTATCAGGATCTCTTTTCTGCAATGAGCATTAATATTTCCTTTATGCAATTAAAAATAGACTTTCAATTCTGCAATTAGAATAAATTGAGATTTCAAGTTATAGATTAATTTTCAATACAGTTTGACATTTGGTTTTGATGTAGCTTTAATGGAAAGAACATGTGTGTGACAACTCTTTAATCTCATCTAATATTCATCACTACTTAGATCACTTTCATCCAAAGAATTCTTGACATATATGGTGCACATACACTTCATAAGTACACGAACCTTGGTTGACAATTAATGAAGTAATTTAAGGTCAATTAAATTACCCAACATTTTGGCATCGTTGCCGGGGAGGTGTATATAGGATTACATTCTTAATTTGCATACCATTTTAAGTGCCTTCAACTTTGATTTTGTAGATGCATAATTAAAACATGATAAAAATCATTTATGCATAGAGGGATTCTAGGGGTAGATTGTTGGTCAAGGTTGTCATTGATGTCAATATGGCAAATATTCTTGGAGATGGCAAATATTCGTGTGATACATGCCTTAAACCCTTTCATGATGTTTCCCTAACTACATGACAAAACCCTAAGTACATTTATGCCCTAGATTGGTGATGCATGATCTAAATGCCCATATTACTCTAGAAGATGCCTTAGCCCTAACACATTGATGCAAGTCCTAATACTTATGATGCCCTTAAGATACATGAATGGAAGCCTATGCGTATGGAACCCTAAGCCTATGAAGAAGACCTTCACATACATGAATGAAGCCCTAATCCTAATCAGCTTCATGGCCTAATTCTATAAAGGAGCCCTAAACATTGAATGCCTAAAATCCTAATCGCTGCCATAAATAAAATAATAACAATAGTCTCACAAAAATAATTTTATTGGTGGTAAAATGACCCTATTTAAGGATGGGATTGGCATAGGAGTGTAGAGGAATTTTCCCTCTTTCTAACGAGCTATTACACGCCCCCAAACTCCCTACCATTGAAGAGAAAATGAATTCCTAAGTTGAAAAATAATATTTTTTAATGCAAGCCGACATGAGCCAACTCATTCTAGTCGGCCTTACCTCCAAGAAACGTGTCTCCTCACCTTAATGCAAAACCAGTATAAATATAAGTGTATCTCCTCATGCTAGCCATCAGATTTCGGTGATCTTTTCTGAGATTGAGCACAGAATTAAAAGGAGGCCGAGGAGCACATTATGAAATATTGTTTGGGCATACTTTTGTGATTGGGTTGTCATTTAAGAAGCTGAAGAAATGCAGATCTTTGAACAGTGACACATTGGAGGCTCGAATTAGAAGAAAAGACCCATTACAAGGGATTGGACATATGAAAGAAGCCTCAAACTTGTGGCTACAAAGACTTATACCCTTGGACTATCCTACAGTACATCAGACCTATGTATATACTACATTCCTCAGACCAATTACAGTGCAGAACAGGTTACAGAGCTCAGGAACAGGGCTACAGAAGCTCGGATCTATGGTAAACTAACCCATAGACAGTTACAATGGAAGGTGAGGGCTTGGATATATGTTGTAGGGACTTGGTATCCTTGAAAAACAGTGTTTACTAAACCTCGGACCTGTAAGAAATAAGCCAAGACAGTCATCATTGCAGCATGGTTGAAAGGTCATATTTGTGGGGAAACTCATTTAAAAAGCTCAGACCAACAGTCACAGCATTGAAAGAAGACCTCACCTCATATTTGTCATCACCCCAGACTTGTAGAACGATATATTAACACAATCCTGTGAAGCTCAGAGCGTCACACTTGTGAACAAACCTTAGGCTCGGATTAAAGACTTGGAGGCTCAGACCTAAGTGCAGAATATCAGACCTTTACCAGTGGTGCTAGGACTATACATTGGTGGATATTGCGACATATGTTAAGTGAAGACCTCAGATAGCTCAGAGTTGTGGAAAGTTTCTAAAACCTCAGATCTTGAAGCACTATTTATTGAACCAGACATTGAAGACTTGTTAAAGCATCTTGTTGAAGGGAAATTGAACATCTTGGAGAATATCTTAGCACAGCTCAGTAAAGACATCTTGAAAAAGACACCATTGTCTTGAAGAACCCTTGAAATAGTTTATTGGAAACTCCCTTGAGCATACTTTGGAAAGATACAGTTTGGACCTGCTTGAAGAAAGTTGTTGGAGACATCTTGGAGCCGCCTCTTGAGTATTTCTGGAGCACGCTTGATCATCCTTGAAGCAGAATTCTGACTTTGAGAATTTGTGGAGATCCTTGGAGACCATGATGCATTGAAGCCATCATGAGGTGACTTTGGAGATCTTTGCTTGGGTAATGTGGAGAGCAGTGGTGACACTTTCTTAAAAGACAAGGTTGTCATTGATGAAGTGATTTGGAGGAGGCATTGCTAAAGATAGACAGGGCTTGTTGAAGAAGATATTGGGAGCCATGAAGAATCATCAAACTTATCTTGACAAATTGAAGTTGAGGGTTGGAGCCCTAGAGGTTGGAGCCTCATAGAGACAAGGTTGGTGCCTTGGAAGATAGGGTTGGAGCCCTAGAGGATAGGAGTCCTGAAGAAGACCAGCTTGGAGCCTGTACCAGAGATAGGATTGGAGCCCTAGAGGTTGGTGCCTCAAAATGACAAGGTTGAAGCCTTGGGAAGTCCAAGTCGGTGCTTGGCAAACTACACATTGGAGATTGGTGTCTTCATCTAGGGTTGGAGCCCTACACATTATTATATTGGATTTATTGTAAAGAAGAGATTAATAAAAGTATTTATTCTTATTGTTCATTTTGTGTTCTAATTATAAGTGATCTAACTGGTAAAAATAACAATTGAAAAGAAATATTGATTCACCCCCCCTCTCGGTACTTCCAACAATTGGTACCAGAGCCAGTATCTTCACTCAAAGCCTAACAACTTGAAGGTTGATCCTTAGAACACAAATAGAAAAGCCAAGGAAGAAAGCCTCCAATCCTTCTAAAGATGTCTCTTCCTCAGCCGTGAAAATTGAAGATAATCAAATTGGGAAAGCTCCATTGCTTAATGGAAATTTTGATGTATGGAAGGTAAGAATGAGAAATTTCTTAATGGCTTATGGTGTTGAAGTATGGGAATCAGTGATTATTGAAAGCATGGTGAAAGGAGAATCCAAGGAGTGTAATGCAAGAGCAATGAAGCAATCTTGAATGGGCTACCAGATCCTATAAAGGCCAAAGTAGAAAAATGTTCATCAGCAAAAGATATGTGGAACAAACTTCATGATCTTCACTCAAAAGAAGCATTGACCATGACTGTTAGTCAAGAAGATGATGGAAAGCAAGAAAGAAATCTAGAACCCATTGTGGAAGCTGAAAACAAGAGTGAAGACATCAAATTCAAAGAAGACCTAGAAGATGAAGAAAATAAAGAAGACTTCGAAGAAGATCTCATGGCAAAACTTATAATTGCTTTAGAAGAGATTAACAATTTGAAAAAGGAAAATGAGAAGCTCAAGAAGAAAGCACAAGATGGTGACCATGACCTTGACAAGACAAGGAAGTATGTTGATCTATTCAAGATTCAAGTACAAGAAAGAGATGAGGAGTTCACCAAGCTTAAGGAGGAATTTCAAAGCATCATGAAGAAGTCATATGCATGACAAATCAATTGGATACAGCAAAGAAAAAGGAATATCAATACACTTTGTCAAGCCACCTTGAACAAAGACACAAGAACTTGAACAAACTTGAAGGAGAAATTGGTTAATACAAGGAAGAAGACCAGGTTTGAGCCTGTACCAGAGATAGGATTGGAGCCCTAGAGGTTGGTGCCTCAAAGTGACAAGGTTGAAGCCTTGGGAAGTCCAAGTCGATGCTTGGCAAACTACACATTGGAAATTCGTGTCTTCATCTAGGGTTGGAGCCCTACACAGTATTGGATTTATTGTAAAGAAGAGATTAATAAAAGTATTTATTCTTATTGTTCATTTTGTGTTCTAATTATAAGTGATCTAATTGGTAAAAATAACAATTGAAAAGAAATATTGATTCACCCCCCCTCTCAGTATCTCCAACAATTGGTACTAGAGCCAGTATCTTCACTCAAAGCCTAACAACTTGAAGGTTGATCCTTAGAACACAGATGGAAAAGCCAAGGAAGAAAGCCTCCAATCCTTCTAAAGATGTCTCTTCCTCGGTCGTGAAAATTGAAGATAATCAAATTAGGAAAGCTCCATTGCTTAATGGAAATTTTGATGTATGGAAGGTAAGAATGAGAAATTTCTTAATGGCTTATGGTGTTGAAGTATGGGAATCAGTGATTATTGAAAGCATGATGGAAGGAGAATCCAAGGAGTGTAATGCAAGAGCGATGAAGGCAATCTTGAATGGGCTACCAGATCCTATAAAGGCCAAAGTAGAAAATTGTTCATCAGCAAAAGATATGTGGGACAAACTTCATGATCTTCACTCAAAAGAAGCATTGACCATGACTGCTAGTCAAGAAGATGATGGAAAGCAAGAAAAAAATCTAGAACCCATTATGGAAGCTGAAAACAAGAGTGAAGACATCAAATCCAAAGAAGACCTAGAAGATGAAGAAAATAAAGAAGACTTCGAAGAAGATCTCATGGCAAAACTTATAATTGCTTTAGAAGAGATTAACAATTTGAAAAAGCAAAATGAGAAGCTCAAGAAAAAAGCACAAGATGGTGACCATGACCTTGAAAAGACAAGGAAGTACGTTAATCTATTCAAGATTCAAGTACAAGAAAGAGATGAGGAGTTCACCAAGCTTAAGGAGGAATTTCAAAGCATCATGAAGAAGTCATATCCATGACAAATCAATTGGATAAAGCAAAGAAAAAGGAATACACTTTGTGAAGCCACCTTGAACAAAGACACAAGAACTTGAACAAACTTGAAGCAGAAATTGGTCAATACAAGGAAGAGGTCTCCTCCCTTAGATCTCAACTAGAAGAAGCAAAGAAACAAGCACAAGGAGCTGAGAAGGTGATGGAAGCTTTGGCACTCATAGAAGGACAAGTTGATGAAGAAAAAAAGGAAAGAAACACCATGACATGCCAACTAGAAGAAAAGGATGATGACATCACCAAATTAAGATCAGAAATTACCTCACTTAAGGCCCAATCATGTGAAGCAACCAAGATAAAGGAAGAAATGGAGATCAATTTATCAAAGAAGGATGAAGAATGCAAGAAAATGAAAGAAGAAATTGATATCCTTAAAAAGGAAGTTGATCATCTAAACAAGAGCCTAAAAAGCTCTCAAACCCTAGATGACATCCTAAGTCATCAAAGATATCCTCTTGATAAATCAGGTCTTGGCTATGTAGGTGAACCCTCCAACAAGAATGATGCAAACCCTAATGCTTCAAACAACAAGGATGTGAAGAAGCCTAGAAGAAATATTGATGCCCCCAGTTCCAGCAAAGGCAAGGAGAAGAGTCAAGATGACATTGGAAGAAACCCTACTCCAAGAAGATATGCAAATGATGTCAAGAATGCAAGAGGCAATAAATTTGATCAAAGAATCCCAAGGCAGAATGACTTTAGAAGTACATCAAGGCAATCTCCATCCTCCAGGTACCAAAGTATATTTTTTGGTTATTGTTATTCTTGTACAAACTTTGGGCACATGGCAAAGGATTGTAGGGCATACCACAAGGACAAATATAATGGTCCCCATCAGTCTCCTAGAAGCAACTTTGCAAGAAGAAGCCATGCTTCCTCATTCATGAACAAGATGGAGTGCTTCAAATGCCATAACATTGGACATATGGCTCGTGATTGTGACTTGACTTGGTTTCCTAACCAAGCTAAAAACATGACCACCAAGCAAGAAAAGAGAGTCACACAAGTTTGGAGAAGAAAGAAAATTGGATCAGAAAGCCTCTTGAACACTCAAGCCAACAACACATGTTGTTGATTTGATGAGTACATCTTTGGCAGATGTGATATTCCAAGATTTGATCATAAAATTCTGCCAAGAAGAAGACCATGCATACTGTTAGGGGGAGCTTGTGATTCTTGACTATTCTTGCAGAAGCTATCTGTGAAGAGCCCTACGAAATTGAAGAACATAATCCCTTACTCATCCAATGGACCAATGTTGATGATGTCTTCCACTTGATCACAAGGCAAGCAATCTTTCTTGAGCTAAAGGAGTTTGTGCAGGCAGGGGGATTTGGTTCATCACATGAAGAAATGCAAACACATCTATCATGGACCACATTGCCAGAAGGAAGAGCACCTTGACAGGGGGAGCAACATATCTATCATGGAGAATTCATTAATGAAGAAAATACGATGGGAGCAGCATATCAAGAAGCAGCATGATAGAGGGAGTACTTGGGCACCCCTTTTGCCACTAATGTCAAAGTGGGAGAGAATGTTGAAAGGGCAAAAATATTGCCATCAATGACAAAGGGGGAGACTGTTGATCAAGATTGTCATTGATGTCAATATGGCATTATTGGAGATGGAAAATATTCTTGTGATACATGCCTTAAACCCTTTCATGATGTTTCCCTAACTACATGACAAAACCCTAAGTACATTTATGCCCTAGATTGGTGATGCATGATCTAAATGCCCATAATACTCTAGAAGATGCCTTAGCCCTAACACATTGATGCAAGTCCTAATACTTATGATGCCCTTAAGAAACATGAATGGAAGCCTATGTGTATGGAACCTTAAGCCTATGAAGAAGATCTTCACATACATGAATGAAGCCCTAATCCTAATCAGCTTGATGGCCTAATTCTATAAAGAAGGAGCCCTAAACATTGAATGCCTAAAATCCTAATGGCTGCCATAAATAAAATAATAATGATAGTCTCACAAAAATAATTTTATTGGTGGTAAAATGACCCTATTTAAGGATGGGATTGGCATAGGAGTGTAGAGGATTTTTTCCGCTTTCTAACGAGTGCCCCCAAACTCCCTACCATTGAAGAGAAAATGAATTTCTAAGTTAAAAAATAATATTTTTTAATGCAAGCTGGCATGAGCCGACTCATGCAAGTCAGCCTTACCTCCAAGAAACGTGTCTCCTCACCTTAACACAAAACCAGTATAAATATAAGTCTCTCTCCTCATTCTAGCCATCAAATTCCGATGATCTTTTCTGAGATTGAGCAAAGAATTAAAAGGAGGCTGAGGAGCACATTATAAAACACTGTTTGGGCATACTTTTGTGATTGGGTTGTCATTTAAGAAGCTGAAGAAGTGCAGATCTTTGAACAGTGACACATTGGAGGCTCAGATTAGAAGAAAAAGACCCCTTACAAGAGATTGGACATATGAGAGAGGGCTCAAACTTGTGGCTACAAAGACTTATACCCCCAGACTATCCTACAATACCTTAGACCTATGTATATACTACATTCCTCAGACCAATTACAGTGCGGAACAGGTTACAGACCTCAGGAACAAGCCTACAAGAGCTCGGATCTATGGTAAACGAACCTATATACAGTTACAGTGGAAGGTGAGGGCCTGGATATATGTTGTAGGGACTCGGTATCCTTGAAGAACAGTCTTTACTAAACCTCGGACCTGTAAGAAATAAGCCAAGACAGTCATCATTGCAGCTCGGTTGAAAGGTCATATTTGTGGGGAAACTCATTTAAAAAGCTCAGACCAACAGCCACAACATTGAAAGAAGACCTCACCTCATATTTGTCATCACCCCAGACTTGTAGCACGATATATTAACATACTCCTATGAAGCTCGAACAGTCACACTCGTGAACAAACCTTAGGCTTGGATTAAAGACTTGGAGGCGCAGACCTAAGTGCAAAATATCAGACCTTTACCAGTGGTGTTGCGACTATACATTGGTAGATATTGAGACATATGTTCAGTGAAGACCTCAGATAGCTCAGAGTTGTGGAAAGTTTCTAAAACCTCAGATCTTGAAGCAGTATCTATTGAACCAGACACTGAAGACTTGTTGAAGCATCTTGTTGAAGGGAAATTGAACATCTTGGAGAATATCTTAGCACAGCTCAGTAAAGACATATTGAGAAAGACACCATTGTCTTGAAGAACCTTTGAAATAGTGTATTGGAAACTCCCTTGAGCATACTTTGGAAAGATACAGTTTGGACCTGCTTGAAGAAAGTTGTTGGAGACATCTTGGAGCCGCCTCTTGAGTATTTCTGGAGTACACTTGATCATCCTTGAAGCAGAATTCTGACTTTGAAGATTTGTGGAGATCCTTGGAGACCATGATGCGTTGAAGCCATCATGAGGTGACTTTGGAGATCTTTGCTTGGGTAATATGAAGAGCAGTGGTGACACCTTCTTAGAAGACAAGGTTGTCATTGATGAAGTGACTTGGAGGAGGCATTGCTAAAGATAGACAGGGCTCGTTGAAGAAGATATTGGGAGCCGTGCAGAATCATCAAACTTATCTTGAAGAATTGAAGTTGAGGGTTGGAGCCTCATAGAGACAAGGTTGGTGCCTTGGAAGATAGGGTTGGAGCCCTAGAGGATAGGAGTCCTCAAGAAGACCAGGTTGGAGCCTGTACTAGAGATAAGATTGAAGCCCTAGAGGTTGGTGCCTCAAAGTGACAAAGTTGGAGCCTTGGGAAGTCCAAGTCGGTGCTTGGAAAACTACAGGTTGGAGCCTGGGAGATTGAAGATTGGTGTCTTCATCTAGGGTTGGAGCCCTACACATTATTGTATTGAATTTATTGTAAAGAAGAGATTAATAAAAGTATTTATTCTTATTGTTCATTTTGTGTTCTAATTATAAGTGATCTAACTGGTAAAAATAACAATTGAAAAGAAATATTGATTCACCCCCCTCTCAGTATTTCCAACATAGATTTGTAAGTAGAGATAGAAGTTCAATTCCAACATCACCACTCACCCCTGCTAGACCTCATAGTGCTACACCATCCACTGACACTCACATCCCATCATTTGCAGGTAGACATAGACTCCCTAAGGTGCATAGGTCTGAAATCCAACCAAGAGATTCACCAACTTCTTCTATTGAAGCCGTAGTTGAAGAACCTACATCCCCAACAGAAGGAGTAATCTTTCTCTCTTCAACAGGAGAACAACTTTTAGGACAAGAATTAGAGGTTCCTAGCGAAGAAGAAGAGGAAACTTATTTTAATATACCATTAGTAGAGGAACCAGAAGAAGAGCTAGATAATCCTATTATAGAACCTTATATTAGCTCTAAGGAATCTACAATGGCAGGGGAAGGAGAAGGAGAAGTACATAATGTAAATGGTGAACTTAGGATTGGAGGTGGAAGAGACAGAGGAGGAAATAGAGGAGAAGGTGGAGGACGAGGTTGTAGAGGTGGTATAGGAGAATCAGATCCTTATGGATTTCCTATTTTTGATGAAGATACCACAGCCACAATGAAAAACATTTCACCCTTTATCCTCCCTAATTTCCATGGTTTAAAAAATGAGGATCCAGAAACATTTCTTTTTGAGTTTGAAGTTTTATGTAGATCTTATGACTACTTACTTGATCCTCGGAAATTATTTCCAACTGATTTTAAAGATGGAGCACTTAAATGGTTCATGGGACTAGGAACACATAATATTAGAAAATGGGAAGAAATGAAAAATGTTTTCTTAGAAAAATTTAAAGATTATTGCATGTCTCATAACCTTAAGGATGAAGTCTTTAAGATGATGCAAAAAGAAGATGAAAGCAATGAAGACCTAGTTGAAAGATTTGCCTATAATGTTAAAAGGGCTAGGATGCATGACTTAGATGATGAAACATTAAAAGCTCTTTTGTTGAAATCCATCAGAGATGAATGGATTGATCTTCTCAATTTAATGGGCAAAGGAGATGTTTCTCAACTTTCATTTGGTGAAATCTGTGATTTGTGTAAACATATTTCAAGGGGCAAGGCTAGAACTGGTAAAAATCCAAGAGACCCTGTTATGTCCAGAATTAGTAAATCTGCAACTGGAACAGTAAGTAGAGCTGAAATAGGCAATTTTCTTGATAATTTCAAAACAGATATCCTTGGGAGTCTTAGTGAGCAACTAGATACTCTTAAGATACAAAACAAGCAAAAAACTGAGAATGTTGCATTATCTATTTTCTATCCCAGATGTAGGAAAAAACATGCCTTGAGAGAATGTCCCCTTGATAGTATAGAAATTTGTGTCATATGTGCTGAAAATCATAATACAAAGGAATGCCCCTCAATACCTAGTCTTAAAGTTGTTTTTCAAGATGAGGCTAGAACAAGCCAAGATGAATCACTTTGTTTTATTGCTAAAAGGCCATGGAAAAATCAACAGTCAAATATGACTCAAGGTTTCAATACTCAATCATATGCACAACCATAGAATAATTGGTCTGCACCCATGCCTTGGCAACCTTGGCCCCCACAACCTCAAAAACCATCTTGGGTACAAGGTTGGCAAAATCCTTAAGGCAAAAATCTTTAATATCCCCAATATCCTCAATTCCAACAACCTTATTCTTCTTTTCTACCACAATATTATTCTACTCAACCAAACCAACCCCCTCAATTTCAAAACCCAAATCAACAACTTTGATTACCCCATGACCCCACAACCAACAATATGGAGCAAATTTGTGAGCTAGAACCTTCCTCCCTCTGAACTGCTAAAGTCTTTGGGTTTCTGACAAGGTTTTACATCTCTAAAGCAGAATTTAATGCTTGCTGACCTCTTTATCAGCGGACTGAAATTTGAGATCTGAGCCTCAACTTTGCTCTGATAACATGTAGAAACTAAATGCCCTGCACCCTTAACCCAATTTACAATTTTGTAAGTGTTTGTTTAAGCCCAACCCACATGTTTTGACAGGCTGATATAAATTTCAGAATGCATTTATTGCAACATAAAGAGTGTTTCTACTATTTTTCACTTTCCTAACAGTTGATAATTAATGCAAATTAAATGCAAGCATTCAACACATAGGAGACACTTGTTTTTAGTCAAGTTGACCTCGGAAAACCCCCACAGCCTCTTGGGGAAAACCGGTCTTCAAAGGAGGATTTTATTGCTTGAGAAATTATGAATAAATACATAAAAACACAGTACTTATCTCCCTTTTTGTTGTAGCATTAAATGCTCATGTTTTGGAAATTTGTGCCCACTAACAAATCAGCTTTTACAGAAATTTGGACCTAGAATTTTTGGCATTAAATTCTTTGCCCAACTCCTCCATTTATGTGTTGAAACACTGACTGTACTGCCTCAAAAATCGTGCCAGAATGCAACAGAACACCTCGAAAATTGTGTTGCCTGTAGCTATTGTCCCCAAATTTGTGCCTCAAATTTTGGGCCTGAACAACGTTATTTCCTCCTTTGAATTTCAAGCCTCCTGCCTCGAAAATTGTGTTGAGTATTTGTTGTTGTTCTCTCGATTTTCATGTTGTTGTTTCCTTGAAATTCGTGCCTCGTCTCCTCAATTTTCATGCTGCCTCTTTCTCCTAGAAAATTGTGTTGTGTGTACAATCTCCTTGGAATTCGAGCCCCTTTCTCTCAGCTGCAAATTCTCCTCCTCCTTGAAGTTTTCTACTCGGCCTCTCTTCTCCTCATGCTCTCTCTCACGTGTGAAGTGAAGAATGAGTTTCCCTTTTGCTCTTTTGTCTCCTTGGAAAAGATTGAATCCCTAAACCTAGGATCCAATGGTTGAGATTTCATCATCAAATCTCAAGATGTGTGGTTGAGATCATTACTCCCAAATGACCCCCCTCATACATTGGCCCCATCACTTAAAAGTCTTCTCGTACCTTTTTCAAGTTGTGTACCTTTTCTAATTTTTCACATAAAGTGATTATTCCCCTCACTTTATTAGAAACGTACACTTAGTATTTTTCACATAAAGTCATTTTATAAGGTACAAGTGACTTTAATATTAGAAAAAAGTACACGGTACAACACTTCTAAGTACCTTTTCCACCCATGACATTAATATAACTCATAAATGTCATCAGGACAAAAGTCATTAATGTGCTCACTAGGGTAAAAGGGATAAAAGCGTAGTAACACCTCTCCTTGGTACTATTTTCAACAACAAGTCCTTGATTAAAAGGGAGCTTGGACAAGTCCCTGATTAAAAGGGAGCTTGGACAAGTCCCTAAATAAGAGGGAGCTTGGGTACATTCTTTTTATAGGCATGGGTATATCTTCCATAGTTGAAAGGGAGAGATAGACACATCATTCTTGTCTTCACTTCGCAAAGAAAGGATGGAGGATTGGGTAAGCATCTAGCATCTGATACTCTTTGAGGATGAGTATGGCATTCAAGATAAGAGTAGTCGAAGAGGAAATTCCTTGAGGATGTGTCATTCCAAGACAGGAAGAGTACTATAAGGACAAACTATGTGAACACCCAGGTGGGGTGTGTGGCTTGAGAGACAATGATGATGGTGTCTATCAATCATTGGTCTCGCCAGCATTGTGCTCTGATCTTGAGGAGAGATAGAGTTGTTAGTCAAGGCCTTGCTATGTGACAATGTTGGTTGGTATGATGCAAATAGATGGCTTACCAATCCGACTCTTCTTATGAGAATTCTTCAGATTGAGAATGTCCAAGTACCTTGTATGGATTATGAATACCTCCCTACTTTAAGAGGGAGTGTTGAAATATGTAACTAGGTTCGATCTTCATAATGACACATGTAATCATGATTTTATGGATTTTATGTAATGAGAAAAATAATTTATTGTTATTCTTGAGGCATGGGTTTCATGCTCAAAGAAATTTATTTTATATGTCAAGCTCCCATTGAGAGCTTCTAGGACTTATCATTGAGTCTACAAGTCAAGAAAGTCATTGTCATGTATGAAAGACCCTTCTTGGGCATGTTACATATTGTAAAAATAATTTATTTGAGTCAAAGTTGAGTCAAAAGACCCTCCAAGACATCGTCATGATGCAAAGTTCAAGTCAGCCTACACAAGGTGACATGTCGGCCTAGGAGCAATGTCAAGTCGACCTCCTAGCATGGGTGAGAAGCTATATAAAGGAGACCTCAACCTCACTTGGAAGACGCTTACTCAAGCATCAAGAAGTTCGATCTAACTAAGAGAAGAAGCCTAATACCTAGCGAAGGAAAGGAAGGAAGAGTGAAGCATCTTTTGAATTATTTTTGGGTTGTTTCTCTCCACACGTGCGAAGGAATTAGAGCATCTCTTAGAGAAAAAGAAGGCCGAGTTGCAGAAATCAAGTTAGGGCATCAAGAAAGACACTTTGCAAGCCAAGTACTCTAGGAGAGAGAATCATCTCAAGTGAAGAGGAATAGAGGAAGAATCTACCATTATTTTCCACATGTGCAAAGGCTAGGGTTTCTACAGAAGAAATTACTGGAGGTCGAAGTTGCAGAAGAATTTTTTGGGGAGGTCAAAGTTGAGGAAGAATCTGTTGGGAATCGAAATTGCAGAAGTTGTTGAAGTCGAAGTCATTAAAAAGGAGGAGAGGTTTGGCTTGGCCTTGAAGGGTCTTGGTCAAGGGTCATAGGTCTTGGAATTCATCAATTGAAGTTCTATAAGAAGAGAAGAATTCATGTGGGTTTTCCTCTCAGTTGGAGAGGTTTTGGCCCTGATTGATCGTCTATATCTATGTCCTCTTGTCTTATTGTTCTTCATGGTTTGGTAGCTATTTGATGAAGCGAATACTAATAATAATCAAGTGAAAGAAGAAGCTAATCAAGTTAAGAAAAATTACATCAAAAGCAATTATCAACTAAGAGAAATCATCTAATCTAGCTGTTGAAGGAAGTGTAACCAGGTTCGGTCTTCATAAATGTGATTTTGACATTTGTATTTATTCAAGAAAAGAGAAAATATTTTTATATTATTTGTCAATGAGTTTCTTGCTCATTGAAGTAGGTCAAGCACATGTTTAAGTGCTTCTAGGAAGTCAAAGGTCAATGTATTTATGTAAAACCCTTAGAGGGCATGTTACACTATGTATATAATTGTATTAGAGTCAAAAGGAATACCTCCAAGCAAAGTCAAAGTCATCTCCTTGCAAAGAAAGCCTTCAAGCAACAAAATGGTGAAGAAATAAACAAGTCAGCCTCAAGTCTTCATGTCAGCCTTAAGTCGACTCAAAAGAAGGAGACAGACTCCTATATAAGGAGCCATTAGACCTCCTCAACGTAGAAGATAATCATCTCTGAAATCAGCAAGATAGAGGACGAGTAAAGGGTACCAAAAGGAAAGTCTAAGGGTCTCCAAGTGCAGCGAAGAAGAAGGGAAGAAGAGCAAAGTTCTGGACTGTTTCTAGGGCTAGAAACAGTCACACGTGCTAAGAGAAAGGAGGATTATATGCGGGTATAACAGCAGTAACATAACAGTCAAGTATCCATCTTTGTTTGCACTAGATCTTAGGCCTACAAGGCCTCTCACTCAAGCGAAGAAGTCCCTCTCTCAAGCAAAGACAAAAAGAGCCTAAACTACAAGCTAACCTATCACACATGCAAGAATTTAGGGTTGTTGTACAGTCATATCAGTTTGCATCTATATCACAAGAAGTATTTCGTTGGAGCAAGAAAAGGGTGTCTCCATAAGCAAAGGACATCACCAAGAATTGAAGAAGGAACATCTCATCTAGAAGCTCACATAAGCAAGGTCTATCTCTAGACAAGGAACGAAGAAGAAGGTCAAAGTGTTGGGGAGCAAAGTGTCGGAAGAAGGAAGACTAAGTGCCGGAGAACAAAGTGCAGAAAGGAGGAAGGACTTGACTTGTGCTTGGAGGACATCCTAGTCAAGGGTCTAGGGTTTGGCATTGATCAATAAGAAGCTTCAATAAGAGAAACTTACCAAAGGGTTTTCCTCTCTAAGAGAGAGAGGTTTTGGCCCTGGCAGAGAGCCAACATATGTGTTCTTGTCTTTATGTTTTTGGTAGTAGTTTAATGAAACACACACACTAATGATAAGAAGAAGATCAAGCTAAGATATTCAAGTCAAGAAGAATCCTAATATACATACTAGCCCTTGATTCTTCAACATGGTATCAGAGCTAAGGTGACACATCAAGGAAAGGACATCTCAAGAACACTCATCAAGAAAGGACATCAACAAAAGTTGAAGCATCAAGCCAAGAAGTCTCAATCACTTCAAGGACAAGAAGGTCTACCATCTATCTTTCATCAAGAAAAACTACAAAGCAAGAAGAAGAGCCTTACACAAAGGCACCTACAAGAAGCGCAGATCAAAGAAGGACCTACATCAAGCTACAAGTCATCAAGCAAAGCCCACTTGGAGAAAGCAACTTGAAGAACATCAAGATCTAAGGAAGGCAAGCCATCAAGTCTTCAAGTAGAAAGCGAGTCTACTACATCTCAAAATCTATCAAGTATATATCCCCTTTTGAATATACATCAATGTCTTTTTGCAAGGAAAGCAATAAATTGGTAGGTACCAATAACTTTCTTGCATGGAAGAAGAGGATTGATTTACTTCTCAAGGAGAATGAACTCCTAGAACACATCAAAGGGAATGTTACTATTCCTGCTAAGGAACAAACTCAAGCCTTAGCCAAGTACAATAAGGATGAGACAAGAGCTCAAAGGATTCTAATAGAATCCATCAAAGACTCTCTCATTCCTTATGTCTCCAAACTTGAAACATCAAAAGAAATCTATGATAAACTAGTAGAGCTATTCTCGGTAAGCACAGCTAGAGAAGTGATATCTCTTCAAAATGAGTTATACAAGATGAAGATATCAAAGGAAGGAATAGCTCCCTACTTCATGAAGATCTTTGAGATGAGGGATCAACTCCAAGGTCTAGGGGAAGTCATGACAACCGTAGTACTCAATGCTCTACCTGAGGATTGGGGCAACTTCACATCAAGCATATATGCCAAGAAGGAAGCCACCCCACTATGTGAAATGTGGTCTCTATACAAGATAGAGGAAACAAGACTTAAAGCAAAGGAAGATGTGGAATCAAAGGAGCAAGCATTTGCTACCATGTCCAAGAGAAAGGGAAAATTTGGCAAATTTGGTCCACGAAGAACAAACAACAAAGATATGTCCAAAATCCAATGCTATGGATGCCAAAAATATGACACTACAAAAGGAATTGTCCTAAACTAAAGAAGGACAACAACAATAAAAGAAAGAGGGAAGAAGCTCACATGACTCATGAAGTGAAAGAAGAAGAAAAGAAGCAAAAGAAGGAAGATCCTTCTGATCTCTACTATGACTAAGTCAAACTCTTTACTTAAAGTCTTCTTTCAAAGTTTTGAGTAGGATAGGAGCATGTAGGAATAGAATAAAATTGCATGGCTAGAAACATCTTCTAGAATCTAGAAGCATGATGTACATAGAGTTCTAAATACTCATGTAGAAGGAGCATTTATAATAGAACTAAATGCATGGTTAGAAATATCTTCTAGAATATAGGAGCATCGTAGATATAGCTCAAGATATTCATGTAGAAGGATCATACCTAGAATAGGACCTCATCCACAATGAAAGAAAATTGATCATGATTAAGAGTCTTAGAAGACCACCATCATCAAAAGGAAAGAAACATTTGCAGGGTAAGGGTCTTCAAGATCCTATGATGGAATCTTCAAAAGAAGATTCATAAACAAAAGCAAATGTCTCATTGGGAATCCCATTCATGGGATTCGGGAAAAAGGATGATATGCAGGCAAGCTAAGATGAAGCAAGAAGGGCCACTCCAAGGACAACCAAATGAAGCTAAGATGATCAAAGGAGAATCAAGATGAGGTATGTATGCATCAAAGTTTAGTCATGTTATCATTTGTATATTATTGAGTCATGGGAATAGTTCTATGATATGGTCAAGTAGAAAAGAATCTCTTTCACCAATGACATGCTCAAAGGCATGTACTACAATGCAATGAAGGTCAACAAAAGAAATACTCACATAAGGAGTATAAGATTGCTGACTAAGAAGCAAGTGAAGAAGGAATGTTGACTAGTCCTAGAAGCAAGCAATGAAGAAGTGCTCCCACAAAGAGCATAAGGTGGTTGATCAATCTATCCATGAAGAAGCAAATGAAGAAAGACATCAAGAATGTGATGAACACCATGATCACAAAGAATCTCTCTATCTGACAAAGATACTTTGAAGACATCTCCCAAAAGAAGGCATGTCAACTCTGACAAAGGAAGAAAAAGATCAAAGGACCCTTAACACCTGTGAAGGCCTTGGAGATATGAAAGGTGTAGGTAACTGATTCTACTCTACGAAGATGTCATGATGAAGAAACCATCCAACAAAAGCACCATTTAATGTTGAAGCAATATTAGGATGAAGTCATGAAGGGCTACTAGATCAAAACATGGGAACAAGCAAGTACAAAGAAGCATCCATGTGAAGAGTAGTCTGAAGCATAGACAAGATGACAAGGAATAACCAGATGACAAGAGAACCTGATATATGACAAGAAGGCCACTTTCCACGAAGGAAGCAATGACATGACAAACCAGGAAGGAAAGTGATCGATGGATGGTGCCCTACCAAGAAAAAGTTTGAACAAAGACTTCATGACATCAAAGGAAGGAAGGAGATTAAGCAACTAGAGGACCCACAAAGAAGAAGTTGCTGATGAATGGACAAGTCCCTAGCTAAGAGGGAGTTATAAAAAGTTCCCAATTACAAAGGAACTTGGACAAGTACCTTGTCAGAGGATACTTGGGCATGTCTTCCTCAATTGAGAGGAAGTGATAGACACAACATTCTTGTCTTCACTTGGGAAGAAAGAATGGGAGGATTGGGTAATCATCTGGCATCCGATACTCTTTGAGGATGTGTAGGGCATCCAAGACAAGAGTAGGCAAGAGGACTGATATTCTTTGAGGGTTGGGGACCCAAGATAAGAATAATCCTAGAAGGTCATACTCAGTGAACACCCGGGTGGGTATGTACCTTGAGAGACAATGACTATGGTGACTATAAGTCATTGGTCTCGCCAACATTGTGCTCTGATCTATTGAGAGATAAAGTTCTCAGTCCAGGCCTTGCTATGGAAACAATGTTGGTTATTATGATGCTATAACAGATGGATTGCAAATCCGGTTTCCCTTAGGTGAATTCTTCAAGATTGAAACATAGCCAAACACCTTGTAATGTTGTATGAATACCTCCCTAGTTAAGAGGGAGTGTTGAAGGAAGTGTAACTAGGTTCGGTCTTCATAAATGTAATTTTGACATTTGTATTTATTCAAGAAAAGAGAAATTATTTTTATATTACTTGTCAATGAGTTTCTTGCTCATTGAAGTAGGTCAAGCACATGTTTAAGTGCTTCTAGGAAGTCAAAAGGTCAATGTATTTATGTAAGACCCTTAGAGGGCATGTTACACTATGTATATAATTGTATTAGAGTCAAAAGGAATACCTCCAAGCAAAGTCAAAGTCATCTCCTTGCAACAAAAGCCTTCAAGCAGCAAAATGGTGAAGAAATAAACAAGTCGGCCTCAAGTCTTCATGTCAGCCTCAAGTCGGCTCAAAAGAAGGAGACAGACTCCTATATAAGGAGCCATTAGACCTCCTCAACGTAGAAGATAATCATCTCTGAAATCAGCAAGATAGAGGACGAGTAAAAGGGTACCAAAAGGAAAGTCTAAGGGTCTCCAAGTGCAGCAAAGAAGAAGGGAAGAAGAGCGAAGTTTTGGACTGTTTCTAGGGCTAGAAACAGTCACACGTGCGAAGAAAAAGGAGGATTGTATGCGGGTATAACAGCAGTAACATAACAGTCAAGTATCCATCTTTGTTTGGGCTAGATCTTAGGCCTACAAGGCCTCTCACTCAAGCGAAGAAGTCCCTCTCTCAAGCGAAGATAAAAAGAGCCTAAACTACAAGCTAACCTATCACACGTGCGAGAATTTAGGGCTGTTGTACAGTCATATCAGTTTGCATATATATCTCAAGAAGTATTTCGTTGGAGCAAGAAAAGGGTGTCTCCATAAGCAAAGGACATCACCAAGAATTGAAGAAGGAACATCTCATCTAGAAGCTCACATAAGCAAGGTCTATCTCTAGACAAGGAACGAAGAAGAAGGTCAAAGTGCTGGGGAGCAAAGTGCTGGAAGAAGGAAGACTAAGTGCCAGAGAACAAAGTGCAGAAAGGAGGAAGGACTTGACTTGTGCTTGGAGGACATCCTAGTCAAGGGTCTAGGGTTTGGCATTGATCAATAAGAAGCTTCAATAAGAGAAACTTACCAAAGGGTTTTCCTCTCTAAGAGAGAGAGGTTTTGGCCTTGGCAGAGAGCCAACATCTGTGTTCTTGTCTTTATGTTTTTGGTAGCAGTTTGATGAAACACGCACACTAATAATAAGAAGAAGATCAAGCTAAGATAATTGTAAAAGTTCTTCACAAATTGTTATCAAGTCAAGAAGAATCCTAATATACATACTAGCCCTTGATTCTTCAACACTAGCTGCCCCTAGATTTCTCAACAAGTTGCACTTTTGGTTGGTTGTGGCACATGTTATCTCATTATGATGTGGTTTGGTATATATGCTTATGTTGGATGTGAACGATGGCCTAATCCCCCGATGAAGTTAGATGCTGGTGCAAGGAGGTAGATTTTTTATGATGTTGTTGATATTTCCTAATGACTTGGTGTGTTGATGCGTGATATTGGTATTGTAAGTTTTAAACCTTTTACTATAAATCAATAGACACACAAATTCTTAATAAACAGGAAAGAAAACAAGATACACAAAGATTTACCCTAGAAATCCTTAACTGAGAAAACCAATCAAATGTTTATAACCGCACATCTAACTTTCATCATTTACAATACAATATATAGGATCCCACAGCATCCAAAACTCTTATCCATTGACTAGAATTACATCACAATGGGCCTGCATGGGGCCAATCATGCAAAGAATATAACATATTTCCCAACAAGTGTCACTATGAAGGGGTGCTCTACATTGTCCTCATGTATTGGATGGGTGATGAGGAACACAATAATTGGATAGGTTAGCACCTTTGTTATGTCCCTTTCTCTTATGATGTGGCTATGATGGAATTATTCATGTTGCCTTTATGGGATTTTCCTAGGTGATATAACTTAATGATGTAACATTTGCTAGACATCACCTAGGAAGAAATGTGTTTGATGATGTTAGTACCCTCATTGATATAATATTTCCGATGTTTGATGGCGATCTGACCTTTTTCATAAGGTTGGACAATGATGTATAATGTAATAATCCCTTGGTGTTTATGCACCTTAGGTTGGGATTTATGTTTTTTTGTTATCATGGTGGGGTTTTGCTAGGGAGAACATCTTTAATTTACATCACATAACACTTTATTAGAATGCACCCTTCATTGGCATGCATTTTCATGTCGGTTTATCAATCAATGACTATTTCGAGGGGGGGTATGGTTTTAGTTCAGCATTGACCTTTGTGGACACATGTTGAAGCCACATTAACTATTGAATAGTTAAATTAATACAATTCATCCATATTATGATTAATAGCTTGGGTGCCCTACTTCATTGGCTTCCTTTTCACACTTGAAGGGGTTAGTTGAAAGTAGGTTGAAGCTTTCTAGTGGTGCACCCCCCTTCTTGGGAACAGTTTCCAAGGCATGCAATATTTTATTTGTTCCGTTGAGAGGTTGGCACACTTCTCTAGGATGCACTCTCTTGAGTTGGTTGGACATCTTTATGACATGTCATATAGAGGAGTATTCTATATATGAGTTTTAACCCTCTTGCACATTCTCCTAGGGCACACTTCAGTGGAGGGCATTTTATTATTTGTGGCTGGTTGAGGTGGTTGCATGGCACACTTTTTTACGGTTCACCTCTCCTAGCTGTGCTCCCTCATCTTTATTGCATTAATATTTCAGCTACACTTGGCATCTGTTGACCTTCACAAAGAGCACTCTCACCTCTTTGACTTGGCACATATGTTATTTTATTTGAGGTCATTATGGTAGGCATTTATTAGGAAGTGTGTGGCATACTTGGAGGACCACACATGTCGCATTTGCATGCCATACTACTTGATCTTCTTTCTATTCTTGCAGATTCTTCTTGGAGGGGAAGGTTTCTTCCCTTGTATTTTTGAAGTTAGTCTTGGAAGGTGCACTTGTGGAGGCTTCTACATTTTGTTTCAGGGTTTGATCACATCATTTTTTTGTGGAATGCTCCAACTACTTGGCATTTTGCACATTCATCCATGGAGTTGGTTACCTTGGGATTCACATCTGGATTGGTTCATAGATTGTGTGTACCTCTTGCTATTATTTGGAGGTTGTTGTGGAGCATTCTTCTAGGAGTATTATGATATTGTTTATTCTCACACATCTTAGAGGGTGCACAAGGTGAGTTCACCTAGGTGGACCTTGAGCATATCCTCCTATGGGGAGAATTACTTTATTATATTTCGCATGCATGCATTCTTGGAGGACAAATCTCATGTGGACCTTCTGCATGTTGACCTAGTTCTCATGCCTATTTTTAGCTGCATGTCCTCTCTTGGAGACTTCTGACATAACTTACTACAATTTTCAGATGAGGGTGAATTGTCCTTGAGATACTTTTGTCCATGTGATGTGACATAGTCAACCATGAATTGAGGAGAGATTTAACTTCTACAATATTTTACCATTCATTAGAATTGTTATGGAGTTAGAAGGAAAATGATTTTTTTATTGTATGAGAGACGATACTCATTCTATAAAGAGGAGCTCTCTCTCCATTGTAATGGTTGTTGGGGATTTGAGGATACATCATTTTGGTAAGTTTAATGTAGGATTGGAGGTATCATTCTATCATATGTGAGTTTTAATTTTTTTTTGTGTTTTTTTTGCATGGTTTTAATGTTGGTGGGTAATTGAAGGAACCTCTTGCAAAGAATGTTTTGTGAAGGCTTTCTAATGAAATATTTTCCATTTGGATACGAGTAATGTAAGGAGGTTCTCCTTCTTATTTCCCCTGTTTTATATCTGTGTATATTAATCCTTCACCTATCAAACAGTTGGTTGTTGTAGTTAATATATCATTGTTCAAGAACGGCACCAATAGGGCTCTCCAAGAGTTATTATGTAGTTATTTCCAGCACTGTTAATGATGATTGCGGCATGCTATTTGCAACCCTTTCCTCCTTAATTATTCACAAAACAGCCCTCATTGAAGTGATATTCCATGACTCCATTTTGCCCAAGATTTGGTGGACAGTAGTCTTGGGGTTTCCATCACCCGTATTGTTCCCAAACCATTATATTTTCACCATTGCTACAACTACTTGTTTTGTTAAGGCTTACTCTTCAAACATCACCTAGAATCAATGTCACAAGGTTTACCAAACTTCAACCTTGAGGTTCGAAATTTGGCAAACCTAGGAAAAATTAGAGGTTCATTCAGGTTCATCAAACTACATGGGTGTTGACTGAGTCCTTGTTTCTTTTCCCTATCCCTTATAAACCTCGTGTCACAACTCAAACTCATAATCTATCTTTATAGTTTCCAATGCCATGTCCATCATACAACTTTTCATATTTATTGATATTGATTTCTTACTAATTTAGTATTTTATGTTACATTTCATTTTAAAAGTTTATATATATATATACAGAGAGAGAGAGACCTAATGGTGAAACTCATCCAAACCTCCTCAGAAAATTTAAATTCAAACCAAACCTAATTGTTGCCAAAATCCAAACTGTGTGACTTAGCCTAGAGCCTCCACTACATGGCCTTAGCAATCCTACTTAGGGATACTGCCCTTGTGCTGGAGAAAAGCCAACATAAAGAGCGAGGAAGAGCTATTGAGGTGACAATGGGTAGACTTCTTGTGCTACACAGAACTAGTGCTTGGTGCTTGGAATTTTACGCCTTGTGGGTGCTATATTTTGTTGTAACAGATAGAATGTGTCATGCTGGGGCTGCAATCTCGAAATCTGGAGCTCTCATAGTATTTAAGGTCAAAGAAAACAAATTCCTCATAGAAAGGGGATTTGGCAATTTTAATAAACATTTTGAAGGGATAGGGAAAAGAAGAAAGTAGCCACTGCAAGCTGGAATCCATCGTTTTTCGGTGTAAATACCTTACAAGCCTCTTCAAGAAAATTAATTTCTGTCATCTGAGGTCAGCAAATGCAGTGGCAGATCGGCAGGCGAATAAAGCTACTGAGTTACAATGCAAAAATACACTCAGCTTACAAAGGAGGTTGTCGGGGAGGATGGAGGATGGATTAGGAAACATCAGGGTGTAATCAGAAGATCTAACCTGTCAGTGGTGCTAAATTTCCTAAACTATGGTGAGCAGACATTGCACTGAAAGAATCCCTAAACTACAACATAGATGAAACTTGAGAACCACTCATCACATAAGTTTAGAGACATACTATGTTCCTTCGGAGCTGGGTGAAACAGGGGTTTACAGTTCACGGAATTTTCAGATCTAGGGTTTGAAACTGGAAAGGAATAGGGTCAGAGTGGCAGAACTTTACAAGAGGGGACAGATCCTGACCCGACAGATGGTAAACGAGGGGTCCATAGGGACCCCTACTTACAAACAGATAATCATGCACAAACAAACAGCACAAGAAGGTGTGCAGATTGCAGGGTATGAAAGGTCACAGAAAGAGGATGGGACCAGCAAGGGAAGGAGAAGATATGAGGGCAAGGAGGAACACAGCACTCAAAAACTGAAAGGAAAGGAGAGCGACGGTAGAACAGACAGTAGAAGCAAGGAGAAGGCAGCGCAGGCACATCCCGCACATGAGAACAAACAAGAGAAGGAGCAAGAAGACGGTGAAGAGGGAGCTCCGGAAAAAGAGAGCGAGGAGAAGGGGAACAAACCAGAAAACCTCAATGGCAAAACGACTCAAGGCCCATGCAAGCCTAAAACAGCAGAAGCCCTAAGGGTGGTGATAACGGACCCAGAAATTCAAGCCTACAGAGAACACATGACTGAACATGCAGTGATTTGCAAGTTCATGGGACTCTGGCCAATGGAAAGGGCGCTGTGTCAATGGATAAAGCAACAATGGAAACCCAAAGGTGATGTTAGACTGCACTTAGGAGCCAAAGGTTTTTTCACTGTTGTTTTTTCGAATCTAGAGGATAAGGATAGAATATTTGATGGTGGACCTTACTTCTTCGCTTCAGCGGGCCTCTATATGAGGCCTTGGAAACCCAACTTCGTGCCAGAAAAAGAAACCTTCAAGCAGGTGCCAGTCTGGATTCGCCTCTTCTCACTACCAATAGACTATTGGGGACATTCAGCTCTAAAACAGATAGGTGACCATTTAGGGACTTTTATCAAAGCTTCAGAAGCCACTCTGCAGAGAAGATATACTTCCTGTGCTCGAATCTGTGTGGAGTTGGATGTGTCGGGGGCATTGCATGAAGGACTGTGGTTGGAATATAGGGATGAGGACTATTTCCAAGCCATTGACTATGAGCAAATTCCATTTCGCTGCAGGAAGTGTCATGAGCATGGACATTTAATCAGAGAATGTCCATTAAATAGAACAGCAGAAGAACTCAAGGGAGATCAGGCAGAAAAGAACAGGGATACCTTCATTCGGCCAAGAGCAAGACAGAGAGCAAACAGGAAACGCCCAATCAGAACAAGTGCAACACAAGGTAATACTAGTAATGCTTTTGAAGTATTGGAGACTGAGACCGAATCAGAGGACCATAATAAGGAACAAAATACCGCTGAAGCAAACAAAACTACAACAGAGTATGCAACCAAAGCAATGGAGGAAAATATTCAAAACATTACAGATCAGACTCAGGAAGTAACAGAAGGGGCAGATGAAGATTCAGAAATGCTCATAAGTGACATCGGAAGTGAGGAAATGGAGCTCAATGAGGTATTAGAGCAGGAAGGAGTTAACCTACCAGACATGGTGGAAAACTGGAAAAAGAAGGGGATGGAAAACATATCGGAAGAGGAAGTTAGGAGAATTAATGAGATATTTATAGCAAGACAGAAAGCAGAGATTGATATGCAAAACAAGAATCTGGGCGTAGCAAAAGGAATGGGACTCCGAACAAAAAGCCTACTTCAAACATCCACCAGCTCCAAACAAAGGAAGAAGAGAGGGCGCAGATCCAATAATGAGGCACTGCAGGAACTGGGACAAATGCTTTTAAACTCTGGTAAGATGAAAGCTCTAGAAGCTTTTTCTCTTAACTACTAATTTTTTGTTTTAAAATGAAAATCATCTCTTGGAATGCTAGAGGGCTCAATAGCCAAATAAAACAGAGACTCTTAAAGAGGAAGGTCCAAAAGGAAAAACCTGACATTATATTTGTGCAAGAAACCAAATGCGCAAGTAATACTATTTATAATGCAAGCAAAAAGCTAGGTAGACAAATGGAATACCTGGAAACCGCTAGTCATGGATGGGAGGGAGGTTTAGTTACCCTGTGGAATCTGCATGTAATCAAAATCCTCTCCTCTGAAGCTACCAGATCTTTTATAGCCATAGAAGTTCAAGTGATAGGCAATTCAGAGACCTATTTGTGCACCAATGTTTACGGGCCTCAGAAGTTAGAAGAGAAATACATTTTTCTTAGAACTTTATTGAATCTGAAGCTCAGATATCCCAATGCGAAGGCAATCATAGGAGGGGATTTCAATATGATAACTACACTATTGGAGAAAAAAGGAGGGACCAGGAAACTCAACAAAGATTCTGAAGCATTCTTAGATTTCATCAACACAGCTAAATTAGTGGATGTCTACCCTGTTAGCGCTTGAAATTTCACCTAGGCTGAGATAGACAAATCTCAAGGCTACATCAAACCATTACACCTCGTAGCTAGCCCTACGAGGAAGGAGAAGGCTCTCATCAGTGTCAGTTTTGCATCCCGTTAGGCATGCCATAAAACTGATGGAGGAGCTGGTCCTTGTCCCCTTCTTGGCTTTGCTGGATCAGGTCATGTCAGGTATTAAGCTTGTGTCATACTTGTTTTGTTTTGTCTTGAAGTCCCAAGTCTTAGGTCTAGGGTTTTGGTCAAAAATCACTGCAAGGTCACGAGTCAAAGGTCCATGAGTGCCCAGCAAGCCAGAAGGAGGTATGTACATATGTTCCATTGATATTTTTCATCAGGTACGGATCATTTATACCTTGGATTTAAAAACCCTGTTTTTAAACCCAAGGTCATGTAATATTTGTAAAAAATAAGGAAAATTTCAAAAGTCTTCAAAATGTCGGCAATAGCCCTGGTCTCCTCGCCAGACTCCATCAGATGGTCAACCTGCAAAAAGAATGAAGTTAAAGCGCCTCAAAAGCTAAATTCAGGACAAAGCAACTAAAAAAGCAGTGTTAAAAGTGAATGCCAAAATACAACATTAGAGAGTGGGTTTTGTGATTTAATTTTTTCAAATTCAACCTACAAGAGCTAAATTTCCCTCTAAACATTTCATTATGCCTCTATGAGCTAACAAAAAGGAGCAAGAGGGCGAAAATAGTGAAGGAGGTCGAATTGCAGTGAAATTGGAGAGTTTCTCTGGTGCGCGACCACTCGGGCAGGGTGCGCGACCACCTGGGCGGTGCGCGACCACTCGAGCCCTCCTCCGCAGTGCAAATTTTACACTGGCGCGACCACTCAGGGAAATTTTGTCAGTTTGACCATTTCGGCCTGCAAAACTCAGTTTTTACTATGGTTGACTCTTAATGCTTGTAAATGATGGATTTTTGGATAATTTTCATGACACATGGATACATTTACTCTCCTTTAACCCTTCTAGAAGTTTCCTTGATGTAAATAGTGAATATTAAATGCATGGATGGGTTACCTAAGTTTTAGAGGCAAGTTGTTTTGACTGCCTATTATCTAGTGCTTAGTTTAGAATTAGTTCAAACTGCTCCTAGGAAGCTGAGCTCGACCCCTAGAGGTGGGGAAAGGAGTTAGATGATCTATATTATGCCTTCTCTTACTCATTTTCATGGTTGGACTCTTGAGGGAGAAGCTCTATTGTATATTTTACTTGTATCTCTGCAATTTGAGGAAAAGGAAGGCCAGGGTTTTGCAGACATCATTGTGGATTCTTGTGGATTATTGTGTTGATGGTGTGTTTCCTACTTGTCATTGTAAGTGTGTTTATGTGTTCCATCTCTTATTCTATTGCTGCTAATTAAACAAAAGAAGTGATAAAGTTTGAATTCATGCATGCCATGCTCAGCTTTCAATTTTGTTTAATATTTATGTTTTCCACTGTCTAAAGAGGATTCAAAGTCATTGTTTGCCCTCCTTAGCTCCTCACCAGTCTTGCCATCCCATTTAAAAATCTAGATTTGATGCTAAATTCCTTGCCTACCTTGCCTCAGTTGTCAACCTGTGTTGTTCATTATATTTCTCTGTTTGAAGCTGTGATTTTGCTCATGCAGCCCAGAAAAACCCCGCTATTTAATTAAAAACCCCAAAACAACCTTTTGAACCAGTTTACTAGCCTAATATTAGTGATACCCGTTTGGTCATCTCATCAATTGAAAGATCTACCGAGTTTGACCGGAGAGAGCCTTCTCATACCCCGTAGGGCTAGCTACGAGGTGAAATGGTTTGATGTTGCCTTGAAGGTTTACCTTCCTCAGCCTAGGGTGAAATCTCAAGCGCTAACATACCCCAAGAGTGGGGCTTTCACTTGGAATAACAGAAGGGGAGGTGAAAGACAAATCGCCTCTCGTCTTGACAGATTTCTAATATCTGAAAGTATTCTGTTGGAGGGAGTGATAGTAGAATCAGACATTCTACCTAGTGGAGGGTCAGACCATTGGCCCATTTCTCTGATTGCTGCTATCCAGGGCACTCCTAGAAATAAGCCATTTCGATTTGAGAAATTTTGGCTTAACCATCCGGACTTTATTCAACTTGTTGAGAAGTGGTGGCATGAACCGATGGACATTAGAGGTACCAAAATGTACAAATTACAAGGTAAATTGAGATACATCAAAAATAAAATCAAAACATGGAATATAACAGTTTTTGGGAACATATTCAAAGAAAAAGCCAAGATAGAGGAGCAGCTAGAGCAGATTCACAAAGGCTGGATAACTGGAGATAGCAACTTAGAAACTGCAAACAAAGAAAAAAATTTGATGCAACAATGGCAGCTTCGTTGCCAACAAGAAGAGACCCTTTGGAAACAAAAGTCTCGGATTCAGTGGCTCAAGGAAGGGGAACAGAATACTAAATTCTTTCACAGATCAGCACTGGACTATAGAGGCGCCAATAAAATCCTCAGTCTCAAAAGCGAACAGGGAGACATTCTCCAGAATCATCAAGGAATTTCAACCCTGCTCACTACGCATTTTAGCAGCATAGCTCAGGAGCCAGAGGTAGATAGAACAGAAGCAATTGCTGAACTCATCAAATCCATTCCCAAAACAATCACTAATGAGCAAAACCTTGCATTAACTAGAGAAATCTCTTTGGAAGAGGTGGAAGAAGCGGTGAAGAATATGCCAAATGACAAAGCGCCTGGGCCTGACGGCTTTACCATCAACTTTTACAAGGCTTGCTGGGAAATTGTTAAAACTGAGGTCTGGGAAGTGGTGGAGGACTCTCGGCGTTCTGCCTCAATTCTCAAATCTCTAAATTCAACTTTCCTGGCCCTGATTCCAAAAGAAGAAGAGGCCAACACCCCAGCAAAATTTCGGCCTATTGCTTTGTGCAATGTCATTTATAAGATTATCTCTAAAGTCATTGCCAACAGATTGAAACCTATTCTCCCAGGCCTCATCTCAGAAGAACAATCGGGATATGTTGAGGGAAGACAGATTCTGGACAATATTTTACTAGCTCAGGAAATGATTCACACACTTCACTCCAGAAAAATCGCAGGCATGATGATGCAACTTGACTTATCAAAGGCTTATGATAAAGTCAACTGGAATTACCTAGAAGCAATCTTAAAAGCTTTCGGTTTTGCCAATCAATGGATAAAGTGGATTTTAGCTCTGATCAAATCTACTAAATTTTCTATACTGGTAAATGGTGCCCCTGCCGACCAATTCTCCCCCTCACGAGGACTCAGACAAGGAGACCCATTATCACCTTTCCTTTTTGTTATCCTGATGGAAGGTTTAAGCAGACTCATTCGTAGCGCCAAAGAGGAAGGAAGGATCAGAGGATTGCAGCCCTTGCCTTCCATTCCAGCGACCACTCACCAACAATTTGTTGATGATACAATGTTACATGGTTCTCCTACAGTCAAAGAAGCCCTGGGCTATAAAAGGATCCTCAATCTTTTCAGCGAAGCCTCAGGTATGGAAATTAATCTATCTAAATCAACCATCTTCTTTTTCAATACGCATTTAGCTGTGCAAAAAAATCTCTCTATCATTCTAGGCTTCCGAAGAGGCAGTCTGCCCTCGAGGTACCTAGGAGCACCTCTAACGGATAAACCTTGGCAAAAAATTCATTGGGAGAAGATCCTAGCCAATCTGGAGAAAAGATGTCATCACTGGACCCATAGGGCCCTCAATTTTGCAGGGAGGCTAGTTTTAACCAAAGTTGTACTGCAAGCTATTCCTCAATATATGCTCTCCATAATCCCTGCTCCCAAAGGAGTCCTGCAGCAAATGAGGGTGATTCAGAGAACTTTCTTATGGATAGGAAATGCAGAGAAGAAAAAGTGGGCACTAGTGGCATGGAATAAATTGTGCAAACCCAAACAATTGGGAGGGTTAAACCTGCTAGACCCCTTCACCATCAATAGGGCCTGTGGGGCCAAGCTTTGGTGGAAATGGCTGAAGGAACCCAATCTTCCTTGGGCTAGACATTGGAAGGAGAAATACGCTCCAATGCACAGCACTCAGAACTTGATCAGAATGCAAGAGAATCCAGAGGGCTCACCAATCTAGAACCTAGCAAGGAGAAATCGAGGAATTATACAGGAGAATAGCTTCTGGGAAATTCGCAATGGGAAAACGGCCTTTTTCTGGGAGGATGCCTGGCAACAACTCCCTAAGTTAGAGAGGCCAGAGTTTGCAGATCTGCAAAGAAATTACCAAGGGCTTGGGAGAACAACGGTAAATCACTATTGGACTCCTAATAACAGGGACCCGGAATGGAGAAATTGGGCAATCAATGAAACAAAGAACATAACTGAAGCAAACAACGGTGTCAGGGATCTGCAAACTCTATTAAACAAAAGAAGAATTAGGAAGGCGGATGACAGCGACCAACTAAGATGGGGAAAGCAAGGAGGGGGCAATTTCACGCTCAAAGAAGCCAGAAATTGTATCGAAGATTCAGAGCAAGTTGAAAAGGTACAATGGAGCAGCAAGGTCTGGGATTCTCAGTTCTGGCCAAAAATTAAAATCTTCCTCTGGCTCCTAATGCACAGGAAAACTCTAACTTGGGAGAATCTCCGCAAGAAAGGGTTTTGTGGCCCTTCTAGGTGTCCCATGTGCAACAAGGAAGAAGAAACTATGAACCATCTCTTCAACACATGCGATTCGGCAAACCTAATGTGGAATTGGGCGGAAAATACTTTGCAGCAAACGGACAGAACCAGAGATTCCATTCAAGAGACCATCGAGAATTGGCGAGGCAATTTCTCCAGTAATCAAAGGGTCAATATCATTTGGAAAATAATGCCAGGGTTTATTACATGGACAATCTGGAAAAGAACGGAACAGGAGAGTATTCTTAAAGGAAACCACGGATATAAATCACTCAATAGAAATTATCACACAAAATATAAGACAATTGGTTCTTATCAAAAGCAAAGTAGATCAAGATAGTAAAGCTTAAAATCGGAACTTACAAAGTTTGAAAGCCTTTAACCTGGATAATGGAACTTGCGTGGCTACAGTTAATCGCCAACAGGAGATAAGCACCACTTTAAGCATCTGGAAGCGACCACCTTCAAGCTTCCTCAAGCTTAATTTCGATGGTGCATCGAGAGGCAATTCAGGAATGGCTGGCATCGGTGGCATTATAAGGAATAGCGAAGGAGAAATTCAACACATCTACAGCAGAGCCTTAGGGGAAGGAACGAACAATGAGATGGAGTTCGCAGCGATGGAACAGGGTCTCAGAATTCTTATAAATTTACAGGCAGGCGCAGCAGTAGTTGAGGGGGATTCCCAGCTCGCAATAACAGCAGCCAGAAGGATGTATGCGGGAGCTAAAGCTAGCAAGGTTACACAACACTGGTGACTGGCTAAAGTAACAGAAAGTATAGCTGAACATTTGGGGTGGCTGAAAGGTTTAATCTTTCAGGCTGTTCGTCGTAAAGCCAATGCAGCTGCGGACCATCTGGCGAATTATGGTATAGAGAACCCCACTAGCATATTGGACAGTTGTTGGCAGGACGTCATCTGCCCGGAATTAAGAAATAAGTGTACCCTGCTCTCGAGGCAGGATTTGGTGAATGAAAGGTAAGGACGAAGAGTCGGCGCTCTATGTAGGTTTAACGAAATGATGAGGATCATGCGTACTGTGGGAAGAATTAAAGGTTGGCAGAAGAGCGAAGGACAGGCAGAACAGGAGCATTCAATGCTCGAGCAGGAGGGAGTCATTCCCATCAGATATATGATCAAAAACAATCAGCGCCGCCGATGCCCATATAGAAGATGGGACACTTGGCATGCTTCGGAGGAGGGCAAGAGAGGTGACCGTAAGAGCAGGAAATCGGGTCATTACCGAAAATATAAACCACCAAGCAAGAATAATTATGATAAGACCTGCGGGCAACAGGGGATAGGTTGGAATGCACCCAGTAATTCTCCCAATCTCATCTATTTATTCTCAGCCCCTGGCAACGGCAGAGCCACTGTTTCTTCGAGTTGTAGGCTGAAAATCTTTTCCCTAATCCTTAGAACGTTGTGTTGTCGGTCGGGTGTGGTTAAGATAATGGCGGGTGAGGGGAGCCGAAACGCATCAGCCAACCGAGATCTGAAACGAGCTCGGGAAGCCTATGAAACACGAACCTCGCAAAAAGAAAAACGAAGAATTGAGGAGCTGGAGGCCATTGTTACTCAGGAGGAGGAAAATTTGGAAGCACAGGAGTTGGAGAAGGAAATGGATTGGGTTCAGGACCCTGGTACAATAACAACGCGTGCAACTCAGTATGTGCGTACGCAGGCAGAGATGTGGAGGATGAAAACAATGTTGGCTAAGGCCATTAGTATGCAGGGGGACTACACCAACCAAGTTCGTCAAGCTCAACAGGCAATTGCAGTCACGTCAGAGGAGCATATGGCGATTCTGGAGAGTTTGGAGTTCAAGATCAGCGGACTGGCACAACAATTTGACAGTATTACAAAGAAACTCACAGTCCTAATCAGTCTCTTGCGTCATACTATAAATCAAGATGCCAGGAATGTTGGGGAAAAGATGGAGGGGCACACAGGCGATAATCAGAGCACACTTCCAACGCCATCTCAGGCAGGCAAAGCTAAGGCATCGACTGGTCCGGATACCTCCAAGACTTATATTTTTCTTGAAATGTAATGAGTCCCTACTGTCTGTTCTTGCTGAATTCCTGAGGGATGGGTCAGTTTTTGGGTCTGTCAACCTTGGTTTTTCTTTGTTTTGTCAAATTTTGCTCTGGGTTCAACTATAGATGTCCTCGGCTCTAT
Source organism: Pinus tabuliformis (assembly GCA_031772625.1). Taxonomy (NCBI): domain Eukaryota; kingdom Viridiplantae; phylum Streptophyta; class Pinopsida; order Pinales; family Pinaceae; genus Pinus; species Pinus tabuliformis. The sequence goes on from CM062808.1 coordinate 329,721,084, forward strand.
GTGAATCGTTGTTTGGTTACTGCTGATTTTGTCAACCCCAACTTTCTCTGCCGCCCTGCGTGGTGTGCCCCGGGGTCTTGTGGATGCTCTTTTTGGTCATGACAAGGTGCTTGCTTAGTAGGATGGCAATCCTCTGTCTGCTCGAGCAGACCTTTTGTAAAATATGTATTCTGATTCTAATATAATTTGCTGATTTACTCAAAAAAAGAAACTTGAGAACCACTCAAAACTGTTGTTTTAATAATGCTAACGGCTACAAAACACATACTACATAAAACTTATAAAGAAATTCATGGGTTTGTCCCAAATCACACATCACTATTATTAAGCAAAAAAAAAACAAAATTACTTTGTACTTGCTAAATCACTGTTAAAACTGTTGTTTTAATAATGCTAACGGCTACGAAACACATATTACATAAAACTTATAAGGAAATTCACGGGGCTGTCCTAAATCGCATCACTATTATTAAGCAAAAAAACAAAATTACTTTGTACTTTCTAAATCACTGTTAAAAGTAAAAAGACAGAAACTCAGTAGATGGACTTTCAAAACCTGTCGCTGTTTGCTCTATGACAAGAAAATAACAGTTAACTAATTCACTGTTTGCCGTTCAAAAACGGAACAAATAAACCTATACCACTGCCAAACTCTTTTATAAACTAGAAAGAAGAGTATGTACAGAAAATCTGGACACATGCACAACATCACCTCCACTGGAGATGATCTCAGGCATGAAAGCATGCACCATCCATACTAGATTGGATGTGCCTAACTAAACTTAGACTTGAGCTAAAAATTAAATTACCAGTTATTAAAACTGAAGCGAACAGATGCAATTTGTAAGGACTGAAGTTAAGATTGAACTAGATGGACAATTTTTTTTTTTGTAAAATTCTATTTGGTTAATTCTATCAAATTAAATGCAATTGCGCACCTGATTCTCCCATCTGGTGTCGATCCATGTTGCCCCGAGTTTACCAAACCAACCGATTCCTCCCTGCCTATCTGGGATCAACCTCTGCGGTTCCCAGATCCAGTGGACTTCAAAATGGAAGTCCACTGGCCCCCGTGCCCAAAACTCCAAGAACAGCTCAGAATTCCCAACTTTCAGTTCAAAATCGAGCCCCCGGCTCAACCCTCAAACCAATTGATTTTCTATCACCATTCTCTATATTTTCTCCTCTCTGCACCATATTCCAAAGGTGAAAGCAATCCTCTGTTTTCCCAAAAACTAATCTTTCCTCCCCCTACTCCTTTCCATTTTTTTTATATAGGGAAGGTTTCTTCCCTCCAAAGAAACCCCACCTTCCTTTCCTCCAATCAATCCTAAGATTTAATCTTATCCTTTAAGATATTTTTACTTGAGTTGGTCATTATACATTAAATGAGATTTTAACTTTATCATCTCAACCGACTTCGAGAAGAGTATTTTCTTTTAAGTACCTTATCATGAATTGTCCAAAGATTTATGAAGTAAAATAAACCTTGTCCTTTGTAATAATAATTATTTATTATTTAAATAAAATAAATTAATATATTTTATTGTACTACTTAATAAATTAAATAAGGTATTAATTAATACTTTTAAAAACTAATTCATTTTCTTACATAGACATTTATATAATTAAATTAGTATGTATACTAGTGCAATGACTGCGATGCATGTGTATGTAGCTATCATACACATGTCTCGTAAGCATGCTAATAATCAGTAACTCAAGTTGGGTCACTACACAATTGCATGTGTTCGTTTTACTTAACTGAAATTTAACATGCAAACTGCTAAGAATAGATTGTTGATTAGAGAACAGCAATCTGTTCTTATAAGACTGATCACTGGCTCATAGTTAATGCACCAAACTACTGATGAAAAATAGCACCCTCACTGTCCTATTGAAGCACCCAAATATGTTCACTAGTGTGACAAGACCTGCAGAAGGCAATCCAAGGTATGATCTAATAAGTGGATTTGAGGAGAATGGACAATGTCAGCCATAAGAAGCAGGTTTAAAGAGAGACCAAGAAGGTCCAGTGGCTGATAAAGCTATTGAGTCAGAAAGCCAAAATTAACTCAGCTTAAGGAGGTTCTTGTGAAGGATGGAGGATGAATTTGAAAACCTCTAGAATAAACCTGTCAGAGGATTTGGGGAGATCAAACAATGTTGAGCATGAGAAACAGGTATAAAGAGAGAGCAAGAATCAGGGCAAAGTATTAGTGGAGAGGAGGATCCAGTTTCCATTCTCAGAATGATTTCACTTCCAATTACAATTCAGTTAAAACCAGCCTAGATCCATCTTAATTCTGGATCTATCAAGCGCCAGAGAAAGGTTTGCATCTCGAGAGATTTCATACCTCTCAGTACTTGATAGATACAGAGTTAAGATGGATCTAGCCTTCTTCTTTTTCTAACAGTGGGAAAACCTATCATAACTCAGTTGTTAAACCAGCAGTGAGGGCAGCCATCTCTGGCTGCTATCCGCGAATGCAGGCTGACTGATCACCGTTATTTAAGGAAAACCATGCCGCCTAGAATAACCTGTTGGTGGTCCATAAGGGGGTAGGCTTTCACTCCTGCCAGATGCCTTTGGGTCTTGAGCCGTTAACTTGTTTCCTTATGTCCAAGGAAGATGAGCTCTTAGCCTTATTTAATTATTAATAATTAATTAAATTTTTTTAATGTAATTTCACTGAGCCAAAATGTTTACATAACATAATTATTAATAGGACTGTGAAAATTCCTAATCTTCAAGGAACCCCTACTGCAGCAAATCTGAATCTACTTCACCTACTTGAATTTAATATACATTATCAAGTTGTTCTCTGAACTGAAGCAAATTACTTCTGCAGCCTACACTTCTTTAATATTTGAATACATGAAACAAAAAACTGAGCAAAGAATAAGATACATAGGACACAATTATGTTCGGACAAAATAGTCCCCGGAAAAACCCAATGCAAGAAAACCAGTGCAGCAGCTCTGAGGGTTTTCTATTATGCAATAGAAAATTCTGAATACAAATCTAGGATGCTCAACTAGCAATCCTTTACAGAAAAATACTAGACAAAAGACTAGTGAAATAATCTCACTCTATCACTGGAGAATCAGTGATTGATCCTTCAGCTTTGGAAGCTCAGCGTCACCTTCTGATGGCCTCTGCATCAAAATGCATCACCCTGGGCAGCGTCTGCATCATCCCTCCTAGGTATTACGCTAACTCTCTGCTTCGAATCCTCTACTGGCTGAGAAATCGACTTTTTTGCCTCCAGCCTCACACCCTGGCTTCCGACAACTGAACTGCGAATTCCCTCAACAAAAACTCGACTTCCCTTCACTAACTGCGCTGCCTCTGTGTCAGCACTGCGTAGGTCAGCGTCAACCCTCCTCTGGACATCTTTATGTCCTCTCTCTGCCTTGTATTCTCCGAAAATTCCTTCTCCCGGATTCTCACTGCCCCTCTGCTGAAAGATCTCCCCAATCGATTTTCCTCCTGAGAACTTCTCACCTCAGAAAATCGATTTCCTCAATCTCTCCGTGTTTCTAAATGAACCCCGAATCTCCTTCTTATACTTTTCTCGTTGAGACTTCAACGGTCAAGATTATGTCTCTACTCAACGGCTAAGATTAAAACATGACTTGATCCACCTTCTAGATCATTCTTACCCATATTTTGATTAATACCCATTTATATTTTAATTTTCCTAAGTTTAGACTTAGGAACCCCATTAAAAATATTAATTATTTTAATAAAATACAATACAGGTGGAATTTCACCAAACGGTTTCTGGGTTCTTTAGAACTCATGTGCCTTTGCCTCTCCACCAATTTTCAAGGCTAGAGCACTTTCGATGCTACCAAAAACTAACACTCCCTCTTAGCGAGGAAAGTGCTCTAGCAACAATGTCCAACTACATGCTGCTCTGTCTCTAAAGCACCTCCTTTCCGCACTGTTGCTGCCACCAACACTATGCTGCTGCTGCATCTATACTATAGCTCCCTCTCAAATGCTGCATCTGCTATGCTGCTAGCACTGCCACTGCTAACACTGCATTCATACTACAACTCAGTTGCTGAGAGAAACAATTGAAAAACATCCAAAATTAACTAAACTTAATTGTGTTCAACATAATACAGAAATGTTGGAATCTGACTGCTCTAGTCTCTGGCCCTCTGAATCTTTTGCATTGTTGCTGACTTCTGCATTGTGCCAACTGCACTGTTGTCGACCTTGCTCTGCGTTGATCAGCTCTTGGTCTCGAGCTACTGCATCTCTCTCCAAACAATCCACTGCATCATCTAACACTAGGTCCATCTCGCTACTGTTGAATCTTGGGCTCCCGTAGCAAGGAATTGATCCAAGAGGTGGACTCGTCAAGGATCCTTGTTAATTTTAGGTATGTTCTATGCTTAGAGCAATTTATTTCAATTTTCACAGTTAGCTCAATATCTTTTCCACATTAGCAATCACATTAGCATTAAAGTAAACTGCAGATAGAACATAAACATAAATCGCAGAAGACAAGCCAAGACAAGAAGACACGAGATGTGGCACCAACCAGGGACAAACCCCAATGCTGGGAAACCCTTGATCAATTCTTCTTATATTCTTCAATAGTTCAACAGAGAGAGATAGTACATATACATCAGAAGTCAACACTTGACTTGACAAAATAAGAGCAAAGATCTTCACCATGAAGATGGGGTTGCAGATCTGAGGACATGGACTGCAGTTCTGAATTCAGATGAAGGCAAACATTCTTCCAAGGTGATTCCATCACCTTGCTGCATCCATCACCATGCTGCATCCAACATCAAGCTGCATCTCATCATGCTGCATCCTACATCATGTTGCATCTCATCATGCTGCATCCTATCATGTTGCATCCTCCATCATGCTGCATCTTATTATGTTGCATCCTATCATGTTGCATCCTCCATCATGCTGCATCTCATCATGTTGTATCTCATCATCACTACGCAGCACTTCATTACACAGTCATGGAACAGCCTTAGCTGCTTGCTATGGCTTGCAGCATAGCAAAGCAACTAACTGTAACTTGTAGATATGATTTAGCAGAGGTACCTTACTGTACCTCATCCGAGATATCAAACCTCCAAGAAGGACATCCTAAATTGTCCTCTATAATGCGGATCTATCCTCCATCTATGACTGCATTAGTCACCTAGATCCTACACCCAAGGCTGTAGCTTGTTTTCACTTGCTCATACAGGCTGCATAAACTTCTATCCACGCATGGATAATCTTCCACCTAGCACAAACTCAACATAGATACAACATGCATCTTCCTCTTGATTGATATATCTCTGCTACAATTTAAGGTCTAGTTAGGGCAAGATGACAATCATCTTCAGCCCACTCAAACATGCCCAATCTTCCTTGAAATTGTTGTGGCCTTTCCTTTTATTCTTGTTGAGCTGAACAGCTCCCTAAAATAGAGTCTCAACCTCCCTTTACAGCTGCCCAAAATGACCTGTGGCTGTGTTAAGACTTCAGTACCCTGCGACTCCTTAAGTCAGCCCTTAAGTGACCCTAAAATCTTTCTATGAGTTGCGGCTTCCTTTCCCCTCCACTCGGACTTGTGTAGAGGATGAAACTAACCCAAAACAGTCCTATCATTGACTGCGGATTAGGGCCTCCTCTAGTTGCGGATTAGGGCCTTCCTTCTGCTGCGGATTAGGGCTCTTCTAGTTGTGGATTAGAACTGACTCCAGCTAGGGCTCTGCGGCCAAATCTCCTTCAAGACTACGGCTAGATTGTCTTCTTGCATGGCTGAGATTAGGGCTGCATATAAGACTCTTCCATGATCCTCCATGACTGCGTCTAGATCTTATTAGGGCAGCGAATTAGTCTCCTCTATGGCAGCATATAGATCTCCTCTTACCTGCAAGATGATCTCCTCATAAGACTGCGGCTAGGGCATCTTAGGTTCAACGTCTAGGGCTTCTCCCTCTAGATCTCTCTAGCCACCAAACCCAAAACAAGTGGAGAGAGATCATGAGTGAAGTGAGTGTGAGTGTAAGAAATGACTCTCAAGTCATCTCCTTTTATACTAAAATGTTGAGCACTTGTGGGGTTTATTTGGTTGTTGGCCGACCTTGATGATTTGTCCAATAACACAAATAAATTCATATCTCCATGAATACTTATCGGAATCGAATGATCTTTAGATCAATCCTACACCTCTCAATGAGAGGGATCCAAGAAAAATATCAGCTTCCATTAATAAGATGACCCACATGGAGTTTGGCCCTAGTTGCCAATTTTAACAATCCTGCCACCATGTAGTCCTCCCGACTACAGCTCAATATCGCCCCATTTCCCTCCTGGAGATGCGTGGGCACTCATGGCAAACTCATCTTCGTCAATCTTTGTTGGAGCAACCTTAGGATCATGTTTCTCATCCTTATCCTTTTGCTTCAAAGGACGTTGGGATGCAAAGTGGCCCATCTCGCCACATTTGAAACATTTCACCTTCGAAATGTCCTTCTTTCGCTTCTACTTCTACTGTCCCTTTGATGCTAGAGTTGCGTTCTCCTCCTCCTCCTTCGTCTTCGTGCCACTCCCACTGCTGCCATTGAGGTTGACCTTGACTAGATCCCTCCTTAATTCTTCCTGTTGAAGAGTTGCCCACATCTCCTCCCATGAAGGTAGTCTTTCCTACCCAATATGCTTTGGACAGATACATGCCATTCATCCGAGACTCCATTCAAGGCTATCCTTACCATCGCGATAGACTGAGGAGTGGACCCCACTGCAGCAAGTTGGTCTCTCGTGTCCTGAAGACGTTGAAGATAGGAGTTAACCCCTTCTCCCTTCTACATCAAGGTCCGTTGCAACTTCTGTTCTTGGTACATCTTTCGTTGTTTGGAAGAGCCTTCATACACTGAAGACAAGGCTTCCCACACCTCTCGGGCTGTATCCTTGCCCTGCAAGTGTGAGACCACATGATCTCGAACTCCATCGAGAATGAGCCTCTTTGCCTTCCCCTGCTCGACCTTGTACTTCTTCTTTTGATCATTGTTAGTAGGAATAGCCACAACACTTTTGACATAGGCTTTGAAAAGGTATTCCTCCAGAACAGTTAATATTTTGGTCTTCCATATGACATAGTTCGAAGCTCCTTCCAACCTGTCCTGATCTCTGAGCCCATGCGATGCCATCTCACCCAACTATCGAACTGACTCCTCTAGTCACTGCTCAGCTGCCTAGCAAGTGAGAAATTCGAACTTTTTGGCAAAAAGTTCTCTGAGGAGAAAATTCCCCTTCTATGTGTCTTTGCTCTTTTCTGGCAGATTTCTGCCCCGGCAGAAACTGTGCCCTTCAAGCACTGCGTTGAGGCTCTGCGTCACTTCCTCTGCCTCTACAAACTCACAAACTAGAAATCGTACCTCTTTGTCATCTCTCTCAAAGACATATTTCCTCGGAACCTCTGCTTCCCAACAAGGACTGCGTTATCCCTTCAAGGGGATTCGAATTGTTGTCAAGTGTAGCTTTTGGCCTATCTGCTCAGCGTTGGATCCAGTGTTGGCTTTTTTGAAAAAATCGCGCTTTTTTCCCTGCGCCGATTTAATCGCGCTTTTTACACGAAAAAATCGGCTTTTTTGCCGATTTTTTCCGAAAAAAAGCGCGCTTTTTTCGAAAAAAGCACGATTTTTCCGAAAAAAGCTTGGGGTTGCCAGAACAAACGATTTTATAAATTTTTTTTTGATTTTTCATTTGGTCATTTGGGTTTTTTCATGCAATTTTTTTTAAAGAAACAAATAATTTTTGAGTGGGGCAGCTTAATGATCAAGTCTAGGCCCTAGTATGGATATGCTATTCATGATAATGTTAAATTCTTAAAGTAAAAGTGACATTCTCCTTAATCTTCATTTTCATCCTTTTACTTAAATTTTTAACATTACCATGAAAGGACTCAGGATGTTTGAGAGTGGTTCCAGCCTCATTGGATTTCATATGGAGAAAGTAGAATTTTAGATTTCATTTAAAATCCAACAGACTTATCAGTTTTTCAAGATTTCAGGATTGGGAGATTGTAATGTTTCCAGGTGACACCACCTGCTCGGGCTACCCCTGCGACCAGTATAGGACGTGGTCTACCTCCTATAGCTCCTACTTCTAGTTCTTCAGCTTCTAGAGCACATCAGACTCCACTGCCATCTCCACCAGCACAGGGACCAGCATCTACATTTAGAGGGAAAGAGAAAGCTGTGGCATTTTCTCGCAAGAGGGGCAGAGGAAATCAATAGGATTAGACCTCATTTTATTGTATATGACATTATGACATGATGAGATACATTATCATATTTTTTGTTGCTATTTTGAGGTTGAGTTGGGACTCAGGAGTCAGGACTTACTATTCAGGACATGATTCAATGTTATGTGTGATTTTAGCGCTAGAAATGATATTAAACATCTTATATATTAATTTTTCTATCATATTTATGTGCCAATGTATTTATTTTATGTTGTAGATGGTTTAGATATTAAAAAAAATGAATATTTTTGTACCAAACGATTTTTTCCCGCTTTTTTCCGCTTTTTTCCCGATTTTTTCCGATTTGTTCCCCGCGCCGATTTAATCCCGCTCGCGCTTTTCACAACATTGGTTGGATTTGCTCTTCCCATTTCAAAATCAATCCTCTGATACCATATGAAAAATCATAATCCTCAAGGAACCCCTACTACAGCAAATCGGAATCTACTTCACCTACTTGATTTTAATATACCTTATCAAGTTGTTTTCTAAACATTGGAGCAAATTACTTCTGCAAACTACACTTCTTTAATATTTGAATACATGAAACAGAAAACTGAACAAAGAACAAGATACATAAGACACAGCTATTTTTGGACAAAATAATCCCCGAAAAACCCCAATGTGGGAAAACCGGTGCAGCAACTCTAAGGGTTTTCTATTATGCAGGAGAAAATTCTAAATACAAATCTAGGATGATCAACTAGCAATCCTTTACAGAGAAAATACATGACAAAAGACTGGTGAAATAATCTCACCCTGCCACTGGAGAATCAGTGACTGATCCTTCAGCTCTGGAGGCTTAACGTCACCTTTTGATAGCCTCTGTGTCACCCTGGGCAGCTTCTGCATCACCCCTCTTAGGTATTACGCTGCCTCTCTGCTTTGGATCCTCTGCTGGCTGAGAAATCGACTTTCTTGCCTTCAGTCTCACACCCTGGCTTCCGGCAACTGAAGTTTACTGAACTTTGAATTCCCTCAGTAGAAACTCGACTTCCCTTCACTAACTGCGCTGCCTCTGCATCAACACTGCGTACGCTAGTGTCACCCCTCCTCTGGACGTATTTTTGTCCTCTCTCTGCCTTGTATTCTCCGTAAATTCCTTCTCTCAGATTCTCACTGCCCCTCTGCTGCAAGATCTCCCCAATCGATTTTCCTCTTGAGAACTTCTCACCTCAAAAAATCGATTTCCTCAATCTCTCTATGTATTTCTAAATGAACCCCAAGCCTCCTTCTTATACTTTTCTCATTGAGACTTCAACGACGAGATTAAATCTCTAATCAACGGCTAAGATTAAAACATGACTTGATCCGCCTTCTAGATCATTCTCACCCATATTTTGATTGATACCCATTAATATTTTAATTTTCATAAGTTTAGACTTAGGAACCCCATTAAAAATATTAATTATTTTAATAAAATACAATCCGGGTAGAATTTCACCAAACGGTCTCTGTGTTCTTTAGAACTCATGTGCCTTGGCCTCTCCACTAATTTTCAAGGCTAGAGCACTTCTGATGCTACCAAAAACTAACAAGGACATTACAACATCTCTTCCATATTGGGTTGGACAATGCCTCTCTGCGCAACAAGGTTGCCTTGTCGGCCAATCAATGTACCAAGGACAACAAAGAGCACAAAGGATGACAGGCATTTGGTTAAGCACCAATCTTTCCCCATGATTTGGATCTTATCCTTCCAGCTTTTTGAAGGTGCTTCGGAGACCATTCTATTAGTTTTTGTAGTTGAACAGGTGTTCTAGTCTCAGGTTGTCTATGAGGCTAGGGGACACATTTTCTCCAATACCCAAAAAGGATTTCGTGAGAAAAGGACTTTATTAGATTTAATTAAGCAGTTAATTAATTTTTCTAAGTCTAACTTAGGGAAATAGCTTAATTAATCAGTATTAATTGGGGTAAATAGACTCAGGTTGTCTATGAGGCTAGGGGACACATTTTCTCCAATACCCAAAAAGGATTTCGTGAGAAAAGGACTTTATTAGATTTAATTAAGCAGTTAATTAATTTTCCTAAGTCTAACTTAGGGAAATAGCTTAATTAATCAGTATTAATTGGGGTAAATAGATTTTCCTCTAAAGACTTTAGAAAAAGTCACTTGATGGGGTCAAGATGATTTTAGTCATCAATTGTGATTAAATCATGGCCATTGATTTGTCAACAAGAGATTATAAGAGGAGATTGATGGATTATTTGGAGAACACGTCGAGACACAAAATTGCAGTGATAGTAAGGGTGTAGAGGCAGCACAGGGACACCAACAGTAAGGGTTTCAGCAGGAAGAATTGAGGAGTGATTGTTGGAGGAATTCTTCATGAGATCCCAGCATTCCGAGAGAAGGGAATAGAGGCCAAATTATTTTGCAGAGAGGTTGCACTAGCCAGTGTGTATTACTAGGCAATTGTTCGATTTGCAGTTGTCAGAGACAATTGTCAGACGGAAGAGCAAATAGCTCAGTCGAGTTGCGGGCAAACGAAGGGGTTGCAAGAACAATTTTTGTGTAGCAATGTGAGTTCCAGTTGGGCCATATGCACTTGCAAAATTTTGCCTGTGCGAGTTGCAAGCAAGAGGTCATGAGGTTTTGCAGAAGGAAACTTTAGGTTTCCAGATCGATTTTGCTCGTAGAGAAAAATTACCAGAGCTTTGCCCATGTCAAGCAAGCAGTTGATGTACTCTTTAATTTGCTGAAGAAATAATAATAAAACCCTCATCTGCAGACTAGTTTTCCCTTCGGGGTTTTTCCAGAGACATTGTCCGAAAATACTGGTGTTCATTATGTGTGTGTGTGCACAAGATTTTCTCAGTTCCAGTGATTATTTTGTTATCTGTGAAGTTGGGGTTGTGTTTTATTCAGTGTTTCCCGCAAGTTACTTGCAGAAAACAAATAATCTAAACGGGTAGAAAAACAATAACAGGTATTTGCAGCAGTGATTTAAAATTTCTAACTTTCACGTACGGGAATGATCATTTTCCATAGAGTATCGAGCAATGGATATGGAAGGAGTGGAGTGGAGTGGAACAAGCCAGATCCATGAGAAGTTTTCAAAGGAGCTCACGAATTATCACTATTTCGTGCAGGCAAACTTTATAGAGATGTCAAGGAACATCGGCGAGGGAAACTTTTTTTCTTCTCTCCATTTCATGCTAGTGTATAGTCTATACAAGATGGTGCAAAAGGGGGGTGACGATGCTGGAATACAGATGGTCAAAGTCCGGAAAAGAAGTATGGCCCATCTCTCGAGGCCATTCTCCTAAGACTAAGAGATGTATGCAGAAGGGTACAGGGGATGTCCTCTCTGATTCCGAACTCAACATTGTTCCTGGACTATCAGCTCACGCCGATCCAAGCTGATCTCGTCAAGAGCAGTGAGGCTCTTCCTGGCCAGTCGAGGGCAGGTGGGGAGTGAACCTGTTCTTTGTTATCTGTTTAGTGTTCTAGTTCTATTCGTTAGTCATGAATTTATTGTCAATGCCTGCACACTGGATGGCAATATCTGCTATTGCACAAGCACTTTTGGTCTCTTGCTGTTCAGTTATTAAAAGTAAAGTATGATGGTAGTAGATAAGGGTATGATTATGGGTGTCAATGTCTTTGAATCGGGACGATGGAAATGCTGTAACTGGGTTTCAAACAGTCTCTTTCAGACTGGCTTATATGTATGACTAAAGCTTTTTTCAGATTAACTAGTCTGTCTGTCTCAATTTTACGTTGAAACAAAAACCTCACCTTGGAGTGAAGCCAATACTCTGAATCAAATTCTCCCGGACCAGTTCCATACGGCACAGCAGCAACAACTTGAGATGGCAGCTGTTCCAGCGTATGAAGCAATGTCTCTTTTTCAAGCCCGTCAATTTTGAGGTCATCAGCACAAAGAGCCCTAATCCCACATTTCCCCTCAATAAGCCGCTGCCAACATGTCTCCACTCCGCTTCCGAGCGGACTCACCAAGCCCAACCCTGCAAAAGAGAAGCCAAATCCTGTCAAATGCCAATCACAGACACCATTTATAGCTTATCCCTAAAAATCCTGTCAATCTATTTTTATCTTCTTCCTGCGTTGTTGTTCTTAATCTGAATCCTGTTGAGTTCCTAGAAGACTGATCAGCAGGGGAAGACGTTAAAAAGAGAAAATTAAAGCAGAAAGGAGCTTGAGGTTTGTAGCAGCACCAGTTACGACTACTCTCCGTTGAGGGAGAACGGGCGGTGGCCCAAAAATGTCAGAAGAAGAATATGATGATGAGCATCTGCTTCCGATTAAACGACAGGGACGATGTTTCAGCCTGCTCGCCCATTTTTGCATCATCATCGTCCTCGTTCGTTCGTTGCCTGCCTGGGTTCAGTTTAGACTGTGGACAGGGTTTTAGCATGGTTTAAGCTTTGCAATAAACTTTGTCGTTTGGGAATTCAAAATTTTGATATCATTTGTTTGACGCCAGTGATTAATGTGTTAGTAGTTCTCCCCAACTTTTTATATTTCAACTTCGCCACTTCAATGCATTCAAAGATATCATAGAAAAGTTATATGTTAGTCTCAATTTTTTGGCATTGTTTTTTAGCAAGGGGATTGTTGGGAGGTTGGGTCAGTGCATCATCAATTTGAATCTGGAAAACACTGAATTGCCAAGAGCAAAAAACAAATAACTAATAGTGTCATAGAGTATTTTTAGTCTCTTAGACCTTAAAATATCATTTCATTTCATATGTTTTTTCTTTTTCAAAAACTTATCATAAAATAATATAATTATATATATATGGATTTTTCGATTTAATAGATAAGAGATACCTTTTTTAGAAAGATGTTGTTTATGAGTCTCTAATTTAGTATATAAAAGATGTTGTGTATGTTTATTATATTATGTAAATATTTTGACTTAATCAAAATAAAATAAAAATAATTTTATATTATCATTTTTTAATCAATTTTTGTTAGGAAATTAATGTAATTTATTTGATTTGGTTAAATGATCAATGGTTTTTGAGCTCTAAGATTATGAGAACACATAGTATAGTATTCATGCTACTGTTTATCTATGTGAAAAAAATTACAATAATTTTGTGAATTATTTATTATTTTCTAATATACATATTATTTAAAATAATAATAATAATTTGTTTGAGTCAAAAATCCTCTATGCTTTTTTTTTTTTTTGCTGTTGCACGCGCGACTGAAGCCCGCGCCTGCGCCTGAACCTGCCTGCGACTGAGCGATCTAAATCATGGATCCTCCGGATCCGCCCAGTGGGGATCCGGAGCTGCAGCGAGCCTTCTCAAACTTGGTGAAATCTCTCCCTCCGCCAAGACCTAGACCAACAGCAACAAAATTTGTGAAGAAGCTGGATGTTTTACAGGAAGTTCTTCTGCCTCCGACCATTCCACGCATGGCAGCCATTTCCCTAGCAGAGAAAGGGTTAATCGGGCAATTCACAGGACTATGGCCATCTCCCAAAACAGTGCAAAGATGGGTCGAAAGAAATTGGTCGGACAAGATTCAGGGCAAAATATCCATCAGATTCTGTGGTAGAGGATATTTTACCTTTCACTTTGAAACCAAAGAAGATAAAGATCTTATATTCAGAAACGGACCTTACTTTATGGATTCCAGGGGCCTCTATCTCAACAAATGGACCCCGGATTTCGACCCTGAACTTGATATTCCAAATGCTGTTCCAGTCTGGGTTAGACTTCCTCATCTCCCACTTCACTGCTGGGGGGACGACTCTGTGAAAGCAATAGGGAACGCGGTTGGAAAATACATAGACCGCAGTGAACCCAAAGACAACATGCAGGCCTGTGCGCGGATTTGCGTGGAGGTTGATCTGGGCCGTGGACTACCGGAAGCAATCAAACTGAAAGTAGATGATTGGTGCCATATCCAGCAGCTGGATTACGAGCAAATACCCTTCAAATGCAAGGTATGTCACGAATATGGTCACTTTGCAAATAGATGTCCCAAAATAGTTAATGTTGAATCAGAAGAGCAAGATGGACAATGGGAAACTGTTAAAAGAAAAAAATCATCCCTTCCCCTCAAGCCCTCGGACTCTGAAGCTCCTGGTCCTTCCCATCAGCACCCTCCCCTTCAATCCCAGCATCATCCCTCTTCCTCCTCCCAACAGCCCCCCCTTCATCAACCTTCCTCTCCTCCTCGGATTACCGATCCTTCCATCCCTCCATCCTCTAACCCCTTTGCTTCCCTCTCTGAGGAAGAATCAGTGCCTGATTTCCCCTCCTCTGACCCTCCTCTCCACCCCTCTCCTCCACTCATTTCCCACCCCCCCCTGACTCCCCCTCCACCAGGATTACCAGAAGTTCTTCAAAGGATCATGGGGCGCCCAGCGAAGCTCCAAAGAAACATGGGCCTGGCAGAAAATCGGCTAAACAACAGAGAGAAGAAAGTACCCAGAAAGACATAGCAATGGGCTCTCAGACTCCAATAGAATCCTTTATTCTTGGGCATTCGGATAAAGAAAACAACAACAAGGGCAAAGAGAGGCGAGCACCTCTCCATGTAACCAGTAAATCATGATGAATATACTATCCTGGAACAGCAAGGGATTAGGGCACCCTTCCAAGATAGCAGCCCTAAAGGATTTAATCCAAAGCGAAAAACCCGAAATTGTTCTCATCCAAGAAACAAAGCAAGATCAATCAGAAACTAATAGAGTCATCAACCAGCAAAAGCGTTACAGTGGATGCGCAAGCGAAGCAAGAGGAGCCTCAGGAGGCATTTTAACAATGTGGGATAGTAATAAATGGAATTGTAACTCCACCAGAATACACCAGAATTGGATTCGTGTTAATCTAGAAAGTAAGACAGGTGGAGCAACGGCCGTAATCTACAATGTATACGCTCCGAATCAGTATAGAGAGAAAGAGGTATGCTGGAACACTTTGGAGGCTAGTATAGAAGAGGAACGAGACAACAATCTCATTATTGCAGGGGATTTAAATTTGGTTTTGCATGCAAACGAGAAAAGAGGGGGACATTTCAACCCGGATCCTTTCAGAAATCGTCTTGAGAGTATAACAGAGGAGCAAGACCTTGTAGATATCAAGCCCAAGAACAGAAGATATACCTGGAGCAACAGAAGAATAGGAGTTGGCAATATTATGGAGCGCCTTGACAGGTTCCTCATAAGTGTAACGTATCTGTCCACTTTCACTACAAGCCAGTCAAATATCCTTAATGTCTCCACCTCTGATCATTATCCAATAACGCTCACTTTGATTAGTCAATGTCAGCTAGGACCTCTCCTCTTCAAATTCTGTTCCATATGGAATCGTATCTCTGCAGCAAATGACGTGGTGCGGCAGGCTTGGATACAACATGTGGAAGGCTCCCCAACCTATATCTGGGAAACTAAATTAAAAAGAGTAAGACAGGCTCTAAAAACTTGGGCAAAGAACAACTACCAAGAGCCTGAACTGAGCAAAAAGAAAATAAAGCAAGAGCTGGAGGAAGTGCAGCAAAATATTGAAGCCTTTGGGCTGTCTCAGCAAGCCAAAGAGAGTGAAATAAAATTATACTCTCAGCTGAGACAAACCACAAACGACGAAGAAACCAAATGGAGATTGAAGTCAAGACAGCTTTGGCTCCAGGAGGGAGACAAAAATACTTCTTTCTTTCATAAGCAAGCTACGATTCGAAAGGCTAGAAACACAGTGAGCACAATTAAGGACAGTGAAGGGTACAACTACAATACTCAGGAAGCCATAAAGGAAGCAGCCACCGCTCATTTCAAGAACCTTCTGACTGAGGATAAAGGAGAGGAAGACTACTCAAGTTTATTACAGCATCTACCCAAAGGAGTTACCCAAGAAATGAACAGCAACCTCAAGAAAGAAGTAGAAAAAGAAGAAATCCAGAAAGCGATTTGGAGTCTTCACCCAGATAAAGCTCCAGGACCTGACGGGTTTCCAATTAGATTTTACAGAGAGCATTGGCAGCTGATCAAAAAGGACCTCATCAAGATGATACGCTGGGTTTTAAAGAAAGGCAAAATGGGGGGATTCACCAACTCTACCTATCTAGCCCTAATCCCGAAAGAGAATAGACCTTCCACCTTTTCTAGATTTCGGCCAATATCTCTATGTAACTCAGCATACAAAATAATCACAAAAATTCTGTCATCTAGGCTCAAGCCCCATCTTCAATCTCTGATCTCAGAAAACCAAGGAGGTTTCCTTCCCAATAGGCACATCTCCGACTCTATTCTTCTTGTGCAAGAGGCTATCCACTCAAGCATAAGCAGAAAGGAGAAAGGATTTGTTCTAAAGTTGGACCTTGCCAATGCCTTTGACAGGGTAAGGCATTCCTTTCTTTTTGTTGTCCTTCACAAAATGGGTTTTGACTCCTCCTTCATCACAATGATTAAAGCCTGTATTTCGGAACCCTGGATCTCTCCTCTGATCAATGGGAGACCGTGTGCTGCCTTCCAATCCTCTAGAGGTCTTAGACAAGGCTGCCCCTTGTCTCCTTACTTGTTTATTCTCATGGCCGAGTCCCTTAGCCAAATCTTGGACTTCAATAGGAGAATAGGGCTAATCACAGGCATCAAATTTGAGCAAGGAACAAAGAACATCAACCACTCCCAATTTGCGGACAATACCCTTCTGATAGGAGGAGCGTCCACCACGATAGCAAGGCGCTTTAAAAAGATATTAGATCAATTCATGGAATACTCAGGAGGGAAGATCAACCAGCAAAAAAGTTGCATATATGGTTGGAACACTTCAACTCACACCATCCATAGCATTGCAAATATATTAGAAGTCTCCTACAAGTTTGTCTGGAGCCATTTCACCTACCTAGGGATGCCAGTAAGTATGGGACCGCTGAAAGCTGACACATGGAATGAAATTCTTGACAAAATAAAGAGAAAAATCGAACAATGGGGCACCATGTGGTTGAACCGAGCAGGACGGCTTGTACTTCTCAAATCAGGTTTGGCCTCTCTTCCCATTTATCGTTTTTCTTTATGCCAAGCTCCTATTGTTTTCCATCTTAAAATGGAAAGAGCTCTCAGACATTTTCTTTGGCAAGGAGGGAAAACGGGAAAAAAGAAAATTCAACCTTGTCAGCTGGAAGAATGTCATCCAGTCTCAGGAAAAGGGAGGGTTAGGAATAAGATCTCCAAAATTGTTGAACTTAGCTCTTGGAGCTAAAATAATATGGAGAATGATCACAGGACCTGCAGCTTGGTGGAAGAGAGTTTTAGAGGCAAAATACTTGAACAGCTCGAGGCAACAGCTTCTGGAAACCAATATTCCCAACAGAGATAGCACAAAAATTTGGCAACTCTGCAAGAAAGTCATACCCTTCATGTCTCAAAACATCTCAAAAGTCCTAGGAGGGGGCAGTAGCATCAATTTCTCTACAGACAGAATTCTTGGACAGCACCCTATTGGTTCAAAAATGGAGGCTACCCCTGCCATAAACTGGCTAAATGGAAAAGGAATACGGTACTTAGCTCAAATATCACATTGGGACAACCACTCCCAAGCATGGGTAGGTTGGAAATTTCCGGATTACCCTAGGGAGCTAGAAACCAGTCTTGCTGCCTTAAAGAACCTCCTTCACAGTAAAGCTCTGATTCAGAAAGGCAAGCAAGATGGTTATCGTTGGGACCCAACAGGAACTCAATATACGGCTAAAACAGGGCACCAACATCTATGTGATAGCACCTTCCCACAGGATATCTGGAATCAATGGAAACTTGTTTGGAGAGCAGAAGCACCCCCCAAAGTCAAATTCTTCATCTGGCTGCTCCTGAAGGGGAAAATATTAACAGTAGAGAATCTAAAGAAAAGAGGTATAATGGGACCATCCAGATGCCCCAATTGCTGCAAGTCAGAGGAAACCATTCAACACTTGTTCATAGATTGCTCGGTTGCAGATGAACGCTGGAGAAAGTCGGCCTCAATCGGGGGTGCTCAATGGGAGCCTCAGGCAACCATTGCAGACACAATTCATAAATGGAGGAAAAATTGCCCATGGAAAGGAAAAGATAGTAAATTGACGCAAAGGATATGGAATGTCATTCCCCTAACTCTCCTATGGAGAATCTGGTTGGCTTGAAATAGACGGGTGTTCCAGGAGAAAGGCTTTAACATCAGAGCTATGTGTCTCAAGGCACAGAACTTAGCGGTGGAGACAATCACAGTCCACACCAAAGGTAAGATAGAGATTACTAATTACAGTATAGAAGAGAGGAACCTGATCAGTCATGTCCAAGAGAACATAACTAGTGCTCAGGAATTAAGCCAAGGAAAGACTCAAAGGAAAGAAATAAACAGGGCCTGGAAGCTGAGGTTAAAGGAAGCGGAATTTGCAAGCTGGTTGAGAAACTGTAATAAGTTTTACTTATTCTTTGACGGCGCTTCTAAACTAAATCTGGGTCAAGCCGGTGCAGGGGGACTTATATGCAATGCTAACGGTGAAAACATACTTCAGTTCGAATGGGGACTGGGGGAAATGTCCAACAACAAGGCAGAAGGGCTAGCATTGTTCCAGGGCCTCACTCAGCTGATTAAGTTAGGAATAAGGAAGGTTATAGTGTTCGGGGACTCAGCAATTATCATTAGACTCATGGCGCAGAGGCTGAGCACGCCGAACATCCTTCTGCAGCAGATAAACTACAGGAACCAGATTCTTCGAGCCTCAATGGAAGAAATCACCTTTTACCACATCCTCCGTGGACTGAATAAGGAGGCTGATAAGTGCGCCAACAGGGCATGCGAGCGCCCCAAAGGAATTCTGAGCTGTAACAATAAATCCTCCTTACAACCGTTACCATGATCATTCCACATCTAGTCAGCAGCAGGTGTACCGTGGATACTAGAATCTATGACAGCCGGCAAACAATCAACTCAGTTGGCAGAACAGGTATGGTAGGCAAGATTTTGTTCAGAAGCAAGATTGGGAGATCTACTCAGAGTATAGGAACCAAGCGAAGCGCAGGTGAAAATTGTCCTCGCAGGCAGACCACATGTGCAATTCAGGTTAAGTCTTTGACCATGAACTGGAGCATTGGGAGATGTAATCGGACCCTTTCCCGCTCCTCAAGCCTGAAGACAGTTTCTATATATAGATTAAGTTACATGAACCTCCAACACATTGAGAACGACTGTGTTCACGAGCAGACGAGCAATCCCGCTTCTGCCAGTTTTCATATAGATCGTGGGAGCCAACAAAAGCACAGCAACTCTGCGCGCGCTATGGAAGCAGTTTGCAACAAGCAGAGAGATCCGAGCCCCTGTGCTAAAGAAGAAAATAGAGCAGTCAAGAACCATTCAGCGTTAAACAGAATGAGCCTGATCCTAATCCAGAAGCGTCTACTGCACGGAAGATCAGTCACATAGAGATAGACTAATTATGTTATGTAGTTGTAAATTTTGGTGTCTGCAGTTTGTCCGGATCTACAGTAGTTTAAGAAGCCTCAGAGGCAGGAATACTAAAACAAGGTTCAAGGAAAAGAACTTTTTTGTAATTCCTTGGATCCAGAATGCTCATGAAGCTCTATATGTATGGCGAACAGCCTTCTCTTTTTTTCAGATCAATATATAGCACCCGAACTTTGTCTAAAAAAAAAATAATAATTTGTTTGAGTCCACGGGGTCTTGGATAGATAGTGATCCGGTGCTTTATTAAGACAATCCTTGATGTGAAGTCAATGGTTCAATTCTCTGCCCTGATCGGGATGATATATTGATATATTGGACATGATGATGAAGATATAGTCCTGCTAAGTACCTTGCAAATCAAGAGGTCACCGGGTGAAATCTCCTCAATGCCTTTGGGGTTAGGCAGGTAGTGGGTGAAAAGCACTCAAACAAGTCTCCTCTACAAACACGTGGCAACAAGAAGTCCAAAAGAAAAGTCATTGATGATTCTGCTTTATATAGTCCCACATCCACACCTTTCACTTAGTCATCTGATCTTTATGTGAAAGAATTGTTAAATGCAAAACAAAGGTTGGAGGTTTTAGAAGCTAAAGGGCATGAAAGAGATCATAAAATTCATATAATAACAGCTGAGAATAAAGCTTTAGCAGAAAGCAGTAAAGTTTTAAAAGAACGAGTGGCATTGCTACAGGAAGCTCTCGTGATAGGGAAGACAGAATGGCAACGCATGAAGGTGGGTGTGAAAAACATAAAGAAATTTGTAGTGGAAAGTACAGAGGTGGTAAATGTGAAATCATCTCAGGATAAAGGGAAAATGATTGCCCAAATAAAGAACCATGAAGAGAACGCGAGAGAAGAAACGAAAGGAGATTCCGCCAAAGTTTCCAAGACTTGGGCTCAAGTATTAGCAATTCTGCTAATAAGGAAAGAGAAACAAATATTCAAGTTGACAACATGCAAGATAGTGAAGGCAAGGAAAGACAAAATAGGGCAACAAACATAATTATTAAAGGGGTGAAAGACTATGGGAAAAATGAATGTACTCTTGACCTTGCAAAAGGCTTCTTGAAAGACAAGTTTCTATGGCAAAGACAAATATGCCAGGCCCATAAAAGTCATTATGCTCGGCTTGCGTGATAAATATATCATTCTAAGCAAGAAACATCTCTTGAGGGGTTCTCGATTTTTCTTAGATGAAGATTTAATTGTAAAACAACAGGAGGAAAGAAGGGAGGAAATTTTAAAGGTTAGGGCAGCAAGAGATGAAGGCAAGAGAGCATGGATTTATAAAGGCAAAGCTGTGATAGCGTGATTTGGACCTCCTTCCAAAACAAAGCAGCAAGATGGTAATAAAGAAGAGGCAACAAACTCTTCAATGGGAAATCAGAAAGCAAGGTTAGTATGGGAAAGCAGGGACAAAGACTCAAATGTGAGTCTTGCATGTCAAAATAAATAGCAATCAAGTCATACCCAGGTTTCCTTAAGATTAGTTTGTTGGAACTGCAGAGATTACCCATGGAGACAAGGACCTGGGTTAGGGCCTATTGCAGAAGATACAAACATAATTTGCCTCATAGAAACACATGAGCATGAAGGGTGCAAGACACCTCGGTTTGAAGGATATTGGAAGATGGCAGTGTGGAACAAGGCAGCAGGGAATGGCAAAGGGCACGGGGGTATCATGGTTTTAGTAAGGGAGAAAGAAGGTTGTCTCATTCAGTTAGAAAAAGAAGACTCAACTAAGCAATTCATTTGGTTTAAAATATCAGAAAATGGAAACCACATTAGAATTGCAGCATGTTATTTTGCGTCGCAGGTTTCAAAATCTACAAAGGTAGAGGGCTTGACCACAAAGATCCATTTGCAGCCTTAAATGCGGATAATGCGGATATTGCAACATATTCGCAGCTAGGTGAAGTCCTTATAGTGGGTGATTTCAATGTTAGGACTGCAAGTGAGCAAGCTAGCATTCTTTGTTGTAAAGATGATTGTGACCCTATTTGGCTTACAGAAGAAAGTAATCATCAGTGGGAAAGAATTTCATAGGACAAGGGTTGCAATCTCTTTGGTGAACAATTGATTAATCTATGTGGGGCCTTTGATTTCGTCATTTGTAATGGCTTGACTAGATGGGCAAAGTCCGGTAATTTCACTTGTAATACTTACAATGGAGCAAGTGTGGTAGATTATGTAATTTTCTCACATGGTTTGTGTGAGAACATGGAAGAAGTTTTGATTGGAGATCAGCTGTGGGACTTGAAATCAGATCATGAGCCAATTCATTTATGTTTCTCTTGGATTGGAAAGAAACAGTTGGAGTCAAAAATTTAGCATGTCCAACAAAATCTCCCACGGGGCAGAATTCTTATGACCCCAGAAAATTGTAATACCTTCAAAATTATGCTAGAGAGGCTCTTCGAGAAGGAGAAAATTACAATTCACAACCTTCATAATCATGAATTAACACATTTAATTCAATGCACACTTGCAAAGTGCAAAAGAACAAAAATTAAGAAGTCTGAAACAAATTGCTTTCTGGTTAATGCTTGGTTTGACGAGGAATGCAAAAAGGCAAGGAGAATGTGGAAAGAGTCAAACAAGGATAACATAAAGCTCAAAGCTTACAAGTAGTTATTAAGCAAGAAAAATGTCGATTCCATGGTTTCAAGGAAGGAAGAACTAATCTTCCTTGGGAAAAATAACCCCAAATTATTTTGGAAGGAGCTCCAACCGAAAAAGATACAAATTGGAAATAATATTACAGCTTCTAAATGGTTTGACTATGCAAGACAACTCTATGAGCAGGTTCCCAAGGTTGACCCTCCCCCCTTGGTCAACACTGATATTGAACTCTTCACGGTACAAGAGGTAGAGATGGGTATCAAGAAGTTGGGTGTTGGAAAAGCAAAAGACTTAGCTGAACTCCAAGCAGAATATCTAAAGTGGGGCTCAAAGATTCTTGCACCTCACATTACAAAAATCTTCAACAACATCATACAACAAGGGCTCCCCATAGATTGGACAACTAGTCTAGCAATACCTCTTTTCAAGAGCGGTGATGTCAATAATCCCTCCAATTATAGGACCATCATGATAAACCATTTGTTTGCAAAGCTACTTGGAATCATGCTAGAAAACAAAATTAACAAGTGGGCAAAAGAAAGAGATAAGCGTGCTAAAGGGCAAGCAGGTTTTAGACCTAAACATTCCACAGTTGATCATTGTATAACTTTAAGGCACATCATTGAAAAAGTTTGGGAGAAAAAGGAAGAAGTATTTTGTTGCTTTGTTGATTTCAGAAAAGCGTTTGACTCGGTTCCTAGGGATAAGCTTTGGCACAGAATGGAGGAACTTGGGGTTCCTAAACATTTGAGAGCAATTGTGCATAGGCTATATGAAGAGGTGAAAGTCAAAATTAGAACTTCAGCAGGCAAATATGAAAGTTTTAGAAGTGATATCGGGGTCAAGCAAGGTTGCCCACTGTCTCCTACCCTTTTTGGTTTATATATCGACAAGCTTGAGGAGTGGTTAAATTCGCAAGGGGGTGATGGTATCTATTTGGGCAAGTTTGTTATAAGGCTTCTTTTGTATGCAGATGACCTTATTTTGATTGCTAAATCGGCTCTTGGTTTGCAAGAGCACTTACTATCCCTTGAGCATTTTTGTAGAAGTGTGGGGATGCAAGTCAATATCAGCAAAATGAAAGTAGTGGTCTTCTCTAAGAAAATAAAACATAACCAACATAAGTTCTACTTTGAAGGAAACATTCTGGAAGAAGTTGCGGATTACAAATACCTCGGAATTGACTTCAACAAAAATCTAAGTTGGAATGGTTGTAGAAAGAAAAGAACTTTGGGGGGTTGGAAAGCATTTTATGCTTTTCAAAATAGGAGAAGCAGAGTTATGGGACTGGAAAACCACTCAAACTCTTTTTGGGCTTCTAGTGATTCTAGTGATTCTCTATGGTTGTGAACTATGGGCCAGCAGTACATCCAACAAGCAGTGGACACAAATTGAGAAAATTCAGAAGCGTTTGATTACAAACAAATTTAAGATTAAAAGTATCATTCCTTATGATATCTTGTTAAGTGAAACAGGCACTGCTCCTATTGAAGCAGTTGCTATGATGCGAGTCATAAGGTATTTAAAAAAAATTGAACAAATGGAAGAGGGTAGATGGCCTAAGGTTGTTTGTAATGATAGATTGTGCAAGAGCAAAAAAAACTTGGATGCACCAAAATAACAAATGGTTTAGTAAATGGGGTATTGGCTTGAATGCGTGTCCCATAAACAGCAAAGAGATAAAAGCTTTTGTTATGGAAAAGTTCCACAAGCGTACTTGGGATAACAAGCTAGGAAGAAAGAAAAATTACTGTATTGAAGTGTTTAATCCCACTCATAGTCGTCAACCAAAAGCATACATGGAGACCAATATCTCTTGGAGAGCCAAAATTCTTATTTCTCAGTTAAGGACTAATTCTCATCAACTTTGTTGTGAAACAGGGCGTTGGAAAAGGCCAAATGAAGTGTGGGGAGAAAGAGTATGCATTTTTTGTTCTTCTGGAAAAGTGGAAACAGAAAAACATTTCAATTTAGAATGTGAGGCCTTCAAAGAGAACAAGAAAAGTTATTCAGATATGCTGGCAGCGAGCTCATGGGATAATCTATTTAGCGAGGGGTTTGTCGAGAAGTTAGGAGCATTTATTTTGAAGCTTCACAGAAAAGGGCCGAACACATCAAGCAGATGAAGACGCAATCTATCCCATAGGCTATCTTTAGCCTCGTGAACGTTAACAATAATTTCTTTCTTTCTTTCTAAGGTTGTCATTGAGTATTTGTGAACCACATTAAACTAATAATAATAATAATTTGTTTAAAATATTTTAAGGTTGACTCGTTCGGTCATCATCATAGATAGATAGAGTGAACAAATAAATACAATAGAAATGCATCGAGTAAACAAATAAATACAATAGAGATGCAACACACCAAAATAATAAATAAATATATTATATTCAAATAAAACATTAAATTAAAAAATTATTAAAATAAAACTGAAGAAAAGAATTTAAAAAAAAATTATTAAATAAAACATTAAAGAATATATAAAAAATATATATTAAAGTAATATTTATATATTAACTAGAATAAAAATGAAAATATTTCAAAATAGAATTGAACCAAAATAACAATAAAGAATACCAAAATTAAAGGTTTTAATATATATATATATATATCAAAATGAATATAATAACAAGCGCTACATAATAGCTAGTATTTATAGCTTAATTAAATAAAAAAATAACAAAGACAAAGATTTTATCACAAAAAGAAAACAACTACTAAAATATTATGTTGTTGAATGTCATTACTAAAAATTAATAAATATAATTAACTAATATTGTTTATACATCTATATGTGTGTGTTTTATTTTTATTAATATATATAATTGTCTATAATTAAATTTATTAAAATATTCTTTAATATAATAATAAGTCACTTTGTGAAAATATTGTAATTCACGAAAATATAAATAAAATAAAAAAAGAAAAGAAACAAAACTAAAAAAAATAATTAATAACTAATAGAAATAGAAATTACTAAACAACTCATAATAAGGCCTCAACCAATCACCTCACAAATAAATAAATTTCAATAATAACAAAAAATAATAAAAATTTAATTCCTAATTTTAAACTCTGGTTAAGCATTTATCAAATTTAAAAAATTAATTAACAAAATATTATATTATTTATTTTATATATATATATATATATGAATAAATATATAAACAAATCAATGGCTACATAATAGCTAGTACTTTTCGCTTAACTTAAATATAGCTTCACCAGTAATTGCACCACATGTTGCAAAAGGAAAGACAGGTAGCATAGGAAAGAGTAGCATTGAAAAAAGAAGTAAATTTTATATGCAATTTTGTTTCTTTACTGGCATTTCTTTTTTATCATATGTTATGTTTCAGGGAGATTCCATCGAGGCCAATGTTCTAGAATATGTTCAAAATGAAGGTAACGCATAATGACATAGTTGTCTTATCAATTATAGCTTATATGAGTTTGTACAACGAAAGAAGAATGGTTTCTTTAAAAAGACTAAATCCCAAAATTCAAATTCAATTTTGCATACTAAATTTGAAGAGGAGGAGGTGGTCCTAAATCTTTAAATGTTAATCATAGACATATTAACTGTCGGAATTTTAATTAGTAAGTCTAAAGGCATGTATATCAAAAACCTCATCTTCAAGAATAGGTGTGTGCTCAATAGAATGTACTCAAACCCACCAATTAGAATATTAATAATAAAGATAAGAGTAAGGGAATGAAAAGCAAATGACCAAAATCAAATCCAATGGAATTGTTATGAAACTAGCTCACAAAAAGATAGAAAATATAGATCAACGACTTAGAAATCACCCTCTTTGAGGGGTTGACGTCCTTTACTTTACACAAATGAACAATTCTTAGATAATACAAATGACAAAACCTCATTTCTATATATATGAGTCTAAGCGGTCACAATATAACCCAAGCCAACCTAACAATAATAATATAAGGGCACAAAAATAATAATATGGGGACAATAGGGGCACAACAATAACAATAAGGGCTATAATGGCAATAGTAATGGGGGAATCACTAGTATTATAAGGACCTAACATGTCATTCTCTTTCAAAAAAGTGTTGTCCTCAACACTTGAGTAGTTATGGATGCTTCTATATAAAATTCTCATCCTTCCATGTGGAATCTTCAGCGGGTAAGTTCTTCCACTTGATGAGATACTATGAAATTGATCGATTTCGTAGTTGTTGAGTTCTTGTTTCTGTGATTGCTTCAGGTTCCAATATGATTTTTCCGTCCTCATTAAGTTCTAGCAATATTGTTTGAACTTGGAGCTTGTCACCTATAACCTTCTTTAAGCATGAAACATGGAAAACTAGGTGCACTCGGGAAGCTGCAGGAAGCTCCAATTTGTATGCCATAGTACCTATCTTTTGCAACACCTTGTACGAACCATAATACTTTGGTGATAATTTATTATCCTTCTTAGCTTGCTTGAGGGACATTTGTTTAAATGGTTGTAGTCGTAGGAATACCCAATCACCTAGATCAAAACTTATTTCACTACGATGTTGATTTGCCTATCGTTTCATTCTATTATGCGCCAAAGTGAGGTTATCCTTTAAGAGTTGGAGAACTTGTTGTTGATGCTCGATGTGATCTTCCACTACTTGAACCTTAGAATTTTTTCTTAAATATGATGTGATGGATGGTGGCTAATATCCATAAAGTGCCATAAATGGGTTCATTTTTGTTGCAGTATGGAAGGAAGTGTTATACCACCATTCAGCCAGAGGCAACCATTTGACCCATTGTGTCTGTTTATCAGATACAAAGCAACAAAGATATCCTTCCAAACATTTGTTTACTATCTCAGTTTGCCCATCAGATTGAGGATGATAAGATGAGCTATGAGTTAACTGAATACCAAGAAAAGAAAATAAATATGTCCAAAAATTTCCAGTGAAAATGGGATCTTTGTCGCTTACAATAATCTTTGGGTTTCCATGTAGTTTTTGAATTGTTTCCATAAATGTAGTAGAAACTGTACTCACTTTAAATGGAGGAGATAATGCACAAAAGTGTGCATACTTGGAAAGTCTGTCAACTACCACCATGATAACACTCTTTTCTTCGGACTTGGGTAAACCTGTGATAAAATCCATTGAAACCTCCTCCCAACGTTGGCTTGGAATGGATAAAGGTTGTACTATACCTGGGGTCTTAATTGTTTCAACTTTATTTTGTTGGAAAACCAAACATTCCGCCACAAACTTTTGAATATATGATTTAAGGCCATCCCAAAAAAATTCCTTCTTAACCCTGTGGTAAGTTTTTAGAAATCCTGAGTGCTCTCCTAAGGGAGAGGTGTGTAATTCCCTAAGAATCTTTTGTTTGAGTTTGGAATTCTTACATAGGTATAACCGATCTTTATACCATAACGAATCATTTTTCCAGCTAAATGTATCAAATGTACTGGGATCTTGTTGTAACTTCTGAATGAGTGCCCACACTTCTTCATCATTCTTCCATTCATCCCTTAATTCGTTTATCCAATCTGGTTGGATAATAGAAATGGCACAAAGAAATGCTTCTGCATCCTCATCCTTTCTTGAGAGTGCATCTGCCACAACATTTTGGTTCCCTTTTTTGTAGATGATTTCAAAGTCATAACCCAACATCTTTGTGACCCATTTCTGCTGCTCTTTTGAAGATAATCTTTGTTCTAAAAAGTATTTAAGACTATCACGATCCATTTTTACCTTGAAGTGTCTTCCCATTAGGTAGGGTCACCATTTCTTAACTGCATGTAGTATTGCCAACATTTCCTTCTCATAAATAGCTTTGTGTAAATACTTTCCTTTGATTGGATGACTTTCGAAAGCAATGGGTATCTCTTCTTGCATTAAAATAACACCAATTCCATTTCCTGAGGCATCACATTCCATAGTAAAGGTTTTTGTGAAGTCTGGTGTAGCTAAGACCGATGCTTGGCACATTGCCTCTTTAAGATGTTCAAAGGCCTTCGTTACTTCTGGAGTCCGTCAAAATGCATCTTTCTTTAATAATGTTGTTAGAGGTGCTGCTATTCTCCCATAATTCTTAACAAACTGGCGATAATACCCTGTCAACCCAAGAAATCCTCGCATATGCTTTATGGATGTGGGGATTTTCCATTCCTTAATGGTTTTAATTTTGCTAGGGTCTACCTTAACACCTTCATGAGATACAATATGACCCAGATATTCCACCTCTTGTACTCCAAAGAAATATTTGGAGCTTTTTTCATATAATTGTTTCTCCTCCAATAGTTTGAGCACCCTGTCAACATGTTGAACATGATCCTTCCAAGACTACTTGTAGATTAGTATATCATCAAAAAATACTAACACAAATTTTCTAAGGAAGGGTTTGAAAATGGAATTCATCAAACCTTGAAATGTAGAAGGTGCATTGGTAAGGCTAAAATGCATGACCAAAAATTCATAATGACTCTCATGATTTCTAAATGTTGTTTTCGGAATGTCTTTAGTCTTCATTCTGATTTGATGATATCCTTAATGAAGATCCAACTTGGTGAAGTAAATTGATCCATGCAATTCATCCAATAATTCATAAATGACAAGAATGGGAAATTTATCTTTAATAGTGAGCTTGTTGATCTCCCTATAATCTGGACACATGCGCTATGATCCATCCTTCTTGTGAACCAATACTACTGGAGCAGAGAAAAAAATTTGACTAGGCTGAATTATACTAGCCTCTAGCATTTCTGCAACATACATTCAATTTCACTCTTTTGGGCATAGGGATATCTGTAAGGCCTTATGTTTGGAGGAACACTTCCTGGAATCAAATGAATAGCATGATCATGATCACGAATAGGTGGGAGGCCTTTGGGAGTCTCAAATACCTTGGAATGATTGTCCAAGACTTTTTGGAGATCTGGAGAAATAGATGATTTCGATGTGGGAACCTCTAGTGAACATAATTGTGCAATTATGCCTCGTTGTTCTTTTTTTAGAAGCTTTGTCATTCCGTTAGAGCTGATTATCTTTCCCGGTTTCCCTACAATACCCCTTAATTCAACTTCCTTTCCTTCTGAAGAAAATTTCATGAAAAGTTCTTGAAAATTACCCAAGGATTATAGCCATTGGACTCCTAGTACAACATCAACACCACCCATTGGAATGGAAAGCATTGGGCTATTCAATACATACTCTCCCATGGATAGTTTGATATTATGGCACTTTCTAGAGCAATTTATGGTTCCTCCACTTGCAACCATCACTTGACACTCTGGTACTAGATATAGGAAGCAATGGCTATCTTAAAATGAATAAAATTATGGGTACTACCCGAATCAATCAACACTATTACCTTTTTCTTCTTGATATGCCCTTCTATCTTGATAGTTTGAGGAGTGGTAATTCCAGCCAATGCATTACAAGATATGGTCGGATTCATTTCTTTTTTCTCTAGGGTTTGTTCCTGGTGTATATCCTCTTCTTTTGATGTTTCTTGTTCCTTTTCTTCCTCCTCTTCACAACCTATGTAAAATAATTTATTCTCAACACACTTATGACCTTTAGTGTATTTTCTTTCACAACTGTAACAAAGTTATTTTGCTCTTTTTTCTTCCAATTGTTGTGGTGTCAACCTTGTAGATTGTGGAAGGCTAGGGGCAACAACACTTCCATATTTATAATTGTGAGTGGTAGGCTTCCTTGTTGCCATAATTTTGCTTTCCATTGTTCTTGTCAGCTTGAATGCCTTCTCCAATGAATCAGGTTCCCAAAGGCGAACCTGATGTTGGATGCTATCCTTTAAAGCCCCTGTGAACACATCAATCCTATGCTCCTCTGGAATATCTTTTACTCCTATATTCAATTTTTGGAAGTCCTCAATGTGCTCCATCATTTAACCCTTTTGTTTGAGATTTATCAATTAGCTAAAAAAAGTGTTGCTTTTTGTATCCTCATAATGTGCTATCATTTCATCCGTAAAAATTGCCCAAGTGACAATTTGTTTACGAGAGCAAATCCATCGATACCATACAAACTAATTTGGTTCTAAATATAAAGTTGCAATGCGTACCTTTTGTGTGTTGTCCACATCATGGAGATTGAAATATTGCTCCATCTGTAGTATCCATGTTATAGGATCCTTCCCATCAAACTTTCTCATATCAATCTTTGGAACATGGTGGGACTTTGATCCAACGTTAGAGTCTATGAAATCATGATTAACATTTATTTTGTTCTCAACACGAGTTTCCTTTACTACTCTTTCGCCATTAGTAAGCATTTCTTGTAGAAACTTTGTCAAATCTTCCATCTTAGCTTCCACGTCATTCATCTTAGCTTGTACGTCTTTCTTTAAACCATCCATCTTAGCTTCCACGCCATACATCTTAGCTTCTATGTCTTTCTTTAAACCATCCATCTTAGCTTCTGTTACTTTTTGTGAGAGTGAATTTTGTTGCACTTGGTCTCGTAATTTTGATATATCATGTTGCATTTATTCCTCTTCTTCATGAGTCATGCTAGAGATTTCAGGTTGCTTACTAGGTGTCTCTATTTTCTTTTTTTGAGGCATCAATTAATGATAATAATGCTTCATTATGCCCTTTGAATTCCTTCAAACTAATTTTTCAAACCAAACTTATGCAAAAATTTTAAAAAAACTACACACCTTTTTTCACTTTGTAGGAGCTTGATATTGAATCTATTGTATCTCTGTAATTCCGGATTTCCAAGGTCTGAAATTTCTTCCTACAGTATCCCTCTAATTCCTCTTTCTAACCCCACAAGTCTAATCAATATTGGATTCTCCAAGGAAGAGTTATGCCAAATCTCCCACGATGACCAGATTATAGACTGGTTCAGTAGAGTGAACTTGTACGAAGTTTCATGTCTCACTGTTTCGACCTTAGGACCTGAACTGATATGCAGAAAACTACAGGTCGTCCTCTTTCTGTAACTTCTTACGAATTTTTAATCTGATGCTCAGAAAGAAAGTTATGACGATTTTCCCCAGGTCACTTGTTTGAGATATAATTCAGAACCCTGCAAAAACCCTAAGTTCCTTGGATCATATCTCCGAAAATGTAGTGACAAAAGATCTGAAATTTGGACCTGAGGTTTAGAACAATTTCAACTCAAATGGGTTTTTGGTTTAGCTTCTGAAACCTCCGAGAAATATATTTATAGCGAAAATGCCACGATGCGCTGTTTGGAGCAGCAAAACCCTAGAATCCAAAGCTCTGATACCAAATGTTATGAAACCAACTCACAAAAATATAGAAAAGATAGATCAACGACTTAGAAATCAGCCTCTTCGAGGGGGTGACCTCCTTTACATTACACAAATGAACAATTCTTGGATGATACAAATGAAAAAACCTCATTTCTATATCCAGGAGTCTAAGGGGTCACAATATAACCCAATCCGACCTAACAATAATAATATAAGGGCACAAAAATAACAATATGGGGAAAATAGGGGTACAACAATAACAATAAGGGCTACAATGACAATAGTAATGGGGAATCACTAGTATTATAGGGACCTAACAAGAATCGAGAGAACTAAAATCAACAACCTAATAATAACATTAGGGACAACTAAAACGCTACACATCAGGGTTAAGATAATAATCTCCAACAGGGTTAAGGTAATAATATCCAACCAAAACAAGGAAAGACTGAACTTTGCACAAATCAACCTTGCTCTATTTGTGGTATCAATGGAAATTAGGCACAAATCATACTTCTCTATTTGTGGTGTCCATGGAAATTACACACATGATTATCAACTTTTACCTAAGTTTCTTTGTTGGAAAGAAGTTGAGAAAGCTCATGATATGGCTAATCAACCTAATAAACCTTTATCATTGTAACCAACTATGTTTCGAAACCATTTTCAGACACAAGGATTTGTATCCACTCTAGAAGTTAATTCTCTTGTTCTATTGGGTATGTAAAATGGGCAACAAAGCTCTCACAATCCTCTGAGCTCCAAGAAATGCCACATAAAAAATACACTTGATTGCTCATAAAACTATATCATAAAAAATACACTTGATTGCTCATAAAACTATATCATAAAAAATACACTTGATTAATCACAAAACTATATCATAAAAAAAACACTTGATTGCTCATAAAACTATATCATAAAAAATACATTTGATTGCTCATAAAACTATATCATAAAATGATCTTAGAACATTAATTGTACAAATGCGTCTTAGGATTCTTGTCAATGCACAAATGAGGCAAATACCAAAGAAAAGGTGATGAAATAGGTCTGCAATACACAACGAGGCCTCTTACCAAGCTAATCTATGGTTCACGGAGATAGATGGGCCCTTTGCACTGTTGTGTCTTCGACCGCAACTACTTCTTATCTGGGGAGAAAACACAACACTCGAATAATGGTTACTACACGCATCCTTCTCAAGCTTGTAGGGGTTGTCATTGTAGCTTATCATGCACAATGGCTACCATATCACTAGGCAACTAAATTTATGTCCAATATGAAACCTTGGTGGATTTTTAATAACAATCACCAGTCTGTTAGTGATGACAATCCTTTTCATCTTCAATTTGAATGGTTCTTTGTATTTTCAAGACACCCATGATGCCACTAGAGAAAATCCATTCAAAACATAGCACAACAAATTCTATTAGTTTGAATGATTAACTATATAAAGTGTTATTTTCATGATAATAACAATTGTTTTATTTCCCCACCCCATTGGGCGGGATTCTCTCGACAACAGAACTTATGTCTGTTTCTTTTTTAACTATTGTGAGTGCATGGGCTGGTTGGCTGCATTCATTGTTTTTAGACCGTCAATGTTTAACCGATGATGGAAATTTTGTATTGATCTACAACAATTTTGATTTTTAGACTCTGAGATACTCAACGTGTAGGGGTTGTCATTACACCTCACTTTTTTTAATTATATAAAATACCCTATATATACACTGATATATATGTTGATCATCTGAATAGTTAAAGTAAATATCCCTTTGCCTGAAAATTAGCCTTTCTTCACCATGCTGAGAAGCCCCCACAATCTTGTAGCAAGCCAAGCAAGGCACCATGCAATGCGGCGAGTCTTAAGAAGCAACACTCTTTGTCCATTAACACAAGATCATATGTTTTTCCTTGCTTAAGTAGTCAATTGCAACCTTCTCAGTGTCTTCACAGTGAAGGTTGAGGCTTTGAAGCACTTGTTATTTTCTAGAGAGATGGTCTTGTATCAAATGTCGAGATTTGGTAAGTCGGTTATGCCAAACATAAGCAGTAAAATTCTCTCTCACTCAGCAAATGCAATTTAAATGCATATAGAAGTATCATAGACTTCTGCAATAGATGAATCAACGCTTAAATTAACTCACTATGTGGCAACATAGATACAAACACTATGTAAACAATATCAACAATATATATACCTTGTCGTATGCAGAAGCTTTGACTATTATATGTGCTCTTTCAGTGTTCTCCACACACAACAAAATAGAACCAAATCATTGTATGAATGTACGGTACTTTGAACTCCATGAGCTCTGTGCTCTCTACACATAATTTCTGTCATTTGAAGCAAACTCTACCTCTGTATTTATATTTCTACCCAAACCCTAACGAGGATCACGAGTTATCACTTCGGTTTGAAATTGGTGGAGAAATGAGAGTGTTCTCATCATATTTTGTTCTTATTAATTGTCAAGGTTTCTCCAAACAGATTGTCAATGAATTGAGTACATGATAATCCAATTTGGACTAAAATTTTGACGTTGCCAGCATTGGAATGCGCTAAAATAAGCTTGTATTCTTAATCCCTTTCTTAACTCTAACCTTGCAATACAAATGTCTCCATAAGCTTTGTTGAGTTTGAGAGAAACATCTATGTGTTTTATGTACTATTCAATTTTGATACATACCAACCTGCATGTGTTGAGCATTGGACATTGAGTGCATCACTATGATCCCATCAAGTCCCAAAATTATAATGAGCTTCAAAATGCAATTATATAGTCAAACAATTCATTCTCAAGCTAGCCCCAAGGGTTAGCTCAGTTGGTCAAAATCAGTGCCTCGCCATCGGGAGGTCACAGGGTCCAATCTCCCCGAAGCCCTTGGGGTCAGGCCTTGCTAGTGGGTCGTGGGGCTAGATTCCCTTCAGGGTCGATCAACCCAGATATTTCCGTGGATGTAGCGCCACCCGTTGACTAGGGTGTCCGTGAACCACAACTTAAAAACAAAAAAAACAAAATTCATTCTCAAGTTGACAATTAAGGTTTTTCATAATGTAAAATGTCTTCGGATTTTGATTGTGAAGATGATATCCGATGTTATGTACCCTGGTGAATTTTTAATAACAATCACCAGTCCATAAGTGATGACAATCCTTTTCATCTTCAGTTTGAATGGTTCTTTGTATTTTCAAGGCACCCATGATGTCACTGGAGAAAATCCATTCAAAACACAACACAACAAATTCTATGCATCTGAATGCTTAACTGTATAAAGTGTTGTTTTCATGATAATGACAATTGTTCTATTTCCATACCCCCGTTGGGCGGGATTCTCTCGACAACAAAACTTATTTTTGTTTCTTTTTTAACTATTATGAGTGCATGGGCTAGTTGGTTGCACTCATTGTTTTTAAACGGTCAGTGTTTAATGGTGGTGGCAAATTTGTACTGATCTACAACAATTTTGATTTTTAGACTCCAAGATACTCAGCCTGTAAGGATTGTCATTGCAACTCACCTTTTTTAGTTATATAAAATACCATGTATATAAATTGATATACATGTGCCAAAATTATACCCAGCTTTAAAATCCAATTGTATATTCAAACAACCCATTCTCAAGTTGACAATTAAGGTTTTGCATAATGTAAAATGTCTTCGGATTTTGGTTGTGAAGATGATGTCGGATGCTATGTAGCCTAGTGGACTTTTAATAATAGTCACCAGTCTGTTAGTGATGACAATCCTTTACATATTCAGTTTGAATGGTTCTTTGTATTTTCAAGGCATTCATGATGTCACTGGAGAAAATCCATTCAAAACATAGCACAAGAAATTTTATGCGTCTGAACACTTAACTCTATAAAGTGTTGTTTTCATGATAATGACAATTGTTCTATTTCACCACCCCCATTGGGTGGGATTCTCTCGACGTCAAACTTATGTCTGTTGTTTTTTAAACTATTGTGAGTGCATGGCTAGTTAGTTGCACTCATGTTTTTTAGATCATCAGTGTTTAACTGATAATGGCAATTTTGTACTGATCTACAACAATTTTGATTTTTAGACTCCAAGATACTTAACTTGTAGGGGTTTTCATTACAACTCACCTTTTTTAATTATATAAAATACCTTGTATATACATTGATATACATGTTGATCATCTTAATAGTTAAAGGAAACAACCTTTGCCTGAAAATTAGCCTTTTCTTCACCATGTTGAGAAGCCCCCATAGTCCTGTAGCAAGCCAGGCAAGGCACCATGCAATGTGGTGAGTCTTAAGAAGAAACACTCTTTGTCCATTAACACAAGATCATATGTTCTTCCTTGCTTGAAGTAGTCAACTGCAACCTTCTCAATGTCTTCATAGTGAAGGTTAAGGCTTTGAAGCACTTGTTATTTTCTATAGAGATGGTCTTGCATCAAATGTCGAGATTTTGGTAAGTCGATTATGCCAAACATAAGCAGTAAAAGCCTCTCTCACTCAACAAATGAAATTTAAATGCATATAGAAGTATCATAGACTTCTGCAACAAATGAATCAATGCTTAAATTAACTCACTACGTGGCAACATACATACAAACATTGTATAAACAATATTAGTCATATATATATATATATATATATATATATATATATCTATCTATATATAGATATATATATATATAGATATATATATATATATATATATATATATATATCAAGTGAGCTCAACGATTCTTTATCCATCGCTCTGTCATATGCAAAACGTCTAATTGTTATTTGCTCTCTTTCATTTCTCTCCACACACAGCAGAACATAACTGAATCATTGTATGAATGTATGGTACTTGGAACTCCATGAGCTTTGTGCTCTTTGTTGAGAAATCTAGGGGAAACAAGTTAGGTGATTTCTCTTTTGATGATAATTACTTGTGATGTATTTTTACTTAACCTGATTAGATTATTCTTCAACTTGATTATTATTGTGTTCTTATCATCAAACAACTACCAAACCATAAAGAACAATGAGACAAGAGGACACAATATATAGGCGATCATCCAGGGCAAAAACATCTCCAACTAAGAGGAAAACCAACCATAATTGTTCTCTTCTTATAGAACTTCAATTAACGAATTCCAAGACCTATGACCCTTAACCAAGACCCTCCAAGACCAAATCCAAATTTCTCCTTGAAGTATTTTCTCAACTTGAATCACAGTCTCCTTATAGCAACCTTCTCTTTCTTCTTTGACCAAGAATCTCAACCTGCAATAATGACTGTAACTTCGGCCCTCCTCACCTGCAAATTTTGGCCTCCTGTACTTCGCACATGTGGCAGATTTGAGGATGTTTGAGACTTATCTCCTTTGCTTGGGCAGGCTTCCTTTCTTTGACTCTTCGGCTTGCACTTATAGACTTCTTTAACCCTTGATTCACCTCCTTGACCAAACTGTAATTTCATCCTTCTGTTGCTGAGAATGTGCCCTAGTTACAGTTTGTACATGTGAGGAATTAGCCCTAAGCAGACCTTGAAAGACTGTGATTTATCCTTCCTTTTGTCCTTTTCCTTTTTTCTTGATGTGAGACTCTTTCTTGTCTTATGATCAAACTTATGTGATCTTCATTAATGATCCTAGAATGAGGCTAAGTCCTCCTATATATAGGCTTTTCACCCATGCTAATAGGTCGACTTGTCACTGTCTCTAGGCCGACTTGTATCTTTCACATTTGACGAGGTCTGGAGGGTATTTTGACTCAAATAAATACTTTTTACAATATGTAACATGCCCAAATGGGTCTTCAATACATGCCCATGACTCAATTGACTTTATGACAAACCTAGAAGAACTGAATGGGTCCTTGACCTAAACAATAAATTTTCCTTGAGAATGAAACCCATGCCTGAAGAACAAAAATATTCAATTTATTTGTCTTTTCATTAAATACATAAAATCATGATTACATATATCATTGTGAAGATCGAACCTAGTTAAATATTTCAACATTCCCTCTTAACTAGGGAGGTATTCATAATCCATATAAGGTACTTGGACATTCTCAATCTGAATAATTTCATAAGAAAAGTCAGATTGGTACCCCATCTGTTTAGCATCATATCAACCAGCATTGTCACATAGCAAGGCCTTGAATAACAACTCTATCTCTCCACAAGATCAGAGCACAATGCTGGCGAGACTAGTGACTGATAGACACCATCATCATTGTCTCTCAAGGCACATACCCCACCAGAGTGTTCATAGGGTATGTCCTTCTAGGATTATTCTTATCTTGGATTCCCAATCTTCAAAGAATATCGGTCCTCTATAGCTACTCTTATCTTGGATGCCTTACCTCATCCTCAAAGAGTATTGGATGTCAGATGCTTACCTAATCCTCCATTATTTCTTCCAAAGTGAAGACAAGAATGATGTGTTTATCTCTCCCTCTCAACTAGGGAGGATATAGCCATTCATATGAAGGAATGTACCCATTCCTATAAAATGAATGTACCCAAGCTCCCTCTTAATCAAGGACTTGCTTCCAACAATTTTCTGCTCTAGGTGGAGATCATGGGACCATCAGCTGCTTGAGGGGCTCCTTATTTTGATGTCATGAAGTTCATTTTTCAACATTATGGAGCCTTAATATTTTAGGACTTCTTCGTAGGGCATTGACCATCCATCACTTTCCTTCACAAACCATGTCATTCATGTCATTTTTTCTTTCATCGGAAAGCGATCTATTAGTCCATGTCTGGATTTTCTTCATACAACTACCCTTTCCACATCATTCATCATGTTTCCTTCAAGATCTTCCATCCCACCACATGAGTACTAGTTGTGGGTGACTTTCACAATTCTCTTTCAGTAGCCCTGTATTAGACCATCTGAATATGGTTCAAAATAAAAAAATGAATATTAAATCAAAATTACCTTTTTGTGATGGCTCTTAATCATGACATTTTCTTCTTGTCAAATAAACATCTTGCATACATATTGACACATCTCCAAGATATTCAATTGTCAAGGGTCTTCTTTCTTTCCAGACTTTCCTAAGGTCTTCATTTCTTTCCCATGGATATATTGTGGCCAATTCTACTAGTCATCAGATGTTGATTTCCTTTTCCATGTGACCACAGTTGCATCTTGTTAAATTGGCAACTAGGGCCAAACTCCATGTGGGTCAACTTATTTATGGCAGTTGATGTTTTTATTGGATCTCTCTCATCGAGAGGTGTAGGATTGATTTAAAGATCATCTGATTTATCAAGCCAACCAGCTCTTACGTAGGCTCAAGAAGCCCAAACGTCGTGTCTATTCATCATCTACACTTTAGTATAAATAGATGAGGATTTGATGTCATTTGGACACACATTATTGAGTGATCTCTTCCTCTCCACGTCTTGGGTTTTTGGAGAAGGAGTGAGACACCAAGAGTAATATGCTGGCCTTATGGTGATGCCCTAGCCGCAGGTCGATCTATGCAGCAAACAGAGACACCTATACATTGTCAAATGGAGATATCTCATACGTTGGAATGGAAGACCTTATATGCAATCATGGGAGATATTCAACGCAGTCATGATTTGTTCATGGATACGCTGTGGATATTATACGTTGGTTTTTCAACGCAGTCAATGAAGTTATTAACGCAGTCAAGGGAACGCTGTCTAGAAGCAACCTGCACGCTGTTCATGCTGGAGACTATTACACTGTGAATAGAAACCCTATACGCTGAGCTGGAAATGAAGTTGTTAACGCAGTCAAGGGAACGCTGTCTAGAATCAACCATAAAAGCATAGAACTCATATTCGGATGGTTCTGAGATTGGAAGAGGAGCTGTTGTGATATGAAGGAACCTGCAATATATACGCAATCAATCATTGTCTTGTAGACTTTAATACGCAAGGCATAAATACACAGTCATAAAAACCTTTCTGCACAGATAGATATTGATACACAGTCAAAGGAACTCCACACGTAGTCATGGAGCAAATGCACAACTACGTGTGATAGCAAACGCACAGCTACATGAACCCTAATCCGTTGTATATATGCGTTATGAAGAATGTCATGACCATATACGCACAACACTCTGTCATGATATAACGCAGTCTATACGGGAAACGCAGTCAGGTATGGAAACATCTAATCCGCTGGCAATGCTCTATACGCACAACAATGAACTATATACGCACAGCTATGACTATACGATGTCATCTATCACAGTGCATGAAGACTCATGACCTTGAAGACTTGATGGGCAGTAATGCTGATATAGCAGTCAATGGTATGACTATAACAATCCTCAGTGGAATTGTGTTAGCATATTCATTGACATGTCATGGCATGACATGGCATGGAAGACACACTATGTATAATATGGCAGACAACATATATGACTGGGCAACATCATGATGTAGATCAAGCATAATGCAGCATAGAGATGAGATCATGAGCAGCATGATATATATATGGACAGCTTGATATATATGGGTAGCATGATGTATGAGATCATGTGCATGGGCAACACAATGATACATGGAGCATGGACAACATCATGGTGAATGTAATGATAAGCATGGGCAGCTTAATGATGAATGAGACCATGGAAGATGCAGCAAGATGAGCATCATGAAGATGAGAGCAGCTCAGTCACCTAGGTCCAACACGGTGATGGGGCAGCATGATACTACATGGTAAGGTGTGGCAAATGGACGAGATGTAGTACTATGATAGGTGAAGGAGTCACCTTAGAGAATCAGTTGAAGCAATATGTCTTCAACTGATCTCTGCAGATATCAAAAGTCAAAGTGTTGACTTCTATTGTAAATGTACTATCTCTCTTGCTTTCTCTGTTGAACTTTGAAGAACATAAAAGAAGAATTGATCAAGGGTTTCCCCACACATTGTGGGGTTTGTCCCTGGCTTGCGCCAAATCTTGTGTCCTCTTGTCTTGGCTTGTCTTCTGTGATTTATATTTATGTTCTGTCTGCAGTTTATCTTAACGCTGATGTGATTGCTAACTGTGAAAATTTAAATAAATTGCTCTAGCATAGAACATACCTAAACTTAACACATCTTTCATGATCTCTTATTGCTTTCTTTACATATTGCTTCCCATGAACTTCCATTCATAGTTCCTTCATCTTTTTCAACCACCTCATATTCCATACGAGGAAATATTATGTTGATTTCATCTATTCAATATGTGAACCATGCCTTCATGCATCTTTTTAACGAAAGAGATCCCTTTCCTTTGATCATACTCATGAGGAAGAGTATCCATGTTGTCTACAACTACATGATGACATGACTCAAATAATTAAACACATGCATACATACCTCTTTTCTTCTTATAGTCATCTAGACTTCCTTTCCTTGATTGAGAGTACTTCAACCATCTCAGCATGTTGCATTCCTCTATCATTATACCATCACTCTTTCAAACAGTGAATCCCATCCAAGGTGGAATTATCTAGCGAGACACTTGCTTCTTCCAAGAGATGAACCTTCTAATGAAGATTCCAACGAAGGATCTTGATTATCCTCATCCTGCAAATGCTCCTTTCCAATGATGTATGATGAGTTTTATACTAGATGACTTTCTTCTACCCATAAGTACTAATTTTAGTGAGGTTACCAAGAGCTACTTCCTTCTAATGATGATTGTCATAGACTTCTACTTCCTTCTAATGATGATTGTCATAGACTTCTACTTTAGCTATCTTTCAAGCTTCTTATGATGATTTCATGAGCTCTTGTTTCAATGATATGTTATAATGATGCCATCTCCTAAATGATGCATCCTGTCATAATGCTTTTCTTCTTGACTACCATGGTGGAGGATTTTTTTTTTCACCTTTTCCTCCATCTTACAGTGAACCAGACATCCATGGTTATACAAATTCCTTCTTCCATCATGTTTATTAAAACAAAGGCTCAACCAATCCATCTTTATTTCTTGTACCTGCAATATTTATTAACAAGAACCCCAAGCAAAGTATATGATACCAAAACATGATGCCAAGATTTATTTCTAGGGTTTTCATGCTATCACGAGGTCATCTTAGGGCTTCTAAAGTTCAAACCCTAGATCAAACTTTATTCCCTCTTTATGTCATGCTAGTGTTCATCCTTTCCTGGATTTCTAACAAACCCTAGAATCATATTTTCAACCCTAAAACATAAAATATACCATACATACCTTATGGTTACTTTCCTTTGGCGTGATGATTTACAATTCTGGACTCCATCTTCATTGATCTGCTTTAGGGTGTGAGATATTCTTCGTTGTACTCATTTGCTCCTTTCAAGTATATGATTTCCATAGAAAGAGTCCTCTATTGAGAAATTGTACAAGTGTAACAATGTTTCTCAAGAAACCTCTAGTGATGGTACAATTTCAACATTTGCTTGATGACTAGATTACTTCAGGTATGCTTCCTTAGTTCTTTCACACTTGTTCGTAATGAATGGATTTTTTTCCAACAGTTAGATCCTTCTATGGTCTTCTTTTTTATTGATCGATGTTTCAGAGAACAAGTATATGTGAGATTGGTGACTGTATCTTTTGAGCCACAGGGACTCAGTCACCATAGGAGTGAACTTGTAGAGTGGAGTAGATTTTGTCACAAGGACATGTCTCGAAGATGGGATTTATGCTATCACAAAGATGGAGGGATCTTATGTATGCCCATAAGAGGATTTGATCTTAGGAACGAATTCTGACTGTGCCTCCTTCTTAGAATTTTCTTTATCACATTTTGCTAGGAGATTTTAGTTCTTGAATGAAGAAAACAATTGTACTTACTTCATAGTCTCAATTATGTGGTTGCTACTATAGATTTGACCTTTTGGAATGATAGAAGCAATCCTTCTATGATGCTCAAAAGGTCATTTTTCTTAACAATAGATTTTTGACCTTTCTATGGTGAAGGATTAAGTCTTCATCCTCTTAGGTGTACCTATATTTATGCATGTATGAGGTTCTTATATTATGGAGCATAGCCCAGACTTTTGTTATACCTTGTAATGAATTCGTATTTCAAAATATCTTGATGGTTAGACTTCTTCGTTGCCTTTATTATGGATCTAGAATTTGATCAAATCTGCTTAGAGATGTCCTTGAACTCAGCCCTTGCATATCTCTTCTTGAGGATTCAATGTTCTCCTTGATGTCTTGTCCTTTCCTTGATTCTTCTTTTAGTGCTTCAACCCTTGAGTCTCATTCACTAAGTTTCCTTTCCTTTCATTGTCTTGTCAAGTTAGCTCTGATACCATGTTGAGAAATCTAGGGGCAACAAGTTAGGTGATTTCTCTTTTGATGATAACTACTTGGGATGTCTTTTTACTTAACTTGATTAGATTATTATTTAACTTGATTATTATTATGTTCTTATCTTCAAACAACTACCAAATCATAAAAATAAATGAGACAAGAGGACACAAGATATAGGTAATCAGCCAGGGCCAAAAGCTCTCCAACTTAGAGGAAAACCCATTAGAATTCTTCTCTCCTTATAGAAATTCAATTGATGAATTCCAAGATCTGTGACCCTTGACCAACACCCTCCAAGACCTAAAAAATATTTTTTCCTTGAGCATGAAACCCATGCCTCAAGAACAACAATAATAAATTTATTTCTCTCTTTTCATTAAATACATAAAATCATGATTACATATGTCATTATGAAGATCGAACCTAGTTACATATTTCAACACTCTCTACACATAAGTTCTGTCATTTGAAGCAAACTATACCTTTATCTCTATATCTTTGCCCAAACCCTAATGAGGATCACGAGTTATCACTTTAGTTTGAAATTGGTGGAGGAAATGACAATGTTCTCCTCATATTTTGTTCTTATTAATTGTCAATATTTCTCCAAACATATTGTCGATGAATTGAGTACATGAGAATCCAATTTGGACTAAAATTTTGATGTGGCCAACATTGGAATGCGCTAAAATAAGCTTGTATTCTTAATCCCTTTCTTAACTCTGACTTTGCAAATACAAATGTCTCCATAAGCTTTGTTGAGGTCGACAAAAACATCTATGTGTTTTATGTACTATTCAATTTTGATTCATACCAACCTACATATGTTGAGCATTGGATATCAAGTGCATCACTATGTTCCCATCAAGTGCCAAAATTATACCCAACTTCAAAATGCAATTGTATATTCAAACAGTCCATTCTCAAGTTGACAATTAAGGTTTTGCGTAATGTAAAATTTCTTCGGATTTTGGCTGTGAAGATGATATCAGATGCTATGTTTTGTACTAATTAGTTTTTATATTGGTTGCTTAAGTAAAATTCTCTTGGACATGTAAGCATTGTGTTGTTTGCAAAATACCTTGCCACAACTGCAAGTAGATGAAATAGTCAAGGAACATTGATCTTTATCACTGAACTAAATCAGCTTGTATAAGAGGAACCAAATTTCCGTAAGTACAAACACATTTAGAAAAAAAGATTTGCAGAGACAAGAGATTAACTAAAACAACAAATTTTGGATGCTAGCCATTCAATGGGAAAATGCAGCTCAATTGTGGAATAGAAGAGACGAATAAATCAAATTAACTCAGGCAAGAAACATCCTTTATGTCAATATTGCATATTGAAAAACCATCTGTGATATACATTACAAACTTCAATGTTATTAACATTTAGCAGACCTTGTAAGAACTTAGTGACAATGCAAGTTCTATCTCAACCCATTTTAACAGCTAGCATACAATTGCAAATCTAAAACAACGTGAGTTTTCACAAATAAATTTGACTGGAGTGAATAAGCAATAATGAATAGAGATAGACGAGGTGACACACAAGGAACCCAAAAATAAATTTGGGTGGTTCATTTCAATCCTGAAAAGATCTTAGGACAAATGTTTTAATGTTAAAGAAGTGATGGACAACCTTGCCCTAATCAAGAAATGATAAGAAACTGACACAAACAAAGGGAATAAAAAAATTGTGCAATGAGGGAAAAGAGATTGATTCACTTTATTATCTTTAATGTGGTAGTTTTTGTTACAAATCTTCGGAATATATGATAATCAAATTTGGAAACTAAATTTCTTTTAAATACAAGCCTAAATTCCTTCAAATTTAGCTCATGCAAGCACCAGTTCTAAAGGCACACTCATTGTACCATTCCCAACATATTAAATATTATATAGAATTTATTCT
The DNA here is from genome assembly GCA_031772625.1 of Pinus tabuliformis. Lineage (NCBI taxonomy): Eukaryota > Viridiplantae > Streptophyta > Pinopsida > Pinales > Pinaceae > Pinus > Pinus tabuliformis. Next base: position 329,765,818 of record CM062808.1, read on the forward strand.
AAATTATGATAAATTTTTCCACTGTTTAAAAAATACGAATAATAATTTATTTGACCTTATTCATATTTTTGAAATTCTAAAATATTTTCTAAATCTACAATCAAAATAAGTTCAACACAACATTATTTTCCTATCTCAATTATTAGGTTAAGGCTTACTCGTTGCTTTTCTTTTTAGGGTTGTTCATGATAGACCTTTTCTCTTGACAGAGAAAGTGGATGTGAAAAATCGGCAGATTTGGTACAAATCTAAACTTATAATACATTGTTAGTGTGGCAATTTGTGGCCCAGTTTGAGGTGAACATCTGGTGAGGTTTTGGACAATTTCAACCTATGCATATATACCACACATAATGGTTTTCGCAAACCATGGCTCAACCCCCAAAGAATCACTTGATAATTATGCTCTTCATCACATTTTCACTCATTTATTCCTCCTCGTCCTCTCTGAATAATGGTAGACATAATGTTGTAATAATTGTCACCCATTGGCCATACTTCACAATCACTTACTTGCCTCCATCCTCCGTTAACATAGACCTCTTCATGCATCTCTTTTGCGCTTCTGTATACCTGAACAGCCACATATTCGAGGTGGAAGTACCTGCCACTGAGGACCCACTAGAATTCACCTCAACTCTCCTCAAGAAAAACCCCTCTCAAAACACTCATTTCTATTAGCGATGACAACATTACCTTCTCTTTAATGGCCAACAACACCTCCCACCGCATGTTGTTCATTAATTCAGCAATCGTCGTGGCAAATAAATATGGAATTCACAGTCTCAACCTTAACTAGGAGTTTCCCCAAGACACAACAAAGATGGAGTACTTAGGCACTCTCTTTGCTGAGTGGAGGCATGCCATTGGTTTTGAGTCCACAGCTTTGGGTTGCCCTCATCTCGTCACTGCAGTCATGTATTTTTTATAGTAGTTTTTCCTATCGGGTGAGAAGAGGGCATAACCTGTGACCTCCATTGCCCTAAATTTGGACTGGGTGAATGTGTTAAAATTGGAAACTTGGGCCAAACTCCACCTTGGACAAATCATAAGATGGAGATGATATTTTTATTGGATTACTCTTTCTGAGAGGTATAGGATTGATCTAAAGATCATCTCATTCTGATAAGCATAAATGGAATTATGAATTTATTTCTTTTATGGACAAATTGTCAAGGTTGGCCAGAAGTCTAATGTAGGCTCATGAAGCCCAACAAACGTGTATCTTCACCCTCAACGTTGTGTATAAATAGAAGAGGCATTTTACTCATTTGGACACACCTCAACACACCTATTTCTCTCTCTTCTTCTCATTGGTTCATACAACAAACAGGAGCATCTTCTTCTCAAGGCGTTGAATTAGGTTGACTGAAATTGCAGGCTGAAAATTTCATATCTATTTTGGGAAAATTACATGGGCATTGACCAGCGTTGATCGAGGGTCAAAACACCTCCTTTGAATGCAATTTTCAGGCAGAAAATTCAATCTCTTGAGGCCGCATCTCTTGGCATGAAAACCGAGAAATTTGGAGCAGTTTGACTTGCGTTGACCGCAGGCCTTTTGACTGCAGAGTGGACTATCAGTTGCTCAAGTTTTACCCAAATTTTCAAGACTATTTAAGGTTGATTCTAACTGTCTTTGGAGGCCGATTTGATTGGGTTTGATCGAGATAAGCTGGAGGGGACTTTCTGTTGGTTTGACCAGCGTTGTCTTTTGGTTAGGGCGTCTTGTTGACTGTTGTTTGACTGGACTATTTTTCAGTGATTGGGAAAGTAAATTTTGTATGATGTACTCTCTCTCCCTACTGAACTTTTGAAGAATAATAAGAAGATTTGATCAAAGGGTTTTCCCCACATTGGGGTTTTACCCTGGCATCCACCAAATATGGTGTCCTCTTGTCTTGGCTTGTCGTCAAATTATTGTTTATGTTCTATCTACATTTACTGTCAATGTTAATGTGATTGCTAACATGGAAATTGATATTGGGCTAATAAGAAAAATTGAAGTAAATTTCTCTTAAGAATAAAACATACCATTGTTATCTAAAATTAGCATAGTATTAGAGTTGAGGTGAAGACAAAGCCCAAGCAAAAGTGAGAAAAGCAATCATTGAGATTTGTTGGTCAAGGACAAGATTTAATGGCATCCTCATCTTACTTCAAATCCGAAGACAAGCTCAATGATAAGTCTGATTATCATGCATGGAAGATGTCTCCTGACTTGACTTTGGAAGAGCATGATGCTATGGACTATGTGTATGGAAAGATTGATGAAATTCCTTCAAATGCACCACTTCCACTAAGATAGAGTATAAGAAAGGTGAGGTCAAAGCCAAGAAGATCACCAGGGATTCTATTCACAAGCATTTAGTTGCTTACATTTCCGATCTGGGCACATCTAAGGAGATGTATGACAAGCTGGTTAGCATGTTTAAAGGACATAAAGAAGGGAAGAGGAGAAGATATCCAATCCTACTTCATGAGGATTACTGAAATAAAAAATGCTCTTCTATCTATTGGAGAATTTATAGCTGACAGGGAGCTTGCTCTCATTGCCCTTGGAGGTCTCCCTCATGAATGAAATGTATTCAACACTACTATCCTCAACAATGACCAGATTCCAGGTTTTGATGAATTGTTGACTAGATGTACTCAAAAAGAAACAAGGATGATAGAATGAGACATGCCTTCAAATAGGAATGATCCTACTGCATTCTCCACTCATGCTAAAAATAAGAACAATGTAGGTTCAAAGAAGCAATGTCAAGGAAGACCGAGATTCAAAGATGGAAGAAAGGGTAGATGCTTCATTTGTAACATGTTTGGCCACTATGCTAGGGGGTGTCCTAATAAAAGGGATACACCTCGGGATGATGACAAAAATAATCGCAACAATTTCAGGGGCAACAACAATCACAGGAATGGCAGGTTCAACAACAAAGGAAAAAGGAATGCTCCCACTACTCAACATGGAAACGGATGACCTCCCAAAAGATCAAAAAACTCTAGGTATGATGAATCTAATGTTGTAGATAACAAGCAAAAATAATTTTAACTTATATATGCCCTCTCTACTGCCTTTCCTTCGGATACCTTGGGAAATTGGTTGATTGATAGTGGTGCCTTAAGGCACTTCACTGGGTATAAGGAAGCTCTTACAAATGTGATAGAAAAGGATACAAATTTGGAAATCATTCTTGGAGACAATGCCACCTATACCGTGAAAGGAGTTTTGAATGTTACTCTTCAATTGAATCAAGGCAACACCATTTATCTACAAGAAGTACTATATGTACCCGATTTAAAGAAGAACCTGGTATCTATCTTGATGATGGAGGACAAAGGATTCAAGGTGGCATTCATTAATGGAAAAGTACGTGTTTGGAAAAGAAATTTCAAAGAAGCATTTACTCTTGGATTCATGGTTGACAACCTATATCCAGTTGGAGGAATGCCATTGGGAGCTATGTCTTGCAACGCATCTCTTCAATCCAAATTATGGCACCGAAGGTTTGCTCATCTTCATTATAAATTCCAACCCGATGCAAGGAAGATGGTGATAGGTATGCCCAAATTTAAAGTAGAACATGAAGGTGTTTGTCAAGGATGTATTGAAGGAAAACATACAAGGGGACCCTTCCCCTCAAGTGATAGCAAGACTATCGATATTTTGCAATTGGTTCATTTTGATCTATTTGGTATGTTGCCCGTGATATCTTTGGGAGGATATTTATATTATGCTATATTTGTGGATGACTTTTCTCGCAAAAATTTGATTTATTTCTTGAAGAAGAAGTACGAAGTGTTCACTTGGTGATCCGAATTTAAACAGGAACGCAACAAAATACAGCTATAACCATAAACATAGAGATGCAACAGAAATAAAACTTTAATATCAAAGAGCTTAACACTTACATACAGAATGGAAATAAACTAGCTCGGGCGATGGTAGCTTATCTCTGAGAAGAGATGTGGGGGCTACATACCTATGAAGTGTGTTACAATGAGGCTTGAAGGCCTATTTATTATTGTGAAACAATGGAAAACCCCGAAACATCCAAAAACCTAACCCTAAGAGATGAAACACCAAACTATGGGCTCCGTTGGGGTAAATTGGTACATCAACTTCCCAGGGTTGTAACTTTGGCATACGATCTTTGTTTGACACACACGATACCTCGTTAGAAAGATTTATTCAAAGAATACAACTACTCACAACAAATACTAGGTTAAAAACCCATATCTGTCTCCCGTGATTTTCTAAAAAAAACTTTGTTTAGGGCCTCAAAATTGCTTCGGAAGTTCAAGACCCAAAAAACTGCCAAGATATTAAATTGTGCTACAATTAAGGAAACTGAAAAACCGAAAGAAACAATGGTGGGGGTCCAAGTGGAATAGGCAGGTGGCCACCAATATCCACCTAGATTATTCCTCCCCCCTTAGGAAGCACTGGTCCCCATTGTGTTGAGTTCCTCCATGAGATGAGGAAAAACTTGGTCCCTAGTGAGCCATTTTCCCCGGTGAAGGAGTTGGCCTGCTTTGACAACTCGATATAGTTGGATCCTTTGTTGTTGGGTGTTCTTGTTATATGCGTCCATGATTCAATCATTTGTGTCTTGTTCCATGTAGTCTAGGTTTAACTCTGTTGGTGTGAGTTGTTCTGCAATGTCAGATGTGTCCAACAATGGTGGAAAGTAGGGCCAAAGGCGGTCCACATTGAACACTAGGTTCAAACCAAGGAATGGTGGAATACTGAGCTCGAAGGATTTCCACCTATTGCCTCGGCGATGGTGTATGGCCCATATTAGAGTGGGCAAAGCTTGCGGTGGGGCCCAACGACGCGCTCCTTCTGCAAATGTAGGCAAACTTTGTCGCCCACCTAGAACTTGTGTGGCACCTGATGTTGATCATGCTAATACTTGTACTTAGCATTGATTCTATCCAATATGTCATGGACCTATTGGTGGATGTTTTGAATGTGTTCAATGAAGTTGTTTACCTTGTCGGCTTCGGACTGGATATGTGCCGAATTTGCCTGAGTAGCTGCAAATGGTATGGCCACATCAATGGGACACAATGGTTGGAATCCCAAGCCCACTTAAAAAGGGTCGTGGCCAGTCGAGTTGTGGACAGCCCAGTTATAGCTGTGCTGGACATAGGGGAGGCTCTCATCCCATGTGCATGGATGCTTTGAGTTGTACATTCGCATAATTTATACGATCATGCTGTTGATGACCTCTATCTGGCCATCAGTTTGGGGATGGAAAGTTGTGGACTTAGTGAGCTTGGTGTCTAACATCGACTAGAGATTGGACCAAAATGTATTGAGGAACAAACTATATTGATTTGAGATGATAGATTGTGGGATCCCAAAGTGTACCCACACTCGTTCAAAGAAGAGTTTAGTAGTGGCTTCTTCTGTGATATTATTATTGTAGGTCGCCATAATGGCCATCTTTGAGAATCTGTCGACGACCACAAAAACACATTTGTTGCCATGCTTAGTAGAAGGAAGGTCCGACATGTAATCCATGGAGATATATTCCAAAGGTCGACTAGGGGTAGGCAGCGGAGTATAGAGGCCTTGCTTCTTTATGGTTGGTTTGACAATGACGCAGGTGGTGTAGGATCTGATGTACTTCTCGACATCCTGTCGAATATTCGGCCAATAAAAATACTTCTGCAATATGGCCAATGTTTTCTCGACCCCAAAATGCCCAACAACCATACTGTAGTGCGCTTCCCAAATCATCTTGGCACACTCGGTTGAAGGAACACAAAGTTGTCCTAGGTGGCATAATAGTGCATCCCGGAGGTGAAAATCTGGAGCAAGTTGATCCTTCAAGAGCGTCTGGTATGTGTGGCCAAATTCTGGGTCACTTTTATAGAGAAGTGGCCAATTAGAAATCTTGTGCCCACAAGAGTTGAGCAAGTTGCTTAACACCATGATCGGTGGTCAACTGAGGCAATCTGCAACATTATTGGTGTTGCCCTTCTTGTACTTGATATTAAAATGGAACTGTTGCAGGTATGTGGACCACTTCTGATGGCGATCATTATGCAGCTTCCCTTGCGTTTGTATGAACTGCAGGGTCGGTGGTCTGTGTTTATGACCATTTCCTTCCCCTAAATGTAATTCTTCCATTGTCAGTAGGCCTGCACAATGCAATACATCTCTTTGTCATAAGTGGGATACTTTCGGACTATTTCTAAAAGTGTCTCACTATGAAATGCCACCAGATGCCCCTGTTGAGTAAGGACTGCCCCAATAGCATAGTCAGAGGCATCTGTCTCGATCTCAAATGGTTTTTGCAAGTATGGTAATGTGAGCACTAGTGCAGAGTAGAGGCAATGTTTCAACTCTGCGAATGCCTTCTGTTGAGATTCAAACCAAAAGAATTTTTCTTTTGCTCCTCCCTTCGTGACTTGACTCAAGGGCCAAGTGATATGAGAGAACCCCAACATGAACCTGTGGTAGAAATTGGAAGACCCAGAAAGTTGCAGAGCTCTATCAGAGTGGTTGGGGTTGGCCAATCCTGAATGACTTGGATCTTGGTTGGATCCACATGCACCCCCCGTTCATCAATAATGCATCCTAGATACTGAACTCGAGTCATGCCAAAAGTGCATTTCTCCAAATCGGGAAACAACTTATGTTGCCGCAGTGTTTGGAGAACCTACCGGATGTGGTGGATCTGGCTAAAGATCAGGATGTCATCCAAGTATACCACTACAAATGAGTTGGTGAATGGTCGCAAGATGTCATCCATCAACCTCATGAAGGTTGCAAGAGCATTCGTCAACTCAAAAGGCATAACCATCCATTCGAAAAGGCCCTCCTTGGCTTTGAAGGCAGTATTCCACACATCGGAGGGTTTGATTGGTACCTAGTGATATCTTGACTTCAACTCGATCTTGCTAAAATATTTGGCGCCCTTGAGTTGGTCCAGAAGGTCTTCAATCCCTGGGATCGGGTACATATTCCAGACAATGATCTTGTTCATCACCCGATAGTCAATACAAAGTCTCCAAGTCCCATACTTCTTCTATACCAACATGATCGAGCTCCCACAGGGCGATGAACTAGGCCGGATGTGACCTTTTTGCAACAACTCATGAATCTAGCTCTTGATTTTTTTCGTTCTCCAGAACAGAGCACCGATAGATTGGTCCATTCGGCAACAACGAACCTGGGGTCAGATTGATGGAGTGCTTGACCTGATAGTGCAGGGGCACCCCTACAAGGACGGTGAAGATGTCCTCGTACTCCTCCACTACCTTGTCCATATGATGTTGTCATGTGGAGGGGCCCTGTCTAGAGGTCCTGGCCATCGTCTTCTTCTTTACCTGAGGGCATATCATCAGGAAAACAAATTTCTTGGTTTTGGAAATGAGCTTACTGCATTGTTCTGCAATAACCAAAGAGAAGGTGGCACTGCTAGCTGACGCAAAGATCCCATCCTTGCTGAAGCCACCCGATGGTGTATGGTTGTGGGTGTGTTGTGGTTAGTAAGCTCAACCACTTCATGACCTCTACTTAAATGAGGTTCTTTTGGCTCCCACTGTCGACAATGCACTATAGCGGGGAACCCTTTACCCACATCTAAGAGTGGAAGAGGTGCTCCTCCTCCTTTGGATTTTTGGGTTCCTCTTTCTGGATCTTCGTGGTGGAAATAATGGCATTAGGCTTCGCGTTGATAATCTGCTTCCCTTTATCATTCCCCTTGTCGGGTTCTAACTCAGAGTCGAAACATGCATTTGATTCAGAAGCCTTCAGCTTGGCCACTAGTGATTGCTTGGTCTGACACTCAGTTGTGAGTGGAGCTCTTATGGAACTCACACCACTTTCCTGTGTCCTTCTTGTGCTTCACGGTGTTGTTCTTTGCTTGTGCCTTTAGCGGGTTGTCTTGGGCCGCCCCGCCTTGGGTTTGTCCTTTGTTCTGCGGTTTGGTGGCACCTTCCCTTGCTTCGGATTCGCAGAACCAAAGTCTCACTTTTTCTGTTTAAGCTTCTACTCGATCTTGACTGTGTATCGATACATCATGTCGAGCGAGGAGATGTCCAGAACCCCATCTCATCCTGGATGTATATGTGTAGGTAGCCATGGTATTTAAGTACCAAATGTTTCTCAGAATCCTTGATACCCAACTTCGTGCAAAGGGTATGAAAAACATTGGTAAACTTCGGCATGTCTTGGTCCCTTCCCTGGCGCAACGTGGTCCACTTTATATATTTATCCTCATAGATCCTAACAAGGTAGTACTACTCCTTGAAGCTGAAAATAGTGAGGGTGTACTTTCATTCTTCTTCTCACAGTAGGTTTTGATGCAGGAGCATCCAACACCCTTAATTAATGGAGGAATCCAAAGCAGAGCGAAGAGGAGGATGTGGACCAGGGAGCAAAACAGGGACTTTTCTGTTTTAAAACAGAGAAAAAGATGGAATGGATAAAGTCTCGAGGAGACTTATTAATGTAATCTACCATGTGTTCATATGCATGTATGCATACCGAGAGCTTTAGGGCTTTTGTCAGAGGATTGATCGGATCCTTCCGTGATCCAATACAACACTTCTTATATATATATATATATATATACATACACACGCACACGAACCTGCGCTTTCAACAAAGGGATATAGAGGGATTGATAGAATTGTGAAAGCCGAGAGTATTCACAATGTAGTCGAAAGGAGAACTGTGACTAAGGCTGAAATGCCTTAGATTGTAACTGTTCTGTATATAATAGAAAAGGGTGTGTGTTTGTGTTGAAACTGTGCGTTTATGTGTTTGTCATATGGATAGTCTGAATGTTTCCATGTGCAGGTTTGGTCAACGATCGATTCCTGTAGGATCAATGGCGACCCTATGATATCAATTAACTGTTATATATATATGCATGTCACGTGTGAATTGGTATATGGCAGAGAACTATGTTTTAACACAGAAATCCATCGACCCTTAGTTGAATTCCAATTACATTAAGGAACAACACAAAAACACTTAGCGGATCCAGAATCTGGACCTGAAAACTTATGGAAGTTGTCCTATACCCATGTCGGGTTTGAAAGGCATATGGGATCGGCGCATTGGAGTGGAAGGGACTAAGGCCTTAGATAGTTGCGATGAGTGACCACCAATGAAACGAGGACCATTGGATCGAAAGGGAATCAACAGAGGACCCTTAGTTCGGACTTAAAAATTCATACACCCGAATCTATAGATCGTTGGGTCCGCCTCCTTAACCGTTACTCCTCAGACCTCCGATCAGCCCGATCTCTGATTGTCGATCGGAACTTCACTATCGGCGATATCAGAGTATTGCTTATTAGCCATCGCTAATGCCACTATCCAAGTCTTTTGCCTCTCTGATATGCAATTGTCGATCGCATCTCCTCCATTGATTCCCTTTCGATCCAACGGCCCTCGTTTCATCGGTGGTCACTCATCATGATTGTCTAAGGCCTTAGTCCCTTCCACTCCAACGCGCCGATCCCATATGCCTTCCGGATCTGACATGGGTATAGGCCAACTTCCATAAGTTTTCAGGTCCGGATTCTGGATCCGTTAAGTGCTTTTGTGTTGTTCCTTAATGTAATGGGAATTCAACTAAGAGTTGATGGATTTATGTGTTAAAACACAGTTCTCTGCCATATACCAATTCACACACGACATGCATATATATATATATATATATATATATATATATATATATAACAATTAATTGATATCATAGGGTCGCCATCGATCCTACAGGAATCGATGGTTGACCAAACCTGCACATGGAAAGATTCAGACTATCCATATGACAAACACATAAACGCACAGTTTCAACACAAACACACACCCTTTTCTATTATATACAGAATAGTTACAATGTAAGGCATTTCAGCCTTAGTCACAGTTCTCCTTTCGACTAAATTGTGAATACTCTCAGCTTTCACAATTCTATTAGTCCCTCTATATCGCTCTGTTGAACGCGCAGGG